>VCII01000314.1:5410176-6762720 GCA_006030095.1 Triplophysa siluroides | reverse complement strand
GGGAGGAGTTAAGGATGCTGCGCCCAAGCCGTCTAATTTACGTCATTTGAGTTGGATAGTCATTTAAGGGCGTAGGAGCATATTCAGAAGATTTTGGGGGACCATGCAGTTTAAAAAGAAAATCACCCACATTGATAAGCTGCAATATTTCATGAAAAAATAAGAATTGTAATTTTTAATTTCACTGGGACTTTAGAGTATCAGAGCAGGTATTGAAACTATTTATTTGAAATGGTTCACTTTAAACTGTTAAACTGTTATTTTGGAAATAAATGTTCTAAATTATTATGGTAAAGTATAAAATATGTATGTATATATATATATATACCAAATTCAATTATTTTACTCATTCATAATGACATGATGAAATATATGAACTTTTATTCAAAATGTAAGTGCATCTACAGTTGACAATGGTAATCTTCAAAGGCATACATGAATGTATTCATAGTAAAAATGACTGTTCTGGTACATGCTGGATAAACGATGGCTAAAACTAAACTTTGACTAGATTGAGTAACTAAAAACTCATCATCAGTACCAGATACTATGAGAAGTTTCATGTCAAGACAGTCTGACATAGATTTGTGCTTGCAATGATGCATTTATGTCACGAAAATGAGAAAATAATCTCTCTATGCTTTATCTTAGCTTCATATTTTACAACTTCAAAATAGTGGATGCTCAGTGGAGCTGAGCAGGTGTAATAGGAGAACTTCTTTATCCCTTTGTCTCCAGAGAGTTAGGGCTAATGATTACAGAGGTGTGTGTGTGTGTGTGTGTGTGCGCGCGCGCATATATATCTCAGTGTCCATAGCTTTTTCTGACCAATCCACGCTGATCGGGACATTGCTGTATGACATTTATTAGCCATTTGTTTTAATGTTTAAGGAATCATCTTGAAACACCACTGTTCTGGTGTGACATTGGTGTTGTGTTAAATTACTGTCTGTCTTTTTATTTTACGTAATGCATGCACACACACATACAAAATATCGGTGCTAAATGACTCAAACTCAAATGCCCTGAAGCAGAACTTCAAACTCAAGAAAATGCTGTTGAACTTTATGAATGGTGTATTTCTGATGACTGTTATTTGTTGCTGTCGTTATGCAGGTACATCAAAAGGGCATTGAGCTTGACGAAAGTAATGACTCATGTTGAAGAAAGTGCTGACTCATGTTGTCTAGCTTTCTGCAGAACTTTTTCATTTGTTTATTTCTTACCAGACAGATTTGAAAGGTCAACCAATAAGGAAAAAAACATGTATTGGCCCTTTTTAAGCTCTCTCACTGTCATTTCTGATGGGTTCTGTCAGCATTTTGCTTCAGAACAGTAATGGGTTGTTATCTATTAACATAGTTCAAATCATTCCTTTGAATGTACTAGTTAACTGTAAACATACCACATCAAAGTCTTAGGCAACAGCCCTTGTGACCTCAAAATGCCTGTGGTCGAGACCCTGTTTACACCTGCTATTAACGTGTCTCAGATGTGTCTCCTGTATACACTTGTTATCAGGTTTCATTGGGTGGAGGGTATAAGATCTCTAATTTCATGACCGCATGCGTCACTCGCTCTGTCAGTGTGTTAATGCACTTGTTTGTAATGCATACAAATTTGCAGTAATCTCACCACAATTGTGATGCTTCCATCAAAATGTTCAATTCTTGTTGTTAAATGTGCATGAATCATGCAAACATGCATGCAAAAAAAGTTGACTTGCATTGCATGCAAACCAAAAAAAAACAGAACCAAACCGAAGTCAATAGAGGCACAAAGTGGCATTTGCATTTGTGTCGTGTCCATTGCCAACATCACCAGCTTGTTAAATCCTGTCAAACACAGAACACCCACATTCGTTATATTCACATAACAAACATCTTCACCTTTATTCATCTACATCAGAAACCACACCACGAAGCTGATACCAAAGCAATCCAAACACGTTTCAGTAAGCTTATTCTAGTCCTTACAGAGAGACTACAGCCCTGATGAAGAGATGAATAACCAGTGTGGCATGAAATGAAACTGATGAAGTGATCTGGTCTACTGAAAGACTAGTGATGTGTGCAAATAGGGGCACCAGATCGGTTGTTGGTAGAGATCAGAGATTAGCCAGCAGGGTGTGTGTGTGCGTGCATGTGTGTGTTAGAAAGTAAAAACATTCTCCCTCTGTCCCTAAGCTCAAGGTCAGTCGTCTGCGATAAATTTGAGCTTGCGCTGAAACACCAACTCAGCTGCAGCTGCTAAACCCCCAGATCATGTCTTTATCACCCCGGCCAATTAGTTACCCGTGAAACACAGGGCTCAATACAGATTGCCACTGGAATCCGCATCACACTCGGTTAAGTGATAGAATACATGTATGGAATGCATGCGTAACAAATGCTGCATTAAAAATGCATTTAGTCCATATTTGTGTTTTTTTGTGCTCCATCTCCTGCAGCTGGCACTAAAAGATCTCTTAAATGTACTTCTTTCTCTATGCCCCTGCATTGAACCCACATCAGTTTAGTCACTGTTGTATTGAAGGGTCACTGGAAAAATCTACCCACCCTCATTTCACTTCACATTTGCCTGATTTAAACATAGATGTTATGGTGAAAACATCGAAGCTGTTTTGGTCTTCAGTTGTAGACGTTGGGTGCATAAGTAGAGCTTTTATGTATTTTTCACGCAAAAATGTGTATTATGAGCTCTTGGTTTCTGGACACTACAGCTTACTTTGTAGGCTCTTTACTGAGACGCACCATCTCAAAATGGAGATATCACAGAGCAGAATCTATGTCACCTATGCATAGTCAAGACTACAGTACTCTACTAGTGTCATTGTCTTGTCATGAATTTTTTCCACTCCATGCAATTGTGTTTAATTTGGTTCATTACATAGTTCATGAACAGATGATTGTTGCTGTAGCCTTTTCTGTCAACAGAGGGCACTGTTGTATTTATATGGAGAAGTTTGTTCTTACAGTATGTTTTTTTTTTTTTTCTTTGTTTGGATTTTTTTTAACAGACACACTAGCTGGGATTCAAAGTGATGGTGGGCTTCAATAATGTGAAGAAGAGTAAGTTAATAAGAAATAGTGCACATATTAGATGTGTGTTTTTACGCACATGCACATTTTGTGTGTGTGTACATGCTCTGTGATCACAGGAAATTGGAACGGCTGCAGCTCTCCTATTAGAAGCCATTTCCTGTGTTTTCCTTTTAGATGAAATAAGAGGCAGCACACAAGGGCCATGACTGCTTCTCTCTCACCCGGGAAACACTGAGCACTGCAATGTGCGCACACACACACACACACACACACACACACACACTTTTGCCTTTAAACCAGATAGCAAGAAAGTCGTTTATTACATGACTACATTTGTAGTAGAAATCTTAAAAGGAAACAAATAAGACTAAAGTCTCAATTTTACAATTGTGAGGTTAAAAGAGTTCTGTCGTTTTTCTTTTGTCAACCACATTTGGTGTACGGATGATCTCACTGTAGCAAGAAAGATTCTCAGAAAGTGAGATTTTCACAAGCGCACTGTTTCACGTTGCTTTTGTAAGAAAGTCAGAGACATAATGCAAGAAAAGGCTCACATTAAAAATGCCTTTGCTCAGTGAGTCATATATAAAGAGAGATGTGTTTGTAGGCGCTAGTTTCCAGGGTGATGGCACTGTTCACACTCTTTGGGTGCCGTGACAACCATGAAAGAAGGCAGACGTATGAGGTGAGATTGGTCAAAAATCAAACTAAACACCCCCAGTTGGTACAAGACATTCTCACACACACTCACGCAAGCACACATAACTCTCAAACATGCTGAGAGGAGGAGTGTGGAGTCGTCCTTCAATGTCATCTGTCAGTGTTTGAGACATCTCCACAGCTGTTTTCTAGATTGACCTTGTGGAAAAATGGTGAAAAATCTCTACCGAAGTTCCATGACAGCCCTTTTATTTGAAGTCCAAAATAATTATTTCTACATTAGAACAATCAGCCAATATAAAGTACAATCTGCCATCCCTTGTTCATGCTTTAAATCTCCAGCTGTTGAGCTCTGATATCCCCACCCAAACACACACAGGGAGTGTAAAATCAAAACCAGACGTGGCATTTTTACAAGAAGTGTTTGTAGATTGTTGTTAATATAAACAAAAGTGTGCGAGGTGAATATCAAAAGAATCTCAGTTAAACGGGGACAAATATAACCCATACTTGGTGACCCAAGGTGAGTCTCGATCTTGGCAGTTTTGTGAGGATGTGTCCCGGTCCCGAATATATGAAACCTGGCTCACTCCACGATGAGGTTGTGCAATTTTTAAGGATTTAAAAGGTATTCTTTTCTGGTTTGATATCCTTGTAACCTCGGTAAAGTGTTAATATCCTGTGAATATTTCTGTCACTGACTTTAAACCTGAACGCTTTCAAGTTTGCTTTGACTGGTCATGTGATATTTAACATCGTCTTGTCAATTACATCACAGGTCATTTTAAAGCAATAAGCCACGAGAGCCATAAATTACATTGATTTTACAAGAGTTTAAGGAATTGTTATTATATGTTTTATAGTAATTCCATTTTTTTGTCCTTCTTCCTGAGTTTTTTTATCTTTTATTTTACTAACAATGACATTTGATAGTGACCCAATTTGTTAAGCCAGAAAGCCAGAAACATGCAATAGAAGTATTTTATTGGTTATGAGACACGGTTCTAAAAACCAGTGTGATTCAAGGTTGAGATATGTGGAGCCGGCATGTTGCCATTATGCCTGTAATTTTCTCATCTATTTTCAAAGTCCAACGTGACCTGTCTTGACTAAATATGCTCTAAAACTAATAGTTTTCAATCACAAACATAAATTTACATTCAGAAGATTTATTAACACCCAGGAGTCAGGTGGATTACTTTTATAATGGATATATGCATGTTTTATAACCTTAAAGGTGCAATATGTATTTTATTGGAGGATCTATTGACAGAAATGCAGTAAAATATACACAACTATGTCTTCAGAGGTGTATAAAGACCTTTCATAATGAAGCGTTATGTTTTTATTACCTTAGAATGAGCGATTTCTATCTACATACACCGTGGGTGCCCTTGCATCAGTGCCAGGCCAAACCTTTACGGGGCCCTAAGCATAATTTTATTTTGGGGTCGCCCTGTGCCCCCGATACAATCGATTATTGTCAATGTTTGATTATTTTCACGCACACTTTAAATCTAACACGCCTAATTATATTAGTTGTAGCTGTGTTTGGGATGTAGGAATGTCTTAAAAAAACACATAGCCTAAACCATGCATTACAAGTGTATTGTGATGGCCAAAACATTAGAAAATTTCACTACTTCCGATTTTAGGTGAATTGTCCCTTGAAATTTTGAGCACAGACCATACAAAGGTTGTGGAATTTATTGTTCAATGCATTTAACTATTGGCAAAGATTTTATTAAAAAAAAATGTTTTGTATTTATTTAAACCACAACCTATAAAAACCATTTTAAAGCCACACAGCTATTGAGGCTGATTTAATCTTTTTAATTCTTTTTATTTAGTTTATTTACAATATGCATACAATTATTCTTAACCTTATCTCAAATACAACGCTGAACTGACAGATAATTATAAATTGCATGAATCACGTAAATTACATATTTTTATATGATTCAGCATTTTGTCGTTTGCATCGGTGAATACTGTCCGATCTTCAACATTTCTATCGTTAAACACTAAAAACTTTTATATTTGACAACTATTTAGTCACTTACATTATGTCGTGTGTCGCACAGCACTCTTTCAAGTTTAAAATGAAGCGTCTTGGTGAACAGCTGAAGACGTGACACTAGCTCCGTCTTCTTTGATTTGATTGGTCACTGCTCGGCTCTGTAACCAGTAACTACCGCCTCCTTTCATTTGATTGGCTTACTCACGTATTTTGATTTTGGACAAACACCACAGAAAAATAGTGGGTACCGGCCTACGTGAGAAAAAGGATGCCTGTCGTGAATACAGTTTAGCCAATATCACAAAAAGCTGTAATTTCATGTGCTTTCGGGGCCCCCTAGTGGTGGCGTGGCCCTAAGCAGCCGCTTAGATCTCTTATAGGGAGGGCCAACTCTGCATGAAATTCACCATGTTGTTTCTAAAGTAGCCCTAAACAGAGAAACTGCTATACAGAACGCATTTCATAAATACGTCGGCGAAGATCAGAAAACATGGCGATATCGTAGTCCTGTGTCGGCCATCATAGTGATTTGAAAGGGAGGGGGGGGAGTGGAGCCATTGGTTGCAATTCAAAGCCTCACGGCTAGATGCCGTTATATGTCATACATTGGACCTTTAAAACTTGTTAGAGCAAGGATATTATTCAGAATTACTCCAACGGGGTCCGGCTGAAGAAAAAAAAATCATATACACCTATAGTATGGCATGAGGGTAAAGAGTAAATTATGGATTAAATTATGAACTCATTTTTTGGGTGAACCATTCCTTTATCTAGTGCAGAGTCATGAGCTATTTCAAGCTAACTGCATAGAGATTCATCAAAAGCTCCTATTTTGTGTTTTGTGTTAGTAAACTTGATAAGTCAGATCAGCATTCGGTGTAACTGCATGGTTTATCCATCCAACTGCAAAAACTGCATTTGATACAGAAGATTTAAGATCCACATGTTTTTCCATCCATTTATAACAAGAACACTGGCATTGGTTTCCTCTACTTTGAAGAAAATACTTGAATTTAAACAGAACTATGCACTGTGCTGTACAGAGTCAGCATTCTAGATGTTAAATTGTGTAATTCAAGTCATTACAAGAATGAGTGGCTCTTGCTATTATGTAAATACATTAGAGACTGGAAGTTTTATTTCTTTGAAGTGTTTGTATGAGAAAGCTTTGCAAATATGACACACACCCCCACATTATTAAAAAAATCTCTCCTCTGTGCTCCGAGGAGGCAAAGCCGAATGATTCATGGTTCCCCTCAGCTGTGCTGTAAGACATCACTACATCGCTTGTGTTTTGTGCTGTGACTGAGTAATTCGCACCAAGATTAAAGCCTCCCTTCATTTATCAGCTCTCTGTACGTGCAATTTGCTCGTCGATTGAGTCCAATGAGTACAGGCCTCATGTTTTATTCGATATATTTATTTACCTTCCTGCCACTCTTTGATGCAAATTAGGCCCTGTCTGATTTCCTTAATGCGTTTCTACATTAAGCCAGATGTATATGATTACCTGCCATCAAAAGTAAATTGTTTAGACGGACTAAGAAGATTAAGAAAGTCAAAAGAAGAGGAGAACGAACACATTGAGATGGGGAGTGTGGGGGAAGTGATGCTATATGATGACATCATCCTGCTTGCCTGTATAGTTTTTATCACTGCCTTCTTTTTATGGAACAGATTACTACGCTCGTTCCATCTGTATCTAATTTGACAAAGAGCTGTTTGTTTCCCTAATAATATGTTTTTAAATACAGTCATGACTATGTTTATTGGACAAGTGTGTGTGTGGGGTGGAGAGTGTACTTTGGGATGAAATTGCCCACAGAAGTTTGCTAAATCTGGCAACTTCTCTTTGGGGACGGATATCAAAGGGTATACCAATGACGAAAAGTCAGCACGCTATTTATACACTTTTAATGGTCTTCTTGCCAAAAAGGTGCTTTAGAGTACATATCACTGTCTTGTATTAAACACAAGCAGTTTTTGCTATATTTAGTATTTTTTGCTGAAAAGCAAAATATATCAGCATTTTGCACTTGGAGAATATATTTTTATGTTTGTCTTTCTTACTCCGCTGGCAAAATGTTTTTTGTTCTTATTTTATACATAAACGCACTAGTTATGTTTTTGACATATGCTTGAAACTACAAAAAGGAAGAATAATAAACAATTTAAAATATATTTCCTTAAAACATCTCTTAGTATACTGTACACAAATTATTTTGTATTGAAGCAATTAGTTCCCGATTGTAACCAAAAAACATTGGCCATATTGACTTCCATTGTATTGACACAAAACCACTGAGACATTTCTCAAAATATCTTCTTTTGTGTTCGACAGAAGCAAGAGTCAGATACAGGTTTGGAACTGAACTTAAATTTTTGGGCGAACTGTCCTTAAATACCTCTTAAAGTACTGTATGTATTAAAAAAACTAATGATTAAGAAAACAGATCATGGATTCCATCCAACATCGTTTTGATATAATAATGGACCCATTCTGGCTAAAGGTGAGTTTACTGGTAAATCATAAGTCATTATCAAGCTCAAACATGTTGAGCCTCTTAAAGCCTTGATATATTTGGAGAGGTACTTTACTTACTTTACCTGGCACTTGAAGGAGATCTATGTCACTTAATCCTCTTCCCTTGTGCGCGCGTGTCTGTTGTGTTTTGTTACTTGTACAAGACACAGTAGGTACAGTAGGTATGAGTTGCGGTTCCATGAAGAGTCAGAGAGTCGTGGTGTGTGTAAATTGGTGGCGTGTTATTGTGTTTGTAAAGGGGTAGACTCCACAGATGCCGCGTGATCATGTCTTCCTGCCCTCAGGCATAGCTCAAACACCATGTGCAACATGTGTAGCTGCGCTGGTGGATTTGCGTGCGTACTGTTGGACTCGTGTATGTTTTTTTTTTGTATTGTAAAACTGACCCTAGGGCCAAATGTGTGTAAAGCTGAACTTCTGTCATGCAGATTATCCAGTCATATGTTTCACAGTCTGTTGGTTGGTGTTCTGCTAGCATTGTTGTAAGAGCTTCATGTGAGGGAGTGGCTTAGTCAGGCTAGACAATATTTTACTGTACATCCATTTTAGTGTAAATCTAAGCAGTAACCAAATTGTGAATCGTCACAGTATTTTTGGGTTGATCTGTTTCACTACGTTTATTGGGTTGCTTAGCTTATTTTGCATGCCTTACATTTTGTATAGATGTTTCACTTGCACACATGGCTTTTGGTTCTCTTGCTTTGCGTTTGTTTCCGCTACAGAGATAGCTCTGTTTTAAAGTCATGGTCATATGTAAAGACGCATCATTACATGTCATCATCACCTGCCGCACACTAGCCTACATGATGTCCAAGACCGAGTAAAGTAATTAAACAAATTAAGTATTAAAAAGGAAATTTCCAAATGATTCCTGTAAAGTTAAATCCGCAAGTAATAAAAATAGCATCTTGTTTACATCATAGTGTTTTTGATTCTGTACTCAAGGGGCTCCCCTGGTGGTGCAGAGGCCCTAAGCAACCTGCGCAGTCTGCGTATAGGAAGGATCGGCTCTGTTATTAGCCACTAGCCAGATGCTTCAACAAACACAGACCGGAGGTTAACTTCGCGTACGTCCGATTAAAACATCTATACCTTGTTGTTGATTCTTTAACATACGAAACTGAAAATATCTTGTTAAAAAAAATCTGGTGCACTATTAGACAAGATCTTGGTGCATTTTACATATTATTGTTACATAATACATTTTATGCATGTTTTTTTTTCATTCTCTCTCTCTCTCTCTCACTCTTTCACTTTTAGGTTGCCATAGACTTCACCTTGACAACAGTCCTCCCAATATCTTGTTTGAATTGTAAATGTTAGCACACTGGCAAGCTGTGCGCCTTTAATATGAATAATGGATATACACAGCTTGTAGAATAGTTGATGCTGTCGAAAGTTCAGACTACAATAGTGTGCTATAGTATAAATATTATGTGTACCAGTTTTTACAAAAAAACACACATGAACATGAACACAGGTCAATAAGTTAAGAAGAAGTAACCTCATTTTCTGTCCTCCTGTTAGGTTATGGATGTAATGTACTTCTAATCCTAAAATTTTAACAAGAGTTTAATATTTTTTCCAAAGTTTAAAATTGATATAGGTAAAAAGAATGGTATTTTAACAACATCTTTTAGGTTGAAAGCTTTAGATGAGACAAAATGTCCTCTGCATGCGAGTTAGACATAAACCATATAGGGTGAATTTTTACTTTGAGAGTTGTGTAGATTCTCCTGTAAGTCCAGGTCATTGTAATGCGGTGTGGGATCTAGTGCATATATTAGCCAGAGGCAATGAACTGTCTGGCTTGATTAATGGCAGGAGACAATTGACTGTAGAGCTGATGGGCCTTACTGCGCAAATACAATAGAGCTGCCATGAGGACACACACACACACACACACACATTGAGAGAGGTCTGGATTGTCCACCAGAGTGAGTCTTTATGGAGTTCCACTTGAGAACCAGTAAAAGACATTCCATATTGTAAGACTATCTTTAGGGATATAAAATAAATGAATATTGTTCCATTTTTAAAGCGGAAATAGATTGTAGGCTGGATAATGTATTTTCCAGGGTTACAAGAAAAGTGAGAGCTGAGACCTCCGGCTACGTCTCTCGACCGTTATATCACCAAAGATCATGAATAAAACACTTCTGGTCGGCGTCCTAACTTCTGGTTAGGACGCTCGCAGACACAAAGTATCCATAAAAATTATGCCAGGGTGCCTAACAACCATCTGATAAAGTTCAAATGATTTCAATAAGTTTTGTGTGTGTTTGAAACTTTAATAATGACACTCAATAGACAAATCCCGGCTGGATGTGTGCAAATGTGAAAAGTAGTTAAGATTATCTTTTGAAATAAACTCTGCTTGTCAGATCGAGCTGGTTCTCGCTAATCAAAGCTCAGTGTGTTTGTGCATGCGTGTGTTATGTGTGAATGTGCATTATGAAGTGTCGGGCTCTTCCGAGCTGAAAGGCGTCAGATCATCTCTGACGCCAGAGTGTTCTGCTATTTTCAGAAACGGAAGCGCAGGCATCATCGAACAACTTCAAAGACCTGCTTACTATTAACGTCTCACAAGCGATGCTGAGTAATATGTATGTGTTTGTATATAATCTGTATATCATTTAGCCTATTTATCTGCATAGGAGCCATGATAATGATGGAAAAAGCATTCACACTGGCGGGGTCCAACTAATGGTCCCCATGAGAAACATGTTAAAGTAAACTATTTAAATAATGTCTTGATGAAAATATAAATATACATACATTTGGCAGTAGGGTTAAGGGATGAAAAAAAAACATTAGCTCAATATAAAAACAATAGAAGTTAATGGAAAGTTCCCATCATTATAGAAAAACAACGTTTGTGTGTGTGTTTCTTGTGAGTCACTTGTAAGTGTGACTTATAGATGATCTTAGATGATAGATGACTGAGTTTCTTGATGGTAGATGCTCTGCTTGACTGCTCGACTTCAATATTTACAAAGTTCAGTTTAACCCTTAATGGCCATCTGTGGTTTATGAACCGGCCACGCACGCACGCACGCACGCACGCACACAATAAGGCAAACACATTTTTGACACGCGCGCGCGCAATAGTTAATAAATAAATATAAATTAATGAATTACATCCTGAATTTTGGTCATAAATGGGATCAATAAAACGTATTTAATTCACTATCTCATCCAAGCACTTTTCATTTAGCTTTGCTGGCTAATACACAGCAGTTTAGTTTATAAATAAGTCGTCTAACTGAATCGGAGGGGATGAAAGTGAATGTACACTTACAGTTTGGTGTATTTTATGTAACTGGTTTATTATGGGTCAGAAGAGCCATGTAATTTTACCTGCTTGCTCGTGTTACCATGGCAGTAGATCTAAGCCGGCAGCGGAGGTCATGTAGAGCTTCAGTGAAGCTGACAACAGCCTCGTGATAGATCTGCAGTAAGGACGGATAATTGCTCTACCTATTCATTTCTATCCATATCACGCATGATGACTTGATTTGCTTTATTCAATCGGATTCCTCATTTCATGAGTGGCTCTTATCAATATAAGATAAGGTTAAAATAATTTCCCCTAGTCTGATATAGAAAAGTGTGTTTGTGTGTATGTGTGTGAGTGTGTGTGGACTTGGTTTTTATATGTTAGTGGGGACGTACACCTGAATGCACACCAACTCATGGAGACCCGTGTCACTGTGGGGACCAAAATTGAGGTCCCCACGGGCACAAAAGCTTATAAATTGTACAGAACAATAATTTTTGAAAATCTAAAAATGCTAAAAGTTTTCTACGATCTTGAAGTTTAGGTATTGGGTTAGGGGATAAAATATACAAACCATACTGTTTGGAAACCAAATGACCCCACAAAGATAGTAATGCCAGTCATGTTTGACCTTGTGGGGACCGCATATAAATAAAAACTAAATTGTTTATGTGAAAATGTAAAAAAGGCAGAAAGTGTTCTGTTAGAGTAAGGTTTAGGGCTAGTGTGAGAGGATAGATTATGCAGTTTGTACAGTATAAAAATCATTATGTTTGGAAACCCAACAGGTGTGTTTAGGGAATGATATATACTCCATGTATACCAGTACAATTCTTCTTTGGATAAAAGCGTCTGCTAAATGACTAAATGTAAAAATGACTAAATGTTTTCTTCGTGCAGGTATATAGCATAGAAGCTTTATGCCGAACGTCACATGCAGGAACCGGAAAACAAGTCTCGTCGTATCCGGCTTAAGTGTTTTGTATGCGCTTCTTTACATAATGAGCCTTTTTACTCAAATTGCCTTTAAATGAGCCAGCAAAAATGATCGAAATCGATGCTCATCACATGAACAGATTGATATATAAAAGGTTTATCTTTTTCTTCTTCTCACAGACATTTTAGTCAGATAGAATAAAATGGCAAAAATAGAAATACAGCGATATCGCTGATAGTTAATACTGCTATTAACACTTTTTTCAACAGCTGATGAGACCAGTCTACCGGTTTAGTCACATGACATTCGACATATACCCTATTGTACTTTATAGAGTTAAATGCTAAAATCTGTATTTTAAAGCAATTTCACCTGATCTGCCCTGGCAGTCTCAAGGTTGATACTCAATTTTTTCCTGCTATTAAAATGTGAGTTTCATTGCCCTCAGCAATAGTAAAGACCTAGAAAATTTGTATTCAATATCATATACTGTATTTTGTGTCCAGTGCACTGTTTATTGAATTATGTGTCTTTTGTAGTGCATGTACTGTGAGAACAGCATGTCTTTATGTTTGGCGTCTGTCCATCCATCCACGATTCTTCCATAAGGAAATGCCAAGCGACCTTTAAGGCCTTAGCCCTTAAAGCTAAACTCACTTTTTCTCAGCCGTCATCCCCGTGATTGACATTCAAACTTGAAAATAAATAATAATGATTCAAAAGTCATACCAGTCCGGTCTGATGTTTCAAAAATGTGGTTAGTTGGTGGAGCACAATCCCACCGGACTGGAAATCTCCTTTCTTCAACATGAGCGCAGTTCAGATCCCTAAAATGAGGAGCGTCCAAGCGCTTGGCAGTCTATACTGAATCACTTTGTGATTTGTGTTGGGTTAGACACATCTCCCATATGGTACAGCAGAGCCTGCCAGAATTCTTCTATATTCTTTGTTTCTGTCGAAACATTATTGCTAATACCACCAATGAAAACTTGCAAGGAATGACATGCATGTACACTTTTGAAACCATTTCTTTCTATAGATTTACACTTATTGGTCAGACTACCCTTATTGCTCCCCCCTGATCGCTCGATTCGCTCCCTAGAATTGTTCTAGATTTTAAGTGGAGACAGCCTGGTTAAACGCATTATCCGAGAGAGCGAGATATAAATGTTTGGTCTGGGAGTTGGAGGCAGATGGTATTAGTCCCAGACTCTGAGCTTTAAGCCAAGCAGCTTGCTTTTGCCTTATTAAACGTCACATCTTATTAGACCACCTTGGTGTCCCCGGCGTCTTCTAGAGTGCTCCTCAGACAGTCTTTTTGTATTGGTGTCAATGTAACCCAACTCAAAGCAGATCACGCGAGGGGGTTATATATCACGCCAAGTCATTTTTAAAGGTTGGTGGTCTGTATATTTTTTCACATGAACTGTGGCTAAAAATGTATTTGTGACCATATATATTAGCTGTTTTTGAAGAAACACAACATGCTTCGGACAGTATGTGTGTGCGTTAGGCAGATCTTGTGGCAAGTGGTGTGAATTAGCAGTGTAATTGCTGGCAATGAGGCCAAGAGCCCGGGGAGAGGATTTTGGGAGAACCTGTTGCATAAGCACCAGCGGGAATGATTTTCCACACAAACAACACACATACATGCACACTTACTTTGAAGTAACTTCTTTCTTTTCATCCCTCACTTGCATTTATTTGCATCTGTATGATTTCTGCCTTTGTAGTGCAAAACCGATTCAAGTTTGACTTCAATTTAATGAGCTCTGATCCGGTGCAGTGAATATTTGTGTCAACTAAGCCAGCCCCACTCGAGAACTTTGCCATGCTCCGTGGCACATTTAACAAACGCCTTAAGCTCTTTTGTAGTGACATGAGATGCACAAAAAAAATTGTGGATGGGTGAAAAGATGAGAGATTATTGCCGCTTTCCTCAACAAGCTCAACAAAACTTTTCCAATGTGATTCACAGAAGACACAACCTTCACACGAGCACACATTCACCTCCTTATCCTCATTTTTATGATCACAGATGTTCCCCCGGAGTTAACTTTGATATTGCTCTCTGACCTCTGCAAAGTTCAAATTAGCTGCACGTTCTTCATAAATATCAGCCCGACGGCTTGCGCTCCAAAACCATCTTGTATTCATTGTATATGTGCGATCTTGCACCCATCTGATAATGATTACAGTTAGAAATCTCTCCCTCAGTCAATGCACATCTGTTTCACACATTGTGGGATTCAGGGCAAATTCATGTTAAGTGTTTATTTGCTCTGCTTTCAAATTATCTTGTCTCTTTGAGGGAGAACAAATGGGAAAATCCAGTAATCTCACTTGGGTATCTATCATCTGCCTTGTTGTGATTACATATGGTCTGGGCTTTGGTTGGGTTTGGCTAAGATTTTAGCTTTAGAGTGATCTTCCGAAATTAGATGTTCTCAGTATCTCGGAGATAAATGTAGGCACCAAAAGCTGTGTGTTTTTTACTAAATGCACAACAATCTTGTTTAACCATTAGGTATGCTAAAATAGTGCTGTGTAACGTTCAAAGTAGACTATTGTCATTCATTTCAGCACTACAATGCCCCTTTTTATGTAAATAAGGCTCATAAAAGGCCCTTGTCACAAAACTCATTGCTATTTGTAATTCATATCATAATATTAGCACCCAGATTTGTTTTAATATCATTCAACTCTTATATTTTTTTTATGAATATTGAATATATACTGAAATATGATTTTACTGGTAATCTTTAAATACAGAAATTTTTGTTTTAAATGTTTAACCTTCATGGAACCTGAACATGCCAGTGACGTGCCCACTGGGAAAATCAGTCCTGTCCTTACAAAAAAGCTATCAAAGTGTTAATGTAAAGATAAAAGAGGATGGAGCAAGTGTGGAATCGAGGAAATGAATTATCACGTTGTCACTCCAACACACATTGTCACTCACATTGTCTATTTATGTAGGCGTATAAATGCAACCCACGTTCAGCATACAGATATTCATCGCAGAATGGGCTTGGAGAGATGAATACAAGAAGAAGAAAAAACACACAAATGTTTTTGCCGATTTTGGTGCTTTTGGAACCCACATTTGGTATTGCATTCGTTGATTTACCTCATGACAATTTTTATCTTTTTGCCAGGATGCAGCTCATTACCATTAACTTGCATGTCAGCCCCCCACAGAAACTTCCACAGAGAGAAAAGCTGAAAAGTTTTATTGTTCGATTGTTTCAAATAATAATACGTTTCACTTTGAAATCAGCATGAGTGCCTCGTTTGAAGCCAATAATAGCACCATGTTTGACAGGCTGGCATTGTGCTCCATTTCTATAAATTGTTCAGAAGCGAAAGAGCCAAATTTAATAGCCTTTCAATGATTGCATTCATGGCAAACTGCTTTCTCCATTGTTTTTCATTTGTACATGGAAGGAGGGAGGAGGTGCTTCTAGCTGGTCATTGTTTGAGGGGAGCCGTTTCAAGAGAGTCGTGTTTCAGCGTTCCTGCGTCTCTTTGGCTCTTCCTGCTGCTCCTTATGATTAAATCATTCCCAAGCTTTCCGACACATACGCACGTACACGCACCAAACACATGCGGCTCGGGGGAGTGAGGGATGCGATCCACACTTCAGAATATAAAAGAAAACAAAAGACAAAAGAGGAAGAGTTTGTCTGTCTTCCAGACCGGGCGCTGATGAGTCTTTGTTCTGTGGGCAGACAGAAGACCAGTTGGCTCTTATTGCAAGATCTTTCTCCCTCTCTCTCTGATATATGACATCTGTTTATGTGAAATTGGATTTTGGTGGGTCCCGTGTGGCAGGCGGTCGTACATCTTGTGTATTTTATTCGTGCCTTGTTCCTGTTGTATAGAAGCGAGAAGTGAACTAGAAAACAGACGAGTTAAAGCAAGGGAAAGAGAGATGCAGGAAAAGAATGAAAAAAAGAGGGATAAGAACAGCAAGAAATAGAGAACAGGCACTGAAAAAGTATAGTCTCTTTGGTTTCATCTTAGACAAAATTCTCTGATGCATAACTGGCAGATGGGCTGACACAAGCGTTGTGATCTTGACACTTTGCTGTCAGTGAATGGATAGTTGATTTTCGCAAGGGAGTTAGACACAGTTAAACAGTTGAATATTTTTTTATTTTTACATTTTAATTCATGAATTGGAATATTAATTGATATGAACTGGAGCTAAATTGACTTCTGGCAATAATATGGTTCACGTTCATTTATTACATAGTAGTATATTTTTTTAAGCAATGTCAATACTTAATGACATATGAGCTCATTTAATATATTTCCCCATTTATTTACCTGGTAATAAATTACTTTTTAATGGCCCATTTTGAATGAGGACCACAATGGAAATAAGCCTTTGGCTTTTTTGTGTATTCTATCCTCGGCAGTTTTTTTAAATGTGTATGAATTGGTCTTTTAGGCTCGATTGTACTTGTTTTAACTTTTATTGTCAAATAAATCAAATTAAAATAAAAAGTCTGATCAAGCGGTCAACCATGTAAACAGGTTCTGAAAGATGTTGTGATTGACACAAACATGGTTTACAAATAAAGAGCTCTGTGTCACTGAAGATGAGGGGGATGCTCACTTTTTCCCTTACTTGGGTACATAAAGAAAGATATTTTTCGGTAATGTGTGTATAAACTGTATTTATATATATATATATATATTTATATAAAATCCTTTTTGATGTATATTTTTGGATACTTTGGCAATATCTTATGTTACAAAGTCAAGTTTACGATTATGTCCCAAAGATTCCTTTCCCCTTTTATTTTATTGTTCAAAGTGATAGTCATCATTTACTCACACTTTTGTTATTTCAAACCTTTATGCCGTTGTTTCTTCCACAGATCACAAAAGAAGATATTTTGAAGAAAGTTGTAACTGAACAGCACTGGACCCCATTCACTATATTGTATGGACACCAATGCAAGTGAATGGTGTCCAGTTAACAACATTTTTCATACAGGTTTGAAATGACAAGATGTTAGTAAATGATGACCAATTTTTTTTTGGGGGGGATGAACTATCACTTTAAGGCATAAGATGCATTATCCCATCACTGAAATATTTATTAGGCCACACTTTGTCTTCTCGGAGGGAGAGCAGGCTGTTTCAGGGTGTTCGGTCGGCAAAGATCAATAATCTGTGCATGTGCGTGTGTGTGTAAGTAAATGTGATGACCAACAGACCATGCCCTCAGCTGCTGCTTGTCAATAGAGGTAATAGTTTCTGATTAGTTTTGTAACCGCATCACAGGATGAGGTGAGTCTGAGTGGATACTGTGTGTGTGAGCATCATATGTCACATCGAAGAGGTCCACAGCATGGAGCCCCGGCAGCCACAATAGGTGATGAAAAGAATTTACCACACCTACTCACTTCTGAGGTCAGGATTATTTGACTTGGCTATTGTATGGGTTACTCTCAAAGCAGCGGGTCTTTAATTACAGCAGGAAACCTGTTTTGTATCATTGTAGATGGTTTAATGGACTATTGTTTGGCTGGTCTACAAAGGGCAATGCTGATAAGATAAACAAGCTCTGTGTATTTATAACCACTAACCAAAGAATGGTTTGGAAAACCAAGGAGTTAAAAAACCTGTGTGGCAGAATTTCCATATTAACTGTAATTTACTGGGGTCTGTATTTGGGAACTCCATTTTTAACATTTGGTGGTACTGATGTGGTTTGGGATTATCTGTTTGTTTATTTGTTTGGAAAGGGGGTTTGGCTAAACCCACATCTTAAATGATCAGACATGTGTTTCTGTATATCTGGGATATTTGTAGGTCTGTGAGTATTCCATGAATACTATTAAAAGTAATAGTTTTTATGTGTAGCTGTAAGTTTGGTTGCAGCTATTTTCCAGACGCATTAGTGATCTTTTGGCATATGAATATCTGAAAAGAAGCATTTACCATTTCAAAACCTTTGGATGTTTTTTATCGTTGCAGTTTTCAAAGTCTTTTGTTCTGCCTTGCATTACAAAAACACCCTGTTATCATTCAGCTGTACATTTTTCTGTCCTAAAAAAAACAGAAAACTTTGTCAAGTTGACAAAGCAGTGATCTCAGCATGCTGATACAGCAAGCTTTGCGGGAGAGGTATTGAGTCACATCTCCATTGACCTTTGTCCGATTTCACTCCTGGCGGTTTAAGCAAAGCACGCGCTCAGAAACCTAATTTTATATGTGCAGTCTTGTGTGAGAGAGTGAAACATTGCAAGGGAATAAGAAATGGAGGATGAAAAGAACTCGTCGATGTCTTTTCAGAGACTGGAAATATAAAGGTCACAACCTTTAACTGTTTCTCATTGTCTCATCTGCTTTCCCAATTTAATCAAAACCTTACTTGAGCTCCCATCCTCTCCAGTACATCTGTTGCCTCGGGCTGACTGGTGACATTAACGCACACGTTGCTTTTTCAGTGGTTAAACGTTCTGCTTAGTTCATTTGATTGACAGCTGAAGGAGATGACTAAATAAACCTTGTCAGTGTTTGTGCCTTGTGATGTTCCCTTTGGGACCTAGAGAGAGTTCTTGTGATGGGCAAGTTAAACAGTGTTATGGGGCTCTGTGCATTGGAATTTTAAGGTCACTATCATGTCATGGAGGACGATATAGAGCCCAAAATGTAAAGTGTGTGAGGTAGTTAATGACGGTGAAAACTAATTAAACCTGTGTTAGTCTTATTTGAATTGGATTTCTAGGATGGATCCATTGAAATAAGTGAGTTTTTGATTTTAATTACCTTAGTGGATGTGTGACATTTTTATATGTTGCTAAAATGCAGTTCCTTCTGTAGAACACAAAAGAAGATATTTTGAAGAATGTTGGTAACTGAGCAATGGCGGTACCCATTCACTTCTATTGTATAGACACAAAACCAATGCAAGTCAATGGGTACAGCAGTTGTTGGTTACCAACATTCTTCAAAATATCTTCCTCTATGTTCTGCAGAAGAAAGAAAGTCATACAAGTTTGAAATGACAAGAGGGTGCATGAATGATGACAGAGAATCTTCATTTTTGGGTGAACTATCCCTTTAAGTCCAGAACTGGGTCAATACACTTTTTGCTTCTTTCTTGAACAGTAATCATTTATTTGACGGTCAATTAAAAGTTGCAGTCTTTTAAATGTTACCATCTCCCCAGGACCGGTCTATTTAATGGAGTCATACACAATGTAGCATTTATATGCAAACAAATGTCAACATATAAACTTAATGTCCTGGTTTAGTCTGCAGCAGTAAACAATTGCAGTGAGTCACTCACATTGCTCAAACCTCACAATGGAGGCATTGGAGTGTTTATTATATTAGTAAGAGGAAATGGAGATGGGGGAGCAGAAAACTGAATGGAGTTTTGCTGGATTTGTTGAATTGAGAGGCAGTGATGAGGTGTCGTGCATGTATAAAATGGATGATTACTGCAGAACACTGCTTGCGTGTATCGTTTCGGGAGTGTGATGATTTTAGTTTTCATCATGAGGAGAGATATATTGGAAACATCTGTCATGAAGGTATCATTGATCTCAATTATGTTTTAGTGGTATAGTCCTTATGGTTTTGGTCATCATTGTTGCCATCATCAACATAAGGTCATTATCATTGAATACATGTCAGGCTATGTGTATTTCTATGTCTCTAATAGCATTTGTTTTGTTTTTTTTGTTTTTTCCCCTTCAGTCTGTAAGAGGACACTGTAATAAGTCCCTGAAATAAAACCAAACCCTGCTATAATTCCTCTATTTCTCTTCCCCACACCAGTCCGCACAATGCAGGTATTGCTCATCAGGACTTGAAAAGTGGTCTTATTATCACAGACGTGAAAGGAAAAAGAATGATAGAAGTGGTTTGTTGCTCTTAACCGGTTAAAGCTGGTCTTCTAACTCATGTTCAGCTGTTTTAGTTGGTCACAAGTATCCCAGCAGACTAGACCTGCCAAACCAGCTTGGTGTCCAGCTATTACAAATAAATCCTGTTAAGCTTCTATTTTTCATCACGACAGAATAAAGGAGATAATATGAACACATCCTTAAGTATTAGATGGGTTATTTTTAATATGTTGGTAATGGGGGCATTAGAAAAGGCATTTAGGAGGTTTTGCAGAAGATCCAGCACTCACGTTTCATTTATGTTGAGGTTTTATTATATGATGTCAAAGCCCATTATCAAAATTTCCGTTTTTTTTTTTTTTTTTGTGATGAAACTCTCTCTTTCCTCTAAATGAGGGTAAGTCTATTGATACATGACTGTTTCAGCATCCCGTACCCTTCCGCCATCCAAAAAGCTTCTGCCACTGATTACTTTTCCTTTCTGCTCTCAGATTTCATTATCCATTTCTTAATGCGTTTAATGCATGCCATTCTCTCTTCACAGGAACTGAGGGTTCCTGCACCCTGCGCTTAGTCGAAAATGTCTGCATGTGCGTCACAAATTATTTTCTCGCTAAAACAAAAAAAGTGCTTTTGTTACTGCTGGGTCAAGCTGTTTCATTCATTAAGTGTGGAAACAGTTCTCGCTCTGTTTTTCTCTCATTTGCTCTAGAATCCTCTGATTTCTTCTCTTGGGAGGCTCTTATTGATTGATAACTTAAATTAGGGATTGTGTGACTTGAGTAAGATTATCTTTCACTCATTTTTCTTTCTAACTTTTCTAAATTACACGTGATTGCAACTACTCTCTTAGTGTATTTCTAGTGGATCTGATATGAATTAATATTTATAACCTCTGAATATGGATAAAATGGAGGAACATTTGCTCAGTAGTCTTAATCTAGCTGATGAAAGACAGGTAGCTGGATGCTGTCTGTAGTAGGATTACCCGTTTAGCCAGTCCAGTGCTGATGCAAACGGTTGTCAGAGGCTTCTGCTGGTCTTTTTTCTTTAAATATGATTTACAAAAGGAAGAGGAAGGCAAGTTTTTATTTTTTTTAATGCTTTTACTTCCCTAGATTAATGAAAACAAATCCAAACATATTTTTTTACAAACAAAAACCCCCAATAAAAAGCTAAGTGTAAATGAGTGGAAATATGCAACCATCAGTATGAATGTTTGATTATTAAGGTGCTGCATCTCGCATCATGTGACCAGCCACACAAAATACACACAAAACCTTCCATTGATGGAGACATTGATAGCAGGTTGCCTGGTGCCGTGCTAACATATAATTACACTGAAGGCTAGTTGAAAGCAGCTGGGGAATTTTTACCATTGAAAGACTCTTCAACTTTTACAGGCAGTGTTGAACTAGAATGCTGCTCACAGGGTCATATATTTGTGCCTGTGAAATTAGTGTTGAGAATGTGGTGTGGTGACAGCGGCAGGCTTTATTAGAGGGACACATATTATGGGTTGTCAAGCAGGACAAATGTCTATTTCTTTTCCTGGTTTGAATCACAGGACTCAATGGGACAGAAATTTTTTACGATCTTAAAAGAGCCATTTTTTTGCTGTTTTTGAGGCTTTGATTATGTTTTGTGGGTGTGTACCAATGGATGTTCATGTTTCAAGTTTAAAAAAACGCTTTATATTTCACATATTTCAAGTCTATTGTTCACCGCTGTCCCTCTTCTAACAAAATGACTTGATTTCTTCCAGTAAATTTAAAATCCCTCCTTCGGAAACGCTCTGATTGGTAAAGCTGACCAGGTCTGTCGTGATTGGTTCCCCGCTTAGAGCGTGTGTCTGAAGATGTCCCACCCATTCCAAATCGGCGAGCTTCCACTTCTCAGGCTGTTGTGATTGGTCGGCCCCCCTCTCAGTGCACGTGTATTCATAAGCTTTGGCTTTTAGCAATAAACAGTTGGCTTTTAACATCACAAAGACTGTGATGAAAGTGAAAGTAGTTTAGCGCTCAGTCAAATGTTTACAGTCTCTGATAACCAAACACTACTCCAGGCTCTTCCTCTTCTATAAGGAAGGCCTCGCCCCTCTTTTGGCGTATTCCTCTGGGCGGAGGTTATTAAAAGCACTGGGAATAGTGACATCATGTACCCGGAAGTAGAGGGCTGTAGTCCGATTCCAGCCGTTCTCTGTAGTCCTTGAAAAGCGAATTCTGTTAAAGACAATATCTCGTTTGGCACTAAACTTTGAGCTTTATCATTTTGCAGGTATTGTTTATGCTCTAACAGCAACATTACACAATAACTAAAGGTTGAAAAATAGGATCAAATCTAATACATAAAAGAAGATTTAGTCTTTGTGGAGAATAAAGCACAAGTACAGAACAGAAACCCTGTAGTAGCTCATTACTGAAGCATCAAACACAAGTATTGAACATTCGTTTGCATCTATTAGCATATATTAATAATCTGTAATATCTGTGCAATGTTTAAATACATTTAAAGTCATTCAAACAAACTGCAATAAACGTATCATGGCTGATTGTAAATTTATTTACTTGGACTTTGCTTCAAGTCTTCATGAAATCAATCAAGATATCTATGAGCTAGTGTGCTCTTTAACATTGACAAAATTTGCAATGCAAAGATATAAGCTCTTAGTCGTAAAATATGTCAATACGAATCATGTTTTAATTACATCTGGACTTCAGCTTAGAGCTTATCATCAGATTCCAGGTTGAGAGAAAACTCAACACTATTGGCTGTTTTCAAAGAGGAAGGAGACACTAAATATGTCCTGCCCGGACATCCTTTTTTAGTGGAAATGGTTAACAAATCAGACAAAGTTAGCATTTTAGGTCCTTAAAAAATAGGGTATCAGTTAAACCAAGGATTTAAATGGGTGACTCCAGCGTAATGGATGTGACATTTTTATTTAAAACTTGAAATATAAATTCTCAGAGAATGTATTTATTACCAATATATTGAACCATCTGTTTATATTTTACTTAAAACTTGAGAATAGAGACCAGACATCAGAAAAATATCAGTCTTTGCACAAGTTTTCTGTTTTAAAAGATAGAAAAATTCATGCGTTATGGATGTGACAAAAAGTATGCACGTTTTTGAGAGACAACATACTTTGTAGGATTTCTGTGAATTAAAATGTGCGAACCAGAAGCAATAATACCCAACAAATGGAGAAAGGATGGCTTTTATAGAATATAAAACAGTTACTATATTTTATTTTTCATGTGCCCATTTATAAGGATATGGACCGTTATGGATGTGACAATTTTGTTATAGATGTGACAATTCACTTTCCTGACTATGGAAAACAAAAAAGCTTCATTTTCAAAAGGGATTTAAATCACAAAATATTGACATCTGACCTGTATATCAGTGTGGTGAAAACCTTGTGTTTTTCATGTCAAGGTTGACATTTGCATGCAATTCTCCAAATGTAAATGGATTTTATTTCACCTTTGAAAATGCATCACGCATTACTTGGTCGCATTACAATGCATTACTTGGTCAAACTCTTCCACCTCTTTCTTTTAGCTGAGAGGTGATTTTAATCAGCTGGACTGCTGAGCTGTGATTGGCAGAGAGATTGATGACTCATGATGGGAGTGGAGGCTGCTGAGAGGCAATTTTAGTCTGAGGAAATAGATTTGACTCTCAGTACTACATATACATTTAAATCTCTCTCTCTTTTTTCTTTTTCTCCTTTCCTCATTCCTCCCTTCCGTCAGCTCTATTAATGGCTCTGCCACACTTCGTAGACTGAAAGAGTAAAGAGCCACAATTATCTCCTCACTATTATCTTTATCTTTCCGTTTCGGCTTCTCTGTGCTCTTGAATTTACTACACTTTTCCAGTTAAGGAGTCTTCGGGAGGTTGTACTCAGATCTGTCATTCAGAACGAAACTATTATTTTATTAAGGTGTGTGACTTTTAAACACTTCTGAGACACCAAGCACCAGAAGAGAATTGGTAAGTACTTTATGCACATTCTTTGGACTGTGGTTTTGTCTGTTATTGTGTTTTGTTGAATTTTTGTGTAACACTTATTGTGGTCAACGTAACTTACCTGACATACATATACTGAATTCTTTGTTCCAAGTTCTTTCCATTTTTTGTGTATTTTCTTCAGACTTGGTTTGGAAATGGTATATTTTTGTTGTTGTCATATTGCAAGCAAATGTATCTTGAATGCAAGCCATACAGACTGTTTTTCAGAAGATATTCAGAGAGAAACAACTTGCAAAAGGTTAGAACTAGAGGAATCCACAGCCATTCTGTCATCTCAGCTGTTGTGATTCAAACAGACAGACAGCACACACATCTTAAAGTATCTCACAGCTGTGCGACATGCCTCTCGCTCTATTTTTAACCTACAGTATGCTGTTTTTCATTGGTCTAGTTAGTAATGGTTGGCCAAACCAGCATATAACGTTTAGCTCCTAAGCATCGGGATTTTTTTATCACTGTACACATATTTCAGCTTTTGTTTCGAGATCTTTGAAGTTCAGGGTCACTGTCCTTGTTGCTATATGTCTGTGTTCAAAGACAGGATATTGGCAATATATTTTGTTACGGCGTAGTGTTGAAAGAATTTATCTCTGTTGTGCATCTGGATAGGACTGTAAATCCATTCCACAAGGACATGTTCACGTCTTTGTTAATGGTGCTCCTGTGTGAACGATTGTGGCCCATCCTGCATTTAAGACAGATTTTATGTGACACCCCGTGGTATCTCGCACACGCCCAGTGTGGCTTTTCCTGTTGCAAGTACACGCACACAAACACCAACTAAAGCACCATAGACAGATACATCATTCTGACTGTACCACCCACAACATTTCTGCACATAGAATCGAAAAATCTGAATTGAGATTGAATGGAGCAAAGGGAGGCTTCTGCTCACATTTCCTGCCTCCCAGATATTTCCCCTGAGAAAAGACAACCCAAGTTATGCACAGTTTGTCTTCACAAAAGTTATTTAACAACGTTGCAAGTTGTGTTCAGATTTGTCAGGGTTTTGGAGATATTCATTCGAACTTCCAGATTCTTCCATGACCAAATTACCTGATTTGTCAGTCCACATTAAAGGAACAGTTGACAATTCTGTCTTGAATTACTCACTCTCTAGTTGTTCCAAACCTGAATAAATGTCAGAGAAAGATTTTTGGACGAATGCTTGTAACTAAATAGTTCTTGGACCCCATTGACTACCAAAGTTGGAAAAATACAAGGGTGAATTTTTCAAAATGTCTTCTTTTGTGTTCAATAGCACATAGAAATGTATAAAGCCATCTTGTCCCACTATGGTAGTCAATGGGGTCCAAGAACTGTTTGGTGACAAGCATTCTTTCGAATATTGTTCCTTTTGTTCATCATACGACATTTATACAGATTTGGAACAACTCAAAGGTGAGTCAATGATTTTTTGGAATGAATATTTTGGGTGAACTATCCCTTTAAATTTTTGGCTCTGTTTTTAGTGCCTCATTTCTATATTATTGCAATTCTCCATCTAAAATGTGTTCCTGCAAAGAGTTTTAATTCAGCATCAAGTTAATACTTGACAAATACAGCTTTGAAAGAGCAATAAAGTTGTCCTGTGGGCGTCTCTCACACTTTCCTATCTTTATCTCTTTATCTCTTTCTTCCTCTATGGCTCTTTTTCCATCCGTGTCCTCTGTGGTGCTAACAGAATTAGTGAACACAGTAGATAAACACACCAGCCAGTTTAAGAAGTGTCCAGTCATACTTAGGGAACAGTGATTATGGTGAGGGTGTAGATAGAAAAGGCATGTTGAGAGGTGGAGAAACGGGAACAGAACTCTCAGTCTACTTCTGTGGACACAGAAGGCTGTGAATGTCACCATTGATTTTTTTTAGGGTGCCCCCTAAACATCACACATCTACAGTCTTTCCCTTCTCCTGCTGCTCACTCTGTTTCCTGCTTTCACAGTCACAACCAATCAAAACTCAGCGTGCAGTGCTCCAGGAGATCCGAGTTCGTCACCCAGACGGAATTCTAGACATGGACCAATGATTCATAATAGCGCTCTTTAGTACTTTAAACGAACAAAAACACACACTTTATTAAACCCTCGTTAAACAAAGGGTCATGAACCTTCCTCACAAAAAAATCCATACGTGTTAAAGGTCCATTTAGATTCAGTTATCCTTCAACCACACAACCTACGTCCACAATCTCATCCACAAGTAATATTTTAACAAATTTTCCAGTTTTGACGATTCACAAGTAGGGAGCATTTCTCATTATTTAGTTTTTTTCACTACAAAGCATGCATTGTGCTTTACAGAAACATAAATGTGTGATATTAAAGGTGCTGTGTGTCATTTTTTTTTTTTGGAGGATCTATTGACAGAAATGCAATATAATATACATCACTATGTCTTTAGAGGTGTATAAAGACCTTACATAATGTTGTGATATGTTTATATTACCTTAGAATGAGCTATATATCGACATACACCGTGGGCTCCCTTGGATGGAATTCGTCATTCACATTAGCACTTTTGGCGCGCACCCATTAACGTCAGAGTTCGGTTCGTTTGGGTGATGTGAACGCTGTCTTCCGAACACGGGTGCGTACCCGGGTCCACTTAAAAGGGGAGGTCTGGGGTGCGATTCATGTGAACTCCAGTACGCTTCGCAGCTGATATGAACGCAATCGTACCAAATCCCCATGTGTTCACTTTTGTTCTTCTCGATTGTGTGGCATGAATCGATGTCTTTGTTTACAGTGGCTACATTTATACTAAGTGAAAAAAGATTGCTCATCATGTTTTCTGCGCAGTGACGCAAAAGCACAACATGCTTCCCCAAGCAAGACAGAGGTGTTTTATAAAAGGAACAAATTTGAATCACATCCTCTATTGTCTAGGTGACAACGATATCAGATTGCGACATGTTGCGACACCCCCCTTCCCCCTGTATGAGTGAGGCAGGGAGCCAAACAAACCAGACTGCTACTCAGCACTCCCTACACTTGCCTCCTAACGCCTCCTGGTCAGGGAGCTGCTATTCTAAGGAGCTGTCAGTCAAACACAAGTGCTTCTGTCCATCGACTGCGAGTGAGAAAAAGATATAGAGGAAATGCCAGAGAGAGATTGAAGGGCAGAGGCACAGAGAGAGGATGAGATTAGGAGGTAGAGTATGTAAGGGTGATGACAGGGAAGGAAAAGGAAGGATAGAAGGAAGTAAAAGCTTTATTCTTTGATTTATCACCATAATCTCTTTTAGCTCAGTTATTTAGTTGTTAGTTGTTGGATCACTGATCACTTTTGTTCTACACTCAGAATTGAATTCTATATATGGGTGGTTTACCGGACACAATTATCTCAAAACAGGACTAGGCCTTAGTTAAATTAGGCTATTTAAGTTGTGTTAAAAAACATACTTTACAAAAAAAAACATTACTGTGTGGATCTTGAGACAAAATAATCGCCCTGATATATTTTAAGATATGTCAGTGTAAGTTGTTTTCGCTTAAGATGCCTCGAACATTTCAGTTTTACTTTGTGCGCACGTTTGGTCCCCACAGGGTAGGCAAATTATGACACATCAACTATTGTTCACCATAAAACGTTGCATGTTTTTTGAACGGACGGCACATGGTTTATTCTTCTGTACGATAGATGCCATTAAATTTCCATTAGAATCTGAGGAGACAAACCCAATTACACCTTTTTCAAAGAGAGCAATTAGTCATCAAAGCGAAGCTGCGCGTCTCCAAACAAAGGGGCTTTTGGGTATGGACGCTTGTATTGCAGAACATTTACATCTATGCATTTGGCAGACGCTTTTATCCAAAGCGACTTACATTGCATTATAGTATACATTTGTTTCTGAGTATCTACAATCCCTGGGATCGAACCCATGGCCTTGGCGTTGCTAACATCATGCTCTAACCAATGAGCTACAGGGAAGCAGAACCACAAAAAGCTCTTCTTTTAAATTAGAGGAGAATGAATCTGAGCTGTTTTTAAAATGGTGTCATGCCAAGCTGAGTTATAGGATTAACTCACTTAATGTGCATTTACTGTCTCGATTTGGTACTTGATGTGACCAAATTTTGGGGATTTGGGGGCACACGCCCACAAATACAAGCATGTGTGTTGGCAGAACATTTAATGTAGAGTTTGTGCCTCATGGAAACTTTGACGACTGCTTCCATCCAGATCATGTATGGTTAAAATAAGGGCTCTTGGAAACATGGCCGTTGTAATCACTTAGCATGGAGCCATCTGTGATTATTGATGACACAGACTAATAAGCATCATAGATCATCTCCCAGACATTGACATGACCACTAAAGTCAAACGCTAGGCAGCTAAAGGTCACATGATTTTGCCTGATGTCATATGTCATGTGTCAAGTTAAAGTGAGTTGACCCTAAAGGCATGTGCATATGTGATGGGTGATTTGTCATACGTGCACTTCCGTGCATGAATTCAAAACAGAATTTTGAAGGTTACCTATCTATTATCAATTGTCTCTTCAGGTTCTTGTGGGTGCTTTGTGAACCTGACCCTCTTAATCTTTGGAAAAATGCGCGTATGAAGTTCTGGTTCTAAAGCTCATCGCCGCCGGCAGTTAAATTATTGTGATACCGCTGAGACAGACGGACCGTGAGAGACTGAGTGGAAAGACTGGCCCGCATGACAAACTAGAGCTTTAATGGAGAAAGACTTGTGGTACCAATATTGTGCATGTAGTAGTTGCAATGAATTTTATGTAAAAACCTTAAGGTCGCTGACTAACATGAAGCCAAGAGGCTCTTTTTGTAACTGACGACAATAAACGGTTAGTTTGGTGAGTCATGTCGCTTTCATGTGTGCGTATAATTTTGATCGATTTGATCTCAGACTACTTAAATATGACAAGCAATGCCGTGACTCAGTCAAAGACGTAAGAACTATGGGTATTTTAGTCCAAAACCGATGACATCACCAACCACCCACATTCCAGTTTCACCTGGGGCTGTTGGCGCTGGTATAGCATCAACATAAACAACGCCTTCCGTCTATGTAAATGATGCTTTGGTTCATGCCTTATTCACAAGCAAGTGCTGTTATGCAGCCGGCAAATAGAAATTTGAAGCATTGCTTGATCGAAAAGTGGAGAAGAACATTATAATCCAGACGGGAGGTGCAGATTCAGGTTGTCGATGATTCAGGTGCCTGTGGTGATCGACAGTCCAAGTGAGGTATGACACATTGTACATACCACATAAACTTTAACTCTTGATGTCGACATGAATAAATTGCAATGCATTGAGTGATGGTATATCGCACGTCACAGCCTGCTTTACATGCCCAGCCGATAAAGGTGGTGGTTTTGAGCTAGCAATGCTGAGAATCAGTTTGAAGAAAGGGATTAGGGTCTGGGGACGCAGTTTGTGAAGCGCTCTCAAGAGACGAGAGAAAAAGGTAAAGATGACACATTGTTTCAAAAAAAAGATGAAGAGTTTGAGTCAGAAGATCTAAGGAAGAAAAAAAGGGAATGTCTTAACGGAACGAGGGAATAAAGAAGGTGCAGTTACAGTCCCTGAGATGATAAATGAGTGCGTTATGAAGGATCCATTTTCTCTTGGATCCCAATCTCTCTCGCTCTTTCTTTTCAGTTATTTCTCTGTTGCAAGCTGCTCAAAACCACAGCCTTGGCATCAGACATGCTACTTCATCACATCGCACCACGCATGATCAGTGGCCCTCATCTATCCACACACACATAGACATTTTGCAGCACAAAATGGCAAACAAGCCCCCGAGGTTGACTTTTAACAAGTCATGTATGACAGGTGTGAACTTTAGGGTGCGCTCTTGATACGATAACGTGCGTTAAGGTTACAATGTAAAAGATGATGACGTGGGAAAAAGAACATTACAGGTTTCACCCTGTTTGTCAGGGTGCGAGAACATTACAGGTTCATCAAACCAAACCATTAGGATTCGGCAGAGCAACACAAAATGAAGCGAGAAGCTTCCAGACTTTGTAATAGAAAAAGCATTGCTCGTTGTATACCTCTTGATCTTTCCAAATGCCCCACAGTGTGTGTGTGTGAAAGATGAACATGCTTGAGATACCTCTGTGTGTTTGCCAGACAACAGGAGAGATCTCCACAACGGTGTTCCTTCTGTCTACTGAGCGACATACGGGTGCGTTTTCCACCAATTTGTTGTTCGTGATGTCTTCATATTCCTGTCACAACTGGAGGCTGTTGTCCAAGTGAATGAGGAAAAATTACGGGTCTGTGTGTGTGTCTATGTGTGCAGAGAACAGCATGCTTCCAAGTAATGCTAACGCCTCTGAGAGTCCTTGAGAGAAAATGAAAAACACACATGAATGGGAAAACAAGAAACTGAGAGAAATGGCTTTGCTGGATACCAAAAACGGCTTTGCCAAGATGGTTTGCCGGTCTTAGCTGTTTTAGGATGGTCTCCCAGCCTGCAGGCCTTGCAATTTTACCTCCTGTTAGTGCCCAAAAACCAGCAAAAGAGACCAGTTTAACCAGGTTTGCTAATCTCGGAGATTAGCTAACCACTTTAGACTGGGTAAATTTGATTATACTTAAGCTCTTAATCTCTTTCCTGTAAACAAGAGACGTGCCAAACCAACATGTTTAGGCATCATAGGCATGCTCCCGATCATCCTTGGTGTTATGATCCAAAGTGAACAATGCTAAATACACGTGTCAACGCGGTCCAAAATGTGGGATGGGATCACGCACGTGACCACATTGCATTTGTAGTGTAAACACAAATCAGACAGAATCTGAATCAAAGCATTAAAGTGAACTTGTAGAACGGAGGTATCCATTGACTTGCATTGGTTTTGTGTCCATACAATAGAAGTGGACGGGTAATGCCAAAGTCATGCAGCTTTGAAATGACAAGTAAATGATGACAGAATTTTCAATTTTGGGTGAACCATCCCTTTAATGGCCTTAAGACTAAAACTACAGAGCCTATAGACTATAAATCAAAACATTATAATGTGTCTTATTTGATCATCTATAACCATTCATTTCAACAATATTGTGGCCAGCTCAAATCTTGATCATGTTTTCTTGGGTTTATGTGTGTGTCTGTGCGTGTGTTTATTAGCTGTAGTTCTGCAGTATTCAGGAGAGATTAAATTCACAGTGCTGGGCTTCATTCTGACAAAGCTATTCCAGCAAAGGCATCACTGGGCAATTTCATCTGATCACTGATCAAGCTTTTGTTGGCTTCCGTATGCACAGCAATATGCAAATTTCAGGTCTGTCCAGGCCTGGCACACTCTTTCAATCCCCCAACCTGACAGTCTGTCAAAAAAACCACGCTGTTTGCATTTTCTACCCCTCCTTTTTTCCCTTTTTGCTCTGTTCATTTTTGAATTTCCTCTTTCGTTCACCCCAGGGACGCAAGATCATTTAGGAGTCTTTTAAAAACAAGCAAAACTCCACAACTGCTCACAATCGATTTTCCAAATCTAGGAGGGAGAGGAGACGAAATGACTGGATAGAAGAGTGGAACAGAGCAGTGGTTTTCTAACGGTGTCGTTCTGGGGTGGTCAACGAAATACATTTTTGATAGCATTTCACCTTTACGTAGAATTTATGGGCGTCTAAGAGTATTGTGTACACTCTAAAAATGCTGGGTTGTTTAAAATCTGATGTATTGATAGCCCTAATGTCATGGCAAATTTTGTGTGTCCAGCAAATCAGAAAGGTCTTGGCTATAATGACAACCAGAGATGCTAAACACACACCACACACAAACAAATATGCATAAATAAAACTATGACACAACTTCCAAAACATCCCAGCCCTATAGCGATCTTCCTGGGCAACATCCCTTTCTGTTTCTCACAAACACATCACACAAGCGTCAACATCCAGTTAATGTGTAAACAGTAGACATCTGGAATAATAAAAGATTTCAGAGGCTGTATGCAGTGGTGTAGTCTAGTTTTTTGTAGTGAGAAAACTCTGATTCCCCCCAGCCGACCCACCCGTCCCAGATCGACAACCCATGAGCACCACCACACTCACGAATGCATAGAGTACGTCTTCAAGATTTTTTGCAAGTAAGAATTCAATAGCCAATGACAGCTGGCTTTGTTCATCACTGTCTTACTCAGCCAGTTCAGAGTTACATTTAGCCTTAGATGGTATATGTATACAATCCCTAAAGCACAGGTTTTATCAGCTGACAATTTTCAATGCACATATGTGATCCATGTGCAACCAGCTATAAAGTAATTTATTTGTGATATACTATTTCTACATAAACCCACCCTGCTAAAAAATACTGTTACATAAATTCTAGTGGTTTCCATTAAAATGCCATTATGAACCACAAATCTTTCTATTTCAAAATAAAAAAAAAAGTCCTGGGCATTAATGGCTGTTCTATTGATTCCCATCTGGGTTTTTGGCAGGGTTCTATTATTTTCAGCAGGGCAACCAACATAATGTAAAGAATATCCTGTGAAAGTATAATCTTTAGATTTTGACTGACCAATGCCATGTCAAAGACTTACAGTAAATCATATTGAAATAAATGAAACTCTGATGCACGTCACTAGATTTTTAGCCCAGTTTTTACACACTAGGTCACACTTATGAATGCAAGTTGTGCCTATTTTTTACATTGATAGTTATATATAACAATTAACGGTGAACATTTGTGCAGTTTTATCAAGCACCCGTTGCACTTATAGATTGCTGGCAGTGTCTCTATTCTGACTTTTCCAAGGCTGGCCAGGAGTTCTCATCTCTTATCATCTAAAACAATTATGAACATTGTACTACAAGTTATCTCTCCCTTTCTCCCTCATTTATTGATTCACCACACTAACGTTTGTTAAGAATTTAACAATCCCCTTAAAGTTATTTTAATGATAACAAATATGCTCATTTTATTAAAGAATAGGCAGTGGTTTTAAAAGTTTGGGTGAGTTATCAGCAGAAAGTATAACATACCGGCGAACAGAGTACGCGATAGCGACCCCGGACCCCCCGGAGGGACCCCGCGTACAGCATAGCATGAGCCTCGTCGGGCTCTTTTTCTGTACTGCTGCAGCTCACCTCGAAGTTGCAGTAGCTTTATGGGCAGGGGAAACACTGAAATAGTGTAGTTTAAATTCTTGCCTTTCATGATCCTGTTTTGTTTCATCTCCCCGATTGCACCAATGGTCCAAATGTCAGTGCTTCACACTTTTCTGACACAAAGCGATGTTGTTACGTATCCTCCTGGGTATACAGAAATCCTTGATCTCTTCTAGTGGGTATACGGCTTATACCTGCGTATCACGTAGACTACACCAATGGCTGTATGTTTGTGGGGGTCTTCATGGAGGTAATATTTTTCAGGTCTATGCTCATTAAGCCGGTGAAAGGTTTGCTTAGTGTGAAGAGGCTTGTATTGATGTCATCAATGTAACACACTGTAGACTATCAATACTGACAGGCCGTGTAGATGTAATTAAATGGACGGGGTCTATAACATCACTGTGCCTGCTTCAATGCTTAAAGGTGTGGACAGGGTAGCTTGTTTGTACCAAAGTTTCATCTTGTATGAGTGTGTAACTTCAGAAGGCAACCGCTCCACAGATGTTGGCAGTGGTTCTGGTTTTGAATCCCTACATTTGAAAATTACACAGACCACCAATTTAGCCTCCCTCTGGCTGTTTACCTCCTCAACAGACATGAGAGCTGTTCGATAGTCTTTTCTGCCCGTGCACACAAACTTCACAAAAAGGACTTTTTATTTTGTATTGAGGTTATACTGCTTCTTTATTCATTTTATTATGAACCAAATTTCTCTGAAAACATCAAGATGTTTATTAAGTTTAGCTTGTTTTAGTTTGCCGTGCATCAAATGAGTTAAAAAATTAAATACTGATGCCTTTTTATAACATTGTATGACATCAGCCATCATACCACATAGTTGATGAAGGTTGTATAGGCTACTTTTGTCATAAAAAAATACAATTAATTTGACATTTTACATAAAAGAAAAGGCAGGCGCTCCCATTTGATTTGTTTTTGATGTTCCGCTCTAGTAAAAAATGTGCTCTATTAAAAAGCGTTCGTAAAAACACACGTTTTCTTGTAAATTTACAGTATCTTTCTGAATTTTACATTTTTAAAACCCTATTTCAAAAATGTGAAAAATCTGTTGAAAACAGTAAAATTCTGTCATCTTTTTACAGTGAAGCATTTTCGCTTTCATCGGGATGGCAGACTAAAAACTTTTGACGTTTATTATGTCGCTACAGGCATGAGAGCAAACATTTATTTTGCCTTATTGTCTTATTTTGATCTGAAGATGGACTGTGTTTAAAAAGATTGTGGAAAATATATATGCATATATTTTTGCAGTTTCTTCAGCACAACCTGATCTTAAGATCCATAGCATGTAAATCCACAGCAGTTACCCTTATCATTTTTGGGATCTATATTTACCACATGCAGTGTTTTATGGTAGATCTCTTGATCCAGTGACATCAGCACTGAGACGAAATTTACCCATGAACCCCACCCTCGACACTTCCACAAGCCTTAAATCCACTGTTAAATAAATGTTTGGCACAAGTTACATCCACCTTAACCCCATCAAGAAGAGAATTGCTCCTCCCATCGAGTAGTCATGCTTCAGTAAATGAACTAGACAGTTGATGTGTCATATTTTTCCCCAAGTGTCTGTGTTTAGCTTGTAACTAGCATGTTGTGTTTTGAACGTTCACTCCCATAATCGCATTTAGCCTTGTAGATTTTTTGTTGCCTGACTGAGCCATTTGCAAACAATTATGTTCTTTTATTAAGCTCCACACACACAGACATGCTCCCTGAGGCATGGTGAGGGGCTTGTTTTTTGGTAATGAAAGAGAACTTGCGCAGGCCACGTTGACAGTTTTCTGGAATCGATGTCCCTGTCTTCGTCATCTTGAGAAATCTTTTTTCATTTGTTATCTTATTGAGACAAATCCACACACAAACACTTCGCTATAACACCTAACCTGAATCTGTCACATATTCTCATTAAACTCTGATACATGTTTTCCTCTCAGAAGCACAGATTTTGAAGTGAGCACATTACATATACACATAGTATTTTAAAGATGCGCATCACAGGCAGTTTCTGCATATTGATCTTGAGTGCCTATACAGTAGTATTGCTTACGTCATATCTTCGAAGAGTATTTAGTTTGATCAAATTTATAAAAGAGAGATAAAGTTTTTTTAACAAGTTGACCATGTGACCATGAGAAGCCAGCCTGTTTAATAGTGTAAAGAAGTCAGAATGCATGACATATCATGATAGCTCCGCTAAAACATTGGTCATGATTTAATTCCCAGTAGACTTTGTGGAAATGAGAAGAAATTCTGAAGAATTTTAATTCTGCTTTAAATAATAAAAGTTAACTATAATCTCCAACAACTATGTAACATTGAAACATGAAAATTGGGTTTGGACACGGACCTTCGTACATGAAGGTATAATTACAGGATTTAGATTTTTAATGACGTGTCACTTAAGTGATTATTCTTTTTTTCAAGTGTCTGTGTTTTACCAGTTTAACCAACCCTGTTTCTCTTTACAAGAATTACGATTTTGAGATTTTAAGGAAGCTTTATTTAACATGATGATGCCTGTCATTAGTGGGCTGCTGTCATGTTTCATCTCTGCAGCTGAATGTGTGACAAAGTGGCAACAGTCTTAGTCATAGGATGCTGGCACAATTTCCCATTCAGACAACTTAAGATTGTACATTGTAGATCCTTAGCAATGGACACAAAGACTTTTTGAGAAAGCTGGTATCAGATGAGCAGGAGGGAGGATTGAGACCCGCAGTGAGTCATCCTGTCAGTATTAATGTCATCTCTACGCAATTAGAGGCAGCTTTCTACAAAACTCGGAGAGAAAATGTAAAGGACATGAAAATGAATCACGGTTTGATGGTGTTCTCCATTAACAGGTGTCAAGCTGAAACAGCAGTTTTGCATTTTGGCTATTTGTGTGTCTGACTTTTTGTCTTTTTTTACATTTATGACTAAAACTGAATTCCACTGTAACAAGAACAGATGGCTTGATTTTTATTAGCTGTCAATTTAATATGTACATTTATTAAAATGAATTATATTATAAAATAACACCTAGTCAATTAGTAAGGAATCATTTACGCATCCAAGGAAAGAATTGGAAAGTAATTAATGATTGAGGATGTGTTCTTCAGTTAAAAAAACAGCTGCGTGAAATAAACAACATTTTGATTTCTAATGCTAGTATTGTGATGTCATCTTACACTATAATCTTTACAATTAATTATATTAATTTTTAAAAAGTATCTTCATTTTGAAATCTTGATCTATATTATTAGTTCAATAAAAGGCATAACATGTTATTCATTTAATTACATTTTCTTATTGGATTGACCGACATACTTTAAATCTTTGAAGAACACTTGTGAGCTATCTATAAGCGTCCTTTTGTATACGTAGGTTCAAATAATTCCCATATTTGTTTTGTAGAAACAGCACCAGGTTTTTCTCTCTTGGAGCATGTGTATGTGTCTCCACTCTGATGGGTTTTCAAGTTGAAGAGCTGTTTTTATTTGTGTGCAAGTGTGTGTGTTTTTGTGGCCGACACAGGATCTCTAAAGTTTACCAAGGTCACCAGCTTTGGTGTGTCAAATTCCCTCAAGTGGCCTCTAAAACAGATCTCCGTGGTGGAGACTCCCGTGTGACTGATCTTCCCATGAACTCCCTCTGTTTTTATCTCAACGACATCTCTTAGACGGCACGTTTATCTGCTTGCAGACTAAAAGATGAATCTTGGGAGAAAATAAAGGTGAACAAATAAAAACTTGAGATGCTAGCAAAGATTTGCACCAAGAGGCTGTAAAATGGACCAGATGGTGGAGTTCATACTTTGTTCGCACTCCCACACATAGAATCCTGTGAGGAAGAGAAACTGCTTACTAGCGTCATTTCAAATCTGTGAGCGTTACATATTTATTTCATTGCCTCTGCGTCGCATAATATGAAATGCAGGTCTGCTGGATCATTTAGAGATGGCCCAGTCATCTTGTTTAGTGTATATGAGACTGAAAAATATGAGGCTGTGTTTGACAAGCTCCAATCTTTTAAAGTTTGGAAGTTCAAAACTTGTAACATCTCAGATATAAAACATATGGGAATGGGAAAACTCCCCAACAATGGCCGTTTCTCAATATGCGTTCTTTAGCGTTCTTGTGTCCTCGTGTTCTCGCTCTAGGTCATCAATAACCGTCAAAGTCCGTTCCAATACTCAAGTGTTCTTGATATCAAGGATGCATCGAATGCAGCCTTGCACGCATAGGGAACCTGCTTGAAGTCCCAGAAGTCACTGCGGCGCTTCCATACGAGGTTCATTCTTACGAGGCTGCCTCGCAAGACCACGAGAACACAAGTCCGTTCTGTGCGTTCTTTGAATTAAGAAACGGCCACTGTTCTTTGTTATACTACGGTCTGTTTGTGTATTTTATCTTCGATGCACTACATATTTGTTGGGTTACTGTCCCGAGGGACTCTCCAGAGAAGCAGTGGCTCAGTTAAATGATAGTATAAACAGATCAATAATATGATCAAGAACAGCTGTGGGTCTGTTGATGTCATCACCGCAATTAACGCAAGTTATACTGTTATATAGCCTCTAATGCAAATAATGCAAAATGGGTCACAACATGTCAAGGCATTGAACACACACACATCTCTCTTGTGCTGAATTACCGACCTCCGTGTCAGTCCTGAGGCAAGTGATTGCATGGTAAGCATGATGTAACCAGACACAGTGCCCTTTTCTCTTTCGCTTTGGCTCCCCCAGGTTCTCTCAACACGCCATCTTAAAGCTTGCCACTCTGGCATTGAATTTTAACACTTTTAATTGTATGTTTTTTACGAGTTCACATACAGGGCATGATTACATTAAACAGAGACTGTGAGGTACTATAATGAGACAATTATGTCATATCCTCTGTCTTATTACGTCCCGGAGGAAAGTGGTTCAGTCATGTTGGAAAACGAATCACCACGAGGGATAACAGATGCAGCGTTTGGCGGATCGGTCTCTCGGCACCAGCCGCGAATGAGAATGTAGAGCGATTTCAAATTCAAGCCACGAGCTAAACAGTTTTAACATTTTAATCAGTAATTAACATCAAGTCAGGGGATCCGTTGGGAGGCAGACAAAATGGGTTGAATATTTCATTATGCTAAATGGCATTTTTGTTCACTTGGTTTAAATTATTTCTATTTTGCTAAAATCATTTGAATATGTTCAAGAGGTGGGGGAAATCAATATGTAATAGTTTTACAATATTACTCGAGACACTGGATTGATGTTCTGTCCCCATTAAAGGGATACTCCACCCAAAAATGAAAATTCTGTCATGAATTACTACCCCCCGCCCAAGTTGTTACAAACGTGTTTAAATTTCACAAAGAAACATTTTCACAATTTTAGCAACTGACACATCTAGGACATCATTGACTACCGGTGAAGAAAAAAATGGTAGGCAAAGGTGCCCTAGAACTGCTTGCTTCCCTAAATTCTTCAAAATATCTTTATCTATACAGTATCTATAATATAATATATATATATATATATATATAATAATTTTACCTACAATGGTAGTCAATGATGCCCTAGAAATGTTAGTTGCTAACATTTTTCTAAATATCTTTCTGTTCAACAAAACAAAGAAATATATACAGGTTTGGAACAACTTGAGGCTGAGTAAATGATGACAGAAAATTTATTTTTAGGTGGAGGAATGATGTTGTTGTTATATTTTTATATCTTTATTAGAATTTTTAGAATAAAGGAAATCGACTCTCTTCAATTATTTCTATTCACCCGAATTCCAAACTCAGAATACGATAAGATTTTAACTGTGCAATGCACCAAATCTACTGAGGATACATGTGAAACCATTAAAAAATTCTTCAGTAGCTGCATGAAAAATAAAGAATCATGAAATCAAGTCATGACTGACTCCGATATTATATCACATTGCCAAGGCCTTCAGTTTATCCCCCCTCTTCATGTTCAAGCTCGGTCGCACTCAACATATCGAGACATTCCCTACAATGTTCCATTAAATTTGCCTGTTAGATCTCAGTGTCATAAACAGCTCTTTTTTCCAAGTGAAAGCGTTTCTAGTGCTATTTATGGCCATTGTACACCCACATGCTGAGGGGTTTAAGAAACAGCTCTGATTTGGCAATGTCGAATTACAGCCTACCTCCTCTTACAGGCGTCCATGAAGGCAAATGCGAGTTATTTCGGATTTCTGCAACTTTCACCCGGCAATTAACAGGGATAGAAAATAGCTCCGAAAAACCAGGTGTGCCACGTCAAAGTGTGTGTGTGTGTGCATGTATGAGTGTGAACATTTCGGGGGTTTGCATGTCTCCTAGATCACTGTGCTCTTTACATGTGTTACAGTATCTTACTAGAGTCTGGGCAGAGCTGTCTTGGATCTCACAGCCATCCCAGAATAATCTCCACATTTAATCACTGGCAGCCTGTGGACTGTGGAGATTTGGAATAGCTCCAGTCGGTGCCATTGGGTGGCATAGGGCTGTTTTCCATATGTGGATCAGATTTAGGCTGACAATTCCCACAGTGTTTCACATTGTGTCTTTTTTCCCTACCTAGTAATGAAAATTAATAAAGACAAAGAAGGTTTCGATTTAAGGAATGCATGTTTCAATCCATCAGTGTGTGTGTTCCTCTCTAGCCTTGTGCTCTGATCCGTCTCTGGGACGTCCAGTACAGAGAAGCATCTGTGTATGAAGCCAAGGGACCCTGCGAGAAACAAGCACACTGTGAAAAGCTTACTAAGAGTGTAGATATGTGTGAAATGGACCAAGACCTTCAGTTTAACACCAAACCTCGACCATATCTAGCGTCCCACACACAAACACTCCATCCCCCATCATTTGCAGTTCAAATAAACACACCAGAATGGTAGGTGTGTGTGTGTGCCCTCCTTTTTGACTTGATGCCTGCCTGTGCCATTAATGCCTTGTAGGGTGTAACGTTCCTCTTGAATTCATAAGAGGGGAATATAAATAAGCAAAGACCACAGGGCGAGATTTAAAGAGATGAGGTGTGTTAAAGTGCAAAGAGAATTTATGTAACTAAGGAAAATTAATAATGTCTTTCTTCTATCTAGATTTATCACACACTTTATATTTCTCGTATTTCTTTAATTATCCTTCTATCCTAGAAGAATGTCACTCCCAAGACTGAACTTTATGCATAAACATTAGTCACCACCAGACACAGCGGACCTTAAAAGGCCCTCTTCCGTTCTCACCCATTTATCTCCAAGCCTCTGGCTTTTGTTTGGCATAGCTTCATATCAGATTGTTCTTTAATACACTTTTTAGTTTTCAGCGTTTAAATGTGTATCTTTGTACCCCAAACCACTTTGTCAACTGGTCTCATGTAGAGAAAGTGAAGAGGCTTTTTCTTCTTCATGCTCTAATCGTCGAGCATCTATAATTTAATTAGTTCATTTTCCGCTATGTCTTACATGGTTAATAGCATGTTCTTGTGGTTAAAAAACGGCTGAAATCTGCCTTGTAGCAATAACAGAAATTAATTCCATTCCACCTTTTAGCATCTGCCATTGGTAAGCTCCTAATAGCCATAATGAATAGTTTAGATAAAATTCCCCCCCTATTGTTGCAGTCATTCATGGAATGTCCTTTTGGACTTTGTAAGGTTTCTTGTCCAGTGGACCATTTCAGGGTGAATTCAATCTATAACAAATATAGTATTCTTATTTAATATTACACTATTATCCACTGGAAATCTCAGAGGTAGCATAAGATAGTCAAAGATGAAGGACTGAAAGTGTATCCTGACAGGGGTTATCCCTAAGACACACCCTCTTTGATAATACATTTCCAGACGGGTGATGAGCACAAGGTTGCTATATTAGAACAGAGTCTGGGTTTGATACATGTATACTATTACTGCAATTGTTTATCAAAGATACAGTGTGTTGTGACTCGAAAAGCAATGCATTAATTTGCATTAGGCTACAAAATAAAGGGGCATTGATGCTTTGCTTTTTCTCAGAACTATATTTTTCAGAGGCGTTTTTGGAATTACTTTCAACCAGATGGTCTTAGGGTCAGGTCAGTAAATTAATCTCAAAATGTAAAACATTTGTCAGAGGTGTATAAAGACCTTACATAATGAAGTGTTATGTTTTTATCACCTATATAGAATGAGCTATTTCTATCTACATACACCGCAGGTGCCCTTACGTTCACCATTTAGTTTCTACAGTAGCCCTTAACAGACAAACTGCTCTACGAAGTGCATTTCGTGAATACGTTTTCTCCTTCTGCAAAGTGAAAACTTGACTACATCTTACTCCTTTGTCAGCCACAGTAGTGCTTCTAAGCGGAGGGGTGGTGGAGTGAGCCGTTTTTTGCAATTCACAACCTCACCACTAGATGCTGCTAAATTTCATACACTGGACCTTTAAAATAAATGACATTGGTTTTAAACGTTTAACTAATGAAACAATATTAAACATTAAGTTTTAGGTATCCACATACTTTCAGGGCAGCTGTAATAGATTCATCGACAATAACTTATCTCAACGACTACTGCCACCAGAGCTGAATTTCTTAAAAGTTGAACAAAAACACAACCAAATGGTGCTATTGCGATGACAAAGTTATGAATCATAAGTGGGGCACGAATGGGACCCAGCTGTAGTTTCTGTTTTCTGTCAGAGGAGATGCAAACATACATATCAGGTACATTTATATTTCTGTTTCTCTCCATCAGTCACTCTCTGACAAGTGGGATCTATCTCGGTCTCTGCCGTGTGTGAATGGCTGTTTCTCTGACTCCTGCAGTCTCCCCAAACTAAATATTTAAACAGGGCATACTTCTGCACCCATTTATTTAACTTAAAGTTTAACTTGCTGCTTTTAAACCACTGCCATGTCGCCAGGGTGAAGCTAGAGCACTTTCCTAAATGGTTTCAAGCTCTGTAAAAAAAATGAGATGTTTTATGATCAGAACGAAACGGTACAAAACATATTGTACGCAAGACATTACATGGTTTGGTTTCAATAGCTTATCTTAACAACATAAATTCGTAGATGTAAAACATCAAAGAATTCTGTGGCTTGCTGGTTACATGAATGCAAGTTTCGGTAAATTTAGTTCTCAGGTTTTCATCAAAACCAATGATGAGACCCTCTCCCGTGTACGTGTAGAAATGATATGCTGTGGGATTTGACACCTACAGCCATCTTTGAGTGGATCTCTTCTAGTGCTGAATGAATGGATGTTCACTCAGGAAAATGGGCTCTGGAATGTGATGTAAGGCCCTTTGAGAGCCACAGAGCCAGCCCCCACATTGTTCTGACAGAAAGCGCAGGTTTATATTTGTGCATATGATTGCTATGCGCGCGCGAGAGAGCGAGAGGGAGCAGTGTTTTGAATAGATGAATCATCAGAGCTGTCCAAGCGAATGCTTTGTTTATTTTTAGAGACACTTTATTGTTCTACCCTAAAGCAAGCGAAGCGCTCCATTAAACGTATCGTACAGCGGCCCGTGTGTCATGTTTTATCACCAGTTCCTTACTGGTGTTAATATACTGGTGACTGTATTCTGTACTCCGCTTCTGGTTGATTAAAAAACTGTTGGATGTTACCTCTTCAGAATACTTCCTCTGTGTAGCTGCTGTCCTCTCTTTAAATTCATGCATTGATGGATACGGCTCAGCAGTGCTTCCGTACAGTGGAGAACCCTTTTAGAGGAAAAGAAGTGGGGCATTAACAGCAAGCCAATTCACAAGGTCATATAAGAGCTCCAAATCCCAGTGCTAAGAGCTTCAGGATAGTTTAATGTATTACACAGCTTGTCTTCCGTTGCTCTCTCTCTTTGCCTTTACAGGCGGAGAATAGTTAACCAAAATCAAGCGGCAGCACTTTAAAATACATTTTATCTCTTTATACCAGACTATGTGTATGTAATCTCTGTGCATTTAATTTGGTCTGGAAATGAGGGGGTTTGTTTGTGGGACTTGGACATAGAATAATCAGGGAAAGGGGAGGTGGCGGTTTGCCTTACCTTGATGGCTTAGAGCCCATTTCCCAGATGGAATTTGGTTATCTCATCCTGAGGTCGCACCAGAAAAAGAGATGCATTCCTTAGCAATCAGCTGTTGAGTTTAGATACAGCTGCCCTAGTGTTGACTTAGAAAGATAGTCATCAGCGTTTTTCTGGGGGGGGGTATTTTCGTAAAGCATGAAGAAATGAATCGTCATTCGCTTTTAGTGTACGTTCGCACTTCTCATTACTTTCTTATTATTTGTGATGAGGGTTTTGAGGGTGATTGAGGGTTTTAAATTCCCAAGTCTTCAAACATAACATAAATATACATTTTGCTTAACCAACCAACTTTCTAATTTTCATTTTTTGTATTTTGTATTGTATTTTGTTTAGTAATGTAACTGAATAGTGATTTGCCATTAAAAGAAACCAAAGGGTCACGTGATTTGATGCGGTGGTTTTGCTGGGTTTAATAGCAGTGTAGGTTTGTGGCCCGGCATGTCAGTGAGCTTGTGGCTATGGGGAATGGAGTTGCTGTCAGTGTGTGTTATTCAGTAGAGCCTAAAGCACAAGGACGGGGGTAATTGATACCCTGTATGTAGGGGTTTGGCTCAGACTAGCCTGTAAATGTGAAGCACAGTCCAATAAGAGATACCCTCTTTTCAGAAACACAGACCGTCTTGGTATAAACCTAAGCCACCTGGAAGTTAAAGAGCCAGCTGCATTCAAATAGATTTATGGGCGGTTTTATTAAGTAACTTAATCACTCTTGTCTTCTTCCATTCTTCCTTCTTTTTTTTGCTCCCATATGACACTATAAGAAGCAACTAAGTGAATGCTTTTGATATGAGTAAACAAGCATTGATTTACTGAGCCGGACTTAACTCGTGCTGTTAATCTTAGCATCATCTGTGAATGATCTTTGTTTGTTGAGGGTTTGTAATACGGCACAGGATTTATATCACGTGGGACTGAACAGTACAAGTTTTAAATATATTCAATAAAAAAAATTAAAGAATTATAAATAAGAAATAAATAGTCTAATTGTAAGCACCATGGTCAACTTAGCAAAACGCCTATATTGTTTTCTAATGGGAATAAAGTAAAGCTACATGACCTGTTAGTTACGTGTTAGTTCATCACGTATACAGTACATATTACAAAATATATGATTTACATATTAAAGACGTTGTTTCCCCTCCTCGGTTACTTTATGCCCCCTGAATATGTTTCTCCAGTTAGAGAGAAAGTAAGTAATTTGCATGTAAATGATCCCAACAACAACAGCGTCTCTAATTAAACTAATGTAGGTGCGTTCACTTGCTGACATCACGGACGCTCATTACCATTCACAAGCTCGAGTGGGCAGCGCGAGTCCACGCCACGGTTCACTGCGTTCGTTCCCCTCACAGACTCCGTGTTATTGACGAGGAGCGCAGGCTCATAATGTCCTGCATTCTACCGGAGGAACTATCGCGGAGATTTGAGCAAGATCTGCGGGGGCGTCTCATGCGTCCACGATATTAAAGACGTGTTATTCAAAACACCGGAGCCCGAGGAATGCTCTTCGTGGACGATACCTGCGTACGGACTCGGACTGATGATTTGTTTGCGGTAGTTGCTTGACAAAGACGTGCGGATTGAATCGCGCTTGTTTGCGCAGAAGTGAAAGTGCGCTCTTCGCCTTTTTCACGGAGGAGCTGGAGATGAGTGACGCGTGCTTGGATCCTTTCACATCGGGCAACATCAAGCGATCTCATCGTAACGTTACGCGGTAGAAGGTAAGCATTTGGACGTTTAATCGCTCTCTTTATCTTTCACCGATGCCGTTGTTTGGCTTCCATTTGCTCGTTACATCATGATATGTCGAGGAGTGTCAAACTTCGCCATTTAAATCAAACGGACATCAAACGCAGTTTTGGCAGCGCTGTCGTGCGTCCACGCGTCTTTTTGAGCGTCGGTTAAACAAGCGGCAACGTTTCATGCTTATTTGATATGATTGTGAAGTTTCAACGTTGTAACGTAAGTTAGTTTACTGCATATGTCTGTAGAGACGACTGCGAATACCCGGATTTATGCAACTTTCTCACCACGGTCATCTTTCCCACTCGATTTGGTTTGCCCCTGTTAGTCGGATTAAGTCTTTGTTTGGTATTGTGTTGCCGGATTAACATGTGAAGAGACTAAGTGGGGAATTATGCAGATGAAGAAAGAGAAACCCCAGCAATTGCCTTTTAGAAAGCGGTCTCGTCCACGCATCTACACTCTCGCGCTTGCAGCTTGATTAATTATAATGGGGGCGTCGTAGTTGTGTCGCGTCGCTCGCTCGCGCGCGGGTAGGTAGTTACGTCCTAACTAGATCCATCTTATTTTACTGCATTATTTTTATTAAATCGATATCGTTTCTTCCTGCACCCCCGTCTATTTGAAGCGACCGCCATTAAACGGATTTCTTGCTCTCTTCGAATAATTGATCTTTTCATACGTCAAAGACCATATAGATCGTCAGTAGGCTACAGAATGACGGGCCTGTTTCATTTTGCATCTTCTGTTTGCACTCTTAAGACTGGATGTAAAATTCACATTTCCGAGCTGCGTTTCTTATACGTCATCTACCATTTTCACCTTCCATAAGTCTCTCTCTCTCTCTCTCTCTCTCTCTCTCTCTCTTTCTCTCTGAAATATTAACCATGCTTTTATTATAGTAAGTGTAACCATGTTTCTATTAAGTTGATAAGCATTTATATTGGGATTTTACTCGAGGGCAATGGTAAATTAGTGGTTTCCATGGTTTCACTAGGGATAAAACCCAAAACTATGGTTACATGATTCATTTTCATAAGAGTCGCTCTGTCTGCCTATTTGTGTGTCACTGTTTTACATACACGAATGTATCTATGTTGTTTTGAAAATGCATATACATCTATATTGTTCTCTCTAGTTTTATGTGGGACTCCTATTCAGTTCAAAGTACATAAGATAAATGAGAGTAAATGAAGAACTGGCTCTCGGTAAGCACCCAGCTGTGACCAGTTTCTTCGCTGTGTGTTGCCCTTTAAAAAGGTTGTTTAATTCATTGGGAATGATGCCATGGAAAAGCCTGGGAGCCTCATCAGTGAGAGACTGGAATTTTTTTGGATTTCGTTTTCAAGCCACATCAGACCTGATTTTCCTTTTGGTAAATATGGCCCCTGTATTGAGGATGACAATGCCCCTATGTCTAGCCATGGGCTATTGTTAAGGAGAATTGTATGAGATCGTCCGGTGATGGCACAGGCCTGGTTTTTAGGGAGATGCTTAGAGCTAACAAAAAGACCACATCTGTTGTCGTCTGAACAATTTAAAAATGCAATGATTAACCCACAATGAGCAATTGTCAGATCAGATCATAAATCACAAGGACATCATTCTGCTCGGATGCCTCAGGGGTATAACAACCTTCTGTGTCATCCCTAAATTACATTCCCAGTCTTCCATATTTGCAGTGCAGAGCAAATTCTTTCTAAAGGCTCGTCTTGTAAATCACAATGCTTGGGTCTTAGCATGATGTTTGTAATGAAATCAGTATGCCTGGATGCCGTCCGGCAACCTTTTTAATTCGAATCACATTTAGATGATTGTGAGTGAACAATATCAATGGACCGTGGAGGAGAGTTGGGCCTGGAATTTTCAGTCATGTGCGAAGCACGGTGAAACATGGAATCCCTTAGCGTTTCACTTAATCCATTCTGTGCGGTTGAGAGGGATATAGACCAGAACCTCTGTGACAACCCAACAGTTCATGTATCTGGACCTACCAGCATCTCTGTAGATTCCTTCCCAAAGTTTTCCTACAAAGTGAATGTAGCTAAATTGGTTGGGAATGGGTCTCATAATCCATAATTTTTTCATCTCTTTCATTCTGTTATTTTCTCAGTTTTGTGAAGTACATGAATGTATACACGCCTTAAATTCAGGGTCATGGCTTTTGTAAAACTGACTCTTCATGTAGGCAAAATATTTATTTCTGCACATGCCTACACTTCCCAAGAATGTACCAGATTGCTCTGTAGCGATTTGTTTTTGTTTTCCTCCCTTATATTTTCTGCTTGGCTTGCTCCGCAGGGAGACCGGCCACTGAGACTTACTCAACACCATTCAATATTCACTGATGGGATTTTAAAGGGCTGTATTTTGCTGTGTGTGTTCAATATTAATGTGAGTTGTGAAGTTGCCACCCTCTCAAGTAATGCAGGTGAGTTGTCCTTGCTCAAGGATGTTGAAACTGCAGCGAGACCAGCTTCACGGCCTATATATACATCTGCTTTACAGTTCCTCCCACTGAAACCCTACAGAATCCATCCTACTCGCCAGTCCTTTCTTTTTGATTCAAAGTGATGCTTTTTAACTACTTAGGGTTCGCCTCATGCCAGGGTTTAGCTGTTGAACTATTGTGAACTATTGTGTTGCTGCACGATCACAAAGTTGTAGGAGAAATATGATGACTCACTCCTTTATATCCTGCATCCTTGGGCCAAATGAACCATGATGGATGTTTGCTGGTAGCTCAGGGCTTAACGATATAAAGGCCAGATACATTGTTTGATGAATTTTGGGTCAGTTGATCGCATTATGATGATATTATATTTTCGATTACACCGTGTCCACACCAGGCACGTCATTGCGTCACAACATTTTAGAAAAGGGATCTTTCCATGTTATTTTGAGTTGTCCACACCGACAAGCTATAATGGATTCTGTATTAGTAAAGTTTTTATTTTTAAATGTCACATGGCCGTTCTGGTGTTGGTGTGGTGTTCATTTGTCTTGGAAATTTAAACATGTGGATTTTTGTTACATATTAAACATTCTTGTTTACATGTGCTGATTTAAATGTCGGCAATGTTTTGTAGCTTTTTTGTTTAGAGGTTTTGGTAAAGTTGAGTGATTTGCGATTAAGTTTTTGAAAGAGCAGTTAGGATGGGTTTCAAATTAAAACAAATATTTATGCTTTTATGCTGTACTGTTTATAAAAAAAGTATAGCTGTCCAACGTTATTATAGTTTATTAAAACTATTTAAACACTTCTGCTTATTGAAATTAAATAAAGTATCGGTCTGAATATTAATAGAAAAACTATCGAAAACTCGAAAAACTAACTTAAACGAAACAAAAATGAGAAATGTTGCCTCTGCAATAAACTCAAATAAGTTTAAATTGAAATTATTAACCAAAATGAAATATATTGAAAATAAACAAATGGACAAAATAAGCACAAACATTTTACATGCAATTAAAATCTATAAAAATATAAGCGAAATCAGAATATTAATCACACTATAAAATACAATAAAACAAAAAAAAACTATCATAAGTTTGTGGCTGTCATGGAGTTGCATTATAGCTTTTTATTAAGAGAACTGTATTTAGTGAAATGTATACATTTTAAATGTATAAAAGCTTTTTTATGTTACTATTATAATCAGTTTTTGTCTTGGGGCCAGTGTAAAATCAGGGCAAGTAAAAACCTGAACTGCTGCCCCGACCGGACCCACTGCAGGAAGATCCTTAACGTTGAGCCCAGGGCTTAAATTTAACCGATAGAGTTATGCAAAACCTTTTTTTAATACAACAGTATCGAGAGCTTCTTAACGTAGATGACTCTTTAGATTAAACATGTTCTTAGTTTAGCCATCTGGTCATTGTGAAAGAGTCAGTGAGTCATGGTGTTAGTGGCCAGATTCTGTCTTTGACACCTTACAGCCTGTCAGGCATCTGAGGAGCTAATGGGATTGGCCCTAAAGTGAGCGGCTTGTTTTCTCTTTCTCTGGTCTAAGAGGTTAGTTAATCTGACCAACTGGCTGGCCGGCTCAGAAAGTGTGGTTTTGGCAGAGCATGACGCCTGTGTCTGCTTGTCTGGACACTAACCAGACGCAGCATGTTTGACTGGTGGAGTGTGTGTGTTTCATCATGGCATGAATCATTGGACGTGTTGAGGGTTTTGTTGATCTATGGGGCATTTCTAGTTATAACCAAATGTGGCCGTGTTGATTGACATAGTGGAAGAATCCGGAGAAAACTTTTAGAATAGGTGGTGACATTTAATTGTAGCTGCTATCAAAGAATAATGAGTGTGCTTTATGCAACTTGTGTCATATTATAGCTTGTTTTTTCAGTCAATCATGATCAGTTGCTTTTTTGGCAACGTCGTGTGGCAGAAAAAAGGCTGTAACTCTTTCACACTGGACCTGGTTGTGAGTTCTGTGTGGGTTGAAGGAATGTTGTTTTAATGTTACTCTTGCTGAGAAATTACTTGTTTTATGTAAACAGTGGTTTTGGATCATATGAGATGAGATCTCCGTATCTGTGCCTCTTTCTTTAAAACATTTTTTAATTTATTTTTTTATATATTACTATTTAAATGATATTATAGGGTTAATGGAAATTACACGCACCCTAGTCTCAGCCTCAGACGTCACGCCCACAGACCGTTGGCTAAACGTCTGATGCATAAGGCACACTTTTCTGGAAACACTTCAGCACGTTAAAAGTTGTCATCTGATTGTTTAATTGTACAGGATTCTTTAACGGTCCGCCTGGAAACAACACAAAGCCGTAGGAGAAGTAAGCTGTCGTGTTTACAACAGTTGCTATAAGAATTCATCACGATCAACTAAATGCTTAATTCTTAAAAGTATGCGAGGTTCCCGGCATAAACTTATAATCTTTTTGTTGCTGTTAACGTTTGACATGGCTACGCGAGACTATACACATCCAGAAGAGCCCGGCAAACTCAAACCTAACTAAGCTCCGATCTTACCTAAATTCTCCATTTATGTCCAGAAATTTCTTGCAGAAGCTCATTTTGACAGGGGTTTTTCCTTTTGTCATTTAGGAAGATCTGTCTCCATTGTAAGTGCTCTCGTGAGGACCATGTTGTGACAGTCATGCCCCTGGAGATGGAAAAGACGGTGACCAAGCTGATGTACGACTTCCAGAGGAACTCTACATCTGACGATGACTCTGGCTGCGCGCTGGAGGAATATGCCTGGGTCCCGCCCGGACTAAAACCTGAACAGGTAAAACAAGTTTACTGTTGTATTTAAAGCGAAGCGGACCTGAGTTTGATTTCATAGATACAGTCTCTTGGACACCGAATGACCACAGGTGGGACGTCTGCTGTATGACCACAGGGAGTCTAAATTCTTAATTTTGTGTAATAAATCAATTAGTATAGCAGTATAGTTCTCCATAGGAGTATAATTGTCTATAGCAGTTTAGTCATCTATAGCACATACAGCACAAGAATTCCACAGTTTTTCCTTTTATTGCCGTGTTTCATCGAGGCCGGCTGCATGAATTGTACACAAGGTTTTAAATGTTTCGAAAGACCCTTGAGATGAATGTCTTTTTATAACGCCTCGCTCCTGCTGTACTGAGTTTTGTTACTATAGCAATGCTCAGCTTCAGAAGGTTCGTGTATCAGATTTATAAGGCAACAGTGTGTACAGACCCCTTTACGGGGCAGTGAAATAATTTATAGAAGCGTGTTTCATTTTCCTGATGAACCGAAGAAAGTCTTGTTAACAAACAGCCAAGCCGGTCAACAAGCAATAGAGCACCTCCACCCTGTGCGATGGCTCGCTGCCATAATGGGTCTCTGGAGGTCACACGATGTGTGTCGGGTCATTTACAGTTTGCTAATTCACATTTGACTGCCTGAATTAGCCTATAACTTATTAAGGATATTAAGCCTGTTTTTCATGACACATGTTATGGTGGAGGTGTAGAATTATAACTACATATTAGATATTGTACATTATGCAATAAATGACTCCCCGGGCTGCATTCCAAGAGCCGTCTGTTTGTAGACACTTTGGTTTTAGTCAAAACGAACACAGTTTCACAGTGTTAGAGCAGATGGATGGGAAGAAGTTGCTGGGATACAAGAACTCGGTGTCCATGCATGTTATTAGCAAGCCATTAATTATGCCTTTCCTCTCTGTGTGCTTTGAAACCCGCTGTCTGCAATTTCACCCAGAGACAGTGATTACCTCAGGCCATGACGAATTAGCTTTTCTTTGTCACGAAGTGGAAATGTAGGACATTCACATTCCTAATAGGACAAGATAGCAGTTCTGTTTTGCATTTCGGTACATTAGAAATCTGTTTTAGTACAAGGGAAACGGTTTTAGTACACATGCGAATGGTTTTGCAAAAGACATCCACCAAACAACGACAGGCTGGTCTTGAAGACACTGAGCTTGTTTATCTCCAAAAGCTCTCACATACACTCCCAAGGGCTCACATGAATAGAATTAAAGTAATCCAGTTTGTCTGCTTTAGAATCGGTTGGAGCATTATTTTGAGTCATCTAATCGGCAGCTTTTTTTCTGAATTTAATGATGTTGCACCGGTTAAAAAAGAAATAAGTGTTGTTTATTGGTGGAGGGTCGGGTGCATTGAGTCGGGTTTGTATTGGTGGATCTCTTGGTCCTGCGTTTGTATGCATTGGTTTTTGGACCAGAGAAAGGAAATGGAAAAACACTCATAGGCCAGAATATTTCAAATTTAGCCTATTTATTTCTATAGCACTTTTATATTCAAAAGAATATGTTAATTCAGGAAAAAAACGAAAACAGTATGAACAAGAGGAATGAAATCACTCAAAAATGTATGTTTATTAGCCCCTCGTGTCATTCCAAACCTGTATCACTTACTTTTTCTCCAAACACACAAAAAAGAGCTTTCAAACAACAATGCCACACATTGACTTCCACTGGATACAAAACCACTGAACAACATGATGGTGAATAATTGACATAATTAAAAAAATGTATTGAACCTTTCAAGCAAAATCCTATCCATACAAAGAATTGACTATCTTAAAAAGAGGGTTGTCATTGGTTACTGAAATGTGTTTTGTCTTATTTATGTCTTACATTAGTTTATTATGGTGCTTTGTGAATTTCTGATATCATCCAGCACGCAGTATATCTCCCTTCTTTTGGATGTCGACTTTATTTATTCAATGGAAAACAGCTGTTTGGATTCTGGTTACTTTACCCTCACATCAAGAGCCGTTTCCTCAGCCTTTCTCCATACACAGTAACACAAAATGCAGTTGCCAGATCTCTTGACACTTGGGTGGGTTGCCAGATCTCTTTCTGCTGATTATAGTTATTTCCACAAGCTTTTCCTCTGTGTCAGTGCTCGAAGTCCATGTTCTTCTGATCACTGTATCACAACAGTTCATTGGCTGGACCTGGGATCTTCATATTGAGAGGAGAGTGTTGTTGTTGGATAAACGTACTGTAATTTTCCAGGGCCAGACCACAGTTGGTGTTTCATGTAATTTTCAGCTATCCCTCAAGAGAACCTCAGCGCTGGTTCTTTTGATACCCCTTGATGACACAGCACCGGCCAACATAAGCACCGAAAGAGCCATCAGCTCGAATGTAAAAAGACAGTTATATTAAGGGAACGCATTTAACACCGGACATGGGGAAATGTCCGTTTTGGAAATACTCCCACACCTTCCAGAAGTTGGATTATTTTGTTTCGGAGCGTTTCGGGAATCCTAGTCTTTGCTTATATAAAACATAAAAAAGCACATTTGATGAAACATTGAGAGAAACGTATTCCATCCAAGCCTTTTCATATCACCTATTCACACTGTACTATTAATACCAAATTCATGACAATGGGTCTCATTCATGAAACATTCGTGAATATATGAGTAAATATATGAGTGATTTGCGCGTAAAACTTCCCGAAAACTCTCCTCCCGATTCACAAATACTTTGTAAACGTCAGATTTCAAAGTAAAACGTGTGTATGTTAATGAATACCAACATTATATGTTGTATATGCATAAATGCATTAAAGACTAATAGGCTTTATGCCTAGCAATAAATTAATGTGTGTCCACAAAAGCATTTTTAGCGTGCAATGCCTGGTGCTCTTCTGAAAACAACCAGCTGGTGGCGCTTGAGAGCGGTTCGAATGCACTGCACGTTTTTCTGGAGACATGCTATGATTAGGAATATCCACAGCAGTAACATGTAACGAATATTTTATTTTGAAGATTATTAATGAATATAAAAATGCAATAACCAGCAATGTTAACTTCTCCATTGTTGTGTTGTACAAGTGTGATGGTTGATCAATGTACTGTTTGTCCCGCCTCTCCTCCACTGTGATTGGACAGCTGTGTTAAAAAGGACAGTGACAAGGGTCTGCGTTTTACCCAAAGTTAAAGAGTAAAAACCGAAAAAACACAGGGTTAAGGAACTTGTGAAATATCATTGTTATGATACATAGTGCATCAATATTCAGCATAATCAGTTTGTCAAAAATAACTCAAAACATTTGAATGTTTTACACACTATTTGCACGTAGGTAGCAGGTGTCATTTTTTTCATACCACCAACTAACATTTTGAAAATACAAACATTTTTATGAATCTGAAAATGAACGTCAGAACGACTTAACAAACGATTTACACAAAAATACATTCTGCTTGTGTTTCATGAATGAGGCCCAATGTGTGCAATTACTGGTACAACACGGTTTTGTGCGAGTAATTTGTATTTTCACAAATCTTGTGTAGATCCACAATGTTTAATTTTCACATTCCACATTTGAACTTAAAGGTAAACATTGGTGCTCAACGGAGTGTTTAATAATTTGTTACAATCTCTCAAGCTGTTCTGCATTTTTATGAGATTTGTTCCTTGCTGTTTATGTGGTATGGCGACAGAGACAGATGGGCCCCCGTCCTATATCAGATTAAGCCATTTAACCGCCAAATCTTTGTGAAAGGTTTGGATGGGTGGTCTGAGGGAGGTATCAGGGCTCATGCTAGGCTCCTGTTTGAGTCCTAAGGACTTTTTTGCAGGTTTGTCAGTTCCTATAATTGTAATGTAGACTTGTATAAAGGAACAGTTCACCCAAAAATGAAAGTCTTTACGTACTCACCCTGGAGTTGTCTGTATACATTTCTTTGTTCTAATGAACACAGAGAAAGATATTTGTAACCAAAACTATCTTGACTATCATAGTAGGAAAAATGCTTTATACATTTCTTCGTTCTGTTGAGTACAAAATAACGTATTTTGAAGTATTTAGGAAAGCAACAGTTCCGTGGAAGTTTTGACTACCATCGTTTTCTAATATGGTGGTCAATGGTGGCCAAGAACTGTGTGGTTACAACACGCATTCTTCCAAATATCTTTGTGTTCACCAGAACAAAGATTTTTATACAGATTTCCAATAATCAGAGTAAGGACTTAATCGCAGTAGCATTTTTACATGACATGAGACATGTCATGGAAGATTTATTAGTCTGATTATTTGCTAGAATACACAGTACAAACGATGATCGCCGATACAGTAGGTGTGTGTTACTGGCCATCGTTTTAATATATTTGCGTCAAATGCAAAACCCCGTTATGTGGAAGTATGGTTATTAGGGCTGTGATGCATATAGAAATTTTGATGGAAAATGTTTCAGCAACGGCACGTTCGCGCTGTTTCTGGTTGCAGGTAAGGAGCAGAGACTGCTGACAGCAAGTTGTGTTGACAGTAAAACTTCAGACTGTCATGTTTACCATGAATTTGCGCTTAAGGTGTGTGACAAAAGCACATGCGCACCTTGATCAGAGCAGCATGAATGCGATTAAGGAGTTAACATGCCTTCACAAATTACGATTAAAAAAACGGCTGTTACGACCTTTTGTAAAGCATTGTCTAGTGTTGAAAGGATTAACATTTTTTCTATGGTAAAGTTGTGAAATAATGCTGGTGGCAAGTGACAACACGCTGGCAACAAACTGCCAAAGAAATAAGTGTTTAATATACAAAAGTGAAAATATAATATCAAATAATATTTACAAAATTGATAAAATTATTACTTAATAAAGTATAAAAATATGAACCATTCGAATAGACGAAAAAAGTCAACCCCTGGGGAAAGGGAAGATTAATGATGCCAAAGGAAAGAACATAAAACAAAACAAGTCTAACTTAGTTTAAACAACTAACCTAACGAAGTAAAAAGAAAGAAAGCGAAATCTTCAGCGTCGAACCGTATACTTCCCTACTCTAAACTCTAAACTGGTACACCACATATGTTACTTTGTTATGCTTACTTATTTAAATCGAACGATTGCGTTTACATGAGGTAAAGTGTAATCGCAGTATTTCCAAAATCCTGTTATAATCGCATTATGAGGGTGCATGTAAACGTAGTCAATGTCATCCAAATGCCAAAATGGTATTTCTAGTACATTCTAGGATTTGGTTAATCAGCAAACCTTGTGAACAAACCTGGTGTTTTTATTTAGCATAAATCCTGTCTAGAGCCAAAATATTGCCCATGTCGGCATCATATCCTGTTAATAATCCGTATATTAATCTGTAATAATCTGTTTATTTAATAGCCTCTACATGGATAGATGAGTATATTTGGTTGAACTTGCAGAAATTCAGTCTTGTTTGTATATAGGTATATGTTAGATAGTACATTTGTCTAAATATATCTGGTCGTTCCAGGTGCATCAGTATTACAGCTCTTTACCAGAGGAGAAGGTGCCGTACGTCAACAGTCCTGGAGAGAAGCATCGTATCAAACAGCTTCTGCACCAGCTGCCCCCACACGACAACGAGGTAAGAACATCACAGGGCCTCGCGCGAAAAGCTCGGCATTCAAGAGATGCTCGTGGGCGTCTGAATGCATGCAGTGCCACTGACCCGTGCTCTCGCTGCGCAGGTGCGGTACTGTAACGGTTTGGATGAAGAGGAAAAGAGAGAGCTGAAGCTCTTCAGTAACCAGAGGAAGAGAGAAAACCTGGGCCGCGGGAACGTCAGGCCCTTTCCTGTCACCATGACTGGAGCCATCTGTGAACAGGTGCGTCGGAATGGACGACAGAGGTGTTCTGTTGATGTTGTGTTCTTAGCCACTTTTTATTATTGTCGATATTAGATTTTCATTGTGTGTGTGATAGCCCACCTGGGATAGCATGTTAGTGCCAGTAAGTGAGTTAGAGCCGAGTCTAAGCTGGATATGCATGTCTGTGACCACCTGCCTGGTTTCTTTCTCCTTCTGTTACTTCTCAGGAACAGATGTCACACTGACACTGTTTGGCTTTTTTAGCATGTTTTAAATGTATCCTCAGCCTTGCCACAGTTGAGGATACAAAGCCCCCATTTAGCCCCCCGGTGCTGTTTGAAACATGCAGTCTTTTCAATAAATAGGGCAGTTGATGAAAGCCGACAAGGAAGTGTGTGTGTACGTGGACAGATACACACTTTTGTCTGTTCTGCTAAATATTTGCTGAGTCTCAGCATGGAGCGAGATATTGAAAATGCTGAATGAGACCTTTAATGAAGAAACCAGCACTGCGATCTGCTAAGATCAGCTATGTTCTGACCTCAGAGGCAATATGATGGCCACCTATTACGCATTTTGATTTTCCCATGTGTGCACAACGTAAATACGCTTGCAGGTTATTTATTATGAGTGTCCGAAGGAGGTGTGTGGCTCATCCAATAAATATGATGGGAATTAGATGTTTCTGTACTGATTTTTTTATTTGGATTTACATATATTGCAGTATTTTATATTAATCAAATAAATCTCAAAATATATAAAAAAGAAAATAAATATATATAAAAAAATATTCAATTAAAGTATTGAAAACATGCGGTACTGCAAGGTTATGTCATATATAAAAATCGAGTTGTTTTCATACCATTGCAATTATATAAAACTTCTTATGCAATGTTGAAAGGTTTAAGTCAACCCCCCTCCAACCCAAGTCTGATTTAGAGTGTTACCCTGCTGTTAAATGACCTATATGTGTCATTGAGTCTCTTTCTCTCTCACTCGATCTCTCTTTTTAACTCTTTCATCATCTATTTATCTCACAAACAGTGTGGGGGACAGATAAACGGAGGCGACATCGCCGTCTTTGCGTCACGTGCGGGACACGGGGTGTGCTGGCACCCACAATGCTTTGTGTGCAGCATGTGCGACGAGCTCCTGGTGGATCTCATCTACTTCTACCAGGACGGGAAGATCTTCTGTGGCCGCCACCATGCTGAGAGACTCAAACCCCGCTGTTCAGCATGTGATGAGGTTAGCCGCTCTCATCCTGATGTTTTTGGTCATCTTGCAATAAACCAGCAACAGTCACTTCATTTCTGTGGCACTGCCATCTTCAAAACGAAACGGAAAGAAGTCAAAAGGGTTCCCAAGCACCTATTGGTTGGTCAAACCGATAGGCCCGCCCTGAACTCATGCATCATCTTTGCTAACATGGATTAATATTCACAGAAGCACTTCTTGGGGAATTGTAGCCATGAATGTTTAGTAGTATCTGTAAATGAAACCATAATAATGTGCATTTTAACATTACATTTTTGTAAAATATATGTTTATGAGGAGTCTCTCTTGTAGCTAGATGACTGCGCACAGCAAGCCTGATTTCTCTGCTTCACATTTTATGTAAAGAACGCTGACACAATTACACCGCACATTACCATGGTTACAGCACTTCATCTCTATAGTGATAATAGATTTACTGCTGTGCTGCAGCTCGGTGAGTCTGCTGCTTGTGTTACTGCAGAAAAATGGTCTCACTCTCTTTTCTGTCTATCAGATCATTTTTTCAGATGAGTGCACAGAGGCCGAGGGCAGACACTGGCACATGAAGCATTTCTGCTGTTTCGAGTGCGAGACGGTTCTGGGCGGCCAGCGTTACATTATGAAGGAGGGTCGACCGTACTGCTGCACCTGCTTTGAGTCGCTGTATGCAGAGTACTGCGACTCCTGTGGGGAACACATCGGTAAGAGCATGTCCTTCATCATTTGCTCAACGTCCACGCAACGCTGGTCTGCTTCTCTCTATCGTTGCAGGAATTGAGCTGGGCTGCGCCAAGGGACGATTTACCTGTCTTGGTCTATCAATGCGATATTAGAAAATAATGCAAAACGCACCGTGAGAGCTGCAACTCAAGTTTATAGATCTAGCCTCTCAACACACGCTTTAAAGTTTCAGCCAAGTTCTGGCTGCATGTTAAATTGAAATTCAACCCGTATGGAATTTACTTTCCACACAGGACCGCAAAAAGTAATTTTGGCAAAGCGATTATAAACAGGAAGCATTAGTGAAGGTTTTGCAAACAGATGTTCTCCATTATGACTTCCTTAAAGACCTGTGATTTAAATATAATGTTGTTCTGAGGTATGCGGCATGCCGTATAATCAGTTTATAGTAAACAAGTCTACACCTCATGAGAAGAAGCCACAGATGTTTTTGTTGCCTTTATTTACATTATCATGGAAATAGTCTTCTACAAAAACAATTTCACCATCTTTCAGCATCCATTTATGTGGATTATAAACCAAGAACTAAAATACGCAAGTGTCACACAATTATATGACGTGTTCTCTAATGTCGTTTAAAGGATTACTCTCTTGTAAATGTTCAAGCAAAGATGCTTTTTGTAATCCAGGCCTTCTGATTGTATTCTGTTACAGGTATCGACCAAGGCCAAATGACTTATGATGGCCAACACTGGCATGCCACCGAAACCTGTTTCAGCTGTGCCCGCTGTAAGAAATCCCTTCTCGGCCGACCCTTTCTACCCAAGCAGGGTCAGATCTTCTGCTCTCGGGCGTGCAGTCTTGGCGAAGACCAGAACGGCTCGGATTCTGCCGATTCTGCATTTCAGAGCGCCCGCTCGCGCGAGGCCCGACGCAGCAGCTCCAAATCCAACAAGAGCAATGGGACTGGCAGCGGAGGAGACAGGACCCAGGGGGGAAATTCTCCTGCGGCCCGTTACTCTGCTGAAGTTGACCCGCTGTCCATGCAAATGGATCTGCTCAGTCTGTCCAGTCAATCCCCCAGCCTGAACAGAGACCCTCCGCCCTGGAACATGCAGGCAGAGATGTACGGGCACGAGAGCCACGATGAACTTTCATCAAACCCTCTTCATCTGCTCAGTCAGTGCAACATCCGGACTTGTTATTCCTCAAATCCGTCTCCCGGTCACCCGGCGGATCCAAAGCCTCTATCCAGGAGACCCCCCATATCTGCTCTGAAAGGAAAGTCTTTGAACGAGAACTGGTTCCAGCCAGGACCAGAGGACTATTACCAGCCCAATCTGAGGACGCAGATGAGCTTTCAAGAGGTTCCACAGAATAGCTTTATTGATAAGCGATCCGTAAGCTTGCATATGTTCCAGAAGGAGAAGGCAGAGGTCGGCCTACAGATGGGTCGTAGTAGGAACCCCATCAGCGCACTTAGCTTTAGTGAACAGCTCGTACCACAGGAGCAAACCCCACATGGCTCGATGGAGTCGCTGGCTATGTCTAATGCTACAGGTAACTTGCGTTTGTTAATTGTAAAAATATAATGCCTATTAATAATTCTGTTAATAAAACGTATGGTTTGCTATTGATGCAACAGAATGTTACGGCAATCTTACACGTGTTTTCCGTCCACAGGCACCTCTGCAGATGGCGGCGGTAAACGTCACGAGCACTTGTCTCGCTTCTCAATGCCAGACTTGAGTAAAGACTCCGGCATGAACGTCTCTGAAAAGAGCAACATGGGCACCCTCAACTCATCCGTGCAGTTTCATAGCTCTGAATCTCTGCGCAGCCTGAACACCGCGCAGCCCTACCTTGAGCTCGAAACCCCTGTCCAAGTGAAATTCCCAAGGCAATACTCCCGTGAATCTCTTCGAATTAACGCTTTGCCCCCTGGATTCGCTTATCAGGAGGAGGACCGCATAAGCTTGGTAAGCAATGCCAACAACGCCCGTCTGGCGCCCATGAGCGACCGAACTCGCCGTCGAACCATCAACCAAGAACAGCCACGCCGACGGCACCACCACCATCGATCTCACCGTTCCCGCCGCTCACGTTCGGATAACGCACTTAACCTCGCTGCCGAGCGCCACCCACCCCCCAGGCGATCTCAGCTTCACCTTCATGAAGAATACAACCAGTTTCCTCCTTGCGGGCCCAGGGGCCTTCACAGCAGCGGAAGCGCAGGCAGATTGAGGCAGCAGCCGTTTAGACCCTGTCCTCGAACGACCTCTGACCTCACGCTTCAAAACCCCGGCCCTTACCGGCACCAGGGCCCTTATTCGTGGGACCAGTACGATTACGACGATGATTGGTGCTCCACCTGTTCCTCGTCTTCCGAGTCAGAAGATGAAGGGTATTTTCTGGGCGAGCCCATTCCTAGACCCGTCCAGCTGAGGTACATGACCAGCGAAGAGCTGCTGCGCAAATACAACTCCTCCGGACTGGGAGCGTCCGGTCAGTTCGAGAGCCGCGGACAGTTGCACACTCGCAAACGTAGGAAAAGCAAGAACTGCATTATCTCCTGAAAGTCGCGCCTGCTGCATTTCGCACAATGTTGCACAACAAGATTTTATCCGTCCTTTATAGCAAATGTTTGAGAGGCTTTTCAGTGTCGTGAGGCCATCGGTGAATAATGCGCAGTAATATAATTTGTTCGCACCTCGAAATGCATATGCATGTTTTCCCATGTGATATTTCCAAATTATTCTGGATGTTACATTTTTTCAATTTGCAGCATTTGTTACAGCTGACGTGCAATTGTTCGTTATTTAATCCATTCAGGCACAGTGACTTTGATTTGTATGGTTCTGGTTACTCATTCTTTTCGCTCTGGGCTGAAAATGCCGTTTTAGTCAGTAATAAGATGTATATACGCAAATTCACTAAGTTAAGGATGTATTGTAAATGATCTGTAAATGATGTACTACATATTTTTATATTTTGTATGGATAGAATCATTTATGTACTAAGCATTATGTAGAGGAAATAGTAAAGGCATGCACGTTCATTTGCTGATTTTTGTCCTGTATTGAAAATTAAAGAGTATTTCTGTGGAAGATTTGATTGACAGCTTTTCATTATCAAGGCGTTCTGTGATCTCTGATTCATAAGATGCAAACACGCTCGCCATCTGCTCGTTGCATTAATGGAGAAGACTGCACATTGAAGAATCAAAATGTCTGACTTCAGTTACACATACAAATTATTTTCATAAGCGCTGTTTTTAATAAATCAATGATTAAATTTTTACTACAATTAACTTGAGATTCTAAGTACTCTGAGTGCTGGTTCACCCAAAATTTAAAATTATTTTTGTTATTTATCCACCCTGTCATTCCAAACCTGTGTGACATGCTTTATTCTGGAGAGCATAAAATAAGATATTTTGAAAAATGTTGGGCACTGAAGAACACTGTGTGGACACAAAAGTTTTTCAAAATATCTTCTTTTGGGTTTTAGACAACATGATGGTGAAGAGACTGAAATTGTATTTATGGGTGTATGATAGGTTAGGTTCAGGCGTGACGCATACAAAGTAATTATTTTATATATATAATATAGTCCATGGCCTATAAACTCAATTCAATAGTTAAGCCTAATTTCATGTCAAAGCTGTTATGCATTTAGCAGTATTGACCAGTCAGCATCCTGAATCAGAACCGTCCATTATATTAGATAAAACTCAGAAAAGGCCTCGGTACATCTGTGCTGTGTGTTAGCACATTCCAGTGTATAAAGGCAAAGTAAAGCAAAAGCATTCAAATATCACATTACACACAGACTCAAAATGCTATTATAACCGCTAACTAACACACATGTGGTTTTTAAGTTTTAATCTATAAACCATTACCACGCTCCCATGAGTTTGAAAATGTATCTAATCTGTCGACCTGTTTGAAAGTGACGGAGTACTAATGATCCTGACAGGCCAGAAACATTAGAGGCTTTGCACTACCGTCAGGAATGTTTGTCCTCGTATGTATTTAGTGGTGCTCGGAAGAGTCGAGAGTTTGTAGAGTTTGCAGTGTTATGATAGTACCAGCTGCATAAACATGTGATGTACATTAAGAGTTTTGGCCATGTGACAAGGAGTGCTTCTTTCAGTATTTCTTCAGTATTTCTATTTTCTTTATCCTCTACCCTGTGGTCCATGACAATATAGGGCATGCTGCCTTATATTGATGTGTATTGCAATGCAAAGTGCCACTTTAGCCCATGAAACATTTCTTAATTGGACGGTACTTAGTAACTCTTAGTGAATTTTGCTGGATGTAGCAAATAAAAATGTAATTTTTGCTATATTTTTTGAATGGAGAAAACTGCATGATATAGTGCTGAGGCAATGGCGCCCAAAGGACCACTGACGTCTGTGACTAGACATAACAAAACAGCTCAGGCATGACTATTTGTCATAATGAAATGTCAAATCTGTCTGTTGTTTAGGCCAGTGGTTATTGTGTCTTTTTCCTGATGATCATTTTCAAATGGACAGCACACATTTGCAAGTGTGGAATGACATGTGGCTACCAATCAACCAATGTTCCTGCATTCCTCTTGTCTGGAATGATCATGAGATCATGAGAAGCGTGTATCACACAAATGATGCTGTTTCTGCTAAATGTAGGACATATAAGGTGGCAAAATCTTGGCCTCTATGGAGGTGTTTACGTAAAACGGTCTTGGATTTGTTTATTGAAATGTGCAGTCTTAAATGGATTATTTTATGTAATCTTAAATAAATTTTTGACCAAATTAGAAATGGCAAGTTCATAGTCATCTTTAACATTTAAATCATTTACCACATTCGTGTCCACTCGGACTGCCCAAGAAATGACCCAAAACTCCCTTTGAGTAAAGCTATACCTCATAAAACCGAGACAGGGTTAACATTCATCTGTCTTATGACTCTGTATTAATTTGTGGGTCATGACTACATTCATCTGAGGCCCAGAGCTGAGAGCTGGCATTTTACTTAAAGCCATTAATATACTGTATATAATATGTGAGTTTATAGTCTGTCCTTCTATTGTGGGAATGACATGTCAGTTCAGCAATTTGTGGTTTAACTTGATGCTATTAGGGCATTCATGTCAGAGGTGAATAATGCAGAAAACATCTGTAATGATAAGTGACATGACCATTGCAGTCATTATTTGTTGACTTTAGAGTGGAGGCTGATGTCATTTCTGTTTTCATATTCATTTTGTAATCCTGAGTTACTATTTTTGAGGCTAATTCATCCTAGGATTTTTAAAGCTAATACCACTTAACCTTTTATTAGATGGTACATTTTTATAGAAGTCATAGTTTATAGTTTTACACTTTTTGTCGTTTACTTTTAAGGTTGCTCAGTATCAAACCAATAAATTAGGGGTGGAGAATATACTGGAGTCGAGAGAAAGATTAATGTATTGGCAACACCCTGATCTGAGGTTTAAAGGGATACTTCACCCGAAAGTGAAAATTCTGTCATCATTTACACACCTTTGCGTTGTTCCAGATCTGTAAACATTTATTTGGTGTTGATAAACACAGAGAAAGATATTTGGAAGCATGCTTGTAACCTAACAGATTTTTCCCCCCATTGACTCCCATAGTAGGAAAAATTATTACTTTAAAACTACCATTTTTTTTGTTCTGTTGAACACAAAAGAAGACATTTTGAAGATTGTAGAACAGCAAACAGTTCTGGGGCACTTTTGACTACCATTATAACGTGTCAATGGGAGGAAAAATCTGTCTGGTTGTAAGCATTCTTCCAAATATCTTTCTCTGTGTTCATCAGAACAAAGAAATGTATACAGATTTGAAACAACTCGAGGGTGAGTAGGCTAAATGATGACAGAATATTCCTTTTTGGGTGAAGTATCCCTTTATTCCCAGAGAAAACAAGAAAGAGAATGACTGGAGCACAAAGACTGTTTTGGTTGTCACAATTACAGATTCTTATGGAAAACTCACCCGCAGCAAAGGTCTTAAATAGCCACATTCAATCACTCACAAGTGTTTAACATTGTTTCAGTGTTGCTTATCCACATGCAAATGTGATCCTCAATAAGATTCATGCCTACAACAAGCAGTCCCTTATAGACTGCCCCTCATCATGTGTATTCAATTACTGGCTGGTCATAGAAAGTCTGACCTCAGGTCGGTTTTCAGGAATTTCACTTGAATGATTTAGTTTGTGGTATAGCTGGTCACAGATCAGTGTGCATCTACTTATATACGGTTCTGAATTAATTTCTAATTCCGGATGTGTTATGGCACACAGTAAGGGAATCTATGAAGCGTATTTCACATTTTCATTTTATGCATTGAAGAAATTTCCCACCTGCTGGATGACACTCATATGCCAGAATAAATGGCACCAAACCCCTTGTGGTTATTATAATTACAGTGAGCGTTCTTCTATTATACCAACAAACACACAGATCCCATAGTGAGCTGTCATGGGTATAGCCAATTTAAAATAATGGCAATTTATAGTTAGAAACAATATGTGACAACACATATTAGGCTACCTACAGACACATTCAACATGATCCATTTAGCGCTATTTGTTTCTATTCAGGAATACCCAAATAACAACAACCTGTGCGATTTATCCACAATATCAGCACTCAAATCCATCACAATTGCGATGCCTTCATAGCTAAATTGAGCTATTCAGGAAACATAATCTTCAGATCAGGAGGTCTCAGGACTGTTTAACATTCATAGAGATTTCTCACCCACACACAGGAGATAATCCCACAGTGCCAGAAGACCCAATGCTTTCCAGCTGGAGCCCCATACATTAATAACCTAATTTAACCATGCCCATCTGTGCACATAACATACAGTGTATACATATATTCTGTCACTCACTCTTTAGTGCTTACTAATCATTCTGGCTCTGCTTTCTAAATGGTCCAAAACGTGCATCCATGTATACCCGCTGAAAAAAAATATTTATCAAGTGTAGACTTTAGGTCAGGAAAGATTCTCATTTTGCACATTGACCTTGCAAAGTCAGTCACATTATCTTCTTGCACACTCACAGTCACTCACAAGATTAATGGCCAATTTCAGTCAGGCACTTGACAGGTCAGCAACTGGACATTATGAACGAGCTGCAGGAATGTTAATGAAGCCAATTATATTATTGTCTGACAATCCCTAATAGATTACATTCCATTGTGTCATTTGCCAGCGTATACTTGCAGTGATATGACTAGGAGCAAATTACCTTATGAGTATCAGTACTCGTGTCGTGTCAGTGCCGGTCAACTATTATTAGTGTGCTCAGCTCTTAATGCATTTTATGCTCTTAGAATTGTGCATTGCTTAACAAGTCAAGGACATCCAGAACAAACCAAATCATTATGCATGCCGATCTGTTGAAAATATCCATTTTGCAAATGAGAAGATGTGACATTATAGTTAATGTAATGTGTTTTATGTATGTTCTTGACATTGCCGTTGTTTAAATGGTGCTGTTTAGGCTTATAAATAGTTGTCATGGGGAGTTGAAGGTCTGAGATAAAAACATATTTAGTGTCAGAAATATATTTAGTGTTTAATATTCAAAAATGTTTATGTACACCCTCAAAGTCCTTATATTCAGCATAAATCTATAGATCAACACACATCTCTGAGATATAATGGCCTATATATTGTAATCTATACTTAAATGGTTAAAGCAGAATTGTTATTTTAGCATAACAAAAAAAGCATTTATTACACAAAATGAGTTAAACTAATATTGGATGGTTATACCGTTGTGTACATTTTTGTGTAAAGCATTTCTATGAGTAGTCTTGCAAAGTCACAGTATAGATTTTGTAAGTTTGCAAAAGAATCGTAATGTCAGTTTACTCAAATACATCTAAAGGGAAACATGGTCATATAGAGGCTTTAAAATCTAAAACCATAGCTGATAATAAAGGAAAACATTTACAGTCATGTCAGAACATCTGTACTCAGTGGCTATTGTTTAAAGTTTATTGCAGTGCATCTTGCGGTGAATAAACAGCGCCATCTGCTGTAGCCTGCTAACATTTAAACTACATCCCACGAGCTCACATTAACGAACATGTAGCTACAATAAGCGGTTATGTTAACGAATGCAAACTTCGCGTGCTGATCGACGAGAGGTCTAATATATCAACTATAATATAGCTTATATCCTTCCATAAATAGTTTTCAAACTGAAGTTTCTTATAAGTAACACGTCTGGGTAGGGTTGCACCAGCCATTCGTAACTTCATTCTTAAATGTGAACGTGACGTCCATACTAGAGGTTTAGCAACAACTAGTTTGTAAATAAATCTGTATGTTATTCGGTTGCACCATTTGATTTTACGGCAGAACGTAGCTAGTTCGTAAACTCTCCGTAATTGCGTAATATGCACAATATGACGTTTATCGTTACCGTCAGTGGTCCAATGGCAGTCTTTCAATTCGCGAGAAAAAGTTGTTGAAATGCTGTGAATTTCAAAACATTCTTGATTTAAGCTCATTTTACCTCACATAATAACGATAAAAATATGTTTTATTAAATAAAATGCTACCTATCATGAATAACATATTTCAAATGAGATTAATAAACAAATGCTGATTAAAAACAATACAGCCTCATTAACGCAATAATAAATAACATGTAACGTAATGGGTGATTTCATTTTACTGCCAACGCCAATGAAATAAAAAGAAGATTATTTTATTTTGATGTGCACAACACAGGCAGATCTAGCCTACACACATGGAGGTGCGCACGGTTCTTGTTAGAGCCTTCAAAAATTTAATGTCATCACATAATGTTCTCGATTTTTAAAGGTAAGTGACTGTAAATGTCAGCATTATCATGTGTGTAAAGCATTGAAGAATGTCTAGTGAAACAAGAGCTTATTCATTAGTTCAGTGAGTCTATTTTATTCCCACAGTTAGGCTACTCATGACATGAGGCCTATTTAGTTCATATGCAACATTAAGCTTCAACTCAGTTGAATGCTGCAACTTAAAATATGCATATTGTAAATTAACTTATAGTAGGCCTACCCGTTTAAGTCAAAACTAGGCTAAATTGTAATTTATGCACAGCGGGTGCAACCGGCCCTAGATAACACCCATCAGAATAATTAACCTCGGGACTAAGATCTTCTTTTCAAACTAGTTTTGAACTTAAATGGGTCATTCCCATTAGAGAATATGTTCATGAAGTTGTTTCTATATGATATAATCTCCAGTGTACTGTGCATGATGGAGTGTGCTAAATTAATCCCAATGCTGTGACGCAAAAGACAGTTCTAAACTACTGTAACTGGGGGGGCCAGGCAGGGGCCACTTATGCTTTTAGGGGGCACACTAACATTTGTTGTCAATTGCTCTGTTTTGGTGAAATATCATTCCAGATTTAGGGGGGCCAGGGGGGTGGCCAGGTGTTCTGACACGGGGGCACTGCCCCCCCTGCCCCCCTCTAGAACCGCCTCTGGGTGGTGATAAAATATATATATTACTGCCATGATGTGATGTCAGTCATTATTGGTGTGTGATGTGAACATGTCTCTATTAAACCACTAATGAGTCTCTAAGTCCTCTCACATATTAAGTCATTTCCACTCAGGTGAAATTCATGCAGAGTATTTATTAATTCAGTAGGCTATACAAATGCAGATACACAAATATACAATAAAATAAAAATGTTTCCTTTATATAATATAAATAGGTGATATTTTCCTTTCCTGTTCATATCCATCCATAATGACATACTGTAGATGTGCAGAGAAATCCAGAGTTTCACAGTTTTATCTCTAAGACCTCATCTCTGAGCATCCACAGACTTGAATGTTCTTAAACTCTTGGGAAATCTCTAGAGGAGTTTTGCCTTTTGTTTCAGGAAGGATGAAGAAGACGAAGAGAGCAGCTATCAGACAAACGCAGGAGCAGAGAACAAAGCTCAGGGATTTCAGGGTGGCCTGCAGAAAACATGCAGAACAGTAAATAGGAGCAGTTGAAAGCCTGACATTACACAATGCTTAGGATAAGAACATATAATAAGACACACATTAAAGAATTGCTCTTTCAAACAGGAAGATCATAATCACTGACTTGTATAGATCAGTGATTCTCAAACTTTTTTGGCTTAAGGCCAAGTACCCCTTCATTTTACCTTAAAATTAAGTGAAATGAGAGTCAAACAGTTATTAAATCTACATTTATTAATTCATTTTTTATTCATCTTTGTGTAGTCCTATGTCATATAAAAATACTATTATCTGATCCTAATAGTCATCACGTACCCCTGCAGTACCCCTGCAGTTCCCCTTTGAGAACCACTGGTATAGATAATGGCGAAAGCTCCTTATTACATAAACCTTAATAAACCTTAATAAAACATATGACCCATATGTGGAGCTAAAAGACACACCTAGGGATGCATGCACGCACGCGCACGCGCACCTTCCTATTTCTATGATGATCTGTGGGTATGTGACAGAAAGGGTTGGGAATTTACACTTCATTCCAAAACAATGGATTTCAGGTCAGTATATTTTGTAGCCTTGAAATGGTTGAGAACTTACAATTAGGAATGGAAACATAAATCCAAATATGGCGACCCCCAGCCAGCCCAGGATCCCGGTAAACATAAATGCAGCTGGACGGTATGACTGGATGAAGATCTCACTGGTGATGGGTTCGCCGACTGCAGCTGTTAATCAGATTGGATTAAGTTTTTTGTATTGATTAAATGCTATATAATCAGTGTGACGCAATATGTAATGGTTTACCTGGTCCTCCCGCGTAGCAGACATTAAAAAGAAAAACGAGGAAAACTGTGATGTATGGAAGAACAAAGCACGAGTCCTGCAGATGAAACAGAGATATGATGAAAAAGGTCTGTTATGTGTTAACTGACAGCTGTTATGTGATGGAGACTCACCTTCAGGTAAAGAGTAACAGTTATTAATGCCATGATGACTGACATCCCTCCAAACCCAATCCACAACAAAACCTTTCTCCCCACACTCTCAATGAGGAAGCTCTACACACACACGCACACACACTTGTTTATAGCAGCACAAAAAAATCCTAAGAAACTATACATTATACGTGCAAATATACATTACATTACAACACACTTTTAAAGAAAATAATACAGCATTTATTTCATAGCCAGCTCTGGGACATACACTGATTATAGAGGAGAAAACTTCAGAGGCGCCTACGCCCATTGTGACATGACGAATCTTATCTACTGGAATACCGGCTTCCAAAAAGATGTTGAAAGAGTAGGAAGTGATCTGTGAGCAAGAGAGTGTCACAGATGTCATACACATACCTGTATATAAATATATATACAGTATATATCACATACTGAATGTATACTGAACTATTGAATGAAGGTTAAATTATTTACAGCAGTGATGCCGCTAAACTGAACGCATCCAACTATGACCAGCAGAGAAAGGACCTGCCAGCGCAAATGTTTGACCCGCAGCATATCCAGCAGACTCTTATTGTGTTCCCCTTGAATGATCGCCTGCTCGGCTAACATCTCGTCAATCTCCAGTTTATAATCTCCCGGTCCCCACAGAAACTGCAGTGCTGCCGACAAAAGCACTCAAGCAGTCAATGACAATAAAATGAAGAAATGTGCCGAATTTGAGCAATCGCCAGATACTGTAGACCACCTACTTCAAAAACTTTAAATTCAGTCATTCAAAACCCGATTGGGGGTATTTGATCTATGTTATTTTCTTAATTCCATTTAAAAAATCATCACATGCAGTACAGTACAGTAGTACATACTCAAAAGATGCAAATTCAACTAAAGCACCTTTTCTGCACTCTTCTTTGTTGCCTTTCTCTATTAGAATATATCGGGGCGCATCGGGGAGAAACGGCAGATTACCATCTGAACTGCACAGAAACAGGTTGGGAAACACAGCAGAATGTTCCACCATTCCTCGCGGCCAAGAATTTCCCTAAACAAGGAACAAGATACTTGCAATTAAGGTGAGCTTGAACACATTTCAACACATGAACATCAGGTGAGAAAAATGACCATAAGCAAGAATGTTTTTTATGCAAGATGAATATTACCTCAGACTAGCAAATTGTCCTGATAATTTACCGAAGAACAGAAACGTAGCAGTTGTGAGTATCACCATGCCTCTAATTTTTTTGGGTGAACTCTCTCCTAGATAGAGCGTATGAATTTTTCCACCTAACCCTTCATGAGGAGCAACAGAAAATGACTTTAAACAATGAAACAAACACAGTCTAGTCTGTCCTGTTCTTGTAATTCAAATGGTGTCTGTATACCTGATGTAAATCCAAACAGGAAGCGCGATAACATGAGAAGTTCAAATGAGTTTGTGGGTCTGCTGATGTACATGAATATTGTAACCACAACTGCTAACCCACTGTTGAAGAGCATGGCTGTTTTTCTGAGGAGAGCACGTAATGCACTTTTTACACTTTACACAGGCCTGATATATACAGATTATGAGATCCAGAAGAGCTTAATCAGTATTGCTTTTTATCACATCATTTATTCAAAACCAGACTTTAGTGAAAAGTCAAATTGGAATAAAGTGCCATTACCTGCCCAGGTGACTAGTTACACATCTGACAGTCATGGAGCCCACAAGTGCTCCAACAGCAAAGAGAGAAACCACAGCAGACCAGATAAGGGTGACAGTCTTCTCTCCTGGATATTCCCCATAGTGATGTGTCCAGCTACTGTTGATAAAGCTCTGAATGTACTGTGGAAAAGTAGACAAGATTTTCAAAAAGTTTGGAGAAATGTATATCATATATGGAATATATTATTTGTAAATAACTGAAATACTAATAGAGTAAAATGGGTCACTAAACAGGCAGAAAATGAAGTACACACTGGAGATGGAGAGCTGATCGCGGTGAGATGGAATCCAATCTGATAGGTTCCACCAAACCCCAGCACAACAATGAGGAAAAGTGCTTTCCCACAAACCTGAAATGATCACCACTCTGTTCAACATCAACAGTGCTTTCCTGCCGTTCATATTAGATATTTAAAATCAAGTTAAATACAGATTTTTTTCACGAATAACAACCTGACACATGTTGTTGTCTTGGTTGTTTTTGGTAAGAGCTTCAGTTTAAGCATGAATGACATATTTTTAAAGAAAGTAAGAACAGATATTGTTCACACAGCCGTGATTCAACAAATTTCAAAGATGTGGTGCTCAGAAATATAATTAAAGAGAACATGTTCTTACCAGTTCTTTCAACACACTCTTCATGCTGATCTGCTTGTTGCATGTCCATGCAGCACCTATATTTCACTACAAATGCAAAGGGTTCTGTTAAACATTTATTGGATTTAGTTTAATTTTTGACTGTCTCTCTCTCTTGCCAAAGAGAGATTTGTTATTAAAACTATTTAGAATAATTGTAATAGAAATGTGATTAGGATTGATACCATCATTCAACTGATTGTTTTGCTTAAAAATTTGCAACGTTTTAGATCAGAGCTTGTGATACTCTAGGGGAGGGTTTTTTTTTAAACTGGGGTCTGGGGCCCCCAGAAAATTTCAGGGAAAAAGATGAAGAATCAAGAATTGCTTATATTTGTACCTTTGTGGTGAGTTTTTCTCTCTAAAGTTTTTTTTTCACACTCAAAGTGACACAGAATAAATATTTTTATAAAAAATGTCTCTTCAGGGTTGTCTCTTCACATTCAACAAATGTAGCCAACTATTTAAGTTTTAAAACAAAACGTTGTTTTTATAATATCACATTTAATGTTTTTTATATATAAATATATAGATGGACATGTATTTAAGAAAAGGGGTCCTCACAAAAGGATCATCTCATTTGGGGATCCTTGGCATTATAAAGTTTAAGCCAAAAAATGAAGCTATAATTTAAAAAGTAAAAACGTTTAATCTAAAAATAAAATTAAAAAAATACTAAAATTAAAAAATATATATTTCACACATGAACACTGAAATATGTCGTAAGATTCATTATATTTTGAATGTATAAAATATTAATGCGTACATGGCTCTTCCAATGGCAATGCGGAACTGTCTAACTGTCTGTTCACTTGTACTTTCTGTTCTGATAACTGATGCGAGGGAAATAAACTACCTGTTTCTTGCCAAAACGCTTCATGCAAGTTCTCAAGGTTGCACAGTGTCATGTCAGATTTGCTAACCAGAACATAAAATGACTAGGACACAAAGTTTAGCACTGTGTTTGCCTACTATAACTGTCTGTACACTGGTACGTTCTGTTCTGATTACTGGTGTTAGGGAAATAAACTACCTGTTCCTTTCCAAAACGCTTCATGCAAGTTCTCAAGTTTGCACAGTGTCATGTCAGATTTTCTAACCAGAACATAAAATGACTATGACACAAATTTGAGCACTGTAGCCCTACAGTACTGAACGAGAACAAAAATGAGACAGCCCAGCTGGATCAAAGGACAGTTGGAACTGAAACGTGTGCGGCGCGCATTCACAAGCACATGACACAATGGAAGACAGGTTAAAGGTTGTCATTGAACTAAAAAACTTGAAGACACACTAGCCTTTTACCTACACAATTGTATCACATTTTTAATGACAATGACAATTTATTTATATAGCACAATTCATTTCAACTACTGTTGACCAATGTGCTTTCCAGTAAAGGACACAGACAAGAAAAATAGAAAAAATGTGATCACTGTGTGATCATATCGCATAATCGACTGCTTACTCTAACTGTCGTTTAGCCTACGTAAACGTGCCATGCCATGCGTTTCGTGACCATAGACATTTTATGGTAAAAGAAATATTTAAAATAAGTAGCCTATTTCTTATGTCTATATGGTAGTGACTATCTGTCAATAGGAGAAATCTATGCTCCGTAGCTCCAACCCCGTAGCCTACTTTTGTGTACATTTTTGTGTACTTTTGTATATTTTTGTGTAAAGCATTTCGGTGAATATCTTTGCTATGTCACAGGATACATTTAGTGTTTCCAAAAGAATCTTAATGTTAAAGTAATCAGTTTTACTCAAATAGGCCTTCATTTAAAGGGAAACATGGTCATAAAGAGGCTTAAAATGAAAAACTATAGCTGGTAATAAAGGACAACATTTACAGTCATATACAGAATGAACATATCTGCACTCTGTGGCTCTTATTTGATGTTTATTGCTGTGCACTGCAGCTTCTGGTTTATTGCAACAACCCTGCAGTGAATAAACAGCGCCATCTACTGTATTTAATCTACATTTCACAAGCTCACACTAATGTACCCACAGCAGGCAGTTATGTTGACAAACGCAAGTTTTGCGTGCCTAATCGGGAGGTCTCCGAGCCCGCTGTTCGACCCGAATCGGGATCATTACTGAAAGAAAACATGGTGGAGGGATGCTGCACAAAACATTGGTAAGATAGCCTACTCGCGAGGAACGGCTGGATATACATTACTGGATACGTTTGCTATTTAACTTCATTAAAAATACGTATGTCTTAATAGAATATTTAAAAATATTATTGCCTTATGTCCATGAAAAGTGTTGAAACAGCAAAATCGCATGATAACACCCATCATAACAATTAATCTCGGGACTAAAAGTTCCCTTTTAAACTAGTTTTGAACTAAAATGGTCATTCCCATTTTGAAATGTGTCCGTGAAGTTGTTTCTATATGATATATTCTCTAGTGTGTTGTGCATGCTTATAATAATCAATCTGCAAAATTAATCCCAATGCGGTGACGCAGCAGACAGCTTTGATAAATGGTTCTTTTGGAGGTGATAAAACATCTACTGCCATGATGTCAGTCATTATTGGTGTGTGATGTAATACTGTACTTAGTAAATCACTAATGAGTCTGGGAAGCCTGTCTGCCTGTCAGACATTGATAAGAAATTCACTGAATATATAAACCCAAATGATTTACAGAGACATAATGACTATGCACAATGAAACGGGTGGAGTTTGCATTTATTCATGTTGTTCTTTTGGTCCTAAAGCTGCTGTGTGCAATTTTTTTGCTAATTACAACCAACAGCTCACTCCACCCCTCCCCTTTCGAAGCACTACGGAGGTCCAGGGAGGATTAAGACCCTGGCTGTGTCCGAAATAGCCCCCCTAATATAGTGCACTATTTGAGGGGGCATCCATTTTTAGTGGTGTCTGAATTCATAGTGGACATTATTGAGTGCACTCATTCAATCCCAGGATGAATCAACCGATGTACACTCACGGGTAGCTGCTAGCCATCTATCGCGTGATGCTCACGCTGAATGAAGTCCAGCGTGTCAGCAGAAGATTCCAGTGTCCGAATTTACTCACTCGTTTTCACCCGCTCCGTAAAGTGGACTATATTAGTGAACTAAGGTAGGGAATAGTGAATGAGGGTATAGTGGGCGATTTCGTACACAGCCCCTATCTACACAAGTGTTTTCAAGCGTTTTCCAAACGCTGCCCATCCACACCGAAACGTCTGAAAATGCTTACATCCATGTACTGCATGCGCATGAGTAAACGTAAGACACATCAGCCTGTGTTATTTCTGTCAAGCGTTTATAACTTTCTGCCTCTTTTTGTCGTGCCAAAGTAAAGCAATGTTTTTTTTTAATGGACGGACAAAGAGGTAGGGAGTCTGGGACAAAGATGTTTCTGCGGGTAACACAAGACTATAAAGCTGCAAAAGTGAAACTGAAACTTTTCTCCAAGCTCCACTGCCAGACAAAAGTTGCCAGTATTTAAATATTCAGTCTCCTAAAATGCATTCTGCAGTATGCACGAACTGACATTAATGCTATCAAACTGGAGAACAGTGCGTCATATGATGAAAAAACGTGTCATCGTTTCAAACCCCTACGTTTTCCTCACGACAACATAAATGTATCCACTTTAAGTGTGTTTTCAAGAAGCTCTGTTTTCGTTGAAGAAAACCCCGTCTCCGTGTGGACGAAAGGCCAAAACAGAGAAAAAGAGAGAAACGCACTAGTGTAGACAGGGTCTAAGATGTCACCATGTTTTCGCTTCTTTCCCGAAAGAGATAACGTATTTATGAAACGCGTTCTGTAGAGAAGTTCGTCTGTATAGGGCTACTGTGGAAACAACATGGCGACATGTCAACAACATCCCATGTAGGCATACCTGCGGTGTATGTATAGAAATAGATCATTCTAAGGTAATAAAAAATAATAATTTATTATGTTAGGTCTTTATACACCTCTGAAGACATTTATGTATATTATATTGCATTTCTGTCAATAGATCCTCCAAAAAACTACACACTGGTCCTTTAAAGAAAATAAATCCTAAAGACTTCTGGAAGATTTATTATGTTCATACATTAACCACAACATATAATAATATATTTGTATAGCTCTCTAACAGACTGTTGCCCCAAGACCGTTGTGCAAGTCTCTCAAGTCACCTCACAAAATAATTTCAACTCGGGTAAATAATTCATGCCCAATATTTATGAGTTCAGTTATCAGGTGTGTAAAGCCAATGCAGAATAATATACACATAGTCACATGTATATCCTTTTTATAATATAATATGAATATGTGATATTTTCCTTCATATCCCTCCATATTGAGACAGATGTGCCAACAATCTTCACAGCTTTATCTCTGAGACCCTCTCCTCTTCAGATGATCCACAGACTCGGATGTTCTTAAACTCTTTGGAAATCTCTAGAGGAGTTTTGCCTTTTGTTACAGGAAGGATGAAAAAGACGAAGACAGGAGCTATCAGACAAACGCAGGAGAAGAGAACAAAGCTCAGGGATTTCTGGGCGGCCAGCTGAACACAAGCCTGATTGTTCAGGAAGAGAAAATATAATAAGACACACATTCAAGAATCCTTCTGTATTTGAGGATAAGCATTGGTCTTTTTAACAGGAAGAAACTGACATAACAATACAGTCATAATTATCACTGGCTCTTATTTCGTAAAACCTTAATGAAACATTAATAATGTATGGCATGAAAATTACCTTGCGAGAAAAGCCTTACGAGGAGCTAACACACATAGTCACACACACACCGCACTGTTATTATCTAACCATCTTTATCTTTGATACGTAATAACATGTATTTTATGTCTATACAGCTGCTGAAATTACATACTTACATATATCTTAAAGATCTTTGTTTAACATTGAAATGTTTTCTTGGTTGTATTTGTTGAAACATTTGTGTAATATTTAAAAAGAGAGGAAGTCCTTCCTGTGTTATTTACAAAATGGTCTTCATTTTAAATCCATTAAGTAACAAATCTGCTTCAGACTTAACTCATATTTTTTAACCCAATATTAATCCCAAACCTGTTCAGCTATAATATGACAACATAAAGAAACTGATTTGAGGCCTTGAATGATAGTCTTTTGGTTCATTTTATAGAAATTTGTTGGGAAACACTAATTTAAACACCGTGGATTTCAGGTCAGTTATATATTCTGGTTATGGCGCGGTTAAGAATTTACAATTAGGAATGGAAACATAAATCCAAGTATTGTGCGCCCCAGCCAGCCCAGGATCCCGGTAAACGTAAATGCAGCTGGAAGGTATGACCGGATGAAGATCTCACTGGTTATGGATTGGACTATACACCAGCTGTTAATATTCACACTTATAGCAGCAAACAAAAATAGGGAGAACAAATAAATTATACATGTAAATAAACGTATACACAGATTATTGAGGTGAGAACTTCTGAGGTGCCTACTCCCAATGTGACATGACGAATCTTATCTACTGGAATACCGGCACATGTTGGGACACACAGCAGAATGTTCCACCATTCCTCGTGGCCAAGAATTTCCCTGAACAACAAGGAACTTAATGAGATGCTTTCTAAGTAGCAATTAAAAAAGTAGTGAGTATGAGAGTAAGAATCCAAGAGAAATCATTAAATATTACCTCAGACTAGCAAATTGTCCTGGTAATTTACCGAAGAACAGAAACGTAGCAGTTGTGAGTATCACCATGCCTCTCATTCTTTTGGGTGAACTCTCTCTAAGATAGAGCGAATGAATTTTTCCACCTAACCCTTCATGAGGAGCAACAGAAAATGACTTTAAACAATGAAACAAACACAGTCTAGTCTGTCCTGTTCTTGTAATTCAAAGGGTGTCTGTATACCTGATGTAAATCCAAACAGGAAGCGCGATAACATGAGAAGTTCAGCAAACCCCAATGATGCAAAGTAAACTAAATCAAAATGTGTATAATAAAAACATGTTTCTTAAAACACAAAAAATCATGTTGAACATTAAAATATAACACAAAGAAACAAAATAAAGAAAAAAACGGAAAAAATAAAGAAAGAAATATATTCACAAAACAAATATTCTATTTTGGAAAAATAGAAACAAAGGGAGAAAAGGGTCTTTCAAAGACAGGTGGTGCAAAAACAGCTAAAGTCAGGATGAATCACAGATATACTGTAAATATTACACCTTTCCCCCTAAAAGGGACCAGTCACTGTAGTTAGATTAAACATATGTATATAGAAAATTCTATGAAACTAGCAAACTAAAGACCCCAAAATGAAAACTCTGTTATCATTTACTCACCCTTATACACATTACAAACCTATATGACTTTTTTCTTCTGCAGAACACAAAACAATATATTTTGAAGAATGCTGGTTGACCAAACAACGGCAATACTTACACTTCAGACAGACACAAAATCAATGCAAGTCACTGGGTACCGCCGTTGTTCGGTTAGCAACATTCTTCCAAATATCTTCTATTGTGATATAAACGCCTGTTTTCTCCAGGTAGATATAACTGCACACAACCCATTCAGAGATTTAGGGTCCACGTGCCATAACTTAGGTGCGATGTCAAATATACCCAGATGGGGGCGGTAATGTTATTTCTCATGCTCCACGACCGCTCTTTTCCTTGTTTCGTTGTCTATACGTGGAGGAAGTGGATTCACATTTTTTGTTTAGATTTCCCCCTAGTCATCGTTGCCTTCACTTTACCACTATCACATCCAGCCATAACACATACACCTGTCCGTTACCAGATAACTCTGCAACATGCCTTTGGAGAACCTGGAAGAAGAGGGTTTACCTAAAAACCCCAATCTCAGGATAGCTCAGCTGAAGTTTCTACTGACTCTCGATGACCACAGGCATGATGCTGAAGTGAAAAGCGAGCTGATGGAAGCCATCAAACAAAACAGTACGTTAAGTTACACGTGTTGCATATGTGACAGTTAACGTTTTTATTATTGTAATATATTTTCACGCGGGGGTCGTTTAATTATTTGGGGGTCCAGTTAGCTGCTGAGCTAAATCAAGTAGCATGCTAAGCTTATTAGCTGCTAATTGTTGTTTGATTGTTATTATTTTGTGTTTAAGATTTACATTTTCTTTGAATTACGGGTCATCTCATATTGCATACGGTTTCCTCGTAACTTAGTTGTTAAAAGATATAATTTTGCAAGACAATTCGGGTAACAGTTAGATACAAAACATAGTCTAGCTTCTATATGCTCTTGTCAATATGTCGATCGATGTTTCTCAATCCAGCTTGGTCTTCTTTTAGCAGTTAACATTATTATGTGTATTTCCCACGATCTTTACATTTTGGAAATATCTTATCAAATTCTCTTCATAAACTCAGTGTTCACTTGGGTCACATATTGGCTAAGGAATTGAGTACTGCTGGGTTCACCCCCGGAATCCAGAATGTAAAAATACTGACGGTCATTTATGTTTTGTAGACATGGCCCCGTACTATGAAGCCTTATGCAAAGAGCTGAAATGGCTGGTTGACACGGAACTAATGAGTAAAATGAAGAAAGCCAACGAGGAGGAATTGAAACGACTTGATGATGTTCTGGAAGATGCTGAGAAGAACCTCGGAGAAAGTGAGATCAGAGATGCCATGATGGCCAAAGCTGAATATCTCATACGCATCGGCGATAAGGTGAGAAATATACAAAATAGTTGCTTGAGCAATTTTGGAAAGACCAAACTTTAAAGGGGTGTATTGTGTTTTCAGTTTGATCTTTTCATCTGGACTAAATCTGTAGTTTATGCTTGAATCTTTTTGTCATTCAATGTAAAGTTAACTTGTTCTACACTTTGTTTTTTAAATGGACAGATTCATGTTTTAAATAATTATTCTGTCTGTATTTCTTACATTTACTATTTCTGTCAATTAGGAAGGAGCCCTGACTGCCTTCAGGAAGACTTATGACAAGACCGTTGCCCTTGGGCATCGCTTGGATATTGTCTTTTATCTGCTGAGGATTGGCCTGTTTTACATGGACAATGACCTCATCACCCGGAACACTGAGAAAGCCAAAAGGTACTTAATAAAACAAAAACATTTGTCCTACACACATTCAAGTATAGCCTGACACATGAACAGTGAGTTAATTTACAGTTTCTCACGTTGCTTTCAGTCTGATCGAGGAAGGCGGAGACTGGGACAGAAGGAATCGCCTGAAGGTGTATCAGGGTCTTTACTGTGTGGCCATCCGTGATTTCAAGCAGGCAGCAGAGCTCTTTCTGGATACCGTCTCCACATTCACCTCTTATGAGCTTATGGACTACAAGACGTTTGTTACATACACTGTGTATGTGTGTATGATAGCACTCAAGCGGCCGGACCTGAGAGAGAAGGTACAACGTGCAGAAAATATTGATTGATATCATTTACAAATCTGAAATACTGTTTAATATGAGTGTTGCTAATCTGATCTGTCAGGTGATTAAAGGTAGTGAGATCCTGGAGGTGCTACACAGTTTACCTTCCATCCGTCAGTATCTGTTCTCTCTGTACGAGTGCCGTTATTCTGTATTCTTTCAGTCTTTGGGTAAGCAACAGAGAAACAAGATAATGTTAGACACTTTAAGAATGATATAAATGTATACATAAGAGTAAATCATTTTCCAGAATTTTACTATTTACTATATAGAGGAAAAATACTAGCTATTTATCAAAATATTGCGTTTCTCTCTTTTAGCTCGAGTAGAACAGGAGATGAAGCAGGACTGGTTGTTCGCGCCTCACTACCGTTACTACGTTCGTGAGATGCGCATCCTTGCCTATAGCCAGCTGCTGGAATCCTACCGATCCCTCACATTGGGATATATGGCAGAGGCTTTTGGAGTCAGCACAGAATTCATCGACCAGTACGTTACATGCAACCCGGATCACAATCCTGTTTCTCTTTAAGTTATTTCTAAGCTCATGTTTGGTCTCTTTCTCTCAAGGGAACTGTCACGATTCATCGCTGCAGGCCGGCTACATTGCAAGATCGATAAAGTCAACGAAATCGTGGAAACCAACAGGTGAGTTATAAATGTTTATATATCTAGTGTGTTAAGTATCTAGGTCATGCACTACATTTATGGTAAACCCCTTTTTTGTCGTCTTGCTTTCAGACCTGATAGTAAGAACTGGCAGTACCAGGAAACCATAAAGAAGGGAGATCTCCTGCTTAACAGAGTGCAGAAGCTGTCTAGAGTGATCAACATGTAGTCTAGTTTGTGCTGACGTTTGTTCAATCTCAGTATCTTTTCGAAAAAGCAACTTGACACTTGTTTTATGTACAGTATATAATAAAACTGAATTAAAGAAAACTGCCATGTTTTTTGTTGTTCAAGAGTGGAAAGAACAGAGTCCGACACATTGTTTCTTATAAATAACTGTATAAATTATTTTTATATTTACAGAAACTTGTTACAAAACAAATATACTATACAATCTTTTTCTTTAAATATTAAGTCAATCTACCCTACTGTTTGTTCATGAATTACATAGCAGCCAACACACAAAAGTCCAGCTGAGCAAATGATTTTGAATATGTATACAAAAGACAAAAAATAATCAAATATACACACTTGTACATGTTTAAATGTAGAGGCTTTTTTCCCAAAAAGCAAACTGTTTTATCCTCGATTCACATTCCAAACCTGTGGTGTTTCGATCAAACATGTTCACTTTCATCATGAAAACAGTGGAGTTACAATTTCAAGGTAAACAGTACATTTATCTGCCTAAAACATTGGTTAAAATCACTGATTTATAGAGCCACAATGTGTTGTTCACAAAAATATCCCCCTCTGACTTTGAAAATCTCGAATATCAAAAGTAGTCAAAGTCATATAAGAATACAGGCCAGGAAGCTTTCATCATATTGTTGAGTTCCTCTGGCTGTGTGTTTCATCGATCGGCCCGTATCAGAATTACGGCTTTACTCGAGGGGGAAAGAGCAAGATATGAGATTCCTAAGCAGGTTTAAAAAGCACATTTCTAAACCCTTTATAACATTCAAGTACTGTGAAAGAATACATGAAATAAAAACGCACTGCCTTAATAAACAACAGTCGATGAGAAACTAATTCAGGCACTTTCTCTTTTTGTCAGAGTTGAAACAAAAGCAGTGTATCCAATTACAATGTTTGGCAACAGTGGTGCAAGCAGTTTTGCACGGTACGCGAGTCCCTCGCCCAGTTTGAAAAGTCAGACAACCAGAAATGTTTAGCACAGATGAACAGGCCACTATATGATCAAACTGGCTTGAGATGGGGAGGCAGCACGTAAAAGCTCCAGAACCTGAAAATAAAATGCATACGGTGGATGATTTCCCACTTTTGTGGCAACAATCGGTCTTATTTATCTCAGCACGTTTCCAAGAGTGGCATATTGCATTATCAGCTTGGCAGTGAACCACTTCTAATATTCGTAGACTTTTCCCATTTACTAAATAAATAATAATGATTTCAATTGTACCAAAATTGTTTAAGAAAATGCCTGTGCAAAAATACATCTCAATATGTACAATTCTTTAACAAAATATGTATTCTGAAATAGGGATACTTCAATATTTGTTTCGGTTTTTTTGTGTGTGTACGAAAAAGCCAAAGGAAAAAATACAAAAAAAGAGAGAGAAAAAACTCATGCTCTACCTCTCAGCATTGACGGCTGACTGACATCAGTGGAGTTTGGGATTTTACAGGAGTTTTACTTTAAATTGAAGTCATTGAAGCAAAATCCAGCTCTAGTACAAACGAATACTTTTCCTCAAAGATCAACAAGTCGAAAACCAGATCCATTGCCTTTTAAAGCCCACAATGGAAACATGATTATTAGCAAAATGTCCAGCTACTAGCCTACTACTAAGGGTCTAAAATAACACAAGTTGGTGTGGGAGGAGCAATGCACGCTACAGGGATATACCCCCCCATCAGTCGCAGTATATGGTAGTGGTAAGAGTGAGATGGCCGTGCAGCACATACTGAATGATTTCCCGTAATACAGGATGTATGTGTCTCACAGTATTGAGTGTCATGTCTATTCCATTGACATTGCTGAGATGACACAAGTGTCTCTGTAATATTGGTCTATGGCTCAACATGAATTGTAGCCACCAGCCCCTTTCAAACGGAACACCGGCAAACTCCTACAATCGTGGATTCAGCAAAAAGCTCCTTCAGTGCTACAATCAGTAATTGGAAGTCAAACGTCACCTGCCGCCTCTCCCGTTTTGTTCCAGCAGACGGGTTTTTTGCATGTTTTACTAAATCAAGGTCTTAGACTGAACGCTTGTGCAGAGAGACTCGCTTAATGAGCTCTTCCAAGGTGAAAGCTGTTAGCTTTTTATCAAGTCACGGTTTTAGGATTACAGTGTTACAGTGTTTTCTCGAGTCTTGGAGTTTCAGGACAACTTCCTGAATCATGGAGCTTCAATAGCCAGGCTAAAAACATTATATTGTTCCTAAAATCTTCATCAATGTAATGGGGTCCTAAAGATATATAAAATTAAGTGTTAACGCTAATCCAGAGTACTTAGTTTGGGTGACCATACGTGCCATTCCTTTTTCCCAGACACGTCCAGGCCAGGATTACGGGTGCATATGTCCACCGCATACGTCATCAAGGTTTATTATTTCAGAAAAGCAGCCATTATGTTTCAAGGTATGAATGAAACCACAATGATTATATGTCTTAAGACGGGGGGATGTAGAGGTACTGCAAGTGGGGCACGATGGTTCCTCCGAAATCCCAACTGTTGGAACTCGATCGCGAATGGACGGAGGAACGTGATTGCAAATTGACGGAGGCCAATGTTCCATCTGCGCAGTGCAATTTTAGGCTGCGCACAAAAGCTTAATATCTATAAAGTAGTTAAACATCCACCCAGGAAGCAGCAGCAGTTACCTCTACACATCACAAGAAACTGGTAGATCATATAAGTATGTTTGTCTTTTTAGACTGTAATTTCAGAATAAGCACAAGTCTCTCTCTCTCCCAATGAGTTTAGAGTGTGCACAAAGTGAGTGGCGTGTAAATAAATTGCCTTTTCATATATTTCTGAACTTAGACGGCTGTTCAAAACTGTTGACAGTTATTAAAAATGTTTATATATATATATATACACTCACCTAAAGGATTATTAGGAACACCTGTTCAATTTCTCATTAATGCAATTATGGTGGTGGTGTAATGGTGTGGGGGATGTTTTCTTGGCACACTTTAGGCCCCTTAGTGCCAATTGGGCATCAATCACAGTATTAGTATGGTGTTCCTAATCATCCTTTAGGTGAGTGTATATATATAAACGATATCTAACGTATTTTACACATCATCTTTTCTATCCTCAATTTAGAGTATGGGGGGCCAGTTCTTTAAATGAGTTTACAGGTGGGCGGGATCATGAAAAGGTTGAGAACCACTGTATTAAGAGAAGTAACTGTGACCCTTACCAGTCATAAGGGTCAATTTTTCAAATTTTTGATTTATACACCATCTGAAAGCTGAATAAATAAGCTTACCATTAATGTATTGTTTGTTAGGATCTGGTGATATTTTGGCAAAAATACAACTCTGGAATCGGAGGGTGCAAAAAAATCAAATTGATTTAAAGTTGTCCATCAGAGGTGCTGTAGCAGGCGGCTGCCAATAATAAACAGGTTTGTTTTAATGCTCTCTATTGGCTTACTGCTGTAATGACGTTGCGGAGAGTCAATGAACCCGAAAGCTGAAATTTTAAGCTTTACATAAATACCAAACTTAAGTGGGTAGTTGCCAAAGAGGAGGCAGCAGCGAGAGAAGGTTGAATGCGTGTTTTCCAAAAATTTTGCTCGCGATATTGTTGCATCCACTCAAACAAAATAAAGTTTTGATACATTTACAAAATATATTTGTGGAAAGTGATCTTTACTTAATATCCTAATTACTTTTGGCATAAAAGAAACATTATGACCCATACAATGTTTTGTTGGCTTTTGCCACAAATATTCCTGTGCTACTTAAGACTGTTTTTTTACTGAAATGTAAGAACGTCGATGACCTATGCGGTGGTAAAATGCGACCTCTGGAGGATGCACACAAAACCCTAGCCAGGACATGTCCAGGAAAAATGCCACGTATGGTCACCCCAGTTTAGTTCATTTCTGGGTTGATATTAACTGGGGATAAAAATCCTAATAGTAAAGTGTTTACCTGTTCTCAAACATCTCACAGTCTGTAAAAACCGGAAGCAAATCTAAAAAATGACCTTGATTGAAATCTGAAAATTCAACTGAACCATTCTACATTTTTGGTATGCACATAACATCTTTCGATAAACCCCTAATGCTATTTTGTTCTGTTTGCTATACATCTGCCAGTTGCTTATGCCTGTAAACAAAAAGTAGTCTAAAGAAACGTTTGCATAATTTTAGAGTTAAGATGCTCATTCTGAAACTCCCAGAACAAAGCTTGACCACCTAATTCAACCTTCCAATGAGAGATCATGTATTGTGTTGAATTTAAATTGATTGTTAACTGTAAGAACTCGATGTTTCCTTCTGTTCTTCCTCTACATTTGAGTTTCCAGTATCCTAGCATCAACTTCTCATATGTCCACACGCTCAAGCTAAACTACAAAAGGAAGTCAGTTGAACCAAATTTATTCCGACAGTACATCATTCCTATGCCTGGTAGTGAGGGTAAGTACCACCCCAAATCTGTACCTCAGACCCAGATGCTCTGGCTGGGCTCTGCGCATCAGGCATTTGTACCAAATGGTGCATTGTATAGATTCATTGAAACCTCCATCAAGAGACATTTACATCTCTCTGGCTTATTATCCTAACCCCGGTGAGTGCCCCTGCATGGCTTTGGGAGGAGATCCCCGCGAAGGACATCAATGGGCCACCCAGTGTGCGTTCCGCCCTGAGGATTGTGGGAAGAGTACGAGAAAAAGAAGGCCTCTTGCAGAGTGGCGTGACGGGGCCGAGGGAGCTCTGGGTCCAGCCTACTGCTCAGCACGCTCAGAGCCTCCACACCTGTGTCAGGGACGAGCCTTTGGCTGAGAGAAACACACATACAGATCAAATGAGTACAAACGCAGACTCTTGTGTGAGACACTGAGCTCTACGTTATAATAATTAAGACAATGAAAGCCGCTTACCTGATGTATGAGTGAATTGTTAGGGAGTCCCGGGGGTCCAGGCATAGAGCGAGCGTGTTTGTTGTGGATGTTGTTGATTGATGGAGATTTGGCCATTTTGGGCCTTCCAGGACCCTGTGCGCCACCGCCTCCCGCTAAAGACACTGTCAAAGTTATGAAAAAAGCTTTATTTGACAGGGTAAACAACACAAAACCAACATGTAACGAAACAGAAACGGGGTCATAACTTATCTTAAAGTGATAGTTCACCCAAAAATTATTTCATTCATTTTCACCATGTCATCACAAACCTGTATGACTTTCTTCTGTTTGGACACAAATGTTGGTCCAAACAACTTTGGGTCCCCATTGACTTCCATTATAAGGACAAAAAGAAACAACTGAGACATTTCTCAAAACATCTTTTGTGTTCCACCCAAGCTTTTGAATGACATGAGGGTGAATAAATGATGCCGGAAAGTGCTTTTGTATCCAGCTCTACCTTCTTTACCAAACAAAAAATAAAACCAACCATAAACACAACTGTAAGTAACCCCCACAACCAAATTTAAATCTAAACTGAAAACCCAAACTGAATTACATCCATAATAATTGGCATTACAGACCTGTGCTATGGAGGCTACTTGAGCCAGGCGAGCCCTTTCTCCTTTTGGCTTCCAGGCGTGCATCCGCATGGTGATCGCTGCTCTGGTGAACGAACGGGCCGAGGGAGAGCGTGGAGTCGCTGCTGTTCATTACCACGCTCATACGTTTGATAGACTCCGCGGGGCTGCCCGATGGAGGCCCGCGTCCTGACGACTCCTGTTTCAAACTCAAAGAATTAGCCCTACCCGGGGTGCAGTTCAGCCCCACGCTGTACACCCCACTGTGGGATGATGATGATGATGAGGGGGTGGAGGCGAGCGAGGTGTGGTACGTGCTCCCCGGGTTGCCAGAGTTTACTGCACAGTTCTTTTTAAAAGAAGAAGATGATTCAGAAGCGTAAGTGTTGTGAGAGGATAACATGGAGCTGTTTTTTCGCTTCTTGCCTGAACTGAGGCTACTGCTTGTGTTACTGATATTAGCGCTGCTCTTGACGATAGAGTTGCTTAGGCTGGATGATGGTTCTCTAGCCCTAAAGGTCTTGGATCTGGATTTGGGGGATCGGTTGGAGCCCAAAGAGGGTAGAGAGGACGAGTGGGCTGAAGGCATCTGGGGTGACGAGGCCGACACTTGCCTAGACTGCTCGGTGGCGGAGGACTGCGGTGAGGAGCGGGTGTTCAGGGTGGTGCCGTACGACAGGACCGGTTTGCTGTCGTAGGGGGGCGGCGAGGACAAGCCGTGAAAGCTAGTGGAAATGGAGGAAGAGTGGGAGTTTGTGCTCGCCCGGTGAGAGGACGATGACGTTGCAGGGTTTTCCAACGCAAGAGGGATTTTCCTACAGAGTGAAAACGAGAAAGATCAACCTTTGAAGGAGGAATCATACTCATCTGATGACAGACAAATAGACAAAAAATTGCTCATGCTTACTTCCACATTTGTGTGTTGACATGTTTGTCCAACATGCTGGTCAGAGCACACCGAACTTGATCCCATCGCCGGTCAAACGCATGACAGCCTCTACCAAACAACCGACTTCCAAAAGTGCAGTACTGGAAAAAAAAAACAGAACAGACATAATGAGTTTTTTAACATTGCAAACTAACATGCATTTTGTGTTAACACCGTTTCTTGTACTTACAGCAGCCGGTCGTGGATGGTAACCTGAATAATGGCAGTCCAGTTTCTCTGTGGCCTCCTCTCTCTCCTCATTTTCTCCCTCGTCGCTGGACAGGCGACTGGCCTCGGAACCGGCGGGTGGCGGGTGAGAGTGGTGGGCCTGGTCGTGGGTCATGGCAGGGTCTTCTCCACTGTAAGATTTAGTGCAGTTCAGCCTAAAAGAGTGCAGAGCACCAACACAACTTGAACCAAGAAAAGCACACGACTTGGGATCTATCCGAGTTCAACGATCGCATTTCAAAACGCAGATGATGCAACTCACCGCGGAAGCCCAGAACTATGAGGTTTAGGTTTGCTGAAGGGCAAAGGCTTGGCGGCATCGGCAGTGCCATTGCCGTGGGGTACCGGGTGGGAGTCTTTGTGAGAGGCGGGCGGGAGGAGGGTCCCTGAGAGGGGGTGCTGGGTGGAAGTGGTCAGACCTGAACTGCAGCTCCTTGTCGCGCACTTTGCTCTTGTGTTCAGCGAGCAGCGTGTCGAATCGCTGCCGACGGCCAGGCACCGCCCTTCTCTGGCTTATGGAATGTGTCTATGGAGACATTTAGCACACTGATTTTAGCCAATATTGTTTGATATTCTGCAGATATATTCTTCATGTTTTGATGCCTGAACAATATAGAGTTTTAAAACAGACATCAACTTAGTTACAGACTAAAACATAAAAACTGGGTATTAAGTGTTTCTATATCTGCATTGATCATTAAAAACACAACAAGATCTCATGTGGAGGTTGTCATACCTTGCATGTTAAGGATCTTGTGCATGGCTTTCGGGCTATCATATCCATAACCCCACAATGGATATCTGGATTAAACTCTCGTTCTATGACAAGAAAAGCATTAAAGCCGAACACACATAGGATTAGGAAAAATCAAGTCACTATGGTTGTGCTTACACACACACAAATGATAACAAATAAGATATTTTTATTGCAGTTTACCTTGTCTCTTGTACCAGAGTCTTTTGTTACTGGCACTGCTGTTGTCCTGTTTCTTGTCTAGAGACGAGAGATGGCCCTTTCCATTGGGGATCTGGCCAGAGGCCGGTTGTGGAGCCTTTGGTACGGGGGAGAAGTTAAGGCTTGACTTGAGAGGAGAGGTGCTCACAGTATTGGAGGAAGAGGAGGAGGAAGTGGAAGAAGAGGCGGGCACGTGGGTGAGTTTGGCTGAAGGTTCCACCTTCAGATGAACCTTCTCCGGTTTGACTGCAGGCGTCAAACTGAAAGGCAGAGATATAAAGACTGTTATTCAATGCGTTTCAGATCTCATATATATATACCATTACATAGGTTTGCTTATTGTAATATCTTGCAGACAAAATCAAATACAAATTTTGAGCAGCAGGTCCCGCTATATAATATTCCGACAAAACACAAACACGGGGTGTAACATATTTAATTATATTTAGTATTTCTATTTTAACCCCATTTTTGATTCTATATATTTCTATTTCTATCTATTATTTCTACATTTATCAAACTGGCCAATATTAAGTGAATTAAGAAAATAAAGAACAATACATCTATAATATATAACTTTGTAAATCGTTCATGTCCTACCATAAATATCTGACTTGAAATATGGCCGCTAAAAATATATTTTATTTGACTTTATCATGGCTGGGGTAATAATCCTTTAGGGGTGGTTTCCCAGACAGGAATTAAGACTAGTCCTAGATTAAAACAAATGTTAGAGCTCTCTAAACTGAAAACAACATTTCTTAGAATACATCAGTCCCATTGTTTGGTGTGCACTCAAGTAATGTTTTTGGTAAGGCATGTTTGTAAAAACTACTAAAGACCTAGTCCTAATATAAAGTCATAATTCACCCAAAAATTAATATTCTGTCCTCATTTACTCACCCTCATGCCATTATATACCTGTATAAATGTCTTTGTTCTGCTGAACAAAGAGAAAGATATTTGGAAGAATGTTAGCAATTTCAGTTCTGGGACATCATTGCCTACTATAGTAGAAAAATTGTAATGGTGCCCCAGAACTGTTGGTTTTGCTAAATTCTTTAAAATATCTAATTTTGTGTTCAACAGAACAAAAAAGATACAGTATTTTATTTCAGTTTTTATTATTTGAATCGTCCCAGAACTGAAAATTGCTAATATTCTTACATATATCTTTCTTTGTGTTTAACAGAACAAAGATATTTATACAGGACCTGTTCAACCTCAGGGTGAATAAAATGGAATTTTCATTTTTGGGTGAACTATCCCTTTAAGCTAATTCCTGTCTGGGAAACCCCTTTCTGAATAAAGCCACACACCTCTCTTCTTGTAGCACCCTACAGGGGAAGTGAGACTTCCGGTGAAGAAGTTTGTCTTTGGCTGGTTGGTTGATTTTAGATTGGATGCTGCCGATGACATTAGAGGGGCGTGGCAGTGTGCCCCCGACTCCGCCCCCGACACTGTCCTTGTTCCGAGAGAATGCAGGTTTCGAGGAGGTGTAGCTGGACAGGGGCTTGTTGCTGGAGCTGTGTCTTCTCTCTAGGGGAAGAAAGGTAAAGGCTGGTGCTCTTTAAATGCTCAGCAAGGTGAATAAACGACTTATGGACAACAATTCATTTTTATTTATTTACAATTTAGTTAAGTACTTACACTGAACAGGATAGTAAAGAGAAAGTAAGGAAAAACAGGGCAATCTATTTTCAATTATGTAAGGCCATGTTAACATATTACCTTTACAGAGTCAAAGAGCTTCCCTGAACATGATATAAAATGTTTGGCTTTAATTTTTTGGAGGATCTAGAAATGCAATATAATATACATCAATATATCTTCAGATGTGTATAAAGACCTTACATAATGAAGTGTTATGTTTTGATTACCGTAGAATGAGCTATTTCTATCTATATACACCACGGGTCGCCTTGCAGGGAATTCGCCATGTTGTTTCTACAGTAGCCCTAAACGGACAAACAGCCCTACAGAGCGCATTTCGTTATCTCCTTCTGCAAAAATCGAAAATGCAACAACATCTTGGTCCAGTGAGAGCTGCCGTAGTGCGTCGAAAGGGAGGAGTGAGCCATTGGTTGCAATTCGCAACCTCACCACTAGATGCCGCTAAATTTCATACACTGGCCCTTTAAACAAGGGTTTGAAGAAGTCACAGATCATACTCATTCATCATACATGCACCTTATTCAGCTTGCCGCCATGTTGATATCAAAACGAGGCTGGGAGGGATAAAAGTCCAGATCATTGCATTTGATTTGTAATGGGATGCTGGTCGTTCGGCCATCAAAAAGGAATTACTTCTCTATTGTGATGCTCTCGAAAAAACTTGATGGAGAACCAAAAACACGCTTTATTTGTAATCAATACGAACTGTAGATGTAATGTCATAAAATATGTTGTAAATGTTGTCTTTAAATATCATATAGTAACACTGGATTAGTATTTTAAAGACATGTGAACACATTTACACCATCATCTATTAGAAACAGGCTAATGCCCAAAATTATATATGATTTTATACACAAAATGTACTACTCTTATCTCAAAACTAGGTGCTAAGACCCTTCTAATTTTCCTTAGTTTTCTGTGCTGTGGAAATTAGTGAAATGATGTATTTTTTGTGTTTTGATGGCCGAACGACCGGCATCCCGACACAAACCAATGCAGCGCTCTGAATTTGTTTCTCACTCAGCCTCGTTTTGAAATCAACATGGCGGCAGCCTGAATAAAGTGTATTACTTTATGACAAAAGAAAATATTTGAATCTTTTCCTACAATCTATTTCATTTTAAATAAAGAAATTGAATTAAAACATTTTAAATGTACTTTAATCTAGAAAAATATCACACTGAAACACAAATAAACAGAACAGGTTGCGGTCGCAGCAGTGGTCTAATATAGGTAATAATAATCCTGTATTGCTTTATAAACTCTCTGATCTGGGAAATCTGCCAGGTCTGACTAAAGTAGTAAACCGCTGTGCTGTACTAACACAAGCTCTGGCCTCTCTGCACGACTGTCAACAACACACACACACTGCTGCTTCCACTCAGAGCCATTGAGAGAGAGAGTTGCGCCAACAGAAGATCAAAATGTTCACGTGTCACGTGATTCATGGAGCTTTCAGATAGTTCCAGGAAGCTATGTTTCTCTTTAAATGCTTTATTTCTTTCTTTTTGTATTCATTAAATTACTTAAATGGGTTAAATGTTTACCTCAGTTGGCCCGTTTAGCAGCGGCTCCATACGTTACTAGTACCTTCCGGGAACTATTGAGAGCCTCCATGAACCACCATTACGGTTCCATTGGAGTCAACTGAGTTGACGCCACTCTCTCTCTCACCCAGCATTTGTCACAAAGCCCTCCAGCAAATCAGTGGCAAACACACACACATTTTCTAGACTGATATCTGGCCTGTGTTTATCTATGCTGATAAAACCAGTCACAGAGGTAAAGAAAAACCAAGGCAAGAAATCCTTGACTTATTTTTCAGGGACGCTCGTGTTGTTGGAGCTGCTCTGGCAATGTTTGCCAATGGCAATTTGTTTAACCAAAGCCCCGATTAGACCACAGTATCATTCCACCCCATGTTGAAAAGCAATCTGGGACTGTTGTGGCGAAAATATACACCACTGTCACAGCTACCTGACAAATGACCACAGTAAACTACACGCATAAAATCAACACCCTCAAGCAAAAGGATGTAGACAGTGACAGAATAAATAAATACAAATTTGCACTTGGGTTTCCAAAACGATAAAAAAGAAACCGACAGCCCTTCAAAGCATGTGGTCATGTTCCTCCAACAGCGAACACAAATCTATCTGTGCACACAGGTGCAAGTGGCAATCTGCTACCAAAGACCTAAAACAGAGTGGTGCATTATAATAATACTGGTATATAATTGTTGTTTTAAATAAATAGATGAATACACATGAAATATTGACTTAAAATTAAATACCAATTAAAATGTTTATAAAAAATAAGATTCAACGGTGAGACTACAGCTAGCACAGCTTTACAACAAATAATTCTGTAGTTTTATGGTCTTGTGGTAAAAAAATGTTTCAGTGACTGCACTGATTGACCAATCAGAATGATGTAATAAATCAAAAAAGGTAAATAATAGGCATAACAAGGTTTTAATTGGTTGTGGTTTATGTATGTCAGAAAGTATTTATGTATATAATTTCAAAATTTGTGAAGAAGACAAATTTCTTTGTTATTCCGGTAGGAAATAACAAATATACTCAGTCAGAGCAAACATCTCCTCCAGAGGTGTTTAAAATGCAAATTGAACAAACAGATGTTAACCAACCACTTATAATCATAGCAATATAATTTTTTTTAAATTAAATTTAAGCTTTTTTTATAATGCCACCAGGGCAAATGCTTTAAAAAAAATTTTTTTAGAAAATTATTTCAATTGCTGATAACAGATTCAAATGCCGTTTGTAATATTCTTTAACACCACCGACTCTTTGGTCTTCTTGTGATTCATTAATCCTTGTCTTGGGTAAGCACTTGCCAGAACTAGATTCTTCCCCACACTATTAGTCAAGCACTTGAGCATTTAAAAGTTTCACGGTCTGTGTAGTTAATCTGCTCATTAATCTTTCAGTCTCTAGAATAAAAGGATCCCAGTGTTCATAAAATACTCTCTCTGCAAGAGTGAACGATTGTGTAATGATTTTTTGGAAAAGCTGCAGGGGAACTGGCATAGTCTGTGAACAATAAACAGATCCTACTCTGGAATATTTGAACATCAACGCCACACTGAAAAACTTCTGGAAGCTGAACAGAGTGTATGTGTGTATTGATGTGAACATGTCTTGGCACTCCCAGGAGAGGTTGCATCCTCAAGAATCTGCACAAATTCTCAGTCCTGCAAATATGGCCATGAAAAACCTTCCAATCAGAATATGTGATCAATGGTTTAACAGTGTTTGCTTACACTAGACAATTTTACAACACTTCTGAACGGAAATGTAAAGAAAGTTCAATCTAAATCCAACCATGTGAAAATAAAGTAAAACTGAAGCACTTTATAAGCGATGTTTATGTTATAAGCGAACGGGTATGCGATGCCAACCTCCGCACAAGTTACACAGCACATGTCCTATGAATGTGTGTAGAGCACCCAGTTTTAAACAAACAGCACATGCAGAGAACAGATTTAATTAAATCACAGCCTTTTGCGGTTTAATCGCATTAGGATATATCAGGTTTTCAATCAATTGTGCAGCCACACTTCAGAGTGTGATAAAGAACACCAAAGCATTTTGCCACAGGGCTTCAATTACACTTTGGCTCCCTCCAGTGGTCACTGCTGATATAAAGATTCCCAATGCACCAGCTTTCAGAGTACAAATAAACAACAAATAAATGGATTCAGCAACAGATACTATGACCTTTTATAGGTTTATGACTATGAATAGAGTATTTGCTTGAAGAAAGTCAAAGCTAAAACAGGAGTGTTTTAAAGAAATATCCCGAGCTTTGCTCTATGAACATCCATTCACTAAAACATTGATTTACGTGTAGAAATCTGAGTGATTATTTTTTGTTTTTTATTCCTGGTTTTCAGTCTTTTGGGTGGTCTAACACATGTTCGGTTGGATAAAACAGTGCAGACGTGCCATCTAAAAAGAGGACATCAAATATTAACTCGAGGATAGTAAACAGAAGTCTGGCGGTTGATATCAAAGCTTTGCGTTCTTCTCCCTTCATGTTATGATAGTTGAGACAGAGCAGAGGTGGAGGAGGAGGGATTTCTGACTTAAATCCCCCCGAGTGAGATAAGACTTCTCTAAAACACCTTCATCGAAAGTGAGTGAGGAAGAGAGAGAGAGGAAGTCAACTGCAGAAGGTGGTCTTACCGTAGTGTGCTTGGAAGGCTTGGGGTTTAACTACATGACTACAGTGGCTGCACATGACCAGGTAGAAGTCATCCTGTGCTGGACACTGGCCAAATATGGGCATGTCTGAAAAAAAACACAGGCATAAACACCATTTATAAACAAAATACAGATACTAAATGACAAAATACAGATTTCCCCATGGAACAAGAGGACAAAATGTTGTCAATCGGGCATGTCAATGAGATTTTGCATCAACCTTTTATAACCTTTCTCAGAAAAAATAATACTATTTTATGTGTATACAAGACATCACACATAATTTGCATTGTTAGCATAACACACTGTCCAAATCAGTGACAATGCATGAAGGGACAAGTTTTTCATATGTTTTGGTTACAAGCAGCACGGCCAAACCCTTGCCATGTATAGGGTATATACAGGAATCATGGAGATACATTTAATACTTTTTAAGACCTTTTCTAAGACTCTTTCCATACATATTAAGACCTTATCGCCACTTCAAGTTTTAATCGGTTACATTGGCAACACTTAGATTACATTTATTAAATACTGATTGTAAGATTGCACAACTAAACAGTCTTAGTTTGTGATAACTCCTTATTAATGCACCATAATTCAGAGGGGTGGGAACGAAGCAAAAGAGAATTAATTGAGTGACTAACCCAATGCAAGGTTTATTAGAAATAGAAACGAGGCTACGGTGTAAAAATGGAGCCCCTACTTTTCGCCTAGGCAATGACTAAATTCAGGCAAACTTTAACATATTACCTTTTTGGACAAATATGAGAAGATGATACAAAATGTAATACTGGCATTTAATACTTTTTAAGACCCTTAATTGTCTCTAAATTGATCTATCAACTTTTAATACCCTGATGTATTCTCTTGTGCTGGCTAGCACCATCCACAGTAAAAAGAATCCCAAAATCCAATGTTTTGATATTGCAAAATAATACAAATAAAATATAGGCAAATTGCTAATATCAAAACATTTCCCTTTCTTAATAAAATAAAATGTAGACCTAAATATTATTTGAAAATCAAAAATGAACAATTTTGCTAAACTAAATTTTAAACTAAAATTAAATAAGTTTAACCTATGCTGCAGCATTAAACATAAATACATGTATTTAATAAATAAAATAATGAACTTTTAAAATTGTTAAAAAACAAACTAAAATAAAAAATATATATAAAAAAAGCCAAATTAAAGTATTATAAAAACAAAACTATTATAATTTGATTATGATGTAATTAAATCAATATAAAATTGTGCACCTATGAATAAGAAACTTACATACTGTCATCAGCTCACGTACAAACAAATATATAAAATTATGTTTTTCCCAGAGCTCCAAGTAAACATGTTTCCACAGTGCACACCCTTAACTAAACCTATCTCTCCAACTACACTGCCCCTTCAGTCTGCTCAGTTCAGGTGAGGCCAACCAGACCATTCCACTGATGTTCCAGGAAAATCTGGGCGAGTTCACACGGTGCCCTGGGTCACTTGCAGCAGAACTACCCTGTTTTCATAAGAAAGGAAACAAATAAATGGTAAGGCATAGCCAGCTACCGAGCCAGCCGTTTCAAAGGTTGCCTGGAGAAGGGGGTCCTTACCGAGAGAAGTGAGCGAGTAATAATTGAGTGGGTGAACGAGGAGAAGAAATAGAGTGAGATTGCAGATTAAGAGTGGCAGTTGTAAAGCTGTGAAATATCTACAAGGCCGAAAGATTATAAACAAGCTAGCAGAGGCGAGCGGTACAGTGGGTGGCATTTAGCTTAGAAGATTCAAATATTCTGCAAGTATCCCGAAATGACGGCTGAGTTTGTGGAAAACAGTCAATCCAAACCACACAAATAACCGCACTGAAAATACATGAAAGTGGCAGGAAGCGTATCTGCACGTTTAAATGAAGAAATTGTTCCTAGGCTATTTGAGGAGGAATCATGTGGACCTTGTTCTAAATGCAAACTACCTGTTGTGTGCACTTTAGTAATATCTAACTCGCTTGTTAGCAACACACAAGTGGCGAAACCATATCAAATGCTGAACTGGGAAACGTTATTTGTTTTAGGGAAAACATCATCTGCAAAACCTGCAAGGGAACCACTGCAACTATTCAAATGTACTGTACGGTACTGTCTGTATGGGAAAAAATTCCCATCTGGGATTCTCTCTTATCAATAAGTGGTTGTGAAGAACCTCTTAAGCACCCTTATTTTTGAGAGTGTACCCTCAATTCACTCTTCTTTTTTTCTTCAACTTAACACATATACTAAACTAAATTGATCCAATGTTAGGTGATTTTTCTGAGTAATATCTCCCGATACCAATACAGATTCAGAAGATTACATTTATATTTCTTAACTTTCTGAATGTTATTAATTCCTACAATGACTATTAATATTGAACATCAAACTGGTGATTTTCTATATACACAGCACAAATTCCTTACATTTTCCTGCCCTCTTCTGAATGAAAGGATATATCGGCCGACAACCGATAGTGTGAAAAATTTACAACAATTATTGGCTGATTTATCAGTGCATCTCTAATAATTGTATAATAAAACTCAATCATGCTTCATATATGGGAATCAACATGTTTTTCTATCACTAAAAAGTTAATATCATTAAAGCAATCCAAGTGACTCCAGTGGGTTTAATAAATGTCTTCTGAAAAAAATATTTTAGTCTTATTTAACAATACTGAAACCACAACAATCACTAAACAAGCATTTAAACACTAAATTAAAAAAATACAGCTTGCAAAATCTTTGAAACTCACTGGTTCTTGCATGTCTTGTGAGTAGCTGCCATGTTATAAATCTTGGAGAGCATAGGAGTAAGAAAATGATTAGAGGACTTTAATTATTTTACTCCTTTAAATAAGGATAAAAATAATTAAGGATTTTTCAAACAGACTGGTCAGTGGATTGTGAATTTGTCCATAATAATTTTAAAAGCTGGACTATTTTTTCAATGCAATGGCTAAAGAATCTCAGCTGGGTATTACCAAAATATAAAAAAATATATTTAACTACTAGTTTGCCCTCTAAACCAAAGCTTTAAAAAGGCACGAGCGTTGTTTTCAGATGTGTTTTAGTGGGCTGAAGATGTGGAGCTCAGCGAAGCACTAACTGTCCATTAGAGTGAGAGTCAGGAGGTTAATTAGTGTGAGTGATTAGATGAGAGAGGAACACCGCTGTGCCAGCCACTCCACTCCAGCTCCTTCACACTGAGACATAAGGACACTCCAAAAAACATCCCTGTCTGAACCCATGTCATCATCTCTTCAGGGTGTACCTGAACTGATTCCCAGTAATCACCACCGGTCTGCAAAGCAGGACAGTCATATCTTTAAGAATTCGGTAGATGAGAAAAGTCAGGAAGTAGTTAAAAGTGTCTGCTTTTACCTTTCCCAGATGTAGTGATGTCTTAAAGCGGAGGTAACAAGCTAGTTCATGCATTCTGACTTCTTTACGATGTTAAACGTGCTGGCTCCTCATGCTTAACATGGTAAACTTGTCAAAAAAAGAGTTGGATGTCGTAGGATTTCTGTGCTCGATACACTCCGCCAGGGTTCGTACACATTTGGGAAAGTTTTTTTTTCGAACATGAAATCTAATGCTGGATTTGCAGATCGTTTGAAACTGATAGATGGAGCGCAGTAAATGCAACCACACGCAGTAAACTGAGTCATTTGTGTGTGTTTTGTTGGCAATCTGCACGTAGTGCATTATGTAAACAACACAAACTTATAGTGAATCAACAGTTATGCAGGGATGATTCAATGATGTATTTTGTACTCGTGCTTTAGTTTCGCCCCCCTCCCTGCACGCATTCAGGTCTTTGGATTATTGGAAATAATCGTACTGCAGTATCTGTCTTTTATAAATGAGATCAAACTAAAGACTCTGCAAAGATACAAAGTATACAATACTACTCTATAGGTACTCAAGATTAACATGAGATTGGCAGAAACTACGTGCGTTACCTCTGCTTTAAGTGGTGGAGCACAGGTGAAATATCACATGATGCAGGGGAACATATGGATATCCAAATATTGTTCAGGCTTAACACGAATTATAAACACAGAAATGTGCAATATACTGTCTGTAGCTTTACACCTGATCTGCTATCAGTTTAACTACTGCTTTGAGAGACCTGAGCAGAGTAACAGCTATTATAGGCAGCACATCAGGATTCTTTCGCCCATGGGAGCTTTATAAAGAGTCTAGTAGCACTCCTCTGGATATCAATCCAAATAATAAAGAACAACATGCTTGTGACAGCACAGCAGTGATCCAGGCTGGATATGCTCTCTCCATCAGAGCTGGGTTGACTTGACATGAAAACCACAGATATGCTAATGGCGTCACACCACGTGTCTTAAAATCTGAGATGAAGCGAAGAGGAGGACAAACAGAATGGGCTGAAAAAAGAGACAGTGTGGGATAAGAGAGATACAAAAATGAAGGAGGGAGAGGAGAGGTAGAGAAAAAGAGAATGTGACAGTTAGAGAGACACACAGGGAGCGATTAGGGAGAGAGAGAGAGAGAGAGAGAGAGACAGACAGACGAAGAGAGAAAAAATTTGACCAGACCCTTCATTGTCATTGATAAACGATGTAGGTAGAGAAGCTCCTAGAAACAGAGCGAGGTAGCACGCGCTCGCAGATTTAACCAAGGCGTCTCCTACCCGCCTTCTCTCAAGACATGCAACATTCTCACTTCATAGTCCTATGTTTAGGAACGTTTCATAGATCATGATACAGGAGACATGCACGCAAGGAGGTGAACTGTGCTTGTATATTTGTGTCTGTGGGAACAACAGCTTGTCTGGTATTTAGGGGTACGTGCCTCATCAGAACACAGTACGTAAAAATCATAGCAAATGCTAACCTGTTCCTGTTCCACCGAAAGGGTGCCAATCTGACCTCATTCTGCACCTTTCCACTGGAAGAAAAATTGACTCCGACCCCTTGCAGGATAGTTAACCCAAAATTGAAACTACAATTACAATTTTCTCACCCTCTTTGCTGTTATTTTTGGTGACATACAATCTTTCAAAATGTTTACAGCCCTTTTCGTTATAAAGAGTCATCATGTCTGTCAAGATCACAAAATAAAACAACTCTCATACATAAACTTTTCAAAATAACAAAAAAGTAGACCGTGCATACGGAGGTAGACCCCAATACTCCTGCCACTTTATTGGCCCTGTTTGCCTGAAATGACAAGTCATTTAAATAAAATCATAGATGTCGTAGTTCGTCTCTTGGGACAATGAACATGCCGAACATTTCGGAAAGGAACCAGCAACATTTTGGTAAAAAAAATCTTTCACAGCATCTGGACTGGAAATGAGAATGACCTCCATCCCCACTGGACAAGCTAACGATCTTTAACCTTGGAAGCTTTTTATAGTAATCTGTTGTGACATGAATTTTGGAATGAATATTCTCTCTATACATCAGCTTGTAGGGCAGTGTTTCTCAATGGGGGGCCGCTGCCCACTAGTTTATTACTAATAAGACAAAAAAAATACACGATTTTCTTAGTGTTTGGTTATTTATATAACAATCATGCATCTTTCCATTTATGCCAAACTCTAGAATATTTTATTAGAAAGAAATTGTGATGATTTTCTCTTCACTCTTATAAAGCTTTTAAATTCCAGACTTTAATGCTTTATTTTATGCTTTAATAACTGATCTTGAGCTAAAACATAAGGACGCACATGGAATTTAATTCTATTCACCAGATGACTTTGACTACATGTATAAAACTGGGAATTAAGGAATCAAACAGCACTAATAAAAGTGTTAAACAACAAGATTAATGCAAAAAATAAACACTCATTGCTCTTGGTTGGATAGCTTTACAAGCTGCGATAATCTACGCCCAAACATAAACGCAAAATTAGTTCTAATAAAAAAAGCTGTGCAGTTCATTTCACAGACTTGGCTTGCTCTAGATTTACTCCTCTGTAAATGTTTCTAAAGGCCTGTTTGCGCCAAGGATAACGAAAAATATAAAGATAAAGTAAGAGAATATCAGAGCCCACACCACAACTACAATAATAACCAAACAGAGAATTGATATTGTTACAATCAGTTTCAGAGCTATTGTTTTCTAGCTGATAAATAATAAAACATTGACAGTCAACCAAAATCCATTTCTGTTTCAAAGTGCTCCTGCATTTAACTAATAAACTGTAGCGCTCAAGATTAGAATAAACATAAGGTTATTATCCGCTGGGGTGGACACCCATATATTTATATCTATAGTTAAAGGGGAACTCCAACCAAAAAAATGCTGCCATTAATTACTCGTCCTCAAGTAGTTTAACATCTGTAGGACCTCTATTTTTCCCCAAAACGCAAATTAAGGTAGTTTTGGAAGCTTTCTGACTCCTACTTAGATTGCAACGCAAACGATCTTTAACGCGCTGAAAGTGAGTAGAGACATTGTAAAATTGTCCACTCGACTCCGTTGGTTCAGTATAAATGAATATAATGCGATGAGGATACTTTTTGTGCGCCAACAAACAAAACTAACGACTGTATTCCAAAACTTCCTGATTTGAGTGTTAGTTTCCAGCCTGCGCTCCCGAGAGCCACACGACAGTGCATCCGGTGTCAGCATCGTGAAAAACGGAGGTCCTAGGGATGTCCAAGACCCCCCCCCCGCGATCCCATTTTTCAACCTTTAGTCAGTGTGTAATGTTGCTGATAGAGCATAAACAATATCTGCAAAATGATAAAGCTCAAAGTTCAGAGCCAAGCGAGATTTTGTTTTTGACAGAATTCGTTTTTCAAGGACTACAGAGAACGGCTTGAATCGGACTACAGCCCTCTACTTCCCGGTACATGATGTCACTATTCCAAATGGTTTTAATAACCTCCGCCCAAAGGAATACGGCAAAAAAGGGGCGAGGCCTTCCTTAGAGAAGAGGAAGAGTAGTGTTTGGTTATCAGAGACTGTAAACATTTGACTGAGCGCTTAATTACTTTCATTTCATCCCAGTCCTACAGCTGGTAATAAGAATACAGCGAAACACATTCAAATACGGTCAAATAACAGCTTCCTTGACTTTAATATCTAACGCTTCTGTTATTAGTGTTAATTAATATAACCGGTCTGATGCCATTCGGTCCGGAGGGACACCGACCAATCACAACCGCCTGAGAAGCGGAAGGTCGCTGATATGGTATGAGCGGGACATCATCACACACACTCTAAGCGGGGAACCAATCACGACAGACCTGGTCAGCTTTACCAATGAGAGCGCTTCGAAAGGAGGGACTATATAGACCGGAAGAAATCCAGTCGTTTTGTGAGAAGAGGGACAGCGGTGAACAATAGACTTGAAATATAAAGCGTTTTTTTAAATTAGAAACATGAACATCCATTGTTAAACACCCAAAAAACATAATCAAAGCCTCATAAACAGCTTATAATGGGACGTTTAAACTACTTGAGGGTGAGTAATTAATGGTAGAATTTTTTTTTTTTATAAACGCTTCGGACTAATAACCATTATTGGTGTAAACAGGCCTTGACGCTGTGTTATTAAAACAAGGGGAATGTAATGAACATATATCACACAGACATAAACTGATGCAAATATTTCCTTTTCTGTCACACTGACACTGTACATCCACTGTTATTGGTCACACAGTCTGGGTCTTTCACACCCTGTGGCAGATTGTACTCTTAAGACAACACATTTAGAGAATAATTTCCACAGCACCACTTTGAATACGTTACACATAAATATTTCAGATCTAGGCTAAGCATAAGCTGAAACTAAAACTTTAATAAAGATACACATCCAATTGATGTGCATGTTGGTCTTTTTCTGACCTGAGAATAGTTTTGCATTACATCATGTTTTGGAGAGAAAACGCAAATCATTGGTGGGCATTTAGAAAGGACTTCAGCCCTGTTTCGTACGTGTTAGTTAAGCGTTACTACTTGCAGGAAAATAACATATTTCAGTTTCTTTCACATATCTGACAAATTCCTGTATGACACTTTTGTGTCCTCCATGAGCCAACCAATTGGGCACATGGCAGCTACACTTCTTGTCAATGCAAATGCAGTCTTAGATAAGTGCCGTGACAAGAACAGCATACCACACCTTCCTATGCTGACAGAGAGAAAGGCCAGGTGATGACATTTATAACAACTTTGTGACAACTTCGGATCAAGCTTAGAGCTATTCGAATTTAGATCACGCCTACCTTTCACCAACATTTTTAATAGATGTAACAGCAACTGTCAGTTGGTCATTACTTTGGTTATGATTAATACATTATATACATACATACACGTTAATTCATAAGAAGGCTCATGATGATCCAGACAACTACCCCGACCACTATAATAGCGACAAGGCAATTATATTCAGTTGAATTTAGTTGTTCAAGACTTCTTCATTGACAATAACATTTGAAATGTTATATTGTATTATAAATCTCTGAGTATAGTGAACTTTTATCCATATATGGAGAGGAACAAGTTGGAGGCTTTACTATGGATTCAATTTCATAACGTGCGCTTTATATTAAAACACAGGAACAGACACAAGTTATTCCAAGCATAAACATATAAATCGTCTTGTATCCTGCACGTGTTCTTTTCATTTCAACTCGCTATTACAAATATTAAACCTACAACGGTAGAAACTAATGTTGGACATTACACTTTGCCACTGTCTGTAAACACACATATACAAACACAATTGTAATGAATGTTACACTTATAAAAGCAGACTTTCATGGGCTGTGCTGTCAGAAGTCAGCCGCACTTGTTTCACAGTCAGCCGGTGCGTGAAAAGTGTGCTCACACCACCACCAAAACAAAAACAGACACCTTAGACAGAGAAAGCCACATTACTCACCGTCTCTGCAGAGTCTCATGGCTTCGCGATTTTTCCCGCACTCTTTCAAACTTTCTTCCATTTCCGCACCTGAGGAAGCGATTCGGATCGAGTTACATAAATAGTTACACTCGGTCTGTACCAGCCGCGTTTCTTAATATTTCAAAACTGCAAGCATTCGGGCGAAAGCTCGCGGTCTGACGCGGCTGACGTTTAAACGCAATGGCCGACGGCGGCCGACCAACTCACCGTCGCTCCCGTAGAGTTTCACGGCATCGACCCAGTTGCTCCAGGGCTGTCCCAGCATTATTTCTGGACTGGGCAGGGATCTGCGCTCCGCCACAGTCGCCATTGCTGTGGAGGCTTCACCCCGCTGCTGCTTGAGCTGCCTGGCCGCTCTGCGCTGCGCCTGCTGCTGCTGCTCCCCCCTGACGTCATCTTCGGCCCTTTCCGACATTCTTTCCGCTACAATGTAAGACAACAGCAGTGAGCGCGAGCGCTTAAGGTGGCTGAGCAAATTCCTTCAAGAATGACATTGAACTGAGTATGTAGTGTTAAGCAGTCTGGTACAGTAATAGCGAGCTGTGTTTCTTGTTTTGGTTGGTTTGAGGGCGCTGCACGCGGCTTCATCTGCTCGTGCATGAATTGCATGGGCACATTAGACAAAACTTCCTTACACTGACGTGTTAAATACAGAGGGAATCCGGTTTTCACCTGAGAATGGATAAGGGAAGGTCTTTACCATGTTGTGCTGTCACACAGATAAAATTAAGCGCAATTATTAGATTAGTTTAAAAAAATATATAATTTTATTTTAATGGGACTGGGAGTTCCCCTTTTTTACTATTGGTCAAATTTAGGACTTTGCAGGGAACAGGCAACGAAATGTCAAATACAATTTGTATTCAAAAACAAAGACACACTGCTTTATATATATTTTTAACTTGTCTGATGACGTTTGACAAAATGCTCTGAAAACATTAAGGCCCGGTTTCATATAGACAAGGCTTATCTTAAACCAGGACTATGCCTTGGATACATAAGGATATTTAAATTGCTTTTTTGAAACATTACTGGTGTGCATCTTGAGACAAACAATGGCAATTACATATTTGAAGATATGTCAGGGCAATTTATTTTCAGTTAAAACAGCTTTCATTTTAATCTGGGACTAGTCCTAAACCTTGTCTGTGAAACCAGGCATAAAAGGACAATATTGCAGTGGAAAGGCTTTTACAGTGGAAACATTGTCGTATTACTAAGAATTAGTTAATTTGGCATAATGTGCTTTGTTTGAAAATGTAATTAGAGCCATAAAAAAAGTCCTTTTATATAAAGAATAAAGGACTTTCACATTTCTTCATTTATTAATAAATTAATTCACTATAATCAGCAACATAACTCGAGAGCCAATTAATCTAGAATAAGATCAAATTAAAACAGTATAAAATACTTCACGACACTTTGGATGAAAGCGTCTGCTAAATGACTAAATGTAAATTTAAATAAAACAATGAGGCATTACCTTAAATACATTAATTGTAAACCAAGTCGGTATTCAAAGACATGTAAGAGCTGGCAAAAATGAGACTACAATGTCTTATAGCCAAATACTGACATTAAGGGGTTTTACTCTATTTTTCCTATATGTGTGAACAATAAGTACAACCTGCAGGAAATAAACATCTTGAATATTTGCTAGTAAAAATTTCCATTTTGTTCTATTATCCACATATCAACTTTAGTAGTAGCCCCTTAAACCAACAAAATCTTACAGCTATTCATAACTATTTCACGAGATGGCTAATTTGTATGAATTCTTAAGATCTTATCTGTAAACAATTTAATACAATCTGGTTTGGCACCAGTGATGGTTAGGGGTCTAGGGGTTTAATTTTTGCTTTTTTCTAGTAATTATATGTTTTCGTACTTTTCACATCGTTCAAATTTATGCAAAATAGCCTCCTTGTTTTTTACAACTCCTGTGAGATTAGGCTCACTTAAACGTAGTTTTAACTGAATGAAATAGTACAAATTAATCAAAACTGTGGAACATGAATCTGATATGTTCATGCAGTGTACTGAAGAGGACACAAGGCCTAAAAGTTCATCTTTGAAATGACTTTGACTGACAAACATTACCTGGTTAAAAGTAAAAGAAAATGGAACAAAACTGGTCAAGTCAGTAGATCCTCATCAGATTTGGTGATTCCAGACTGCCACACAAGCTGGTGGGTGAATCTGGGCAAGGAAGACAGAGGAAAGGTCAGGGTACTTGCACTGTTTTAACACTCTGTGTGTAATAATCACAGTTTAGGGAATAAGTGGTTTGTCTTTTGACTAGGAGCCTTCACAACCTAAAGAGAATCTGGCTGTGGCTTTCTGCTCTACTGTTTTTATTGGTACAAGTCAAGATCTACTTATGGAGGTGCCCGTCACTTCAGAGTAATCCAATCCAATAACGACTATCCCCGATTTACCATCTGAAAGCCCTGGAGTTGACAGCCTGATCATCTGTCTCAGGGATATAAGAAACCAGAGAAAATGTTTGGACTTTCTATGCGTTTGCTAAAGAACATAATAACGCTGTATTGTAATCTTAGCATTTATTATGTAAAATCATTTAAATATATATTAAAGTCATCATTAATTAAAAGTTGCGTGTAATATCGTGTAATGGCTACTGTAATGAGACAAATGTAGGACGGGGCTTAATTTCGACCTTCGGGAGTCCAATGTATGCATGTGCTGGTATAAGATGCTGAAGGGGACCTATTATGCACTTTTTTACAGCATGTTAAGTCTCAGATGTACCCAGAGTGTGTCTGTGAAGATTCAGCACATAACAATGCCCTAATTGCCCTTTTTTAGGTGGAACCAAAAACATGCTTTTTATGTGTCTATAATGCAAATGAGCTGCTGCTTCCCTTTTCAGAAGATGGCTGCCTTAAGGCGGGTTTTTACTTCTGCGTCAGACCTACGCCGTAGTGTAGAAAAAAAATCAACGCGCTGAGTTTTGTATACTTGTGCGTTGTTGTCCGCGTCGCCAGGCAATGGCCAGTAGGAATCAGTGTCCACAGGCGTGTTGCTTGTGTAACCAGGACAAGAGCCGAAGAAGAAGCGATTCGTTGTCTACTCTGTCTGAAGCATTTAGCTGTGATAGCGGCAAGTAAACAGTCACTTTTGCAGCTTGAGTTGTAACTTGTTACATAAAGAAATATATGTAATTTATTGATATAATTCGTTCGGAAATGCGTATGAGTAAACCCGACGCTATCACAGAGTTTAGGCCACGGCGTAGGTCCGACGCAGAAATAAAAATCCTACCATGAAAACGGAGGCTTTTTACATTATGTGTCAGTTCATACGTAGGCCTACTTCAGATTGCATACTGTTAAAGACAATGTTTACAAACAGTTGGACATTATTTTCACTCTCTTTTGCAACTTTATACTCATGTGTTACCCGCAGCAATAACTTCAGCTTATTGTCCATCCTATTTCAATAACATGGAAAGTAAATAAACTTAAAGCATCTTATGTTTAACTCATGGCAACAACAAAACTTAAGAAGCACTGCGTCTTTAAAATCCAAACACGTTGTTTTGTAGGTCTACGTTTACACTTTTAGGACAGACAATTGAATTTACCTACAGCTGTGGATCTAGAAATGTCCTGTTAACACAGAAGTGTACCGTTACGCTGGAATACTGTCTGTACTATATGTGCAACACTGTACTGTCTGCAACTGTCAAGCCCGTCAATCTATTCAACCCCAAAATCTATTCTTATGTGACGCCTGTAATAAGGACAGATATAAATTCTACAGAAAGTATTATGGAGGATATACCATGCATAAAACAATTCTGTACTCAATCCATCTTCATGCACTCTGTACCTCACCACTGTGACGTGACAGACAACCAGTCGTCCACTACGGTTCTGTTTTCAAAGCAGAACTTCACGGTAAATACGGTTCCGAGTCCGTAAATTTACAGATGTGTGTGTTCGATTATAGAATCCAGTTGTCACACTTGTAAATAAGACCTCCACCTTACATGGACACAACCTTGTTATAGATTCAAATACAGGGCTTTATAAAAACATGGCGGACTGTATGCGGCTCACTCAGGGCAGGCTCTAGTCGTGTACGGAGCCCGTCCAATGTGATGTCACAACCTGATCTGATTTACTGAATGTATGGATATTACAAAAAAAGTGGGTAGATTTTGACCACTATAAAGTATGTTGTGTACACACACTGCCGACACATTTACTGTATGTTCAAACATGTGAAAGGGAATTTTGCATAAAGGTCCCCAGTTTCCAGTGCAACCATTTTTTTCTAATTCCTCACATTAGTATAGTTATTCAAAATGTAACATAAACAGCTAATGCAGTTACAAAAAAGCTACATTTATTCCAATGCCTTTGGCATTTGGTTTAAACAAAATGGTGCATTTCAAACTGAAATCAATCTGTAGTGAAATATTATGAAATATGTACATTTTTTTTAACTTAAATAGTCATCTGAAAAGCCAAACACATATATTTATATTTAAAATCTTAAAACAAAAAGACAGGGAAAAAGAGCTTGACTTGACAGGTTCTGTACACACTACCCTTGGTCTTCCTCTCCCCTGCGATTCCCTGCTGGCGAGGAGTTTAATTTACAACTTCGAGCCCCTCTGAAATATCACTTAAAGTTCTTAATTTCCAATATCTTAAAGTTCTTCCGATCCTGTTTAAACACATCTCCATTCATTTCTCTCTTCACTTGTTTACAGTTACTGGCTAACTTTAAATGATCAAGTGCACTTGGGAAAGTGAAAGCAGTAACTAATCAAGGCATAAAAGGGGAATGACACCAACTTTTTACGAGGAGTAAACATAGCGGGTTTGTCACGGACAGAAACGAACAAAGTAAACTTCGGTATTACGTCACCAAAATAAAATGTTACAGACTGTAAAGAGGGGGAGGGGGAAGGCAGCAGGTTTAGCTTCCTCGCTAACTGTGGAGCACAAACCAGCCATTGGTGGCACTGCTGTAGCATGCAACTGGCTAACTGGCAGAACAGACATTAGCAGCTGATCTCGATGTCATTTTGTTCTCTTACCAATGCGCTGGACTTCAGAGGTCCCGGTCGAGCTCCAAAGATAACGAAGGCGCAGGCTTTAGTGTGTATTGACAATGAAGATCAGTTTAAAGAGCGAGTACAGTGCTCAGTGACTGTGGAGGTCTTCACCAGGTGCTTCCATGTCTGTTTACCAGGCAGCATTCTGGGACAAGCACGTCACTGACTGACTACAGCAGCACGCATGCACCGAGCACGCCTGTCACTGGACTCTAGGGCCGTGTCTCAAAACCTAATCATCTATCCACGTAGACACAAGCACTGGCCGCCGTACGTCCGTTCGGTTCGTTTTAATACGACTATAATAATTACTTACGAATTTATAACATATAAACGGATTTTTTGAAAGCTCCAAACGAGACGTTTGTCGTGCTATGCTATCTAGTTAGGCAGCTCACTAGGTTTTGAGACACAGTCTGCAACTGCACTTCAACATTAGCTCACTGTCAAACTGCACACAGTGATACGAAACTGAGACCACACAATCAGAGCCACTTAAAGACAACTTTAGCGATGTAGAAATAAGATAAAATGATATAGTTTTATGTTATGATGTGATACGTGCGGCAGGCTCGGGTCATTTGCTTCGCAACAGAGGCGGGGCGCCGACAACGTTTGTTTCAGAGCGCGTTTGTCAATAAAGTTTATTCGAATAGTTCATAGTGTAGTGGACAAAATGGGTAGCATTACAGATGGTAAGGATTTATTTGTTTTTACTGATTTCTATATGGGGTTGTTTATTGTCTTGCACGTTCGTGTGATGTACTACATAGGTTCCTGGCTTCTTGTTTATTGGTTTACTTAATAAACATTTTTTAAGGGGCGAAATTAAACGAATGCAGGGACATTAGCTAGTTAGCCATGTGCTATCCCAGGCTTGATTCCGAAAGCATATGCTGCTAGTTTAAAATGCCATATTTCTGTATACAGTATTTCGTTAGTTGAGACCACGTGTAATTACATTTAGAAGTTGATTTGGAAGGTAACAGTTATGTTTGAGTGTTCAATATCTGTTTGCAAATACTATACCAACTGCCAAATTATAAATTAAACGTACCCTACATGAAATTCAATTGAGGTCTTTGTTATATGACTATATATAGTTGACTGGCTTCTTTTCAGTTATTTTAATAGTAATTTTAATAAAGTCACTTATCCTTAAAACTCTAATTATTGTTAAATGTGTAGTATTCTCTGTTGTGTATTTTTCATAGATGAGGTTATTCGCAAGCGTCTTCTTATTGATGGAGATGGAGCTGGAGATGATAGACGCATCAATGTGCTCATGAAGAGCTTCTCCAAATGGTGTCATTCAAACTTCACACCAGAGGAAGGGTAATATAACAATATATGACCCTGAGTGTTTCTTTTGAATATTTTGGACCACTGCTAGAGGTCATTGGGCTCATTACTTTTTAATCTGTTCCTGCAGGTTAGCACAGTATCAAAGAATGTTGGGATCTTTGGCTCAGTGTGAATTCTCCATGGGAAAGACATTACTTGTGTACAACATGAACCTGAAAGAAATGGATAATTATGAAGCAATCTATGGAGATATTGGTATGTTTTTTTGCCACTGTGTTAAAGTATTCTCATGACTATTTTAAATGATTGTTCGCAAAACATAGCAATATACTAAATATGTTTCTTCCAATTTAGAGAAAAGTTTAACCTCAGCCCATGACAAAATTGCAGAGTGCAAAAAAGAAATCCTGAGAGCAAAAAGGATACGAAAAAATAGGCAAGGTAAGGCGACCTTTGGATGCAGTCGTTCTCCTGTCTTTATCAAAAATGAGTCTGTATAATTATCTTTGTTTTTTGTAGAGTATGATGCTTTGGCCAGGGTTATCAAGCAACATCCAGACCGACATGAGACCTTAAAGTAAGTTTGCTAAAGAAATAGACAAACATGTTTGTTTATCAAGCTTGAATAAAATGTTTGCTTGTTTGTACCCTGTATTAAATCTGGTGTCTGAAATATCTAAAATGACAAATGCCAACTCCTCCTTATAGAAAGGATACATGGTATAGCCCACCAGCTTTTGAATGATCTTTTTTTTGTTTTTAGACAGCTTGAGGCTTTGGACAAAGAGCTTCAACAACTTTCACAAATCAAAGAGAATGTGGAGGACAAGGTAAATATTTTTTAACCTTTAAAAAAAATCTTCTTTAACGTATACTTGTCAAAAAATATTTCATATTTATTTTTCCTCTTCTCTATTTTCAGTTAGAACTTCGTAAGAAACAGTTCCATGTTCTTCTCACCACAATCCAGGAACTTCAGCAAACTTTGGAGGGTAAGTCAAAAGACGAAACGCAAAGGTTTTCTAGATAGCTTAATATCTTATAACAAATGTCATAACCCTTATAAATTCACATCTTTATGCTATATCTAAACTTGTATTTATATATTTTTTAAGATGATGAGAAGATGGAAAGTGATGATGCCCAAGACAGCCCAATGGAAAATGGAGATTAAGCATTTAGATCTTTCTATATTAGATTTTTGGGAAGATGTGCTTTTTACGAGTTTACAGCGTTAATTTTCTTTTGTTCATTAGTTTCATTAGTTCTTTTGATGTTGATTTTATCTTGTACAGTTTTACAAATGGCATGACTGAATTAAACATGTTATCAATGCTACCTGATATGTTATTACTTTTTATTGTTTGAATGGTTCAATGCCTTGAATGCAAATGAAATCTGCATGACATACACACTCTCAGCCAGCAGATGTCGCTGCTGTCACAAAGTTTACTCAAGATGAGACTGAAGCAGAGGTTTATCTACCTTCCTTCCTCCATTATACCAACTTACCTATTGCCTATATAACCTAAGGGTCCAGTCTACTGTATAAATGTTGATGACAAAAAAAATTAAGTGACCAGATTTAACTGAATAAATCACTATGGCCTGATTTCACAGACAGGGCTTATCTTAAGCCAGGACAACCCTTAATTAGGATAATTTAGTTGCTTTTTATGAAAATGTTTATGTAAAAAAAAAATTTCTGATGTGCTTGGGACAAAAAAATGGCACTGATACATTTTAATATATTTCAGTGCAAGTTCATTTTGCGTCTCAAACTTTCATTTTAGTCTGGGACTAGCCTAAAGCCTTGTCTGTGAAACCGGGCATAAGTGTGTGAGGGAGATCCTGATTTTAGACATGTGGTGTGGATACAGAGGCTGTTTCAACTGTGCTGATGTGTTCTGCATCTTTGCCAATAGATCAGAATTGACATACAGACCAGTCAACCAAACCATCTCACTGAATTCAGAGTTTATATTGTGAAATTAATTCATCCAACAGGAAAACAATACTTGCATGTTCACCTTTATAAACTTAAATGTGTAATAAATCATAATCATAAAATTGGACAAATTCTGCACTCCAAAGCCAACCAAATCTCTACCTTCCGGTTTATTCAACAAACACTTCCCCTGTGCATCATATCTCTGTGCGGGCTAATGCTGCTCTGAATGCATATGTGTAACAGCTCAGTGTTAAGCATTCCAGACTTCTAATTGGGTCCCTGAGTTAAAATGTCTACGGCAGCCGAATTCCTAAAGTAAATGAAAATCAGCTCTCAGGACATGTGAAGACACATGGGTGCCAGATGACTCGGAACTCTACATAAAAATGGCGAACTTTCTTCATGTAAACAAAACTTTCCCAGCATACTTGACACCATTGTCATTACGGATGCCTTTGCTCAGTGTTGTTCAGGGCCAGACAGACACAGAAATGTCACAAGGCAGAAAAACTGAATTTTACGCCCATTTCGCAATGTGTCAGCATTGTCATGGTTTTCACTACCCAGAGGCCATTATTTCATCTTGTTGGACACACTGCCCAGTGATTTATTTTCTGTATTATCTTAAGGTCCCAATACAAATTTTTTTTAATAGTTAATTAAAATTGATTTAAATTACTATGAACTTTATGGTAATTCCACTAGAACACAATTAACATGCCCACTTAAAAGACTATTTTTAATGCATAAGCAACTACAAAGTTGTTTATAAGACTCATTATCACCTTTGAAACTGGAAACACTTCGTATACTTTCCTAACTATGCATTACCTACATGGTGTTTCAGTATTTAGCTTGTTGCTAACACTGGGTAAAAATCTAAAAGCCATTCTAATTTGCATGCTGAAAAACTAGTAGAAAGAGTTACACCTATAGGGCTTAGTCACAGTTTTTTTTACCTAACTTGTGCCTGTTCGCTTAGTCAAGAGTCAAGACACTACTCTCTAAGAACTTTTACTACCCTCGCAGTGAATGCAACTCTATGTTGTCCAATGGGCTGTATGCATGCGTGACTTCCGCATTTCACAGGAAGAACCCTCGGCAGTTTCCGCTTGGGGAGACTCAAAGCAGAGAGAAATGGAAAAATGAGAAAATAGTTAAATTTAGCAGATGTTGAATATTGCGGCACACAGCAGTGTAGAAATGGCGTTCTACCGTATTTGAATGTTATAACAAAATGTTAACTTATGAAAGTATAATTTTAAATACGGCAGAACAGCACCGCTACATACCACTGCTGTGTGCCGCAATGTACAGCATCTGCTAAATTTAACTATTTTCTAATGTTTCCATTTCTCTCTGCTTTAAGTCTCCCCGACTGAAAACTGCCTTGGGTTCTTCCTGTGAAACACGGAAGTCACACATGCATATGTCCATTCTCCCTTAATGAAAGACAGAGCTCCTCTCCCTAAAAGTGTCTCTTACATGCCGTGACGTATCTTTCTATCGCTATGGTAACAGCACTCAGGTGTACATGAAAAGAAGTCAAACCAATGTGCTGTAACACAGGAACATTGGATCAGGACTAGGTCAGAATGGCCTGCTTCTGGCAATCTACTCTTTCCCCAACAGTCTGATGAACTATCATCACATTACACTATCATGTGATGATCGTGAGCATTGACAGAATATGTGCATCCACAAATAACTTGCATTTCTGAGCTTGCCGTTATTGCAACCAGCATCTTTAGTGTTTCATGTCTTCACTTAAACAGGACAAAAATGCATTTTGACTGGATGCTTTTGAAAACCATATACAGCGGGCCTAAAAAGTATCTGAACACTTGAGCCATATTAAAAATGTACGAATATCAGACCAAGTGACATGATTTTTTTATGTGTGTGCGTATGTATGTATGTATGTATTATGATATATTATGAAAAAATTGCCACGTATTGTCAAACTTTGAGGAATATGTCCATAGTTAATAAAACAAAATCTGCAGCTCCTCAACACTAATAGATCTGTATGTACTTTATACAGCCTCTAATATGGCCTTATATTTAAAACCATGTCCAAATACTCTGGTGTGTGATGGCCTATATCATTTTCAGTTTGTGTGCTTATATAATAAAATAGATGGGTTTAGACAAGTGCTAACAGGTTTTGCTTGCAGTCCATAATGGAGCTTTCAGCATAAGACACAAAACTCAGGCTTTATTAGAAACTCCATAAATCACATGTGACACGGGACAGTGTAAACGCGAGCAAAAACATCACATAACTTCTGCACGCAAGGTTTACTGGATATAGTGCTGGAATATAGAGGGGAATCTAGACATATCTTGTAATAGACTGATATACTGAACCAATTACTTAGTTTATTACCTATAATGACAGTCAGAACGTCATTGAATTCCACAGTATAAAGCATATTGTTATTCACACAGCCGATTTATTGTGGACAGATGATTGTGGTCAGCATGAATTCAAGACAAGTAGTTTTTGTGATCGAAACCTTCAACTGTTTTCTGAATGTTCACACCGTACGCTCTGGTAGAAGGTATTTCTTGTGTGCATTGGGATATTTAATAAACATTACAAACAATTCCTTATGTGTAGACTGTACAAACATCAGTGTTTTACAAACATATAAATAAAAGTATGCTTGTTTGTCTAATTTTAAATACACTAAATCATTGAATATGAAGAAGCCCAGTCAGGTTTAGTCTACAGGAATGCACAATATTTTTATTGCCATAGCATGAAATGCATTAAAGCATTCACACCCACTGACTGAAAATGCAAATATATCAAGACAGAAACCCGTTCTCATTGAAATGCAACAGCAGTCTGAAGAAGAATATTAACACTTGTTTTCATTGGTCTTTCATGGTCTATACAGTCTCATGCACTGAGAAAAACAAACAAAAGAGGAAAAATGCATAAGGGAGCAGGAAAATCATGTTCGTACTGTACAAGACTAATGTCTTGCATTTAAATCACCTTGTGATCATCATTCAGGTCACAGAACAACAACATGACCCTGTTAAGAATTAGAGCAATTCAATTATACACACATTAATATGGCACAACTCCATGCAGTTTAAACATCAGCGTCATATAAACATGGACCGCAGATTGTCTTATAACCCACAGTACAAATACAACAATCACTGGCATGACATTAAACCGGGGATTAGAAAATTCAGAAAACTGACAAACCGTCATCAGAAAAGATCTCATAACATCTATAGTAACAAATCAAAGAAAACTTTAGTGTGTGAGACACCCTAACTTGCATTGTTTCACATTTAAGTTTGTTCAGTAAACACTGGTTTTCAGCGGTCAACACCACTAAGAAAAAAATCATACAATGCACGTGTAAGAACATGAAAGTCGTACAGGTTTGAAATAACAAGAGGGTGAGTAAATGATGATCATTTTTGGGTTAACCATCCCTTCGAAAACACTATTCTGGACAAACAATAAGCTCTGTTTTGTTTAATCTGAAATAAATATGTCTATTAAATGAATCTTATGCTCTGTGTTAAACTTTGCCCTTAGACATTAGTTCCCTGTATGGGGTTATTACACATCTGAGGCTGAGGGGGTTACTGACTTGTGTAGGAGATGGGACCACTCGCAGCATAATTTCCCACCTGCCTATACTCTGATTGTGCAAAGTCCCCTGTTCCTGTAAAAGCACCTCCAGCCTGATCAAAGGTTCCCTGACTGTAGACCTGTTGGTTAAATGCAGTGGCTTGTTTTTCTGAGGATGAAACAGGATACCGCGGTGCGCCTCCCTTGTGCCACCCTGTCTCTTTAAATACAAACCAGATGTTTCCAGCCCATAGCACGAAGTTCAGATAGCCAAATACCTGTGAATAAATGAACAAGTTGTAAATGAAAGAGCAGCTACATAAATAGACCTAAAATCTTATTGCAATAGTGCTTGTCTTACCACAGAGGTATTGAGGCCAGACCACCTAGGTCCATACACTGAGCTGCATTTGTTGGCCTGCACCTTACACGCCGACATGAACAGAACCACCTCATCTGGATCAGTCGCTGCCTTCACATCTGACAGACCTTTGGCCCAGGCTGATGAGCTCACTAGCCACATGAATGAAAACACCACCGTCACAATGAAGTCCTGTAGAGCAAGAGACGAGCGTGTTACAAAGATAGTTAGCAAATCATATTTAAAGTCTTCAAAATCATATTTTTATTCATATATATTTTACATTCCTATATATTGCTTGTATAGTTATAGTCAAATCATATTTATACTCTTTCTCCAATCTTATCATTTTTTTAAGATACAATAAGTAAGAGTGTGGACTAGTAAAATGAATGAAAAGTTCATACTGAAATCTTTAATAATATTTACTTTTGATTGCAGATATATCTGAGACGCAGGAGACCTAAAGGGACAGTTCACCTAAAACTAACTCATTTTCTCACCCTCGAGTTACAAGTACATTACATTACAAGTAGCTTGTTTTTTTTATCAGCCTTTCCAATAGGGAATAAACAGTATAAATGGGAATATTTGGGGTTTTCAAATAACACAAGGGCTCACAATGAGAGGTCCACGGTTGTTCTCACGATACTTGTTCTGGAAAAAGATGTAGACCACAGTGGCCAGAAGTGAGTAGAGGAAGGCGAAGACAGCGATGGTGACAAAGAACTCAGCTGAGGAGGAGAAGTCTCCGATCAGATAAAGCCGCTCTTGTCTCCTGCCCTCACACGTCGGTACATCAAATTCCACCCAGTTCAACCTGTTACATGAATTGCAGAAATGTCAAGCCTTTTATATAGTTTGCAGTTTCAGAAAGAACTATCAGGTATTCTACTGTGACTTCAGCTAAGCGTGAGGCCAAACTGAGATTAAAGGGGTAGTTCACACAAGAAACGAAATGAGATTCTATCATCATTTACTCACACACCTATCGTTCCAAACTGGCATGACTTTCTTTTTTAAGTGGAGCACAGAAGGAGAATTTATACAATAGTTTTCTCTTCTCAATGATTTACAGGGATGATGGACTATCAAGTCCAAATAGGACAAAAATCATATATACTGTATATAAAATACTATATGAAATCCTATAAAATAATCAAAATACTATAAAAACAAACATTCAATCAAATCAGAAGTAAATTAAAACAATAAAAAAACGAATTAAAATAATAAAATATAACAAGTTAAATTACTATAATAAATTAAAATGAATTAAATAAATGAAAACGATAATACAAAATAGATTTCTTTAACATGTAATACCACAAATAGCAAAGGTGGCTCGCAGCTGTAGTAAGAGACGGCGCAAAACACAGCCAAACAACTTCGCTCTGTTATATGCTGCCGTCAAATGACATTACATCAAATATAACTGCAACATATTAGGTTCCTGTCATACAGTTCCATCTATTTCTACCCTGTCCTCCTTTGATAACTACATACTTGAAGCTCATCTCTAGTGAATACAGCGGGAGACCTGAGGGCTACTTCAAAGCATCACACTGGTGTGGACATCTTGTGTGTGTGCTTGACCGTTCAGGGCATGAAGCCATCAAAATAGCCTGTTACTGCAACTCAAAGGACATTATGTTTCAGGACTACAAAGACGTTATGTCTGTCAAAACTAAAAAACGTATATATTAGAATGATTTGTAATCAGTTTAAACCGAGAATGATAGGTTCCTTACTTGCTTTTTTTTTAAAGATATGTATGACGTCACTCTGCAATGGATACATATGGGACACTTTAAACAAAACTTACCTGAACGGGTAGGCAAAGTTGATGCCGATACTAAGGTTGCTGTCTGTCTTGTTGACACAGTCCACACTAACCCTCAGTTGCCCAGAGTAACCTCCACATGTTGCAAATGCAAAGATGGCAAAAAGCTGAGAGAAATACAATATATTAAAAATATATATTTTTACTTAGAATGATTATATCATTTTGTTACATTATTAATATCATTATAAAAAGCAAAGGTTTGCCACATAGATTATATACTGTAGTTTGGCAGCGGTCACACTTGACTTTTCACTCCATTGACTTCCTCATACGCATGCGATAGGCCAGAAACGCTAGCCCGTTCGAACATTTCGCATTTCGCTGCGTAGCAAAATTCACGTTTGGTGAACTCTGACCTGCGAATTCGCGTCACGTGAGATCAATAGAAGATCCAAACGTCACAGTGTGACCTCTCGGCACAGATGGAGGAATCGCTCCCGCCCATTTTGCAGCACCATCCGAACTAATTTCGCTTGCTCAAAGTCAAATCTGACCGTGGCATTAAGAGTAAATTACTCGCATAGAATTATTGCAGTTCATTTTTTTATTATATACAGTATTGATATAAAATAGAGCGTGTAAGGTTCTGCTATGCTTAATTTGGCATATTGTGCTTAAAATAGAAAAATCTACATTTTTAATACAGTCTTCTGCTCTTATTGTAAACTGTTTGTCAGTGCATTACATCTTTTCATAAATTATTTTTTATGAACTGTCAACCTTTCACAAAGACATTACAGTACATTCCCATGGATAAAATGAAGGCACAAAAGACGGGCTAAACATACTGGTCCGAAACATGTTACTGCAACTGTGTCATAAACACTGTTTCACAAAATTATACTTCTGAACACATCCAGATTCAACACATAAGGCCTGTTTCACTCATCTGTAGTGTATGCCTTTGCTTAGTCGCCAAATTAGCATGTGCAAGGCCCCGAAACATCAGTGAACTTAAACCTTAAAAGGCATTTCTGGTAGAAGTGGTGTTAGTGGTCGACCGATTATCGAACTGGCCGATTATCGGCGTCGATATTAAGGATTAAGCTTTTAAATTCACTTCCCCAAACATCAAACAGCTCACAATGGCATTGATCTGTGTAGGTATAGGGAATCAGATCATCTAGTGCTAAAGTACTTTGCGAGATACACTGGAAGCCAAATCCCTCTTTCACACAGCATATTCATTGATCTCGCATAATGATTCATTAATAAGCTAACAAAAATAGACATCTCACTCATTCATATTCACAAATGATTCAGTATGGTAGAAGAACAGTCCTGCAGCTAAAAGGTCTCTGGCACACGAATTAGATCATGAGGTAGGAGTGGTACATGCTTCTGTTTTAGTATGAACGTCATTATTTTTCGCTATACAGATGTGCTATCATTGTTCCAAATCACTTTGTGAATTCAGCCTTTGTGGATACGAAACTGACCTCATTTGAATAACTGATTATAAAAGAATTTAAACATTAGGGTGATAATCTCAGTTTTCATACACATCAGCTGTTATATTTGTCTATAGACAGTATTAAGAAAGAAAATCTGAAGAAGTCGCGGATCAGTATCACAAAAGGAAAAAGAACTGATGAGAGATACGGAGTGGCACCGTAACATCTCTGAATGTTCAAATCTGCACTAAAGACGGAGACAGAAAGCATGTTCTCGATTTAAGAAAAAGCACAAAATCATGCATCTTAAAATGTGTGCCACAAAATATTAGTTTGAAAGTTTAAGTCAATCTGTTTAACAGCTACTGTAAATACCACCTGGTGGTTGCTATTAGATGTATAGAGATTCTAAAGCTAGGACTTACCGGTGCGAAAATGACCATACACATTTAAAAGCAAGAGATGTCCAGCTTCAGTACACAAGTAATAGTCTTGAGGTCATTTAGAAGCTCCTCAGAAAAGCTGTCAGTGTTCAGTAGTCTAGCTCCTCGACAGGATGGAGAAGAAGGGACCGTAAGCTCAGGAGAGTGAGATAGGAGAGGGCTCTGTGCAGGTCTCTGTGCATAACCCTGTGCTCTGAGCACAAGCACATAAAGAGACTTCCTAGAGGAACTACAAATCACTTCACAGTGAAGTCACGTGTCAAACAATATTTTGAATGTGTCTATCAGGTATCATACAAATATTGGTTTGGTATCATCTTCAGTCTTTTACTGGTATTGAAAACAATCACATTGGTTTAAACCTCCCTGTTGGACAATGAAACCCTTGATATTTTTTTAAATTGCTACATCGAAGGGATAGTTCACTCAAAAGGAAATTTCTTTCATCATTTATTCAGCCTCGTGTCATTCCAACCTGTATGACTTTATTATGCATAACACAAAAGAAGACATTTTGAAGAATGTTGGTAACCAAACAACATTGATGCCCATTGACTTCCATTGTATGGACACAAAACCACTTAGACATTACCTCAAAATATCTTCTTTTGTGTTCCACAAAGGAAAGATATTCATATAGGTTTGAACAGCATGAGGGAGAGTTAATGGCTGGGTCCAGTTGCAAGAAACCCCTTTAGTTAAGAAAACCCTTAATTTGAATTGTAACAATATTGTCACTAAGGTTTTTCGTAACTTAAGGGGTTTCTTGCAACCGGGCCCCGATTTGTTTCGGGGGGGACTATCACTCATCCAACATTTTATTCTCATTCCAGAAGAAAAGGTTACATTTTAGTCAGATATAGATCACAATAGACTATCACAAGTTTCATTCCATGCCACTTTTAAAGCAACAGTATTAAAAAGACTCTATTCTCTAAGGGTGAAATCAGGCAGTGTTAGATTCAATTTTATGGCACACAGGAACTGACTCATGCCAGAAAATAAATTGGTTGATACCCATACGTGGTATTGTCTGATCTATCGTCTATGACAGTATAAATTGAATGAAACAGTTTATCTATACTCCACTGTACCAACATTTAGGGCCAGTTTACTGAAATGATTCTCATGATCTTAAAAGGTCTGAAGGTGTTTGCTTAAATGTTTACAACAATTATTTGAAGACAAAAATATAATTTTGCCAACATATTAATTTCTTTATTTACAAAACAAACATTTTATTAAAGAAAGTATTTTAATATGGTTTTAATATAGTTTTTTAATATTGTGATTTAATATGGATGACATGCATTTTTGTCACAACATAATCCACAATTATATTTGTTACTCTTTAGTTTACAATTATTCAAAAATGAGAAAAATATACGAAGAACTAAAAAAAACGAGGAAGTAACCCTAAACTTTTGAATGACAGTGTATGTAAGGAAATGTGTCTGCTTTATATTTATATTTTAGTAGTGTCATTTTGTCTATGATATGAAACCGGTGACATGGAGAGACAGAAGGAATAGTTAATGTCACGTAGAGCCTATTTCAGATGTATGGAAATGTCAGTCTTGCCATTATAAGACAGCATTGGCCTGTCATTATGGTAAACAATAATGCTTTCACACGGCTTACAAAAAAGGGTTGCTCAAATATCAGCCTGAGAAACTTGGCAGGCTATGACACTTAACAATGCAGCTTATGTCAGGTCTCTATGAAATTACGATTAAAGGTCACATGATGTTCATTTGAGAAAGTCTCAACAAATCAGTATTGGTGCTGCATTTCACACATAGAACAGACTTGTACTCCTTGCATAATCTAAACAAGGAATGCTTGACCTGTAAAATAAATGTTGCACTATTTTGCTGACACTGCAGAAACAACACATGTTGAGGTTTCCTGTTTACAATGAAATTTCATTTTAAAAGAACAAGGAAAATTGTAATACTTATGATTTATTCAATTAACAAGTAAATAAAAAAGAGGTTAAACTAATTCCCCGTAGTGGTTATAAGACTCTCTACATCCAGTCCAAAAGGTTTGTATTATGACCACAGACTTCATTTATTCATTCACCATACCCAAGAAGGCAATCTGAGTTGACACAATCAAATGAAAGAAGGTCTGACAGCAGTTGAATCACACTCGGCTTCAGCTGAATCTAATGGACAGGTGTGAGAAACCCATGGGACAACAGGTGAGCATTGTATGAGAGCTCACCAGTGGGAAGGATGGAGACCCATATGTGGATAGCACCTGTTGAGCGGGTAATGAGGAATGGTCTGCTCGGTCTTTCCCTACAAGGATATTCCCACCTGCACTGTCCAACAGAGTGATGAGACAACTTTAAACTGTGTCAGACAGAAGCTGTGTCACGTTACCAGTGGAGAGTGTAAAAATACCCAGGCTTAAAGCGGCCCTGCAACGGTGTTTCATGCATGTTGTCTTCTCATGCTTAACATGGTCAACTTGTCAAAAAACGAGTTGGGCGATTTACGCAGTATTTCTGTGCTCGATTCACTCCCCCAGCGATCGAACAGGTTTCGGAAAGTTTTTTAGAACATATAAAACTGTTTCATAACAATTTTTTCTTAGTCCCTTATTGGACAATTCTCCCGGAAAAGCATGCGGTCACAAGGAGAGCAGGAGAAGGAGCATGCGCAGACGTCACTTTCACTTGAAAGCAGGATAGAGAGAGAGCATACGGTGTTTGTTTGTTCACTGCATTTGGGTGATGAATGTTATATAAACGGTGGATATAACGCTGGATTTGGAGATAGTTTTAAACTGATATATGGAGCCGTCTCAGCGCTAAAAGATGGCGGACATGAACCGCATGCGGTGAGTGAAACTGATGAATGAATGAAGGTTTTGTTGGCAATGGGTGCGCACGTGCTTCGGTTCAGCCTACCCCTCCCCCCGCACGCCCCGTATGTTTTCGGAAACAATTGTAAAGCTGTATCTATCTTTTTGTAAAAATGTGATCAAACTAAATACTCTTCGAAGATACGAAGTATGCAATACTACTCTATAGGTACTCAAGATTAATATGAGATTGGCAGAAACCCCGTTTGTTATGCCTGCTTTAAGAGAATACCTCACTTTATTTTTAAAAATAAAAAGGTTTAAAGTGATAGTTCAGCCAAAAATGAAAATGTTGTCATCATTCACTCACCTCTTGTCAAACCTGTGTGAAATGCTTTCTTCCACAGAACACAAAAGAAGGTATTTGGTAAAAATATGGTAATCGGCACCCATTCACTTGCATTGATTTTGTGTCCATACAATAGAAGTGAATGGATGCCAGTGCTGTTCGGTTACCAACTTTCTTTAAAATATCTTCTTTTGTGTTCTGCGGAAGAAAGAGAGTCATACAGGTTTGAAATAACAAGAGGGTGAGTTAATGATGACAGAATTTATATTTTGGGGTGAATCATCTCTTTAAAGAAACAGAAGATACTTAAAAGTAAGTTTAAGAGTGATGAAGTATTATACTGATGTTCTAAAACCTTTTGAGAAACTTGTGCAGGACGTGATCTGGCATAGACTGTATAGATGCTCTTATGTCACACTGTGGCTCAAAGACATTCTATTTAACTCCTGTTAGGACCAGTGCCACTATTTTCTTCATTAAAATGTACTATGGCAGCTATACTATGCAGTTAATGTCATAAATGTTGCACACATATTAATATAACCTGTGTATACAGCCGTGGAAAAAACAAAGAGACAAATTTTCATTTAAACAGCATTTCTAGATGCATGGTGGCTATTCCAGCCCAGTGTCTGATGAATTCAAACAAAATCAAACCTGAAGAGTGACATAAAGTCATCCAACAGCAATGTGAAAGCCTGAACACGTGAAAACTGTGATAAAAATTGAGGTTATCACATAAAAAATGTATTTTGAATTTTTCCTAAATACAGGTACATCTACAAATATAACTGTTGTATTGCTTGAAAATTAACTTGTTAAAAAAGTGGAAGCTTCCTCTTCCCGACTGCGAGAGGAGGTTTATTATTCTCCATTTTTTAGCTGAGGTTAGCCTCGCCGGAGAGACGTCAATCAAGCAGTCATGTCAACGATGTCCTGCGCTTAGACGTGGGGTGGGGCGTTTAAAATTTTAAGAGACATGACAACTAGCCCATAAACAAACTTAATATAAATTATTGTAAATAATTATTTGACAAAATTTACCATATCCATTGCATGAATTTAATCACATTTGTCATTATAATTTTTACTCAAATAAAAATATCTGAGGGACACCCTAAGTCTATTTTTTACTTCTTATGGGGGTCCCTAATGCCTTATGAGAGGTCCTGGATCCCCCCAGCCCCCCTACAATTCGAGCACTGGATGTTAACCAGTGATACTATATTGGATATACTGGTAGCACTGCGGTGCCTTGTAAAAAAAGATGCTTAGTACTTTTGAAAACCTCAGATAATACAGCACTCATATTTCACAGTTGAATGTATCAGATACAGGAAAAGCCCCGTGGAACCTTGCTTGAAATTAATTTCTCCTATACTGAGTTACAGATATTACAGCTATTTATTTAAACCCAGTGGTCTTAGACTGAGAGACTCTGGGAATCAATTTTCTCATTTATGTGAATCGGTAGACCACAGCAGATGAGATCGCAGCAGCAGTGAACTCGCATTGACATCACATTGATGGACATCAGAGAATGTCTAACCCATTTTGAATGAGGCGTACTACATTGACCGCAGTCTTATGGGGGTCACTGCAACGGGCTACGGCTCTGTGTCTTTCTGGTTTAAAACAGTACATTTAAATTAGATTAACAGACCAGACCCTAGTCTTGAAATTCTGAGGTCTGTTTTGAGACAGGTGCGTGCAGTGAAAGCTTACTTATTCCTGTAACCCAAGGAGTGATGATTTGAAACCATCCTCTGCTTCCAGCTAACACTAGATGCTCTGGACAATCAGTCATGATTTAAAGGTCTAATGGGATCACATTTACACTCTGTCCAAATTGTGGTAGGCAAGCAATAGGCAATTTGTGGTTAAGTCAAGGTGTATATGATCATTGCATTTCTCACTAACTAAAACTATGGCCACCTCATGAAGTGTCAAATATTTGGGATTTAAAGGGGTACCAAATTATCCTGGGATCACCCTAAATTGAAACCAACATTAGAGTGATGTTTTGTGTTATATATTTTCGGAGATCATAATGTTCTTTCATAATCACTTTGTGGTACTTTTTTGTGTATTTTGGGGGGATCAAGCGCCGTGGGTCTCCAAGACCAGTTAATAGCTGTTAAATACAAATACCACAAAACATGTGTTACTCAGGACACTGATGATAGCATACAACAAATACTGCATGTTATACTGATAATGTATTTTGTTTCAGCTCTGGAGAGAACCTAAGCTCAAATGAATCTCTCTGCTGCCCTCCACTGTTTCAATTAGGAGACACAATATTTATTGCACATCCATCAGTGACACACACACTGGCACATAATATTATAAATAACATTAAATGAATATAAAACAATGTTACATTTCAAGGGAATCATTTCCATAGCAAACTCATATTTTCTAAACAGGTTTATAATAATAAATAGGTAATAGTGCCATCATAACCATCATAACAAAAAGCTAAGCTGAATGTGCTGTTAAACACATGTATTGCTGTGCTAGAAATCATAATCATAATCATAATCAATTCTCAATTTCAATTTTGGCTTTCAACAATTATGAAAACCAAGGTAAATCCATTTTGCAAGGATTGTTTAATTTGTTTTTATTAATTTAAATAATTTATGCGAATGTATGCATTCATACTTTATTTTCATCTATGTTTTATATTTATTTTGTATTTGAGAATAAGTTGAATCCAGTAAAGTCATTAATTTATTAATAATTGATCGACTTTGGTTCCAAAGTCAATGAGTAATTGTGTTAAATAATCGTGATCTTATCCTTTGGCAAATAATCGTGATTATAATTTTGCCATAATCAACCAGCCCTAATACACATTTTTTTGCATAAGTTTTTGTTTGTTTAGTCGTCGTTTAGTTTGTTAACACTAAAACTCTATTTATGGCACATAAAATATTTATGTGAAGATATATATGAAGAAAGCAATAGTACTTTGGAAAATATATATTCACATTTCAGTAGCATAGCTTTTTTACATGGGACAGATCTCATGGTGGCAAACATGTTGAAAATGTATGACATCACAAATATACTCACTTTTTCAGACTTTAACATTAATACCTTTTTATTATTATAACAGACTATGCAGACATTAGACAACAAATAGACATACCTTTTAATTCAATTCAATTGTAGTACATTTCTACAATAGCAACAGTGTAATAACCATTTGTTTTTTTGCCATTTTAGGTCAGTTTAAGTCCAACATGACCAAAACACAAGTCAAAGATACAAATCAAATCAAGTGGGGGCGTCACTACAATGACGCTTCAATCTGTTCTAATTTAAGCCACATCGTCTTGCTCACCTGTCTCATCCCCAGTAAAAAAACGTTTTTCATTGTAATGTGGCTTAGTTTTGGTGTCTCGCATAACAGTGCAAACCAGTGGAGCTCAAAGCAAACAGCGTACATCACTGCAGTAGATACACACTCTTACATGAATAACAACACGCTTGCCAAAACAAACAAACACACACAACCCCAATTTACTTGCTTCAAGCAGGGCGAGAAGCTTTGGAGACCAACCCCCTCTTCACTCACCCAATACAGCTGCGTTCTCTTCTCAAGCCCCTATTCTTACACACACTCTCTCACAAACACACACACACACACACTGGTTTGGCTACGAGCGGGTGAGTGTTATGATGCCGCGGCTTGTTTATCAATCTTTCCCAGCTGTGTTCTGCAGGGCACGAATGAAAAGCGCAGAGAGGAGAAGATTACACCAACACAGCCAAAATAGAGTCACTGCGTCACTTTCACACTCACACAGCTTGATTCAGAGCGAGGGGGAGCAAACAGAATCAAACAAGGTAAGGAAACGGAAGGGTAAAAAGTAAAACATGGTTCTATTGTATAAAGTAATGAAAATGACAGAAAAACACTGGACAAAGTGCTTTTGCTAAGTTCATTTATGTACTGTAAGTGTTGGAAGCATTCACAATCAGCAGATTGTGGAACAGTTTCTACCTGCAGGCCTTTAGAGCCCTTAAAGGGATAGTTCACCCAAAAATCTAAATTCTGTCAACATTTATTCTCCCTAATGTCAGTCAAATACATTTTTTTGGAGAAATGTCTCACTGGTTTCGTGTTCATACAATGGAAGTTAGTCCATAAAGTCTAATGTAGTTTGGTCAGCAACATTGATCATTCTTTGAAATATCTTCTTTTGTGTTCTGCACAAGAGAGAAAGTCATACAGCTTTAGAATGACATGAGGATGATTAAATGATGTAAGATTTGTTTTTACTTTTTGTTGAATCCCTTCACTCTCTCACTTTTTCCATTTCTCTGAAACTAAACTAAAGTTGCTCTTGGCAGAAGACTGCTTGACAGGAGAAGTAACATTAACTTGCTTTATGTACTCTTTAAAATGATCGTTTTAGTTTTCTCAGATGAGCACACAGATCATAATGCACCTGCGTCTCATCAGGGTATCAACATCTGTCCATGAGCGAACACCCACAATACAGTACATGTTCGCTACTGAGGACCCTCAAGAGTTCTGCATCTATTATTAACCCCACCGCTTTTAGTCTGTTAAGAACACTTTAAAATCGCTCCCTGTCTGGAAGTGTGTCTGTAAGGTTACTAAAAGCTGTCAAATGCAAGTACACAGGCAGAACTAATAAATGTGTTGTGCCCTTTCCATCCCCCATCCGCTGTTTTCATCCAACGCTTCATTTAAATGATTCCCAGTATGTGGGGAGGGTAAAAATATATTGCGTTCTTTATGTGCATGAAAGAATAAATCACTGCTTGCAATCTTTTCTCTCCTTACTATCAGACTGTGGTAACAACAGTGATTTTGTGTTAAAGTGATAGTTCGCCCAAAAGCGAAAATTCTGTCATTATTTACTCATCCTCTTGTCATTTCCAGCCTTCATGACTTTCTTCTGCAGAACACAAAAGAAGATATTTTGAAGAATGTTGTTAACTGGTCCCCACTCACTTGCATTGGTTTTTGAGTCCGTACAATAGAAGAGAATGGGGGCCAGTGCTGTTTGCATACCAACTTTCTTCGAAATATCTTCTTTTATAAAAATTTTAAATGACAAGAGGGTGAGTAAAGGATGACAGAATTTTCATTTTTGGGTGACCTGTCACTTTAAGTCTGTTTTGAAAAATGGGTGTCTATATACCGTGACCAGTCTGTGGCTTTCTGAAGGCCATTTGGTTAACTACTCCTAGTTGTTATTTTAAACCAAAGTACTGTTTTATAAGATAATCTATGCAAAATGAAGACGGCAATCATCACTGAATGGTCCCCAAGCTCATTATCTTTCTGTACAAGGCATTTAGGGCTACAACAGCCAGTGTGCATTCGGGCACCCTTTGTACGCTTCACAGATCATAAGTAGGCATAAAATCTCATTTTATTTTTAAAACACTGTCCTCCCCTTCTTTTCTCCAGTTGCTTTCTCCCTATGGAGTTTCCATGGCTACATGGTCACATGACTTTCTGAAGCCCCTCCCTTTGCCCTGAGGTGACTGTCACAGCGGTTAGTCAGACTCGGCCACCCGATCGGGATGCGATTCGACTGTATATTTGAGCATGTGCACTTGTGTGTGTTTATATGTAGGTTGGGGCTTATGTGTTGACACTGCAGGCTTTTGCTAGTTTTGTGCACATAAAATCATCTAAAGAGTTCAAACACAGCCGACACAAAAAAACTAGTAGCAAACATCAACTAATATTACGATAAAAATAACAAATTCTTGATTTAAAAATGTATACATTAATCCAAATAATTAGTTGAAATTCTACTCTTTTTTTCATTATTCTTTGCATTTCACCGGACAATAAGTGAAAAGACAGTGTTGTAATGTGATGTAATTTAGTTTAGCTCTCCCGTCTTGACTGTTGTCACTAATTCATGTGACAAAAAGATGGGTCATGAAACCATGTGCACAAGCAGGACATTGAAAAAATACGAAGAGACAGCCAACCTTTCACAGAGACATTTCTGCTTATCTGCGCACAGCCAGCCAAAACACATCTGCCTTTACAGTCCTCTGTGATATGATATACTTCAACCAACCTTTAGTCTGTGTGTCTGGAGTCAGACATCTTTACCTTGTAAGACCTCAGTTCACTCAACTGTACCGCATTTTAATTGATATCATCCCATCAGATGTCAATTGATTTTTCACATGGCTTTACACGCTTACACTGTGTCTACACCGGATGCGGCGCAGCGTGACACGGCAAGAGACAATAGAACGTATTAGAACCCATTATAATTTTGTCCGGTCAAGACACGGTGTTAGTGAGAAGAGGTCAGAGGTAATGTGAATGATCTTTCTCAAGGTTTTTAAGACAAAAAACAACCTTTAGGTGTAGTGCAAAAAACAATATTGCTGTTTTATATATGGGTAGTTGACGTGTCCTAGTAGAGCATCTGTCCTATGGTGTGACAGCAAAAATTTAGAAAAAAGCTTTTAATAATATATTATATATTTATATTTATAATCTATCTTCATTGTCAATTTTTGCTATATCACATCATAGGAAAGATGCATGGATTATAGATTCTTATGTATATTAAATATATATATCATATGTATGTATTTGTGCATAGATACATTTTCTGAGAAAATACATATCCATGAATATGTGAAACAAAGGCGCTCAACTGCATAAGGGTTCATTTTTAATTCAAGCCCACTGGTCTCCTTGAGGCATTTAATTTCAAGAGCCCAATAATTGGTTAATTATCAAAGATAATGGTTCTTAAGAGAAGAAGAGCCCAGAATAGAGAGAAATGGAGAGTTAGCAAACACTGAAACAAGAGAAGGGCTGTACAGGAATCAAAGAAACAAACAAAAAAAGTCATTTGGCAGAGAAGAAACTACAGGGGCAGAGACAAGCCAAAGACCTACAGAGAGAGAGAAGCCTCTGTGTGACCAAAAGTGATTACGACTGCGTGTTTCCCCGGTGATAAGCTTCTCGTTTTCACAGAGGACACTTCAAATGGAGAGCGGGGAGATACATTTCCTCAGGAGAAGATGCATAGCTTTCCTCCTATTCCTCAGCATTCAATTGCAATAACTATCCAAAATGGCGTTGCCACTTACGCCTGCTCCACATTTGCATAGCTTAGAGCCATTTGTGCTTGTTGTTTGGAGTCGTTTATTTTTCCCCTGCTTATAAATTCTGAAAATGGAAAAGGGGTCTGGAAGAGCACTTGACCTTTAGATTTAGTGCATTTTTTTTATAAGACTAAGAGACACAGATGTCTTCTGGGACGCAATGGTTTCACTTGACAGTGATTAAATTGCTACTACTACTACTAACGTCCACCGATAAGCTTAAAAATTGTTAAGTAGCTACATACATTTATGCTATCAAACCGCTACTCTGTTTTATTCTAATTTCAATTATATACAAGAGACGTAAAAATGTCATCAGAAAGCCCATCTGTACATGTCAGAACATAGGAATCTTGACATTGAAGAGTCAAGCAGCCAAGCAGGCTTTAACTTAATAGTTGGTGACTCATGCTGTACAGTACATTTAAGTACAGTGCAACAATTTGAACGATTTCAAGTACTCTCCACAAATGTCTTTACATGTGTCAATGGCATAATTTTACTTGAAAAATGGTTTCCTGAAAGCTTTGTTTTCTGGGAATTCTTCTGTGTAAAGCAGAGTGACTGAATGTACGGTCATTTAGTAGCAGAAAGAAAACTAACTAACAGTGAATCAATATGCATCGCTTGAAATCTAAGCATAAAATCGTTAAGACGTAGCTGTAAAGTCTCAGGCCAGAAAAGATTTACAGACAGCCACATACAGTAGACAGAAGCAGGATATGTCACATACTTTTTGTTCTGAGACTCATCAACTATGTCAGAGTGCTATTGTGACATCAAGTATAAGTCAAACACAAATGCTCCATACACTCCTAACTGTTAAGGCACAGTTAGGTTACAGACTCCATAGAAAGGACATTGAATTGGTTTGATCATTGAGGGGTTAAAATTTATAACATTCACAATTTTTCTTTAATCATCCTATCATTATTTTGGGGGGGGGGGGTAAGTCTTTGTTGCTGTTACACAGGTCTATTACTGGCAAAGTCTGTCACTACTATACAGGTTTCAATGATCCTAATACAAAAACATGGTGTTCCATTACTCACTTATCATGACACATGTTATGCAAGCATGCTTGTCTTCCGTAACATAGCTTGCACTGCACCAATGTCAGTAGTGTGAAGGACAATTATCTGACCAAATGTACAGTTACAATAGTTATGTGTTTATTTCCCAATTTTTAAAAGCTGAATAATTCTAATCCAAACCAAACTCCTTTTCATCAAGGGACACTTTGGAGGAAATCATCTTAGCCTATATGGTCCTGTATCAAATACTAAATGTCCAGTTAACTGCATAGATCAGACGTCAGTAATTTAACAGCCTAATTATAATTCACGTATATACACAGCTGCTTAACAGAAAAAAGTCAGAAAGATCACAACCCGAAAGTCTCTGGTGCATTATGTAAACGAGCTCTTGGGTCCGTAAATTGTGCGCGATCATAAAATCTACACATCTAATATGACATTTACTTATGATGCATCATTTAAACGTTTAATAAAAATGACACACTTAAGCAAATCTTAAATATGAACTAACTGCTTTAACATATGTATAAATGCGCAAAGAGTCTCCTATAAGATAAATATGACTGAGACACATTTAATCATTCAAAACGCACGAGAGATTATAAAGATCACATTCTCCTTCACACATTGCCCAACTAGACAAAGTTTTTTAGACAAATGAGAAAAGTAAAGACGAAAGTCAGAGAAAGGTAAAACTCGTGCTTTGCGCACACTTACCCATTCCAAAAGACGGATAAATCCCAACGGTAATTTAAGCACTTGAAATGTCCCGAGTGACACAATCTATAAATATATAAATAAATGTGATCAAGAACGCCATTTATTAGAGTTTGACTGTTTTGCAACCGCATGTAAATGTTCAACATTTCTGGTCATTGCGGTTTGATATTGTTAATTTTGCAAACAATGGGAACTAATTCCTACCTGGTTTGCGGCTTCCATTTTTGAGATAAACGCGCTGGTAACTAGAGTAGGTCAAGACCAAAACAACGCTGAATGAGTGATGTGCCACTGTATCAGGCACAGAAAGTGCGGGATCGGCTGTGATCGCCCCTCCATACGGAAAGAGCCGAGCGTCTTCGTAATGAATCGTCTTCACTATTGACGCAGCAGTTCGCCTTCGGCATGAATCGCTAATTCGAACGAAAAGAGACGAGAATTTTCGGAAAGACAGTATTGCATGATATTGAAGCACTATAATTGTTTTTGTTTGGAAGGAAGGATCTTTCTTTGTCTTATAGCAAAACAATCCTTTTTGTAGGTGACCACTGACCACAGCCATTTGTCCACACTCATCACACCCCGTGACTCGCTTGGGCTGAGACAGCAGAGAGCACCTGCAGGAAAAACTGAGGGAATTTGCTGCTTTGTTATATCTGAATAACAACCCTGCATATCCCTCACACAAAAAAAGTATATCTTGGTGTGTTAGACAATATATAATTATTCAATTTAATATAGGCCTATGTGTCAAAGGTTAACAGTAAACAAACATGTTCAGTATTCACACAGGCAACTTTTCAAATTAAGCATGCATATTTTTCTTACCGAGTTTGACAATATCTCATAATTTTATTTAATTATATTAGGTTCTTTTGTCAATCGCTTTATTGTTTTCCTCACTCTAAGTCACTTTGAATAAAATCATCTGCTAAATGCCCAAATTAAATGTAATTTAAAAGATCTGCCAAAATAAGAAACGTAAAGTGAACAGGATTCCATCATCTACAACAAATTGTTTTTACAAATCAGACTTTCTATTTATGCTGATTATGTAACACACTTACTTTCCTGTAGCTCAGTGGTTAGAGGCGCTAGCAATGCCTAAATCATGGGTTCGATCCCAGGGATTGCACATACTCAGAAACAATTGTGTAGTATAATGCAATGTTAGTGCATAAATGTAAACCAATTTAAAGACGTTTTTAGTAGCCACTAACACTAGGTGGCAGTTGGAAGCACAAGAAAGCTACTGACCCCAACAAAAAAAACGTAATTGAACATAATTTCTGCCATGCAGTTGCTCAGTATGGATGTGATCTCCAGCAATTTTCAATTTTCTCTAATTGTACTTAATAGATGTTGATGTTAATTTCAGTGCTCCTGTAGCTTAGTTGGCTCGTAGAATATGATGCTGGCAATGCCAAGATCATTAAATGGATTCACAGGGAACATACAAACAGATATACTTTACATATGCGGGTAAAAGCATTTGCCTAATAGACAACCATTAATTTACTAACAACAGCATACAGTGCAATCATTTGAAGCACCTGTGTGATACAGTGACATGCACATTGCGTCATGCAATACCAATTTATTACACTGCCATACTGCCTCAGGTTCAGCAGAATGAAATCTGAATGTGTGGTGGCACCTTGCCACTCGTCAGTCCTAATTTCTATGCCTGGGAAGAGGCCAGATGTGGCCTGACTGGCATATGGAGAAATCTCTGCACAATAGAACAGACACAGGCCCTGGGAATGAACATGCCTGATTGAGCGACCCGGGGAACATTCAACACCATTCTATTTCACACTGCTGCGTGTTCGCCAAGGATTTACGGCGACGTCGACCAAGACAGTCATTTAACCTGCATTGAGAGTCTGAGTAGCAGAGCACAGCTCTCAGAACAATTACAAAATGGCTGGATAACATCCTCCAGTTGCGCCAGCAGTTGCCATGTTGAATCAGCTTAAAACTCCCAATGTAAAACTGGTTTAGTATGCAGATGAAATGCAGGGTTTTCACCTTTTGCTGCAGTTTGAATAGTTCTTATATTGCCGTGGTTGTTTATGGATGCAAATACACTGTTAAAAATTAATGATCAAATAAGAATAAATGTTGGCATAAGATATATATATTTAAATGATTATTTGCCACGTAAAGTAATAGTTCACTAGTTCATTTACTCACCCTCTTGTCATTCCAATCCTGTATGACTTTCTTACTTCTGCACAACACAAAAGTAAATATTTCAAAGGATGTTGGTAACAAAAAACTTTGGTACCCAATACCCATTGACTTGCATTGGTGTATTGTCTATATACAATAGAAGTCAATGGGTTCTAATAGTTTTTGTTTACTAACATTCTTCAAAATATATTATTTTGTGTTCTACAGATAAAAGTAAGTCATAAGGGTTTGAATAGACAAGATGGTGAGTAACTTATGACAGAATTTTCATTTTAAAGTCCCCCTGAACCCGTTTTTACTTCAGTATTTTGAGGCATTTCCGAACAAAATGGAATTTCGAATAAGAAAAATAGTGGGCGTGGCTTTCGTCTTTGTCTGCTATTTGATTGAATAAAACAGCCGTGGGCATTTTAAAATGGAACTGGCAGCAGACTGAAGGTGCGTCCCAAATCGCGCACTTATGCACTATTCTACGCCATTTTGTAGTATAAATAGTGTGAGTAGTGCATTCACATTGAAAATCCTCAAAAAAGAAGTGCACTTTAAGAACCCGGATGATGCACTTTGGACACTTCATGCACTCAACGGTCGCAGTTTCGCTTACGTAGCGAAAGTGGCTATCGGACGCTGCTCGAGCAAAACACTCCTGCAGAGGGATAACGCTTCAATCTGATGATGACTAAAGTATTTCTGGGAAAAACAGATGAAAACATGAATTGTCCAATATACAAGTTACAAGTTCATTTTTATTCACACGTAGGCCTATGTGCCGTGCGTTTGCAGCATTTGCGCTCGTCTGGGAAACCGTTATACTTCCGGTTAGTATTAAACCGATTAGTATTCCATTTGGAACGATACTTCCCTTCTAAAATTCAACACCACATGTTTGAACGCATAGTGCATAGTTCAAGTGCGTTATTTGAGACACAGCTTGACAGTTGAAGGGGAGGAGTAACGGATGCTCCTCCCAAGCCGTCTAACATAACTACATTTGAAATAGGCTGCGTCCGAAATCGCCTACTTCTATACTATATAGTAAGCAAAAATGAGTATGAGTCATGAATAGTATGTCCGAAACCTCAGTAGGCCTTATGCCAAAAACAGTAGGCGAGAAATACCCGGATGGTCTACTACTTCCGCCGAGATTCGTGAGTGTGGATCGGATGGACACTTATCTATCCCATGATGGCATGGGAGCTGAGCAACGGTCAAATTTCAAAAGTAAATCAAATAAATATAGCGGAAAACTTTAAGGTGGACGTCCATTTTTAATGTAAGTGCCAATAAATTATTTTCTCTAAATTATGTTTTTATTAACATTCATGCATTGTTGTTAATACGTCATAGGTCAAAGAGCATACAGGTCATCATGGCGGACGCAGTTTGTCCAAAACGTATTCATACTACTCCCACTCATACTATATAGAACTGTTTTAACAGCCGATAGGTAGGTACTTAATCAAATTCAGTACGTAGTGTTTCAGTACGCTACGCGATTTCGGACACAGCCATGAATGTCACTACAGGACAGAAGTGCATTTTCAGATTTTAACATTATGCAATTGGCAGACGCTTTTATCCATAGTGCCTTACATTGCATTATACTATTAATTTGTTTCCAAGTATGTGCAATCCGTTGAAACAAACCCACGACCTTGGCATTGCTAGAGCCATGCTCTAACCACTGCGCTGCAGGAAAGTTCACATTGCTAAACTAGTTACAATAAACACTGTAATATTTAATGAAAACATAGGCATAGTATTTTTTTATTTCACTGGGACTTTAACTATTATACGTTCAGCTTACTATGATAACTGTGCTAAATGAATCTCTAAAATTAAGCGCCATACATTTTCTGAGCAACATGTACAATCTAATCAGAAAAAGAACTAAAAGAGGAACAAAAACCCTGAAAATAAGTGAGGACAAATAAATTACAAGTCTCTTCAGAGCAGAGTTGAGTTGATTGTTACTTATTGACTTTTAGTAGGTTTAAACTGAGAGTGAATTAGGCATTAGACTTTGTAGTGCTTATAGGATGCTTTAACTGCAGTGTGGAAGCCTCAGGCTGTTTTTGAATGAGCATTTCCTCTTCTGAATTTCAGATTTTGTTGACAACCATCTATATAAACGCTGCTGGTGCAAATGTACTGTCAATGTTCATTTCATCCCCATGTTCACACCAATTACCATGCTTTTACGACAACACAAAGAAAGTAAAATACGCTTAAACGACGAGGCTGAATCCAGCTTCTTATTCGCAGTTTCTTATTGACGCTATCCGTTCCACCTTAAACACGCGAAGCATCCGCTTTTCCAGTTTCTTATTCACGCTTAGCTTAGGGACCGTCTCGCTTTTCTCTTCTTTTACGTTTAAAAAAAAAACTTTTTGTGTGTAAGTGTCTTTGTGTGTGTGTGTGTGTGTGTGTGTGTGTGTGTGTGTGTGTTCGTGCGTGCGTGCGCGCGCGCGTGTGTGTGTGTGTGAGAGAGTGCACACAGGATGGGCTGCTTGCTGTCTAAGTCATGACATGCTGAATGCCCCTTGAGATGACCATGAACTTCACGTGGAACCTCCATCACTCACTCCCCTTACCATCCTCAATATTACTTTGATAGAACAGTTTTTAGGCAGCCTATCTCCACCATGAATATTAATCACCCAAAAGTACAGACATGTTTGAATGTGCAATATTCAAGTGCAGAGCATGCAATACGGTTTATGCATAATTAAGTAAATTACGTGTATATTTCTAAAAAGCATAGTATACACAGTTTTGTTATACTTTGCATATATATAATTAACTGTCCCTCTTACCTCTTATGTAAATTAATTATTTTCTTCATTGATGTATTTTATTTTTATTCTATATATTATATCTATATATATCTATTATATTTTTTTCCTTTTCCTGTGTTTGTATATGTACTGTATTTTCATTCTGAGCTCCTGAAACCACAACACGTTGCTTGTCTTTGTGTGCACAATTGGAAATAAAGCTTATTCGAATTTTTTTCTGATCAATTGCTCTTATACAATTTATTATACTCTTTTTTGGTCTTAGCCGTGCGTTATACACACATTATATTACTATCTATTACATGTATATAGAATTATGTAAACTTTGTCACTTGTTTTATGTACAGAAAATGTCTAATGTCAACTGTTTCTGTACAGGTATGTTTGATGGTGCGTTAAAAGTTCCACAGCTAGGTTTTACCTTGTCTTGATGTCATGCACGAAAACAGACATTTTAACTGTAGCATTTTTAATTTATGGACCCCTGAAGTTGGCATATCTCACAATAATCTTCAATGGACCGTTGCACTAATGGGACATTTGAGGTGCTACATCTCAAAAACTTTTAAGGGTGCGTTGAAATTTACACATAGAGGTTATTCCCAGTATGATTGACTACCATCTAGCCAAAAAGAAGACATTTTTACTGTAGCATTTTTAAGTTATTGACCTCTGAAGTTAGCATATCTCATAGTACTGTTCATGGACCGTTGCACTAATGGGACATTTTGAGGTGCTACATCTCGAAAACATTTAAGGTGCGAAATTACACATAGAGGTTATTCCCAGTATGCTTGACTACCATCTAGCCAAAAAGAAGACAGTTTTACTGTAGCATTTTTAATTTATTGACCTCTGAAGTTGGCATATCTCATAGTACTGTTCAATGGGCCAATGGGGACATTTGAGGTGCATCATCTCCAAAACCTTTAAGGGTGCGTTGAAAGTTCTACATAGAGGTTATACCCAGTATCATTGACTACCATCTTGCCAAAAAGCAGACATTTCTACTGTAGCATTTTTAAGTTATTGACCTCTGAAGTTGGCATATCTCACAATACTCTTCAATGGACCGTTGCACTAATGGGACATTTTGAGGTGTTACATCTCGAAAACTTTTAAGGGTGCGTTGAAAGTTCCACATAGGGGTTATACCCAGTATCCTTGACTACCATCTCGCCGAAAAACAGACATTTTTACTGTAGCATTTTTAAGTTATGACCCCTGAAGTTGGCATATCTCACAATATCCTTCAATGGACCGTTGCACTTATGGGACATTTTGAGGTCCCACATCTCCAAAACCTTTAAGGGTGCGTTGAAAGTTCCTCCTTGGGGTTATACCCAGTATTCTTGACTACCATCTTGCCAAAAAGCAGACATTTTTTACTGTAGCATTTTTAAGTTATTGACCTCTGAGTTGGCATATCTCACAATACTCTTCAATGGACCGTTGCACTAATGGGACATTTTGAGGTGCTACATCTCGAAAACCTTTAAGGGTGCGTTGAAAGTTCTACATAGGGGTTATACCCAGTATGATTGACTACCATCTTGCCAAAAAGCACATTTTTTACTGTAGCATTTTTATTATTGACCTCTGAAGTTGGCATATCTCACAATACTCTTCAATGGACCGTTGCACTAATGGGTGGTTGATACATCTCGAAAACTTAAGGTGCGTTGAAAAGTTCCTACCTAGGGTTATACCCAGTATTGATTGACTACCATCTTGCCAAAAAGCAGACATTTTTACTGTAGCATTTTTAAGTTATTGACCCTGAAGTTGGCATATCTCACAATACTCTTCAATGGACCGTTGCACTAATGGGACATTTTGAGGTGCTACATCTCGAAAAACCTTTAAGGGTGCGTTTGAAAGTTCTACATAGAGGTTATACCCAGTATGATTGACTACCATCTTGCCAAAAAGCAGACATTTTTACTGTAGCATTTTTAAGTTATTGACCTCTGAAGTTGGCATATCTCACAATACTCTTCAATGGACCGTTGCACTAATGGACATTTTGAGGTGCTACATCTCGAAAACCTTTAAGGGTGCGTTGAAAGTTATACATAGAGGTTATCCCGTATGATTGACTACCATCTTGCCAAAAAGCAGACATTTTACTGTAGCATTTTTAAGTTATTGACCCTCTGAAGTTGGCATATCTCACAATACTCTTCAATGGGACCGTTGCTAAGGACATTTGAGGTGCTACATCTCGAAAACTTTAAGGGTGCGTTGAAAGTTTACATAGAGGTTATACCCAGTATGATGACTACCATCTTGCCAAAAAGCAGACATTTTTACTGTAGCATTTTTAAGTTATTGACCTCTGAAGTTGGCATATCTCACAATACTCTTCAATGACCGTTGCACTAATGGGACATTTTGAGGTGCTACATCTCGAAAAAAATTTAAGGGTGCGTTGAAAGTTCCTCCTAGGGGTTATTCCCAGTATCCTTGACTACCACTAGCCAAAAGCAGGACATTTTTTGCTGTAGCATTTTTAAGTTATTGACCTCTGAAGTTAGCATATCTCATAGTACTGTTCAATGGACCGTTGCACTAATGGGACATTTTGAGGTGCTACATCTCGAAAACATTTAAGGGTGCGTTGAAATTTACACATAGAGGTTATACCCAGTATGATTGACTACCATCTTGCCAAAAAGCAGACATTTTTACTGTAGCATTTTTAAGTTATTGACCTCTGAAGTTGGCATATCTCACAATACTCTTCAATGGACCGTTGCACTAATGGGACATTTTGAGGTGCTACATCTCGAAAACCTTTAAGGGTGCGTTGAAAGTTCTACATAGAGGTTATACCCAGTATGATGACTACCATCTTGCCAAAAGCAGACATTTTACTGTAGCATTTTTAAGTTATTGACCTCTGAAGTTGGCATATCTCCAATACTCTTCAATGGACCGTTGCACTAATGGGACATTTTGAGGTGCTACATCTCGAAAAAATTTAAGGGTGCGTTGAAAGTTCCTCCTAGGGGTTATTCCCAGTATCCTTGACTACCACCTAGCCAAAAAGCAGACATTTTTGCTGTAGCATTTTTAAGTTATTGACCTCTGAAGTTAGCATATCTCATAGTACTGTTCAATGGACCGTTGCACTAATGGGACATTTTGAGGTGCTACATCTCGAAAACATTTAAGGGTGCGTTGAAATTTACACATAGAGGTTATACCCAGTATGATTGACTACCATCTTGCCAAAAAAGCAGACATTTTTACTGTAGCATTTTTAAGTTATTGACCTCTGAAGTTGGCATATCTCACAATACTCTTCAATGGACCGTTGCACTAATGGGACATTTTGAGGTGCTACATCTCGAAAACTTTTAAGGGTGCGTTGAAAGTTCCACATAGGGGTTATACCCAGTATCCTTGACTACCATCTCGCCGAAAAACAGACATTTTTACTGTAGCATTTTTAAGTTATTGACCCCTGAAGTTGGCATATCTCACAATATCCTTCAATGGACCGTTGCACTTATGGGACAATTTGAGGTCCCACATCTCCAAAACCTTTAAGGGTGCGTTGAAAGTTCCTCCTTGGGGTTATACCCAGTATTCTTGACTACCATCTCGCCGAAAAACAGACATTTTTACTGTAGCATTTTTAAGTTATTGACCCCTGAAGTTGGCATATCTCACAATATCCTTCAATGGACCGTTGCACTTATGGGACATTTTGAGGTCCCACATCTCCAAAACCTTTAAGGGTGCGTTGAAAGTTCCTCCTTGGGGTTATACCCAGTATTCTTGACTACCATCTTGCCGAAAAGCAGACATTTTTACTGTAGCATTTTTAAGTTATGGACCCCTGAAATTGGCATATCTCACAATACTCTTCAATTGGCCAATGTCAACGGTTAATGCAAAAGCAGGGATGATTCTGTCGCTGTCCAAGGTGCTGCAAATTATATCACAAAAAGGTTTTTTACCACATTTTACTTTGGACACCTTACAGCAAAGTATCTTTATCATGTGTGCTGCACATATGTGCACAACAGTGAACGAGCACTTTATTTTCCCTTCAGTGACCTGAAGACACCGCTGCAAGTACGTGTGCACATCAATCTGACAGAAAGCTTGGATACATGCATGAATAATTGCCCAACTAAAGTCTGTCTCAACTTTTTGAGGATGGAGGTGCTGTCTGAACATTTTACAATAATCACGTGACAGACAAGTAAGCCAGTGCTGTATTGTAGGTGTGCTCTGGTCAGAAAGAGAGCATCTCTGCTACGGCAACAACTGTTGTTTCTGTAGTGGATATAACTGGACAGCAAAGTGCATAATAAAGTACACTTTTGCAGTCTTTAGGTTTGGCCACAACAGTTCCAGTTGCATCGAGGTAGAGGAAGAGTTTGCCTTCTTTCTGGAAGTCTTGAGAAGCTGGAGTTGATCAACAGAGTACATGTGTGTGATAAAGGGTGACATTGCCACAAACTGTAAATACTGATGCTGTAATGGACTGAAATTTAGGTTCAAGTCTTGATGCTTCTGAATTTCGATACAATCCAGAAATGGATTGTGTCTAATCTATTTTCCAGGTTTTTTTCACTGGAGATTTTCTGCAGTACTGTGAGCGGAGGTACCTCATTTGTGTTTCCCTCAATTGTTTCTGTTCATCTGCAGCTGCAATCGTTTTGGTGTGAGGTGTGGCGTTACAGGAAGAAAATGTAACTTCTGACCACAGAACCCCACTGCCAAGACACAGTCCTCAGCATCTTTGCAGTCATACTCAAAATTCTGTAGAATGAACTGTGCACGGGTGGCAAACCCTTTCCTTGGCCAGAATGTACACAATTTTTTTCTTGACTGACACTGAATAGCTTTATTGTACGAAAATGACAGAACACAGTTGCTTATGTGACCGAGTTTTTCTGAAAGCATGTCTGTCCAGCCATCTTTAAGGATTCTATATCCTTGTCTTCTGGATGGTTTTATTCTGTTCCACTCATCTTTTGACAGCTGTAATTGTAATTCAGGGGGGAACTGCTTAGCCTGTAACTCTTCTTCTGTACAAGATGTATGCTTTTGTTCATCCTGCTCTCCCCCTTCCTTTTCAATGTCACCAGACTGTGGTGAATCAGGATTCCCAAAGTTAAGTTTTGTCCCCCGTAATGGTAAACTTGTCTTTTTTGTGGAGCAGTCAGGACACAGCCATGGTGAAATCACTTGTATGTCTTCAATGCTCTTGTATCCTACACACTTTGGGTGAAACCAATCTTTACACCTGTCACACTGAGCATATGGTTTGTCCAAGGTGTTTGGTAGCTTGCAGACACAATATAGAGGTTCAGAAGAAACGGATTCCACTGAACTGGAATGCTCAGCCTTATTAGGTAAAAAAACAAAAAAATTACTTAATATTGCACAATACATTGACTGCTCTCGAGCATATTTAAGGAACATCAGTATTGTACTATTCGGTTATGTCCATATTTAAACTTTAAATTACAACATAGTTTAAATATGTGAGGTAATGCATCCAGATAGGTTTTTCAACACATATAATTGGAAACATCTAACTAAAAGACAGAAATGGGAAGAGATTAATTTACCTTTACATTTATTGAAGAGATCTTGTGAAGTCTCTTTCTGTTCTTGAAATTGTTAGGAATATCTAGAGAACAACATAGCTGTCCCCAGACACCTGTGTCTTGGTAAGGAGTATCACTGGATGACTGTCCAATAGACCGGAGTTTCGCTAATTCTGTTAAAATGTTTTCCTCACTCACAGACACATACCGTATCTGTTAAAAATGAACATAGTTACAATACAAGTTAAGACTGCATTAAAAACTGTGTGCCCCCAAACAAAAACACCTACAGATTCTACCTATTAAAGAATCTTAACACATACCTTTCCAAACACATTGAACCTGCAACAACAAAAACCGCTAAATAAATAAATGTTTGCACGCAAGAATATTATAACATTTTGTTAAACAAGTACTGCCAATAAAACAATAGTACTAACGTTACACCATACACCAAGTAAAAAGATAGCCTATATTTTCCATGCATAGACAAATGTATGCAGAAATTAATTAGCTTACCTGTAAACATCCTTAGACATCTTGCGATGGGGTCCTAGCGTGACTAGCTGTCACACATTTTAGTCCAGGTAGGCGTAGTTTATTTAAGTTTATTTAGTTAGTTAGTTTAATTGTACTAATTTACCAAACGCAATTATAGTCACACTATAGTTGTAGACGAAAAAGAGTGAGTTCGAAAACACGCATGACCTTTGCTGAAATGATGATCTTCGGGGTCATAATAGTTGACACGTAATTTTGTAGTAAACGGTAAATGTCGCCTCCAAATGGACGAACAACGAATTGTTTTGTCAATTTTTTGGGGGGGAGGGGGCTTATTTAAAAAGTCAACCATTTATTAGGAAAGGAGGAAATTAAGTATTTATTCATTTTTATAAAGGTATACCTGTGAGAAAAGGCTACTGTTTTGACCATGCCTGCACTAACTTCCTTTTGCCTTGACCAATCAGTGCCCAGAAAGGGGGCGCACAAGCCTCTTGCGAGTAGTATGTTAAAGAAGGTGTTATGCGCATATATCTATATATGTATATAAATGTATGTACGCGGATTACTTTTCTCACGCATTACAAAGATTTAACGCCATTAACACAACATCCGTTTTTTCTGTAATCATTGTCAAGCGCTACATTACACAAGGTCTCATGTAGCTCCGTGGTAAGATCATTGTGTTTCAACGCAAAGTTGGGGATTTGATTCCAGGGGATTGCACATACCTATGTATAAATGTGTAGAATAAAGCAATTTAAGTCACTTTGGAAAAAATCGTCTGCCAATGGCATAAATTTAAATGTAATCACGCTTTTATTCATATAAAGGCTTTTAAACTGTTAAGGCGAGATTTGAAATGATTATATTGACACGTCCAGTATATTGACAGTTTGGGTTAGCAGTTCCGTCTGGTAAACTAAAGGCTGCGATAGAATCTTTCAGACAGCGCACCAGTATTAACTTCTCTTTCGTCCTTGAATGAACAAAAACAGGCAAGATTATGCCAGAAAGAAAGCACATTTTGTATTCTGAAGCATTAAATGAATATAAAGAGTTATGAAAATAGGAAGCGCATTAGGGCGGCAGTTCTTAAAGGGGCCGCGTTGTTAACCTACTGTAAGTCACTAATGTTAATATATAAAAAAATAAGAAATCAATGTGATTTAGATGCTTAAAGATGATTCTACTGCATTTCATATATTTAGAAATAAAGACTGTAAAGTGTTTAAGAACTTAATTGTGACCCTGGACAACAAAATCAGTCTTATCTGTTTTTGTTTTATTTTACAAATTACGCATTCAATTAATGTATGGTTGTTAGGATAGGACAATATCTGGCAGAGAAACTTTATTTGTGATTAATGAAATTACAAGAATACATTTTATTGATATTGCATTAGGCATTCTAATTCTTTATAGCCATTGCAGCACCTTGGGCATTGACCGAAATCACCTTATCTCCTGCACAATCAACACTAAAACTAAAAGTCTGCTTTCTTGCAATCTGGTAGACAAAGAGACATGGTATAACCCAGCTGTGGAACATTTAACACATCGTCAAAGACAGTTGAGATATGGCACCCCAAAATGTGCCAAAAGTGCAACGGTCCATTGAAGAGTATTGTGAGATATGCCAACTTCAAAGGTCAATAACTTAAAAATGCTACAGTAAAAATGTCTGCTTTTTGGCAAGATGGTAGTCAATCATACTGGGTATAACCTCTATGTGTAAATTTCAACGCACCCTTAAATGTTTTCGAGATGTAGCACCTCAAAATGTCCCATTAGTGCAACGGTCCATTGAACAGTACTATGAGATATGCTAACTTCAGAGGTCAATAACTTAAAAATGCTACAGTAAAAATGTCTTCTTTGGCTAGATGGTAGCACTGGAATAACCTCTGTAAATTTCAACGAGTTTGAGATGTAGCACCTCAAAATGTCCCATTAGTGCAACGGTCCATTGAAGAGTATTGTGAGATATGCCAACTTCAGAGGTCAATAACTTAAAAATGCTACAGTAAAAATGTCTGCTTTTTGGCAAGATGGTAGTCAATCATACTGGGTATAACCTCTATGTAGAACTTTCAACGCACCCTTAAAAGTTTTTGAGATGTAGCACCTCAAAATGTCCTATATCTGCAACGGTCCATTGAAGAGTATTGTGAGATATGCCAACTTCAAAGGTCAATAACTTAAAAATGCTACAGTAAAAATGTCTGCTTTTTGGCAAGATGGTAGTCAATCATACTGGGTATAACCTCTATGTGTAAATTTCAACGCACCCTTAAATGTTTTCGAGATGTAGTAGCACCTCAAAATGTCCCATTAGTGCAACGGTCCATTGAACAGTACTATGAGATATGCTAACTTCAGAGGTCAATAACTTAAAAATGCTACAGTAAAAATGTCTTCTTTTTGGCTAGATGGTAGTCAATCATACTGGGAATAACCTCTATGTGTAAATTTCAACGCACCCTTAAAAGTTTTTGAGATGTAGCACCTCAAAATGTCCCATTAGTGCAACGGTCCATTGAAGAGTATTGTGAGATATGCCAACTTCAGAGGTCAATAACTTAAAAATGCTACAGTAAAAATGTCTGCTTTTTGGCATACTCAACTTTCAACACCCTTAAAAGTTTTTGAGATGTAGCACCTATGTCCTATATCTGCAACGGTCCATTGAAGAGTATTGTGAGATATGCCAACTTCAAAGGTCAATAACTTAAAAATGCTACAGTAAAAATGTCTGCTTTTTGGCAAGATGGTAGTCAATCATACTGGGTATAACCTCTATGTGTAAATTTCAACGCACCCTTAAATGTTTTCGAGATGTAGCACCTCAAAATGTCCCATTAGTGCAACGGTCCCAGAACAGTACTATGAGATATGCTAACTTCAGAGGTCAATAACTTAAAAATGCTACAGCAAAAATGTCTGCTTTTTGGCTAGGTGGTAGTCAAGGATACTGGGAATAACCCCTAGGAGGAACTTTCAACGCACCCTTAAATGTTTTCGAGATGTAGCACCTCAAAATGTCCCATTAGTGCAACGGTCCATTGAAGAGTATTGTGAGATATGCCAACTTCAGAGGTCAATAACTTAAAAATGCTGTAAAAATGTCTGCTTTTTGGCAAGATGGTAGTCAATCATACTGGGTATAACCTCTATGTAGAACTTTCAACGCACCCTTAAAGGTTTTTGAGATGTAGCACCTCAAAATGTCCTATAACTGCAACGGTCCATTGAAGAGTATTGTGAGATATGCCAACTTCAAAGGTCAATAACTTAAAAATGCTACAGTAAAAATGTCTGCTTTTTGGCAAGATGGTAGTCAAGGATACTGGGTATAACCTCTATGTGTAAATTTCAACGCACCCTTAAAGGTTTTGGAGATGTGGGACCTCAAAATGTCCCATAAGTGCAACGGTCCATTGAAGGATATTGTGAGATATGCCAACTTCAGGGGTCAATAACTTAAAAATGCTACAGTAAAAATGTCTTCTTTTTGGCAAGATGGTAGTCACCTCTATGTGTAAATTTCAACGCACCCTTAAATGTTTTCGAGATGTAGCACCTCAAAATGTCCCATAAGTGCAACGGTCCATTGAACAGTACTATGAGATATGCTAACTTCAGAGGTCAATAACTTAAAAATGCTACAGTAAAAATGTCTTCTTTTTGGCTAGATGGTAGTCAAGCATACTGGGAATAACCTCTATGTGTAAATTTCAACGCACCCTTAAATGTTTTCGAGATGTAGCACCTCAAAATGTCCCATTAGTGCAACGGTCCATTGAACAGTACTATGAGATATGCTAACTTCAGAGGTCAATAACTTAAAAATGCTACAGTAAAAATGTCTTTTTGGCTAGATGGTAGTCATCATACTGGGAATAACCTCTATGTGTAAATTTCAACGCACCCTTAAAAGTTTTTGAGATGTAGCACCTCAAAATGTCCCATTAGTGCAACGGTCCATTGAAGAGTATTGTGAGATATGCCAACTTCAGAGGTCAATAACTTAAAAATGCTACAGTAAAAATGTCTGCTTTTTGGCTAGGTGGTAGTCAAGGATACTGGGAATAACCCCTAGGAGGAACTTTCAACGCACCCTTAAAAGTTTTTGAGATGTAGCACCTCAAAATGTCCTATATCTGCAACGGTCCATTGAAGAGTATTGTGAGATATGCCAACTTCAAAGGTCAATAACTTAAAAATGCTACAGTAAAAATGTCTGCTTTTTGGCAAGATGGTAGTCAATCATACTGGGTATAACCTCTATGTGTAAATTTCAACGCACCCTTAAATGTTTTCGAGATGTAGCACCTCAAAATGTCCCATTAGTGCAACGGTCCATTGAACAGTACTATGAGATATGCTAACTTCAGAGGTCAATAACTTAAAATGCTACAGCAAAAATGTCTGCTTTTTGGCTAGGTGGTAGTCAAGGATACTGGGAATAACCCCTAGGAGGAACTTTCAACGCACCCTTAAATGTTTTCGAGATGTAGCACCTCAAAATGTCCCATTAGTGCAACGGTCCATTGAAGAGTATTGTGAGATATGCCAACTTCAGAGGTCAATAACTTAAAAATGCTACAGTAAAAATGTCTGCTTTTTGGCAAGATGGTAGTCAATCATACTGGGTATAACCTCTATGTAGAACTTTCAACGCACCCTTAAAGGTTTTTGAGATGTAGCACCTCAAAATGTCCTATAACTGCAACGGTCCATTGAAGAGTATTGTGAGATATGCCAACTTCAAAGGTCAATAACTTAAAAATGCTACAGTAAAAATGTCTGCTTTTTGGCAAGATGGTAGTCAAGGATACTGGGTATAACCTCTATGTGTAAATTTCAACGCACCCTTAAAGGTTTTGGAGATGTGGGACCTCAAAATGTCCATAAGTGCAACGGTCCATTGAAGGATTGTGAGATATGCCAACTTCAGGGGTCAATAACTTAAAAATGCTACAGTAAAAATGTCTTCTTTTTGGCAAGATGGTAGACCTATGTGTAAATTTCAACGCACCCTTAAATGTTTTCGAGATGTAGCACCTCAAAATGTCCCAGTGCAACGGTCCATTGAACAGTACTATGAGATATGCTAACTTCAGAGGTCAATAACTTAAAAATGCTACAGTAAAAATGTCTTTTTGGCTAGATGGTAGTCAAGCATACTGGGAATAACCTCTATGTGTAAATTTCAACGCACCCTTAAATGTTTTCGAGATGTAGCACCTCAAAATGTCCATTAGTGCAACGGTCCATTGAACAGTACTATGAGATATGCTAACTTCAGAGGTCAATAACTTAAAAATGCTACAGTAAAAATGTCTTCTTTTGGCTAGATGGTAGTCAATCATACTGGGAATAACCTCTATGTGTAAATTTCAACGCACCCTTAAAAGTTTTTGAGATGTAGCACCTCAAATGTCCCATTAGTGCAACGGTCCATTGAAGATTATTGTGAGATATGCCAACTTCAGGGGTCCATAAATTAAAAATGCTACAGTTAAAATGTCTGTTTTCGTGCATGACATCAAGACAAGGTAAAACCTAGCTGTGGAACTTTTAACGCACCATAAGACATACCTGTACAGAAACAGTTCTGACATTAGACATTTTTCTGTACATAAAACAAGTGACAAAGTTTACATAATTCTATATACATGTAATAGATATAGTATATAATGTGTGTATAACGCACGGGCTAAGACCAAAAAAGAGTATAATAAATTGTATAAGAGCAATTGATCAGAAAAAAATTCGAAAAGCTTTATTTCCAATTGTGCACACAAAGACAAGCAACGTGTTGTGGTTTCAGGAGCTCAGAATGAAAAAATACAGTACATATACAAACACAGGAAAAGGAAAAAAATATAATAGATATATATAGATATAATATATAGAATAAAAATAAAATACATCAATGAAGAAAATAATTAATTTACATAAGAGGTAAGAGGGACAGTTAATTATATATATGCAAAGTATAACAAAACTGTGTATACTATGCTTTTTAGAAATATACACGTAATTTACTTAATTATGCATAAACCGTATTGCATGCTCTGCACTTGAATATTGCACATTCAAACATGTCTGTACTTTTGGGTGTGATTAATATTCATGGTGGAGATAGGCTGCCTAAAAACTGTTCTATCAAAGTAATATTGAGGATGGTAAGGGGAGTGAGTGATGGAGGTTCCACGTGAAGTTCATGGTCATCTCAAGGGGCATTCAGCATGTCATGACTTAGACAGCAAGCAGCCCATCCTGTGTGCACTCTCTCACACACACACACGCGCGCGCGCACGCACGCACGAACACACACACACACACACACACACACACACACACACAAAGACACTTACACACAAAAAGTTTTTTTTTTTAAAGTAAAAGAAGAGAAAAGCGAGACGGTCCCTAAGCTAAGCGTGAATAAGAAACTGGAAAAGCGGATGCTTCGCGTTTTTAAGGTGGAACGGATAGCGTCAATAAGAAACTGCGAATAAGAAGCTGGATTCAGCCTCGTGCTTAAACGTGAAGACAAAAAAAGTGAGATTGTGGCATTGTGAGGGGTAAATGCATCCCTATTCTGCACCACTCATCTGGTGGAAATAACCAGGATTAACATGAGCAGTGCGAGGCTTAAGTGAGCGCAAATGAGGAGCAGACGCAGACATGTCATGAAAACACAATCAATTAAATTGACTGTTGTACGGAACATGTCAACATACCTGTTCCGCGTTTATTTGAATAACCAATAACTGTCTGATCTTGTGTCTAAAGAAATCATTATTGTTGTTAAAACTCCAGCTTTAATCCTTCTAGTAGCATGGCCTTGTAAACCAACCAACGTCACTGTTTAGCGTGTTGACAACATGTTTATATGCTACTTATAAGTCGCTTTAAAAGCGTCTGCCAAATGAATAAATGTAATGTAATGTATGTGTCCACATAATCGTCTATCGCGACTGAACATCTAAAGAAAAGATGCAAACAATCTCGCAATGACATTTAAACAATTGCAAATGTCAGAGAGGTGTGACACAATCCTACCGAGTTCTTGTGTTACCTCCGCCCTCACCCTGTTATCAGTGGTCAGCAGACCATTTTGGAGGGCATCCGGAACATTTGAATCCATGACAACACGTTTAGCAAACAGGTTGCTTAGCAACTAATCCGAAGAGCGCAAAGCGGCCTATCAGCAGCGACAATGTTAGCCAATTAGCAAATACTTTGAAGATGATTTCTTACCTGACATTTGCTCTTTGATTTGATTTTAAATACGTCTGACTGGCATTGAGCAATCCTTGCTTTATTACCGTAGCCAAGTGACTGAAGTGTGTTGAAAGAGCTTGCATTTTGTTATGCATCACTTCCATTACAAATGCTTGGCTGAATCTTTAGCCCTGAAATAGCTGACTGGAAAGTTTGACATTTAAAAATAGCAAGGGAAATATAAACCCAATATATGACCTCATAAATTGCCCAATGCAGTATAATAGATATACGTGCTTTTATAACTTCAGATTGATCTAACCCTGTTTCAGAGTGAGAAATTGTAGGTGCACTTTTTACAATTTTCAATAGAGGGCACTCTTCCATTACACGAGCTACACTCATAAAAGCTTGTTTTTATTAATTAATCTGAATTAAAAAGGACTATTACAATTAAACGAAATAAAGGCATCAGTAAGGTATACTTGCTATAAAACCCAAGTTTTAAAGTCTAAATATAATTTTTAAATACGTTAAAATAAACATTCTTTACAAATATTTTCTTTTTATCAAATAGAAAAGGCAAGGGATGTCTTCAACACACAAATCATGTCTTGTTGTCATCGTTTAAATGGAACACGATTGCCTACTTTGTTGTGGGACAAAACTACAAAAAGATACTAATAATATAAAGTAGGGTATGACATCTTAAAGGTTAGAATTAGAAAGTTCAATCTACATTTATTTTTTTATTGTCTTTTTGTCATACAAAATATCACTTTTGTAAAATAAAAAAGCAACAAGGCTAAAATCTCACTCATTCACACTACCATTTAAAGTATTTACACAACAGAATATATGCTATTTACTCAAAGTGTAATGATAATATCTTCATATTACACTGTATTAATAAAAAAGAGGTAGGCTCAATCTCTATTCAGATATTCATACAATCAACATAAATTGTGTTTAAACCCACTCCACATCTCATTCAGCTTTAGGTGTCAAACATGACTGAAGCTTTACAAGAAAAACAGAAGGCAAACAGCAAAAATAGCAAAGCCCTGAACAGTCATTCATGAGAGTCACAGAATGTGAATAGAGAAGGCAGAGGAGAGAAACTACAAGGGAGGTCAATATTAAGGGTGAAAATGAAGATAAGAAACAGAGACCAGCACTGAGGTCAGAGTGGTTTCGTAAGGCACCATCAGCAGCTGTATGGAGACAGAATACAGAAAGCATCCCCTGTGTATTCTGTGCACCACAGATGGAAGTCTTAAACCAACTTAATAAAAAATCTCTAACCAATTCTCCAAAAACTTTTTCAATTACGCCGTCTATGGAGCATTCACTCCAGGTACAATTTTACTGCGATTACAAGATCAATTTGCAGTTTCATTAATTTGCTGAGAAGAAATTTGTCTTTACTAACAACAAAAAAAAAATGTTACGAAAGCAACCTCAAAGTAAGCTATGTAACACCAAGACACTGATCTTGAATTCTGTATCAGTGAAAGTGGCTAAAAACTAAATCTGTGCAGGACAAAATGCTTCAATGTATTGCATTTCCGGAACCTGTGATGAAATTTATGTGTACTTCAAAAACTATAGAAAATATATTTAAAGACGTTCCACAAACCCCAAAACCTCCAAAAAGTGTTTTTACATAAAATAGTCCATGTATGCATTTATAACAGTTTTAGTGTACTTTATATGGACCTACTGATTAGAAGTCAGAATCATGTGCATAACTGTTGGTACAGAAACCCAATGTTGGTCATTAGATCACGTCAAATTAAGTTTCCTTCATTTATCAATGTACCACCAGGGTGATAGTTTAACAACATGACATATCTACTGAACACAAACTCTCTCAAACCCTGTCATCACCCTACTCCTAAAACCCATGCCTATGAGCACCCTTACAGATATTTGGCATTGAATATGAATTAGAAATTAATCATTTTAATATAAAAAAATCTTGGCATCCAAACTGTATGAGTTGCCTCAAAAGTTTAAAGGTCAGATTTTGTATAGAATTTTAAATATACTGGCAACAAAGTGATCTAAAATTCATAAAAGTTTACCGAGAACCATAAAGTGTTGTGTGGAATAGGTCAGTGGTTGGTCTGTAGGGGGCAGTGTAGATAACAGAGTGCATTGAGTATAGATCTTAATGCACGCCATTCATTATGAGCTTCTGGTTGATTTCCAGAGTAGTGCCTTCATCTTTATTGTGCTGGGCAGGGCTCACATCTTCTTCCCAAAGCTGAGCAGCTTTACGGATCTCATCCAGAGTGTACTCCTGTAGTACGGTCCCATTTTCAAACACAGTCACCAACATGTCCTACAAGTTAAGATGGTTTTATTAATGACCTTGACCATGAACCAATCAAAACCAGCAACATTTCTCTTCAGAATACTCATGATAAATTAAATAAATATACACCTAAAATATTGAAAAAGAACTGAAAAGATAAACATATCAACATAAAGGTGATCTAACCTCATCTGGTTTGCCAGCTCCTCTTTCCACCGTCTCTATCAATCCATCAGAGTTTCTTCTCAGAGAGAGACGACCCCGCTTTGATCCTTTAGAAGGATCTGTCACCGGCTGCTTATAGACATCCATCTATACAAATACAAACACAGTAAATGACAGTAGACAAATACATGCTATAGATTTAAGCAAACAAATGGTTTTATGGGTTTTCTTTTCCAATTCATTTTGTAGTTTAAAATTGAAACTCGAAGGGTAAAAAACAACTCACGCCTTTGCCATCGATCTCCACGTAGCTACACTTGAAAGCGCAGTTAAGCGTGTCTCTGTTGATCTTCTGCAATAGTGCGCTGCCGCAACCAAAAAACACGTTCTCTGCACTCCAGCCCTCATCGCTGAGTTTCTCCAAAATCTGCACTAGCCAAACAAACAGTAATACTGATCAGAGTATGATAGTTACTTACCTGCCATAACCATAATAATGTTTATCAGCAAATAGATGAGAAATAGCAATGAGAAGCTAAACAACATGTATGCTGTGTTCACACCAAACGCGAAGCATCGTGTTCCTCGCTCTTTATTACTCGCAGGAATAGTTTGTTATTTTTGCACGAAATAAATTGCAGGACAGGGCATGTCTTCAAGCATCCGGACGTGAAATTTTTCAACACCCATTCACGTCAGTCGTGTCGCCACCGTGCGAAGCCACATCTATTTGTGTCTTTGCATTGACTTTGTATGTAATTTACTCACGCAAATCGCTTAATTCGCAGTTGCCGTCAACACAGCATTACAGATCCAAAAGTCTAATGCTGTGTCATTCGCGAATCCCCATGAAGACGTGGAATTGTCCGGACGCATGTAACCCCCCCACCTGCGCAATATTTTTTGCGTCACTCGTGCGGAAAACTATTCCCGCAAGTAATAAAGAGTGAGGAACGGCTTCGCATTTGGTGTGAAGGCAGCATAATGCTTAAAATGGCTCACAGGACCAAACATTTATTATTATAGTAAATAATGTGTTTTTTGCTCTCTCTATGTAACTTTACTGAGTTGAGGTGTAGTTTACCCCATCAATAGAGTTCAGATCAATTCCATCGCCCTGGATAATGCGCAGGTATGAAGGGAGCACCTTGTAACCCATCGAGTTCTGAGAACAACCAAAGCACTCTTCCAAAATCTTTATCACCTAAAAGCAAGAGAGCCAAATGAGAGAAAAGAAGTGAAAAGGCAAACAAAAACATTATAAATGTATAAAGCGAATTTGAATTCACACAAAAATAAAAAACTTTAACATTCTAAAAACTAGCTTATCTGAAAGCTATGCTGTCACAGAGTATGAAAAGAAAAATTGACTGGGCGCTGTTACGGTCCTCCAGGAACGGGGTTGGGAACCAGAGTAAACTCAAGACACAAAAACAGCTTTAAGGTCTGAAGCAAACAGTCCATTTCACAACACGGACTTCACACAGTCATCTGCTATGTTAATAAACACACACCTCTATGAGGGTCTCAGCAGGGTCCCCGGAGTCTGGTCGTATAATGAGAGCAGAATCTTCACTCCTCTCCATCACTCTCTCTTTCAGCTTATCGCCCCAGATGTGCTTACAAGCCTTAAAAATGTCATAGCTGTCGCTAACCACAGCTACAGGCCCGGTGGGAAACTGGTCCAGCAGACACTCGAATGCATCCTTCTCTCGGTTCCTGCCCCAGGAGATGATAGTGCTACGGAAAGACCAAAAATAGTGTAACTAAACATCTGATCACGAAATACTTGATTACTCAGTGACCCGGAAGTCCCTCCCACACTGCTATATTTAGATTGCAGGTGTACAATGATGTCGTCAAATTGATTTCACTTCAGTAAACAAGAATTACAAAGAGAGTTTGCTGGTAATGAGTCATCAGTGTCTAATGGTCCTTTTGCCGTACAGCTATAAAAAGCTCGCAGTGATTCATAGAACATTCCAGTTGATTGAAAGCGGGAATGTTGTGAAAGCTAAGTCTGAATGTTAGAAAGATGAAATGACATCACTGAGCCATGTGATTTGAAACAATAAGTGCGCAGCTATATTGAGAAATGCACTCGACATCGCAGACAAAAGAGCCCACAGCTGCGAGATGTTTTCACGCACAGCAGAATTAATTAGAATCAATAGAACAAATGCAAATGAACAGGTGTTCAGTATCAATATGGGTTTAAGGCTTTCTCATCTGTTGGAGATATTTGATTATGTGGTCAAAAATGATATTTTAACCATCTCTTTGTCTTGTTGAAGCTGTTTTCAGAGTTAGCATTTTTATAAAAATATTCTTTTCTCAAGACATCTTCGCGTATCTTGAGCCAAATATTTAAAGATGCTGTGTGTAAATGTTTGGAGGATCTATTGAAAGAAATATAATATACATAACTATGTCTACAGAGGTGTACAAAGATTCTATCTACGTACACCGCGGGTCTCCTTACATGGAATTCGTATTGTTGTTTCTACGGTAGCCCTAAACGGACAAACTGCTCTACAGAGCGTGTTTCGCAAATACATTATCTCGTTCAGGAAAGAAGCGAAAATGTGATTATATCTTTATTTGTATTAGCTTCTGTAGTGCTTTAAGAGGGAGGAGTGGAGTGAGCTGTTGGTCGCAATTCGCAACCTCACCACTAGATGCCCCTACATTTTATACATTAGACCTTAAATTAAGACCATTAGACCTTAGATTAAAAGTAATCTGTCTTGTTTTGACCTAAAAATGTTACAAATTGCAGCTTGCAAGCATGTTCTTCCATAACAATCTTCTCTGCTTCGTAACCATGCACACCAACCCTTCATGAAACAAATTGTTGGTCATGATTTATGAGGTCATGACTTTTAAAGGAACAAAGCTAAAAAAAACGTTTACATAGACGGTTTCAGCAGCAACAACATAAACAAACAGTATTCGGCCCAAACTTCACTTCCGGTAGACCTCTGCAAAGAATCAATAACTGTTGAGTAGTTTTAATTTAATTTAATACAATTAACATACAAAAAACATTACTATAAATTCAATATAAAATAAATTGTTCTATTAAATTCAAACACAGACCGGATGTTAAAGGAGTAGTTCACTTTAAAATAAGCCCCCAATGACTTTCCATAGTAGGAAGAAAATTACCTGGGGGGCTTATTTTGAAGTGTACTGCTCCTTTAACATCGCGCCAGGTGCGTGCGTCTGTTAAAAACCGTCTATACATATGTATTTACCTGTGTTCTGCTGCAGGGATAGAGAATCCAGCCATAGGACATCCATAGTATCGCTGTGCCATGAGAAGACCTGCCACTGTGTCCGTGCTGCTGAAATTCACCAGATGAGCAGCTCCACCCAGTGCTGCTGACTAGTTCAATACAGAATCAAATAAAGCCAAATTAGAAAACTGTTTGAGAAATAAGCCATTGAACTCCAGCTCAATTGTATCTGAAGCTGTTAATCACTTGACATTATGTTGGTAAGACAAGTGGCTTTCAAGAATTGCATATACTTAGAAACAAATGTAAAGTGTAATGTGTATGTCGCTTTGGATAAAACCGTCTGCCAAATGCATAAAAGTATTGACTTGACACATGACTTCAGTGGTCATTATCAACAACTTAACTATGTTCTGCTACGTTCACGTGATAGAGTCTATCTCAGTTCTGGGGATGGCTGTTGTCCTAAAAAGCAGATGTGTTTGATTCCAAACAACATCTTTTTAGCCCTCCGAGGAGATGGGGAAAAGGTTGACAATATGTCTTGCATATTACAGGAGAAATTTGTCAAGTCTTCTTTCTTTAATTTAACAACTGATGAGATCTGGGATTGATATTTACCAAAGGAAATTAAATCTGTGTTAAACCCCTGTTGATTTACGCAATGAGGCATTAGTTTGTAGCTGTGACTTCAGCAAGGGTCTAGGGATCTCCTCTTGTAATTGTAAATATATGAGAAAGGGCACAGCACTACTCAACAGCTTCTCTGACAGCTTGTCGCTGTAATCTGGGTTTATTATACATACAGAGAAACTTTCAAACATTCAAGATTATCTAAATGTGGACATAATAAACGAGTGCAATAAATACCCAGAATAAGTAATTTTGGGGTAAACTACCCTTTTAAAAGGATTGTAATACACAACTGCTTGGCTTCTGATCAGGAGAGAGTTATGACAGGAAGCAAGAGGGAACCCCAAGAGTCAAAAGCATTCAAATCTGTTTGACATCATTAATCTCCTCCTGAGGCCGTCATTAATCCTAGAAAATACATCATCGATATCTCTCTGTCCCTAATGAAGATCCACACAGCACAATTCAGTCTGTTTTCAGCAGTCTTCTTTCAACCAACACTGATGTTCTTCCTCTCATCTTGCAAAGACTATTTCTTGAATGGTTATGCCTTTGTTTTGGCTATAAAGCTATGATATGGAAACGGATACTATATGTGGTGTCCAACAATCATATAGGCTTAAACACCAGTAATACCAATGTAAACCTGACAGCTGGCTAAGAAAGCCATTATTAGGATGCTCAGATATTCTGGTTAGTCATGTGTTTGAGATCCTTATGACAAGAAAAGAGTCACTCAATCCATGAACATCTACATTATGATGATGTTGGTATGAAGTTTAGATTTGTAATACAGCTTGCTTTTGAGTTGAGAAGAGTTGGTCTATAAACAAATCTGCGTGGTTTGGTTTAAAAAGTAATATCATTTTTGTTGTGGGTTGTCAGGCTATTTTCACACTACAGTACAGATGGTACAGTTTTTCTAAAGCTTGATAGTTCACCCAAAAATGAAAATTCTGTCATCATGTACTCACCCTCTCATCATTTCAAACCTGTATGACTCTCTTTCTTATGCGGAACACAAAAGAAGATATTTTGAAGAAAGTTGGTAAGCGAACAGCGCCAGCACTCATTCACTTCTATTGTGTGGACACAAAACCAATGCAACTGAATGGGAGTCGATTAATGACATTCTTCAAAAAAAAAATGTTTTGCTGGAAAAAAAAGAAAGCCATACAGGTTTGAAATCACAAGAGGGCGAGTGAATGATGTCAGAATTTTCATTTTTGGGTGAACTATCACTTTAACCTGTACTGTGTGATAAAATCCTAACCTAAAAGTGTTCTCCGATTGTATGTACAGACTTTTCTCCACAGACACTCAGAAGTAGCAGCAGAAGAGTGTGGAGGTAAAGTATAGCAAAGGAAGCATCTTTACAAGAATTCCTATAGGCCGCAATTCATTTTTAATGAAACCAATCCGTTATAACCTCCGCATATGAGTAATAGTGAAGAAACACTGCCATCGTCGTCTGAGACGTGATAAATGTATGAGAAATGTCATGAGGAAGATTATTGCCTAGGACTGTAATTAGTTTCCAACTAATTTTGTACTTTATGTTTTATTAATAACCCATGAATAATTGGTAATAACCCACGAATAACTGGGAATAACCAAGAAAATTTACTTTCTGCATGTTTGCGCCTTTGAAAAGCATTGCATACACATTCATATGCAGTACATGCAATATAAGAAGCATTTCTTGCATTAGATTTTAATGAAAAATATCACTAATCCGTCAGCCATTGGAGTGACCTATGAAAGCTGCGTCATCATCTACACTTTTAGATCCTGGCACAGTGATCTGAAAGGGCACCAGAGAGAGGTTGTTGTCACACCTCATCAGAATCCAGTGGTCTCTCTCTCTCTCTCCCACAGACACTCATAAAGGTCTGCTGCACTCAGCAGGTCCAGTCAGACAGCAGCAGACTCGCTGCTTATCACAACACCTGAACTGCCACCGTGTGATACAGATGAAGCCTGGCAGAAATGACCTTTACACAGTGGTCAGACTGATTCAAGAGGTAAACAGTCATATTTACTCACACAATCCTTTCAATAGCACTACTCATTTCCCAAAACCCATCACAAAGACAACCTCACTCACTCTATGACATATATTCTGTATACGACTTCCTGTAAGTTTCTCTGAAATATACAGAAATAAAGAATTTGTCTCTGCTGGTCGGTTTTCCTGCGTACCAAAAGGTCAAGTCAGATCTCTTTTTGATTAAACGGATCGTCATGTCTCGTAATGAATCGATTTTCTGCCTTCACCAAGGAATGTCTGATTTCATCGGCCCCAGAGGACCGTTTCCTTGATAAGCGCTGAGGAGAGAATAAAAACACGGTCGGCTTGAGCTTTGATTTCAAAGTTCAGTGCTAAAAAAAGAATAGAGGTAGAGACTTTAGCTGCAGAGATATTTCAGAGCTTTCACACATTATGCTGTGAATGGCTGTAGAAACAAGACCTGCAAACCAACATAATGTTATATAATGTGTAACGGTCATTTTTAAGTTTTTGTAACCATCAAACACCAAAGATAAAACTCAGTTTGTGTTCTGACTTTGTAGGGTTGGAAAAAAAGAACTGGAATTTATTGCTGTGTCACGACCCCCTCTTTCTTTTCAAAAGTCACCATTTGCCCTTCTAAAGATCACAGGGGTGCTGAGATAGTGATCAACCACTATTGCCCAAGATGTTTGTTTGTTGTGGGTACAGTACGGGGGGGGGTTAAGGTGGCCCTGATTGGTCAATTTGAATGTATCATGTTAGTTTAATCACATGGTCAAGAAAATGATAAAAGGAAATGTAAGATAAGCTCTGAGCTTTTCTCTCGTCTCCTCGCTGGAAGCTTCTCTCCGGGAGCTCTGGCTCTTCTTCTATACTTTCTCTCTTTTCTTTTCTATCATCTCAGCTAATATCACATACATTTGGAAACTGTTGGTTGTATCATTTACAATTCTATACAATTACTTTGTATCCATTTTACATGTTACAGCAATTTAAGTCTGTTTGTTTAATGTTAATATTTAAACGCTCCATATTGCAATACAATATAGTCATGTCATAGCAAAGCTCACATTTATTCATTTGGCAGACGCTTTTATCCAAAGTGACTTACAAGTAGGAGAGCATATAAACATTTTGTCAACACGCTAAACAGTACCGTTAGTTTACAAGGCCATGCTACTAGGTGGATTAAAGCTGGAGTAAGCAAAGGAAAGAATGAACAACACATTTTCTTTTAGACAGACAGTTATTGGTTAGTCAAATAGATGCGGAACAGGTATGTTTTGAGCTGTTTTTTGAATGTTGTGAAGGATGCTGCAGTTCGTGTGGCTGCAGCATATATTGCATATATTGCTATAATCACTGCACTTATTTCCGTCGTTGGTTTAAGTTGCAGAAGGGCGGAAATTGACAAGAAATACACAGTTGTATACCATCTTGCTGTTAACATTTCTTTAGTCATTTCGGCATCCCTATATCCCGAACCACTATAGCGGAACCACCCTTACAACTTCAAACAGCCCTCAATACAGTGGTACAATGATGGTATCAGATGGTAAAATCCTGATACTTTGATATACAATGCCTGAAGACACAGCAAACAACATCGTATCATCAAAATGAAACTAAGCCCAAAATGGAAACATCATAGTATGTTTTGGTGAGGACAAAGCCTCAAATATCCCTTTAAAATCTTTGATTATGCTTACTGCATATCTGTAATCACAACATTGCCATAATCCTATTATAATCGCATTATGAGAGTGCATGTAAACGTAGTCAATGATAAAGTAAAGAAGTGGAATTATTGTTCTGCCGTGTCATACCTCTTGTGAAGACACGCCTCTGTAGCCAAAATCATGCAGCTTGATGTCCAAGCCCTCCAAGCTCCCCGATGTGGCTTTCAGGTGCTTGGCCAGAATTTTTTTGAACTCCCTGGAGATTGTTGCCACAGTGATGGGGTACCACATTTGGACCAGCATAGTCTGTGGAGGGTGTAAATAAAGCCGCATGAACATCACTCACATTCACAATTATTATTGACCTTTGGCCCTTTAAGGATGCATAGATTAGGATTTGACCAAGACAGGGAATTCTGTGCAGCCTGTAGAACTGACATGAAATTGTGATTGTGTATATGAACAAGAATACACTACGCACCAAAACCACCTAGTTGGAACTTCAGTCTTGGCAAAAAATGTAAACAAGACATGTTTTCGTTGACTAAGCTGACAGAATGCAAATAAATAGTAGATTCACAACTCTAGAATAAATAAACGGTTTATGGCCTTTCCCCCATATAAACACCACACTTTTTAATCATTACCATGTCCCTGACTTATTAAGCTTAAAGGACTTCTTCACCCAAAAATAAAAATGCTCTCCTATTTTATACACCCACATGCCATCTAAGATAGTCAGTGAACACAATTCAAAACAAATACATCTACATAATTCATATTATTTACATATATGAGTAAATAATGAGAGAGTTTTCATTTGGGTGAACTGACCCAAAAAAGGCGATGCAATAGTATTTTTTGTGCTATGCCAGCATCTTCGAATAAATTATTATAAAGTAAAGGATGATCCCAACAATTATCAAAAAACGAGTGTCTTCATAATGTCAATAATAACACGTTGTAAACAGCATCTGCAGGGCTGAAGGCCAGGTCAGTACCTAATGACCTCATGTGCTCACCGACCCCAACAACCCTGTCCAAACCTCCCTGTTATTCTGGGACCTGCTTCAGCATCCAGGAGTGTGCTGGAAATCAATGCCTGCTGTCCTCCTGAACAACAGTATGGCAGCATCATCTGATATAAAGTAATGTACCACACCATCAGCTTTTTAAACTAGGCTCATTTATGAGAGCTCTTTGTTTGTCTACATTTAGGCATTTAGACACTTTTATGCAAAGCAATCACACTCATGCCCTTGGTGTTGCTAGTGCCATGCTCACTAGTTGAAATATATTGGTATATTTGGTGTATTTATATCTCTCTCAATCACTCACTTATGAGTAAATTACCTGTATCTTTTGAGCATTATCCACATTAGATGTCTACAAAAAAAGAATGATGGGAACAAGAAATACCTCGATAAAATTGGTAAGCCAGAAGAAATCTGGATCCGTGTTCTCCACAGTGAAGAGAACGTTGCCTCTGGGAATGATCTTCCCCTCGGGAACTGCTTTGATACGGATTGGAAGACGCCCATCATATTTCTAACACAATAAAATAGGAAGCCAGGTGGTTGTTATGTCTCCATGTATTCATCTACAGAAAGCCAACTTTAACTTCCTTAAGCAGATATGTCTGCATGTACCTCTAAAACTTTCCGCCATCCCTCTTCATCAAACACTTTCTGTTTAAAGTGCATCTGATAAAATACTTTAGCCTCTTGGATCTTCTCCTCTGTGACAACTTGACCTGTAAATCATTTTCACACTCTTGAGGACAAAAGCCAAACAAAACCATTACCACATTCTGTACAGAATACATCCTTTTACCTTCCAAACTGGGAAAAAACTGAAAGCTTAAGAGGAATTAGCCTTGTGTAACTGTAATGCTTGTTTGCCTGCTGCTCATAAGACCATCCAAGAGAAGAGCTAAACTGTGTTTGTGGTCACTTGTTACAAATCTGAAATGAGATTTGTACTTGCACGACGAAAGATGTGTTAAAGCAACACTATGTCAGGGCTCTAGGCTGCGATCAAAATCTTTTATTACGAAATAATGGCGTTCTTACACCTTCTATGTACATAAACTTATTGTTGGAAATTCCATAAACCAAATTAGGCCCTTAAAAATCCCTAGTTATGTACTCTTTAACATTTAATGTTATTTATGAGTGGTGAATCACAAGCTTATGATAATTGCAGGAAAGAGTGAGCAGCGAGCTCGTCACTCCCTCTGTCTCCAAACTAAAGTGTGTGGCCAATTACAGCTGGGTGTGAATGTGCTCAAAAACACGTTGCCTTTTCTTCCCCGACAAGTGTTCTGCACATGCAGCTGACCAGTGGCGGCTGCTGATCTTTTAAAGAGGGGAAGCTCATTTTCGGCCTAAATCATAAAAATTGTCCATTTATTTATATGTAAAAAATATACGATGAAGGTTGCAGCAGTTTGTCTTTCGACTACACGTGCAAAATGGACTGAGTTGGAAATGGAGACACAGAGTGATACGCGTCATAATCTGAAGACCACGCCCACGCCCACACCAACCGTCTCTTTGCATTGCGAGAAGCTGCCGCCTCCTTGTCATTTATGATTTATAACAACAACAAAAAAAACAATGTCTAAAAGCTGATATGTGACAATGTGTATAGCAAACAAGCTAAAAAAAAAACAAGAAATACGTTTTTATAAGCTGTCGACCCCAAAAAACGAGCGTTTTAGGACATAAAAGTGGATTAAAAAGAGATGACAAACCCTCCAATCATCACGCAGACGCTCGGAGTCCGGGCCAGCCCACTCCTCCATTCATCCCAGAGACGCTGAGCGTCCGTGGGCGGGACATAATCGCAGCATTATCCAATGACCGTCTTGTTTCTAAGCACTGAAAAAAACTGTTTAAAGCAGCCCCATTGAAGTCAATGGACGCTGGGCTTCAACAGAGTAATGCACTGTACGCTACGGGAATGAATGAGAAGGAAATCGAGTCAGCCGACCTAAGTAGCTGATTCTGAACGAAATTGTTTTCGTTCGAGATGAACGTGTTTAACGCATTTTTAGTCAATAAAATGTTAACATAATAGTACATATATTTGACCATTCATTTTTTGAAAATTATAGGGGAAGCTGAGCTTCCCTTGCAGTCTTAAAGAAATCGCGACTGCAGCTGACATAAAGGAAAAATCCTATCCAGTGAAGTTGTTCCGTGTTAACTTCTATCTTTTGCGATGTCCTAACAGCTGTGAACAACAAACAGCACGTCATTGTCCGCATATGTCCGACTCACGACGTAGTGACTCATTTTTAACGATTCATTTTAACTCGTATGTCAAACACGGATCTCACGAGACTCACTGTCTGAACCCATCAAATCCGTCACTCAAAACACCTCAGAACGCAAGCGTGCTAAGACCATTAATTAAGTACCATTAGTAAGATTTAGTATTTAAAGTTTATTTTACACATATAATAATTTAGTTCGGAATTACTTTTTAGTCTTGAGCTAGCTAATTTAATTTAATTTTATGTGGTAAAAATGAAGAAGGCCTGTGGCAAAATTACAGCCTTACAGCCTTTTGCAAAGAGGGCAATTAAGGAGAATTGTGAAGAGTGACAAGTTATATTTGTGTCAGATCATTTCATAGCCAATATATAACTTGAATATAAAACTAAATAATAACAACTGTATAAAATAACAAATACAAAGTTTCTTTGGAGTTATCTTGGATTTATTGGGCTTGCAAGTGTTAAAGCTCGAATATGAAAGCGGTCTATGCTGACTATTTTAAAAGGTGGAGTGACAAATATACAGAACCATTCATCAACTGAGGTCATTATGCAAGGTCATTGTGATTACATTAAAAAAGGGTGCGACCAAATTGTAAATTCACCTAGTGAGAAAGTGGGTGGCACCAGTGGGAAAAATGAGTCTAGAGCCCTGTTATGTAGTTTTCAACCTTAAAATAATGTCTCTAAAATTTATTTCAGTGGTAGAACAACTCTTAACGGGACGAATTCTACTGCCGCTGTTCAAACCACACTCTTTAAGTTCTGTGTTCGGGTCGGAACACACAGCCCCGCCGCCCAGTGCGACCTGCTTTACGGCATACGACACATATTTTACTCATATTGTACATATTTTAACTTGGGTTGAATTAGCCAAGAGTTCAAAGTCAAAACCAATGCCATGGCAGAGCCAGCAAAGAAACCAAAGAGGGTTTTGTCGGAGGAAGTGATGAAAGAGAGAGAGTGATCGGACACGACCCTGAATACAAATCAATATCTGACGGACTTACACTCGATGGCGCAAGCTGCAAGAGGCAACGGGTTGCAAAACGGTTGGAGACCTTGCCTTCCTGCTGCTGGATTTGAAAGTCTTGTATTGTAAATGTATTTCACTACAGATCACAAAATACATGCTTCAAAAAGTAATCTGTAATGTATTTCGTTAGATTACACAAATTTTGTAACTTAATCTAAATACTATAAGGTATTACATATAAACAAAGCGATCACCAAACAGATGACTTGGCTTTCCTCTGCATATTATTTTAAACAACAGCGGTTTTACAGTTTTCCCTTTATTGGACATTATAGTCCACAATTGTGAGTGTATGTCAAAAAAGAAAAGAAGTCAGAGTTGTGAGATATAAACTCACAATTGTGAGGAAAACGTCAAAACTGTGAGACAAAACGTACCTATAAAGTACTTAAACAAGAAATTTGCAGTTGTTTTTTACTACAACTGCAAATTGTAGTCAAATTCTGTGACGTCAAATGGTGGCAACCTAAACCCGTTCTCTTAATGCTACAGCGAAGCACACAAGTTTTCCATATCCACCTTTTCCGTAATGAACGAAATTACCCATTATGCCTTGCATATGCGCGTAGGGCTGATGCTTAAGACTTCCGGTTAGCCGCTTGATCCCATTAGTTAGGCATTACCAAGTTAGCTTGACAGCTTTAAAACGGATTTTATAATACTTTTATGTCATTTAAAACAGCATAATGTCAAAGAGCCATTTCCATGCCTCTAAACATGACACGGCACTAAACGAAATGTGATTGGTTGCTTTATCTGTAAGTCACATGGCCTCTTGGGCGGGCCTAAATGAAAGAGTATATAACTAGGGATTTTTAAAGTACTACTTTGGTTTATGGAGTTTCCAACAACAAGTTTATGTACATAGAAGGTGTAAAAACACTATTATTTCGTAAAAATAGATAATTATTCTTACAATACTTCTTGACTGACTCTCAAATTATTCGTTTCGCAATTCATCGGAATAATGCCATCCTTTCCGCTATCCTAGTCTGATGTGATTGGTCAGATGGTCTAATCTGCTGTCTACTGCTTACCAGGCGAATGGGATAAAGTGTTTGGGGAAGAAGAGTGAAGTTTTTGCGGGCAGTCCTGGCAAAACGTAGGTGGGGACTATATGTAGTGACGTAAATCTGCGGCGGTTAGCGAATCGGACAAGGGACGACTCATTTGCGTGATTCAGAGGCGACTCGCTTTTTTCCAAGCCAATAACTTTGGATTTACAATTTGGCAGACTGCTTTCTTTCAAACACGGCAACATTACACACTGCATGAAAAGTAATTTTCATGATCTCATGTTATGTACTCTTTAAGGTCTGGCTACGCGAGACTAAGACCAAGCTGTCTTTAAATGCTATTTACTTTACGCTCTTGTTGTCTCACGTGGTAACACTCATTCAGAAGGTTTTCTGAGCTTTCTGTGGCTGTTGTGACAGCCTTTTACTGCAAAACTTCTTCGAGAAACTTTTAAACCATTAACAGAAATATCCTCTAACATAGTAACAAATACAAAATGGAAGTGCGGAGCATCAAACAGTAAGTCCCTCGCGTTAATGGCACTCAAAAAAGGTTGAAATAAAAGTAAAATATGAGACGTCAAGCATAAGATCAGATATATAAATACTGGCTAAAAACATTCTGTATATATTAAATTCGCAATGATTTTTGTTTATTAATATGTATGTTTCTAATGTTTCTGACCAACAATATTAAAATTAATGAAAATACACCAAATAGCATCTTTATTTTGTTTTGTTATTATTTTAGCATTATTTATATATCCTTTTTATCCTAAAGTGCCTAATATTTACTGAAGAACATATTAGTGGATCTGGGTTCAGTTTGGCTGCCTGTGCGTGCAACCATTTTACGTCATTGTAAAAGAACATAGCGGCCACTTTAGGTAAAATATAGTATTACATTTATTTATTTTGTAAAGAAATTAAAACATTTGATGTGTTTCTAACGACAAATGCTAGTAGTGTAAGGCTTTTACAACGTATTAAGCCAAACATCTCTCTATACCCCGAGGTCCCTTTCACACCTGGTTTAGCAAACAATTCCGTGAATGTGGGAGATATATAGTTTTTTCAGTTTTCCATTAGCCAAACATATTAGCACTGTTGTTGTTAAACATCTTGTCCCAAATACAGTCACACAAGACCAAAACCACTAGCACAACCACATATGCCAAGTGAGCCTTAATAAGGGTTTGGGCTATCATAGAGATGTATGCAAATATAAATATAAAAGCCGTAGAAGTTACCTGCTAGATATTTCTTTAGGAGATACTGGAGGCCAAAAAACACAACCTCACTGAACTGTCCCCCCTTTTTGTGCCGGCACTCAAAATAGGAATAGACCTTACTGACATCTGGAGGGTATTGCTTGTAGTGTGTAATCTGAAAAAGAAAGAGGACATTTAATCATCGCAACCGTTATCACACTATTACATGCACTACTTGTGTACTAAATGCTTTCGCAAACCTGTTCACCATCATTAGAACCAACAAAATGTTACCTTCAAGCAACCCACTTCCATCTTTCCCATGCATTACACTTAGACTCTGCCCATTACTGTAGCAGCCATCTCAAAAACTACAGTATTGCGTTTTTGCGTCCTAGAAATGGTGACAGATTGTCACGAAAATCGGCTGAGACGATCTTTGGACTGAGACGTGATGCTCCGGAATGGAGAATTTTGCTGTTGCTCAAAAGTTACGACGCCGCAAACTTTTTAAAGTTGACCCAAAAATGTATTGGAGGCTGTAACTCGGCCAATGTTTGAATCATCGATAGGACACTTGGTACATGTGAACTACACCTCGGAATGGGGGTCCTTGCCAAAATGGGGAACAGCGCCACCTATTGGTTGCGAGATTTGAAAAATGTATATTTTTGCCTCTAACTTTTGAAATGTTTGTCAGAAAATAGTTATCTCGGTGTCTACGGATTCCTTGAATCGTGCCAGATCGGGTGAGTATTTTACAATTAGTCATAAATCGCTATATATTTCGAACCGTGTGATATATCGCCACCAAATTTGACACATGTCACCAACTTGTAGTCCCAAACTTACCCTTTAAGTTTCAAGACAGCGCCACCTAGTGTTCGAGAGATATCACTCTTTTATATTTTTTTATTACACTTGAACGCTGCTGGGTGAAGCAAGCCAACTGAGTGGCGCACCTGATAAATTCGCAAGTCTCGGGTGCAAGAGGTCGCTATTTCAGACCCCGCGTCCCGCATTTAGACATTTAATCTGCAAGTATGTGCTACAAAAGTGCAAGCATGTAAACAAATGAAATGTAATGTAATTTTAGTAATGAAATAAAATAAAGTGCGATGTACACAGTGCAACTTAAAGCAGTTTACAATACATGTATATACATACAAACAGAAACAAGCTGAGTACAAAATGACATTCTGTCTTTCATTGTCACTTCTGCGTCTGTCATCAATGCCTGCGTTCGTGAGATATTACTCCTTTATATTTGTTAACTACCCTTGAACGCTGCTGGGTGAAGTAAGCCAACCGAGTGGCGCACCTGATAAATTGTAAGTCTCAGGTGCAAGATGTCGCTGGTTCAATCCTAGTGTTGTGCATTTATACATTTCAATTTGCAAGTATGTACAAAAATACTGCAAGTATGGACACAGACGAAATGTGATTTCCTCTTGCTAATGAAAGAATGCCACTTGTCAATGTTTGAACCTCTGAATCCTCTCCTCTGGATGCGGGTTCAGGCATGTCAACTGAGTGGCACACCTGATAAACCGCAAGCCGAGAGTACAAGAGGTCGTGAGGTCAAACCTCGTGTTGCGCATTTTTACATTTCAATTTGCAAGTATGTGCACAAATAGTCGTAAACAAACAAAATTGAATGGGATGTTAGTAATGAAAAAATTTTTAAAGTGCGATGTATGTAGTGCAACTAAAGTGGTTTATACTACATGTAAATATATACAAACAGAAACAAGGTAAATACAAAATTACATTCTTTCTTTCATTGTCACTTCCGACATCTGTTCTTCTATGGGTACACTGGGGGAAATGTGGGCTGGGTGTGGGCATGCTTTGTTTTGAGTTATCAACCAGTGTTTTTCCACATATGTGCAGTTTATTCTTTTATCGCTTTTGTTGCATTGTGCTGGTAAGGCTCTGCACTGCTCTTGCGGCGCCTTATGGGCTTGGCCCCGTATTGCTGCTTGCAGCTATATTTTTATCTTTATATCTTAAGTCACTTTTAAGAATGTTAAAGTCTTGTTTACTGCCCACTGATAGTACTAGGCTACATCTGGGTTAGGGTGACACAAAGTGTCTTGCTTTACAAGCACAAGCATGTCATTATATTTGCTTGGAAACAAGTTTAAAAGGAAAGACAACATTGGCATATAAATGGGCCCACCCTGACAATCTATTAATCTTAATTTCGAAACCTGTTAGACAAGTGGAATTTCAATGGAACAAATAGACAGGAATGTTTTGAGAACAATACATAGTAGGAGAATCCTACTATCTTGGTTCCTAAATTCCAAACCACGTGAGCCCAAACCTAATACACCTATAAATGATAAGAACACCGGGTGTAACCTGGTGAATTAATTGTACGGAGAGATTAAAATTGTAGACATCAAAAGCAGGTAAAGAAAATGATAACGAGAACCTTGTTTTAACAATATTGAAGCTTTCAGCAAGGATCCAGACAGGATTTAGGGGAGTGTGCTATGTCAAGGGTCAAAGACCAGCGAAACATGCATTATTACGCAATCTAAGAAATGTTTAGAGGTGGTGCGCACATCAGTATTTGACAAGATGGGATTTTCTATAGCTAATTAATTTGTGTGAATACTACAGAATACCTTGCCAAAGCAGTTATAAACGCCTGCCGATACTTCTCGAACATTACATAACCTAATTATGAGCTTAAAAGTTTTACTTTCACTCCTCTTCCGTTTACTTCTGTAAAGCAGAAACAATTTTAAGCCTATAAAACGGTTTAACCTCAAACTTCAAATGCATTTTCCCAACAAAGCTAGTTTGCGGGACTAAACATAGTTACTAATCACAGTCAACTTTACAAATGAATTTATGACCAAAAAAAGCATAATAAGGGTGTTTCTTTGGAATGACAAAAATCCGTTACATTTTAATAAGAGAGCAAGAGAATGCGAGAATGTAAAGATGAGTTTCGATTCCTAGACAGCGGGGTAAAATGACGGCACGGTAGCCTTCAGGGAAGCTAAAGCTACACGACTCACGAGGTCACATTGCTAGTGTTCATTTGTCACAAGCCCCGCCCCCCAGTAGAAAGCGTTCAATGAGTGGGGCATTTAAAACGAGCCTGAGTCAACAATACCTTCCAGCAAACATTAAGAAACCTCAATGATCGCAATTCCAATAAATGAAGGTAACTGTGAATCATGTTTAATTTAAAGCCCATCAATTCACGAGGTGGAAGCTTCATACGCACATTTATTTCACGACTAAGTCACAAATGCGGTTGTCAGAATGCAGAAAGCACTGTTACGCTAATTTGTACGTTGTGTTGTTGAACTACCTCTAGAGTGGGTCCGGTGAATCTTACCTTATATGAGTCCGTCGCAAGTAAAAAATTGAAATCCTGAGCTGCCATCATCAAGGACAAAGTAAAAGCGAAAGACTGTCGCTCCGGTTCGGTATTTAGGCGATCCGAGTCACGTGACACTGGGGCAGGGGAGCGGTCTCAAAAACCCTCTTTTCAATACCTTTTGGGTACGTCCGGTGAAAATGTAGTGAAATGCGATCTCACGTATTTTGTATATGTGAGTATGCTCACGGATGGGTCGCATCGTCTAGTATCAGAACATCAGAGTGGAAGGGGCGGAGTCAGTGTAGACGTATGAAAGACGCGTTCGGTGACGCATGGGTGGGCGGAGCCAAAAACATAGGCTCTTCTGTGAAGATAAGAGAGCATTTAAAGGCCGAAGTTTCGTTTTCTCGTAAAGAGTATTGAACTGTGGACTGGGCGTGTTGAACGTGGGCCTATTGTTACAATTCCTTTACTTTTAGTTTTGCTTCCAGGTTTCTGAAACCTATCACTCGCTACATTATATTTCAAGGTCTGGAAGTTTTATCGTGATCAGCAAAAATGCTTGATAGCATTATGTGAATGTGTGAAAGAGCCATTAAAATGTATTTATTGAATCAGTTTGTTTTATTATTACTAATACTATTATTATTTGACAATGCAGCACGCACATAACTTTAGAATACAATATATACAAATATATTAATGATACAGGTTCTGACATAATTGATTATCGACCTAGTGAAAATGTTCATGGCACACATTCCCAGCTGAAAACAAACATTAGAACCGCAATAGAAAATTTAATGGATTTAATGGTTATAAAAGGGGATTGTATTGGTTTTAATTGGAACTATAATGGTATCTACTGGTATGTGATGGACTCTATTGGTGGGCTGTTAAATCCTATTGGAATAATGCCCAAAACAGAAATGGAATGGAAAAATAATTTCGTTTTTTAATGGTTTTAATGGAAAACCTAATGATTCATACTATTTTAATGGAAACCTTTTGTGACGGTTCATATTGGGTTGCTATTGTTTTTTCAGTAGGATTGTTTTTACTTTTTGATGTTAAACATAATATTTCAAACATCCATTAGTTTTAGAACCAGGACAACGGCGCAGCTGGAATCAATAAAACAGAAATGCATAGGCGATATGCCACTGTATTAGATTCTCTGTACTTTAATAATCTTATAGTTTTATAAGATATATAGCTGTTACTAACGGTCAATGAAATGTACTGAATGTCGACGTTAGTGAGAAGCAGCGATAGTGGCACTCGCGGAAAGCACGTCAGTGACCCCCTCCCCCTCCAGCGATTTGATTCGCTTCAGTTCAGTACCATGGTCAGCTCTCAGCGCGTACTCACGGGAAGTGGCTATTGTCAGTATACGCTGTCAGTAATATTCGCTTCTAAATCTAGAGATTTTTTGTGGAAACCTCAAGAAAGATCAACAACAAATCCGTCTTAAAATCCTCCTTTTCCGGTTATCCTCCTTTAAATCCGTTATGCTAAACGGGGAGTTTATCGAAGGGAAAACGTAAGCTGCAAAATTTTAATTCGGCGGAAGACTACTGGCTGTTGAGACAGGTTTTCCACTCTCGTTGAGGGTAAGTGACACTGTTTTTGTATTGTAGACTGTGATACAGAAAGAAATTGAAATATACAGCCCGCATTTCATACTTTTTCTGCCTCTGAAACGAGTTATAGATGGTCTTTGTTACTAAAGACGCGGGGGGATTTATCTGTTGGAATCAACAATCGTTTCTTTAATTTCAGAGGACCAAGAACTTGGATTAAAATGTTGGATCCATCATCGAGCGAGGAGGAGGCGGATGAGGTTGTGGAAGAAGAGCGCAAAGTGGTGGCTGCGCCCAAGGCTGGTGGTCCTCGGGTGTCTCCAAGCAGGACCAGTGAAAGCTCTGGTGGGTTACAGCCAAGCCGAAGCACCAATGCCCGTCCGACGAGCCCGAGCCCTTCGGTGGCGATCGAGAAAGAAAAGGATGACTTGGAAAAGATGCAAAGGGAGGAAGAAGAGCGAAAGAAACGGCTACAGCTTTATGTCTTTGTAATGCGCTGTATAGCCTATCCATTCAATGCGAAGCAGCCGACTGACATGGCGAGACGACAGCAAAAGGTAAGCCCCTCGTTGAAAGCAAAAGTCACATGCAACAGATTGCTGTTGAAAAAAAAACGGTCTAAAAACGATTGTCTGCGCAACAACCTACGCAACTGCATATTGTCAAATCAAATAAGCAAAAATGTTTGCGAAATGCCTTAAAAGTTGTCCTCAAAACATGAAGAACTTGACAGTTGCTTCAGTGCATTCGCGGTTGAACAATTTAGATAAATTGTGTGGAAACGTCTCCGAAAACTCATGCTTTCATATGCTTCTGCTTTAACGCACATCTGTTAACCGAGGTTTCCAGCATATTGAAGAGTAGGTGTAGTTAACTGACTAAAATGCAGTTTATTGTTTTTATTAAAGTTCTAACCTTGTTCTTTTTTATGTCTAGCTGTAGTGGTTTAATGAAACCCACCCATGAGCTAGTGCCGTTATGGCGCTTCTGTTAGCGTGGCCAAGACAGATTAAAACCAGATAGCCCTCTATTGGGGATGGTCCGTCACAAATATCCAACCTTGAATGCTGTAGGGCTTTGCGCAGTTTAAAATGTTATAATGTCATAAATGCAGTAGAGAAAACACACTTTATTTGATGAAACATCATTCATTTATTTTGCACTGCTTTCAGGGGGTTCTACCAACAAGAGAGAGGTTATCCCTTGTGAAAATAGCAGTTCCACTAGGGATTACTACTGTTATTCAGACATGATGAAATCAGTTTTACTAGTTAGAATTAAGTGAGCTGCGTTTTAAACATGCTAAATAAAAAAGATGAGTTAAGGTTAGTTACTTTGTTACATTTAACATCATGTTTTTGAAAGCTGTTAAACTCTTCAATCCCAAAAACGAACAAAAAGACGGCCTTGTCATAGATGTTTCAGGTTTTGAAACATTTCTCCTGGCTCAGAATCAAAGGCAGAGCTCTAAAAGCAGGAAGTTGACTTTTATGTTAAGATCTTGAATAATTTATAAATGTTGATCATATCCATGAGTGCTTTTTTCTATAACGCTTATCATATATTGTAGCTTGGAGAGTTTATAATCCTTATGTAGATACTCGAGGAGCAATACATTATGTATCATTTTAATTCGGTTCATTTGTATATTTTCATACAGTCTTTAAGTTTGTTTGTCTTATTTGGTTGTGTCCTTGTTTACTCGCTCGCAGCTGCTGTATAATGAGAAAGTTTCATGGGACGATAAAAAGTGTCTCAGTGAATAGATTTACTCGTGCTGTTGTTGTGTTCTCACTGATAATACTTCTGAGAGACAAAATATCAGGATTCAGTAGTTTATGTTGGATATGCCCTTTTTGTTTTGTTTTTTTACCCATTGTCACACAACACATATCATGGTTATAATTCAACAGTGGGGAATAAACTCATGTTTACTATTGTTGTATATTTAATTCATTTCTCAGTTATGGGGCATCAGCCTAGTGCAGAATGAGTCATCACCTTATTTGTTATATTTTCATGGAAAGATAGAAAGTCTATACATTTAAAATCAGCAAAATATGTATTTTATCTGGCTACGTACTGCTGTCCTAGCCTGAAGCCAGGTGAGAATATTCACAGGTGCCATCTGTTCTGAATTTCCAGCTAGTGATCTGAACCCTCAGATGTAGAGAGGAACTATTATAATCACAAATTATTTTGCATCTTCTATAATCCATCAGCACATAGTACTGTGAATTGTGGTTGTTATTAAGTTATATGGAATAAACATACGGCAAGTGTTTGTTAGTTCTTTCCCTCCTTTGTTTTGGTTTGTGTTTTAGTTTGTGCTTTAATTACCATGCAGGGACAGACTAAATCATCCTCTCTTATAATTATAACCAGATCTGCTATTTTCATTCATGTAGGAATTGCTAATGTAATAACTACAGGTGGAAACTCATATGATGGTGCCTGCTTAAAAATGTTATTTTATTTAGTTTAATAATCTTGGTGACAAGGTGCATATTGTTATAGCCAACTACTGACATCATCACCCACAGGCTGAATGAAGTGCCTATAAGAAAGCCATTAACAATTTTCTTTCTCTTTCTTTCTTTCTTTCTTTCTTTCTTTCTTTCTTTCTTTCTTTCTTTCTTTCTTTCTTTCTTTCTTTCTTTCTTTCTTTCTTTCTTTCTTTCTTTCTTTCTTTCTTTCTTTCTTTCTTTACCTCCTGACTAATCAGGGATGGTAGTTGCAGTGAGCACATCAGCAAAGTCAATTATGCCACTAATGGCTTTTGCATACAATCAAACAAAACAAAAAAGCCATTAATAGAGATGCTTTGGCTGCACACAACTACTACTTTTCTCTAACCCCAGTGCTAAATACAATAACCAACAATGTTTCTGGAAGTATCTTTACAATTTACATTACTTTATCATGACCTACCATAAATCTTGAATGAGTTATTGTAACATTCTACAAGAAGATTAATCTAAAGTCCTCAGACAATCCTCAGAGACATTTCACATGCTGCTAGCTGTGCAATCTGATGCCCTACAAGAACGTTGATTGAGTTATCCTATGACATCATTTACCACAATCAACTTTACAGAAAGAATAAAAGCACCACGATACCACATTGCAGCTTTTTCATAGGTGATGTGATAAAACTCCTCTAATCTGTTGTGTCTGCTTTGTCGTGATGCATAGATACAATTGGTGCGTTCAGATACAATTATTTGCTCAATTTCAATTACAGTGCCTATTCTTGGGATGTCATAGATGCAGAGTTAATCACAGCCCTCTTTTGAAAAGATGACTGCATCATTTTCCTCCTTTTGAATCGTGTATTGCTATAATAGATACCTACTTTAGCGCATTTGGCAATTTCTCTCAATTGTTTTTTATTTCTTTTTATGTAAAAGAGTGCATTGATATTTCTCTGCACATTTTTTTTTTTAATCCATCACAGAAAATAAAGAAGAAAAGACCATTGACTGCCTATCTTATGTTGGCAGGGCAAGAATCTAAAAGGCCATTGTGTGAAAGACAAACAATGACCTGGTTAAGGGCTCGCTGTCTGTGAATATATGCTGAGGTGCCTCTCAAGGTCAATGTGTAGTAGATGGCTGAGATGGGGACGGATGCACCAGAATGGCTTTAAGAGCCCTACTAGTTGCATATGACTGATCTGAGGTCAGCTGTAGGCTGAGGACGTGCAGCCAGCAGAGATTTTTGTTATCGTGATAGCAATGATGGATTCAGAATCGAGCACTATTGACTGATCGTGGGTCAGTTGGAGGTAAACGGGGCACATAAGCTAGGTTGTTATTGAAAAACCACACTGAAGAATGTGAGAACGAAATTCTTGAAACCTGTCAGCGTCGAAAAGAAGGTTGTGTGGAGTTCCTTTCATAAAAGATAAATGCCGTTCGTGCTTTTTTTTTCAGGTTGTGAAAAATGTGTTCTGATGGTTTTCCTGCTGAAATATCTAGAAATGATTGCTAATCAAAAAGGGCATGACACATTAATTTTTCTAGATGACTCATACACCAAGCGTGCCAACTTCTCTTTTTTGTACTCTCTTTGCTTTTGGACCAAACACCTTTAAGAAATTGGCACCCCTGCGCGTGCCTACATGTGGCGATTTCTCAAAGGCAACTGTATTACAGTAACACTAATGAGCAAATCATTGCATAATATGTGTGTTTGTTAGGAATATGCATGTTTGTTTGCTAGGAATATGCATGCATACAGCAGTGTAGAGGAAGTGGGTGGATGACCCATGTACTTTGTTGGTTGTTTGTAATCTGGGATTACACATCCATTTGCCCTCTCTGATCTGTTACACAACATCTCATAGTGTATATGCACATGAGTTTGGTGTGTATATGAGACAGGCAAGTGTAAAGTTATAAATTTACACATACAGTACGTGTGATAGACAGCAGTGTGTGTGCAGGTTTTTGAGAGAGAGAATGAAAGTATGAAGTACAAAACAGACAATGTCCCTCTTTAATGATGAATCGCTGCATTTTATTTAGTAATAACTCTTGCCAAATAGATTTCAGATAGTGTGTCTCACACTAGTAAATTGTTTAAATTCAGAACAACATGTTGATAAAACTGCCAAAGAAATGAAAGAATGCTTATTATTAAGTGGTGATTTTACGTTTAGAAACACACACAGTGTATTAATGACTATGCAATATTATACATTCAGACTGTAGCTTCCCTGCAATCACAGCCATGCAGGCGACGTCATTCATAACAGCATCCAAAAGACATAAAAAGGAGAGGGAGAGAGCAGCATAGACACACAGCAAGAACTCAAGGGACATGAAAGCACTGTGCCTCTACCCCAGGCTGACTGATTACTAATGGGAATCTGTTCTCAGAGAAAAACCCCGGCCCACCATTCCCACGCAATCAACATGAGCCCAGTGGGCACCTGGGGATCACAACACACACGCATGCGTGCGCACACACACACACACACACACACACACACACACACACACACACAAATAGGCACATTCCATCATGAAGTACAAAAAAAGGTAGTTGTATAGGTGCATATAAGCGTAATTAAATGACACACATGCAATCACACATCTTTAGCTGCAGACAGTACATACAGGCAGTGCTTGAAGTGAGGTTTGTGCAAGTTATTACCACAATTCAAATTTCTAGAAGGAAAAAAACATTATTTGAACATTGCTGGTACAACATACTTATTTACTAAAGGAACCATTTTCCAAACAACTTATTTAATAATGTTAAATACTAATTTTAACCAAAACAATAATAATTTCATTACCTAGTTCTGCAGACTATTTAATTCTTCTGTTACAGTAATTAAATCCATCATATACACGCAGTCATATCTTATGCTTTATATGCTGTTATGTTTTTAGGCATGTCAAGTCGAAGTTTTTCATTTAAAACAGCAGAATTTGCAAAAGATTAGTAGTTGGCTTTGTTATGTTTCTCACATCTCACTACACAGTCGAGCAATCACTGCAACACTGTGTAAACACTTAGAGTTTTCCTGTTTGATTTCATGGTGACTTTGTTATACTTTTGTGTTGCACAGATAGAAGTTAGATAGAGGTGTGGAATGACATGGGTAAAAAAAGAATATTCTGTATCATTTTTGGCCTGCTTCACACTTTTGCCTGATCTTTATGTTGTATATATCTGCATATTTGTTGTTAGACACGTCATAATGTATGCATAGCTGTAAATACTGAAAATGTTATTATTTTAAACAACTTTAGACCACTATGGATGACGTAACCAATGCTGGTGTAATGATTGCTGGTCCAAAAATATTTCTGTTTTACTACACAAATGTTTGAACAAAATACAACCAATATAATTGAATATTTATGAACAAATTAAAATAAAAAAGACTTTTTTTACAATTTTATTTATTTGAAATAATATTTGAAATAATAATAAATAAATAAAAACTGATACCGGAAGTGCTTATGGACCAGTCTTTACGTTTTGCAAAGTGGTCTATAGTGCTATATTGAACAGTAAAGCTTGTGAGTCATGCATCTTACTTTTTGACTGAATGACATTTGGAAAGCCTTTCTTCTATCCCACCATCTCTTTTTTCTCTCTGCTTTTACCTTTCCCTGTCTGTGACACTGGTAAACAGAGTAAAAAAATCGCAGACATGGGATGTTGACTGTCCTGTTGAACAAAAGCACATTAAATGCTCCATTGAGCATGACGGGATGCAAGGTATTTAAGAAACTGCAGTTATTTGTAGTGACTGTGTTCTCTGTGTAACAGCATTTGCTGGGACCATGTTAAAAAGGTTGTCTGTGTCCCCCTATATAAAGACGGATATAAATGTCACTTTAAATGTGTAAAGCTTTTTCTGCTTTTAGTGCAGGGCTTAGGTTAAACCAAATTATGCCGCAGAGAGTTAATCTTAACCTCTAGCTCATTTTTTACATTCTCACAACACAGACTTTTCTAGTCAGCTGTTCAATCATACAATCCTCCCCTCCCCCCATTTTCCTCCACCCCCCACCCATTTGACAGAAAACAGTCTGGAGGCTAGCATGGTTTTAGCAGCTTTATATGACACAGTCTTTGACCCCGTTATCTTGTATTCAACGTAGTGTATTTGTGGTACGATATTACTACCCATGGACTGTGATGACAAGGGTCTGCATTTTGTCTGTTTCTATAGTAACCAGCAACAGGCAGGTGTGAGGTGGATCTGAGGTTGTATATGTGTAGCCTGTACCATTTTTACTGTTAGCTGAGAAAGAGACTGGGACTTTCAAAAAAGAGGTGCAAGAGAAAGAAGGGATGTGAATAGTGGAGAGAGTCATTACGTTTATTTATTGCAGTGGATCTGCACCAGTGTGTGCCAACAGCAGTAAAAAGCCATAACCCAGCGTTTAAAACCATCATAGTTTTTATTTATGGGAGGAAATCAGTTTTATTCAAAGATTTCTAGAAACAGAGTGGATGGATGGGAAAGAATAAGAGAAGTAGTAGATAAAATGGTGAATGAGTTCTTGTTAGATTCTGCTCATTTGTTAGATCTATTATCATTATTATAGGGTCTCCAGTAAATAGCTGTCCATTCATTAGGCTACATGTGTTGCACGAATTTGTACATTTTATTTCATTACTTTTTTATTTTTATATAATTATACATTAGATTAGGAATGTATTTAAAGTTGGCATGAAGCAAAAGTTGCAATGGTGATTTTTATGTATGATGTATTCCTGTAGCTTACTTGGTAAAGCATTGCACTAGCAATGCAAAGGTTGTGGGTTTGAGCCCAGGGAACACACAAATTGATGAGAGACATGTATACACTAGATCAGGGGTTTTCAAACAGGGGTCCGGGGACCCACAGGGGGCCTCCAGATTGTTCTAAGGGGTTCCCAGAAAATAATTGAGAAACAAAAGACAGCTAAATTTGTAAAATTGTACTGAAGATTATTACATTAATTTCTTCCCTTGTCTTACAATCTAATATGTTGTCTTTATAAGATCAGACACTGTCTATTTGTTTAAATGCTTATTCATACAAAACATTGTATGTATTTATATTAGAAAGGGGACCCCTCGCAAAATGTTCATCATATTTGGGGGTCTTTGGCATGAAAGAATTGAGAAAAGTCACTCTGGATAAAAGCGTCTACCAAATGCATAAACATTTAGGGCGGGACTTGATTTCATCATTCAGTAAGTGATTGGATCATTGAAAATTGGAAGGTTGGCCATTGGATTGTCAGTTTAGTCAATTTAAAGATCATCAGGGCACATACAAATAGAAATAAATTGTGACCCACACAGATAAATAATCTATAATAAACAATGCAATATTTCATAGAATGTAAAATTGTCAACTCCAACAATTTTTGGTAGCTGAATTTCAGCACAATATAAATAAAACTTTAATTTTAAAGAGCTTTTGAGGTCAGCAATGCAAAGCTCCAATACTAGAGAACATTGTCATGGTGACGTAGAAAGAACATTCCAATGAGAGTGTTTTGAGGATACACTTTAATTGCTCTACATCAATGGCCTACCCACTATAATCACTACTGCAGTCACCATGAGAGTAATCGAGCTAATGCAGCTGCCTCTTACAGTCATGAGGTCACGCTGTTCGATAACCTGAGAGGGGATAATAGGGTAAGGGGGGTGCATGTGTACCCGGTGACCATGGTAACATAGCCTTGTCAATGAGAAGGAACACCTACAGTAGGATCCAGCTTTCACTTACAGTAGTCCTAGACACGCACAGGTCTCCAAACAGAAACGAGTTACCGTATGGTTAGAGACCCTGGAGGTGGACATGCAGTGCTAACATATCAAAGAACTGCTTCTCACCGGTCAGGTGTGACAAACAAAATGAGTTGAACTAAATGCAGCATCTCATTGAATTAAATCAATGGTGAAATTAAAGGAAATTATGTTTACATATATCATCAGATTATCAATTTGCTGTGTGTATGTGTATGAGAGAGGCAGAAAAGGAACAGGCAGGAAAACATTTAACAGCATTTAAGTTTCTTTAAATGTTAAACTTACCTTCTATAGCTATTAGTCACCTATCACCAACATCATGTTATTTTTGTATTTTTCTTTAAAATATCTACATACATTTATCCACAAGGCACGTTAGACAAGCTAGATCTAACTATAATGCGTAGTAGACATGAACACCATATATTCATATCATATCAAAGTGCTTATTTTTCTCATGGCTAGGCAAATAATGCATGGGATACAGATAAATATATTTGGATTATTGCAATGGTGGCCAAGCAATGGTGGCCAAAAACTGTTTGGTTACAGGCATTCTTTCAAATACCTTTCTCTGTGGTCATCAGAACAAATGGATTTATACAGATTTGCAACAACTTGAGGGTGAGTAAATATGACATCATTTTTATTTCGGGTGAACTGTCACCTTAAAGGCTGCAGCACTCTGTTGGCATTCATGCAGTTATTGTGTAAAAGCTGCTGTAGATGTTTGTTTCAGATTTCTTTCAAATCAAGTCTCTAGACGTATGGGAAGTGTTTTGAGATGGACGTTGTTTAAAGGTTTATTTGGTCTCTTGCCGGAAATTTGACCTGCTTCTGCAATGTGAAATTGGCAAGAGGTCAAGGTACTTACTGGTAAAATGTCTATTGCTGTTACATTATGAATGGGTAATCGAGGGCCACACACGCCTCTACAAACTATAAATTTAACAAATGAAATGTCAAACTGATCTTAGGTCATAGTAAAAGAAAAAAGAAACTTCGAGCAACTCCCACTGAATGACTCAAATGAAACATTATTGCTGAGTAATTCTGGTTGGCAAATGGCAACATTGCTGTCATCCCTTTTTCTTTTCCCTGAATGAAAAGGTTTTTGGCTGGAAATAACAGATGCTGTTAACATCTTGATATCTGTGATGCTTTTGGCTGTATTTTTTCTTTCAAGTTCCATGCATTGATGTCTTTCTGATGTTTTCTTATTTGCATATCAGCTTCTCAGTATGTGTTACTACTTAATAAACTTTTCTCTTCTTTTCTTTGCAGATCAGCAAGCAACATCTCCAAACAGTAAAAGATCGTTTCCAGGCTTTCTTGAATGGCGACACTCAGATTGTAGCAGATGAAGCCTTCATCAATGCTGTCCAAAGCTACTATGAGGTTAGCATCATCTATATCAACAACATTCCAGGTTTACGCCCATAATGGATCTCAAATTGCTAATCTATGTGTTTTTTGTCATCTGTTTAAATCTCCGTAAATATACAGTTGCACTAGTATTCCCACTTAGTCCCAAATCCTGTGCACACAACTCACAGATGTGTCAGATTACTCAGAATTAACATGTATGCTGACACTAATCTTAGATCAACATGTTCAGAGCTGTTTGAAATCTGAAAGAGCAACCAACTTTGGTGTTATGAAAGTGTGGTTGCAGCAGATGTTTTTCTGCCCCACAGATAGTTAGACAACAATTGTTGTTGGTATGAAGTAGAATTTCTATATTTGGTAATTCACAGTAGCATTAAGTACAGGATTTGTTCCTCTATAAGGTGCTCTTTAAAAACATACTTGCATTATTTACATGAGATGTCAGTGGCCTATACAAAAAGCCATTTTATTTGAAGGTTCTTGTCTCTAATGCTAGCTGCTACACTTATAAAAGAAAAAGATTTGATGACAACCTTTCACATTTATTTAATACATTAATTAGCTTTTTACAGAGCCACTAACAAATGTAAATACATGCAGAAAAAAAGGACCCTAGTTTGGCAACCCGGTTTAACTTCTGAGGACAACCCAGACAGATTCTCTCCCATTATTATAATGCAGTTTAATGGTGATTGTTTAGAAATGTTAAGCTGTTCGCTTTATGCTGATGTAATAAGCGGAGTAATCCACGTACATGTATTATAGACACACTGTTGCAAAACAAGTTTCGAAATGCTTGAAGTTCTGCTTTAAATAAAGAATATATTAAATCCTCACTGAGCCACTTCACCTACTTGAAATACTTTGCCTGTGGTCTAGAAGCAACATTTAAAAACACAACATTGTACCTTTAATAGTTTTTAAGATCATATATATCTTTTAGGACCTGGAATAGGTGTTCGGTAATAAATGACAGAAAACACTGGAATATTTGGAGAAGAGGAGCTTAGACTCACTACGGCTGGTAATTTAATGAAGTGAAACTAATGAGCGAAATGCCTTTGTATTCAGTCACAGCCAAAGCCAGCTTTTTCAATTCAATTAACTCTGATACTCTTATTGAATTTGTGCTGGATGTTCCCTCTCTGTCAACTCATCTCCCCTGCTTATACAGGCACATTAAGAGAATTGTGTCCATCGGAGAGAGGGAGGGGGGACTATTCGAGGGATGAACTGCAAGAAAATAATAGAATATTAAATAAATAAGGATAAAACTCTTCTGTAGATTGTCGGCCAAGCCGCACTGCCAGATGAATTCACGCTAGTTTCAAGTTATGAATCAGACCTTGATGTATTCTGTATGACACTGAGAAAATCTTGTTGTCCGAGTAACTGTTTTACAAGGTTGTACTGTCCTGTTTTGTTTTGTTTACTAATACATTTAAAAGCCCTGTTAAAACTTTTATTGTTATTTATTTTCACTTTTATTTGTTTTTTAATTTACATAGCAAAATTGACAGTGTTTAAAAAGGTCAAATTAACTCTCACAGTGTACATTAACCCACACTTCCAGAGTGTGGATTATATACACTGTGGGTGTTAATTTAAACCTTTTTTTAACACTGGCGATTTTGTTGGTGGTTCAATTATTATTTTCTCCCTTGCACTCTTCATTGTGGGAGTTATGTAATGCAATACTGTAACATTATACTTATACAGGTGTTCCTCAAAAGTGATCGTGTGTCCCGCATGGTCCAAAGTGGTGGTTGCTCGTCAAGCGACTCCCGAGAGGTCTTTAAGAAGCACATTGAGAAGCGTGTCCGCAGCCTACCCGAGATCGATGGCTTGAGTAAAGAGACGGTCCTCAGCTCATGGATTGCCAAGTTTGATACCATTTACAGAGGAGAAGAAGACCCACGCAAGCACCAGCAGCGCATGACAGCCAGCGCTGCCTCCGAGCTCATTCTCAGCAAGGATCAACTATATGAGATGTTCCAACAGATTCTTGGCATTAAGAAGTTCGAGCACCAGCTGCTGTACAATGCTTGTCAGGTAAGCTGTAGACGTTTAGTCGAGAGTTTTAAATTTGAGAAGAGTTTACATGAAAATGAAAATTCTTCTATCATTCACTTCACCTTCATGTCTTTAAACCTGTCTAACTTTTTTTGGCAGAACACAAAAGATATGTTGAAGAACATTGATAACCATACAATATTGAGACCCACCGATTTCTCAAAATATCCGTTTTGTTCTACAGAAGCAGGAGTCATAAACAGGATTTAAGCAATATGATGGTATGACAACAGAAAAGATATGTAAAGATATGGAGTGACATCTGAGTAAAATTTTGGCCATGTAATCAGAAATTACAATGGTTTTCTGTTCTTTTTTAATTTTAATTATGTTATTTGTTGGAGTAAGATAACTAAACCAAAAGCACATTTAAAGAGCTTTTAAAAAAGAGTTAATTCATATCACTTGGCCAGGTGTAACATCTGCAACTAAACACACCTGTCAAACGTAATGCAGCAAGCTTAGAAAGTTAGAAAGTGGTTGTTTTCAAATCGACCTTCAGTCACGAGAGGTTTCATTAGAACAGCTGCAGGAATGTGAGTTTAAAACATGTTTTATATGGAAGGGCATTACATTCATGTTCACACATTAGATCATTTTAGTGTGCATAGAAAAAGCGTATGGTATCAGATTTGAGTCAGTCGACAAGGTGCTAAATTTATGAGATGGGATCCATTTATGTTCAGCTCCATTAAGTGTGATTAGTTTTTGATAGAGTTCAGATAAAGGGAATGGAGCAATGCATGAGCTCTTCTTGAAAAGGTATTTATGACGAAAATAACAAGAATGGAGAATCTCAGACTTCGGGTAGCTAGAAAAAGTTGAATAAAGAATGGGAAAAACCCCTTTTGAAGACTTACGTATACAATTTTGAAGATTTTGGAGAATTGTGGGATTTGGACCAGTGAAAAGACAAACATGGGATCCGGAGGAGGTGTGAGTGTAGGAGTTCACTATTCATCGATATGCCTCTATCTGTGTTCACACTAAAGCCAAGCGTGCCGAATTGAGCGTGTGCCATTTTGATTATCTTTCTATTAGCATTGTGAATGCTACTTTCTATGTGGAGATGGTAATAAACCAGTAACCGTGGCAACGGTGGACACGCCGGCCGGTTTCTGCCTCAAACCAAACCCAACAGCACCGCGGTCTCGTGGTTACAAACGCGAACGCATTTGTCTTTTTCCTGTGCCTTCGCCTCACTGCTGGTTTATGCTGCGGTGCTTAAATCTTTTATTCTTCACAGCAGGTCATTATTTCTGTTTTTCCACTGAGACTTTCAAGCTCCTTCCTGCTTTTAAATTCAATCTTGTTGATAGGCAGAGTCTGTGTTAAACAGCTGTGGGTTGACAGTGCATGTGTGTCTGTGTGTTTAACAGCATTCGGTATCAGTGCATTGGCTGTCTCTTGGGTAGCAGGAGTTTAATCCAATCTATCGACTATTTCCTGAGGGCATTTCAGGAGACCGGCGGTGGATGGCAAGTGACTGACAGCCAATTAGAACAGAGATAGATAGTGCTGTAACACACATCAGTCTTTTTTCTGAGAAACGGGGACCTATGATAATTTTGGGGCCCTGCACATTTTCAAAGTCTTGGGCATCTGTTGCTTATGGTCAATTATGTATAATTATATTTGCCTCAATATGGATATGTGGTATTGAAAAGACCCAGGTGGCTAATTAAAGGTGTTTTATGTGATGTTGGCGGCTTCTTTAACTTCTGTCAGACTTAGTCACTGAATCAGACCACCCCCTCTATCAAAAACCGAGCCAGAGATGGCTTAAAGAGATAGTTCACCCAAAAATGAAAATCATTTACTCACCCTCTTGTCATACCAAACCTGCGTGACTGCTTTCTTTTGGAGAACACAAAATATATTTTGAAGAACGATGGCAACCAAACAACATTGGACCTCATTGACTGTCATTGTACAGTATGGGCACAAAACCACTGACACATTTCTCAATTTATCTTCTTTTCCACAGAAGAACGAGTCACAAACAGGTGTTGAACAACACGAGGGTGAATAAATGATGACAGAAACTATCCCTTTAAGGAGAAAATGAATCAGAGATATCGTAGTTTTGTAAAATGAAAGTCCAGCTGTCTTTCAATTCAATGAGAAACTAAATATGTCCATATGGCTTTGAAAGTCAACCATATGGACTGTGTTTAGTTATTTTGACCAGTTTTTAAACTGTGGTCACTACAATCTCTTTCATTTTACAGTACGGTGTCAGTAAAAAGGTACTTTGAAGGCATAATTGTTACCCTGTAGGGGAACAAAACATTTAACTGGACCCTGAAGGAACCCAATTGGTCCTAAGGGTACAATTATGTTCTCAAAAAGGTACAACATTTATTTTTTTCGACCTGTAGAACAGCTTTAATACCTTAAAGGTACAGTTTTTAAATCTTAATTTGAACTGTGTGTGTGTAACAACACACATGTTTACAGCATAATGATAGAAAGTCAATATTTGAGTGAACTGTTCCTTTAAAGAGTGTAAAGTGCAGTATGCGTGTACTGTGAACTGTGAAGCTTGACGCAAGTCTCTTGATTTCATCAACATTCATGCATTTCGCAAATGCTTTTTTACAAAGCGTTCTACAGTTCATTCAAATCATGCGTTTTTTCATCAGTTGAACCCATGACCTTTGTGTTGCTGGAGCAATGCTCAAATGGAATTTATCAAATGGGTGGAAGGATTAAATCCTATACTTATAATGCATTCACCTTACAGAACACAGCAGGCACCTTCCTCTGTATGTCAGTCATGACCTGAGAGCGCCATGCGGATGCCATGATGGCTGCCGCCAGGAGGTTTGACCCCTCCCTAGAGTTTCATCAAAAGAGCCAGCTGTTAGATTTTCTCTTTCTTTCTTTCGTTCATCTCGTCCTATTCATTGTTTTTACAATTATACATATTGATTAACGAATGCGGTTTGCCCCGCACTGATGATTATAAGTGGAACTAATTGGATTTCGGCCATTCGCTCAGGATATGGTTCTCTGTGTGGGCGTTTCTATGTAGGCAGCTTATTCTGTAGAATGAGATTTGTGATCCTGGGCTTGGCTTTGGTTAATGATAGCCCAATCTGATGCAATTAGCATGAATAGCAAATACAAGAGGAGCAGCAAGGTGACTTGACCTGGGTGTGCACTCTCTGAATGAGTGAATATAAATGACACAAATCAGTGATGGATGTACTTGTTGAACAGATGCACTTTAACAAACGGCGGTTTCTACTTGAATGCTTTTATGACAGTGACTCTCTATGTATCACCAAAAGTCAACACACAGAAATGGCGAAACAAATACAAAGCCTTTTCAATGGTTTTTCTATAGACTGCGCTCAAATGAGCAGGCGCTGGGTGCCTGGTGCCGCAAGAACAGCTGCTGCCACTCATTTAATGCTCATCAAAGCTCATTGTGTCATCTGTATTCTCTGAAATGCAGATAACACAGTGGGGTTGGAGAGCTGTAGGAATAAATACCATGTACGTATTCATGTTTGTGTTTGCATTAACCCTCTGCACATATGCAGTCGTTTTTACAATCAGTCTTGAATTTACTTATAAGGCCTGTTTTTTTTACTTGTTACTCATGAGGCCTGTTTTTGACATTATAACAAACTACTTCTTAATAAAATGTGTCTTGTTTTAGTTTTTTCACAAAAAAATAAGACAATTAAATAAAAAAAAATTTGTTTTGATGTTTGGCAGTCTGCCGTGTGGATACGTTTGGCTTTGTGTGTGTAAGGTTACCTCTTGCCTGAGAGAAAGCAACTCAGCATCCTTTGTATGACCTGAAGCTGTTGTCATGGAGACAGTAAACATGCAGGGTGCAAACACTCTCCTGCCCATCAGCTGTGCCTCCCATGAATACATTACAGACAGTAACCTTAAAATTACCTTCCTTTCTCTCTCTCTCTATCTCTCTCTCTCTTCTTTCTTGTCAAACACCTGGGCTGTCACTCTAAAACATCCCTGTTGAGAATTATATGAGAATATAAACAACCAGCAATTGTTGTCGCAAAGACATGCTTCATTAGTGACTATTTTGAGCTGTGATGAGAAATATATCAGACTGAAGAATATACTGTACAATAATTTTCCCAAAATAAACAGTCATTGATAAAACTATTCTTAAAAATAATATTTCTGAATTCTATGTTGCGTGCAGACAATTGATTCAATTATCATCATTAAAAAAGAGGGTTGATGATACTGTATGGTGTGATAGTTTGTCATCTAACAGCAGACTACTTGGGCCATGCTAACCAGACCCTTGAAGGTCCCCATAAAATAAATATTGCCGTTATTTACATTGTTAGTGCATATAAGTGCATATTCATGTTGTGACCTTATCCATGAAAGTCACTCAGCATTTTTTTATTTTATTTTGTAATCGTTATTTAAAATCTGAAAATGTACTTCCGCCCTTGACTGGTGATCTTTCTCTGATGATGACAAATTTTTCTCTGTTATCTCCGCCCTTCTGACAGTCTGCTGCGAGTTTAATTTCTGATCGAAAACCTACTTTTCTAGATATAGTACATTCACTAGGACAGTGGTTCTCAAATGGGGGTACGCGGACCCCCAGGGGTACTTTGAGGTACTGCAGGGGGTACGTGAGAGAAACTGACATTTAGGATTAAATAATGAAAATCTATAAATTATGATAATAATATTTTTATATGAAATTAGGACTACACAAAGTTGCATAAAAAATTTATTTATACATTTAGATATAATAACTGTTTGACTCTCATTTCACTGAATTTTAAGGTAAAATGTTGTTGTCTGGTCAAGGGGTACTTGGCTTGAAAAAATCATAAAAAGGGGTACTTAAGCCAAAAAAGTTTGAAAAACCACTGCACTAGGATACAGAGGAAAGAACAAACCACACCCTCTATTTTTTCTTATTAATTATTGTTTATCCACCGAGGGGAGGTCACAGGTTCACTAACAGGGGGACCGAAGAATGAGGAAATGTCAGCCGGGACGACCCAAAGGGGGGGTCACTACGTATGGAGCACCAGCTCACGTATAGGGGTTCACCTCATTTAAGAGCTGTTCCCCCTGGCTTGTAAACCAGAAGAAGTGCTTTGTTATGGATGTAGGGAAGCTGAAATAGCGCACTGACTCACCTGGTAAAGGGGAGAAGGCGTTTTGCAGGCGTACACCCGGCCGTCCTCACTGGCCAACGCGTGATGGGCTGGGGACTCAACTGTCCCGGTGCGACTCAACAGCGGAGTCGTGGCTGGAGTTGTGCACTATGTCTCCCTGGGCTCTCCCTGTCAGGGCCGCTTCGTAGATCTGGGTGGCTGTTGATGAGGGGGTAATGCTCTCCTCCGTGGAGCTCTCTCTTATGCCCAGTATGCCGCCGTACGACCCATTTCTTCATGCACCACTTCCGGGAAGAAAGGTTCCGGGACGGAGCGCAGTTTGTCCCCGCGCTCCGTATCCAGGTACCAAGAGTCAAGCCGCGAGTGTTGAGGGGAAGGTACACTGAAACCCGATGTTCGCGGCTGCCTGGGCCAGCATGGCTGACATCTCCGCCTGAGCTCGACTGGCCTAAGCCGGGAGCTCCAGGGAGTCTTCGGGGTTTCAAAGCCAGATCAAATCACCATCTGATGCCACGATGGAATCCTCATCACGCACTCGCTGCATGGATCCGCAATGGGATGGTCGACTGGCACCCATCGGCGACGGGTTCGGTGAGCGGGGCGGGGAATGGTCGGCCTGCGGGGCTGCCGGATTAACGTCCAATGGAGTCCCCATATCACCAACGCTGCTGAGAAGCAGACGAAGTCGTGGAACACATTTAGGAAGAACACAGCCAACCGTGATCGCAACACCTTTATATACATATGCTCACAGTGCGGGAATGTCGTATCAGTGAACGCTACCTCAGCATGCTGGCGACCCAAGCATGTAATGCAGGTATCATGCCCATCAGGTTGGAGGATAGAGCGGCGAGACATGTCGGGCGACAAGTGCATGCTGTCAGAAATTTCTTTTTTAGACACCTCGGTCCGCTGCCGAAGTCCGCTGCTCTGCGTTGTAGATCCGGCAGGAAATCGTCTCAAAGATGAGTCGCTCAGCATAAACAAACATAAGCCTCGCTGGTTCCGAAGAACATAAGGTGAATGAATGGGCATGCCTTCGTCCTTTTATACCTGTATGCATGGGGGGAAGACTGGCATCCCATGCCATTCGCCAAATTCGTTGGCCTTTTAAAAGTACAATCAGAGATGATCGGTTCTCAAGTTCAAGCCCAACAGACCGACAGAAAGGGAACTGTTGGTCCCCATTGACGTCTATTGTATGGACACAAAACCAATGCAAGTCATTGTGGACCAACGTTGTTTTGTTCCAGCATTTTGCTTAATATCTTATTTTGTGTCTCCAGAAGAAGGTGAACTATTCTTTTAACCTTTTGGTTTAACATTATCTAATGTAATGTTTGTTGACTACTCTCTATAAAGTTTAGCAGTACTGTTGCATAAAGCGTTTTTTGGAGTTAGTGGTTCAGTGTGAATCCACCCGCCCCTTTGGCGTTACTTGGATCACTGTCAATGAGAATTTAGAATGTTGGTGTTTGTTGGCGTTTATTGGGGTTTGTTGTTGTTTAGTGTGTATTAGCTTTATCAGATGGCTGGCTTGATCGGTTTAAAACCAAGATATTTCATCTTTGAAGCAGGGAAGTAGCTACACGTTTAGATGATGTGAACAGAATAATTGAATCTGTATAGTTGAATTATTGAATATTTCATGCTCACCCGAGGGCTAACTTGCACTCTTTAACCCACGTTGAAGCTAAGAAACATGAAATCTGCGCTCAGCCCATTCTGTATAGGTCTCTGCTGAATGTGAAAGTCATTTACTGTAGCTGAGGGGTCTATTTGGTGAAATGTACTTTAATGAAACAATAGAGATGATATTAGAGCCGTTCAACTGTTCTCTTACACCCATAGTCCCCTACATCGACCTGTAAATACATTTCGGCCCCAGGCAGGATTACGTAATCATGTGAGTGTATAATGATTTCATTAATTTATTAAATGAGTCCTGTTGGGTCCCATAGCTCATAAAAAGAAATTATTTACAGATCTTGTGAATTAGTTGGCCCAATGGGTGCCCTGTAATCTGAAAGTGTGTGTGAGTGCGCATGTGTTCATCCATCTGGTTTCTCCCACCCGTGTGTGAGAGTCTCTCTCATCTGCATAAAGACAGGTCTGTCTGCTCTCTGTTTCTCTTTCTGTCTTAACACGTTGCCATTCCAATGCTGATTGCAGTGGTAAAGAGTAATTAACTAAGGAGATAGATCGAGATTGCACGGGGCCCTTGTCCTCCCTTCTGTTATCTACCTCCCGCTGAAATCTGTGTCCAGAATAATAGGATTGAGTTGGATAGCCGCCATAGCAGAGCTGCTGTAAATACTTACAATATTAAAAAGTGCCAGGTAAACAGGGATTATATGTGGATTTGCTTCACAAGTTCTGTAACAGTGACAAGCTTTCAGTTTTGTTTTGACCGATTCTGTTCTTTCACAATTATATGATTATTTTCCCCTCTGAGCATTTCGGCAATGATATGAAATAAGAAAAAAATCCATTCAGCCATTTGTCAAAAAAGTACTCAATAATATAAAATATACTTAAGGCACTTTCAACCCTGGAGTGTTATTACCAGACTTTTGAACGTCTGTGACTTAAAAGAAAAAAATGTATGTTTAAAATCAAGGTAGGAAGTTGCCATATATGGTTTCTCACCGGTCTGTGGTCATTTTTTTCTCAAAATGTTGATATATTTAAAATATAAGACGTTTATATATAAATAAATGCATACAACATATATCAACTTGATAGAATATTTATTTAGGAACATTCTTCTATTTAGGATTTTTTTCTATTATGAAAATATTGTCTTTTATTTAGAAACACAAAACACACACTTAAAACAGTGACATTGAAAAGTGCAGATCTACTGAAAACAAAGAATATTGACATATACATTTTAATATATAATAAAAAAGTGAAAAATAGCACTAAGTACTGCTGGTGCCACTCACTTTAGCAGTAAAGGCTCACAGTAAACTAAACACAAATAAATGCCATTTATACAAACTGCATAAATTTCCCACTGGATCACAATATAGTGTTATACAAACCTGTGGCAACATTTAATGCACATTAATACTATTGCCTTATGTTATAATGGATTATTAGTAAAAGTATGACTTACTAGACGCATCAGGCGTATGTCCAAATATGGACACTTTGTCATATACCTGAAAGGGGCGTGTGATCAAATATGATCACCCAATTTTTCAGCCACAATGTTCACACATTTCTAGACATCCTACTCAAACAACATCTATCTCAACATTAAACACAACTATTCAACCATATAATGTGTTAGTTTCATTATCTAATTGTTTGTTTCAATGATATTTACGTATTTGTGGGAGTAGATAGGCGTTTCTGCAATTCCGGAATTATACTGCATTTTGAAATGCTCTCGGCAACTCCTGATTGGTCACATGCCATGATGTCACTATTTGTGACTTAGATTGATCACTATTGATTGACTGGGAGACATCCATGCACTTACACAAGCTCACGGAGAGGCATGGCAACGCTGTTGTGATTGGTCAATTAAGTTACCAAATATTGTAACTTGCCCAATAAAGGGTTAAAGTTGAAGAGCAAAACTGTTAGGCATAAAACACTGAATGAATACTAAAAATCATCAGAATGTCGTTGAACTAAATTGAAATCAATTTGACTTTACTGTGCTTATGGTAACCTGTGTGTATAGACCAATTCGGAAAACGTAAACAACGCTGGTTCAACACTGGTCCATGCTGGTTCAGAAGAACTTCTAGTTTTTTAATTGGACAAAATACAACCAACAAAAACATTTATAACAGAATCAAAATGCGACTGTTTACATCTTGTGATGTGATCTATAATGGGTTTCTCGCCCATAGTTCTGTCACTATACCTCATGCTTCTGTAATTGTCTTCATGCACAATTCATCACATGCATTTTTGATGTGATGATGTCAGCCCTTTTCCATTATTTTATCACAGTAGTGAAGTTTAATTTCCCTTCTTTCTTGCTCCCTACCGGCTTACCCATCTTCTCATTATTGATCAGGAGCAGAGCCCTGGGCAATCAGACCAATGTTTTTTCTCATAGCCAGAATAATTTGCTCTGTTGTGACAGATCTCGATAGTGATCTTTTCTTAGCCTTTCTTTCTCTGACTGTTTCAATGCTTTGGTGATTAAACCTGTGACCGTCTCAGACAATATTCCTCCCAAAAAACGGCTTGAAATTGCTATATTGATTCAAGTAAAATTTTTACCAGCATTTTCCAGTGACCTGTTCCGTCCTCATAGCAATTCTGTCATTTTTTTGTATCAAAGTTGCAACATTGTGTTGGGATATGGTGGCTAGATGCACACTGCAAATTGTGGTTATGTTACATGAAACAGTGTTTGTAAATGTATTGTTAAGTTAAAACATTATTTTTACTGATGCATGGACGTTAAAATAAAATACAGCACAACTTTGCTTTAATGTTGCTTAAATGTTAGTATTGTGGCTGTCATGGCTATGTAACATTATGTCTTTAAACCCGAAGAAATCAGATGTCTAGCATTAAAGTTCACCCCCTGCTAGTTTTGTACGCCTCCGTCATGCAGTGTTGGACTCTAACCACTGCTACACCTACGCCAATCAGCACGCTACTGAGTCGCCATCCTCCTAACAAAACTAACTTCACCAAACAGACACAATATTACAATAGCACCGTTTATGCACCGTTTAAGCGTTTTCTTAATCATTCTGTATACAGAGAAGGTCATTTTTGGTTTAAGCTTTGGAGAGAGGAACTGTGTTGTCAGTTTGAATTTATCCCACGGTACTGTGTGTGTTTCCTAGGCTATATAATATTTCAAGGTATGTCAAGGAATACCGTGACATGACTACGGCATTTAGGAATCTGCATAAGGGTGTGTGATTGAAAGAAGAGAAGCTGTATACTGTTCGTCATTGCTGGGAATTATCCAAATGTTTAAAATAGTTTGTCAGTGACTGTCATTTCTTTTGAAACATTTTTTTATTGGTTTCATCTTCTACTCACTCCATACACGCACACACATGCAATCTCTGTGCCTTGGCTGGCTTAGATTAGGCACGTTTATTAAATTACACGTGTCTTGTGTACGTGAAATCTGATTATCATCAGGCAATGACATCACAAATTGCTCCCTTGCTGGTGCATGAAAATCTGAACAAAGTTATAAAGTGTCATGGCACTCTTGGTTATTTGTTTATTTTCCATCTGGTCTTACTCTTTCTTAGCAGAACCCCCCCCCCCCCCCTTTTACATTTTAGGTCCCGTTGACTTGATAATAACCTTTCAATGGTATCAAAGGTTTTAGTGTTTTGGATTCACGGTTTAATATTCAGTCCCATAAAGAACAGTTTATTTGCTTACAGTGTTGTCATCTTAGTTTTCACTTAAACCGAAAGACCCAAATCAAAAGCCTAACTGAGCAGTTAAATGAGCAAAGTGGCAGTTTCCGTGTTAGCAGGTTTGTCATGGTGATGTCAACACAAAGGGAGAGGCAGCTGGACCTGAAGTGTGTGCGTGTGCGAGAAAGTCTGAGAACTGATTCATGTTTAGCATTGACTGGCTCAGTCTACCAAAGCAGCGTGAACAGAGCCATGCTGTGCTGCTCAGTCTCAGGATTGTGACCCTACTAAGAATGCTGTTCAGGGAATCGTTCCAAGTTTAAGAATTAAAGCAATTAAAGCATCATCCCATTTTATTCTCCCAAACTGAAATCTATACAAACTGAAATCTATAGTAGGCCTTTTAATATGTTAATGTGTTAATTAGTATATTGGGAAACTTTTACTTTACTACATTTCCAAGTATAATACTTTTGACTGTACTATACTGTACGTGTAGTTCAGAAAAGCGCCATTAGTTGCTTAAATACATAAAAAATGTATATTAGGCAGATCAGTAACTGAAGAATACAAGCATAATTTTGATCCAGTCTGCCATCAAGTATAAATAAAGCACACATAGTGTAAAGACAAGGACAAACACAATAAGATACACACAGAGTGTACAGTACATACACACTGTACACAAATACTTACCGAGAATGTTCCGCATGAATCTGGCATACCCAATTTTTATGCAAACCATATACACATACAGTAGCGTAAATAAAAAATGTTGGTGTCATATTCCAGGAAACCCATCCATATTTCATAAGATACTGATGAAAGTGATAAACATTATTGTGTTTTTCAGTCCTGTGAAAAAGTTTTTTAAATATTTTTTTTCTAAAGTCTGTTTTTGAAAGTGTAATACTCTTAGCCTGAGGGGCACAGGAACCTGCAGACAATGTTCTTGATTTCAGCAGGTCTCAACAAATAGAGGAAAAAATATTTTTTTCTCTATCATGTGGTATCCAATTATTGTTCTAAAGCAACTCAAGTGTCCTTTTTCCGTTATTTCCACCTGAATTTGGCATACACAATTTTAAACAGACCACATTAATACAGTGGTATAAAAATATAATAATATTTTTGGTGTAATTTCACATTAAACCTCTCAAAATTGCATGTTATGCAGATGAAAGTGCATGTAACAAGTGAAACTTTGCTCGTGGTGTTTTGGTTTATCCCCCCTTCGTAGCGCATTACCATATCTCAGCCTCTGATTCGCCTATTTGTACCAATAAGGGGTTTACATAGAGGTCAGAGTCTGAGTTGCTGTTTAATATGTATTTCATGTGGATAGACAGAATTTTTAACTATCCGAGCTTTTTATACCACGTCGCTGACACGGCACATCATTGGAAGCGGATATTTAACTTATAAAACCACGAAAAGAGGAAGGAATGGACTTATTTTGTAGAAAACAACCTAACGAAAAAGATTATGTTGCATTTGTGGCTAAGTGTAATAGTGGGATGCAGTTATTAGCTAAGATGTTCAATGGATGTGTTTTTTGTTTACACATATCAATTTCATACATCATAATTCATTCGACTTGCATTTGATCTGTGGTAAAATATAAATAAATCCAACTCGAGATCTATATTCTGTAGAATAAGTGCTTTCATTTGATATATAACTTGAACATTTTGGACATATTTTTCGCGTTATGATCATAAACAAACATGATTTTTAAAGCGGGCGTGACACACATGGTTTCTGCCAATCTCATATTAATCTTGAGTACCTATAGCGTAGTATTGCATACTTTGTATCTTCGAAGAGTATTTAGTTTGATCACATTTATAAAAGATAGATACAGCTTTACGATTGTTTCCAAAACCATACGGCGCGTGCAGGGGGGAGGGGTAGGCTGAACTAAAGCACATTGCCAACAAAAACACAGACATCAGTTTCACTCACCGCATGCGGTTCATGTCCGGCATCTCTAGCGCTGGGACGGCTCCATATATCAGTTTCAAACGATCTCCAAATCCAGCGTTATATCCACCGTTTATATAACATTCATCACCCAAATGTAGTGAACAATCAAACACCTGAACTTCGTGAACGTATGCTCTCTCCTGCACACAAGTGAAAGTGAACACACATTTTTATATCTTCAAAAAAAAATATTGTGTATCGAGCACAGAAATACTACGTAATACGCCCAACTCGTTTTGTATTACTACGTAATACCCCCAAACAAGTTGACCATGTTAAGCATGAGAAGACAGCACGTTTAACATTGTAAAGAAGTCAGAATGCATGAAACACCGTTGCAGGGCCGCTTTAAATGGGCCATGGTGATATGATGAATTTCAGCCAAAATAAGTTATTTTATGTACAATAAATGCCAAAATGGTGCACTTCTCCAGAAACTAGAGACTCAAGCTTTCAAATAATACCACATATGATAGTGAGGGTTAAAGAAATACATCTAAACATTTAGGGAATACTTTCTATGACGTAAGGTTTCACACGGTTAATGCAGTTTTATGTTGCTTCAGGCATGCAAGGTGTCCATTTGAGTGGACATGAAAAAGTCATATAGTAACATGAATTGGCAGAAATCTTCTTTTTTTGATCCCCTTTATATTGGAGAAGAGTTCACATCAACTGATTCTTTTTTTTCTTGAGTGACTTTTTGAACTGACTTTTTGGAAACCTAAAAAGACTCTTTGGTTGAGTCTATGAGTGATCATCCTAATGGGGCTTTGTGTTGTACCGGTTCTTACATTATCATTTCTCTGTCTTAGATAGTGGTCGTGTTATGCTGCAGTAGCATTAAGTGTTTCATTATAATTTAAAAAACGCCCACATACAGTATGTGTTGGGCCTCATGGCATGTAAAGGGTGCACATATAGGCTACTTTATGTGTGGGTGAGAAATGCATGCATGATATGTGAAATACAGTATAAAAGCATGTGTTCTTTATGCTTGTTTTATTTGTGTTTGCTTATATATACTCTTATTACTCTGTATTTTATTAAGAATGTGGGCATTCAACACATGTGTATATTTTCCTTACAGAGGTCTGTAAGTGTTTGTACTGTATTTTGAATTTAGTACTGAATTTATCTGAATATACTGTAGTTGGGGTCAGGAAGGGACACTTCATTATGGAACATATAGATACAGTGTTGTTTTTCTTGTGTAAAGCATAAGCTGATGAATTAGCAGCAAGGCTCTATCTGAAGGTCTAGACATGGCTAATGTTGATAAAAATTACATAGTGTATGTAAATATAGAAGTACGTACATATATATCTGTGTTCATGCATGTACTGTATATAGTATATCCATGCAAAATAGATATAGGCCTAAGTAGATATACTGTAATTCACTAAAACAAGCACTCTGACCCCATATTTAAGATGGGTATTCTATTCCTCCTAACTGAAGTGTGTGTGTATTTGTTTGTTTTCTTATTACTTATGTGAATTGAGTACTAAATGCAGATAGCACATGCAAATAACCCTTTCAGCTGCTGCAATTTATTCTCAGTGAATTCTGGTCTATGTTTGGAAAAATCGATATTGTTTCATGTTCAATAATCATTCATTTGATGTAAATATTGAACCTAATTTTCAAAAAGCAATTCGTCTCGTTCAGCATTGATTTCACTGATCAATGATGTTTAGGACCACTTTGTTGTCATTGGGTGTCAACATTGAGGATCTTACACTTTTGAAGTCAGAGCTTTGACTTCTGATCTATATTGCTCTGTTATGCACATTTAAAACGGTTCTTCACATACAGTCAATGCAGTGGTGAAAGGTGACCTTTTCATCTAAATTGAGACATTTTTATGCCTTTTATTGTAATAATGAAGGTCAGATATGAGTTTCTGACTATCTCATAATGGAAAAAAGCTATTTGAATTTCACTGTAAAATGTTTTTGTCTTAAAGCTGGATAATCCAGATGAACAAGCTGCACAGATCAGAAGAGAGCTGGATGGACGACTCCAAATGGCTGATCAGTTCACAAAAGTAAGAGTTAGCCACCATCTCAATCAATAAGACATGAAGCTTTAGGATGCCACAGTTTGTCGGAGTTCTGGGTAACTGTGTTTCTTCAGCCTTTTCACGCTTTTCAAGAGTAACATTGTGGCATTACACCCTTGTCTTAAATTCCCTTCTCTTTCACTTATCCTCGAAACAGGCTGGCAGGTTTCCTAAGTTTGTGTCCAGGGACATGGAGGCCATGTACATCGAGGAGCTGAAGTCATCGGTAAACCTTCTGATGGCCAACCTTGAGAGCATGCCTGTCTCTAAAGGAGGAGAGTTCAAACTGCAAAAGCTTAAGAGAGGCCACAACACCTCCATCATCGACATGGGCCAGGAGGATGAGAATCAGCTCTCCAAGTCTGATGTGGTTCTGTCTTTTACTCTGGAGGTACTTGCTCTTTTTGAAGGTTTCAAAAAAAGCTCCTGACTGCAGATCAGAATGTTCATGTTGTGATCTAAAGTCATGTTTATAGGTTTGGTATGTTCAACAATGGGGATCCATAATGTTAGAATGCAAGATGACCTCTTGGCACTCTAAAAAAATGTTCTAAACACCACGTGATTGCAAAGCTTGAGCTTATAAAATAAAAGTTATGTTGCAACGTTTCTTTCAACAATCCTTTTTGTTTATACCGAATGAATTTGATCCCACCATAACTCCCAAACAGTGTCCTGATGAAACAATTGAAACTTTGATGACATTCATCATCAGGATTCCATCATGGGATTTCAGTCTTTCCTTTTGTGAGATGAAAATTTAATTTTCACAGCTATTCCTCTCAATACCTCATTACATCGAACATCATAAATGACAACAAAATGTCGGTGCATTGGCCCTATAGCTATGCACAACATTTTTTTAAAAGCCCCCGTCTGTTCAATGCATTTAGGATTAAGAAGAATTCAGTATTTGTGAGCACCAGATCAGTCTATGTGTGTGTGAAGACAAGCCTTACCTAGCACAAACCACATGGAAATCCTGAACTGTCAGTCTGCTGTAAACTAGCTTTAATCAAGTGACAGTATCCGAGAGGTGATATTCCCTGCAGAAGAGAGCAATAAAACCGTGTGGTGTATGCCATGTGTTAACAGCCTGTTCCCTTTCACAGATAGCTTTGTCATGATGGCTTTATCTGAAACATCTCCCATCGCTCTATAGAGTACGTGACTGCTGTGTGTGTGTCTGTGAATGAATCAATACATCACTGGTGGATCTAACTCATTTCTCACCTTTCTATTCAACGTCCACTTTAAACCCTACGCTCAGAAAACAGACCTTGCACTTGATCGATTTGGGCATCATGGGTAATTTTGCCATTATGGACACTGACATTCACTGAGGACGAGTTTTCTCTTTGGTTTTCACACAGGTGGTGATAATGGAGGTACAGGGTTTAAAGTCTTTAGCACCAAACCGGATTGTTTACTGCACCATGGAGGTGGAAGGGGGACAGAAACTCCAGACCGACCAGGCAGAGGCCTCCAAGCCAACGTAGGTCACCCGTACCACATTAAAACTTTGTGCGGAAATGTTTCTTTGGATACACATTTCTTGCTTCCTTTGCTGTGTCAATACCCTACACAAGCAGGCTTTACGCAAAGCATACTATACAGCATCTGTCTTGAGTTTCCAGGCCTGACGTGGCTGATGTCTGGATTCTTTAGATCAGTAAATGTTACACACTAATATGTTGTGGATTTCTGTGTACTGTATGTAAGGCACATTCCAACTGTGCCGTTTAAGGCCCGATACACATTTTGCTTCTAAAACCGCTTCCTCTCTTCAAATGACCCGCACTCCGAAAAGGTGTTCTTTTCCATCTCGATGCGGCGTCGACGCGCCTAGAAAACGACGCGAAATGTGAATCGGGCCTAATATTATTCTGAGCAGAAAGAAACTAATCTTAAATCCCATCAAATGCTGTTTGTTGAAGCTGTGTGTGTTGTGTAGCTCATTACATGATAAGTTAATCTTATTAGTGTGTACACTTAATGATGAGGTCACAATTCTTGGAACGTGAGCAAATTTGTATGCTGATCACATTACTCAACAAGACTTGGGCGTGAGGAGTTCTTTAAGGTGTTTTTTGTTGTATGGCACAATCAGCTGTTCAGTTGCATATTATGATATTTGCCTTTGCTGATAAATCTTAGTCTGTGATGAAGTATTGACAGCTTTAGAAATCTTGGGTCTTAAGGCGCGTCACATTATAACGATAACCGTAAAAATGCTAATTTTATTTCTTCTTAATTTAGGAGAATAGCAGGGTTCACATCACAACCTTAATGATAAAGATATTGTTGGAATCACTTTCAGAATATTTTTTTTTGCAGCTGATGAACCATTAAACATACTGTTAAACACAAGACACAAGCGCGTTTTCGTCCTTCAGAGAGAGCATCCAGACTTTGCGATGCTTAGCTGTCATATTCTGAAGAAAAGAATGAAAACAAAAGCCTTAGGTGCAGGTAAAAGTGGGTAGTTATGGATTACATGTAATCTGGATTACGTAATCAGATTCCAAAATCAAGTTCTTGTAATTAGACTAAACTACATTTTAAAATACTTGTAGTCTGTCTTCAGTTACTATTTTAGGGATACCATGATTACATATTATTCACAGAATGGCAGTTAGTTACAGTTCAGTGATTCTCCAACATTTTTTCACAATTCAACATTTTTCACAATAAACATACGCACCACTAATGAGGTGATTCTTCAAGTTAGCCAAAGGCAGCCGAAGTGGAGTAGTATGGAGAGGATTCACATCCCTGCTAAATACTTTCTCATATTACACCGCTAATGGTCCGCAAATTCCACTGTGCGTTTTTTATTTAATGCTTGCTCCTCACAGTCTGTGTCCGCACGCTCACTGGACACGACAGATCATTCCATCGACAGGTAACGTTAGATGCAGTACAGTCTACATTACAGCTAGTGCTTGATCTACAGTCTGCAGAAATAATATTTTTAGGTAATATAGTGGTTATTTTTAATATTTCCTGTACTGTGACCATAGGCGGTTCTTGTTAATAATAACTGCAATAAGCAAACACTGCTAAATCCATCCATCCATGTAAATAAAAAAATTTCTGCTAACTAATAAACACATTTAAAACAACCAAACTACGGGACACGTGAAGGGACAAACTGCTCATACCTTTTTAAGCTGCGTTTAGATGTATTTCATTTCTGACGTTGAGATCTCGGGCAAAATTTTAATATTAAGTTAAAATGATACCTTGCAGATATACTGTTTATGGATTCATGGCCCTGTGAGCTGCATGTAACAGTCTGTATTATTATTCTGAATAAATATATTGATTTACATTTAAGAATTCGACATGAAAATTGTGTTATGTTAGATATAAAGTAATTACAAGATTTTAAAAGGTTTATAATAGAGGGGTGCCCTATTTGCCCTGCACAACACATGTCGTTGGGTTCATGAGATCAAGACAAGATATTTACTCTATTTTTAAGTAATCCTCAATATAGTCTTTAAAAACGCAAAATGCAAAATAGGTGCCTTTTAAAAATGAAAAGCCATAAAGTAGAACATAATGACTGTTCATTTCTCTAAATATGCAACATAAATATCTCTTTATTTTACAGTATTTATAGTTTATAGTTTTAGAATTTACTCAGCTGTCTGTCTTTTGCACACCAACCACTAACTGCAGATATTTTATTTTTTCCTTGCTTTATTTTGCATTACCATTTCAATTTCTGGTGTAAATAAGATTGCCAGACCATGATAAAGACACATTTATAATGTAAAACATCTGTCAGGCGTGACTGAACTTTGCTAATATGTGTACCGCACAGGTTGACATTCAAGTTGATGTTGCAAAGGATATCTTCATTTTACCCATAATGCCACAGGGGTCTTACTGTTTAGCCTTATAGGGATAGTTCACACACAAATAATTGTATCTCCCTTATGTCATTCAAAACCTGTATATGACTCTTACAAAAAAAAAAGATACATTTGGAGAAATGTCTAAGTGGTTTTGTGTCCAAACTATGGAAGTCAATGGGGGCCAATGTTGTTTGGTTACCAGCATTCTTCAAAATATCTTCTTTTGTGTTCTGCAGAAGAAAGAAAGTCATACAGGTTTGGAATGACATGAAGGTGTGTAAATGATTTCCATTTTTGAGTGAACTGTCCCTTTAACTTTGCATGCTATGCACTCAGCGTTACACATATGCACATAAACATTAAACACTCACATCCACTCTCTCCCTGCTGAATAGATACTCATTTTCCCGGATCAACAAGCTCTCACATTGACACAATCACACGCTAGGCATGTTTTTCTCCAGGGCTTGCTGTAATGCTAAAAGCCTGCTGGGTCTCAAGGGTTAAGCTGCATGAGGACGCATGAAAGAGACTCTAGAAAGCTTGGAAACTGCTGGTAGACATGCCGAGCTGTACCTGTCTGATCACACACCTTAAGACTGTGTGTATTGATTCCGACACATCTCTTTAATTAATGCATGTGAGCTTTGTGAGCGTTTTTGTGAGAGCGGGAATCAAGGCAAAAGTGAAAGACAGAGGAAAGGCTTGTGTTCTAGGCATTAGAAAAAAAGTTGCTTTCGTCGTGTGCATTTGGGTCTGATGAAGTTAAGGTGATGGTGTTTTGGGATGCATGTTATTTTCAGGCAGCAGGTTTTAGAAACATTATAGTGATTGAATGATGCTGTGACCATCCACCACACCCCCGAGCCAGACTATTAAAAAGAAGAACATTACAGGGTTGTTGGGTCATTTACCTAACTTGGCATTTAATGGAAGACAATTTGAATGTCTAGCTTCATCTCAAGTCTAAGAGAATAAATTGCATGACCTGTCTAGGATAAAAACCTTGGTAAAAATGAAGGATGTCAGTTGAATTGATAATAAATCAGGTCCTAGACCCACATGTAAATTCTTGTTCGAGAATAATACCACCTATGTATAGCAGTCCACAGAGGTCACAGTCAGCTTAGACCCAGCTGCTATAGCAAACCACACGCTTCACAAGACCACATTCCTGTGATCAGAGCGTGGCAAACTGGAACAGAACTGGCAGGTTTTTAGCAGACCTGTTTTTGACATGAATTACAATGACTGAAACATCCATCTGATGCAACAACCAAAAGCATCATAGGGAATATTCAGTGAAATGCAAATGATTATATAAAATATGTGTTTAATTCTAAAGACACTTTTTTTAATGTAGTTTTATTGCTTTACGTATCTGCTACATTACACTTATTGTATTTATTAATAACCTTTATCATTTAAAAGAATTGAAAAATACTTTTCTCAACTCTATAAGCCTCAGAGTGTGTTGGTCTAGACTCTACTGTGTCACCAGTCCAGTTCAACTGTTGTGTTGCTCTAGGCACTTGCGATTATGTCATTTACATAGCTATTATAAAGTTTTTTTTTGTGTGTGTTGTTGTTGTGAGGACGTCCGGGTTGCTCCTGCACTCGTTGGGTGATTTTAACATGTTGTAGGGGTCACTTAGGGGTGTGTATGTTTGTAGAAGTGTGATATTGCTGGTAAGTGTGTTGGCATATATCTGACTAACGGCTAGATTAACACAAATTCTCAAAGGGATGGTTTGGCTAATGTAATGCACTGTATATGACTGTAAACTCCTCCACTGCCACCTACAGGCTCTATGAGCACTAGCAGTACAATGCATCATTTCACACACAAATACATTTACATGCAAATTAATACAAGCATATGGCTTAATGTGTGGCTGCTTGTCACTGCTGACGTGTTGTGGGATATTTTCTGTCCTTTTTATATTAATATATAATATTTTTTAGTTTAGTTTAGTTGTACTTTATTTTCCAGCCTTGGCTGAAAATTGATCTTTGGTCTTGCTACACCATCAACGATACATTGACAAAGAATTGACAAATAAGCAAGTCTCTCGAGAGGGGGGGAGGACGAAAGGCTCAACAGGACAGATTCAATGGCAAGGACAGTGACACAGACGCAGTGAAGGCTCAGACAAACCACCTTGACCAGGGAGGCACCGGAAGTGAAATGCAGTTGCGGAAAGATCTGCAAAGGCGTAAGAGGTTTTAATATACACCAGAGCAAGTCCACGTGTGGTCAAGGATGGATGCATGCACACCGCTCAGACGAACCGTCTGGTGAGACGCAGGAGAACCCTAGGATGCCTTTAAAGATCATATCTTGACTTACTGAAACTTTAAGGTATAGACACAGAGTCTCTTATGTCTTTTTTGTGGGATCAGTGTGTTCTCCCTTGCAAGTGGTCATATAGGAATGACTCGTGGAGCAAATAAGAGAAACTCAGTATAAGTTTGTGTAAGAAAGTCAACGACTCACATGAACCTTAATAGCATTCTGCTCAGTGTGTGACAGAACAAGTTTCTTTTGTTCTCAAACACACACACAGTGCCATTATCATCAAACAGCTGTTCAGCACCAGGCTGATGATCTGTTGCCTGATTGTTGTCAAGACATTATAATGACATTCACCGTGATGTTTATTTGTGATAAAATGTAGTTATTTTTTTTACGATTATTGATAACACGCTTGCTAACAGCACATCATTTCTAAACGGTATGTCACAATGGCGTTTGGTAAATATACATCAGACGTCTCCCCTGAGATGCTGATGTAACACACAAACACACATACAGACGTCGTCCATGTACCCTCAGCCTCACCCCAGGCATTCTAGAGGGATGCAGGCTCAGAGGGGTTGCCATGGAGACCTGTTTACTCCGCTCCGTTCCCCCAGTGCACTGTGGCTAGATGATTGCCCCCCTTATCTGAAAAGATCACAACACACACCAGCAAACACATGCTTGGAGATGCATGCATCACACATACTTGTGCAAACGGACATCAAAACACATTCTGTCTAAAAATTACAAACATCCTAATTGTTTAGATTTTTCGTGGAAAAAAAGAGAATGGGTGATCTATTAAGATTTATTTTTAAGTTTTTTTATGGTTTGAGAAAGGGGCAGAAGACAGGAACGATGAGGAAGGAAAAGCTCAGTGTATCTGGATTATGTCTTGATGCTACTGTCTCTAGCTAATAAGAATATTATATTTATTATATTTCCAATATAAAATTGCTCTTTAATGCAGATCTTATTGCAGTGTTTTCAGTTTCAGTAAAGTTTTTCACGTAATTTTTAAGGTTTTGCTTATTGTATGTATTGGTGTGTGGTCAAAATGAAATTCTCTTATTTTCTCTCACTGTTGTTTTTTAGTTGGGGAACTCAAGGAGACTTCACCACAACTCATCCTCTTCCAGCAGTGAAAGTGAAACTTTTCACAGAGAGTACAGGAGTCCTTGCGCTGGAGGATAAAGAGCTGGGACGGGTCAGACACACACGCGCACAGACAGACACACACACACACACACACAGCTATCTTTATGAGGACATACATTGACGCAATGCAATCTCTAGCCCCTTACCCTAACCATCAGAACTGAGTACCTGACCCTCACCCTAAACCTAAACCTAATTATAACCTTATATTTATTATTGACCCTCAAACAGCCCTTTAAAGGGGTCTCAGAATGTGAGGACCGGCCACAATGTCATCACTTTACTCTCTTAGTCCTCACTCTGCTGGTCAACTCAAACTGGTCCTCATAAAGATAGATGTACAAGTACACGCGCACACACACGCGCACGCACGCACACACACACACACACACACACACAGATGAGCTGGCGAATGTGAGCTCTAATGCAAACTATATATGACTGACTGAACTGCAGTCAGTGTCCCAGTTTATTTCTTTATTTGGGATCTATATATAGTATATATAAAAGACTAAAAATGCTTTTGTTCCTCTGATGTAATAAATTGAAATTGTATATAATATGTTACCAGTTATATTATTACCAAAACAAAACAAATCGAATTGAAATGTTACATACATTTCTTTTAGTATTCTTTGCTTTATTGATATGATATGGTGGCATGCATGTTTATTACTGTTGTTTTATTTTATTAAATTATATTTTAAAATATTATTTTTATTACTTTTATAAATAAGATTTCAGAATTTAATGTCTCATGTTTTGACACTACATATGTTTTAAAATGTACCACAGGCTGTGCGTTCATTAGTTACAATCATAAAAATATTCTTAATCTGTGTAATGATGTGATTCCAGGTTGTACTACATCCAACACCCAACAGTCCTAAACAATGTGAGCTTCATAAGATGACTGTTACCAAAGGTTGCTCAGATGACCTGAAGATCAAACTGGCCGTCCGTATGGACAAACCACAGAATATGAAGCATTGTGGGTAAGTAATATCTGTGTGCATCAATGCATGACTGAATTACCAGTGGCACTCTATTGAGATTTGTAGAATTGAACTGTAGAATGATTCATATTATCCACTTTGTCAACTCCACTTATTACTAGATTTAAAAAACTTTGTTCTAGTAACATAAATTATGCCTTCAGCTCTTGTTATCTTATGGCGCCATCTGGTGGACAGAGCAACACATGTGTGACTGCAGGTTTACAGTGAACTTTATAACCTCTATTAGATTTTCTCCACAATACATTTTTAAGCAAATACCTACTGTATGATATTATTCAGTATAATTTGCAAGTAAGATTTTTGTTGTTTATGTAGTATAATAATATAAAACATAATATCATATAAAGTAATAACTTTTATGTCTGGATATACTGAAAACATTATTTTTTTGGCAATAAGTCTTGTTTTACAGAATTTGTGCGTGTAAGCTATTAATAAGGGTTTTCAGTGCATGTTGATATTTTTTATTGATAGGTCTATTTATTTTAAACAAGCAAAAACTATGTGTTGAAATACATTTTCCTTTAATATATGCAATTCTATCAATATATGTTTTATAAAATCAATAATCCTAATATATCTAAACCCTTTAGATTTTTTTTACTAAAATGCGTTTTGCTCAGTAGACACCGAAGTTCTGCTCTACAAGACTGGACGACATTACATTTAACCACTAGGTGGCAGTAAAACCGCATGTAAAATTCTGTATCCTTTCTTTCGTTTCCAACTCTCATCCTCTCTTGTTGATGGAAACACTTATTTCTCAATATATCTGGATTTTATTAAGTAACAGTTTACCAATGTTTTTATTATTTAATTATTTATTTAATAATATACACTACCGGTCAAAGCTTTTGGAGCACTTGAATTTTTTTTTTTGCATGATCCTTAAAATCTTTTAATCTGAAGGTGTGTTTTTCAATGTTTGAAATCACTTTTGTAGACAAAAATATAATTGTACCAACATATTAATTTATTTTATTAGAAAAACTTTTTTTAGTATTTTTGAAATGGATTATTTGGACCAAATCATAAATAAAAAGCGGTCAATGAGAGTCCAGCATAGATAGAAATTCCTTCCGTACTGTATAAAAAGCTTCCCAGGTTGGGACCTCAAGAAGCTGGATGATAAAATGCGAAGTGTATAAATTCTAGTCAAAGGGAGGCTACTTTAATGCTATAAAATATAACAAAAAGTTCATTTATTTTGGAATTCCCGCAGCTACATTTGTGTTATTTCATGGTTTTGATGGGTTTAATATTATTCTGACCTCTGGTAAAAAATTAATAAAGAGTAATCCTAAACATTTGACCGGTAGTGTATATAAATATTAATTTATTAATTTATGAGTGACAGAAACTTTCTGTTTCCCTTTTCATACATGATAATATTAGATGATAAATGTTTAGCTTTTATCATATTTTATATGTCATTAAATAATTAATCAAATTTTGTCCTTGATTTAAACTTGGATTAACAACTGTTGGACAGATTGTGACATATAATTCTTATATAGTTCTATAGTATTTATATTATGTTTATAAGTATCTGTCTTCTAATACATAATAATTTTTTTTTTTTTTACATTTTTACATTTTTGCATACATAGCTATTAATGTAATTACAGTATGCTGTACATGTATACAGGATATAATTATCTCTCTGTACATTATTAGTGTCAATAAAAATCAGAGAGAAAAGCAATAGTTGCCCGACACATCCCATGCCATATCTTGACACTATAATGCAACACCTGCTCTGCGTCTGTTCACAGATACCTTTGGGCCATTGGGAAAAACCTGTGGAAGAGATGGAAGAAGAGATTCTTTGTGTTAGTGCAGGTATGTGCTTTATCACCTCAGTGCCACTTCTAATGGAGGCTGTTTCCTCCCCTACCGATTCTGAGTTTTCATCAAGTGCTGTGCATTTCCATTTTCATTGTGTGTGTCAATATCAGTCGAGTGAAGTACACTGGATCCCTGGTTCATTCTGATCCAGCATTACAGCAGCGCGTCAGGTACTTCGCTGAAGCCTTTTTTATTTCTGTCCTCTTTGTGAGAGCTTCAGTCAGCTCGTCTGTGCTGGATTGTAACATGTCTGAGAGCTAAAAGTTGACAGGCGGCCTGACTTAGTAAAGAACCAGCACTCGCAGCTAAAAGAGCCCACATCACACGCCCACCAGTCGCTCGCAGCTACAGCAACAGCAAGTGACAAACAAAAGTCAATACACTGACATGATTTATTTACCTCCGTGTACGTCTGCATGGGTCTGTGTGCATGCGAGTGAAAAACATTTTGCCGTGCCCTGTTTGTGTTTCAGAATGTCAGTGTGGGTAGGAAAATATGCCAGAATGCGCTTTTTGCGTTTTGGGTATTTTGTCTTTTATTTTGTTGGTTTCACACTTTTTGTTTATTTGTTTGTTTTTTCCTGATATAAGTATTTACACAAACATCGACACACTTCCATCTGTTTCTAACCTGGGCTTGTGAACGTAATTGTTAAGGTTGGCGTAATTGCAAACCCAAGGAGTATGTGACATCAAGGTTTACATGCATGTTTCTGATTGTCAAAAACATTTCTGTAAAAATAAATAAGCAGGAAATTTGTCAGTATTTGACTTTATTTAATTCCAAACCTCTTGAGAAACGTGAGAGAGCTTTAAAATAATCATATTTGGCTAATTAAAAAAAATGCCATATGGGTCTGAGTACCTTAATAACAGTCTCTTATGTCTACAATATTTATTTATTTATAAAAATTGAAATTTAGTTATTCATTTCCATTGGATCAACTTATAAAATATAAATGTGAATCCTCACCCTACATTTTTTAAGTTGTTTCAATGAAAACCTTTTTCAGTGTATATACAGTTCCCAAGATGTAAACTGCACTTTAATGCACTTTTTTAAAATCTTACATATATGATTCAATCTTAAAGATATTCAGTTAACATTTTAATTTGGTTATAAATGTTCTGTTGGTTGTGCTTTGGTCAAATGTTTGTCCAATGTTGAAACAGGATGTTTTCTGGACCAGCGTTGAACCAGCGATGTTAACATCTTTCAAATTGATCTATAGGCTAGCCATTATAACATTTTTTTTTTAAATCTAGGGAACTGTGCTTACTGATGGTGTTACTTACATCACGCTAACCTGTTTTGTGATATCCCTGTACATATTGTGATTATATGTGCATTTATTTCTACATACTAAAGTGACCAGGGTTTAATTGACATAGGAGCGATTGTGTATAAATATGGGGTTTGTGTTACACGGTGGGTGTGAGTTCACTGTTGCACTATTCATAGATAATTGCAGCACCACGTAGACCATTTCATTTTCCTGTTTGATAAAAAATGGCCTTGAAAAAGGCCGTCATGTTGCCTTTGGTGACAGTTCCATTTTATTAGTTAGTGTGCATTGTATTTTTTAAACAAGGCAGTGTTAATATCTCCTCCTCTATGCATCTGCAGCCCCCCAAATCTTGTATTCAGTGCCTCTGAGCGGCCATGCCGCTCTCTTTGTAAATTGGAAGCATAAGGCCCAGCATTATGATTCAAAGTGAAGTCTAATTATTTTACGGTTGGTAGGCAATGTGACAAAACAGCGGGCAGACGCTTTCTGTGCTTTCTTTTTTTTCCACACGTCTCCTCTCTTTGCTGCTCCGGCTCAAGCGTGGATCTGAATATGGTAATGCGCTCGAGTGACCTGGAGGGGTAGAAGTGTGCGGGTGGCATCCCGCTTTATATTTCCACCGTTGCATCCAGCCAATACCGCCTGATCGATTTTCACCAGCCCGTCTCTCTGTTTCCGTCCGCGATGCGATTTGCGGAGCATCAACAATAACAAGGTTATTTAAAAGAGCAAAAGCACGCAGGGGTAATCAGAAAGCAAAGTCATTTAAAATCCTTTAACCGTCGGTTTGACAGCGGGTCAATGGCCCCACTGGCTACACGGTGAGCGAGTGCTCCGTCATAAAGCTTCTGTAGCTTTTGACAGGCCCAAACTTTAGCGCCTGAGCGTGTTAGAAAGCGGGTTGATGGAAGAGTGTGTGTATTTGCAAGTGGGGGGTGTGTGCCCCAGCAGAGTCCTGAAGGCACCTGGGTGCCACCAAGCCAAATCGGGGCCCCGGAGCCAGCCCAAGTGCCCGTCACACACATGACATTGAATTTATCATGTCACTCGAAGACGCAGCTCTCCGCAGAGTGAGAGAGGCCTGCCACTTTCAGCAGAGGTGACGGAGGCACTGAATTGGTGTAGCGCTGCGGACGGAGCCGGGGTGTGACGGAGAAAGGGTTGACAGCAGCGTGTCTGTGTGTGTGTGTAATGTGAGAGAGTGCGTACTCGTGTGTGTATTATGACTGGCACCTAGCTGTACGACTCACATCCAGGCTGACAGTATGTCGTTCCACTCCTCTGACAGTCCTGTTTGATTGACAGGACAAAACCACAGCCCAAACACGCCCAGATAGTGACCAAGACAGTCTCCCTCTGAGCACCCTTAATTTGAACCCTGACACTTTTAATACACACATTTAATAGAAATGAAATATGTGTTTTCTTTATTATTTGTTGTATTACATTTTTATATCTGTCTATGTACAGGTATGAATGCATTTTCTGTCTCTCTGTCTGTCTATCTATAAATGACCTGTCTGTCTTTCTGTCCGTCTATTTGTTTATCTGTCTGTCTGTCTATCTATTAATCAATTGACTGTCTGTCTGTCTGACTGTCTGTCTGTCTATGAATTAACTGTCTGTCTGTCTGTCTGTCTGTCTGTCTGTCTGTCTGTCTGTCTGTCTGTCTGTCGTCTGTCTGTCTGTGTCTCTGTCTGTCTGTCTGTCTGTCTGTCTGTCTGTCTGTCTGTCTGTCTGTCTGTCTGTCTGTCTTTCTGTCTCTGTCTGTCTGTCTGTCTGTCTGTCTGTCTGTCTGTCTGCCTGCCTGCCTGTCTATCTATCTATCTATGAATTAATTTTCTGTACGTCTGTCCATCTGTCTATGAAAAAATTGTCTGTCTATCTGTTTATCTGTCTGTCTGTCTGTCTGTCTGTCTATCTATTAATGAATTGTCTGTCTGTCTGTCTATGAATTAATTGTCTGTACGTCTGTCCATTTGCCAATGAATAAATTGTCTGTGTGTCTGTCCATCTGTCCGTCTGTCTGTGTCTCTGTCTGTCTGTCTATGAATGAATGGTCTGTCTGCCTATCTTATCTATGAATTAATTGTCTGCACGTCTGCCCCTTTGTCTATGAATAAATTGTCGGTCTGTCTGTCCATATGTCCGTCCATCTGTCTGTCTGTCTGTCTGTCTGTCTGTCTGTCTGTCTGTCTGTCTATCTATAAATTAATGGTATTTCTATCTGTTTTTCTGTCTGTCTGTCTATCTATCTTTAAATTAACTGTATGTCCATCCGTCTGCCCGTTTGTCTGTATGTCTATGAATTCATTTTCTGTCCGTCCATCTGTCTATCTATCAATGAATTTATTGTCTGTCTGTACGCCTGTCTGTATATGTCTGCATAAATAATAAAAAAGATAATGTCTAATTGAAATCTTTGATTGCAGATTGTTTGTTGTTCATGTAGAGTTTGGGATAAAAAGTGACAATAGTCTTAAAACAGGGAACGTCAATAAAAAGTTATGGTAGATTAACAAGTGTGTGTGTATATCTCCATGTTCTCTTCAGGTGAGCCAGTATACCTTTGCCATGTGTAGCTACAGAGAGAAGAAAGCAGAACCTGTTGAACTTCTCCAACTGGACGGATACACTGTGGATTACACCGACCCTCAGCCAGGTCACAAAATGTCACAATTCCCATGACATCACAATGATTTCTAATTGTGTTTGCATTGAAATCTACTGGCTAACCATATAATCTCTACTGACCCGCGCAACTGTTAGACCAGCAGGTGGCATGTGTTTCTATAGTTTAAAGTCATTTAAAAGCAAGGGATAGGTGACTCATTTCATTAATATTAAACAAACACAGGTAATGAAGTAGTTAAGCCAATTATGTTCTAATTAAAGCATATGAATCCTTGCATAAAACATGCACAGTGGCGTTGGAAACGAAAAACTGAAATGTAGTGTCTGAGCAATTTTTGAATAGTTGAATAGCATTTTAGATATCTTGATAATTTGAGTGTTGATATTTAATGAATGAATCAATGGTAGTCAAGATCAAGCACATAATTTTAAATATTGTCACAAAAAATGACATGAAGTAAATTACAACATTACACTGTAAAACATTTTTTTAATCATTTTATACAATGAATAAATGATTGAATTGGACTAGATTAGGTTACGCCAACAAAAGATGATAACACATTGCAGTCCAAACAGTAACTTTTACAGCATCCATTAATCTAATTTATGAACAATTTCAAAATGTAATGTTAACGTTTACATTACCATCATATTGTCATTTTCAAATAGTTTATAAGGATCAAATGAAATCAAATGACGTTTCAATCACAAATAATGAATATGTTAAATGCAGGTCTGGATGGCGGTCGGACATTCTTCAATGCTGTAAAGGAGGGAGATACTGTGATATATGCCAGCGATGACGAGCAAGATCGAATCTTGTGGGTTCAGGCAATGTATCGTGCCACGGGCCAGTCCCACAAACCCGTCCCCCCGACCCAGGTGCAGAAACTTAACGCCAAAGGAGGGACCGCACCACAGCTCGACGCCCCTATCTCTCAGTTTTGTAAGTGTGGAATACTTCCAGTCCACAGATCGACTCCTGCTGATCGCAGTCACACACACGCAGGGCCAGAAATGCATTCATAATGACACTGTTAGCGTTCAGAGTATTATCACATTTACATTACCTTGACATTTGTGCATTTGGCAGATGCTTTTATCCAAAGCGACTTACATTGCATCATACTACTCAATTGAGTATGCGCAATCCCTGGGATGGAACCCACGATGTAGGCGTTGCTAGCACCATGCTCTAACCAGTAAGCCACAGAGAAGCATGTGCCATGTCCCATCTCACTATACAATAGAGTCAATACATTTCCATTCAAAGCAACACCTTGATCGTTTAACTCCCTATTTGACAATTATCAGTGTACACCTCCTACTTCTTATTGTAAGAAAGTGAAAAGTCACTTGTTTATATATTGCTTGTGTCTTATGTCCCTTCATTTGTTTTCCCTTTTTCGCCCCTGTTGTACTCCCCTTTGTTTTTCTCTACATTATCCCATACCTTTTCTCCTCTTGTTATTAATGCCCATATAAACAAGCGTATCGAATCTCTTTTCACAAGCTTTGCTTATTGCACTCTTTGTAAAGGGAGTAGTTTCTTTCTTTCTCTCTGTGCTGTCTTCTACTCCATGCGAGTCTATATGTCATTCTGGTTTGTTCCCTCTTACCCTGCTCTCTTGTAGCCGGACTGAAGGGTAAGTGTTTCCCTGTAGCAGGCACAGATCAGATAAACCGCTCCGGATTATCTGACACAAGCAATGTGCTATTCGCTATTACCCCTTCTCTCTGCAACACGTCCTTATCAGTCTCCTCCTGTTTTGGATTGATATACACGCTTTCTTTTTAACACTAGGATGCATGTGAAATTTCATTTGTCCAGTTGCATACTTGCCCTCTCTCAACATGGCTTCATGGGGTCAAACGCCGCTGACGCAAACAAAGGCACGTGTAGAGAAAAAACGCATCCATCTGTTTTCTTCTAGGCGGTTCATTGCCGAAGAAAATCCCATGTAGTTGCAAATAAAGATTTCAAACGGAGAATTTGGTAAATGATATAATTACAGTGATTTTCTTGATGGTAGTTGTTGATTTATTGTGCTAAATGAATTCTGCGAAACTACTGGCGTGTTCTGCACCCTTCAGCAGCTGGTAATTACAATGTTAAGGGTGGCATGCTATGAATAAAACAGTGTATCGGCACCCTGATTATTTCTGGAAGCTATCAGTGGAATGTTACCAAATAACTACTTGCTAGTTCACACCCGCTTCTCTCATTCGTATATAGTCGTGCCACCACTGTTTTTTTTTTTGCTAGAGCCTTACGACAGCATCGAAATTAAATTGTTGTGGTTGCAGTTTTAAATGTGCGGATTAGGATGTAATCTGACAACATTGGCTGTTTGTGAGTGTTTTTGGTTCTAGATGAGATTTGTTTTCTTGTTGTTGAAGCTGTGGACCCAGTATGTTTGCCCTTCTTGATATTTTTGTATAAATGAGAGTCGGCAAATATGCATCTTGAATATAGATCAGCAGACAACGTGTGTTTATTTATCACAACGTACATCCTGTAAGCTAATGTCACAGCTATAGGCTGTGATAGACATGCCTTTAATTGTATAACTAGTAAAAACCCTTTGCCACACACATATATTTCCTCACACAATGTCTTGGTAGTATTTCCTTTTGTTTTACTATAGAGCTACTAACAGACTAACATGTTTCTTTCCTCACTTTTGGTAGGATACTGCTCCAGTTTTTGTATGTTAAAGCCATTTTTTGGTATTTTAAAGCCGGGTGCACTGTGATAAAAGGGAATGTTCACCTGGTCCGTGACATTTTGAGATTACTGGGGTCTTGTCGACTTGCATGAATGACCTAATGGCTTAATAACTATAATAGATTTAAAAGCGGTTTATTTGGTTATTCGTGAATGAGAAAACAGAAACTTATGACAATAATGACAGTTCGTGGATTTCTTTTAACAGTATGTTTTCTGATGAACAAAGAATAACCAACAAAAATTACAAACTTAATAAATAAATAATATAATGCAATATAATATAATAAATCATTATGAATTTCTTCCCCTGAGCAATTTATTTACTGATCACTCTTAAACAAAGAAAACACTGATGGACGGTGACTGTCAGCTAGGGTCAGGGCTTTTTTAATCCAGTGTGATAAGAACTGAAATAGCGATGGAGCTCTAAAAGTGGCTCACGTATAGACTTGTCTGCAGGCCTGATGAGGGTGGCCATATTGCTGGAATCGGACTTTAAACACAGATTAAATTAGAAACCACTTAATAAACTATGTCTCCGCTGTCACTTCTGCATCCCTCTTTTTCTTTATCTCCCTCGGTCTGTCCATCCCTCACTCATTGAAGTGTCCATTCTGTCACATGGGTACCCTCGGCTCTTGTTGGCCCAGGGCCGAATCTCAGACTACCCATCCGTCCATTGTGCTTGTCTGTGCAGATGCATACACATAAAAAAAACCTAGCACTAAATAGCCCCAAATGCTCTTCACTTTGGACTGTCCAAGAGAGAAGATCTATAAATGAAGAAAATCCATCAATCAGTGTCATTTCTGCTCTGCCCTGTTCGGACAGGGCCGACTAATGTCATTGTGTGTTATTGTCCAGAGATCTCCTCTTGTCCAGTGTCAAAGAGACATGACAAGCTCATATTAAGACATAGGAGAACGACACAATGTCACCTTGTTGACTTATGGGTGATTTCAAGGGATCATTCCTCTCCTACTGAAAAATAAACAGTAATTATTGAACATGATATACTTGTCATGAAAGTTTTATAATAGTAATTTGATTTACATAATTTAATGTTTTACATATGATTAAGTAATAAACATGATTTAACATTTGAATATAAATACAGGAGTTTCCAAGAGTGTAAAACTATGCTTTTTGTTTTTGTTTTAAAAACTATAGACCACTTCACAGGGTGTAAACACTGGTTCAGGGTCCAGAGGCACATCCAGATTTATTTTAGTTTTGAAATCTTAAATATAAAATGTAATCTTAAAGATATTCGTTGAACATTATGATTTGGTTATACATATTCTGTTTTTTGCATTTTGTTCAAATGTTTGTGGAATGTAAAACCAGCGTTGAAACAGCATTACGCCATCCGAAGTGGTCTATACATACAAATTCAGCATTACCATGAACTAAAACATTGAATCAAAAAGATACAAAATTCAGAATGTCTTTCACTTCAAAATATCATAACATTCGTAACTTTTTACTTGATCTGTTCTGTTAAAAATGTGAAGTGATAAAGTAAGTTAAGATAAAAAAAAATCTATGCTGTAAAATCAATGAATTCCAAAAAATTTTTGTTTGTGTTAACAGTATGTGTGTGTTTGGCGTATTTTTATATGTATGAATAAATACACAAAAATGTATTTAAGAAATATATATATGTATATAAATATACACGCCACACATATATATAAATTGAAATCGATTAATTGTGATAATTGGATTTCACAGCACTATTAAGATTTATAATGATTTTATTATATCTTATTTAAGTTTCTGTGTTTTAAACTATTTTAATACAGTTTATATATCCAATATGTTTAATACTCGCATAAACAAGAATTTAAGCCAAATATAGATTACTCTTATTTGTATTGTACATTAAAAAAAACAATCTTCCATTACACAGATAAGCAAGTAAAGTAGCATGTAAAGATGTATAATCGCAGACGCTCTGTAGGAGGTGTCTTGTGAATCATACAGTATAGCTCTAAAGCCCCTGGCTGAAACGGGACATTAAAATAAGAATAGCCCCTGACCGGTGGCAGGATTAAGAAACGACCCTGTTTATTTGCGCAGGCCCAGATGTAATGCCCAAGCTTACCGACTGCAGAGGAAAGTGAAAATGTGTTGTTGAATTTATTTAGTCCCTTTAATGGACAATGGCTGGCAGGGGCAGGGGGGCTCTCTCAGTCCGGGGTTTAGAGGCGCTGGGTTTCTTTAATTAGGGTTGCCCTGAGGGGGGGCAGAGGCCTGCGGACCGAGCAATGAATGGGGAGGGAGTAAGCGTGAACGCTGTTGTCGTTTGATTAACAAGGCCAGACCGAGACGCTGGCTCAGACAGGTCCTGCTGGATTACAGAGCCAAATAAATCTATCCATAATAATACATTGAAGTATAAAGGAACAATATAGGCAAATAACATAATAGTGTTTCTCATACACTCTAATTGAGACCATGCAGATTAAGGGGACTGTATTAATATATAAATGAGGTCATATTACTTTTTGTATGAAGTAGTTTAAGTAGTCACATTATTGATTATGGCATAGTTTAATACATATGATGTACTGTAACTGACCGTACATAACTACAAACGTCAAAGTAAAATGGAAAATGCAAGCAAATAACAACATTTTGTTTCTTATATTCTTCATTCATTCGTTATTGATTAAAAAACAATCGATTTTAAAATGCATTCTATATAGAATGAAGTGTTAGAATGTGCATTCAAGACACTTTGCTATTATGCAAGTTGACAATGACACTTAATACGCTTCAGTGCTCATGTGCTCAGGTGAATTTGGCTCAGGTGAGAGATCTCAGTGTGGTCTCCTTTGACTTTGACGTGTGTGTTTTTAAGACCTCTTTCTCTTTCTATACGTACCCAAACTTAAACAGATGCAGACCGAGCGCAGAAACATGGAATGGATGAGTTCATCTCCGCTAACCCCTGCAATTTTGACCACTCTTCAATGTTTGAGATGGTTCAGCGGTTGACTCTGGACCACAGACTCAACGATTCGTACTCCTGTTTGGTAAGTGAGCTTTCAGTTCGTTTCAGTTCAGTCAAGACGTCTGGAGATGTCTAGTATTACCATGTATAATATCAACCCTGTTACTTTGAACAGCTGTTGAATGTGTGATCTCTGAAATACATAAAAAGATGTGTGAATGGTCTAACATGCAATGCATTTGTGGTATGTATGCATGGTTGTATCTCAGGGTTGGTTCAGTCCAGGCCAGGTGTTTGTATTAGACGAGTACTGCGCCAGGTACGGAGTACGGGGTTGTCACAGACACCTGTGCTACCTGAACGACCTGCTGGAAAGGGCGGAGAAAGGCTCCATGATCGACCCCACACTGCTACACTACAGCTATGCCTTCTGCGCTTCTCACGTGCATGGCAACAGGTACAACTGACCTCTCTCACTTTTAACCCCTTCATATCGGATTTATTCATCCAGTTCATAATTCATTTTCTCTCTTTTCCATTCATCCTACACTCACCTGAAGTTCTTCATGTCTACCAAAAATCACTCCATACCTTTTCTCAGTCCTCCCTTTTTATTTGTCTATACACCCACTGTCCACACATGGGCAGAAACAAAGGTAAAGACAAAGGATGCAAAGAATCTTTGTGGCGGCCAGCAGGCTCTTTCTCCTCAGTGTGTTGTCGAAACCGCCATCCTCTCTTTTGGAGGCATATAGGACATATAGGTAATAATCCAGAATTGGGATTCCAGAATCCCAATAGGAGCCCAAATTCTCTTATTACTTGAATCATAGGATGCACGGTACTGCATATTTCTCTTCTTTAACACAATAGCGAACTAGATTAGGAAGACAAAACGAGCATTTGTGTCCCCGGGACTAGATCTGAAAATGATTGTTTACCTTTAACCAAGTTCTCATTCCGTAGGTTATTTGATCTTATTAAGGAGTTTACGTGTCATAATATCATGCTAAATAGTACAGAATGATATTCATAACTTTTTCATTTTACCTTAATACTTTTGTTTGTTTTGTAATTTATTTTAATCATTACAATTCAGCAATCTTTGACATAATACTTTAAGTTTAATGGGATAGTTAACCTTCAAAATGAAATTTCTGTCATTATTTAAACTTCCCTATTTTCATTACAAACCTGTATGACTTTATTTCTCCTGCAGAATGTGAAAGAAGATATTTTCAAAATGTTGGTAACAGAAAACCCTTGCTCCCCATTTACTTTTTGGGTCCACATTGATTTTTGTCCATGCAATAGAGGTCAATGGGGTCCAACATTTTTCAATCTTCTTTTGCGTTTTGCAGAAGAAAGAAATCACACAGGGTGAGTTTCAAGATTTTCATTTTGTAGCGGAACTGTTCCTTTAATTTAGATTCAACATAATCAAATAACATGTTATTTTTAAGTGTGAATTTTAAATAATATTTTAATTATTTTTTGTAAAAACAAAAAAATGTTGTAAGGCTTTTACAATTTGCATCTTTTCACCTGCGGTTCTGATTTTAGTTTGCATTACGGTTAAGTTTGAGGAGATGGGGCTTTGAGTTTCATCCCTAGAACCTATAGAAATGTCTGATTTACATCTTCATAGTTGATTTTTTTTCTGTAGAAATAAATAAACCTGGCCTGATTCCTTAAGCTTTGGCTGATTTCTAGACAGGCAAACAGCAGATATTTCATGTCTGTCTCACCCTGCATGTCTTATCACATGCTTGGCTTGTGAAATGCATTTCTTAACCTTTTTCTCTTTTCATTCAGCTTTTTTGTCTGATCTATATTTGTATTTATTATTTATTTCCATTGTTGTTTTCATAACTTAAATTGCTGGTTTCTCTTCTTTTATCTTTCACTTATATTTTATCCTCATGCCATCTCCTCATAACCTTGTGTATGTGCGTGTATGTTGAATATGAAGCCAAAAAATGACCGGGCTACTAAAATGGCCCGTGTCGGAGAGCGAACTCCTTAGTGCTTTGTTTCCCTCCCCCCCTGAGCCCTTGACCCCCTCTAAGAAAGAGAACAAAATCATGGATGTCTGGAGAAAATGGGAGTCTAAGTCGCAGGTGGTCACAGGCCCTAGAAGGTGAGAACAAAAGTGTAGCCCATTCTTATGGGTGTGATTTTGCGTCATGCCCCACCCTGGCCCTTAACCTGACACTGGAATATAAACTAAGGCTAGAAATGCATTATAACATCCACATGTTTGTACAATTGTGTAAAGTACAAAAGTGAAAGTGACCTATTTGTCAGTTATGGTTACCCATACCCGAAATATACCTCTGCTTTTAACCCATCCAGTGAGTAGTAGTGAACACGTACACCCGGAGCAGTGGGCAGCTATCACTGCAGCGCCCGGGGAGCAAGTAGGGGTAAGGTGCCTTGCTCAAGGGCACCTCAATCATTACCTGCCGGCCCTGAGGATTGTACACTTCTGTGATTCGTATCCATTCTTTATTTGTACCAAATGTGTGCCAAATGTAAAAATGCCATAAAACAGATAATACGAAAATTCAGATTTTGGTTTCAAGTGCAAGATATGTGTGAATTCGTGAGAGAAGAAGAGAAATGAAAAGGGTGAGATAGATGGGAACAGAATGTGATAGACATGTGTTGAATCAGTGAGGAGCATGCAGGGTAAAGAGAGAGACAGAGAATGTAGCTGGAGGTCAAGGGTTGACAGGTTGACAGGTCATCTCTCTTTCTCGCTGTCTCCCTTTCAAACTAAGCGTCTAAGGCCCGTCTCCAGCCTGTACGCTTGTGCCAAAACCTCACGTCCAGCCAATAACACTCTCTTCATAACTGACATGGGCCCCAGTTTATACCTTGTGGCATTACGGTCCTATTCTGATATTATTAAGCCAAATAATGTACAAGTGTTACAGATGATGACTGTGGATCTCTAATGTTGTTTGACATGATACAACTGTATCATAACCAAAACTTGATTACAATAATCTCATGTGTATGAATATGTGTCATGCCAAATAGTGTGTTTAAAATGAAAATGAAAATAAAAATGTTTATAAGATACGTCTTCTTGTAGGGACCAAATCAGATCCAGAATGATTTTGTGACTTTGAAAAGGTACTTTTTTACAAAAATGTTATCAAATCTAGCAGGGAAAAAAAAGCGATAGTTCACCCAAAAAGAAAAAAAGTGACTCACCCTCTTGTCATTTCAAACCTTTGTGACTTTCTTTCTTATGCAGAACACAAAAGAAGATATTTTGAAGAATGTTGTTAACTCAAATATAAATGCATAGTATCATGCAATGTAAGTCGCTTTGGATAAAAGTGTCTGCCAAATGCAGAAATGTAATGTAATGTAAATGTAACTGGTCCCCATTCACTTTACCAACTATGTTCTGTAGAGGAAAGAAAGTTATAAAGGTTTGAAATGACAAGAGGGTGAGTGAATGATGACAGAATTTTCATTTTTGGATGAACTGTCTGTTTAAACACTGTTGTCAAATATTTGCAAACTAAAGTATAGTTTATTTCATCTTTTCAAGCACTCAAATGAGGAGATTCCCCCCTTCCTTGTAAAAGTGCTTTGAGTGTCCATTAAAAAAGCGCTATACAAATGTAACGAATTTTTATTAATTATTATTATTAAATAAGGTAATTTTCAATGGTCCTGTGGTATGTATCATATTCCATGTATAAACTGTGAAAACATTTATTAATTTAACATAAAAATATAAGTTAACACAATTAGTTTGCAACAGATTCAATTTAAGCAACTTATTTTTTCAAGTTGAACCAACAAATCGTAAGCGCTCCTTAAACAGCTTGTTTATCAAATTTAGAATAATAAATAATTAAAAAGAATAACATAGCATGTCAAACCATGTTTACTACAACTTCACTATGGCATTGATTCAACTAGCCTACATGTTCAGTTTAAGGCTTTAACATGTCCGAGGTACATAACAAATACGAGGAAGGTTTTTTTATTTACGAAATGTTTTTTTTTATTTAACAAAATAATATAATCTTAATTTTTCTTAAGTGGAAATAATTGTCTTATCGTGCTAGCCAGGCACATCAGTCGAGATACTTTGTCCCGCTGGTTCTGTCTTCTATCCATCCGTGTTGTTGTGACACTCAGATAGAACAGAAACACACTCACAGCCGACGTATGTCACCTGCGCGGAGTTTAACACACAAGCGTACACCCGTGCCCGTGCAGAATGTGACTAAAGGGTCCGGCTCCTTATCGTTTGTGACACGGTAGACGGAAGGAGAACTGTGAGCAGAGTGTATGTGACAGTGGAGGCGCGGGTCGGCGTGACAGCGGTTTGAGGAGCAGGAGACGTGACACGCTCCTCGTCAGGCCGCTCCTCGTGTCAGCCCAGCGCATGCTGAAGGACAGAAAATGAAGAGTTGGGGGGCTGGGATTTCGGGGCGAAACGGCTGTCACGTCAGACGGGGGTCCAGTGCGTGATGAGAGGGGTGTTGGTGGAAGGGTCGCCCTCTTCTTGTTTATAAAAATACCTTACAAGTGCAGCTGTTGTAGACACGAAATGGGAGAGAAAGCAAGAGTAGATGTTTGAAATCACGCACAAATCAATTGCGATTGTCAGGTTGCCATAAGAAGAACAGCGGATGGATGTCCAAGCATTTTATGATAAACTTTATTACATACCGTGTGCCATACTTGCAATGAGATGGATGTTGCAGTTACATTTTTGAGCGTTTTGAATATTTTCAAGAACGAACAGCACAGCAGAAACAGGAAGTGTTAAATACGTCATGGTAATTTGGCTTAGTCCAGAAAAAGATCAGGTGTGGCACTGGATGGATCAGGTGAACTGTTTTCCAGTTTCTCACACTCTCTTCAGGGTTTCACATGAAGTCACAGTAAGAAACCGGCGAGTGTGTGTGTTTATGTGGTGCGAGGTTGAACCCCTGTGTGATGAAAGCAGGGGGCTGTGGTAATCCGTGCCAATGTCTTTGTATTGTGAAGGACTCTTTATATGACAGTGGATGGGGGGTATAAATAAGACCCTTCCAAAAAGCCTTGCCTTAGGAGGTGATCACATGCACACACACACACACACACGCGCACACACACACACACACTTAATTGCTTGCGTTGCTTCATGCATTATTGTTTTAAATCCCAATTATTTAAAGCACTTATGCAATTCACAAAATGACAAAATGTAGGAAACATTTGTGGTGAATCCAATGTGCACACTAGGCAATAAAAAGTAATGCTTAACTGAGCCACACAGCATCACTCCACTGCATTTCAGGTCTCTAAAACGTTTTAAAGTGCAGATTGTGTGGTGCTCACGGACAGTTGATCGGTTAAAGCGCTCTCCTTCATTTGAGATCCTTCGATAAATCCTTGGTGCTGCTCCCGTTAACATTTGTCTCTGAGTTTTATACATTCAAACACTTATGCATATATGCAAATATACTCGCTGCTTTTTATGGTAATAATGTTTGTGATTAATTAAAGACTTTTTCAGACTCTCTGACTAATACACACCTTCTGTGTCTCAATTAAGCAGTTGTAAATGAAAATGATTTATAGTGCTGATATAGTTGCCCTGTGTCTGGCCTGTACGTGATCTTTGTGAGTTAAATGAGAGGAGCAGTGGCATTCATGTTTGTCTGTGTGTGTCGCCTCAGGCCTGATGGAATCGGTACCGTCTCAGTAGAGGAGAAAGAACGTTTCGAGGAGATCAAAGAACGACTGCGCGTGCTGCTCGAAAACCAGATCACACACTTCAGGTAGATTACTGGCAATCTGGGCAAAATTAAAGATAATATAGACAAAACATACAGGTGATGTTGAAATGTATGGTACCCTGTAACATAGTTTTGCTGTCTTAAATTGGTCAGCTTGGCTTTACAGGTAATTTCAATTGACTATTTTCGCCAGTGGTGCATTGTTATTACAATTTTTTTGCAATAAAAATAAAAATAAAAAATACTAAGTTCAAATGGCTTGTAAAGCCAAGTTGGTTGCATTAAAAAATTTAAGGCAGCTATTTTTTTTTTACAGTGAATATGTATTTTTTTCCACAGTAAATTTGTAGTTGCAGAATACATAAATGTGGAACTTGATGTCTGTAAGAATTTTAAATAGGTAACTCAGAAAGTTAAAATAGGTATTTGTAATGTTTATTCAAACCCTTTCTAATAAAATTCTCTTTGAAGGTATTGCTTTCCATTTGGACGTCCAGAAGGAGCCTTGAAAGCCACATTGTCGCTTTTTGAGAGGGTGTGGTACCATTTTTATTTTTTAGATCAGTCAATGTGAAATTGTTATGCATTAAAACTGTACTATTTAGTATTCACTTCTGTATTTTTCAGTATTTATTATGGATTGTTGACAAATAAGTGTGTAACTTTGTCTTTGGTGTGACATAAAAAAACTATCAATGAAGATAAATCTCTCTCATGCTATTTTATATTATTCCTTTTTTATAGTTTTAATATAATTTTATTAATATTATTAAAAGTTTGCTTTCTAATTTTTTGCTGTCACACCATAGGATACATGTATGGTATATTTGTCAATTACCAACATGCAATATTCAATCATTTTAATTAATTACAATCGTTTTCAACTACCCACACTTACATTAGACTGTTTCATGGGACACGTGCCTGGCCCGAAGTTAACTTTCGGTCTGTGTTTGTTGATTGGTCTGGCTAGTGGCTAATAATATAACTATTTATATTTAATTTAATTTATATTAATAAGAATATTTTATTGTATTATAATTATTTAATATTATACATTAAATAAACAATTTGTTGAATTTTATTCTATATTAATTTTATTAAATTAACAATTTATTGAATGAATGAATTTATTGTGTATTGCTGTACACCCAAAGCGCTTTAAAATCATATGAGGGGGGTCTCTCCTCACCCACCACCATGGGTTGTTTAACTTTGTCACATTTAAGTTCATCTAAGTAGCGGTTCTTCTACTGGTAACCCAAAATAATACTGGCAAGACATACTTTGCTAGCTATCTTATTTGTTATTTCTATTGCTTGTTATCAGAAATAATATTTACATTTAGGCATTTGGCAGACGCTTTTATCCAAAGCGACTTACATTGCTTTATCCTATACATTTTACATAGGTATTTGCAATCCCCTGGGATCGAACCCACAACCTTGCGTTGCTAGCGCAATGCTCTTACCACTGAGCTACAGGAAAGCCAATATAAAGGGACTCTGTTGTTTGCAGATGTGTACCAGAAGTTAAGTTCCTCAAAACATATATATAATGCTAGATTTCTCTTTTCTTTTGTTCAGGTACTGATGAAAGACATCGTGACACCTGTACCTCAGGATGAGGTGAAGGCAGTGATTCGAAGATGTCTGGAACAGGCAGCTTTAGTTAATTACCAGCGTCTATCTGAATATGCCAAGGTGGAAGGTAGGAAACACATTCTTGAGTGAATGTTCTCTTATCTACCCTGTTTTTTTCAAAGGCACCTCTAATACAGCACTTGACATGTTTCTCACATGGAGACAGTGTTAGCAACAGTGATACTGTTAGTACAGTCCTTCCCTTTCAGATGAAGTGCTACAATGCCATTGATGAGAAAAATCTTTTTTGAGAGACACAGTGACAAGGCCTAATGTTGGTAGTAAATTGTAATGTTCACAGATGCTTTTAAATCAGTACCTTTGAAAATGTCTTGTTTACTTGATTGCCCAGATAATGTGTAAGATTAATCACATTTCAGATTTTTTTTTCAGATTTCTTTTTTATTTTAAAGTGACCTTATGTATTGGTATTATTGGGTATATTCATAAGCTGGCACAATTCCTTTTTTAATATATCGTTGCTGTCCTTCTGAAATCTCGTATGTCCATGTTCGCTGTTTTTAAGGAAATGGAAAAGCACGTAACTTTTTAAATGATCAAATACGGTGTTGTCAAAGTTGACCAGCACTTTTTAATACTTTTTATTGGTTAGATATTTGCAAAACCCAGTGACAAACATAAAGGGTCACTAAAAATAATGATTTATGTTTATTACAAATAAAAATCACGAAATATGGAGAGACAAGGTTTCCGAAGGACTGCAGCGGTATGCTATTTTACCCATTACGGGCTACTTTTTGAATAGTTTTTGCCCCGGGTTTGATTTCATTTGGACAGACACCTGACTCTAGAAGTGTGTAAGTAAAAATGCATTCAATCGTCTCTCTCAGGTCCTGACTTCAGTGTCACACCCAGGTGCAGATTAACGCACAGGCTGGCCTAGGCTGCAGCCTAGGGGCCCCACCGGTTTAGGGGCCTCTGATTGGTCAGATCTTTTTTATTTAAAGAATTAAAAAAATGGCCCAGAAGAAATAAACAAAAGATAAGCCGGTGATTGTATAGATGCGACATTTGGGTCTCATATGTCCAATCAGCTGCTGGTGAAATCATTTCAATCATTTTCATTTACATCCCTGCTATTACTAGACGGCATAACGGCAAAATGTCCGAAAGAAAGTACAATAGTGGAGCACAAAAACGGAAAATACAAAGGTTGAAAGAACAACGTGACCAAGATAGCAGCAGGAGGACTGGCAGCTCGCATTGGCTAACATCGGTGACACACAAATTATACAGGTTGTTTTTTAAATATGGCTTCGTTTTATTCACAATTTATATAATGCACAGTGGTTTGTGTCTCAGTAAAGATCCACCGAGGCATTTTAGGGACCGTTCAGATTTCGCATATACTTGTATATAACTGGAACTTGCGCTCTCCTGGTGTTTGCCGTTTCAACCAGGAATGTAGAGGAACACTGTGGTATTTGATGTCTCAATGTGTGTAACAAACGATTGTTCCCGACGCCACTCGCAGCATTGATTTGGTGTCCCAGCTTGACTCTATCGAACCCTGGTGCGTTTGCATTCATCTTACGTCATCATGAACGTGCATGACACGAGATATTAAACAGTACACGGGTCAATATGTTGTGTTTTTTATTCACTTGAAGCTATTATGCGCAGAGTAAACAACACTTGGTCTTATTGTATGTTGGCTTACAGAGCATTCTGCTGCTTGCAAACATACTATTTATCAGGACTATTTTTAAATCTGGAAACATCGTATTACCATTCATTTGCCGCTCTTATTCCCCTCGCAAGTCACAAAACAATGCAGGCTCACTTTTGCTTAAATCCAATATAAATCACCAACCCTGTCCTCTCTTACATGTGTTTTATTGAAGTAAATACATTGTAATTGGCTAAAGGGCATGCGCAGGGTTCGCGGGACAGCTTTTACAGTAACGATTTTTCATGCAAACCGTGCCCCGTTTCGAACTAAACTGCAAGCGTGAAAGGCACCTGAAAGCCACCTAAGGGGGGGGGGGCTCACCCAAAGAGCAGCCTAGGTGCCCCTGACCACCTTAATCTGCCCCTGGACACACCACTCTGCTCGATGGTTCCTGCTGCTCTATGAATTCCTGTGGTTAGCTTTTAGGTCTAGATCTACTGTACAGTGACAAATAGACTTTCCTTTTAGTTCCTTAATGCCTTTCCTGCTTCCTCTGTTTAATGCTGATTCACAACCTTTTGTACGAGCTTCTTTGTGCCTCTTTTTCCCTTTCTTTCCAGCTCTGCTCCCATTCTCTATGCTTTTGTATATTGGCTTTGCTTACAGTATTTGGAGCCTCTCTTGTTAAGCCAGTTTGTGAAGCCAATATACAGCGCAAAGCTGGGATTGCCCACCCAAGCAACACACGTTTGTGAGTTGCAAGTGTGAGAGTTTCTTTCATAGACATGGACAGCAAAGCTGTGGCGCAGAGACAGATGGTCTGAATAAATATTTGTCGCGATGTCGATTGATTGGACATCATTTTCCCAGCGAATGTTTTGTCTCAGATTGATGCTGACCATGTCCATGAAGAAATCTGGCTGGGCACTGCAGATACTAAAGGAATAGACTAGTATCTGTTGACCAGATGATGTCTGTGGTGTTTCCTATTGACTTTTAATAACAGCCCGCTGAATATGATGTTTTACTAACCCAAACGAATTGCAGCACACTGTCAAATCTCTTTACAAACACAAATTTTGTAAATTGGCATATTTTAAGAATTAAGAGTTCTTAATGCAAGACGTTTTCCCCACTCCCTAATTTGGTCGGGGGACTACCAATGTGCTTCTCTCTTTCACCTCTGACCTCATGCTCTTGCATGCCCCGATCCTGTTTTATAGGGAAAAAGAGAGAAATGTATGAACATCCTGTCTTCTGTTTGGCGTCACAAGTGATGGATTTAACCATTCGTGAGTACCCTCCTCATACGGAGCCGCTCCATCACTTCCGCCATCCTTTTCACACACAGGCATATTCACAACGGTTATTTCTTTACACTGTGAACAGCCCTGTCTTCTCCGCCTGCTTGCCTTTTACTTTAAATGTGTTGCTCTTGTGTGTTCAGTTTGATATTTCTTTGCTCTTTGATCAGATTGTTCTCTTTTTCGCTATGACTGCTTGTAAATATGTTTTCAGATTTTTCGTTATTTTACTTGAATGCATTTTTACTTTGCTTTTGTTTAAGTCAATTTTCCCGTGTTTGTCTTTTTATCAATGTGTCTCAGGTTACTGGTCAGGTCCGCATTGTTACAGTAAAGGGAAGTTAAGCAATGATCCAAACAGGGAGTCTAAGACAAGTTTCAAAGTGTGTATATTTAATGTCATCGTGTTTCTAACCATGTTCTCAACCACAAGTGAAATACATTTTCAACTGTTCTTCACTTCAGCAGATTTTCACTGTGCGTCCGTGTTTTTCCGTCTATGATATGTTTATTTCATGGGTCGAACTTTGTTTCAAACATTTTGTGACGTATGATTGTAAGACTGGTCTGTTTTTAGTTTCAGCCTAAAACAAAAACTTTTATGGTTTTTATCACACAATCCCCTGTTGAATGAATTGCAGGTCTTCAGTATCTCTTACTGCATTCTTTCTTTCTTTCGCTTTCGTGACTCAACCAGACGCAAGGCATCTGCCACGTTTTCTGTTTCTGCCGTTTGGATCACCTGGTTCTCATGTTTATAGTAAACAATGAGGATGAGAAATTCATTCCGGAAATTTGCGTTTTTTATTGTTTTGTTTTCAGTATAATTTAATTGTATTGATATTTATAAAAACATGGTTTTATTTTTTCGTACTTGTCATGTCATTGATCGTTTAATTTTTTGCAATGTGATAATTACATAAAATAATATTATATTATTTGTTTATTTTCTGTTGCTTGATATGTTTACATGATTGTATTTCAATTTTAGTTTTAGTTAAAAAAAATGTATTTGAAGTATTGCTCATTTCTATTTTTTGTTTCGTTTTTTAAATAATATTTAGAATGATATTTTATTTGATTTCAATTAACAGACATTTTTTAATAGTTTTAGCTAATCAAACAATTTAACACTGTGTTCTGATTGGCTGTGATTTGTGATCGTGTCACACCACGCCCCATTTACACATTTATTGTGGACCGACAGTTTGCTTGAAGCTGGAATCTTGTCGCGTCACGTCTGGTTAAGACACACTGTTTCTCTCTTCCTCTATTTTCCCTTTACCTCTCACATGTGGGATACAATAAAAGCTGACTCTTACTTTCTCTTCCTTCTCTTTTCTCTCTTCTTTTTAGTAGAGAAAGCTCAGAAGGATCGGAAGGGTCCAGGTGATCTTTTGTCTGACTTACTGTATTAAAACAGCCCCCTCCCTCCCCAGCTCGGTAAAATCTCATAGCATTCTCATGACACAGTCACGACACAGTTAATGGAGATGTCAGGGGAATGCTATGCCTATACATCCAGAGCATCCAAATGAAGATGCATTTTCCGTAGGCTGGTGAGAGTTACTAGTCTATGGAATGGGTAGAGTGAGTATTTCTTTAATTCCTCCTAAAATATTACAAATCTTTTAACATATCACATCATGTGCATCATAGCACATCTTTAGTTTTATGAATTTGTAATTAAAGTGATACTCTCTCTGCGCCAAGTGTGATTAAAAGTGTGTTAAACGGCAATAATGATGGATTGTTTGTCTGTTATGTTGGCATCATATTGCTGATTTTATACTTTTGGCGTACACTATGATCACGTGAATATCATTGTTATTCGTCCTAAACGAATAGCTATGATATTCCTGCTGATCATAATGTGATGGTTTCTGAACTCTTGAAAAAATATCAATCACAAACATTTTACTAGCTTCTAGTGGACAGGTTTGGAAACCCTGCACTGTATGACATGTCTTGAATCAGGCAAATCAGGTATTTCACGATTGTTCAAGCATATGCACAGTAGTCCTTTACTGGAGTGTAGCACACAAGGATTCAAAGCACAGAATTGTAAAATATTCTCTAGAATGATATTGAAGTACCTGATATTGCACCACCTGGCATATGCACCACTGTAGATGTTGTTCTTTGCTTTTAATAACCCTGCATGGATGGCAACTCTTTAAATGGCCTTCAATACAGAATTTTGCGAACAAAAGATGATTGAGATACAATTAGAGAAGGTCAGAGGGTTAACTCACTATTGGGGAGTGTGTTTTGTGTTTAGGGATGAAAGCACTGAAGGGGGGTGTTACTCTTCACAGCTATGTTAATTGTTTTGACATTTGTCGCAAAGCAAATGATTTCGCGTTCTTAGTTTATCTGTCTTTGTGTTTCTCCATCAAAGTTCCACATTGACCATTTGACATTGTATAATATTGAAGGCCATGATTGTTAGTTCAAAGCCATCAGCAAAATACATTTCAAATATTGCATTCAAGAATATGTATCCATGCATCTCATCGATGTCTCTGATCGAATCCAAACGTAAACGCATTCACCATTCTCCTCACATTTTATGTACTGTGTACCCATCACACTAATTCCTAGAGAACATATTTCCATTTTTGTATATGTAGTTCTTTACTCTCCTTATTTCTGGACACCAGAGAGATTGATTCTTTTTAGTGGTGAGGATGAGATATATAATAAATGAAACATTCATGTATGATAAAAGATAGGAATAGGTTTACGAGAGTACACAAACTCCTGCATGTGCTGAACATTATGCATGATAACTCTAACATATTTGTTGTTGTTATTTTTGAATCCTCTCTTTTCCTCAGTTCTTTGGTTTGACTCATATTCGCATTGCTCTTTATTGACTCATTATGGTTCGTGTCTGCAGAATCGAGTGTTGACAGAGTGTGAAGACTATGTTAATTCTCATTAAGCCGTTAACTAAGACAGCAGAGTTGATATATGCAGAAGCTAATTTGTGGTTCATTAAATCATTTTTGTCTCCAGAGATCACATTTATGAAATTCAAATCGAGTATTCCTGAAGTTTACCCGTACCACCTGTGTAATTTAAATTTTTCTAAAATGTTTTGATTTTATACCCAATATGCAGGTAAAGCAATATTCTTTGGAAAACGTTTTTTAAAGAAGCAAATTAGTTTCTCATATTATATTTCTCCTATATATAACTTTATACATTACAGTAAGTTAAACAAGTAGGAGTGCAGTAGAATGGCATCAGAAAAGGCATCACATTAAGACAGGTTGAGGAACGTCCAGTGTTGTGTTTGTCTATGTGCCCATATTAATAGTTTCACCTTTGTGCCTCAGAAAATGTAGGCCGCTTAGCAACACCTGCCAAAAAGTTGGAGGACACATTGCGGCTGGCTGAGCTGGTCATAGAGGTGCTCCAGCAGAACGAGGAACACCATGCAGAGGTGAGTGTACCAGATAAAAGTCAAGCCTTCCCTTAAAAAAGCAAAGAGGAATTACAAGTTCCTGTACATTTTATCAGTGTTTGCGATCCTTGTCAATTTGGCATTTTTTGCCCCAGTCTGTTCCAGTTGTGGTACAGGAACACATTAGAGAAGCTATCATCTTTACAGTGGTGGAATATGTGTTCTATATTTAAATTATGTGCTTCACAGGCTACAGGGATAAATACAGGAGGTCAGGCGGTATAGTATTTCCACGATTTGTCATTCATCAGTGCCGTACCCTGCTCTTGCATGCCAGCCTCATGATCTGGCCTGCCCTTGAAGAGGCATTACTTGGGCATAGCAAACCAAGAGTCAGGCACCTGCAGGGTTTTGGTTTATTCAGTTTCAGTTTGGTTCATTCTGAAGTTACTTTGAATTTCAGGGATTTGGATTACAGCTCATTTGACTGGATTGCTTGTTTGTCCATGTTATTGATTGACAGATAGATGAACGGATGGATTTCAGCTGTTTAACTTCAGACTTGGCTGAACTGAAATTATTATCATGCAGCATGAGAACAAATTTACTAAGAAACAGTTATACTGTAAAACTTCTAATTCATACTTTATTTATCTCTATTTATTTAAATTTTATTCTAACATGTTTTCGTTTACACACCTGGGGCCAGGTTTACTAAAGCATTAAACACATTCAAACCCATTTGTAATAAATAACACAGACAGATATGGATGCATGGGGTTGTTTGTGTTATTTTGTTTGGTAATCCAGCCATGTATCATGTCATTCAAATTGCATGTTTAAATATAAATATGTATAAATATGTAAGGTGTACATGCAAAAACAAATCTGGCCATTGGTGTTGAATGGACAGCTGCAGAAAAATGATGAGACCATTTCAAATTTCAAAAACTGTTTTTCTAAATGTACTATTTATAGGTATGTGTTTAGGTATAATGATCTTTTTTTTAATTCTGTGAACTACTAACAATATTTCTACCAAATTTAAAAAAAATTGTTGAACTGGAAAATGAAAACTGGAGAAACAAGTCAAAATAACAGAAAAGATGCTGTATTTTTTCAGACCTCAAATACTGCAAAGAAAACAAGTTCATATTCACTTTTAAGCAATACAACAGTCATATTTGTACATGTATTTAGAAAAAGTATAAATGTAATTTGTTATGTGATAACCTCCAATTCAAGGAATATATAAATTCCTTTTTCCTCCCATTAACAACATCTAAGGGTGAACATAAACAAACAATCACAACCCTTAGTATACCCCACAGCCCACCCACTCCCAAGGAGGAGAATAGAATTTAAGTACAATTTCAATAGAAAGAAAAACAGTTAAATGACACACAAGAATAAGCAAATGAATGAATCCATAGAAAAAGTGGGGGGAGATTTAAAGATTTCCAGTGTAGTAAAATTCGTCTGCGAGCTTTCAGTGATGCAAAGGCAAAAACATTAGCATACTTTTGATCAGTTTTCATGTGTCTGCTGTCAGTTTTTCACATTGCTGTTGGATGACTTTGTGTCACTACTGAGGTTTGATTTTTATAAAATTCAACAAAGAACTGGAATGGCCGCAATACATCTAGAAATGCTGATTTCATGAAATTTATAAAATTTTCTGAAATGTTTTTTTTCACAGCTGTATGTCATTTTTACACCATCTGGGACAATTTCAGTATGAAAAATCAAATCCATGCACATTTTTTCTATAGTTATTCTAATCTCTTTTTAAAACAAGATTCAATGTCACTGATTTCTGGTATAGACTCATGACTGACTTCTTGTCTCCATTTGCATCTTTAAAATAGCTATCGTGAAGCCTTTATAAAGAGGAATTGCATCAAAATATATTCTAAATAACTCTCACTGTTTTTATCACTTGTTTGTTGGCTGGAAAAAACGTTGGAAAGGGTAAAGAGGTATGTAGACTCTAGAGCCCCTCTCCATGTGCATGTCACAAAGCTCCTGCACCATGGATGAAGGGATCTCCCCCAATTTCTCTCCCCGCCGACCCATCTCTGCCTGGACACCCCATCCTTCCCCTGGTCAGCTGTCCCTGTGGAGCGTTGAGCAAGTGGCTTGTGTTTCCACAAGCATATGAGGGGGACCAAAGCTTCACCCCCAGAAGCAGTCCGCGACAAACCTCACAGAAAATGAGACTGGTCTCATTTTCGTCCTTGCGCAACCCCAGTAAACTCCAAACTCTCCTCCGTCCCGTGTCCTCCAGTTTGGCCTGCTAGCTTCACTAACCAGCTCTGACTAGAAATATTTAAACCACATTTCTCTGTATGTTTAGACAGAAAGCAAAAGTGCTCTTCTGGTTTCAAACACACTGGTATGAGGTTTATTCGAGTGGTCATTGACAACAGCATGCCTTTTAAAAGAGAGGACCCCATGAGCTACATTTACTTTTCATTTGTCCAACATGTTTTTCTGGGTCATATGTACAGGCCAGATGTGCTAAACACAGCAGCGCAGTTGGATCAGCAGCCGTCATATAGATGTGTGTTATAATTTGGTTGTTGCAGAGAAACTATGTTGTTAATTGAGCTTGTGCTGCTGATCAATGCTGCTGCTGCATGCTGGGAATTTTTTCTGATTCCTGTGCATGGACTTATAGAAACTCACATCTGGGAAATGAAATAAATATGTACACACGTCAAAATATGTGTGTGCATGTATAGTTTAAATTCAAGTTGCTTTTAGAGGTAGTGGCATGGGAGTTTCACTGCATGTGATCAACACATGACACTCCACAGAGAAAGTAATTATGAAAAACGACATTGATGAATTGATTTACACATGCAACGAAACGTGCGTTTGTAAATCTCAAATCTGTGCGGGGTCCACAGAGACCACAGTGTGATCTTAATAAGGTGCTAAATTTGCCAACCAACGCATAGATTGATCTGTGGACTGCCATACCATTTAATATTACAAAGCTAGATAAACTATATCTTTGATTTAGCTTTTAATTTTCTCTTTTTCTGGATCTTGTGTTGCATCTATTTTTCACTCTCCAGGCATTTGCTTGGTGGTCAGATCTGATGGTTGAACATGCCGAGACGTTCCTCTCTCTCTATGCTGTGGACATGGATGCAGCACTGGAGGTTCAACCTCCAGACAGCTGGGACAGCTTCCCCCTCTTTCAACTTCTCAACGACTTTCTGCGCATAGACTGTAAGAATTTTACAATCACCTTGTCTGTTTTGGACTGGTGTGTATCACTGCTCTTGAGGCATTCATCTTCTTATTCTTATTATATCACACTGTATGTGACCCTGTCTGTGAAATTTGGGCCAAAGTCTCATAATCTAATCAAAGTTGTCATAGCTAAAAAACGACAAGAACAGGTCACATGTGTTTATCTCTGTAAATAATAGATGGTAGGGTAGATTTTAAGAAACCATACTCAAATTTTCATTCATTATACTGTAGCTATACATTCTGAATACTGCAATTATTGATTTTATTGATGCTATGTTTTATATTTTTTGTTTTATTGAGTTGTTTTATTGTATTTTGACATGGCCTTACTCAGTCAATATTAAAGAAATTAAGATGATATTTTCACAGTATGTTCTTTTACATTATGTGTAAAAAAAATGCAAATCACAAAATGACTTCAGCTAGGTTTTCACAGACCTGATCACATATAGTCTCTATTGTGTAATCAAAATCTATGTAATATTTGTTGAGAAATATATTGACTAAAATTAATAATTTATGGAATTTTGATAATCATCATTACCAGCATCTGGAAATTGTATTTTCATTTTAAGACTGCCCATGTTTTCTAATGTTGCAATTTAATCATATTGAATGCAAACAATGTATACATTTCAACAAAGCAGGGCCCTAACAGACCATATACTGTCGTGTACAAAATCAGAGGCCAAATAATAGCAAGTGCAGGGAGTCAAACCAACACATTGAATGTAAAGAGTTTGCTTAAGGCCCTGTCACGTCTCTAATGAACTGAAGTCAATAGGGCGCTGTCCATGGTGCTAAAGCCAAACTGCCATGAGCTGCAGTTGACTCATTATTCTAGTGGCTCAACAGCTTGACAGGTTGTTGTCGTCTGGTAACCAAATCTTTATATTGGCATGTATTGCTAGAGGTAGAGATCTTTGAAAAGAAAAGAAGAAAGAGAGAGAGAGAGCAAAAAAAGTAAAATAAGGTATATCTGCAGAAATCTGTGGACTGGAATGGCCACAATACATCTAGAAATGCTGATTAAATAAAAATTTGGAATGATGTCTTATTTTTTTTCCTGTGGCTGTATATACATTATATACATACATGGAGAGAGAGATCTACTATATAGCAAGACTCTCCTTACCACAACATAGACATCTATCACCACCCCAGTTCTCCTAAACACAAGAGCACAAACACAAGCAAATAGAAACAACAGCCTACAGCATGCACTACATCTGCGAAACAGGACTTTCAACATGGAAGGTCACTATTGTCCTCTGCCTGTAACGCTGGGTTAGGCATGAAATAGCCAGACAGGCGCTAAAACAGAATCCATTCATGGTGCTAATGAGGTCTAAAACAGAGAAGCCTGGGAGTCCCCACAGCTCCGGCCACTCGCTCGCGGACAGACGCAGCCAAGTGTGCAACCACTGCCGCTCAAGTGGCTAATTGGAGCGGAGCAATCAGGGGAAGCAAACAAACATGGAACCTACTGTGTCTCGACCTTGAGTACAGTAAGAGAGACCGGAGTGAGAAAGACGCTGTGAATGCTCCTCTTAGTCATCACATGATAAAGCATTCTGGCCACTTTCATACTCATTGCTTGGTCGCACGCTTTCTGTGTTACTACAGAGTTTACGGCATTTGTTCACAGTTGTCTTTCCCACTCTGCTTTTGCAGATAATCTGTGTAACGGGAAGTTCCACAAGCATCTTCAAGACCTTTTTGCGCCTCTGGTTGTGAGGTACGTGGATCTTATGGAGTCCTCCATAGCTCAGTCCATACATAGAGGATTTGAACGAGAGTCTTGGGAACCTGTCAAGTAAGAACTTGATTTATCACTTTATTTGGACTTTTTGGATGTGCAATGGGATGTTTGTGATTTGTTTTGGGGGAGATGACGATTTTTCTCTTGATGAGTTGGTTAAAGGGATAGTTCACCCAAAAAGGAAAATTCACAATTTATGACTTTCTTCTGCAGAATACAAAAGAAGATATTTTGAACAATGACGGAAACTGAACAACAGCGGTACCCATTGACTTGCATTGGTTTTGTGTCCATACAATAGAACTGAATGGGCACCGCCGTTGTCCGGTCACCAACATACTTCAAACTATCTTCCTTTGTGTACTTAAGGTTTAAGATGAAAAGAGGGTGAAGAAATCATGACAGAATTTTCCTTTTTTGGGTGAATTCACAAATGACTAAAATGCTATGCAATTAAACATGTTTAATATATCCGTACCTTATGAAGAGTATATATAAAAATCAGTTTTTGTTATTTCAGTCTGTATGTTTAACTGGCTCTGATCTATTTCCTGTCCTTCGTTATTGTTATATTCCTATAAACATTTTCACTCCAATCCAAATCACTTTGATAGAAAGTCGCATCAAATATACATAAGACAATGTGTGTGACTTTTAGAAAACTAACACCATTAACAAATCTGCGCTTTAGAAAAACACGTGTTTGTGTTTTCTTCTCATTTGCACTTTTTTCAAAGGACCGCCTCTTTACAACAGCATCTTATCTCCAAATGAATTCCTCATCCTGCACTCTAAACATACATATAATTCTATTTCAGTCATCATCACCTTTTGCTTTGTTCTGTGCATCTTCATCACCATTCTGTCCTGTGTTTTTTCCTTTCCACAGGAGTTTAACAAGTAGTCTGCCCAGTGTCAACCTACCAAATGTGAATCTACAAATGCCCAAAGTCCCAAATCTACCAGTGTCAGTTAATCTGCCACCAATGCAAATGCCTAGCTTTACCACCCCCAACTGGATCCCGGGTTTATCTGATACAGAGTGTGTACTGAATCTGTGCTGGATTTTAATACATGCATGAATGGCCTTAGCAAACACATACCTGGTTAAATTCACATTGGGATTTTCTCCAAATTAATTGCATACAGTTTATAAACAGATTTACACTTAATCTCAATCTGTTGTTGATTTACTCTGTTTTGGTTGATTGTAATGTGTTATAATGCACATCAGGGACATCAAACACAAACAGATGCCTTGACAATCTGGCATAAATAAACAGATGCTTTGCAAGTGGCCAATTTCCTATAGGTTTACGCATTTTTGATATTTTTTTACCAGCAGGTGCAGGACACTGTAATTCATTTATGTAAGCGAGGATAGCAAAATAAAGTAAACTGTGACATATTATACCCAAAGTTCTTCAAACAGTTGACTACCAGTAAAACTGATAAATATGTGGGACCAAATTATTCAGACACTTTGACCTGACCATGTTTTGCTTAAGTGTTTTTTCCTTAAATTGCTTTTTACACCACATACTGAACAAAATTTAGCTTTGCTTGGTAATTATTTGGCCTAAATTGGTATTATTTAAGGGGCCGATTTATTCAAAAAGTCAACCAAAAAAGCAGCACGGCGCGCCTCGCGTTTTCAAACATGAAAAGCGTGTTCTGTGTGATCGCCCTCTAACTGTGTAGGCTACTTAAATTTTTACAGTTGATAGCTAATCAACCTAATCCAAAACATACCTTTCTATCAAAGTTATCTGATATGACCAGGATGAATTGGTTGTGACACAGATTAACCATAAATTCTTGTCATATTTTATTACCATTTTCAAAACTATAAACTATGATAATATGAGAAATGTTGAAGGTGTCTGAATAAATTTTGGTTTGACGTGACCCTTGCGTCTATGTTATCATTACTTAAAGGAAGATCAGATCACATTATAGTACTCATTCGTACAGAATAACAGACTTATTTTCAAGTACTTTTTTTTTACAAAAAAAATTCTTATTATGAATTCAAAATTTGTGGGTGTTGTCATAGGTGAGCCGAGGGATTTTTGGCTTATATTTAGACATGGTAATTAAAAAACGATTCTCTACATCACACACACACAAAAACACTTGCTGTGTAACACTTTGTGTAAACACTGCATGTGTAAGGTGGCAGGTAAACACCAGAGGTTGCCAGATCCTTAGACCTCTATTTCATCTCAGAAATTGTGTTTATAATATATTTCAGTATGTCACTGCTAAGGCCACAACATGGAAATGTAAAGTATTTGTAACCCAAAGCATGGAAGGGTTGAAAGATACAAACAGCGCTATATATAGATAAACAAATCTTTTAAAATGTTTTCAATTCTAGACATTGAAGGTGTGTAATATCTCAACCAAATAGAATGGCAAGAATAAGGTTACTGCCATAAACTCGCTCCATTGTCATATTCAACCTATTTTGACGTTCAAAAAAACAGATTGCATTGCTGTTGGTGCTGATTAAATCATTGGATGTGTCATCTAGCCTCATTCAATTGATAAAATCTGGTATCTTTCCAACATCTTCATCCTTTCCCTATTTATCAGAATAGAAGAAGAGACAGGTGTAGAATGTAGTTGAATGTTGTATTTGCTGGTTATGGGCTCCCAGAGTAGACATTTTTGATGTACCCTCTCTTGGGAAAACTGTAGGGTGTAGTAGATGGGAATATAGGGATCGTCCCGGCCCCACTTTTGTCCTTTCCTGTTTTTCCTGTGAGGTCACTGTTTCGGTTTGGATCAGCTGATGTCACACCCAGAGACCGTTTCTCCTCATCACCATGCAGCCTTTACCCGTGATCCTATGATCCTTTAACCTTAATGTGAATTGTTTGACCTTTCCTGCACTCAAAGATCCCAACAAGGCCTAGTTGGATATCATTTGGTTTTTATAGCTTTAACTGTTTATTTTGACCGATCAGTAATTTGAAGCCGCCATGGCAGTGCATCTACTCAGCAACGATCGTGCTAAACATAACTCAATCAAATGTCATCCTGAAGTGTGACGTTAACCCAGGTGTCGTCTCTTTTGACATATCCATCCCTTCTGTCCCGCCCCTTGATATTCCTGTCCTCTCCTGGGCTTCTTCCAACCTGACATGCTCCATTGACAACAATAACTAACTGTATATATTTCACCTCCTCTGCACGTGTTTGCAGTAATGGTTCAGGAACCTCAGAAGATTTGTTTTGGAAGCTGGATGCTCTACAGACGTTCATCAAAGACCTGCACTGGCCGGAAGAAGAGTTCGCAAAGCACCTGGAGAGTCGACTCAAACTCATGTCTAGTGACATGATTGAGTCCTGTGTGAAAAGGTGAAAAAATCCATCAAATGGCAAATGCAACAAACATCAAACACAAATGTTATGAATGAAGTTTTAATTGATTTATTAATTTGTATCATTTTATTTGTTGGAAAACAACATGAAATAATTGTACGTATCTTTCAATTGAGTTATTAACAGTAAAGCACTTGTTAAAATGATGATCACCTAAGAAATACATTTATATTCATATTCATATTTTCTGATTTATCTTAAATTGTGATATTTTAAAAAAGCACTATTTTTTGCCTACCTAATTGCTCATGATATAACTCCACATCCACCATTAAAATACATAAGATCTTACCATATTGTTGTTCCCCACGTACCCATTAAAACCATATTTGACAAATGTGTTGGCCTTTCCATTTCTCTCACAGAAAAAAGGGCTAGCAGACTTTGTGTCCTTGCCCACATCTGTAATCCTACTACTAAGTGTTGTTCGAATGTCAAGCAGGACGTCTTGTAGCTTAGCAGCATTCCTCTAGTTACAATCGAGGCATGATGAAGTCTTTGTGTGCTTGCTGTGAATAAAGTGGGTTGCTGTAACAAGACTTAATTTTAAGTGCTTTGAGAAACTGTAGTAAGTAATGTCATGGTAATTTGCTGATTCAGAAGATGATCTGGCTTAACAAATGAAATAATGCACTGCTTTTCCATTCACATTACAATCAACACAACGAACGTCTGATGGTTATTGTGACTAAATGTACTGCATATTCAACTTTTTTGCCTTTCAACTATTTATGTGGCTACATATAACAATATGGTAATCCCCAGATGTTTCTTCAAGCCCTAGGATCCTTAGACTTTTCTGAGTTTTATTTTTTTTTGTCCATTGACAGTCATGTTCTATTCTCAGGTACCAGAGAGAAACCAATAACAGAGTTATAACATTGTCTTTTTTTCAGAACAAGAGTAGCCTTTGAGTTGAAGTTACAGAAGAGTCCTCGCACCACGGACTTCCGTGTCCCTCAGTCTATATGCACCATGTTCAATGTCATGGTGGATGCCAAAGCCCAGTCTGCCAAACTATGTGCCATGGAGCTCAGCCAAGAGGTAAAGAATACCATTTCTCTTTCTGCTACACCCATCTCATGTTCTAAATTTTCTGTCTCTTTATCATCAGTGCAAATGCACACTTTCTCTTCCACAACTTCCAGTATTAAACATCCTCGTGATGTGCTTATCTATTCTGTAATCTCTCTGGAAATGCATGAATTCATCTTTTGGACCAATGTTAAGTATATACATTATGTATATATGAACCGAAGCTATATTTATAAGCATATGTACGCATTGTATATATTTGCAAATCCATTTTTATATGCACAAAGTATTATGTAGCTGAATGATTCACTAGCATGGCAATTTTCCATTGTTTCTGAATTTTAATTTACTTTGACTCTGTTCTGGAATGAAACATTTTCTTTTTTCTCTCTTTTGCTCTCTAATTGTTACTGTCACCTCTGCTGTATCTTTCTATTCATCCTTTATCTCAATCTTGTGAAAGTTTGTTAAAGAATGGGTAAGTGTGGCTAACAATTCAATTGAATTCTCACCCTTATGTCCCAAAGGTATAATTAACAATCCTAGCAGTTTTTCCTAGTCCTCTGACACTTAAATTGTTTTGATTATATTACCATATGTGATAGCTCCTCCTGAATATACATGTGCTAGAAGTGAGACATTTCAGATCCGTAGCATCTTGAGACAGGTAATGATCCGAACTGAATTAATTACCCAGCCGTCTTTATGAGAGACAAAGAGATTTCAGTTTGTGCAGTTTATCCCAGGTGAAAACCCCCAAACAGATGAGAGAGACAGAGAAAAACAGCATGCTGTAGTTTTTACTGATTATGTTTCTATTTTACAGAGACAATATCACTCGCAAATTGACAATCTCATCGAGGAGACGGTGAAAGAAATGACAACTTTACTTGTGGCAAAGGTAGCGCTTCCAGTAAAAGAATATTCTCAATTTATGTCTTTATGCTTGCATGTAATTGCCTCTTCAAAATGGTTCAGAAAAGTAAAATCAGGCATGGCAAGTGATTCTATCATAATGTGCATTCAATCTTCATTCATTTTTACATCTCTCAGCCCTCCTTTTATGTGTACATTTTAACAATGATATGATGTGTGTGGAGTCATATTGACCCCATAAATGTTTTAATTTGATAAATTGCTTAAATTGAAATTGTTATTTGCTTTTTTACTCACACTTTACCTGCATAATATTTAAAATTAAATATTGAATAAAACATACAATTAGATGTAAGCTTTTGATTCGTATTGCATATGGGCTATTTTATTAGATTGCTGAGTTCTCTGAATTAAGTTCCTGCAGAAAGCACAAGAAGTTGTTGATTCTAATGTAGAGGCTTCAGATTCTTTATAAAACAAAAACAAACAAACATAAAACCTCACACCATTAAAGCTCTAGTTCCTGAAGCCATAACTTAAACATAACTATTATGTTCATTATGTTATATTCATGTTATTATCATAGAAATGCGTTTTTACTGACTTTTTCCATGATTTAAGATTTAAAAATACAATCAAAACTTTTCGGAAGATGTCAAAGTTGCAAACAGGAGGGTTGTGCATAAAATTCAAAATGTTTAAAGAGCAAAGTAACAGGTTGTCGTTACTTCTGTTTTACAAACTTTTAAAATGCTTTCATTCAAGCAGTATTGTGTTTTTTTATTGTTTATTTATTTGGTGTGTTTCAGTTTGTTGTAATCCTAGAGAGCGTTTTGGCCAAATTGTCCCGTTACGATGAGGGCACGCTGTTTTCCTCCTTCCTGTCATTTACAGTAAGAATCAATTCTGTCTTCAGTTGGTTTTACTCAGTGCTTAATTTGTCAATTCTGAGGTGCCAGAATAAGGTGGCGTGGCAGATCCGGCAAGGTTAGTGGGGAGAGGTAACGGAATGTGCAATCTTTGAGGGGTTTTCTATCTAACTATTTAGATGTTTTGAAAATGCGCATAAACCTTAATGGAAACGGACATGCGAAGATAATCTAAGAATTATCAAAGAAATGTAATGTGCTAGATGCAGATTTTATCTTGAGTTTGCCTTATTAGTTCAAATTCGCTTTAAGGTGATGGAAACAGTTTATTGTCATAATGTTGATGTTGTGAATATTTGTGCATGTAAACAAAGAAAACACAGCCCTCAACATTTGTGTAGAATTCAGAAGTTTAACATTGAATTTAAATGACACCTGTGGGTGCAAGTGGAGGCTGCTGTATAACTTTAGGCATATTAAGCTAATCATCAGTTTTTCTGCGTCTCTTGGCAGCATTTGTCCAACAACACCATTTCTCTCCATAGGGGCCATCACAACAAGTTCCCTTCAGTATATAAATCAAAAATGCGACGCAAATAAATATACGCGGAATATATGACAATTAACAGATTAACGAAACGAAAGGGAAAAAATTGTGACAAAAATATGCTGCTGGGTTTGGTTCAGTTTGTGAGGTGCAGCGCTCCACAAATAAGTTAACGTTAAAGGAAGGAAAGGAGACAACAGAGAGCATCCTGTAAGTTTTCTACATCTTGCAAAAGCAATGTTCTGTTTTTAGTGCAAGTGTGTACACGACTAAAATTAGCTAACTTTGCAGTATCGAATGACATACTCATAGTCATCTGTTTGACCATATATCATCCCAGAGTTTAAGTTGTTTCGACCGTTATAAGTAAGCCTAATTTCAGGCGCCTTAAGCACACACACAATTCCAGCATCTCGAACTTGACAGCCTGTTCATCATCAAAATAAAATGGTTATTGCCACTATCATTATTATACGTGCTTTTTAATTAAATATATGCGCGCAACAGGTCAGCCCAAAAGTTTTCCATTAGAGCTTGAGGAGCGGGATCTGCCAAATGAGGTACCGGATCAGATTTCGGAGGTGCGGGATCCGGCTTATTCCGGCACAAATGAAGCCCTTGTCTTACTGAAAAAAGCCAAGCTTTTATTGAAAATCTTTTACCTTAACTCTTTTAACTTGGTAAAACAGGTGCTCTGTTTTGAATAGAATATTTTACGTATAAATTAATTTTACGCAGGGCTGGGTTTAGGGAAGGCTAGGGGGGCATTGCCCCTCCAGATTTTTTCTTGGGCCCCTCCAAAAATATCCAGCTGACAAGTAACATCATTAAAATACTAAGTATTGTATGATATATTAAATATGGAGTTATTAAATAATTATCTGTCAGTTTAATCACGTTAAAATGATGCATGCAATGAACTATGATTATATATCTGCCCAACCAGAATATACGATTGCCCCCCCAGTCGAGCCACACTACCGCGCCTCATTGTACTGTACATACAAATTATTGTATCAATTGTATTGTGATTGTGTACGTTTGTTTTCTGCCTTCAAATGTAAATTTTATTTATAGGTAAAAGCTGCTTCAAAATATGTGGATGTACCTGTAAGTAGCACTGTTATCTTTTATCAGTTTATTGATCAATTATCAAGCTCATATTTATGCATTGTTTATCTATTTTACTAGCCATAGATCTTTTGCATATTCATTTATTCAATTTCGAAATCATATTCTTACTTTTTTTTCCATCACATAAGGCTAATAATTGCTGTGGCCTGCTGTGCAGATGGTCATCTGTTAGCCCCAAATGGCCATTCATATGTATGTGGGAGAGAGCTGTGTATTGGGCTCTGTACCCCCGTTAGCAGACAGTGTGATGTGTGTGTTGTGCAACAAAAGAACGCTGTGAGGATGCCACAGGGTCCAATTCGTTTCATGTTGCATTCAGCTTCACATCACTGAGTTTCCTTAACTGCCAACACATTCGGTCACAACGTGAGGCTTTTTCATTTAAACCTCTGTCAATGAAGGCTAGAATCTTATCTCCCTCTCTCTCTCTAACTCGTGGTCTGCGGGTCAGAGATCTTATGTTTCCATGGTAATTGTTTGCTTAATAATAAAATGACGTCTGAAATACTTGCTCATTTGCACCCTCTAAAAGAAACACAGACGTGTGAAATAAGTACAATTTACAGTGTCTGACAATTACCAATTCAGATGACCCTCAGAAGCCCGCTGGCACGGGATGTGTTTAATTCCGCACTCAGGCCGAGCAGGGGGCCAAAACACTCCAAATTATTTGTTCTGCGTTCATGTTACTTTTGCTGTTTTGTTTGCTTTGTTCCCCTTCCCGGTCTGTTCATTTTAGACCAGAGAGTGACAGCTCATTTTACAAGACTCACATTTTGATCGAAGAGAATAGGATACGCTTTTTAGCTGCTTTGACTTGTGTCAGGTGAAATGTTAGTTGCTAAACTACAAGAAAGCTGGTGATTGATATGACAGCAGCTTGCTGCTTTAAAATGTGAAAAGAAAATAACAATTATCATGAGTGTTAGATTAGTATGACATAACTTGCTTTAATTTGACAGTGTTTTGTGACCACAGCTCTATTTCACAAAGTTGTTTTAAAGCATGGTAGGCAAAGGCTGATCCAAAGGGTAGCTATCTTATTTAAGCAACCTCCTAAGATAGCAAATGCTGATTATTTCACACCGTGCATGTAAGCAACAGCTATCAGACTTCAGTATTTTAAACATTTTACAAAAGCATTTAGCAGATGCTTTTATTCAGAGCGACTTACAAAGGTGAGCAGTACAAGCGACTCATGTGATGCTCTATACAAAAAACTTTAAAGGATAGTTCACCCAAAAATGAAAATTCTTTCATTATTTACACTCCCTCTTGTCATTTCAAACCTGTATGACTTTCTTCTGCAAAACACAAAAAGATATTTTGAAGAATGTTGGTAACCGAACAATGGTGGTACCAACAAACGGCAGTCGAATATTCATTTGAAACTTATATTACATTTTTAGCTTTATGCAATAAAAAATGAAAGTTTTTATGTTGTATGTATGCATAGTATTCAAAGTTCTAATTTTGTATTGCTTATTTTAATATTGAACTTTGTAATAATTTCTTCCTCTCTCTCTTTTCATCATCTGCAGAAACCAGGGATGGATGTTGCAGACAGCTATGTGACATTTGTTCGCCATTCTCAGGATGTCTTAAGGGATAAGGTCAATGAGGAGATGTATACAGAAAGGTTATTTGATGTAAGTAATTGCTCGTCTTCTCCCTCTGTGAAGGGGGAGGCCCTCCAAAATGTGACATAACAGCCGGCTAGGAGGGATAAGTCACATTTTGGGATCTGCCTCTTATTTTCTCTCTTTCTCTGGTTCTTATTTTCTTTTCTTCCTGCTTTCTTTGTCTCTACCTTGTAATCTCTCTCTGTTTCTCTTGCACTGCTTTTCTGGCTTAACCCTCTCCTCTCTGGTTTGCAGTGCTATGTGTGTTCTGGCTTTCATTTTCCCCTTGGCTATGCTCGTCGTTTCTAGACGTACGCAAAATTCTGAAGGAGGATTATCTTAAGATGTGTTCTCACACATGCAAAACTGTCTTAAAGGAACAGTTCCCCCCAAAAATGAAAATTCTGTTTTCATTTACTCGCCCTCAAGTTGTTTCAAACCTGTATACATTTTGTTGCTTATAAGAATGCTTATAACCAAACAGTTCTTGGCAACCATTCACTGCAATAGTAGAACAATTTGCTTTATAAATGTATTTGTTCTGTTAAAACAAAAAATATATTTTAAAGAATTTAGAAAAGCAAACAGTTCTGGGGCAATTTTGTTGTTGTCATTTGTTCTACTATGGTAGTCAATGGTGGCCAAGAACTGTTTGGTTACAGGCATTCTTCCAAATATCTTCTTCTGTGTTCATCAGAACAAATATATTTATACAGAGGGTGAGTAAATGATGACAGCATTTTAATTTTGGGGTAAACTGTCCCTTTTAGCAGTTATTGCCATCTGCAACACACATGCATGTAAAGATAGACATATAAGTATGTGAGATATAAATACAGTCCAAAATACGTTTTGCCAGCACAAATGTAACTTGATTTCCTAGATCATCTTTATTAATAATTTAATTCATTTTTATTTGAGATGTTTTTAGGCATCCTATATGAACTTCTCATAATGGTAGCTTTTTAACTGAGGTAAAGGTTGATAAAAGATAGGTGCATTGTGACATCATTAAATGAGTTACATAAGCACCTTTTAGAATATGATTTTTACAGTTGGGATTAAAAATGTATCGCGTTCCTAGCAGGACTTTTATTTACTCACCAAAGTCACCAAAGTTTTCATTTTTGAGCGTGAATATAAGTACGAAGTAAGATGGGATTCATTTATTTAGGATATCTTGCATTCAGACAAATAGAAAAGCAAAACAGAAATGAGACAAATTGGATACACTAAAACAGATATTGGGAAGGGTTTCATCTTGTTCATTTGAGCTGATAGTCAGGGCAGGGGGGGGGTGACAAAGGCAACTGCCCTATTTCCGGAGCAAATCTCCCACTAAGGAGATCCAAATAGAGAGAAGCCCTCCAAACCTTGAGCTTATTGTAATAAAGGCTTAAAGAAAAGAATGAGGAAAACACTGGAGAAAAGAAAGAAGGGTTAAATAAGAAACAGTGAAGGGGAGGGACACAGCGGAGAACACTGTCTTAAGGGATGGCCAGAGCCATCATGTTGGTTATAATCCTTTGACCAGTTTGCTAAGTGTGCGTAGTGGGAGAGGTCTGTTTGCATTGTGTGGCTGAAGACTTGTGTTTATATTCAGAAAGAATCGCGGAATAGTAGTGCTGATCTGGAATCAGGTTTCCTGTCTGTTTGTTTGTTTCAAACCTGTGAAAAACTGATCTGATCACAGCGCTCCCATTCTGAATGCTTTTTGAATATGGCTCCTCGTGTCGTATGTGTTAAAGTCAAGTAAGAGTCCTGATCTTGATTCAGTGTTGACTTTCATACCTTGTAATTTAGTGGAGAGTAAAAACTGACCTGATCAGTAGCCTTACTATGAGATGCTTTAAACATATGAACTGTGGTATGGGAGTTTTTCTGAGAAAGCTGTGAGCTACAGACTGTGAAGTCTATAGTGCTTTAATCCGCTGTCTTTGCTGTATGGCATCTTGTACTGATAAACTTTTTTTCTGTTATGTCCTTCGACTTGCAATGCCAAACTATCTTTCTCCCCTCTTTGAGGATGCCTGAAAAGATTCTGTTCTTTTTTTCTTGTCTTGTTTGCTCGGAATGAGATGTTGCTTATTTTCAGCTGTTCTGTGCATTTGCTTTTGTTTACTCCAGTGCAAAAATGAAATTTGTCACATCTTCTGTCCTTCTTACCTTAAGCATCTTTTTCCTTTTTCATGTCATTTCACCATTTTACATATTTTTCCACACCCTTTCTTGCTCTCTCTCTCTCTCTCTCTCTCTCTCTCTCTCTCTCTCTTCGCCTAAACCAAAATGAAACTTATCCTTCCTGTCAAGTTGTTCTTTGTCACATTATGCCAAGTGGCGTGATTCAGAGTCAAATAATCTTCCTTTGTACATCTACTAGCATGGCCCATGTCCTTAGAGACTTCGCTCCTACATGCACTTACACGCATCCATCCACATCCACATCCAACTCTTCACCTCCCAAACCTCTCACTACTCCCACCCAACCACCGTCAACCCCAGATGGGCACGCATGGCACATCTCTCCCCTCTCTATCCTCTGAAGTGGTCTGGCCTCTGTAAAGCGATTCCACAAGGCAGTTGAAAAAGACAACATGTGTGCATGCATACACACATGCACGCTCTCTCTTTCTCTCTCTCTGTCTCGCGCAAACAAGCACACAAACACTCACGTTGATTCTCACTGTTATGCTAAACAGCCACTCAAATAGCACCACTCTTTATCAGGGGCTCCAGGCAACCTGCTCGAATGTTTTCTTGTTGCTTTATCATTTCACTTGTTAAAGATGTCATAACATCCTCCACAATGAGCCATAACACCATGTGCTGTTGTTTTAAACCCGCTATACGCACTCGATTTGAAACGGCACTTAGGCTTTTCTTATTTACAAGACGTACTGAAGATCGATTATAAAAGAACAATTACATGGGTTTAAAAGAACAGCAGTCCCCCTTTTTCCATTTTTCTTTACTTTATCCATTTTACTTGATTTGAGACATAAATGATACAAGGAAAAATAGAATATGAATATAAAAAGTTTTAATATAGACTATGTTTAATTTAACAACAGCTTTGTTAACCATGGGCAGTGCTGAATTTGAACCTAGACTCATTGCTGTTTATTAGTTACGTACATGTTGTTAATTTTTAGTAGTTGTTTTTGTTAAAGAGTCACTGCATCTTGATATTAGCTTATATCAGCAGGTTTCTGTACAGTCTGACCTGGCACTAAGAGTTACATAAACAGTGTTTGACCATATTTTTCTAAAATATGAATTTTTTTAGGCACAACTTTTGAAAGTGGCATTGTCTGGTCACTGCATGGGTCTGTTTGTTGTGGATTCTGATTCCTATTTTGGTCCGGTATTTGAATCAGCCAAAATGTAGTTTTCACTGGTTTTAGTTATATTGGCTCTAGTAATTGAAACGTTCTTCATGGCCTCCTCCCCCTTTTCAACTCTTTATCATTTTTCGATTGTTTTAAGTAATCCTCTTTGAAGTGATCTGTTTGGTGGGTGTAGTATAATTGCTTGGTGATTCTTGGCTGGTTGTCATATTGAAGTATATGTGGCCCACGCTAAGCTTGGGCTAATTGGGGTCAAGGATGCTGATTTCTCATAAACAGAGATGGCACATTGGCCAGAATAAGAAGATTATACTTGCTGTTTGACTCGTTCAAAATATGGCTTTCATAACAGTGTTTTATAATACAGACAAGCTGTATTATGTAGCTCACCATATGGGAATAGATAATAAAAATGAAAACAGATAAAAATGATTCTCAATCTTAAACCATGCATAAAAAAATGAAGAGCATTATAATACTAGTCATTTTTAGAGGCTTGTTTACGATTTGCTTAAAATATATTTATTTGATATTAAGCTTTTTGTTTTTTATTATTTTAATATGATATTTAATAGAGGCTTTTACTTGCTATTTATTTTATTACAATTTACTTCTTATACACTAATTTAATAAATTTAATAGAGATGCACTGATACTAAATTTCTCCACCAAGACCGATTATTTAGAGTTATATCTGCCGATCCCGATTCTGAAGATTAGGTTCATATTTCTTAACTTTCTGAATGTTAATAATTCCTATAATGATTATTAATATTGAACATCAACTGGTGATGTTTCTTAACGCTTTCTATATACAAAGCACAAATTCATAAAAAATTTTCTGTCCTCTTGATTGACAGGATATATAGTGCCAATAGTGTGACATTTTTTTTATCAACCTATAGCGATTATTATCCGATATATCGTTGATTCTCTAATAATTAGTGTTAATTATATTGATTCATTTTGTCTGAGTATGTTACTGATAAAGTTCTTCAAATAGGATTTGGAAGTTGACAAAATTTGGACGTTAACATATCGTTTTCAAGTTTGGACCTTTCATGTCAAAGTTTTCTGGCTGCAGAAGGTGTTGACTCTTTTAGGAACCCTAATAGGGAACTCATGTGCCAATGGACGAGATCGAGTACAACATGGTGGACGATAGAGGAGGGGATAGAAAGGGAGGGGGAGAAAATTAATTTATTTCACTTCGCCAGCCTGTCCGTTCTTGAAAGGAGAGCGGGATTAAGGCAGCTGTGCTTAACGTGAGAGCTCATCTGTCAGATTGGGGTGGAGCCCCGAGATCATTGATTAAAAAAAGCCATCTCCAAATCCAGCGCTTCACTGATACTGCTGTCCCGTCCTGCCTCTTGTGCATGCACGTCTGAGAGCTGACGCTCAGATTACACGGGTCAATTATACACTTAATCTGCTTCTAGTGGAGATTGCGGCATGCCCGCATTGATTGATTTGAAGTATTTCTGTTGACCTTGGCAGTTATCAGATCGGCGAGATTGCACTTTACGGCGACGGATAATGCTGTTTAATCGCCGCGCTGATGGTTACTGAGCTGCGAGAAACAAGTAGAGACTGAAAAACGAGGCGGGTTTAGATTGTGTTCTGTTTCACGGACTGCAATACCACTTCACTGTCTGGGACACTTAGGCACTTTGCAGGTCCAGCTAACCCAAGTGAACAGTTTAATCAACTTGAGCTAGCACACAGAGTTAATACTGTGGCTAACAGAAAACAGTTTAGATTCCAGAGGTCTGAAAGAAAAGCAAATCAGATTTTTTCTTATTTTGCTAACAAAGAACAGTGAGCTACAAATGTGCAGAATGCATGTGTTTAAAAAACAACTTCAAAGGATATTATTGTAAACAATTCTTTACCCTTTTTATCTAATTTACTTTGAAGAAAATCAAAATATTTTGAGCACAACAACTGTGTTTCGAACATATTTTTTGATTCATGTTTTTATTTTATTAATGTACTGTATGTTTTTCAAGCTTCAGATTGCATTTAAGTACGATGCGTTCTCATTGTTTTTCTCCCCAGTTAATCCTTTTATTGTAGATATAAACCAATTGAAAAAAAAGAGCTTTAGATGAATAATCTAAATGCTTGTAGGTCAATATTTAAAAAAAGACTAAAAGGGACCCATCCGGCCCTTTCACAGTGTTTAAAACACATTAATGGGGTTTGCCTCTTTCAGAATGCAGGGCAGATGTTAGAGTTTCAGGTTTCTGATAATTATAGAGTCCGAGATGCTTTTTTTGGTCACTTGCGTGGCCTAACAGCAAACTGAAGCTCATTAAATAGACCCACACTAACAGCAACAGATTTTCCAATGGGAAACGTAGAGCCAATTGAGCGGTGGAGGTGTATTTTGACTGTTGTGGGTCTTAACTGGTTCTATTAGCGCTCTATTGGCTCTCTCCCCCCTCTCTCGCTCTCTCCGTGACATACAAGTGAGGTATGGTGGCATTTGTTTGATTAACTTGTCTGACAAAAGTGACATCTGCTAGCGGGTTCATGTATACGAGAGGCTCAGCGCGGGTCCGCCTTTGTACATCTGTCAGCACAGAGGCAGAGAAAAGGGGTGAAAAGAAACAAATTGGTCCCAAAAAGCAGCCCATTCACCTTCTGCGCTCCCCCCGTTGCCCCCCGCCCTCCCCGTACCCATTCAGGTGCACCGCGGGGCTCTGAAGTGCTCGCTGGTTTATTCCATTTCGTTCCCCCCATTGAGGCCGAACCCCACAAGTGTTATGCTCCTCATTCCCGCTTGGCTCAATCCTCCCCTAAGCGTTCCTTTGTGAGGAGAATGGTTCACTTTGCCCTGGGACCAAACTCTTTCTCTCTCTCTCTCTCTCTCTTGCTCGCTCGCTCTCCCTCTCTCCTTTTTATTCCTCAACCCTTTTTCTTCATTGTGTGTTTACTCAATGACACGATCACAGGCTGTAATTCCCGCCGTTTAGTTCATCTCGACGAGCTCCTTTCTTTCGCTGCGTGTTTTTCTAAAGAAGGGCCCTGTTTGGACACTGTTGGTAGTTTAGCTGACAGACACACACAAGCATTTGGTTTCAGTGGCACAAACGCATTCTTTGCTCCTCGGAAGTATGCGTTAATTTAACTATTTAATAACGATAGAGTTTCACAGATCTTCGGGTTTTTTAGGTGCATAAGGAAAACATTAGAGAGAGATACTTAAAAGTGTAACAGAGCTTGCGCGCAAACACTGAGGGCTTGTTCCACTTAAGGTTCCAGTGAGGCGTGTAAATCCTGAGCAGGGTTCTTTTTGTATCCACAACACAATCGCAACCAGTTTGAAGCCTTTTCACTCGCTGAGCCTGAAACTTTATTTTCAATCCCGCCATTCAGAACGCCTATTTCTGGAAAGAAAGAGTCCAGAAAGAGAGAGTGCCGACGCAGCAGCGCGACGGAGGACCGTGTTTAGGGTCGCGTATTCCCTCCACAAAGTTTTTCCGCGAGGTCGCGGGGTCCCGCTGCGGAGAGATAGCGAGCGCGGGGAGGCGTAGGGTCACCGGTGTGAGTTACCATGGTAATTGAGTTCAGTCATCAATGGACCTCCTCTTAGGAGGGATGAGGCAAACAATAACAGGCCAATGGCAGCCGTGAACAGCAAGCAGGTAGGATTACCCCAGCCTTTTGTTCTAAGTGCATAATGTCTTGTAGTCAGATTTAAAGACTCCTCAGCCCCCAGGGCCTCCCTCTCTTGCCCCGGCGAGGGGCCCGATTCACTCGCCTGGCCGATGAGAAGGACGAGTGCCCTACAACCTGCTGGCCTGAGAGAGAGCCCACAGACGGCTCTATTAACCATAGACAAAGACGCACAGATGCGCTAGCCCTGAGCAAGGAAGAGAAAGGTTGGACGTTCGATCGCAGTTCTACTCACTGGCTTGTTCATGGATTTCGTTTTTGTTTGGGCTCTTATCTCTTTTTTTTATGAAAGGAGTAAAGGAGGGGAGACAGAAGGATGGGAGCACATCGAGTATGGAATGGGTCACGGTGGTTTATAAATGTTTAGTCATCCAACAACCTGGCTAGTCTACTATTGATTTTTTTCTAATTCTTTTTTTTATGTTTTGATATTTGACAGGTCAGCTTTTAAACATACGTATTTAAAACGTATTTTGAGCATAGTTATGCCCCAAGAAACACACTGAAATCAGGTGACACAGTTTATTTATACAGGACCTCCTTTTAGTTATTCAACAGCTAGTCGGTTGTAAAAATAAGGTTACGTTTACACGACACCAATTTGAACTAAAAACAGAAAATGCACTTTAGCTGTTCTTTTACATACAGGACAACAGCGCTTTGGGAGTTTCAAACACGGGTTTGACAAGGGGTTTCAAAGTGCAACTTTGTTTTGTCGCAAATGTGCGAAAGCGGTGATCTCATTCACAAGCTTACTATGTATTTGTAGAGCCATAACAACAATTGTGGAACAGAGGACCATGTTTGTTATTACCGGAGACGCATTGTTTCCCTACGCCAAATTCTAAACCACTTCCACGCCGACTAAAAGCACTTGGGTAAATCCTGGGTATCCGTATGTGTGAAGACACGTAATCCTTGCTGAAAACAATAAGCAATAGAAACCCAATAAAAACCTTTACATAAATTGTGTAGGTTTCCTTTCCAATACCATAACTCATTAGCTTTTCCCAGTGAAACCACAAAATAATTGTTTGTAGTGTTTTTGGGCTTTAATCCAATAAAATTAATCTACAAAAATATCACCCCACCAATAGAATCCATTTCATACCAGAAGACACCATTACAGTTTCCATTAAAACCAATACAATTCCCGTTATAACCATTAAAGTGATAGTTTACCCAAAAAGGAAAATTCTGTCATCATTTACTCAGCCTCTTGTCATTTCAAACCTGTATGACTTTCATTCTTCCGCAAAACACAAAAGGAAATATTTAGGTAAGAATGTTGTTAACCGGCACCCATTGACTTGCATTGGTTTTGTGTCACTACAATAGAAGTCAATGAGTGTTCGGTTGTTCGTTACCAACTGAATGTTATCAACATTCTTCAAAATATCTTCTTTTGTGTTCTGCGGGAGAAAGAAAGTCATACAGGTTTGAAATCAGATTTTTGAGTGAGCTATCACATTAAATCCATTTTAAGCCAGCGTGTTACTTTATGAAGTGACATCGGCAACTTCTGGCCTAACATGCATACTATAGTGCACCAATTTTTTGTCGTTTTCGCAGATGCGAGTGAACGCGGATAGTTTTGACAATGTCATCGCCTGTACGTGCAAAAGGAAAAACTGCAGGTTCTTAGTTCATTGTTGTCGTGTAAACATACTCTTAAGTAGTTTCACACATTGAAAAGCAATGAAAGTATTACACAGTGGAGTTAAGTCGCAACAACCCCTCTCTCTTTTACTCTCTTACTGTTTTCATCTCTACCAGCCTGTCGCTTTGCATTAACATCAGCGCTAGAAGCCATCATCATTCCATCCCTACTGCTAATTGCAGACACAGCTGGGTCCCAGCAGGAGCGCTTCTCAAGCAGCCTAGGCCTCAGAGAGCAGGCCTGCTCACACACACACATACACATAGAGTCTCTACCACCAGCAAGGGCAGAAAGAGGCAGAGTCACAGGTTGCTTGTAATCCCCCCGTACCCCCAACCGAGACCCCCGCCCCCTCCTCAGCATTCCTGCTTTTGTAAGAGTGTGTTTCTTGCGAGCCTGGCCCTCGCCAGCCCGTTCTTTCCACTACATCTCACACAAGAGCCGCTAGCCTTCAGGTGTTTTAAGATCCGATAAAAGAGAGTCGCGAGTGCGTCTGTGACGGGGGTGGATGGATGTGCAACCTTACACTGAATTCTGTTTGTTGCCCCCCTGCTAGGCGCTATGGCTTCCTGTAACATGTCAAAGATGAGAGTGTGAACATGAGCTTAGGAGCTCGGGTTTTTCGCGTGTGTGCATGTGCGTGGTGTGGCAGGGGGCAGGAGGTCGCCCAGCCTTTCAGCGCTCCCCACTAGAGGTGTGGAGACCCTGCAGATGTTCACGTGTGTTGTATCAGTAACTGTAACACACGTCCAACACACACACGCAGACACGCACAGCATTTGCGCTTTCCAATATCAGATGGATCTCGTTAGATGATCACAGATATTTTTTTTTGCGTATCCGCTTCTTTCATTATGCATTCAGAGTCATTATACTCCTGTTTTGGCTAGCAGCTATTGCCAGCTTCCCGCTGCTCAATATCCAAAAAGCGCCAAAGTACATAATACGCTCTGGGAGAATCTTCTGTTTCTCAGATGACAGCAGAACAATGTCCCACTGCCAGCACTGTTCATTTCACAACCAAGACCAGAGAGGACACGGTCCTAGTGGCCAAGTCTAGCCAGTTTGATTTGAAATATTGACCTCTCACAATCTTTTTAAACTTTGTTACTTGACTTAGTTTGATGTATATAGAGTATGGCCTGTAAGAGGTAGAAAGGTTAGAAGTTCGTTTTTTTTAGATTTTCATTTTTGATAAGGACTTTACATAAATGTATTATTTAGTAGTTATTAGTAATCGTCTTGATATTGAGTCTATATGAGCATTAACAGAAGCATATCATTTTAACATTAAAGACAAGACAAAGAGATACAGTAGTGGCCAAAAGTTATGTCTGGAGAGTTCTACAATATTTGCTTTTAATGCTCCCTTAGGTTTGATGAAACCATCAAAATATGGGGTGTATGGTAATAAATAAAGTAAATAACTTGGTTTAGGACTTTATTCGGACAAAAAGACAGACTCCAGTGTATCAGGTGTTATGCAATGTTCCGTTCAAAAAAATGCTTAGAAAAACAAGCAGCATTAACTGTTATTTGATCAATAATAAATATTTTGTTTATCATCTCTTGTTTTAGACTATACAGCAATTATTTTCATGGGTCTTGACTCAATAAGCTTTGTTCATGTTCTGTCATTTTTTGCCAAGCCTCCTTATTTTTTTCTCAAAGTTGACCTTTAGTTTACTCTCCAAACAAAACTACACAGTGCACATACTGTACAACATTTTTAATACATTTTACATACTTTCTTTGCCATATATTTGAATAAAAAAGGAAAGACGTCAAAGTTGGACGTCTCTTTTTGCCACTACTGTATTTTTATGTTATTGCTGTCCTTCTGAAACTTTGGATGTCCAAATTTGCCGTTTTTCAGGAAATGGTAAAACACAGTACTTTTTAAATAATTAAATACAGTTTTTTTAAGTTGACCATCACTTTTTAATACTCCTTACTGGTTAGATATTTGCCAAACACAGTGTCAAACATAAAGGGTGACCAATAATAATGATTTATGACAAGAAATAAAATCACAAAATATGGAGATACAAGATTCCAGAAAGACTGCAGAGATATGTAAAATACTGTATATGCTGACTGTAATACACTTTGCACTAATGAATTAAAGAGTTTGATAAGCAAATATGTCAAAGAAAATTATTAAATTGCTTAAAAGATATAAAATGAAGGGCAGAGAGAAACAAATGTCGGACATACAGAGTGAGCATGGGAAGAAGAGTGTTAGAGAGAGCAGTTGCTCCAGGTCTGGCCTCCCTGTGGGGGTCCATCGCGGCCCGGCTGCCCGATCTTTCACAGGCACAGAGCACCAGCCCTCACAGAGCATCACCAAGATCTGATTCACTTACCACTTCTGATGAAACTCCTGAAATGGATCTGTTTGAACACACCTTATCGTCAAAAAATTATTAAAGGGCAACCAACTGAGATTGAGCTTCGGACTATTATATTGCGTGTTAATAGAGACTGTTTCCAATGGCATGAGTGCTTTAGCAAGTTGTTTAATGTTACAACAGTGAAACAATTTTTAGACGTCCCACTGGTGCCCCTTCTAACCAAATTGTGTCCATAATGCCTCAGATCCCTGGTAACATGTTTCATTGTTTGTTCATATAAATGTTCTATTTTCATTAGGCTCTTGTGCATAAATAATTGATCAAACATTCAGTTAGATGATTGCATGGATGAGACGTCATATTGATACTGTCAAGTGTGCTGCAGTTCCTCTTGCGTCTCCGACTCTATTTGCTCCTCTTCCAAACCGTCGAGACTCAGTCAGCTCAGATTACCATCAGTCCAGCTCGATCATAACTAATCAATTAGACTTCAGACAAGATTCTCCCCATGGCCCAGCATCTGAAGCCCAAAAGCAAGACACTTTGGCGATTTACAAGGTGCTTTGAGTTCAGTTATTTTCACTGAGTAGAAATGAAGTCCAAAATGTAGATGCCAAGAGAAAGTAAAGAAATGAAGAAGACTAAAAGACCCAAAGCCACGGTTACATTAGCCAGCTCATGGTGACTGCAGTAAAGACAACATCTCCTCTGGGAATGATGGATGTTTCTCTCTCAATGTGACAGAAAGTGCCACACTTTGAAGTAAAGGCAGAACCTAGGCTATGGGCAGAATTGTGGCAACGTGGGCAACATCTCTAATGATCATTTTCCAAAAGCAGATAAGTAGACAGCTGACGAGATCTGAAACTGTCAATTAGCCGTTCCTGGGTGGAGCTGTGGAGACAGGGAGAGGTTTTGGTGAGGATTATGCCTGTGACAGAAGGCAACCTCCAAGGCAGAGTATTGGGACCTCTTTCATTTACACCCCTTTATCCATATGCCTGAGAAACATTTTCTGTCACTGTGTCTCTTAACAAACCACAAATTGGACAGTGTTCCATTAGCATCCACCTCTTCCTTGATGTCTGGTTGATTTCAAGATGTAATAGATCATGTTGGTGGGCATATTCGATACTCGGATTGTCTTCGAATAATCTGATATAGCAGTTTTTTTTTTTTTTAACCTTTATCACTTGTTCTACTACTACAACCACTACCCGCGCTTGTGTTTTGTGTGGTGTGTTAATGTATGTTCTGTGTGTGGCAGAATATATGTGTGTGTCTGTCTTTGCTGGAGAACAATGTATTTGTGTTTCAGCAATGGTACACCAGCACAATGAATCTCTTGGGCACCTGGCTAACAGACCGTATGGACCTGCAGTTGCATCTGTATCAGCTAAAAATTCTCATCAGAATTGTAAAGGTAAATACATGAGCATCAATGAGCACTAACGATGAAGATTAATGGATGGGTGGGTGGATGGAATAGATACAGATTTTAGAGCTATAGCTATAGATTCAACAGCTATAGATTCAACACTGCACAAGAATATGGAGGAAGAAATTGTAACACTAAATGTACTTGTAAACACGAGCTATGAAAACACACATACCAGCCAGTCAGAATCAGTGGAGCCAAGTGAAAGCAGTCTCCGGTTTGCTCAGTTTTTCAGCAAGATCAACAGGATTTCATAGTATGCTATTACACATTTATTTCTGTGCGATCATATGGCGTTTGCAGATGTATCTCACAGATGGGGTTTTTATGTTAGTCGAGTATGAAGTCAGGAATTAGATCAGACTTCATCACTGGCAGTCATCTGAGAAAAGTCTTTTGACCAAGATTATCAGATCATAATGCAGGTAACCCTGTGTTTCATTGCATTATATTACACATTAGCATTACACATTTCCAACAACTCGCAATTCAAAATCCATGATATTGCCTAATAGAGGGTATGCACGTGACACGCCAAAACATGCTCCCTTGAGTGCCAAAACACTCCAGCCAAAATAGCTGCATACAATATCAAGGAAACGTAATTCCGCACAACATATCAGTGTCCAAGGACACCTGGTTCCTTTGCAAGTCGTAAGGATCACCATTGAGTCCAACTGCCTTTAATTTCAGCAAATAATTGTGTGTTTAGTCCCGGTTTCTTTGTTTCTCCTTTTGAAAGCAGCCATTTTGTTGCGTGTTATACCACTCAAGGGAACGTGTCCTTGCACTCAAGGGGGCGTGTCCCGGCGTGTTCACGTGGGAAAGAGACGTCAATGCATACCCTCTATTTTAATTAATGGTCACGAAAGTACAAACATTGGTAAATAACACATTTGTGTGATAATCTCATGCAATGAAAGTATTTTATTTCTATAACTATTCCAACGATCCTCTCCAATTTTGCAGAAAAAGTATCGTGATTTTCGACTACAAGGCGTTATCGACTCTACCCTAAACACCAAGATGTATGAGACGGTGAGAAACAGACTGATTCTTGAAGAGGCTACAGCATCTGTTAGAGAGGGAGGGATGCAAGGAATATCCATGAAAGACAGCGATGAGGACGATGACTAGATCCTTACCGAGACAGGACAATTCAGTCAGCCATGTTTATAGTGGCCTATATTGATGCATGTACACTTACGTCCATCACTTGTACATGTCTGGATGTTAATGTCATGTTTAATGACAAACAAGGGACCAACTTAAATTGAAATGATGAAGGGAAAATATATATTTAACACAATTAATATCAGATTATAAAACATAACGTAATAATGGTATATTAACCTAACGTTCTGTTAAATTAAAATGAATTGACGCTGTTTGATGTTCTTTGGGGAAAAGTTAAAATGTCTCAAATTCATTACTAAATGTTTTTAAGCAATATGAAGTATCATATGTAAACGATATTGTGTGAGATGGTAAAGGAATAATGCTTGTTGTTTCCATGTTTCATGTAAATCTGTTTGCTGCTTCTTAAACGTATTGTAAATACATTATGGGTACATAACTGTGCATAGACCTATTGATTCTTACAAAGTGTAGAAAAACTGACATGACTGTATTGACTTGTTCAGATGTTTATATATTCAGTTTACTTCCACAACAAGTCAATAATCCACAATGTGCTTTTTCACTCGAAATGTTAAGGACCCTTTTTAATGAGTAATAGGAGAGGTGACATGTTTGTAGGTGTAGTTTAGAGATGCAATATATTCCCATATCTTATTTGAGTAATACTTTAATTGATGTCAGCATTTTTATGTTTTTAGGCCATTTATAAATGAAAAATATATAAAAAAATATTTATTCTGTAAATGGAACAAACTGGCGAGAAAGTGATTTGTTTGTACCCTTCAGTCTTATTTTAAAACATCCTTCTAATTCAGTAGCCTCTAAACACTTGCCAGTTTCCATCATTGACACTGTTGTTTTGTGTATATATTGCTTTCTATTCCCCTCTGTGCAGTAGATGCATGTCCCAGTTGTCAGAAAATGTATCCAAAAGCTTTTGATTTTGTGGAAAGTAACAGGTGGATTCATATTGCGTTTGCCTTATGTACACCCACAGTTGAAATGCAAGAATACAGGCTTACACAAAATACAAAATAAACTCTTTGAATCTCTTATTTGTTCTTCAAGAATTGTAATAATAATAAAGATCACATGGTTGAAGTCAAGGCAAATGTACCACTGCCAAGGTCTAAGCCATCCGTGGGTTTTTTTCTATTGCCCAGACCACAACATATCCCTGAAGAGGAATTTCAATCAATCATAAAGTAATTGAAGTAACACAATCTTCATTGTTTAATAATTTTTATAACCTCATAATGCCATACTTCAACTGAAACGCACACTGCACATCCGCAAAAAAAGAAAAGGAAAAAGTCAAGAGATTAACATTTTGGGATTAAGTCATAGCTCATTTTCAGAGATGTTGCAAGACAGAAGATTTAGCAAAAATGACATAGAGCAGTCCTGCGGCAGATCTTCTGAACCAGATTAATGTTCTTCATAAAAGATTTCCAAAACAAATCTGTCTGGCCTTCAAGACAATATGTATTATACAAGGGATTAGATAATAATACCGAGACGATTTAAATAAAGATTGAATATTTTAATTATTTCATAGCTTGCTTGAAAACAAATCTTGAAAACAACAAAGGTTCGACAGTATTCGTAAAAACACTGTCTTATAGACATTTTATATAAATAATTGAAAACCTTCTTTTTGAACAGTATATCTGTTTTCTAAAGCCCATTTCTATAAATTGCTTTATTTGCTATTTCTTTCAAATAAAGGCCACAGTGTATATTGCAATGATATACACATAGGTTGCTTTAAGATGACAGGCATGAAAATTGTGTAATATGTCATTACATTTAAATAGTCATCTTATTAAATGACATTGTATGTACTACTGGCTATTGAAACATTGTTAAGCATAACTAAGGTGAAGTGTTTCATTTAACCCCCTGGAGCAGCTGCTATGGCCAATAATGCATCACCCAGAGCAAGAGAAAGGAATGGAAAAGCTTTAACTAGATGGAAATTGCCTTTTCATCTCTTTGCTCGTTCCGATCCGAACCCACAGATACAATTTGGTCTGTTCTTCGACGCAGGGGCACAGGGCAGGGAAAGACAAATGAGACAGACCCACGGTTAGAATATGTTCCTGTGGCCTGCCGCTGTGACCTAATTGTGGGAATGTACGCTTTCTCCGAGGTGGCACTCTCGCTCTGATTTCTGCGTAATGAACAGAGAAAGAAGGAAATGTTCCGTCTCCGTGCACCGAGTGCCAGAAGAGGCGGCTCGGTATCAGACATTTAATTTCCTCATAAATCCTGCCGCAGTGCAACAATTTTGAGAGGGAGAGGGCCCGGCGACAGATTAATAGGCAAGGAGATTTATTCTGGCACGATCTGAGCTGCTTTGGCTTTTAAGCCTCAATCAGGTTAGGAAATAGGAATGATAAGTGTATCCAAATAAAAGATTCTCCAATTGACCGTCGCCACAAGAACTGGCCCCAGGTTCACACTCGCATCTGCGCGGGAGAGAAGTTTGGAGACAAGGAGGCGACTTCAAGCACAGCGTGTGACCTCCGAATGATTGCTGCGGGCAAATGAAAAACAGAAATTGCAAACACTGATACGCAGGGTAAACAGTGAAAGATTACATTTGTGTCAACATTGTTTTAAATTTAAACGTTTCGATTCGCGGCCCACGGTGTGTAGTTTCGCTCCGCGTGGCGGAACAGATGTCATTGTGTGATGACACAACGAAGCATGACTCGCGCTGTTCTCAGAAACGCAACCGCGCGCGTATTGGGGGATTTGGTGCCAGCTTGCATCTCCAAGTAAACCCTCTAAGTAAACAGGTAGATGTCATATCACTTGAACAAGGACAATTTAAAGCCTCTTATGTTTTTTAAGCCCGACCAGAACCGTCATCTCTGCATTAAGAAGGGAGAACAACGGGCCTGATTATTTTTGGATCTTTTCCGCGAAATGAATAGCTTAATGTTTAAAGCAATCTCACATTATGTTCGGCTCATGGAAGCGTCGTCAGATAAGAGTGATATAGATGAAGATGATGATCAGATGATCATCCTGCTTTAATCAGAAATGGCTGAGAGGATAAAGTGTGTCATATCTGGCCCTGTAAATAGGCTTATGATGAGATTTTACAGTGCCTTATCGCAATCTTATCTGTGCTTTTGTGTTGATGTGTTTCAAAAAGCCGAGTGCAGGCTAGGAATTTTCCATTAACACATATAAAGATCCAATTACATCCTGATGTTATAATTAGTATTCAGATTTTAAACCTGGTCAGCTAACACCAGTCCTTTCTGTCCTTCCAATTCATCTACTTCAGAAGCACTTGCTTGGCAATTCCAGCTTTATGTGACAGTCGAAACTTGAAATATAAATTCTCAGAGAATGTATTTAATATACTGAACCATCTATTTTATTAAACCCCTGCTGATGGAGTGCATACATCAGACAGTCTATGCGCAAGTTTTCTATTTAAAAAGATGTATGTGTTATAGATGCACGTTTTTGAGACAGCATACTTTTTTTTCACAATTTCTGTGAATTAAAATGTGCAAACTAGAGGCAATAATACTCAACAAATAGAGAGGGATGGCTCTTTATAGAACATAAAATAGTAACTATATTTTAATTTTCATGTGCCCAGATATGGACCATTATGGATGTGACAATTCAAGTACCTGACTATTTAAAACTATGCTTTAAAAACACACACAAACAATGCATTAAAACTTAAAGAGACTGTTTAAACAGTGCCAAAATATTGACACCTGACCTATCAGTATGGTGAAACCTTTGATAAAAACTAGATTTTGTCATCTTAAGGTTGACATTTGCATAGAGTTGCCCTCCTAAATTAACATTTTATATGGAAACTTAGAAAATTAACTGAAACCGAAGAAACTCAATTTAAAAAAACTGAATGCCATGTGAGTCTGATACCTTAAGGCATCTATAAACAAAGAACCACAAATATGCTTCAAATAAGTTTGAAGTGGATAATCAGGCCCTTGAGAGCAATGAGCTCACCTCCTGCACAACCAATCGAATCCCCCGAATCCCATCTCTCCCTCATTCACATTGTTCGCTTACCCACCTGTTCTGGCCTGAAGTGAATATGTTAATGCCCAGCCTTACTCACAAGACCATGGTCTGCATCCCGAGGTCTCCACCGTCCCCGAAACACCGGAGGGGACATTCCCTTGTCCATTTTGTGGACCATATTTAATTTGGTGGACAGATGAGGGACGTGAATAGTGAATAGGAAGGTGAAGTAGGGTTACTCAGGTTGCCCTCCACCCACAGCTTTGTCAGCCTCCCGTGTGATTGTTCTGGAAAAAGCATTCAAACCTTTTGCTCGGAGCATCAAAGGTGCTGTCGAGTCCCCCCCACCTCGCTTTGGAAACCACTGCGCCATTCAGAGCTGACATTATGGAGAACACCGACAAGGGTCAGAAAAATAGAGGCCGTTCGAATAAGCTGGAGCAAAAGTGGTTCACTCGGCACTTGAAAGAACGTTAGGACTTGAAAAGGAAAATGGAGAAGAAAGGTGCACTAAAAGACAATTTAAAAGAGAAAAGAGCTGGCTAAGAGAGCATGCACTAGATACAGAGTGCTGTATGACTATGAGAATACCACACCATCACAAAAAGCTATTGAGAAAATACAGTGACCATGTAAATGTTATGTATGTGCAGATGTGAGTGAGTGTGTGTGTTCTGGGATGTTGAAGAGAGGTGATTGGACAGGCAGTGAGGTGAGCACTGTAGAAAGGGCAGGTGAGAAACAGAGGATTTGACGGCTGCTGGAATGCAGGCAGGCTTCAGGACAGAAGTCCTGGCTGACAAAAGAACTCACTCAAGGCTGTATCGAAACAGCCACTTTTTGCAGTCAGCAACCTATAAACACAACAGCTTTTTTATTTGGTCATTGTTTTTTTCCAACTTTGACAGCTACTTTTTGAAGTGCATGTTTGTTTTGATGCTATGCGGAGTCCACAGAAAATAGTGTTGTGTTGATGTGCTGAAGAGCAAAAGAGAAGTTTACCTGGCGATATATAATATGATTCAGGGTGACAGTATTCACTTTCTTATCAAAAATAGAAAACAAATGAAGTACATTCTAAATTTTGTTATGTTATTTGTCAGCTGGACTTTATTGACGATTATCTAAACCCCCCCCCCACAGACATCCTCTGTAATAACAAGTTATCTCATTTGGTATGGTAATGGCATTTGATCTTTAAAAAGACACTCCAGTATCTTCCATGCATCTTAGGCTCACCCAACATTTATAAAACACTATTCATTTTAAAATATTTCATCAAGCACTAAAATGTATTTTTGGATAAGCTTAAATTTAAACATATACTTATTTGTTTACATTATTAATTTTACGCTTCAAGGAAAAGTTCATCCAAAAATGAAAATTCTGTCATCATTTACTCACCCTCTTGTCATTTCAAACCCATATGACACAACCCGTAAGATATTTTGAGGAACATTGGTAAACAAACAACATTGGCTCCTATTGTTTGGACACAAAACCACTGAGATGTTATCTTCCTTAAAAATGTTCCACAGACATTTTTATCAACATCAGAGTGAATAAATGATCAAAGAATTTAGGTAATTGTTAAAAAAGTATTTTAAAGATTTCTTTAACTACACTTATGACTTTTAGAAGATAACTAATCAATGATTCTTCACTCCTTAATATATCCTCAGATCAGAGCGAACAATTAAATCTCTATTTTTCATCCTTACTCTCACCATTCTGAGAACAGATGGACTGAGAGCTCCTTATTGACTCTGTCCCTTAATACACCTAAGGGTGGGATCCCTGCTGCAGTGTCACAGAATATGTCTGTGGATGTGTGGTAGCATATTACTGAACATCTATTTATCTCTCCTGTTCTTCAAGTCTTACAATTAAGTGTTACATCACTTCCTCCTCATGTCATCCTCAAGATTACATGGAATTAAAAAGATGCTAAATTCACAGGTGTCACCATTATCAGTAAGCAAAACACATTGGTGTTGGACACAAGCTTTTCAATTATTTCATGGTAACTTGTATCATTTACAAGCTATCGCTATAACTCTTATTAAATGTCAAATTAAATCTTTAAAATGTCAAAGTTTGTTTATAAAATGTACATAAAATGTCATGTGTGCACTTAATGAGCATTTAGTAATTAGGCTGAGAATATTGACCGCTGCATATGACAGGACAACACTATACATTACAGGGTCTTTGTTGTTAATATTACAAGTAAATATCATTGTAAATATATTTAATAAAAATGCTATTATTACATGGGTCTGTAAAATAAATAAAGAATATACGGAAAAAGGGCCATCATACTAAAAAACAAAACTGTGCACCTTGATGAATTCATATATTTGTTCATTTTGCAAGTTATTTAGATAATTAATTAAATGTATTTTTGATTTCGATTAACAAACAGTATAAATGAAACAGTACAAAATACAGACATTGGTTTTTATATTGAGGTTGTGGTCATTGCCTATTTATTCCATTTACAAAGTTCTTTATTTCTATAAGCGATATAGCCTAATACACAAGCAATTTGTCATGTAAATTGTGCTCCGTCTTTTGCCTCCTGCTTGCTGAAGAGAAGCGCGTCTTTAAATGGGAATTTGAGCTAATTTCACAACGTGTTAGCGGATTGAGTTTACAGCAATAGGATCAATGTTTATTGTGTGGACAAGCCGGTAATTGTGGCTGAATAAACTCAAATTAGAGTTAGATCATTTACATATGATTAGAATTAGTGGAACCCGTTTAAAGCCCTCTCGACTGCAGGTGTGCGTAACTGGGAAATCCTTTTTGCTTGTTATGTTTCTCCGAAAGAAATGCACGATGAGAGTAAATAGAAGGTAAACAGTAAACACTAAATTAATCGCAAGACCCCATCAAATTAGACATTAGGCAACTGAGACAAATAAACAGGCATTTTTGCAGCTTGCATGTAAGCTAAGTTTTAAAAAGATTCCACAAAACTGACCTCACTGGATCAGTGAACCATTCCACAACACACAAGTGATGTGGGTGTAATAACAATTGTTAAAAAAAATACACTAAAAAAGTATACAAAATAGGCAACTTTCTGTCATAGGCACATTATTGCAGACGTTAGTTTCTACTCATGTATATTAAACAAATATTTTAAGCCAAAACATCCAGGTGACGCTATATGACCAACTTTAACCAAAGCTCCTTTTTATCTTTTTGTAATAATTTGTTTTGAGTCTCAGGTGACGTCGCCCGCAAACAAATGAATTCAAGCTAGCCCTCTTAAAAAGACGAGAGGGCGACTGGTCATTGTAGCAAGTAGGCTACACAAAACTCTGGATTCCAGCAAACTTTTTATACAGCTTTAAAAGGTTTTTTCCTTCATTTTGTGGTATACCTCTGGTCAGACTAAGTCTTTTCTTCCCTCTTTTAATCCTTCCCTTTATCTCAGAAAAACACAAAAACAGGTTCCACGCAGTGCTTTAGTGGCTAAAAGTGAAAGAGCTGCTTCTCGCGGGGCTGAACTCTGAATCGCGCTGCAGAATTGGTTCCTGTGAATAGGTGGAGGAAAAACGTTTAATAGGATCCGAGGGAGGTTTTGCACTCGCAACCTGCTCTCTAAACAGGTGGAAATGGGACCTTCTCAATTGGACAAATAGTAAGTATAAACCAGCATGGAAAAGCAATTTTCGGCGACAAGGATTAGCAACTTGCAATGAAAATTGAAACTCGGACGGTCTCCAAATCCTTTTTATTAAATCAACCTGAGCAACACACTTCCTCAGCGTTCCCTGACAAATACATTAACAAATACTTTCAATCTATACCGGGTTAAAAGAATGAAAAAAATCATACAGCTTTAAAATGTGATGATGATATTTAGTAAACTTTAAAAATTAAATCCAGCATTTTTCTGTTAAGGGAACCGTCCCTGAAAAACCATTTACATTTAAACACAGTGATATAATAAACGAATAAATTGCGACAATAACGCATAATTTATTGTAAAAATATATAATTTATAGTGACTTAAAATATAAAATAGTTTGTTGTGAAAACTATTTAATAATAACAACACTAATAACAACAACAATAACAACATTCATAATAATAATAGTGATGTCCTGTGTTATAAAACACACCATCTGCAATGGATCATAAATGTGAAGTGTGCTGTGGGTGTGTGACAGACGATTTGGGGCAAGAAACTTAAATAATAATCTGTAGTATCTGTCATGCATACCACCCCCGTGGCCGTGTATAAATGAGAGGTAAGAAAGGGGACAGTTCTGGTGATGGCGTTTCCTTGTCACCCTGATAAGAGCAAGAGCAAGTGATGTCAGCTAAGTGCTCGAGACAGTGATCTCGCGCTGATGAGGACGTCTGCGCGTAAAATGTGACAGTCTCGCAGTCACGCAGTTATCTTTCAATACATCTGCTGTGCGCGTTGGAGAAAAAGGTAAACTACAACATCGACTCTCTGGCGTAAGTTTGCTGTAAGATTTTCGCAAGTGCTGAATAGGAATCGACTCTGGGAGGGGTTTTGTCTTATTCTCTGCTTAACGAGCTCTGTAATGTCCTGTTAATTTTGTGTGTACTAGTTAATGAGCATTAATCGGGTACCCCTGGATGTTATTGTTCTGGGGATGGCCATTTGAATGCAAATGGGTGACATTGTGAAAGCAAGGTGCTTATTAAACTGGTGCGTGTCCTGGCTTCTCTGGAATTCAGCAGGAGAGGACGGGGCGACTGGTCGATGCTCACACCAAGTTCGGCAGAAATGACGAGTTCTCTCCCTCTGGAGACAGTGATGTCCTCCCCGAGACTAGACGACAGGAGCGGGGCCACGGCTGCACCCAAGTCCCTGGCGTTTTCGATTGACAGAATCATGTCCAAGACTTCGGAACCGAAAGGAGGCACGGAACAGCGCAGGGGAGTCGAGGGATCCGATGGGAAGAAGACGGTCGGCTTGTGCACTCCCATTCCCTGCATGATTCCCTTACAGCCGTTCAGCTACGACCTACAGGCCAAGGCTTTAATGAATTATTCTGAGTTTTGGAAAGTCAATTTCAGGGGAGCACTATGCACTTCAGCGGCGATGTGTAAAGCCAATTGTGGCATCTGCGGCAAAACGGATTCGGGCGTAAAACACACTGTGTTGCCAGGAACCAGGGTCATCAAACCACAGGTTATACATCAAGCGCTGACCATGCCCACCAACGGATCGTTGTGTTATTTCAATTACCTGGACACTGCCTATCATCAGTCCGAGCTACTGAGTGGACATTTATTTTCCTCGGCGATTGCGAACTCACAAGCACAAGCTATAAGCGCACATCAGAAGCTGCTGCTGCTGGAGAACGCGAAACTTGCCTGCGTCTCACCCGAAAAATTCCCATCACCTCAATACCCGCATAAAGAGCATCTGCCTGGACAGCTGGACCAGATAGTTCGGGAAAATCACAATTTAACCGAGAAGAACGGAGTGAAAGTGCACAGTAAAACGAATAACTGTTCTGCTGACGGAAAACCCAAGAACTTCACGTGTGAAGTTTGTGGAAAGGTAAACGAATGCTTTTGTTAGTTTCCTATATGTTATGTACAAACAAACACATTTACAACTTAGTCGTTGCAGATAATATTTTTTCTAATATTTTACTAACCCTTTATTTTTTTATAGGTTTTCAATGCGCACTATAACCTTACGCGTCACATGCCGGTACACACAGGTGCAAGACCGTTTGTGTGTAAAGTATGCGGGAAAGGTTTTCGCCAGGCCAGCACATTGTGTAGACATAAAATAATTCATACACAGGTGAGTGCATAAAAACGTTACTTCTTATTACTGTCCAAATTCGCACATTTTATAAATAAAAATGCCTAAATATGCATACGATTTCCGTACACAGGAGAAACCTCACAAATGTAACCAGTGTGGAAAAGCCTTCAACAGAAGCTCGACTTTAAACACACATATCCGAATTCACGCAGGCTACAAACCATTCGTCTGCGAATTTTGTGGGAAGGGCTTTCATCAAAAAGGTAAGCGGTCTAAATTCCTCTGAGTTAAATATATAAGATATATATATTTATATATATATATACGGTGTAAAATACATGCAATTAAAAAATCAAAAGCGCGTATTTAATTATAAACCAATCAAAATTAACCTTAATATTTATTTAGCCTATGCCTTTAGGATGAGCAAGGCCTTACTTGAGATTAAGATCAATGTAAACGCGATTTGTTATTCTAATAACTATACCTACTCTTACAAGATTTTTGCATTTCATATGGGTCAAGAAACAGACCTTTCACTTCTTTGTACGTCGACAGTCCTCGACTGCTTCGGATTTGAAATTAACTAAGTTTGACAACTTCTTGATTTCAACATGGAAAGTGCTGATTAAAGAAGGCTTGGAAATGAACAGCTTCTGTTAAATGCAACTTAATTGTGAACCGTTGACCTTTTCTGGGAACAAAACTTTCTGTCTTTTTCCTTGCAGTTGAAAATGTTTTTATTGACGTGTTTTTTTGTCTGCCTCATTTTCAGGGAATTACAAGAATCACAAACTGACGCACAGTGGCGAGAAACAGTACAAATGTTCAATTTGTAGCAAAGCCTTCCATCAGGTCTATAACCTCACGTTTCACATGCACACGCACAATGACAAGAAGCCCTTTACCTGTGGAACATGCGGGAAAGGCTTCTGTCGGAACTTTGACCTAAAAAAGCACATAAGGAAATTACATGATAGCAATTGTTTATCAACCGGAAATGATTCTTCCAGAGGACTCCAAAGCTAAAACAGCTTTTACATGGACAACTGCTTCATCATCTTCCACCGACATGGACGAAGATAAACAAGACGGGGAAAAACAACACTGAGGAATTGTACATAAAGCAGAATAAAATATTATTTAATAAATACTCTGCCATATAAGGCTATCAAGCAATTATTTGTAGAATAGATTAAACAAAAGCGTTTTATAAATAAATGCAACATATGTGTAAAAAGAAATGTTTAGTAAATTTGACAATTGTTGACGCAGTAAAGCAAATGTGCTAAAATAAAATAAATACTGCAACAATGTCGTATTTATTTGAAAATGGCTTACTTTCACATTATCTAAAATGTTTCTGCTTTTTCGAATATTTTTTTCCCATTATAAAAATTATATGTATGTTTATTTTTTTCTATTTTAAAATAATCAAACACCGTGACGTAAGATAGAGTTAACATATTTTTTAGTAATAATGTTAAAAATCTATATGTAGGCTACAATATATGTTACAGTAAATTAGATACATAAACATTAAAATCTATAATAAAAACTTTATTTCAAACAATTAAGAGCTACAAACTATTGATCGATTTCACAAAACCATGCAGTCCACATTTAAACTCTAAGCTTATAATGACATGCCTGGTGGAGTTCAAAGCCTGTGGTTTCATTTAGACATTCGATACACGATTCCGCCTCTTGACTTCAGTTTAATGGCTCAAATTATCAGATAAAACATGGACTCTTGAAAGCCTATTACGTTAATCAACTAAAGAGCCTCATGGGAAGCTTCGGCGCATCAAGTCGTGTTCATCAGAAGGTGGAAAATGGACTACACTGCTCCTCATTGTGGCAGCATTAATAAACAATCATGTATTCTGCTCACGGATCCTGGAACAATATTATCCTTACACGCTAACAGAAATTTTGATGAGAGACAAGCGCGTGATCTGAAATCTCTGTCTCCCAATTACAGCCCAATTAGCAATTATGCCCACGTCTTGGGACCAAGAGGAAGACTAATATTACTAGTTGACTGGCCTATTCACCTCCTTAGTGGCAAGAATCTAAAAATGTGTTTGAACAGAAGTGTTTATTTCATTCATCTGCATCCAAATATAGTCCCACGCGGAATACAGGCGTGATTTTATAAAACAAGAAATCATGTTTCAAGAGGAAAAACCATGTCTCGAGAGCTTTACAAATTACAATCTGTGTTATTGGATTCGTTTTACATAGGTTACTGCCTTCATAAACATAAAACCACGTTTAGTGAGAAATGTAAACTTTATTATAAAAAAATATTTTGTTGCAACAAAAGTAGCATATTTAAAAAATATACATATAAAAGTAGGCCAATAATTATCAAATTAAGAATATATTATTTTACTTATTCCCAAGGAGTAGGGCCGCTGTAAATATAAAAGGATTGTTTATTATTAGTTTTATTTTTTAAACATTACGCTGCAGGTTATTTTATTTTAAACTCGTATATGCCACTTTATAACACTTTTTTATGAGGGTATAGGCCTAATCACTTACAAACGAATGCTGTGTGGATGGACATCCGCAAAAAATGATAAACTAAAAGAGTAAAGCATTTATGGTGGTGAAGAGGTCTGGGAAAATACCAGTGGGGGCGGGTCTCACCAAAAGACATGTTTGTGTGGGGTACAAAAATCTCTATTGTGCGAAGCTGCCTATCTTGTCTACATAGCGCCCAAAAAGATTGCAGAGAAGAAAACAACCTAAAGGCAGTCTCGTTGGCCTTTTTCCGCACTTAGCCTACCTCTCAAACGTCTGAGCAACCAGCTTTGCTTCTAGAAACATGTTAATTGACAAGGGAGCTCATTACTGCATGCACATGTAACGCGGCGAGAGGGATTATAGGGACAAGAGCGCATTAATGAACTGTCAACGGCGGAGAGCATGTACACGACGGAGATCAGCCGAAATCGAGGCATTTACGAGCGACAAAAGCCCGGTTGAGACAGGAAGAAAAGAAGACCCAGACTTTTGTTTGGTCAACTCAATTGATTGTAAATGGAAGATTAACGGGGGTAGCTTCGGCGTTTTTAAGCAGACGAGGAAGAATAGGGCCCAATTAAACCCGCCAAATGTTAACCACGTCGTTTCTCTCAGTTTAGCCCAAATGAAATTCTAATTAAACCGTCCTCCATCCATCGTTTTAGAAAGCCATTTCTCTCCCAGTTGGAGAAGAGCGGGTTAGTTGTAGTACTTGTTAAGAGAAGCGTCGCTTCTTGGCACAAAGCGCTCGCGAGACGCATTGTGGAGCGCCAAGGGGAAAGTTAATGAGCGTCGGGCTCGCGCTCTTTGGACCCGTTCCTACGTAACGGCGGTGGAAGGACAGACTCGGCCAAGCGACCACATGGTGTTCCGTACACGTATTTAGTCCAAAATGATAAAGAAGGTCGACCTGACAATATGTTGTTTCATTTGAGTAGGCAGGCTGTGAATATTCATTCAAACAATACTAAGACAACATGTACACTGACAGATGAAAAATCACAAAAAAGTGAGTGCACACACATTACCGTGCAGTTAGTAAGCCAAGCTTTGTGTGTACGTATTCACATTCCTAAATGCGTGGGATCAGACGTTACCCACGCAGCCCCCACTATAGGCCCTGAGTGGCATGCAGCGTTCGGCCTGATCGTCAAGGGCACGCTCAGAGAAGGAGCTTCATTGCTTTAAGGTGTGGAGGCAGCCGAATGGTAGCGGTGAACGGGGACTCTGCCTCGCCGGAATTACATCAATGTCAGTCTCGGGAGTCGGGTATGACCTCCATTCAGAAGCAGTCTTGAAGGCTTCGGGCACGCAGCTGAAGGGGACCTTCTGTCCCCTCTTCGACACTTGTACTGTAGAGACGAAGGTCTGAAATCAAAACAATCTGTTCCAGATTCGACAATCTCAGTGCACCATTAACAAGCATTAATGATGATGCATGAGGCCAGAGATGGACCGAAGAAAAATCTAATCAGCAGAACTCCAATAGATATCTGTTTAAATTGCTGGATTGGTTCTATTGAGGCCTGACCTGAAATCAGTCTCATTGTTTGGCAGGATCAGTAAATCTGGGATGTCCGGTGCTAATCTTTTGACCCAGGATGCCCCTTTAGGACAATCTCCACGCCCTGTTTCCCAGTGGATGGGTCTTAATTAACTCAGACCAAAATCCTGCTGTTAAACTGGTGCTCTCTACAACACACCAGGTTAGAACGCAAAGATTTTGATAAGAGGCAATGTGTCAATTACTCATTTAAAGTGGGTTTATTCACAGTTTGGAAGCCTGGCCGAACCTTGTGAAATTACAGATGTTATATACAACAGCTTATGTGAACAATAAACACTGTTATACCGCTGCAGCCCAACACATACACATGCCCGACTACACAAACAGACACACATAAATACTTCAATTGCCATGATGGAGTGGATGTTTTGACTACTTGGATTGAATGGTTCCTATGAGGGAAGGGTGAAAATAATACTCAAAATCAATCCGTATAAAACGTATAACTTAGCCAGAACAAAAACACATCAGGAGTCCTTTAGTGCTGGAATCGTCGTTTCAAGAATGGAGAGAATTCCCAAACAGTCTCCCGAGCAGAAGCTATTTGTGTTTAAGTGCACTACATTTACAATGGTATGTGAGATCTTTAGTTGCGAAAAGCACTTTTGGGCACAATGGGCGGTGTGTTTCTAAGACAAGTATACTTTGTTTCGGTACGGAGAAAATGTTATAATTTATATGTTTAAGACTTCGAAATAATAAGAAATCGATATAAAAAATATTGTGAAATAAATCTTTTTAAAATGGTTAATATTGCCAATACAACAGGACTATCATGTGCAGTCTGCAGTTTCACAGATGTAGGGTGATAATGAACTTTGTTCTATGAGCTTACAAGATCATTCTGGAGATCTGGCTGATTTCCAGGTGTTTAAAGCCTGGAGCCCAGTTACAACATTTGGCCTTGGCTTGTGCTGGGTCTCTGACAGCCTCTGTTGGCAGTGGTGTCCGTAGCCAATCCACCTCGGGGCTTTCTCCATTAGAATACATAATGCAGAGCTAGTCATTTGGAAAGGCTCCAGATCGTGCTCTTCAAAATCCTTTTGGATAATTTGCTGTCTTGCCCTCCACCCACCACCAGAATTCTCCACCCTTCTGCGGTCGACACCCCCCCTATTTGAAACCCCTGACTGGTACCCTGACCTCAGGGGCAAGAGTCCCAGCTGAGGAGGAAGGGCAGCTGCCAACCACCACCACTTCAACCCTGACCATCCAGATGATCGCGTTTGTCAAGCCGCCACTCCGTGTCACCCTGCACTGGTTTGATCATCCAATTATTCTGGGCTGGGGTTTGCCATCTTTCCCTCCACAGAGAGCAGAAAGACAGTGAGATAATATGAAAAATGTGATGATATAAAGTATAGGCTTTGATGTGATAAAAACAACAACGGCGAGAAATAAATAGAAACTCATTATTTACGAGTAAAGACAAATGTCGAGTATTGTAATGAAGAGATTTTCATCAACATCAGATTCAAGATGTTAAAAACTGTTGTACTGGAAACAGCAAATGCGGCTGCGTCCAGATTCACTTAATCCCCATCCGAAACGGGTAAAACCACAAGCACAAAAACACGTCTAATCAGATAACAAAAATGCATGAAAGTTCTAGTCAACTTAACACTCAACTGAACTTTAAGTGGCCGACCCTTCAAAAAAGACACAATACAATAGCAATTATCGTATAGCCAGTTGAAGTGCTCAGAGAGGTTTTGTGTAATGGCAGTCATGACCTCTTTGTTACTGAGAGGATTCAAAAGCTGTCCGCATTTGCAAATGTGTGCCTACGTTTGCAAAGACCTTTTTTGGATTAGCTGGACATCTGAAAGTACTTTAGAGGGCCATAGTGACAATGCATGGTTCTTCACGCTAAATACATTATCCTACAGAAGTTTATAATTTAATGGACCCTACTTTTAAAAGTGTTTGCGACAACTTATTTAACTTATATAACTATATTAATTCAATCATCTGAATATGGTGTTCAGTAATTTTTAGATGTTTTTTCTTGGAAAACACATTCAGCGACAAACTGTATAGATACACCTTTTTGTTCCTTTTTAATTAAACAAAACAACTCATCTTAAACTAACTTTGAAAAGGCAACTTAATATTATTTATGGTTATTATGATGATGATGATTATTATTATTAATAACAACAATGCTAATAATATTCATATTAAAGGAAGGTTTGCAAAAAAAAGAAAAACAAAATGCTAAGTTTTGGGAATTTTCAGATATTTCAAATTATACATTTATTTCTATGCACAGGACAAAATGATGCCATTGTTAGAAAAGTCAGTACTGCACCCTTGTGGACATAATATTAATTAAAATGATCTAAATAGAATTTTAAAGGGAATATGCATGAATATACAAATTCTATTCCATTGTAGTGTTTTATGTGCATTTATTAAATATTTATTATTTACTGTACATGTGAGACTTAAGCTGGCAGGTAAAATTTCTCATTTTATTACTTTAAAAACAGATACATTTGATAATACCTCAACAACAAAAAAAATCGAACACGACTTTCTTATTAATTGTACAGTCAAGTGTCACATGTCAGACCACAGATCTAGGTTTGGGTCGAGGGGGCTTACCCCTGCCATGTGCAGGTGAGGGATGTTGTTGGCCAGATCTCAGTCTCTGTTGTCCAAATGATGTTCCAGTCTCACTCACTGGGGCCTGTCCTTTACCCAACAAATACTGCTCCCATTCTGGCAGTTTCTGTTCAACTGAGGCCCAATAGCGAGTCTATAATACAAAAAGAATCACCACCGTTAATTGCTTGGTTTTCATATTTACTTCTGCATTACTGACATCACATGCGGAGAAGGCTAAAGATTTCATGCTGCATTTAAACTAAAGCAGATACATGCAGAATCAAAATTCAAATCTTTTTCTAATTTGTTATGATGATGTTCATGATGAGTACATGGAAAATGTAATGAAACCTTAAGACATTTACTTCCGGTTAGTACGAAAAAGTGCTTTGACTATATGCATCTAAAAATGTAATAATGAACAAAAAACAAGTAGCCTACAGAAGGTAGGGTTCAGTACCTCAAGGTGGATAACATCTGGATGTAGGAGCTGTCTCGTATGAAGATTTTTTTCAACATTCTCCAAGTCCTACAAAACAAATAAAACACACATATTTATTCAAAAGTCCTACTTACTTCAACAGATGAGAAAATTGCGAGCAGAAACATTTATTAAAATCAGCATAGTTTAGCTACAACCTGATAATAGATAAACTAAAGAATCAAAGATCATATGCTGAAAAGTTCAAACCCTGAAATATTCTGTGACTTCACGACAATAGAGGTTTAAGACAGCGAGGGGCATTGTTTAATAAACACTTTTTTTAATAAAAAAAGTTTACCTGAAGTATCTGAGCATTCCTCTTGTGTGCAGCTTGAGACATCAGACATCGTTGTTTCTTCTTAGATTTCTGCTGTTCGTACAGTGCTTCCATCTGCTGTAACAATAATGCTCTTTTCTCCAATCTACAGGAAGAAAGATTCATTAAATCGCGTATTTCCGAAATAGAAAATATGATATCTACGTCTGGAAACCTAAATGAAAGGGAAAAACATTGAGAAGACTCACATCTCTTCATGTTTCTTGCCGAGTTCAAACTCTTCGTGTGCAGCTGAAGCCATTTAAGTTACAGTATAACCACAGCTGTTGGTTTATAAAGCTACATCTGAATTTAGCAAAAGTGTTATCGCTAGCAAATCATTCCAAAACACGGCAATGCCTGTCGTAACCATAACTACCAAATACAGTGTTTGCGGAAATGACAGATTACAAGCGAAACTTTAGGAGAAGTGCGCCGTCTACTGGTGGGAAGATCAGACTATCATATTTATTAGCACATTTTGTACCAGAACATAACTGGGTATCTTTTCATTTATGCACTTTTATATTAGCTTTATTTTTTGTCATATATAGTGATGGAGAATAATCAGAATCTTTCTGAAATATAAGAGACTCTTTCACGTTTTTGATTCATTTTTGTTTATCCTCTGCAATGATATTCTACATTTAAATGTATTCATTTGGCAGACGCTTTTATCCAAAGTGACTTACAAGTAGGAGAGCATTTAAACATTTTGTCAACACACTAAACAGAACCGTTAGTTTACAAGGCCATGCCATAGGAGGATTAAAGCTGGAGTAACAAAGGAAGAATGAACAACAATATATATTTTTAATTAAATTAAAATACTGTGCTATGAAATAAGAATTTTGTGACATGTCATAAATTAAAAACTGACAGAGTAGTTTAAAATTAAAGCATTACTACTTATTTGTATGACTTGGGCATTTCATTTACAATATGATTGACATTGAAAAAATCTTTGACACTTTGAAGATCATTATAAGATAAAAAAAAAATGTGTCATAAATCCTTGTTAATTCAGGTTGCTAATTTTGCTTAGCCGAACAAAGTTTAAATTCTTTACAAAACAATGCAAAAATCTTAATCTGAAGGCAAAACATTTATTGGTTTGTTTTGTTTTTAGTAGAACCCTTTAAAATAACCAGACTATGGAATAAATTAATTTTGGAATAAAAATGACATTTCTTTGGTGTCTGAAAGGCCAGCCATCCGCCCAGTCTGGATTGTCTACAACATGAGTAACAGTTTAAAAGATCAGCTCTTTGATAGTATTTTGAACAGAGAAACTGTCTGATGCCCTTTATTTTCTTTACTATTTTCTTTATCCTTTTGATGATCAGATTGACATTCATTGTCATAAATACGTTTTTCTATTAAATAGTACATTTTCTCATTTTAAACATTTGATATATGTCCCATTGGGTTTATGAGAATTGCAAATCATCGTTTATATTTACATTTAACACAGTGTCTCAAAATAGGATAGGATTAAGCATGATATAAAAGCCTCTGCCTCTTGTGTGAAAAGGTAGAATAAAAATCAGTATAAGAGAAAACAACACGTTTTCAATTTTATAAATAATTCCTTTCAAAATCTCTCACTACTCAAATTTGGGAGATAACAGTTATTATAACAAAAGCAGAAAAATCATGAATAAATCATTAACAAGTATTTGTTTTTATATTTGAAAATCTGAAATTTCAGCACTTTCCTTCATTTCTTAAGCTATCAGATGTCTTTTGTCAGTGGTGAGAGTTTATTTACTCTAACACAAAATCTACAAACAAAAAGCATCATGCTTTTATAGACAATATGTCACCTGTCACATTTACTCATATTAATCAGAGTGATATGTTCCTGAAAACAGTTAAGATTTACTTCGTTTTTAATTAGCAAAATTACAATATTGTCTTTATTTATTAATGAGCCTAAAATACCGTTTAAAGAAATGAATGCTATTTTCAGTTAAATGTCTAACAAATAATAGCCTGCACACTGCTTCTCTAAGTAGCTCAATATAACATGTCTAAAACACACCTTGCAATTCACACTATTTTCCCAACCTTAGGAAGATATACGCACCAGATTGACGTCTCGCATATAACCCGGACAGCATTGCCAAAACAAAGACTTTTAAAACAAACAAAAAAGTATTAGCTTAACATCCAGACATACCTTCTTTCAGACTGTATTAATGTTGTCTTCCCATACGGAGTCATAGCAATAATCATCTCCAGAGTCTAGCTGCTTTGTTTGTCAAACCCATCATGCTTCTTGTAAATAAGTTAAAACTGAAGGGGTTTATAAACCCTCAAAAACAACAATTTATATTCAAGTCGAACATCAAGTCGAGGATCGGATTCTTAAACTCTGGTATCACGAATTGTACAAGAGCCTTATACCCAGCCCCTCTGAAACAGAAAATAAAAGCTTGAATAAAAACTGTGACCTTGTCTTTGGGTTATTTAAGGTTGCATTGTTTTGCTTTTTTGTTCAGCCAAAAACAATGTTTTAATCCTTCCCAGAAACAACACAGAATTTTATCTTAAAGTTGGTCTGTTTTTATTGGTATTATTTAGATAAAAATAAAAGTATCAGACTGGAATGTATGAATTCTGATATAAAAGTCTCTAATTCCAATTATTAATTGAATCTCTGTACGGAGAAAAAAGACACAGTAAAATTTAGTAGGTTATAGCAAAAGTTTTAGGCCTATTTATAATGTCCCAAGAAATAAGGCCTAAAGCTATTAGCATACAATAGACTTATTGCCTAAGGGTGCAACAAAAAGAGCAATAACTTTATTTTGACTATTTTTTGGTAATATATAAGGTTTTATATAGTGGTTTATAGTAGCCTTTATAGGATCATTTTATGTGTTCATCAACAATTACACTTTGTTAGTGGGACAATAACATTTTTATTAGCTTCAGCATTGAAAACAGTACAACAACATCATTTTATGTTTTCAATTTTCTAAATAGGCAATTCAATATTTATCTTTCAAAATCTCACACTTCAACCTAAGGCAAACAAAACACTAAAATAATAATTTTCTGTGATCTCAGTAACATAATTTATCAGAGTATTAAAACTCACTTTCTTTAATTTCTCAAACTATCAGACTTCTTTAGTGTGTAGAGAGACAGGATTTCTTTGCTTTAACAAAATAACAAAAAGTCTCATGCTTTTATACAACTGTCACCTGTCACATTTACTAAAAACATTCACTATAAAGCGAATCAATGATACTTATTCTCCTGTAATAAGATATAAAGCAGTCACACAAAAAATATCTAATAATGCAAACAAAAATAATTATATTAATTGAACAAAATAAAAATCTTCAAATTAGCATTTACAACTGTTATATTTTTCATCACTTCATTTCTCTTGTCAGATTTTTCTTCAGGTTTTGCCCTTTTTTTAACCATCAGACCAAGGTTTGCAGTTTACCATGATCAACATAACCATTCTTCTCTTCACCTTGTGCACTGTTTATACTTTCTTTCCTGTAATGACTAATCTCATCACTTTCATTAGATGTTTGCTCACCATCTGATTCAGGTATCTGATTTTCCTGCATTTGGTCTTTTACATCGCTTTGTTTAACATTTATGTCTTCCATCTCTGTAGGAACATGAGTCATATCTTGATCATTTTGTTGTCCAGTTAAATCGCTCTGACTGGACTGGGTTTTTTGCTCTTTAACCACTCTAACATCTTCTGTAGTGTTGCTGCTTAATATCTCTCCTGTTTCTTGCTTTCTAACAGGTTCTCCGTCTAAAGATGTATTTTCCTCAAATGCTGTAGATTCACTCTCTGCAGGATCTCTTCTAGTATCTTCTGCGGTGTTACTGGTGGAACTGCTTGGCATCGTTTTCTCTTTTTGTATTACACTGGATTCTTCTTCTCGAGTTATATTTTCCACAGATGCTTCAGATTCATTCTCATTCACTGCAGGTGCAAGAATATTCTTGGGGCCCCACACAAACTCTTTTTTGGGCAAAAAATGCTCAAAAGCATACTTAACCAGATCTTGCCTCTGCTTCTTGTCTAATACAGCAAACATGAAGTAATCTAGTACGCTTTTTTTCACGTTTGGAAGCATTTTCTCTACAAGAGTTTCATGGAGAAAAAACTTGACCAGTTTTTCCTGGTAATGCTCGAAACCAAGAGTCCCCAGAGACTTCAGGATGCGTGTGATGCGAAGGTTGTTGTGAGTATATCTGTAAAATGAAAAACATACTTTAATCACAAGAGATGCCGGTTTAGGTGGTCAAGGTTTAGGGGAATTTATTCTTTCATCGGTTAGGGTTAGTGAAAAAAGGGAAAAATATATATATTTTTTTTACTTTTCAAAACAAAAGTCATTAACTATATACAGTATGTTGCAAAATAATTCATAACTATGTTACATTTTAGCATCTGCAAATTATGCACTAGAATTAGCAAAATGTACTTTTGCCATTTTATCAACAGCTTCTTGAGGTATCACAATGAGACGCTTTTTAAACAGTATTTAAGTATTTAAAGGGGATGTGCAACGGTGTTTCATGCTTTCTGACTTCTTTACAATGTTAAATGCAGTGTTGGGCAAGTTACTTTAAAAAAAACTAATTAGTAATATATATATAGTAATAAATAGTAATTGAGTTTATTATAAAAGTAACTAATTGCCAGGGAATTTAACTATTGCGTTACCTTTAAAATAATGTTCAAATATTTCAAATAACTTGGACGCCCCCAATATTTAATATGTTAAATGAATGAAATGAAAACTAAATAGAATAAATTATTTGTATAAACATTGAACAATAATACACTTTAATGTTGCTGTGGGTTAATGTGAGACACACCTATTAAATTCAATATTTTATATATCAATATGTTTTTATTGTAAATATTATCATTACTATACTGGAACAATAAACAATAGAATAGTTCAGAACTTTTACTATTTATTGCACAGACCACAACTGGTCATAAGTCTAAAAATGAATCATGATTCTAGAGACATGCACCAACTTTACAACTGCTAGACATACTGTACTGTACTTATTTTTCGTAGTTTCTTACAAAAGTAAACAGTTTAATATCAAAAAGTGCTCTAAATGTTTTTACTCCTTTCGAGTATGACAGCGGAATGTTAGTTTGTGCATACTTAAGATTGCATTTTAGGAGACGGAATATTGAATTACTCACAGTTATACACAACAGAGCACAAGGATAGTTTCACTTTCGCTTTGGAAATGTTATAGTTTTGTGTTACCCGCAGCAGCATCCCTGCCTCATTCCATCCATTTAAAAAAGTCTCTGTGCTTTGCTTCACATTGCCGTGACAAAGTCACAAAGTAAACAGGCTGTAGCGTCATGTTTGACTGCGCAGCATGGATGTATAAGTTTTCAGCACGTTTCAGTTTGGATAGGCAGTAGGGGTGCGACGGGATCGATGTGAACACAATATTTTCACACAATTGGCAGTGCTGGGCTCGAAATTGCGACCATTTCAGTCACATATTCTCCCTAAATTTTACCTGTGCGACCTCAAAATATATTCAGGAGCATTTGTAAGTGCACATTTCGTTGAGGTGCGACCTGTTTTCATTACTTTACAGAACACGCTAAAAACTGCACAAAGTATGTGCGGGCTGAGAGCTACATTGACCAGCCCGGCCATTCATAAACAACGTGATTTTCCATGCCACAGCGCTACTTTCCGGCCGTTTTTCTATGTAAACACTCGCTAGACCAGGGGTCGAGAACGTTTTTAACCAAAGAGCCATTTTTCCAGTTTTGGTTCATTCATTTTTCCAAAAGAGCCATTGCAAGAACTACATGTTACAACACTGAAGAAATGACACTTTGCTGCATTGTAAAGTATTGAGTGTAAATCTTGTTTAATAGTGTAAATTTGCTTTCCCTCAAAATAACTCAGTTTGTGATAAAACATTTTGCAGTGTTTACATATATTTTATTGAATATAATTCAATAAAAATAAGTTTAATTTGTTTCATAAAGCTCAAATTGATTTTATAATGCCTACATTTTTTTGGCATTTTGTGTTTTTAAGGTGAATAAAATACTATTTTCCCCTACATATTTCATCATTGAGGATTTCTTTAAAAAAAGTCTAAAAATCTAGTCTCGTCTCGTCTCGTGAACCCAGTCTCGTGTCTTGTCTCGTAGGATAAGTGTCTAGTCACCCCCCTAGCAGTATTTGGAAAACACTTGAAAACGCTAGTGTGGTCAAAGACCATTTTAAATCAAAATCTCTGTGTTTTTTTCAAAGGTAAACGTATGGACAATTTTGTGGCGGCATGTGACGATGTGAGGTGCTTCATTAGATTAGAATTTCTTGCCACCAACGTTCTTCCTGAGCATAAGTTGCACGTTACATACACATTCCTTGTGTTTCACCACAACTAGGGAAAAGTAGTGCTTATATTTCCAGTTTGCGAAAGCTACATTTGAATGTGTTGCTCTTCCCATCGCTCTCTGACACCTAGGTATTGGTGTTCTCTGTGCGACTGTGTTTGTGAAAACCTGCCCTACTCTGCCTCTGGTTGGCAAAAGATGAAAATGTACTTCATCTAAGCCAATCGTCATCAGTTATGCTGTTATCTATTTATGTGATCAAACTAAAGACTCTACGGATATTTGAAGGGTGCGATACTATTCTGTAAGTACTTAAGATTAACATGAGATATGCAGAAACTGTCTGAGTGACGGCCACTTTAAGCTTTCCTATTGCTCAGGGGTTAGAACTGAACGCTATCAACGCCAAGGTCAGGGGTCGATCCAGGGATAGCACATACTTAGATACAAATAAAGTATCCTGCGATGTAAGTCGCTTTGTATAAAAGCATCTTCCAAATGGGAAAATGGAAATGTAAGGATATTTTTAAGATTATAAGAATATTTTTTCCAAGTGATCCTAAACTTCTGAAGTGTAGTGTGATTAAAAAACATCATACAAAATGAAACAAACAGAAGTATGAAAGTATAAACCTGTTCAGGTTGTCAAAGCGTTCCTCCCAGTTACGAGCACGTTTAACATCTCCTGTCTGTTTGCTGACCAACTGTATGCCATAGAAATCCAACATAAGCTCATATGATTTCACCAGATTCTGCTTTGCAGTTTCATTCTTCCGGAAACACTGGAAAAAAAAATATTACTTTGAATTTAGTGATTAAACCTTAAACACCTTCTGAAAAATACAGTGACTTCTACACATTCTAAAATTGAAAAAAGTAACATCCAAAGAACAAATGAATATTTTAAACACACCTTGATTTCTTGTTTTGTGAGCACATGTGCTTGCCAATTCATTCCTTGCTCTTGTATTGGAAACAACCTGCAACATAGTTTTGAAAAGGTGAAATAAACAATGGCCGTTCATAATTTTAAAATCTCAAACAGTTTAAACAGCTATAGAGTTCATAGTTATATTGTAAAAGGATCTAACCACTGAATGTAGGAGTGAACATCTTCCAGCCTTTCATAATCCCCCCACCATTCTTTGTGAAATTGATGAATAAATACATCTGCAAAATAATGGTAAAAAATTGTCTTTTTCAAAGGAAACAGACATAAAAATAGACAATTAAGTTAACTATACGAGCACAATGGCATACCATCCGGCTTTGAGCTTGCAGAACCACTGTAAAAGTTCAGGTTGTGGAATTTTTTCTGGAAAACAAAAATCAATGTTTTTTTTATTTTATTTGAGAGATGTGTATGCATATTTTATACGGGCCTCAGATTACCCCATGAGTCATGACAATGCACAGATTTCCCCTAATTTCAGGCAAACTGTGTCACTGGACTAGGGGTGTCACACAGTCACAATATATCAGTATTTACAAAGAACATGATATAGCTAAAGCATTTTTTTATGTTAACTAATAGCACCTTATTGTAAAGTGTTAGGGGCTTGGCCCCTTTGTACTTGTAAGAATTATTATTATTATTATTATTATATATTATTATTATTCTTAACCAATGGGTGTCTATGGTAGCCCTATGAACCGTACGTAAGAAAAATAATAAATTCGAAAAAATTAGGCATTGTGATTTTTAATTTCACAGGGACTTTAAAGTTTTGATTCTCTCTGTCTTCCTACAGTGCCTTTTTAGTATGTTTCATTGGCCAAAAAAGAGAGAAAACACAATATAAACTAAATTAAATTTGCACTTGATTGAACTTGACTGATAGCATTCATTATTTCTATAAAAAATTGCGTTACATGAATTATTTTGGCTACCTTTTGACCTTATTCTCTCATCCCTATTAGATGTTTAAGGTAAGTAAATATAGAGTTAACTTACTAAGTCATGCATCACACAAGCATCATCCATGCTTCTGTCAGTTTCTCTCTGTAGACATATGTCAAAACACAGAAATCAACAACTGTGACCATTCTTCTGAACTAATCCTTTCATATGTGCTGTGCATAGACTGAGATAAGTAGTTGTAATTATAATAAGCATGAAACCAAAACGTTCCCCAGTATGTCCCTCAGTCTACTTTGTGAAGATTGCTGTAATGTAGTTTTGTGTTATACATGTTCTGTATGTACCATAACAGTATATAGTATGTACCATTAATGATAATAAACAAAAAACTGGTTGTTTACTTTGTCTGGTTCACCAGCACCATCAAGGTTCTAGAAATTAAAAGAAAACTACATTTTAGAAAAATATCAGCATACACCAAGTTGTGACAGAATTTTGATGTTAACATTTGTAGATCTTAAACTCAGCCATGCTCTGTGGATGTGGATCTTCATTAATAAAGAGTAGAATGGGAGGAAATGTGCCAATGGTAAAATATGCACCATTTTTGTTCTGTCATAAAACTCACTTTGCAACTATGCCGAAACTCTTGCATGTCCCTTGCAGCGTATAAGTTCCTGCGACATTTTCCAGATTTTCTTCTGCAAACATACAGATAACAGCAACCATGAATCATTTTGATGTTCTTTGAACAAATATTGAATAATAAGTAGAATAGCATTTAGTAAACATGCCGTTCACTGTTACTATGAATTTAATGGCCAAATTAGAAAACTGTTTACATTAAGAAGCCTAAAATATTTTTTCAAAGCAATGTCTGAGATGTTTAAAATGGTTAACAAGCATTTTCCACACACTGCCTTCTTAGCTCAATATATATCACACATTTTGCAGTTTGTATTCATCATAGCTCTTTCAAGACAAAAAAATATAATGGCCATGTGTGCAAACAGGCATTTTTAAAAATGTCCGATGTTCATAACATCATCTGAAACACACCTGTAAAGTGCGAGAAGGCCTGTAAAATGTTGTGCTCCTCTCATGTATATTTATTTTACAACAAGTACAGTTGACTCTCGTGTAAAATGTGGTTATTATATCATTACTGCCAACGTATTTAAAATAGAAAACATATGGATATAATTACGTTAGATGCACCTGACTGTCTCAGGAGTCATAAAAAGCTATTTTTGTTGTTTAACGTTACACGTCTCGCATATAATCCAGACAGGATTGTCAGGACACATGTGAAACAAACCAACAAAACAAACATTACCTCTCGGACTGTTTTACTTTCATCGTCTTCCCATGTGGAGTCATACTCGAATAATTAGGATCCGAGTCCAACTTCGGTTTATTTGTCAAACTCATCCCGCTAACGTCAGGTAAAAAAAAGCGTCTAAATAAGTTGAACAGATACCAAAAACAATAAAATATGCGATATTTAAAAGGAAACATTAATCAAAAACACCGTTCTAGTCAAACAACGCGTGCTTAACTCTCGTTTAATGCTGATAGGAAACGAAAGCTCATAGTGAAACGAAAGCATTTCTACTTCACAAACAAGGAAACGCAACCCGCTGCCTCGAGTAAACTCGGGGGTTGCCAGATCGCGCTTAAACATTCTGCAACATCAAAATCCCACTTACATGTGGATCTACACAAATGTTTTATTTCATATATTTTCGCTTTACCATAATTAATTAAGTAATGAATACCACACAAATCGTTATGCTAGTGTAGGCTAGTTGTTGACAAAGTAAAAAGATTACATTTAGCATATAGGGGGCCTATTTAATTATATTTTAAAGTCTCTCTGAGACTATCACAGAAATAAAACCTGCAGTATATATCCTCTAAATATTTATTTATATTAAATCTTTTTAGTTTGCTCTGAAGACTTTCTGATAATTTTACAGCACTTTGGTATAGCATTTGTTGTTTTTAAATGTGCTCTAGTAAAAAAGCTGACCTTGATTAAAAGCCACTTTTACTATGAAAATGTCTTTCACTTGAGCCAGTTACCTAATATGTAAATTTCTTGTGACAAATGATTTTGGAAAATGACATCATGGCAACATTAGCTTGCCAATTAAATCAATACAAACACACACATACAATTATTTAAAACGTATCTTAAACTGACATAAAATGTGGCATACAGATTACAATCTAATTCAGTAATCTTCCTGTTTGTATAAGACCCCTCTAATATTAAGTGACTCCCAAAATCTACTTTACCAGTAAAATCATTGGTTTTTGCATATCTTGCTAAAAACTACTGTGTCTGTATGCGAAAAAATAGTAATGAGTTGTAATGAATAGTAATGAGCCCAGAGCCCTGGGTGTGAACACAGGTTGTTAAAACAGGTTGCGCAAGAACTATAATGACAATGCTGCAATACCGTCTAGAATGTTAAAAACATTTCCAACCTCCAAAGCATTTGGACTTCCTTTTCTGATTCACAGGAACACTATTCCGGCAATAAAAATACTACACCATACCATGCAATTTTAGAGAATTCTTTCAGGTAGTTTTGTAAGGGTCCTTTCTATTCCACAGTGACCTGACTGGACACAGTGAGGTCTAGTAGATTTTAAAGCATATATGCAGGCATTTAGGCACAATAGCATCACAGAGGTCAGGTAAAGTGTTCTTTAGGTCTGGGCTTTGGGCAGAAAAGTTCTTCCAAAACAGACAGACTTGGTAAACATCACCTGCTAATTTCATGTTTATTGTGACCCCTAGTGGAAGCATTTCACCTGTGATACCTATACTTAACCATAAGGGGGCAGTTTTGCTCTGCATAGATTTCCAATAGTGGCATTTTATTTGAGAAGACTGGCGTGACGGTGCGCCTCAAAATTCAGACATTATAAAAATAAAGCAAATATTGAGCCATATGAGATTATGAGAGATGAGTATTTGAATCCGTAACTTCTATATGTAACACTAGGATAAAGTTTTGGTGGCAGGCATAGGCCTACTGTCGTTTAAAAGTGAATAGTCACTTTCCACATTTAGGAATAAATTAAAATTATTGTAAATTAAATACATTAAAATTATGTAACAATACAAATGTAAATATAAAATAATCATTTTGACTAAAATATTTTAAATAAAAAAGTAAGCATATTCAGTGTCGTCACCTTTTTAAACAGGATTGAAAGAGATCACGTATATTCTTGGCTCTTGTTGGGTACTTTTTTTCTTATTTGGTTTTGCATAAACATTTTGATACTAATAATAGAAATGAATTTGAAAGACACAAAAAATATTTTAAACACTATCATAACTCCAAAATGTGAGCAGACCGAAGAACACAAGCGCGAGTCACGTGAGACGTTTCCAATGCGCTATGATTGGCTCATCACGACCCTGTCAAGCTTGTCAATGCGATAATGCCCGCCTCCCGGTCCTCTCAAGCAAAGTATCAACAACAATAGTTCGCCGATATACACACCGAAACCATTATTTGTTTATTTATTTCCAGTCTGACAGTAATAATGTTGGGATGCGCGAAACCTCTTCACTGATGCCGTTCAGTTTTGAAATTGTTGTTTAAGTATGCCGCTAACTGACCTCCTTCAACGCTCCTGAACCTCTATCATAACATTAAAGGTCAGTGAAGTCAAGTCAGTTAACATCTCCTTCCGGGTCGCTCATTTGAAACAGTTCAATTTGACACTAGTGTAAATTTCTTCATAGGCTACATTTACTGTATATTCGACATATCGATTTGTTTAAGATCACCTGGATCAGAAGTAATTCTGTTGTTACTTTTTAGGAACAGTTGCTATCTGGATCCCAGCTCTTTAATATTTGTTTTTGCGTTGTTATTAGAGTGTTTTTTTGTTAACATACAGTCTTTTGTTGTTGTCCTTAATATGTCTCGCTAAAGTCAGTCAGGGTGCTCTCATGGGACATGGGTTTTGTTTGGTTAGTGACAAGGTGTTCTCCACATTGATGCAATAACATCATAAAAACAGCAGATGGCTCTATGTCAAAACCATATTTTGTTCAAACCACTCAGTGCCTACGATTTAGATCACTGTGGCTCATCACTTGTTTCCCTATGCTATTCAAATACACACATGTCAAGATTGGAATCAGATAAACCCAAGATGAGGCGTGAATGGAATATTAACTTTGTAAACGAATGCTCATTCGTGAAACGAGTCTGTCACAAGCAAACTGTTATTGTTTTTAATGTATTAAACAGCATTTTGTAAATATTATGCAAATGAAAAGTTTTATGTGACTTGTTTTGTTACATTCTTGTCTGTGGTACAAACAATAATGCAATGTGAATACTGCTGTGCGGTAATTCTGTAGTCATGTCCACATATTCAAAAGTATTTTTCCGTATGAGTCTATAATGTGTAGTAACAGATTATTCTTGACAGCTTTATGTAACACCATACCCCTGAAAACGGAGGAAGCATTAATAAATATCTCGCTTGATTTCTTTATTCAGGCTGCATTGGGTCTTTTCAACATTAAATCTTCAGAGACGTCTATACAGCAGAACATTTTCAATGCGCGTGTCTGCGGAAGACCAGGGAACGATAAACGCAGGTTCAATCTTAGTGCAGTGATATTGTTTCAGCCACAGAAAAAATCTTTAGCTCTTTAATTTTGCATGAGGTTGAATGTTACACTGTTGAGATTTTAAAACACCAGTAAACACGTGATCATACACAAATGAAAATCATGCAGCATTTTCTAGCTAGACACTGTCTTTTTTCTCTTTTATTAGGACATTATTCAGACGAATGTGTAATAGAAATATTCAATAAACTAACATTACCATTTTTAATGAACCTTTTCATGGCGGTTTTATAGATCTTATGGATCATACATGCTGATTGAAAATGATTAACAGGAGTGAAATAAAACAGGATTAAAAAAAAAAAAACTTGTAAAATATTAACCCAAGATAACAAATGGCTGCCCCAAAACCACCATGTCCACACCTTTTTGTGCTCAGGTGTTGCGTAAATGCCAATTGAACTGCGTAACTCTTTTTTTTACAGTATCAATGGCTGTATAGACGGTTTCATCTTAACAACGTAACAAACATCACTTTGCATGCACACTTTTGTGACCCCAACTGAACTTCTGGTACACATTCACCATCAATAGAGTGCCTATAGATTATTTATGATAACAATCAAAAGAAACCGAGAACCATTACTTGGCTAAACTTGTCTCTTCAATATTTTGAATTTAGACTGCGATACCAAGCTCAACTAAAAATCAATGTACCATTATGCAACCAAACTACAGGACCCATTCAAGAAATTGTTTAACGTACAACAAAATTCAACAAATCGTTTATTTAATACAATTATTAGACGGTAAAATAATAATACAAATTAAAGTGAACATCGTTGAAATAACATTAAGACACTAGCCAAACACAAACCAGATGTTAACTGGGGGTCAGGCACGCGTGTGTCTGAAGAAATGGTCTATAAAATGTTGAGAAGTTTAGCTCCGCCAATACCGTTTAACAGAGAAATAGTGTTTTCTAAAGGAAACCCACCAGGTTCCTCCTGCTTTTATCTCGCTTCTGTATCGCTTTCATTTCTCATCTTATGATACATTTGATTCCATGCACAGCCTGAGCAAAAAGCAAGGCTGCAGGGGTCAAAAGCCAGCTCTTTGTAGCTAGGCCTTTACAGCTATTCTGCCAACAGGATCCAAAGTAAAAAAGAGGAGCTGGTTGATTTTATTTGACAAACCATTGCCTTGCTTCAGTATTAATGTTTTTGGAAATTCTCTACGATAAGATTGTATATGTTAACATTAGTTAATGCACTTGCTAACATGAACAACAGTGAACAGTATTTCTACAGCATGTAATCTTAGGTTAAGTGAGTTGCAGCATTTAATAAAACATTTTTTAAATCAAAAGTTGTTTCTAACATTAGTAAACCAGGATGAAATTTTGTATTGGCATAAACTAACATTAACAAAGATGAATACATGCAGATAAATGCTATTTCGTATAATTCATGTTTGTTAATACATTTACTAATGTTAACAAATACATGCATATTGTGAAGTAAAAAATGGATCTTGAGTGGAAAGCCTAATTTCTCACAAAGATGCTAAATTCTTGCATAAATAATCCTTCGTGATAGGATTCTGGTGCATCTCTCTCAGACAGAATGAATTACAGCATTAATTTTTTTAATTCCAAATTATTTAGTCCCATAGTAGTCTGTATTTTTTGAACAGTTTCTCCAGCTTTATGATATGTATAGTGTCTGGCCTATCTACACTTTATTACACACACAGGCTCATACAGCCAGCACATTTTCTTCTGATATGGGAAATTTAGTGGTGATTTGAAAGTTCAGTCAATCATTTGTTACAATATGACCTTCAAAGCACCCCTCAGGCTTTATCATTTCATAGACCACTTAATACTCTAATTGCACATCACATTTTCTTCACAAAACGTCTATTTCAAAACTTGCCCATCTGGCGGAATTTGAATGGGAACAGATAGAGACAGCCCACTGAGATAAAATTTGTTAAAACCTTAGGCATTCAGCCCGAAAGATAACAAGCGCATCTTGGCCGATTCATTTTTTTATCTTTACAAAATAAACTTAAAGGACGAAATAGAGGATAATTATTATAAAGGTTGTTCTCCAGAATTATGAACTGAGAATTATTCAAGACTTCAGTCCATAGAAACCTACCTCGATTCGCTTGATTTTCACGAGGGGAGGGGCGAGTCTGATCCTTTGCAGTGACGCTAAATAATTCAACACGCTGTGGTTATGCTTCACGGCATTTACCTTTGCCCGACTGACAACCGTCAGACTTGTCACTCGCTTATGTTTCATTGCATTAAAGAGTCCTATTGATTACGTTCAAAGAGATTCGGCTTCACCTTCTCTGAAGGATAAAAACAAATAAATATAGGTGCTGCAACACCCCACTGTTTACTTAAAGTCGTAGTTCACCCAAAAATAAAATTTCTGTCATCATTAACTCACCCTCAAGTTGTGTAAATTTCATCCGTTCTGCTAAACACTAGGAAAGATATTTGGAAGAATGTTTGGGGCACTGTTGACTTCCATAGAAGAGAAAAAACTACTATGGTAGTCAATACTGCCCCAGAACTATTTAGTTTCCAACATTCTTCAAAATATCTTCTTTTATGTTCAACAGATCAATAATTTAATAGAGTTTTGGAAAAACTTGAAGGTGAGTAAAAGATGACTGAATTGTCATTTCTGTGTGAACTATCACTTTAATGGAGCCATTGTGTATGTTTAAAAGTTGCAGGATGTCTATGCCTGACAATACAGCGTGGGAAATATAAAAGGTAAAACTAATTGTCTTTGCAGATACTGCAAATTTGATGTCATTGTCATCTTCCTATTGTCTCATTGAAAGGCTCAATAGAGAAAAGGTTCATGTTTTTATGTTGCTGTTTTTATGGTCTGTAAATTAGCATACATATCTCATGCCATTAAAAAGCATTCATGTTTAAGAAAACTGAAGTTCAGATTAGCATAAAATGCCTCAGTTTTGCTTGAAAGGGTTAAAATTGTACACGAGTTGCCAAGGAAACAAGCAAATGTTTACAAATGAATAAAAATGTATTAAAAACTGAAATTATGAGGGAGTTAAAAGTCAGAAATGACACATTAGAAATATCTCCTGAACACAGATGCTATCACAAACTTGCGATCTGATAATCTCTTTCCAACTTTTTATGTAGCTCAGATAGCTTGGCTTGGTAGTGATATCATAATATATATCATAGGTTATAGTGCTAGCGAGCAGCCAGCATCTTACAGAGGCCAGGAAATCAAGAATCCATTGTCTTAAACTAAGACCAGGGTTGGAGTCTTATCCTGGATCTGGGCCTTGGCTTATGGTTTCAGTCAAGGCTGCAGTCTATTTTCAGCACAATAAAAGTGATAATTACCTCAAAGTTTAGTCTGTGTTCACCATACCAAGAGTTTCCTACAGTACTTTTGAAAAATTACCTCAGCAAGCAAAGTGAACACAGCTATAAATCCAACTCTGTATTTTAGTTCATTAAAATAGGCAAACTGTTTCTTGGACCCTTAGTGGATTTGGGTCTCAGAGGGTCTAGTAATGGACTAGGTTTAGATGTTAATGGCTTTTAATAAGGTCTGGTTGAGGATCTAGGTTTGTATCTAATCTTCAGCGACAGCGTGAATACTTGTATTCTGATAATCACAGTTTCATTTTTCTTTGTGTGAGCCAACAATGAATGTCTTCTGGTTTTCTGCAAGTCTTCATTGGTGATCTAGCAGGTTTTTCTTTGTCATTTATTACAGGCTTTCAGTTGGACATGGAGACTGCAGAGACACGAGTACTCTGTTGAAATGATGGGACATGATAAATAGTGCTCTGTTAAGCTTATTTAAAGGGTACAGTTTTCCATTGTTCTACTCTTAGAGATGAACACCAAGAAGAGAGTCAGGGGAACAGCAGTATACATCAGCAGCTAGTGTGGTAATACTTTGATATACCAGCAGGAGGACCTGTGGAGCAAGTATTTTTTCTGTGTTTGTTTTCATTCATTATCTTTTAAGGACAAACATGGTAATGTTTTTTTAAGCGGCCGGAGATGATCATGTTGGTATTCAGGACTACAGCATGATTGCGAGTGTGTATCTGGGTAGTTGACAAATACATCATAAATGTGTCCTTTGGTGTGACAGCAAAAAATTTGAAATATAAATAATATAAAATAATATATTTTAAAGGTCCAGTGTATGACATTTAGCGACATCAAGTGGTGAGGTTACAAATTGCAATCATCGACTCATTCCACCCCTCCCTTTCGAAGCACTATGGTGGATGACACAGGGCTAAGGCCGTGTTCAGGCCGACTTCTTTTTCGAAGCTGTTAGCGTCTGTTTTACATTATAATCCTATGGAGTCAACCATGTTTTCAAAAAACGTCCTGAGCGCTTTTTTAAACGCTGGCATCTTTTGCTGCAGCTCAGGGCGCTTTTTAAGTTAAAAAAGTTCAACTTTTCTGGAAAAAAAAACGCCCTACATCATGCTCCTTTTCATAGCTAATAAAGACATAACGCTTCATTATAAACCCCTGAAGACAAAGTTATGTATATTATATTTCATTTCTGTCAATAGATCCTCCAAAAAAATACACGTTCTAAATATTCGGTCTCACACCATAGGACACAGTAGATTTGTCAAATACTCATATTTGAATAAACTTTGTTTTGTTTCATATATATTTTTACCAGCAACAACACAAGTAAAAAGAGTAAACAAGCCAAAGCATCAAGATTTGCATGTTGCCAAGGAATTCACAGACTGATTCACTTAAATTAGACATTTTTGATTTTCCACCATATGCGGGCCAAGTATTTGGAGTTGAGGCAGCCCTCAAGTCTGTGCATAATGTCATGTTTTTGTAATGTATGATGTAATATTTAAATATAACCAGAAAAGACGTGCTCTACTCAGGGAGTGCTAAAAATGTTTAGCAGGCTTCAATAGTTTGTTTGAATGCACCCCAGAAGAGGTCGGTTTTGGCTGGTGCGAGCTGCTTTGCTGTTGCAAGATCTCTCCTGGGTAAGTGTGCTGTACCGTAATCTCGCTCTGATGGCAGAGAAATGCTGTCTTTGAACAAAGAGCTTCTGCAGCAGAGAAAAACCTCCCTTACGGTTGAGATGTGATTAAAGTTTCTCTCTCAGATCTCTGTGTGTCTGTGGAGGGGAAATGCGTTTGCTCGAAGAGAGAACTGGGGTGATCTTGGATATGATGGGTGGGTGAGAGGGGCTAATAGTGAATTGACTAGACCGAACACTAAAAATCGGGCTCATGATGGCTAGTGTAACTGAAAGAAGATCATTTAAAGACGGCGGTACCCACTGACTTGCTTGGTTTTGTGTCCATACAATAGAAGTAAATGGGCGCCGCCATTGTTCGGTTACCAATATTTTTCAAAAATATCTTTTGTGTTCTGCAGAAGAAAGTCATACAGATAGACAGGTTTGAAATGACAGGAGAGTGAGTAAATAATGACAGAATTGTCCTTTTTTGCTGATCTATGCCTTCAAGTTGAACCAGAATGTGAATCAAAAATGTCTAATTCCTTTCGATCCCCATCCCTACTGAGATGAATTTACACTAAAAGAATAATAAAAGATCAATATGAAATCTTTCAATTGCTGCATATATAGCACATATTTGGGCACAAACACTTTTCTTTCTCTCTTGGATCTCTCTCAAGACTGGACTGGCCGTGCTTTGATGAGGTGTAATAGAACTCATTCTCAGTAAACAGAGATTCTCTCAGTTGGAGGCCAACAGTTGGCTACGTCTCTTTTGCTGTTTTTTTTCTCGCTTCAGACATATGTTGTAAGCCTGGGTGCTGATGCAGATATTAGCTTTCTCGTCCTTGAATTTGAAATCATTTGATGTTGCTTGGATTTTCTTATCTCTCAAGATTTGCATGTGATACATTGGGATAGTCAAAACAAACGTCTACATCGGCTTAATGTTGGTTGCACATATGCACGTTGGTAGCGTTATGAAAATGTGTTGAAATGTGTAATTTCTCTGACGTTACCGAAACAGGTTTTCTGAACACCTCCACCCCCAAAACCATTTTCAGTTGCGGCATATTTTCATAACACAATCACACAGTGTATGGCACGCGTGAAATACAACACAGACATGTATAACAACTGTATGAAAATGAAAAGATTGACTTTCAGGGAGATAGGTCGTTTTTATTGGTTAACTTTTATTAACATACAATCATGATTTTTTTGAGGGGTACTTGAGCTCTTTTTTTTTAGAACTATGAGCTCAAACAAACTGGTCATGTTCTGAATTTGCATTTATCAGGAAAGTTAATTTACAAATTGCAAATTATTTTGTATTTTAACACAAAAAAAGACACCGCCTTTATTCTTTTTGCACGACGCCAAGTCTTGATTTGGCACATCCTTGACACTCACCTATTAGCCCCCAAGCTCTACTCATATTTTCATTGTTTATGCATGCATGCGTGTGTGTGTGTGTGTGTGTGTTTCCTAATGTGATTCATATTCTCTGACATTTGAAGGGTGTCCCACTGTGGAGCTGGTCTAGCTGGACCATAGGAAGTACTCAAAGCTAATTACCTCAGTTCAAATAAATTCTTGAATAAAAGTCTCCCGTTTCCAGAGTGCTGTTGTTAAATTAGTTGAGAATTAAATTACTTGTGCGAACACTTATTTTTGTGTTACTGTAATGCCGAGCACCTTATTCTGAGTTGATCCACTATTATACAATGAACGTAAAAAATGAAATAAGTATTACAAGATCACCATACAGCAAATGCCTTTCTGGATTTCAATGAGCTTACTATGCAACATAAAGTTTCATATGTCTGTTTTGAGACTACGCTTTTAAAACCACTGCGTGTACAGGATGTGTTCGGTTGTGAATTGCACACCAAAACTTTCAGTGTACTCTTAATCATCGGATGGTATTGTTACATAAAGAGAGATACCTGGGGTGTAATGAGCATGCATAATTTCGGTAAATGTCAGCCTTGCTTCAAATGGTTATACAACGCACGAGGTTAGGGCAGGCTGTTCAGAACCGTATTTGTCACGCAGCAGGTAACAGAGACAGATTTTAGACATTAACAGACATTAAGAGCCTCATTCTTGACGTCATGAGATGTTTTTTACTTGTAGGAGCGTGCAAAGAAACATCTTTCTTTCATTGCCTATGCTATTTCATCCTATGCTATTTACAACCCGCGTTTTACCTTAATGGCTCTATGAGGAGATAATAACGGAGCGACTTCCACCATCATTTGAAGCCCACGACCTTTCCCGTGAAAACGCTTCGTGACAGAGGGGCAGCCTACCTCCAATCATTGTTGCTTTGGCCCTTCTATTTCTGGCCCACGTCCATCCTCGCAACAGGAACATGTGGCCAGGAGGAGGGATGTGGAAATAGAATACACAGCATGCGAAGAGGCACACCTGACGCTTACTGTAACCTGTCACTGCTGCTATAAAACCAGCATTGGCTGTGTCCAAAACCTGAGGCAGCTGTCTACATGTCTTGTAGCCCTGTCAGAAAATGATTTCACAGGCATCGTTTTCGGAAGGTACCTTTTAAGCCAACTACACACCATGTGGCATGTCCAGGCTTGAAAAATCACAGCCAGTGTATTTCTTGTTTTAAGTGACCTTTGGCGTTTATGTACAGGGTGTCTTTAAGTCGACATAGGTGGGTCGCCTATTAGTTGTCAAGAGTTTGGCTTTGTTCAATTTCCTCTTTAGCTTGGACTCCTCACCGATGTCCAGCTTGCTGACCAGACCACACCGTACTTTGTTTACACCATCTGGAGTTTCACAACCCCCTTTATCTTCCCCACCTACTGTTATTCTTTGAGAAAGTCAAAAAGAGCATCTTTGAGAAGTGTCACTAATCTTTAAGCGGCCTGTTTCTGACTTCATTCTCTAACCCAACATAACTATGCTTCTGCAGGCATGACCATATGGATGCTCTAGTTATGGCCCTTATGTAGCATGCTAAATTGCCATCAGAGTCGCTGAGGGCACCAAAGAAAGCCTTTCCATAATGAATTCACTCTTCCAGCAAAGCCCAGAAACATACTTGAAGGCATTCTAAGAAAATCAAAGCCACATAGCTTTTGGCCGTTTGATGTCCGAGTTTGGTTTTTTTTTTTGGTTGGATCGAACTTTGGTGCACCCCAGTGGAAAAAAGAGTGCTTGAAGACAAGAGAATGTTGGTACGTCATGCAAGTTGAAATGGCTTTGTACACAACCGTGCAAAAATCGTAGGCAACTATTAGATTAGCAATGGTGTGATGACTATAATTATTTGTCAGTTTCTATTATAATACAATCAGAAAATACAGAAAATTTGTATCAAGTATTAAAAACAGAAAAATACGGACTACAGTGGATAGTGTTTAGTGTGACCTTCCCTTACACAATAGCATGAACTTCCTTAAACCTAAATGGAAAGAAAAACTTTTAAAAAGCCAAAAAGTCTCGCCAAAAGACATGCATAGTCCCAAAGGAGTTTTGTTTTTACATATTTCTTGCATTTCTGTTTGTATCTTAATAAAGACACGGAAAATATACATAGATGGTGATTAAAAGAACATGCTAAAACAACAAAGATGGTGGTGTCTTTAGACTTTTGCATAATACTCTATGTATGGTACTTATATTTGTATTTATTTGTCATTTTATTAATTTCCATTAGTAATCATTTAGTTAATTATACTGTATTTAAATAATTTTTATTATTTATAATTGATCGTAGCATGGTACCGGTCATTTTTGTATAATGAATTCCTAATAAATCTCTAAACACATTTTCCTCTAATGTCCTGTAAATTCCTCTCTCTCCTGCTCACAAGTGAAAGTGGCGTCTGCTCCTTCTCCTGCTCTCTTTGTGGCAGCATGCTTTTCCGGGAGAATTGTCCAATAAGGGACTTAAATCCCTTATTGGGAAATTTTTTTGCGAAACAGTTTTATATGTATGGAAAAACTTTCCGAAACCCGTTCGATCGCTGGGGGAGTGTACTACGTAATATGCCCAACTCGTTTTTTGACACGTTGACCATGTTAAGCATGAGAAGACAGCACGTTTAACATTGTGTTTGCAAGTCAGAATGCTTGAAACACCGTTGCAGGGCCGCTTTAAGATGTCGTCATCGTTACACCCCCACACCCCTGATCCCTGCCCTGCGTCTAGTGGTGCCGTCCCACAAAGGGAAAAAATTACTCTCACGCACTTTCTCCAGATGTGTTCCATGACTCTGGAACGATCTCCCTATTGCCACAAGATCAGCGGATTCTGTAGAATCGGCTAAAAACACATCTCTTCCATCAACATCTGACCCATTAGTACAGTCTTCTACTTCTTTTCTACTTTCCTACCCCCCCAAAAAAATGATATACTGTATATCTTAGCTTTGTACCGTGATAGGCTGACTGAGACCAGTTTTTACTGCACCTATACTGCACAAATTGCTTGTGTTGTTTTCCACTACTTTGTTGTTGCTTTGGATAAAAGCATCTGCTAAATGACTAAATGTAAAATGACTTAATGTCATGTTTTTGCTTCTTTGTCAAAGGAAATAACGTGCTCTGTAGAGCAATTTGTCTGTTTAGAGCTACTGTAAAAACAACATGGCGAATTCCATGAAAGCGGACCTGCGGTGTATGTAGATAGAAACAGCTCATTCTAAGGTAATAAAAACACAACGCTTCATTATGTAAGCTCTTTATACACATCTGAAGATATAATATATTATGTTGCATTTCGGTCAATAGATCCTCCTATCACACATTACATCTTTAATGTCCTCTTTACATTTATGCATTTGGCAGCTTTTCTGCAAAGCATAAGGTTTATTCTAGGGATGCACCGATTTTAACAAACAACTATCACCCGATTCTGATTCCAATACCGATATTAGTCAATTGCATAGTACTTTACAATAGCTAGTTTTTCTGCATTAAATTAATTTTGCTGAACATGAATTGGATCCATTTAAAATTTTAAGAGAGGCACGAGTTAAGATAAAAATACTATAAGACAACATGACAATCTTCAAAGGTGATTTTTGCTATCCAATATTTATTTTATTAACAAATAGGGATGTAACGATTCACTCAGCTCGCGATGCGATTCACGATTCTGATCTGAGGATGCGATTTTATAAAACAAATTACAGAATAAGTTGAGGCAAATTAAAAATAACATTTTATTATTTCTCTAATGCTGCACAATTCTTGTCACACAATTTTATGTCAATTAACAAAACTAAATTGCAGTTTTAAAACAAATTCCAAATCAAATAAAAAATGAATAATACAAAAGTCTCTTTAATATAAGCAAACTAAGACTTTGTATGTGCTTTTCCTAACTCTTGCTTTTTTAAGAAATATCAGCATATCCAAGTTTAACAAATTAGCAGAAAAACTGCGGCCCCTGCTGTTCAAAACATGTACTGCGATTTTTATAACGTATCAACGGACTTGAATCGCAACCTGCTTACGGTCGAACGTTACATCCCTATTAACAACATTAATTCATGTTTGACTTAACATTGATCTTTCTTTAATAAACTTCAAAATAATCTGTGCTGAACTATTTAAGTGCTTTACTCAGAGAAACATGTTTGGATTATTCAGACATGCAACTCATTGCCTCCAATTAATAAACCATCGGTATCAGCCGTTTTCATGCTATTGCCGATATGCCGATGGTGTTAATGAATCCAATATCGGCCGATTAATATCGCTGGCCGATACATCGGTGCATTCCTAGTTTATTCAATCTAAAACATTTGATCTGTGTGTATGCTTTCTTGGAATCAAACCCCTGACCTTTGCGCTGCTAACACTAAACTCTGATGTTAAAGGAACACTCTTCCTGTAGTTACTCAGCAACAGTGGTTCTCCTAATGATAACACAAATGTACAACGTATAAATGACCCAGAAGTAGGAGGATGCAAATGCACCGGGGAACACGGGGAGGGGCTTGGATTGAACTGTGATTCAAACTCAGCAATAAAACCAAGCCTAACTTTCAGCCATGATCCCAAATCTCTGATTAATAGATGTTGAGAGTCTTGTTAACTACAGTTATTATATTTTCAATGAGCCAGTAATCTGAGGGTCACGACAGAACTCATCTTAACTACTCACCCGCCCAAGCAGAAGGCTAAGTGATTAATCGCTTTGTGACACTTTTTATACAGTAGTGGCGCTGACATTTTTTTTAGTTGTCCGGTTTGCATCTCCGCTTAGCCTCATTAACACCGGCGTTGTCAGCAGTGCATTCTTTTGCTGCCGAGTCCTCCCAGGACCAGTGAGAATAAATCAGAGCAACTGCCCGGAGTGCTTGTTAGTGATACACTTCTTTAATCAGATAAAGCAACTTTGCCCAATTTACCGGCTGCTTAAGCACTGGATAAAGTGAAGAGAGAGGGCTGAAGGCCTGTGGGCAGAAAGGGAAGGAGAGCCGCTTACTGTATCTGTAAATAAGGTTGTGTTGACTCAGACTCTGACAGATAGGCCTCGGTGGGTGAGCTGGTACGTGAGGGAAAAGGAGGAAAATCTGTCTGATTGCTTTGTACTGAGCAAACAATCACTTTTCGATGAGGAAAAATGTTTGATGGTCAGGCAGAACGCTGTAAAACGAGGTTAAGCATTGCTGTTCAGGAATCGACAACTTTTGCAATTATGTTTGTTTCGGAATTTTATACATGACGTAGGCAATATGCTACATAATGGTGTTTATGATGATATAATACTGTTCTTTTGCTCTTTCTTTCCAAACGCTGTCCTGTCAGGTCTAATAGTTGCCTCACGCTTGTTACACATCCACACGTCTAGCGTAAAGTGTGTTGCAAATTTCGCAATAGATCTTGATTGCTATTGTCTACTTGGTCAATCAATCTTCTCTACATTATCCGATTAACTTAACCAATTGATTTAGCCCCACCAACAACAGTTCTATGAAGTCCAAATGGGAGCCACTCCACATGACTATTTGCAGGTTGTACTGAATCTCGATCTATTGATCGGTCTGCTGTTGCTTTGCAGGGCATCCAGAGACTGCAGCAACAACTGCTGCTTAGTCAGCAATCTCCAGAAGAAAAGTGGAGGTGCGGGTCGGCGTGTAGTGGATAAAAAGTGCAATGAAAAGGTTTCATTAAATCAGATCAACATTTATCCGTGAGTGATTGGCATGTAATTCCTTTTCTTTGCCAAAGTCTTTGAGGTGAGAGTATGTGAGGGTTGTGTGTGTGTTCGTTTGTGGAAAATTGACTGAAATTCCTTTAAATGAACAGCCTAATTATATTCATGAGCAGTTCTTTAAGGGGAATGTGTTTTGGAGATTAATGAGAATAATTTACAGGGGTAGAAAAAATTACTGAAGGTTTTTATAAAGAAACAGTAATTCACTAATGTACATGTCAGTCAGTCAGTCTTATTTATTTATTGAGCACATTTAAAAACAACAGTTGTTGGCCAAAGTGCTGTACAAAATTTATGCATATAACAAAATCAAAAGTAAACATAGAACACTGTGACCAATAAAACACTACAGTTATGCCACTGCGCTTACTTATGACCATATGCAACCGTAAATAAATAAGTTTTAAGAAGAGACTTAAATCAGCGTATGTTGGCGCAGTTCTTATATATGGTGGCAAATTGTTCAGCCACTGAAATGGCACGATCTCCATGTATTATATGTGTATACTTCTGCACTGGTGATCAGATTTCTTTGAAGTAGAGATGTACCAATATATCGGCCAATAATCGGTATCGGTCTGTAAAAGCAATTTTTCACATTATCGGCTATTGGAAGATAGATTAAAAACAACGATAGTTTAAAAACAGCCGATGATCAGGGCTGACATAGCCTGTCAAATTTAAAGAACATAAAGATGCGATGAATTTGTGCTTTGTATTTAGAAAATGTTAAGAAACATCACCAGTTTGATGTTCAATATTAATAGTCATTTTATGAATTAAGAACATTTATATCAATTTCGGTATCGCTGGAGAAATTTAGTTTGGGTGCATCTCATCTTGGAAGTTATAACTGCAAGATGTTTTTAACAGCATCGAAATACTTTGTGAATAAATGGAGGGAGATCACTACTTTAAAAGCCTCATTTATACTTTTGGAATTTTATTTTTTCCTCTCGAGGCCTTTTAATAATGTTAGTAAAGGTTTTATGCCAGAAACAGTCATGATTTAGGTTTTTTATGACCATTTTCCACCCTCTCTCTGAAATAAATAGTCCTTTTTCGCCGCTGTGTCTTTAAGATTTATATGGTATGTAAACCCAGTAACAAGAGAGAGCTATCCATTAGCATTCCTATTCATCTTAATGGCAGTTGCTCGGCTGGTGCAGCACCCCATTTGAATTCTGCCATGTTTGCTTAGATCTGCAGTCAGATTTTTTTGCCAATCACTTGAGTGTTCAAATGTCGTGTAACCACCAGAGCAGGAAAATTCCATCATGACAGTACTGATGTAATTTTGCATATGTTGCTCAGGCAGATGATTTTGTTAGAATTTACAGATTCTTTTGAATGGATGTCAATGGAAAAATATGCTTTTGTAGTTGCTAGCGAGCCTAACCCTTTGACACGTGCTGGAAATGTGGGTGGTCGTATGTACATCTATTCTGTTAAACATCCGTGGTAAAACATCAAACATGCCATTTTTACAGTTTGTATAAATGGTCTTTTTCACTTGGGAGGAAGTTTTGAGTTCTGAAAGTTACCATATGTTTTCATAGTGCACTTTTATCTCAAAAGATAAAGCTTTTTTTCTCACAATATATCCGCTTTAATTTATCTTCTCAAAATTCTGGGCAGCTGTGAGGAAGGGTGGAAGGTTTCCAGGATTGGAAGCTGTTGGAGCTGTAGTCTAGCAGGTAGTGCACAAGCTCTAACATGCTGCACGGTGGTGTTCATGTGTTTAGGTTTCTGAAATGACTCAATTCAAATGTTGCAGATTTTCTCACTTACATTTCTGGGTTTTCGCAACCCGATGTTACAGGAATTCGTAAGTATTTTACGAGGCTGCTATTGTGTATGAATTTGTGTGATGTGAATAGTGTAAAAACGCACAATTATTGAAATGTACAAAAAAAGGTCGTACAATATTTAGCCACGCTGTTACGAATTCCTGTAAGATTGTGTTTGTTTTAGAGATAACTCATGACTGTTTTGTATTTCTTCTCAGCTAGGTCTAGTGTTTGGTCCATGGGTAATTATTCTGCATTAAAGGCACGGTTTAGTGTTGCATGAAACCCACACAATGTTTGGCTAAATCTGCTTTGATTGACGTCAAAATAGGGCACCTTTAGTATAACCTTGACATACAATCTATGAAACTGGTCATGGTGATCTTTTTATTTAAAACAGCAATGTGAGTGCAACACAAAACCTGTCAGAGACAGTCCAATAATAAAAATGGATGTAAAATTAAATGAAATATTTGAAAGAGGTAGGCGGATGAAAGGAGAAAATGGAACCTTTAAAAATGCTAAATGGGTTTCGTGTCAACAGCTACATCTTTGCTGCACTAGAATCTGAATAGAGCCTCAACTGGCCGCTTACCCTCAGGCAATAAGCAATTTGCAACTTTTGCTGTTTTTAGGTGCATTAAAGCAATTAACGCAAAAACCTTTGACGGTTTTGTGTACGTTTGGCACAAGTTCAATAGACCTGAGGCTCTTTACAGCCCAGCCTGTGTTCTGTCTTATTCAAGATTAAATTAGAGAATGTCAGAAATAATCAATGTTCCCATGTAAAATAATCCTGTTGCTATTGACCGCTATGCTCCAGAAAGACCAAGTATGAACACCGTTATAGAATAATGAGGAATTGATCATGCGTCCAAGCTGCAAGCTATTTTCACCTTTAAGTCACACATGCGCATATTGACTTAGAATGGTTTTCTTTATCTGTGTCAATAAAGGTGAAAGTGAGTATTTTTACAGAGACTGCTGATCACACGCGAGCCATGATTTTGCAGACACGACGGCCGACATGCAGATCAGTAGCAGATCTCACATAGCCTCACTTCCTATTAGACCTCTGTCACTTCACTTGTATTTGTATAAAGTGACATTTGGCATTTATGAGGGACACCTAGCTAAAATCGATTCTTGGGAAAGGCTCAATTTCAGTCTGTAGACGGTGGTATAGATTACCCCCGCTCACACTATCCCCCCATTCTGGAAAATCTGCAACGGCTCAGTTTTCGTCCAGCCAACTTAGAACTTCCAAAGAATAAGTGGCTTGGCGCTGCCCGACATGTCTAGCTAAAACTAATACCGTAACTTTAAAGTAAAAGGTCTATCTAAAGCCTAAAAGATATTTTTCTATTTGATTGACACACCGATAATACCCTTCCCTTGGGTAACCGCATTGGTTTCCTTGGTAACGTTTATCGCATAGAAACAGATAAAACCTGGCATGAACCTGAGAAGTGATGTCAGCGTTGTGTCTGCCTTTGTCTTTCAGCATCTCCCATTGACAAGCCGGCAAAGTTTGGCTTTGAAACCTCGCCAGCATCCGGCACAATTACAGTGTGCACTGAACAAATGCCAAAAGTGCCAGTCAGGTCCATGTGTCTCTGTTTCATATAGGCCCGGGTGCCCGGCTCTGTACGTGGGAGGGGATTCGAATGGGAGAGAGCGAGGCGAGACAGACAGCGTGTTAAACACAGAGGACCAGACCCCGGAATGACATTTGAAATCTCTTTGTGCACGCCGGCCTTCGTTCCTTTCAGTAGTGCTCTATTCAGTGCAGACTGCTTTCTGGAGCATGAATGTTTGAGAGAAACCAGGTTAAATCTGACCTTAGTGTGGGGACGCTTTCAAGAGAAAGCTGAGGTTTTTCAACACCGCCCGCTGAGAACCATCAAGTGTACCAGGTGGTTGATTGATACCCATCAGGTGACTGTCTCCGTGGCTTTAACCAGAACTCCTCCCCTCAGGGGGAACCTGTAACGGCTTAATGCCCAACAGAGAGACCAGAGGCTGTTCTGTTTAATTGGAAATCAATGGAGTAATGTCTTAGTACACTCTGTAAACATTGAATAAACGGCTTTTGTACGGAAACAGCTCATCACTTGGTAAATTGACTGAATGTGTGCTAATATGGAGGACAGTTGACCTTAACTTTCCATTTGCAATGAGGTATATTTAAAGTTTACTAACTAGTTGTATACGAATTTTGACAGGAATTTTGCGAAATGTAAATTATATTTTTGTTTATTCTTTTCTTCTTTGGCTTTTTAATTGCATAGCTGTTTTGATTTACTTGCAATTGCTTGGGAAACACAAGAAAGAAATTTAATTCGGTCTGAATGAATGATGAGGAAATCCAGCACTCTTTTTATGCACTCAAGTCTATGCACAAATCTCTATTTAGCCTGCGCTGACCACTCTCCTTTCCCTAAAGCTTTCATTACCATCTTTCTTTCTTCCCCGCTGCGTCATTATCTCTTCTTTGGCCCGTTTCATCTTTATTTATCCCTCTGTTCTTCTCTTCCCTTTATTCCTTCCCTTTTGCCTTCTCTGTTGTTTTCCCATCCTTCCTTCTCTCCACACGTTCTTCGCTTCCTCTTTCGAGCTCCGCTTGGATCCATTACAGCCTTCCCTCCGTGAAAAATTCGAGCCTGTCAGCAGAACATCATAATCAAATTGTTTCAAAGGTCATTTAACATCGGAGCGCAGAGCATCAACTAAGCCAAAGCCTTCACAGGATCTGGCTCCAAAGCAATTTATGTGTCAGAGATGAATTGGGGAAAGAAACATTTACAGGGAAAATGAACTATCTCAGCCTCGCTCGTGACTGTAACTGTCAGTCCGTCTGCGACGACTGTCCCGTTCTTCAGCCCCTCCATATGTTTCTAGATAGATATGGCATCACGTTTCATAAATACTGGTAGCTGCAAGGAGATATTTGTTCGGTGCAGCAGGATGCAGACAGCAGATGTACGTCTTCATTTTTAAGAGCAGATTTTGGCAGTTGACATTTGTTGTAGCTGTTATGAATTGTGTTTATGCTTAGGAAGCACAAAACTGTAAAATTGCTTGCACAACTCTTTTGAATTGATTATTTGGAACAAGGCATCACAGATTGGGCTTTTTTGATCATTAGTGAAAATGTTTGCTAGGTAATTCGAACCATCAGCGGTTATTACGTCTCTGAAGTAAATCAGAATTAGATAATTCGAAACTAAATTAGCAGGCAGCCCCAATGAATCATCCTTTTCCAATAAACGTAATGGACATGCTAAGCTTTGATTAATTGTTCAATTAACTTTTCCTTATGTTAGAATTTATTAGCTTTCTGTGGATGAATATTCATGCCACACACTTTATCTGCTGCAGCATCCTACTTTCTTAAATAAACCAAAACAAAGGAGCCATTTTCATTTGGAAATGAGTCACCCACTTGACAATGAAATGACCAATCTTAAATGTTCACAAAGTTGTGCTATAATTAGCACGTTTGCGGTCTTTGAAAGTAGGAAGATTATTTCTAGGAAACTATCAACTTTCTGGATGTACAAAGGTTAACGTTATATCGAATAATTATTGTTTTTAAACTAGGCCTGTGTGATATTGAAGGAAAACGCGATATCCGATAACTCCATAAATATCACGGTATACATAGCTGATACGATAACACTTTACGTTTGTAAAATCTATTTAAATTATATATAATGTATTTGGAGAGTGTAAATTAAATAACTAAACTAACATCATTTAATATTCTTTTAAAGAAACCATCATCTGAATGTGAATGGCCATGTTTTACTGCAGCAGCACATAAAAACTAATTTCACAGTGTTATTGCAAAGCATTGCAATATGATTACTGAAGAATGCACATAAGCAATATTTCATTTCAATCTATTGTGCAGCCCTGGTTGGAACACACAAAATAGTTTTAGGGATTCAGTCAGCATTTACTTTCATTGCATTCTTTTCTTTACATTGAAACAGGTGGCTGAGACTGTTTCTAACATTCAGGTCTTTATACGCCTCTGAAGACATAGTTATATAATATTGCATTTGTGTCATTAGATCCTACAAAAAATGACATACTGGTCCTTTAAAGCTTTGTAAAGAAAGATACGAGTTTGGAAAAACAGAACTATTGAATTAATATTTTTGGGTGTACCATCCTTGGCTTACAGTATATATACATTATTTTCCTTTGAACAAAATCTGTGCTTTGTCGCAGACAGGTTGTAAATCTGCAAGAATTGAATATTACAGAACATTTTAGTGCATTAGAGAGACGCACGCATGTACTGTATAGGCTTGTATATGCTCAGTTTTGTAACAGTAAAGAATGATTCCTCTCTGACCCCTCTGTGCCCCATACAAATGCAATCAGCATGAAAGCCAGGGCGATCGCTCACTCTTTTCCACCTTACTTGTTTTAATCTCTCAGCCCCTCGTAATATGAAAACATTGCAACCATGATGACTGATGTAAAATGTAAATCTGTTGGGGGAGATTAAATAGAAAAGTTTAGCCCCAAGCCAGGCTTAGACAGATCAGGATAGCAGAGAACTGTGTCGACTCTAATAGGCTCCAGTAGAGTCTAACAACCAATCGAACGGTGCTTCTTCCTCATTGATCCCTCACTTAAAGTTAGAACAGGGCAAGACACGGCAAGCGATAAAAACCTGCAACACAACGGTGTTGGATTTGTGGACACAGTGAGAACAGAGAACCAAGGAGATGAATTCCTCTGTCAGGAGTGCAAGTGGATCTTGGCATTGGATAAAAAACAAACACACCTGTTTTATTTCACTGATCTGTTCAAATATCTGAGGGCTACCTGAGAGGGATCAGGTGTGTTTGCTCGGTTCTGGAGAAGTTGTGCCCTCCAATCAAAGGGCTTTGTGGAGAGCTGCTTTGCATTCGCCGTGTGATGCCTGTGAGGTTTTGTTAGGGCTGATTCAGGACCCTGGATAGCAGACTAAAGCTCAATGACATTGAGAACGATTTCTTCAGAACCATGGATAGCTCTCCTATTTTTTTCTAGATCTTCAGAGACTTGGACTGTGATGTTGTTCGAAAGTACAGCTCTTGTTTGATTTCTTTAATACTCTCTTGAGTATAGAAACACACCTGTAGGTTTTTGTGTGCATTACATTTAATTATTACAATTGACTACAGTTTAAATTGTTTATTTGCACATTGTGTAATGCGTGCTTGCAAAGACCATCTTGGCATATAAGATTCTTCCAAAGAGTGAAACTAATCTTTTTTAGAGGAATTCATTGAGGCAAAAACTGTTTAGTTTATTTGCATACACAGTTTATTTGTGTTGTTTTGGTGCTTGATTCATGAAAATAATTATGCAAATCAGGTAACGGCGCAAAATCTGCGTTGGCCGCAATTGACAATCTTTCATGTCGACTTTGGGTGCTAGTCTGCCTTACCTCATCATACTAAATCATACAGCATCACTGCATCACTTCTATTCAAACATCGGAATGTGAGTTCTCTATCATTTGACAAATACCTGCTGTCCGGATCAATCGAAAATGTACATAAACTATTTAAATTAAAGTTCACCAAGAAGGAAATCTTTGGGAAAGGCTGACTTTTTCAAGCCTGACTGGAGATAAATTCATTCTTAGATTCTAATCTACAAACAGTGCAGGTTGGTTTGGAGGAACGTAGCCTGGAAATGTCACAGGCTAGACAAGAGAGTGTCTGTTATTGCCGTTTTTAGCCTGCTGTAATAAAGTTTCTTGCTACAACATTCAGTGGAAGATAATCGTTCAGCTGAGAGGTATTTTCACAAAATAATTCTGCATCACATCATGGAGCCACAGCAGTATATTTCGGCTGTAATGTGTTTTTACTTGCTGGCAAACCAGATATTTCTGATAGCGTGCAAATAAAACAGGATTTGGAAAACACAACTGATGGTAAATAATTTCAGGTCTGAATGAAAAACACTGGAGGTAAAAGCTTAAAAGATAACTCTTGCCCGGGCCTCAAGTTTAGAGAGGTGCTCAGAAATGTAATTTAATCAATATAGATGTTCCAGCTGAGAAGACGGACGTATACAAAAATGAAAATCGAAAACAACAGCGAATAACACAAAGGCCAAATGAAAAGTGCAACAGAGGGGGTATTGCTTTGAGACGGTATGGCATTAGCGATGCGTGAGATGTCTCGCAATGAGAAGGCATTCTTTTGCTGAAAGGTTGGTCTTACAGAATGGGCTCTAATCAAGACTTTGTGAAGAGAATGTTTTCGTTTGTTTTGTTGGAGATATTTTTCTTTTCAAACACATATCGCTTGATTGTGGTAATTTAGTCCATTATAACAACTTAAATGAGATTCAGAGGAAGACAAAGCTTTCCGTTCCATCTGAATAGCTTCAAATTTTAAGCCCAAAGTTTCTGCAAGACCGAGAGAGGCATTTGAGAGGCAAGACGATGAACAAAAGGAGAGATTGCAAGATAATGTAAGAACTCGACTATGTAATCTTTTCAAGAGCTATCACTGTAAGCCGTCTCTGATAAGAGATGCTCACGTGGCAGCAGTTCTTCAATTATGGGCACTTTTATGTACTTTGTTAGTTTATATTTAAACATTGAAAATATTGTGAAAATATCGTTTGTGGGGTACATAATTAGTCTAATAGGAAATTAGCTGTTGACAAATGTTTAAAATGGGATATATAAAAGAGATGTAATGGAATATATTGCTTGTGATTTAAAGTGATAGTTCACTCAAAAATTAAAATTCTGTCATCATTTACTCAATCTCTTGTCATTTCAAACCTGTGTGACTTTTCTTCTGCAGAACACAAAAGAAGATATTTTGAAGAATGCTGGTAACCAAACAACGGCGGTAGCCATTGACTTCTATTGTTCTCTTTCTCTCAACATTTATTGGTCTGGCTCTTGTTAAAACTAGTAACTTTATATTAGCACCTATTGTATTATTGCTTCTGTTTGACATATCGCTTATTGCTCCCTGAACTCTCTGTAAGTCTCTTTGAACATTAGCGTCTGCTTAATGAATAAATGTAATGCAAATGTAAAATTTATGGACACAAAACCAATGCAGGTCAATGGGTCTGCCATGGTTCGGTGACCAACATTCTTCAAAATATCTTCTTTTGTGTTCTGCAGAAGAAAGAAAGTCATGCAGGTTTGAAATGCGAAGAGCGTTAGTAAATAATAACAGAATTTTCATTTTTGGTTGAACTTTCCCTTTAAAAAAACGTCTTTAGAGATTTCATATTATGTATTATTATGAAACAGGTGGAAAAAAAATTGTTACAGAAGTTTGTGGTGATATCACACTTTTGGAGTATCAAACTGTCATGTCTGTGTTTTCTTTCTGGTTTTAACGTAGGCAGACATGGCCTCCGCCGGCCCTAATGAGGCTTATTAGTAGCTCTGTTTGCTTATGTCTATTCACTGGAGCGAGATTTCCATTCCAATGTTTTCCAGTGTTGCTAGTTACACACTTTTGTATCTTTCACTGCATATGTGAAAGCCCAATCAGGAAAGTAACGGGTCTGATTTAGACGCCAAAGCAAAATATTTTGGAGTTTAACAAACAGCACTAATGATTGAATCAGTCAACAGACAGCCAATAGACAGCGCTCTGTCACAAGCGGCTTCCGGTCTTACCGCACCTGTTTTTCCCATCTATTAGGATTCAAACAAGTGAGCAAATGAGGGCAAAGAGAAATTCTTGATTTAGTGCATCCTGTGGGATGAGATGAACCTGACGGGAAGAAGACGTTTGTGGTAGTACACAATAAATCATTCCGACACCAATTATTTATTTTTCCCTCAAGGCCCCCGAGGCATAACACAGTCTATCACGTCCATTGGCTACTGCGCCTATGAACCGCTCCTATAGCGAGCCCTCCGCCAGGTTTTCAAAATCAATACATACAAAGCTTCATCTAATAGCCCCGCGTGTATCTGTAACAAGTAACATTAATTCAATAGCCGTGAACATGTGGCCTTACACTGTATCGCTAACCGTAGTTCTTTATCTTGAAAGCATGTTGTTTACACTTCACATCTGACCATGAGGTACAGCCTTGCCAACTTTTTCTTGACTACCTTCAGTTTAAAAAAAGACCTCCACATCCCCATCAGTACGACTGAAGTACATTTTAAATGACTGTCAATGATTTATTATTTATCCGCTGGAATAAAACACTTTGAAAGTGATTGGAACAATAGTTCCACTGTGTGATTATTGTTATAGTTGTGTTGTGGACTCGACTATACGATTTTGTTGTAAACAGGCCAATAGGCTGTGGGTTAGTTTACAGTAAAAGGATTTGTATGCTGGTGGAATAGGCAACTAGGAAGAGGCAAAAGCAAAATGTAGAGCGCATACAGCGCGATAAATAAATGGCTGTTTTACAAACAATCAATACCAGTTTGGTTTTACAATGTGGTAAAGAGAATGAGGCGTGCTTTTATTGAGGCACAGTTGAATTCTTTTCAATTAATGCCTTGGGAAGGCAGCAATGCAAATCATGACCTGAGGCATTACCTTGCTGTCTTGTACTTTAATTGTAACGTAAAATACATTAACACCACAAAGTGAACCACCTGCATTGTTTCAGAACGTCTCTGTTTTACTGTCAGGCTCCGGAATGAACCTGCCAGTCCTGCCAATGATGAGTGAATTAAGAAAATGTACATATACAGTATGTAAGCAGAAAATTACGTTTTGCATTATTTTAATTATATATGTAAGGGATAATCCACGGCTAGCCGTGCGTTAAAGGATTTCGTGGAGGCCAAGACCCACCCAACACTTGATGTTTACAGTGTAATTTTTGATCAGACAGGTGAATATGACAATTATTATCGTCAGTTAATTTCAAACATTGATCAAACTGATGGGAACTACCTGTGCATTAAACGGTTTCAATGCACACCTTCCAGCCAATCAGAATCAAGTATTCGAACAGACCGTGGTATAAATACATTTGTCCCTATGATGATTTTAGCACATTGTGCCGTCTGCCAGTAGACGGGTCTCGGTGAAACAGCACCTAGCACCTACCACAAACATATTTACACACATTATGATTTTTCTGCCCATATTTTCTGAAGAATATTCCACATATGTGTTGCCACATGGTGTTTTGGAGACTGGAAGAAGTTTTAGCCTCAAGTAAAAGCTGTTAGAAGACGAGTGGGTGTTTTTGAATTACTCCCATCGCTTTATCACATTAGTGAGGGTCACATTACCATTTCAATTCAAATTAAACCACGTACAGTATGTTTTGGTCTGTGATAAAGTCTCTCTCGTTTGGTTCTTGATGGGTGATTATTTTGGTCCCTGCTAACTGTACCAAACAAAAGGTTTCATGCTTTCAAAAGGTAAATCGCTGTTTTCTCCCACATCTTCATTTTTAGTTTCTCTCCAGCCCCATCAGTATTTTGTTTTCCATCTCTTCTTTCTGAAATCTATTAACGCCGCCATTTGATCCGGCAGAGAGGCAGCTGACCTGATGGATGGGTCATTTTGTGGTTGAGAGGTGAGAGTTCCCACAGGACCGTGGTCTCTCTGAACCTGACCTTAACCTTCACAGAACCCTTTGCAACATCTGATCATCCAGCTTCATTTTTTACTAAAACTTTATGACTCATTTAATACTTCTGTGTTTTTTGATAAATGTCAGAAAGGGTGATTTGTGGTTTTAAGTGTCTACTATTTTCGATGATGAATCTTAAACAGTCCACTGACATTTTGAAATGAAAAAAAAGTGTGCAATAACAAAGACTTACTAAAGAGCGGTAATTACCTTTAAATACAGGGGGTAGTCAAGCATTGACTGTTAATATATTTGAGAAAGTCTTTATGATGTTCTCGGGGAGCAGTTGGAACTGTCACGCTGTTAAATGACAGCAGTTTAGTGACTTTATTGACGTAAGAAACAGAGGGAATGTGAGAAATGAACGACCCAAGGGAGGCAGACAGTGAAAAAGGTTATGTGTATGAACGTCAAGTGCCAAATTGACACCTCACACAGTTTTAGCAGTGCTAAAAATTGACGTCTTTAAAGCCTTAAAAGGTCTTTTAAGATTGAGACAATCGTTTCGTTATAAATCCAATAACTTTTTTGTCAAACTATGCTGCCTTAGTCTACTAAGGTCAAGTGTCCTTAAAGGGCCCGTCATGTTGATGGTGACACTCTGTGTAACATTTCTTTAGGGTTCTAAAATGGGAAATCATGGGTTTGAAATAAGATATGAGTGAGCAAATGAAAAATGTTGGGTAAACATTTCTGCAAGCATTACAGCCGATCAGATCCATCCTAAACGTAAATGGTTTTTAAAACATACGCACACACACACAAAACTGTCACCCAGCTTCTGAAAGAAGTAAACATTTAAAAAAAGGAATGAAAGAAACAACTCTAATTGAATAGAAAAAGATGACATATTGGCTTTCTGTAATGAAATCTGAGATAAATAAATATGTCAGTGACAAAGTTTACAGATTTGACGAGCTTAATTTTAGAAGAAAACATGTTTCCATGGTTCCACTGCACCATAACTCAATGATAATGTGTTGGTTCATACAGTATAATGAACAATACTATGAATTTCTATTTTAATGTGTATAAAAGTGAATTGCCTTCTTCCATAGACTGCAGCTTTTTCAACACTGTATTGTGTGTCCTTGTCTGCTACACATTGGAAGCACTTAAGCTAGACAGTCATGTCATTAATGTGTTAAATAAGAAAGACCTAGACTAAACTATTCAGTTTCAACTATTTCAAGCCTTTTATATCACAAAATTGGTTGCCGCAAAACTGTGGTAACGTTTTTTTCTTATCTACTGTTTTAAAAATTAATCTAAAAACAAGGCCAAATGAGGGTTATGCAGTATAACAGGTTGAAAACTGCTGGTGTTTATCTGTAAGATAAAATGGTTGTGCTGTGTGAACCTGGATTAGAAAATGCTTTTTTTATTGTAAAAGGTCTTATTCTAAGGCCAAAGTTGTATTTGTTTAACATTAGTATGCATCTAACGTTAACTTACAGTGAGCAATGTCATTTTCTAGTACATTACATATCGTCGCTGTCAGGCGGAAACCTCCTATGCCCAAATTTGGTAAATTTCATATTTTTTCACAAATCGATGCTATTGGTCAGTCCCCATGTGGGTCTGTTATTTTTACAAATTATTAACCAGTCTAAAGTGTTGAAAATAGCTTCAGAGCAAATCACTTAACTCTATTGGACACTTCAACTGTCTGAGAAGTCTCGTAACCACCTTTTCTTCAATCTGCAGGAGCCTCTCACCATTACGTCTCCTGATTGAAAGTCGCAACGAATCCTCGTCGAGCAACACATATCAGTTATTGATGTATTTTAAATATCTACTTATTACTAGGCTTATTATACAAGTGCATTGAAGTTTTAAAATGTATCTAATATAATACTTTAATTGAATTAAATGTTTTGGATACGACCATTAAATTATTGTTTTTATTATTATTTTACTGACTTTAAGTTCAGCTGTTAGGCCTAATTATAGACTATGCCTCTCTTGGCACTGTGCATGTAAAATACAAAATATAGTAGCAAGGTTTTTATTTACGGGAGAAAAAAGGACTGTCTACTGGCCAAGTAAGCCTATCTTTGGTCTTTTTTTTTTTACTATAATGAGTGAAAATAGTTAGGTTAGATACATTTGAGTAGGCCTGTTTTGCTAAAAAATCGATAGCTGTAATGCTTCGGTGCAGAAGGAAGCCCGTGAGCCACGAAGGTAAATTTGCGAGCAGATTAGGTTTATTTCCGCCTATTAGACAGCCTAGTCAGCTGATTGTTTTTTGTATTGCATCACTTATAGTTCTTAAACCTTTAAAATAGACATTAGGAAGATGTATGTAACCACAGTTGTTAGCTTTGGTTAACTATTGAAGCCTTTTCTCTTAATAAAGCCGACTTTATTTGGGTGCAGATTAATTTCCGCCTATTAGACAGCCTAGTCAGTTTATCATTTTATTTTGGTATTGCATCACTTGTAGGTCTCACAAGTGACCTTAGAGTTTAGGAAAATGTATGTGACCACAATCATTAGCTTACACTAGCTCTTGATGCGACGGCAGACTTTGATGAACACTGCTGGCAGCAGCGACGTCTGTGTCCGTACCATTCTTATCATTGACAGCGTAATCTCGTATCTCCCTGCTCCCAAATCATAAACCTTTATCTCCGATTTAAACATGGTTTTGGGGAAATGTTGTGTTAATGTTGGTACACAACAGTATATGATAGCAATATAACTTTAACGATACAATGTTTATTAACTCCAAAAATAAGCAGTTTTTTTAATTTCCTGAAAAATAATGGTTTTGGAGATGCAAGGATTCCGCCCGACAGCTACGATATTAACATTTATTCATTTGACAGATGCTTTTTTTCCAAAGCGACTTACAAGTAGGAGAGCATATAAACATGTGGTATGGTAAACTAACAGTACCGTTAGTTTTCAAGGCGCTACTAGGAGGATCAAAGCTGGAGTAAGCAAGGGAGAGAATTAACAAAATGATATACTTTATATATAAATATATATATATATATAAAGACACAAGTCATAGACCGTTATTGGTTAGTCAAATAAATGCAGAAGAGGTCTGTTTTTAGCTGTTTTTTGAAAAGTGTGAAGCAGGCTGGCAGTTCAATCCACCACAGAGGGACCGAATGATTAAAGGTTTTTAGAAGCGATTTGGTGCTTGGCTGTGATGGAACAACCAGGTGTCGCTCATTTTCAGACCGAAGATGACGGGAAGGGATGTAGACCTGGAGCAGAGAGTTAAGGTAAAGCGGCAAATTTTCCGTTATCGTGTGAACGCCAGTGTCAGCAATTTATACTTGATGCGTGCGGCAACTGGCAACCAGTGAAGTGAAATCAGGAGGGGTGATACATGGGTTATTTTAGGCTGATTGAAAACTAGATGTGCAGCTGCATTCTGTATCATTTGTAAGGGCTTGACTTGGAAGGCCGTCCAGTAGAGAATTGCAGTAGTCCAGTTTTGATATGACCAGAGCTTGAACTAGCAGCTGAGAGGTGTGCTCCAACAGGGATGGCCTGATTTTCCTGATGTGGTAGAGCATATACCTGCAAGTTCGAGTGGTTGCTGCGATGTGAGAGGTGAGTTTGAGCTGGTTGTCAATCATCACCCCCAGGTTCCTGGCAGCCTAGGTGCATGTTATAGTTGAGGATCGAGCTGAATGGTAAGGTGGTGTTCAATTGATCGGTGGGCCAGTATAACCAGGATTTCTGTCTTGGAGAGGTTGAGTTGTAGATGTTTGTGATGCACTTTCCTCCAAAAAGAGATGTCCACAAGGCAGGCAGAGAAGAGGGCAGATATGGTGGGGTCATCTGGCTGAGAAGAGAAAAAAAAGCTGTGTATCATCTGCATAAAAATGGTATGAGAACCCATGTGTCTTAATAATTGGACCCAGGGAGGTGGTATATATTGAAAAGAGGAGAGGAGCAAGAACTGATCCCTGAGGAACTCCAGTTGTCAGCTGGTGAGATCTGGATGTCCCGCCTCTCCAGGATACCTTAAAGGATCTGCGTGTGAGATAAGAGTCAAACCAGTTGAGTGCAGTTCCAGATGCCCAGTTTAGAGAGTGGACAGCAGGATCTGGTGGTTCACAGTGTCAAATGCAGCAGAGAGATCAAGCAGAATAAGGACAGATGACAAGGATTTAGCCCTTGCCTAACATAGGTTTTCGACGACAGACAGGAGAGCGGTCTCTGTAGAATGGCCTTTCTTGAAGCCGGATTGTTGACTGTCCAGAAAGTCATACTGTGAGAGATAGGCAGAAAGTTGGTTAAAACTTTCGAGGGCCTTGAAAAGGAAAGGCAGGAGTGAGATGTATGGTCTGTAGTTGCTGACCACTGAGGGGTCGAGTGTTGGTTTCTTGAGTAAAGGTGTTACCAGGGTTTGTTTAAATGAGGAGGGGACATTACCAGTGGGGATGGATGTGTTTATAATGTGTGCAAGTCGAGGCAGTTGAGACAGAGAGATAGCCCTTTAGGAGGTGCAAGGGATCGAGTCGAGGGCACAGGTAGTAGGATGGATGGAATGGAGAATTTAAGAGACATCAGTCTCCGAAAGGGGAGAGAAAGAATGGAGTTGAGGATAGCAAGGGGTAAGAGAGAGATCAGGGATGCGTTGAGCAGAGAATTGCCTGCTGATGGTCTCCCCTTTATCAGTGAAGAAGTTGGGAAAGTCATCAGCAGTCAGCGAGGTATTGGCGGGAGGTGGAGGGGGACAGAGAACAGAGGAGAAGGTTGAGAAAAGTTGACGCGGGTTAGATGCAGTTTGGATTTTGTTTTGAAAGTACGTGGTTTTGGCTGCAGATCTTTTAATGTTTTGGTTGTAAAATGTATGCAATGTAAATGCTGAAATAAACCTCAACTTTGATTAAGATTCTATTCTCGATTTGTTGTTAGGTCATGTTAGCTAACGCAAATAATGTTTGCAAATGTTGTAATTGTAAATGCTATAAGATTAAAGTAATAGTTCACCCAAAAATACAATTCTGTGATTCATTTACTCACCCTTTTGTCATTTCAAACCTGTATGACTTTCTTCTACAGAACACAAAAGAAGACGAAATTTAGAAAAATGTTGTTAACTGAACCCCATACAATGTCCATACAATAGAAGTGAATGGGGTCCAGTGCTGTTCGATTATCAACTTTGTTTAAAATATCTTCTTTTGTGTTCTGTGGAATAAAGAAAGTCATACAGGTTTGAATGACAAGAGGGTGAGTAAATGATGACATTATTTTCATTTTTGGTTGAACTATCACTTTAATGTTACCAAATACAACCTAATTGTGTTACCCATTTTCTAGCTTTTTATTAGAACTTAATGTCCTGATTTCTATAACTTCAGGAACACATTTCCTAAAATTGTTTAAAACTTGAAGTTCACACACTAGCACAAATTTGTTTGCCCTGCGATCTAAAATGGAATAAATCTACAACAGAGTTGGTTGTATAATCCTGGTCATAAATTCAAAGACCCTCGTTTCTTACAAAAAAAATTGGAACAATTACACCTCGAAGCAAAAGCAATATCCTGATAGAACCGTGCAGCCTGTTGGAAAAGCTGGCAAACACATCTTATGACTGCCAATTTCTCTCCATATGCCTCCTCTGAGCTTTAGCTTTGCTTGTCTGTGATTAATAAGCTTCATTGTAGCTCCACATATTCAGATATGCGTATCTTTACTGACAGCTCAGTTCTTTGCTATTCTGTTCCTGTTCATGCTGCCATAACTGCGATTATCTCATTTTCAATCAAATAATGCAGTCTGCGTGCGAGTTTACTTAAAATCTCTTCAAAGGTTTGGCGTTTAATAAATACTACGTGGTGCAATGCCTTCACTAAGTGCGGACCATTGAACTAGCTAAAATAATGAACAAAACATCTTTCGGCTATCCATTAGATGCCCATAGAAAAAAAGAGCTCTTAGAAATGCATCCAATGGGTTTCCACATGAATGTATAAGAACATCAGCTTTGGCCTCGAATAGGTCATCCATCCTTCTCTAAATACACAAGCAAACAAATACATACTCCCAAAAAACTACATTTTTTATCTTCAGACAAAGCGAGTTTAGGAAGTGTAATCTGTTCCCTATTGGGCTCCGCATTTCCACTCCCACTTTTAAATGCACACGCAAACACACAAACTCTGCCTTTCACCGGTCCTTTCCACAACAATAAATCACCCTGTCCAGCACCACAAACTAAAGCTCATCCGTTTAAATAAACCCAGTAGACTGTACAGATTACGCTGTTACGTCCCCGGTGTGGCCACAGTCCAAAGGTCAGGGCGAAGAAATGATCAATCGCCTTCTTATTGGGGAGTAATTCAGAGTCGGTTAGAATGATTCATTTGGTGGGGGTGGCGAATCAATGCGGGTCCTAATGAGATTCTTCCAAACGCTTCTTATCTCCAGCCAACACTGACATCCTGGAAACATTCATCCTCCAGAAGAACCTGCGCAGCCTGAGGCGGCTAACTTGGTTCATTATGTATTTCCCTCCTTCGTCAACCAAGAAGGTCTTTCCTTCTGAATACTTGATGCTGTAAGTCATAACCCTAAGCAGACTGTGGGTTTAACAGGCTCTCTGTGCTCTGTCTATTTTGATTTCGGCTGACATGAATCCCCGCTAGGATGTCCGAGTACGACTTTAGCACATTTGGGATCGTTGTGGGTTGGAAGCTGATGTTATTGTGGCTTACTAGCAAGGGTGTGTCACAGCACTTTCATCCAAAAATAAAAGTTTTGTCATCATTTATTCAGCCTCACCCCATTCAAAACCTGCTCACATGAAGATATTTTGAAAAATGTCTCAGTGGTTTTGTGTCCATATAGTGGAAGTCAATGGGGGTCCAATGTTACTGTATTCCAAAATATCTTCTTTTGTGTTCTGGAGATAAAATACCGTCAGAACAGGTTTTGAACCACGTGAGGCTGTGTAAATGATGACAGAATTTCCATTTTTGGGCGAACTATCCCTTTAATAGCATTTCATCATTTTCTTTCTTTTAATATGGATGTTAGCACCTTCCTTAGCGATAAGCTAAAAAAAGGGTTCCTTTTGATCAAAGTCAAAATTATTTCTGTCAGTTAAGTCGAAGGCATTGAAGCAGCTGTTAATAATGTGCTGTAGAGAGATAGAAAAGGAAAGTGAAAAGAAAGAAAAGAAGAGAGACTGAGGACGCGAGGGAGGTAGGGAAGGTATTAGGCGACGGTGCCAGGAAGCATTAGTTACACTCATTACACTGCGACTCACTAGCTGGCACAAGGGCCACACCAGCAGATGACTTCATACCAGGGTGGCTCATTAACATCTTTGAAAAGGAACTATGATGGTGAAAGAGAGAATAGGAAAGATGCTGTGAGAATTATTGCCTTATCGGGTTTATGAGCTTTGTCGAGTTACATTTCCCACCTCAAATGCAGTCAGAGGTCTTTGAGCTTTAGCTTATTGGCTTTATTCTTTCAGGAACACAACGGAAAAAACCGAAGGCAGGTGGACTGTTGCTGTACGGATGAAATACAATCAAAAACAGCGCTCTTCACCAAAGACAATATGATTAAAGAAGAAAGCTAGATGAAAAAGAAATAGATTCTCCACTGTGAAGGCTTTCTTGGCGTTAGAAGTGCTATCAGTTTCTCATAATCCTCCATTCCCCCCGTTAATCTGTGGACAGCCACTTTGAGCAGATTCCATCTCTTCACACGAGCACTGCTTTTAATTTCCCCTTGAAGAGGCCGGCTAATGAAATCACAAACAGCTTGGCGCGGTGGGACGGGCGGAATGAGTTTGGGAGATGGAGAAAAACTTGAAGCCTAATTGGCAGCACCCGTGTTTCCAGTGTAATTGCGCTTTATCTCCAGAGTCACCTTCCAGGGTCATTAAGACCGGAGTAGATTAATTGAGCATAGCTCACGAGTTCTGGAGGAAAAGCTCCTGAGAGTGCCGACTTCTCCCATTACTCAAGTGACAAAGCTTCCTTCGTATAAACACGCACACACAATCTATTCTGGGACAGAATTTTAGGCAACATATGCAAGTCCTTGAGCTCTGACAGGTGCTGAAATGCAAATGCAAGTGTTTGACATGTTTCTAGATCGGCCTCCTGTAATTGCAGAGTTATGCCATCATTAAAATGCTCATGGCCCCATTTGTCAGTCGGCGAGTTTGTTTCGGGCAACGCCGTCCCTTCTGCGAGAGATTGGCAAAGTGTTGCAATTACAGATTTAACGTAATTAGGAATCCAAATGACCTCGATGCATCCAGCCGAAAGGGCTTTTCTCCAGTACCATTACGTTAGTTAATCTTGACACATTATTCAGTTTCTTCCTCGGTTTTATCTCGAGCTCGGAAGAACCTGACAATATACTTTCAAAGATCTTATGAAGACTAAGCCTATCATTTGCCTTCAGGAAAGCTTCAGTCCTAGTGGGATATTGCACCATTTTTTCAGGAACAAAAGGTTCTAGTTCTGTGAGGGAAGAAGTTGAAAAACGATTGTTTGCACTCTCTGTTGTCGATTCTCCTGAAGGTTCAGCCTTGTTTAGATTTGCAGACTAATCTTGTAGTTAATTAAAAAGGGCAGTCTCATAAGGGGAAACACCGCCCCGGCGACATTCATCCACGTCCCAGTATTACCGCATGTTTCAACATCCATTCTGTCGCAATATGTAGAGATGCTTTACATATTAGAGAAAGGTGCCCTGCTAAGTGCCTAGGAGAAAAATTTCCACCCCAGCATGTCATACACTCAGCAGGGTATCGTTGTCAAACGTGGACTTATTTTAGTTGCAGCGTTATACGAATGACAAAAGTTTGTTTAATAGCGCTGTTTGAGGAATGGAGCAGAATTTTAAGCAAATCCGGGCAAAATAAAAAAATATATATTAATGAAACCAGAGAGGATAATTGTCATTGAACCAAGACTTGGAACCTGTTACTGTATATGGCATCAGAACACTTGCGGTGCATGAATTATATAAACTACTTAATTGTGGCCATTTTTGCAGTTTGAGAGTAAAAATCACAGCTCATTTTGTGTTTCACAGAGGAAAATCAAATGGGCTTTGAACAACATAAGGGTCAGTAAATGATGATAGCCGTCCAATTTTTAAGTCAACTAAGCTTTTGAAATAAACTGCAAACCGCACTGAATGACACGTTTGGTCATGCACAGATAAACGTCTCTGTATATTATGTTACATTTAAGTTAGAAACTTCTGCATTTCTCTAGCAATGTTCATATTGTTTTTTTCCGACCCCCACCAGTACCAAGATGTAATCTAGCATCATTGTACCTTTGAGCAAGACACTTAATCCTAAATTGCTCCAGAGGGATTATTCCTTTCTGAAGTGTATCGTAAATTGCTCTGAATAAAAGCATCTGCTAAGTGTCTCCTGAATTATTATAATAATTCTGGAATATGAGGAACATTATGAAGGAAAAGTGTTTTCACCGTAGGATGCATCTTATAAATTGCCTGTTACCATTGGCTAATGGATAAATACAGTATCGCCATTTCTGAAAGATCAGACCGTGTGCATCATAAGAGTTATTATTCTATGTTTATGAATCATCCACTATGTTATCAGTGGGCACTGGACTTTCACTAGATGACCAACTATCTAAAAGCAGCTGATGGACTCCCACATTAGTGCTCCTGATTCGCTCCAGGTTGCATGTCTTTGTGCGTTGGCCTCGAATTCAGGCACGTTCTAAAGCTCAAACATTTGTCGTTTTTTGTGCCACTAGTCTGCTGTCTATTTATGATTTGAAAGCACAGTTCATCTTAGGTGATGCGATTTGTCCGTGTTAACAATTTACTTCTATCGTTTTTATGAGACTCATTCTTATGTCAAGGGGGCCTTGACACATTCGATTTCTTGTTAGTTTGTTAATGCCCGTCTAGCTCGCACAGTAATAAACTACTGAGGCTTAACCAATTCTCTTGATGTGGTTTTATCAGCTGTTAAAGAGAGCTGTAAACTTCTTAATTTGATAGATGAGTTTTGTTTTACAGCAAACTGTCACACGTACTTTGAGTTTAAAATGAACACTCACCACGCTCCAAATAAAGGCAAAATTGGCTTTGGAGAGTAAATTAAAATGGAGTTACTTGCCAGTTTCCGGCAAATTTATAAAGAACTGCGACATAATAATTACAACAATTAAATTTAGTGTATAAGGTTCACGAGGCTGACATTTATTCAGTCAAACAATTCAAAGAAACTTACAGACGAAAAAATCTGTCAACAAACATGTTTGAGTTCATGAGTTCAGCACTCAGCGACTGAAGTTTTGTTCTCCACAAGTTCTTCAATGCTTCGAACACATGTTTCTCGCTATGAATTAAGCTACCATTAAGAACAATTTATGGCTGTGATATTTTCTTAATTCACTTGCCAATAGCAGGTGTGGCCAAAAGTTAATTTCGGACCCTGCCAGTGCTGCATTTATTTCTTATTGTTTATATCTTTTCTAAAAGAGCACAGAAGATTTTGACGTGTTAATTGTGATTTGTAGTTTATGAAATGTGATTCATGTCACAGGAGGGCAATAGATCAAAAGTGTTGCTGTATTCGTGAGCTTCAGTGCTGTAGATTAATGAGCAGAATGCCCTCCCTCCACTGGCTTCTGTTCACCGTTTGCCTTGTGGATTGCTGATACTGATGGTTCTGACCTTTATTTTGAGTGCTTTGCCACACACATCATGCTGTTGAGCGGAACATATGAGGTGTGACGGCGACCGAGAAGAACTGATCGCACGCGATGCGAAATCTGCAGCTAGCGTGTCTTATGTTACTCTGTTTCTCTGTCACGCTACATCTCTCCCACCTAAACATGTAAGAAACGTGTTGGGTTCATGATAAAGCGGTGAGGAACACAGAGCTACTTGACCGCATTCAAAAGTGTGAGCGTCATTTTGGTTTGCCAAATGTCAGCATGATAAATCCAACCTTTACAACCAGCCTCTGCTGCGCGCTAGCTCATGTCTTCGAATTAATGATCACATCTATCAAATTGTTTTAGAATAATGAATGTCTCTGGACTGCCACATAGACCCACGCAAGAGTCTATAAATTCACTCTTTAAAAACAAGTTATAGTTTATTTACAATGTGCTTGACACCTTTGTAGGAAAACGGTGGGTTTTATTGGTTGAACATTTGCCAGTACATTGCTTGTTAACCCCTTCTTTACCCATGGTGTGTATTTTTATTAGGCATTTTTGTAAACAGGGGCCGTTGGGGGTCTAATACAAATAGTAGATAATAATAACAGAAGTCCACATTACAGCAGTACTCCCAAGAGAAGCATCTTTATCTCAGCCAGGTCGAAGCTGTTTCTTTTAATGCTTAGCTGTCCTCATAGGGCCTTTTCCATGCGAGTCGGGTCTGCTCCACAGGGAGAAAGTCTGCTCTAGTTAAACATGACACCTCAGTCCTTCGGAAAGTGCTTAGGAAAGGAAAAATGCTGCTGGTCATCATATCACACATGAATTGCACAACGGAGAAGCTTGTCCCTTTGCATATGTAAAAGAAGTTACGATGAAAAGTTTCTGCATCATTTCCTATTGTATAATCGACTCTTTTTTTGTGGAAAGTTTTTTTTGTGCATACTACCTCATGTGATAGTGAATCATGGGTTATTGATTCAGACCCCTATTCTTATTTATAAAAACATGTTTTATAAACAAGAAACAGAACTGGTTAAAATTGTTTTGTTAAAACAATGCACTCAATTGCTCTAGTAATGTAACACAGACGAAAATGTATAGAGGTAACAAGCAGGAAAAACATTCACCCATCATTATTTTGTGCTATATTAAAAATATATAATAGAAACATTTGATGTATCTGAGGCCATGGTTCTCAGTCGGAAAAGGGTGGCTTGCTCACTTCAGGTAGGTGGAGAGTTCCTTCCTCAAGTGGAGGAGTTCAAGTATCTGGGGGTCTTGTTCACGAGTGAGGGAAGGATGGAACGGGAGATTGACAGACGGATCGGTGCATCTTCTGCAGTAATGCGGTCGCTGTACCGGTCTGTCGTGGTGAAGAAGGAGCTGAGCCGCAAGGCGAAGCTCTCGATTTACCGGTCAATCTACGTTCCTACTCTCACCTATGGTCATGAGCTGTGGGTCATGACCGAAAGGACAAGATCCCGGATACAGGCGGCCGAAATGAGCTTTCTCCGCAGGGTGGCTGGGCGATCCCTTAAAGATAGGGTGAGAAGCTCGGTCACTCGGGAGGAGCTCAGAGTAGATCCGCTGCTCCTCCACATCGAGAGGGGCCAGCTGAGGTGGCTCGGGCATCTTTTCCGGATGCCCCCTGGACGCCTTCCCGGGAATGGATGGATGGACATTTGATGTAATATCCATGGGAGTCAAAATGTGTGACACAAAACCCACCACCCTGCCCACAGCTGCCATTAATACAGCCTATTAGTTAGGAGAAGCAAATGTCTAAATGAAATGTGTCTTGTTTATTGTGTCAGCACAGTAACCACATTCAGATGGAATGTGTCATCTATTCCACTTCAGACTTACAGCTCTTAGCTATTTTTGCTTCATTCAAACAGGACTGTATTTATTATGGGGGCTAATCTCACTTAAATTGGTTGCCATGTTGTTTAGCGTTTTGTTAGCTGATTTCATTTTTTTTTTACCACAGTTCCTACTGTATAATGTGCCCAATATCCTTGAGGTCAGACTGGGTGAGTGAGTTCATAAAAACGTGATGTAAATTTTAAAAGCCATTAAAGGGTCCAGTGTATGAAATTCTATTGGTGAGGTTGCGAATTGCAACCAATGCCTCACTCCACTCCTCCCTTTCCAAACACTATGGTGGCTCTCACAGAACAAAGATGTCGTCACGTTTTCGCTTCTTTTGCCGAAGGAGATAACGTATTTACTACGCCTGTAAAGATATATATCGCGATTCACACTACTTACGATTCTGAAATCGCAAAGGCTTCGATTCTGTTTTATGCACAGCTCTTCCGTGAAGTACGTCTCTTTGATCAGTAGGAAGTACTGCTCGATCTAAAATCACTACGGCTGCGTTCGAAATGGTATACTTTCTTGCTATGTAGTAGGCAAAAAGCAGTAGGCGAATGAATAGTATGTCCGATTTGTAAAACACAAGGCAAGAAATATCCAGGTGGAGGACAATTTCACGTGAGATTCTGACGTGCGAATACAGAATACGCCTACTTGAGAGCGCCCTCTGGCTTTCGGATGTGGCGGCATTTAACCATAATTCATTGAGAAAATGAGCATAAAAATGACACGATATATCGTCCCAGCCCTAGTATTAATGAAATGCACTCTGTAGAGCAGTTTGTCCATTTAGGGCTACTGTAGAAACAACATGGTGAATTCTATGTAAGGGGACCCGAGGTGTATGTAGATAGATAGAAATAGCTCATGTAAGGTAATAAAAACATAACGCTTCATTAGGTAAGGTCTTTATACACCTCTGAAGACTATATAATGTAATTTACCTTTAACAATATACGACTTGAACCTGTTGCTACAAGCAGATGGGATTGTTTTTTGCCTCTATTGATCATGCAACATTTAGACCACATATTGTATATTAGAACAATCTCTCTGCAGACGCATTTAAACTCTGCATTAGTGCTGTAGAACTCAAACCATCTGACATAGTGTGACAGTAATGCATGGACTAAATCATGTTTGATTTTCCTGCTATTAGTTTATAATCGTTTTGCATCCATTTATTGTGGTGCTCACAAGCCTAGAAAAGTGCAGGATTATAGATGGATGTCACATTGAATAAATGGTAAAAGAAAGCCACATTTCCTCCTCATTGACATCAGAATCCTGCACATAAAAAAAATGTTGCATTTCACCCCCCACCGCCGGAAGTCTGAACATGTTCAGAGGATCTGCAAAACAGCAGTGTAATTTCTCTTTAGAGTATCTCACTTGGGTACCTCACACCTACAGAGGTGAACTGCAAAATGGAAGGGGAGGAATAATCTACAAAGCTTCAAAACACTCACAGAAGATCTCTTAACTTCCCAAAGGTTACGCTATTCAGAAATACTGTGTGTAAAAAAAAACGTTACAATTTTTCATAATGCCTCCTCGTTTCTGAATCTCTAATGGAGGTCATGCAGCCTTGGAACAAATTGAGATGAAGAGCTCTGCGGTGGTTGTTTTTTTCCCTCACTTCGCCATTTTCTTACATAGATCCATCCTAATGAGAACCCTCTTCCTGTTGTTTCATTAGGGTTGGGAATGTGTAGCTCCATCACTATTCTGCATTGTTGGATGGTTGGACTCGTGATGTTGCCAATATTGTCTTATATTAAGTAAAGAAGGCAGGGGAGTGTTGTTACACCATCAATCTAACAAATTAGAAATTAACCACAGGTGTGAACTCATAGTCGTACATGCTCACCACCCACTGTGGTAACAGATTATGTGCAAAATATATAACTGTATTGCATGGAGCATGTTTTTCATTTTTATGTGCATTGGATTATAATTGTTCATTTACTGGAATCAAAATGATTGAGATGAAGTGAAATACTTGGAAAAAAGTGCACATTTGATTGTCACACTAAATTAATGTTTGACATGTATTATGATGTCTGTGTTTTGAAGCTTTACTTTGGTAAGGTAAAACTAGCTAAACCATGCTCTTAACCTATAAACCTACAGATCATAGGCTATGAGGATACAGAATATGAGGACAATGTGATCAGATTGAGAACATGATGCAAAATAAACAACACCCTTGTTTCCCCTAATGTGCATTTCAATAGCAGAACCTACTGAATATACTTTACGCTAAAACCTGGGTGGGATGTTACAGAAAGACAGTATAAAGAGAAAGAAACAAAAATCAAACAGATGGATGAGGTATGAAGACAGGGAGGTTGTGTTCTGTGGAGGGAAGTTTGATCATTTCATTTTCTGGGAAGGGCGCACACTACATTACATCATTGTTTCAATAAACCAAGATCAGCCTCGACGGTGATAAAGACCGTTTGAGATATACCGTGATTAATCTTTATGGTTCGATGATGAAAACTGTCCATCAAAACCACATTAATTTTCTCCCATTTGAACAGGGGTTTTTTGTCTCTAGAAGAGCCGAGCTGAGAGAAGGCGAGCTCGCAGAAGCAATGTAGGAATTCCGGGGGCCCAGCTGGTGTCATATCCTTCATGAACTATAAAAGGTAATTTACACTGTCAGCCTTCTCCACGCTGCACATTTCCTCTACATTAACTGCACGATTAAAAACCCATTCTCGCTCTAATTCTGCAGTTAAGCACCTTCTTTTACTCTGTCTTTGCCTCGCGTATGAATTTCTACTGATCTGTCTGCTGACGTATGTGTCCACTTTAGATAATTATTGTGATTGCTGCTTGAAATGTTTAATTAAAGTGATGATTACATTGCTGATTGAAATGATTTACAGTCCAGTAGAGTAAAGGTGCAGCAGGTTAACGCAGGTGTCTGCTTTATGTAAATTGTTTTTTTTTTACTTCGTAAATGTGTCAGCTAATTGATTAGCGCATATCAACGCCGTGTCCACACCAGATGCTCAAATACAATCAACTGTAGTTCATCTCGTAGCCCTGTCCTGACTAGTGTGGACAAACACTCTATAACATCGAAGAGATACATTTTCCATTGTGGACACTGTGTAAGAGCTATGTATGAGCTTTTAAACAAACTGGAAGAACTGTAAAGTTTTCTTTGACCTGAAATAAAGTTCCAGTTCATCCAGAAATAAAAAATGAACATTTAATTACTCATCCTCATGTCGTTCTAAACCTCTCCCAGAATACATTTTATTGCGCAGAGGTACTAGCCCTTTCACAGCTGAGGGAATCGTTCACAGACAAATGAGAGTTACCCCATAATTTACTCAACCTCACAAAAGGCGTGATGAAATGAGCATGACATGCAGGAACCAATGAGATTCTCCATGCTGTTTAAAATTTACCATGCTGGATTGTCTGTTTACGTGTATATGCCACGTGACGTTTGGAAAATAAGCTTAAAATACGAATCTTTCTCTCTCACAAACATATCATTTTACTCAACTCAACTCAACTTTATTTATATAGCGCTTTTTACAATTTTCATTGTTACAAAGCAGCTGTACATGAGACGCATTGAATACAAGAAAAACAACTAAAGTCATATACCTGTAAAAACAAGAAAAAGGTGAAAACAACAAAAGACAGACAATATCATTTTACCTAAGAAGACATGTTTTATTCCACTGCCCTGTCATGATCCTGCCTCACATTGTCATGCTTTTCTATCTATTTCTGTCTTGTGGCAGGATCATGATAGTCCCACGTGTTTTGTGTGGAAGAACATGGCCATTGTTTGTTATGATGGCAATGTGCTCCCCTGTCGCGTCTCGACTCCGCCCCTTCGTTTCCTTGTCTAGCTTACCGCCTGTAATTATCCCCTCCACCTGCCTAGTGTAATTATCCCTTGTTAGTTCCCCTATTTAATGCTTTTGTGTTTGCTGTCCTGTGCTGTTTCGTTTTGCCTTGTTAACGTACTTACCTGTTTCCTGCATTCCTGGTCTTGTCCAGTTCTTGAAGAAGTGTTTAGTTTATCCTGTCTCTCCTGTTTTTGCCCCCTCGTGGGAAGTTTTCGTTTTTGAGGTTTGTCATTGTTCTGTTGTCATTTTTCCCCATCGTGGGTCTTTTGTTTTGTGAATAAAAGTTTTGAGTTTTGAACCGTCCGCCTGCTTTTGGGTTCTCCTTCGTGGCAAATTCCTGACATGCCCTTTGCAAAACAAAAATATGGTAATATACTAGAAAATATACAGGAGTGCAATATTATTAGTAATATATTTCCGTATATTTTTCAATGTATGAAAAGCGGTAATAATTCTTATGGATTATTCAATATAATGTATAAACAATGTATAATTCTGTATGTTTTCAAATATATATTAAATGAGTAAAAATACTGACAGTTAATATGTAGGAAATGTATTTTCTTTACGTAAAATAAATGTAATGATCACTTCTATGTTTGATGGATGTGCTTTTCGGATCTTCAAAAACTCCATTCTTCAAAAATAATCTATTTTTAATAAATCCATTCTGTTCCACATAAAAAATTACAGCATACAAATTAAGAAGAAAATGCTGTGTAAATAATGACCGAGTTTATATTTCTTGGTGAACAATGCCTTTCATCAGCTTCAACCGCAGAGATGAGAAATTTGAGTTTTAATTGCCTCATGTCTGAGTTAATCTGGGCACAGGGAGTCAAATTCTCCTTTTGGGGAAAGGGCCGCTTGCATTACGGACAGTCGTTAAGGATCCGACAGGAGAATTAAATATTCATGGAAAATGGTCTGCATCCTTATGCACTTTCTCTAGAAGACATTTCCAGAAACAAGCTAGCACCCCATTTAACAGAGCTGTTTTATAATGCATGTGTTTGGTGGAGTTGCTAAGAATAAGGTGAGGGGTGTAAGCAAAATCTGCACTTTGCAGTGTAAAGAAATATGCTGTGCTATCCAATGAGGGCAAAAAGTGCCCGGCCATCACTTGTTGCAACAAGGTCTTATGAAGATCAACCTATCATGTCCCGACTTCTCTTGCGTCTGATGTATTGTTTATGATGAGTCTGACAGGATGCTCAATGTTTCTCTCTCGCGCCCTCATTCATTTATGATGCTTGGGCTGGGCTGGCTTGAAGGGTTTGATATCATCAAAGAGCCCCACGGCCATGACGGTGACCTTGAGCGTGGTACCCTGTATCGTATTTCTCCCTCTCTCTCTCTCTGATTCTCTCTTTCTTTCTCGTTCTGTCTCTTTGTTATTTATTTATTTAACAGTACACGAGACAACTGAAGATAAAAAAACAGAGAGAGGAAAAGCACAAAGTGTTTTCTCATGACAAAAGCTTCTGTGGTACATCTAGATCACACTGCTCAGGATTTACAGTGTGAACGGAACATCACCTCTTCATTCTTTTAATATCCAGAAGGTGTAATGTGTAGTGTGTACCAGAGGGTTGAAGCACTATTGATCTTGCTCAGCTCTCAGGACGGACGGAGATCTTTTCAACAGGAACGAATTGCAGTGGTTATTGGGAAATAGCCACTGTAAGAGTTGTCCCTGTTGCTTGGTGTTTTTTTCCTGCTCATCCAGAGGGGAGGGGGTTGTGGGTAATAGCCTCAGGACCTGAAGGTTATCAGGTAAAAGCAACATGGTGACAAGCGGGCTGATGATTTGCCCTCGAGAAAGAAATAGTGATAACGGTAAGTGGTTGAGTTAAATATTACTGTGCCAGGTGAAATGGAGGGCATGACGGGGCATTCTGTTCCAAACCAATATGAGTGTTGTTTTTGTTGCTTAAAACAATAATTATCTAGTATTCTTGCAAATGTCTAGAGACTGCTCTTTTATAAAGTTAAAGGAATAGTTCATCCAAAAATGTAAATTCTTTCATCATTCACTTACCCTCATGTCATTCCAAACCTGTCTGATTTTCTTCTGCAGAACAAAAAAGAAGATATTTTGAAGAATGTTGGTCACCGAACAACATTGGGTCCACATTGACTTTCATTGTATGGACACAAACCACAGAGACAATTCCTAAAATATTTTCTTTTATGTTCAACAGAAGAAAGAGTCATATGGCCTGCAGGTTTTGAATGACATGAGGGTGAATAAATGACGACAAAATCTTTATTTTTGGATCAACGTTCCCTTAAATGCTACATGCATCCCTAGACCCAATTCACTGTCTGGAAAAAAAGCACTGTGAGACATCTCTCCGCGTCACGTAAAAACATCACCCCTGCAAATTGTTGTGGTACATTTTGAGTAAATGACAGGTGCATTTTCGTTCAATCAGTGTATCGAAAACTGAGCGTCAAATTAAGCTACATAATTAGCTTCTTTAATGAAAGAGAATTAACTACATATAATCAAACTAAGAAATGATTATGGGGATTAGTACACTCCTACAGTAAATAATTCCCCAGGGGTCCGAGTGTGCCATTTTAAACTAGCCTGCTGTATTATAGCCTTATAATAACGCAGCAATCTTTCTAATCTTGAAAATGACGTGGCTTCTTAGGCGACAGAACTGGAAATTGCACCTTGATGTGGGCGTATGAAGTTCAGAGATAAAAATTGAGAGAATGATAAATACGCACATCAGATAAAACTAATCAGAAATAGAGAGATTCCGCCTTATTCTGACTGCCACTGAGCTACATTAATCGCGACGCCTTCCCATCTTTTTTCTAGCTTTCCCTCTTTCTCTTTCTTCCTCACCGCCGGCAGTTTTCAAACGCTCCTCTATATCTGACTTGAGCTGCATCCTTCTGCAGCTCTCTGATGTGCAAAACATTTTATTTCTCCTTTAAACTCGAATTTGCGTGAAGCAAAACGGATCAAATGGAAACAACGGGATGTTCGGGATATCAAATGATTTTGAAACCACTTCATTTCTGCTTTATTGGGGACGGAAGAGTACCTTTGAGCTATGTAGCTGTTTACTAGAAATACTCTGGAATGGGCTTGATAGGGGAGGGGTGGAATCACGCACATAATCACATATTTTTTCCCGGCAATAAATCCAGAGCGATTCTTAATTGCGATCTCTGATTACTTATATTGCGCTTGCCTCCGACGGCCCCTGCTGGGTTGATCTTTTAATCTGCGAATGTTTTGGTTATTATTTCAAGCCGTTAATTTAACAAACATCACTTTGTTTTGTTTTGAAATTAAAGTGGCTCAAGATCAAAGGCCTCATTGGTTAATTAATTAAATCATTGAGTTTGCCCTGGTTACTATCCACATAATAGTATATGCATTCATTTTCAACTAGCTTATATGGATAGTTGACAAAAAAACTTACGTGTGTCATTTTGTGTGACATAGCAATTAATAACTGTTAATTATATAATTGTATTTGATTAATATTTATATTTACGTCAATTTGCAAAACAAAAAAACATTTTGATGCAGCAGCCAACAAGTATAAATAGCAACATAGACGATATGATGTAACATGCTGCGGTCGACTATCTAGACCAGGATAAACAAACATCACATTTTTTGATGAGTTTGCATATAACATTCAATAAATAAACATTACATATTCAAAAGAAAATCATAGACTTTGAAAGTTTAACTTGATGATTTCTCCTAATTGCAGTCGATGAAACGTGCTGCGACTTTAAGCGCATTGAACGCTCTCTTATAAACTGCTAATTGTTGCATCCCTTTGATGATTTGGCGTTTGTGAAATTATGGCTTTTAGGGCTTGAAATGTTCAAAGGCTGTCCCCAAGTGAGATGCTGGTAGGACACGCTGTGTTTGAAGTGCTCTTACACGTTCTGCCATTAGGCGAGGTTTAAGAGCAAACTCCAGATTGTATCTGATGGGGATTTCACTTGGATTCAGCCCTAATACAAAATGTACCGTCTTGAACATTAGTGCAGTCACAATGTGAAAAATGCACAGGGATTTACATTGCGTGTGTGTGCGTGAATGTGTGCCTTATCTGAATGCACACCACTGTACGTCCGGCATTTTCTTTACCGTGTCCTTTTCCTAGAGTTCACATGTAAATAAAATAGCAACCGAATTCTGCAAGTAGTGAGGAAGTGCTGGGGGGTGGGAAGGAAATTATTATCCACTTTCCTGTGCCGTCTACATTAGCTACACACTCGTGGCAGATCCCCCTCCTCGTGTTTATAAAACCAGCAGCCTCTTCTAGGAAAGAATCCATCAGAAATATCTTCAGGAGCACTACAGCTAAAGCATTTTCTGCTTGGACAGATACGCACTGTACTCCCAAATATAGAGCCCGATGGTTTTACAATACAAGATATAATTACATGAAGCAAAGCGTCTATTACGCTTGTGCACTTAAATGACATATCATGAAAAAATGATCAGTTCAGGTATGACACGCAGACATGGATGGAAAGAGCTTAGCTATATGAAATTGTTAGTTGCTTAGTGGTTGCTCTTTCATAGCTCAGGAGAGTTCCCTGTGATGTTACATTGAGGTACAAATTGGTCTCTGATGATACTACTAAATTCTTTTGGTGATAATGGGACATTATTATTAAGACATTAAGAGCTATAGTATTGATGTGCATGCCATAGCTCACATAATTTAGTGTTGAAGGAATTTAGCATTGAACATCATTTAGCACTGATGAAATATTGCAAATACGTCAAATAATATTGAAGACATATTACAATGATTACAGACAGATTGCTTTAGTGCTATCTTGTGAAACTAGATGATATCAGTGTTTGAAAAGTACCCACCAAATGCCGATAAAAATCCAAATCCTTTGGTTTGTTACCCATGTTCCACAAATTATATTCACTCGATTTGCTGGGAAATATGTGTCGCGCAGATACTCAACAGTGCCGTGTCAGTGGGACAACTCACAGGTATCGCTATTGCGATATATTTAATTGAGTGGTGCAGGGATGATGTATTTTTGTAGGCTAATCCGGAAGTTAGCACCGCACTGGTTCCCTCAACTGAAAACCTACGCAGTTCTCCCTTAATAATAAGATCAGTGATTAACGAAGGTTTGTGATGTTTACACTTAAGGATAATCTTTAAAAATGAACACAACATTTGTTACCTTTGAAGGCTTTACAATCACCAGAAGTAAAAAGCTAACATGAGGCTATAAACAGACTATACTACGGTCGCTCGATATCAACTTAAAACAACTAAACCGTAAACTCCGTAAATTAATCCACATCCACGTTTTTAGAGATTTTGTGCCCGTGTTGCGTTATTTGTGAGATTACCTATGCGGGATGACATCTAACGTCACCGCCAAAGGATGAAGTCGCTTTTAGCCACTTGTTAGCAACCGCCATTTTTAAGTCACAATAAGGCTTTAAAAAAATCACTAGTGGTTATAACCGGTGTGTTTTATGTCATAGATTAAAACGTGAAAATATTTTAAGGTTTTGTTAAGCACAGATCTTCTTTCAGGCGATTTACCAAAAACCCATTCAGAGAACCCGTAGACTTTGGGGCCGATGGAACCGGAAGTGCTAAAATGCTAACTCGCTTCAGGGGTTTGCATACAAAAACACATCTCTGGGCATTCATTTTTAAAGTCTAAATAACTTTTAACTTTGTTAATTTTATTGAACAATATGTTAATCCAGGAATATGCTTTATATCACGTTGGTAATCCGTTATTGTTTTCTGGTAACTTTTATTTATTATTTATGTAGTAGAATCGAGTGGCACGGTATGAACGCATTGATAATCAGTTTTTTTTTCTGGCTAATAAAAGTTCTGAATGGCCGTTATCTTAAGTAGCCAAAGAAGACTTTTCATTTAATATCACTGCTATCTAGAAGAAAATTTGGGATGTTTCTATCCTACTGTATGGGCTGGCAAGAGCAAATTAAGATATAGGAGACGGAATTACTCCATCAGCTAAAAAGGTGATACCTGTAGCTCTTTGTGTACAATAATGTTTTACAAATATATATAGACTGAAGAATAATACGTTTGTAAGGACTGAATTGTTGTTCAGTGTACAGTAAACTTGTTCCCATGAAGTTTAATTTCCGATGCTTTTGGCACATAAAAGGAATCCATAAAATAGCATTATAAAGCTTACCAAGTTCGTTCTTTTTCTCGCCAAGTAAACACTTTTGCAGATGTGTGATGTGTATTTTTCCCTAAGTATTATGAATGCATTAATTTTGTGTTTTTATTACCCTCACACATTTACAGAACGTTTGAAACAATAGCAATTCGACAGCTTTAAATTGAGTGTATGTAAAACCGAAACATTTCACTTTGTGATGTTCCGATTTTCATATATATATGCAAAGACAGGTTAGGAGCAAAGGGTCAATTATTCAATTCTGTGTTTTATTGCACAAAATAACAGACATCTTTGTCATTTCCCATTTACACAGTTTGCTGTGAATCTCAGGCATAATGGTAGACAAAACCCAAAGTGACAAAATGTCCAATTGCACTTCAAAGACAGCAGTGATGAGGAAAATAATTTGACCACAGCATGCTGTCCCTCTTTTATATCTGGCTGTCACCAGGAGGGCTGGAAACACGCTATGCAGAGCTGACTACATTACACTTGAATGCTAAGTGCTATAAATCACAAATATATGCCATCTGAACAGGAGTGTGGGAGTGGAACACCGGCATGTATGTACAAACACATGCATACACGTACACACAATTTTTCATTTAGCAAGGTAACTCTGTCCTACACAAGGGCAAGCTTCAACAGCGCTTGCACAAAGATAAATGCGCTTAAAATGAACTTCAGATTTCTGTGTAAGCTTACAGTATAGAGGAAAAGAATTGGACAAGACCCGACCTGATAATAGCTGAAGTTGAAATGACTTTAGTGCCATTTGAATAATGGTGCAGCATAATCTGTGCAGGATTTCTGTGCACCTCCGCAGAGGAAATAAAGTGCTTAGTAACCATTGTAGTGGAAACTCACTTAGATGGACTGCCGAGTGTTAACCTTATCATTCTCAGTATCAATAATAATATATTACCGCAGTTATGCAATGCATTGAATTTAAAAGCAGGTTCGGGTTCAGTGCAGGTTCGGCTCTAGATCGCATCAGTGCCATGCCGTCGGTGACTAGAGAAAAGTATTTTGACTTTTCAGAACAGTTTTTGAAAACTCATACATTTTTATTGTATTAGTGCAGATTTACAAGCATTGCAATAGTGCTTTTAGTCTATGGGGGACTTTTCTTAGCACTTAGGTAAACCATTTTGGTATAAAATGTGTTATTTGAACTGTAAACTTTAAATTGTCCTTTTATTGATTTTAAAACCATTATTATTATTCTAAGTCGATGAACTTGGGTTCATCTCCACGTTATTAGAGTTTGCTCTGTGTAAACAACACTTAGTGGATAGTTATGTCATGGCTCTTTCATATCTGTATGGTTGTATGCACTGTGCTAAGGTTTATCAGATGAGTTGATATATTTTGAAAATGTGTGTATTTTATTTATTATTTTATGCTAAAACAAAAGTTTATGATACCAACATGTCCACTGAGATAGACTCTCGGAGTGAAGTCGGAAATCAGTTCATGTTCATCAGAGAAGCGGCAGTCACCTGGGATGAATAACATCTATCCAATAATACACAGTGGAGAAATTGGGGATTTCTGCCAGTAGTTACATATTCCTGTGCAATTAATATTTAGATGATTAGTTCAGAAAAATAAAAACCCATGATCCGTTGGCCCTGTCGGTAGCAAAGCTTGTATTCTTGAGGAATATTAATTAAAAAAACAATAAACTTTGCTCTAAAAGGCCTTTTCTCTACAGAACTTGTGGAACACACCAGAGCTTTTGGTCTTTGTGAGCCTTCAGATGGAAAATAATTGGAATAATTCCTGACGCTTTGCAGTCTGCTTTACCTTTTAAAGTGTGCGAACGCAGCTTTTTATTCGATGGAGTTCGGTTCTGACAAACAAACACATCATTACAGACCGCTGTGTTCTCTGGTCGAATAATTAATCTTGATTTGTCCAAACATTTGCGTATAATCAGCATAATTGAAAACACTTGTGCTGTAACGCCACCGCCAGATTTCGGATAGATAGCACTCCATTCTGACACCCTTTAATTGTATATAGTGGAGGCGTGTGTTTTAGAGTCTATCCCGCTGGGATTACCGTGAGAGAGACACTGGCCTGCCAAATGACCTCTCAGCTAACAATCTCCTCTCTCTGCTTTTGCCATCAGACAAAGGTGTGTGTGCGTGTTTGTGCGTGTGCTTGTGTGTGTGTAAGAAAGAGATGGAGTGTATGAATGTGTAAAAAGGGTGCTGTTGGAGGATCCTGGAGTCTCTCTTCTATAATGAAGGGTGTGTGTGTGGAGACGTGGAAAAGTTGCAGCGGCTGTCATGTTGTTGGGTGTAATTGGGACCCATTGCACCATTAAGAGGGTTATGATCATTTGTGATGGTATGTAGCAACTGTCTACTTTTGACCTAGCAGCCCATTACAGATGTAGAGCAGAAAAGAGGGTTAATGACATTTTATACACATACACACACACTTACACACACACACAGACTTATACTTGGGGTCCTTTTTCTTTTTTCCTACAGAAATGATGCAGTATTCATGACACCAGCGTTTCTGGCTGAGCCCAGGCTCAGCTACAATTTCTGTACCTTAATTTAAAAAATAACCAGTTACACTGTTGGCAACAGTCTAGTTATATTTGTATTTGAACATCCGTCTCCGCGAAATAAATAATGAAGGCAATGCAATCTAAAACAGCAAAACAAATATCTGTGCCATCTTTCCGAGGCTTAGCACCTAGAATTGATATTAGTCTGTCCAAAATAAGATCATATTTTTGTTATCAGCCTTGTCTTTTCACTCCGCTGAGTGTCTCAGCCACGCCGCCCGTGTCTAAAAATCACCTCCTAACGCTTTTACCTCTAGTGATCTCCTTCATTAATCATTCCCCTTTATTGCATTCGCTCTCATCTCCTCTCTTTTTAAACTAAATAATCCCAATCATTTCACACAAACAATTTAATCTTTGGCTGGGTTAGAGCGTTGTTTGCCTTGCCAGAGGCACAGTCATTCCTCATTTTCCAATCGGCTGTGGTGTTAGTAATGAATGTTCCCGAGCTGGATGACCGCCGTAAATTAACACGCGGCGCTCTGTTGCTTACAGCATCACCGCATCGCTTTTGGTGGAACAGGAAAGTTACTGTGGAAACGACAAACAGCGCGTGATGCATTAGAAGAGCCGGGTGCGGAGCAGTCGGGGAGGGGTAGTAGGAGAGGATCTAAGTGCTCTGAGCTCAGAAGCCACTACCCTGGAAAATAGCTGTGAAACGGCCCCCAGAAACATCTAAGAGCTTCTGAAAAGGAGAGTGGTCTTAGGGGGACCGGGAGGCAGCATATTTCTTAAATGTGAGGATTTAGGGCGCGGCGAGGTGAGACTGGTCTCGCGCTGAACTCCGTGTAACCTACCTCACCATGAACACGTCATGAGATTAGAGAGCCGGAATTGTTTTAATGGCTTCGTGTAGGGTGCACAGATGTGTACCCCGAGAGGGATCGTTTAAAAGGGAATGGTTGTTTTGTATTGATTGAATATCCGAGAACACCTTGTGGGTTTCTCTCTGAGGAGAGACGCAAATGCAATGATTTCCCTTAAAGTTGACAGTCTTCAGTCAGTAGATTGGGTTCAGAAGTCAATTTGTTTGTCTTCAACTCTGGCTAGAACGGGACAAATCTATAGGCCAACAGGCATATTATTTGATGGCCTTATACTTTGTCTGTGCATTAGAAATTCTGTTCTTGGTCAAGTTTGAAGGATGTGCAAATATCACTTGGCAGCTATGGAATGGGGAGATTTGAATGACCTTTTCGCCCTTGACTGTGTTACAGTTGTATAAAAACAAACTAAAGGTCAATAAAAAGTAATTAGACTTATTAGATTCTTTGATGGTGTTAGGCCAAGTGTGCACTTAACTATTGCTTTCATCAAATGTAATACAATTTATTTGGCTTCCTGTCTTGCTGTAGAATGGATCTAAAATATGTAAAGGGATATTTCTTCCATAATTAAAATTCGTTCATTATTTATTCACCCCCATGTCATTCCAAAACTGTTTGACTTTCTTCTAACACAAAAGAAGATATTTTGAAGAACGTAGGTAACCAGTCAACACTGCCCACCATTGACTTGCATGATATAGACACAAAACCCAGACATTTCTCAAAATATCATCTTCTGTGTTCCACAGAAGAAAGAGTCATATACAGGTTTTGAATTACATGAGGGTGAATGAATCAATAGTTTTTATTTATTTCATTTAGTCATCAATTTTTTTACTACAATTCCTTAAATTGCATCTTTAGATTACAGTGGCCTACCTTTACCCTGCAATTGTGCACACCGGGAGATCACCATTTAGTTTTATTCACCCCTGTTCACATCCGTATTCTACTCAAGACAGCAGTTGAAGCCCGGTCTGGCCTGAGGGACACAGCTTGCGTTCATTACCAGTTCATTGTGGCTGTTTTTTCTCCTCCGCTCATTTTTTCCTGCTGGCTAGTCCTCGACGTCCATCCATCCATCCGTCCAATTGCCCTGCAGGAATGGTCATTAAGAACATCACAATGTCCATCTCTACGATGCCTGTCTTTATCAGACGCTGCGTGGATGTGTTCCTATTTCTGCCTGAGGGGACACATGGTGGGAAAAGCGCGTAGCCTCAGTCTTGACGCTTGTGTTTCTTAATGAGGTTTAAGAGTGAGTGTCCTTCTGAAGCGTTTGGCCGGAGTCTGTTAAGCCGGTGGTGATAGTTTTATGTCATGCATCTTAGATTTCAATTACAGTAATTTATGTTGTTTAATCTCCAGCTCTGCGACTCAGCTGCTTGGTCTGGAATGTCTTTGTCCCTTTAAACACAAGATCTTATCAGAAATGGAAGGATGATTTAATAATCTTGCCACCGCTCTCTGTTAATTATAATGCATCTTAATATCTATGAGTGATGACGAAAATATGGATTAATGTACTGTATACAACCCAGTTTATAGAGGCACGTTGCCTTCAAATATCTTTCAAATATGTAGCCTTTGAGCATATTTTATGTTCATCAAAGTTTCATCACTAGCAAACAAGAAAAATAGGGTGCTTTTTCACTCAAAAGTGATGCTGTTTGGTCCACTGAGCAAAATTGAAAACTTGTGTTTCAAACAAATATTCATCAGCCTAATAATGATAGATAAAAAGAGAATATGTTAAACTTTGGTTTTGTAAATACTACCCCGTCTTACCAACAAAGAGAAATCTTGTGCTTGACAACAACAAATAGGAATATCAAAGAACTGAGCTCTCTTGAGTGTAATGAGATTGATTTTCAAAGGGATGCATGTATTAGAGTATTAAAATCACCTGACCAAGCTAGACATGTCCCTCGATTATCTTTTATCCCAAGAGCTTTCTCTGATAAACCCAAGAGGCGCTGCTTGGCATTTAAATGTTTTGACAGCTTCATGACCCACCTGTATGTCACTGAGCTTTGAGATTGCCTTATAATGTTGTTGGGTAAGTATGTTTTGTATATTTTCTGTAATCTTTAACATTAAACTTATATTGTTCGTATTTTATGCACAGCAACAGACAAAAAAGAAAAGGACAAAAATGCTACTGGCACATACTGTAAAATGTGTATTATAAATCATCACTGAAAAGATGTTTTGGAGTTTTTGTCTGCTAGCATCTTTGTAAAACGAAAAGAGCAGATGTCAATTGTCGATGTGCTAAACACTGCTCATGCATGCTACAGTACGTGCATTTCAAAGCAGAATTTTAAAGCGCAGTCTTAAAATACACTTCAATTATTCAGGACGGATTGGTTTTCAATGGGTTTGAGAAATGTACTAAATGTATTTGTACTGAATGTATAAATGCTCAGTGATGGAGGATGTCAGGTTTGACATGGATCACGGAGTGATCATTTACATGATTTTACTTGCATGGTCAAAAACACCAAAGGTAAAATAATATATAGTGTAGTAAGTTGTCAAATGGTTCCTTGCATTGAAGGGACAGTTCATCTGTCATCATTTAGTCACCCTTGAGTTGTTCCAAATCTGTGTGAATTTCTTCATTCTGATGAACAAAGAGGAATATATTTGACAGAATATTTGTAACCAAACAGTTCTTGGCCACCATTAACGACCACAGTAGGAAAGATTACAATGGTAGTCAAAAGTGCCCCAAAACTGTTTGCTTTCCTACATTCTTCAAAATATCTTTTTTTTATGTTCAACAGAACAAAGAAATGTATAAAGCATATTTTCCTACTATGGTAGACAATGGTGGCCAAGAACTGTTACAAGCATTCTTCCAATTATCTTTGTGTTCATCAGAACAAAGACATTTATACAGATTCGAGGGTGAGAAAATGACGACAGAATTGTGTTTTTATTTTGAGTGAAGTGTTCCTTTAATAATATATGTGTAAATAGTTCCCTGATGTTTCTTCATAAGGGCCAAGAGGTTTGTGTTTGTAGTTAATCCACTTTAATAAGACCGGACCCCTTGAATTGATCACTCCGAATCACTCCATGTCTTTCTCTGTAGTCTTCTACATCCACCCTGCTGTGTTAGCACCACACTGGCTGTGAAGTTAACCCGCAGCCTCCAAACGCTTCTCCTCCATTAATCTCTTTCATTAATCGTTCCTCTTTTCTCATGCAAGCCTGTGGAAGTCCTGCGCGTTTGGATTATTTTAAATGGAATTTTACATTATTACTGGGTTGCTTTTCAGCAAGTATTTGCTTAAATTTCGATTCGTCTCTGCAGCTTTAAATCGCATTACTGTGTAATGTAACAATTTCTTTAGAGGAAAAATGTCAGATAAAAGATTCTTTGCAATGTCACACTTCATTTCAGCCCAAATAAAGCGATATCCATTCAATTTCCCCCACTTTATTTTCCCGCTGAACATCACGCCACTAATGGAAATCTCCACTGAGAGATTTTGTACGAGCGAGGTGGGGTGAGCCGGTAGCTTAGATATGGTTCAATTGTCATGACTTGTTATATCAAGGGTTGGATTAGCGATGTTCATCACCGCTGCGTTTAGGTACCAGTCATTTCTAAAATCTAAATGGGAGAAAAGTTCAACTTTTTGTGCATTTAAATTAATACATTAAGCATGCTGTGGTGTCGAGTCAACTTGTCCCGAGGGTAATGACAGGGTAAGTGTTAAGGTAATATATGCTAGTAACTCATTTATTTCCCGGTGCTACTGTGATTTCTTCCTCCACTGTGGCCTTAAGCAAGGCACTAAACTGTGGGATGCTTGAGGGTCTGTCCCTCCATCGACTCTCAGCTTTACATAAAATAAGTCTGCTTAGTGACAGTTATATAAATAACCAGGAACTGAATCTAACCCCTTATGTGACTCTTCAACACATTGTCTGATCTCACTGCCCTTTTTTATAATGTAGTTCGAATATGATCTATTAACAGTCCTACTGCTTTAATTGCCTAAAGCTTATTTTACAGTCAACTGAAAAAAGTAGAACGGTCATATAAAATGTGTTTTTAGCTTAATTATGAGCTGTCAAAAGCATAATGTAAAAAATACACGAGCTGTGACAACTTCTGAGCTGTCAAGGTGTTAGGAATCATATTGAGTGCACTAGCGCTGTTCTGGCTTACTATTTTGAATGATTGAAAAGATGTCTGTCAATTTTTTGGTGATGTTACAGTCAGGTTTTGTATTTAAATTAACACAATTTGAATGCATAGCATTTTTCATTGTCTATATGGGTTCACACTTAACTTTGAAAGACTATATGATATGAATTCAATTTACAGAGTGATCAATAGATATTTCTTATTAGCATATATTCTTGGAAGTGTTCACTTTGGTTGACACACATGGAGAAGAAGTGACTAAGTACCTGTCACCTGTGGGACGCTTTTAATCGTGCAAAGTAACAATAATTACAAAATTGTTACAATTCAAAGGCTTTTTAATGGCTTGTCAGATATTGTAATTCTGAATTTTATGTTGTGTGCATTACGACGAAGTATTTGTTGATATGCATCTTGCATAATGCACACTTTCGCGTACAGATAACAGGTTTTTACTGAGGTACTTGAGATTTAATGATAGGCTTTCACTTGTGTGTTTTATTGGTGGCAGGTTGCTTTATCACAATGTTTCTTAAATATTATTATTGGAGCAGTCATATATAACTCTTAAGAGCTGAGTGAATTACTTCACGCTTTTTTATAAACACTTAGCATGCAGGATAAATAGACAATCATTTTCTTGAAGGGTTTTTAGACTTGACAATATGAAACTTGCATGCAGAGTTACATTACGTTTCTCAAAACAAAAGGTAGATTGGTTGATTTATTATAAACCTGTAGCAGCTAGAAAGATTTTGACAGGATGTTTAAAGGCAATAAAAATTCATAAAATAAAAACTATATTCCGTCGTTTTTTTCCATCTTGGTGTTCCAAATCCGTATGGCTTTCTTTATTCCATGAGACACGAAAGGAAATGTTTGGCAGAACAAAACTGACAGCCTCAGTGTCTTACTATTGTAAAAATGTACGAAATTCTATTTAAGAGAAAATGTACACAATGGGCTATTTGATTTTAATGTCATAGCAGAAATGAGTATTTAAACAAAATGTGTTTAATGGGGCTTGCAAATAAAATATAATCAAACCTTTCAAGCTTAATTTAAGGAAATGTATCCTGCCTATGGCTGAATATAAAGAGAACCACATTTTTCAAGTAGGCTACATTTTTAACACTTTTCTGCTTATGATTTTCACTGTAAACATTTGCTGTAATTTTTCAACAGGTTTAGATTTACATTTATGCATTTGGCAGACGTTTTTATCCAAAGCGACTTACATTGCATTTTCCTATACATTTATACATAGGTATTTGCAATCCCCTGGGATCGAACCACACAACCTTGCGTTGTTAACGCAATGCTCTTACCAGTAACTTACTGTAAATTGAATAACTCTCCTATTAGGACGGTTTTCAATTTGAGTTGAACTTTACTTTAACCAAAATTAAAACTCTTTGACTTTTGAGATTCAAAATGAGCAATAAGAGACTGGTTTCATAACTGTCATTACCACAGCGTCACTGCAAAAAAATGACATTCTTCCTAAGCATTTTTGTCTTGTTTTCTAGTAAAAATATTTAAAACTTCTTTACGATACATTTACATATCGAGAAAGGTGACCTAAGATGTTTAGTCTTGTTTTATGAAAGAAAATATAAAACCTAGGTACTTTTATGTTGCAAAACTACAGCAACGTTTACAGTGCACGTTTTATCATATTTAGCAATGCTTAGATGATGATGTCCAACATGTAATTTGAATATCTCATATTTGCATCAAGTCTCCTCAATTTAGGGTAATTTATATAGAATTTCATTTATTTACAACTTTTATTGTGTTTTCAAGAACCACCAAATATATTGTGTCATGTGATACACAGTTAAGCAGTATTCCCTACTTGCAATTTGAAAAGTAGCTTTAAAGCTACCGTGTTAGATCAGAGATGATGTCTTTATCGCAAGCTTTCACCATAATAACACCTTAAATACGTGGCTCATACTTCAGTAGCGCTTCATGTATTTGCTCTTCATCACTCCTGCTCCCCAGAGTATTTTAATATTCATTTTATCATCCTTTGTACCTTGTATTTAACTTAATGCAATGTTTTATGCAGGAGGTGGTCTGGTTTTTCCTTCTGCTTTTTGCCTGACAAGCACGTCTCAACACGTGTTGTATTATTCAACAGCCTGACAAAAATAGTGCTGAGTAGAGTTGGCCCCGTGAACACAACAAAAGATCTTTATTGTGCTGTTGTTAAACGGTGGATTTGAAGTTTGCTGCTCAAATGCTATTTCTCTGTTGCTGGAATTACAAAATACACAAACAATTGTTTGCAATTATAGCAAGACAGTACCAGAGGAGTTAGAAGAAAGAATTTTGTTTGGGAATCTGGAGTTTGAATGAGAGACGGTCGGTCGTGATAGAGATGCAAACAAGAAAGATGAAAAGAACATCTCACGCTGTTGACAAGACCACAGATTTGAATTTCATGAAGCAAGTATTACAGATTTGATTCACCTAATCCCTAATCTCTAAAACCTAAACAGTACCGGTACCTGTAGTTCCTTCGGGAGTACAGGCTGTTCATATTTGCTGCTTATGTGGGAAGTATAATTTCCACTACACATTCAGTATCTTTTCTATAATAGCATGCAAAGAGAAAATCGCAAGGCCCGATGATGATCTATTAGAACCCCCATCACCAGCCCCCTGCAATAAGCAAACCAAGCAAGGTTTAAAAACATGTCTTTACACCTGTCACCATGGAGACGTAAATCAGACGGGCCATTTACTCACATATAAAATGAACCCTGTTTTAAGAATTTCTCTCATTTTAGCTATTTATGGTGGTGGATTGGATGAATCATAGCAAAACATTGATGTGTAGAAGTGATTTCGTCTTTAGAAAAGCTTTCAGTGCGATTTTCTCCTGACCCCAATTTACTAACAAAATTACAGTATGTTAAATAATTTGCAAAGACAGATTTATATGGGGAAATTCAGGTACGTTGGAACACTTTGGATGGGATGACTGTCAAAAGTGTCCCATTTTACCTGAATTGCCCCTAATAGTATCATACATTATTCAAAGCAATGCAAATCTATTATTATGCATTAGAATTTGTACCAGAGGTGTTTAAAAAAGATTTTATAATGAAAAAAACCCCACACATATAAAAAACATCTAACACAAAGACTTCCTTTATCACTTACTTTTTTCAGCAAACACGTCAGACACCTAGTCCTATTAAGCGAATCTGAATTTAACATAACGGTCCAATATAGTTCCTATATTTACATTCTTTTTAATGACAACAAACATCTGTTAGTGTTTGTCTACATTAATTGTTTTTTTCTAAGATGTGCATCCTTTAATGTTGCTGCCTAGTTACAGTTACATCACAATAAGTTGCAAATCCTGTTTATGACTTCATGCAGATATTCACAGACAGATGTCAGTGACCCCGAATGAAAATAAAATGCACAGTTGGATAAAGATGATATGATTTACATATATTTAGCATCGTTTTTATGCCAGTGTTATGTTTACTATTGCATATTGTAGCGAGGAAGGCGGGGCGAGAGCCGTCAGACAAAGGGGCGGGGCCGGTGGCGTGAGTGATGATGGATATCAGCTGTGCGCACACCGGCCCCGCATTACGACGGAGGAGAACGGAAGCATAAAAGGACGAGCTGGCAGAACATTCGACGAGAGAGGACCGGGCCCGGACATGTGTTTAAGTTTGTATGTATGTTCTTGTGGCCGGCAGTCGACCGTGAGGTGGCTGCCGCCATTTTACTTCCGTGTTTTTGTTTGTTTATTTTATTAAAACTTTATTTAAATGTTCGCCGGTTCCCGCCTCCTTCCTTCCTTTTAATGAACCGTGTTACATTGGTGCCGAAACCCGGGAGGAAGGAGAGACATGCTGTCGGAGAGTCCTCGCCGCCGAGTGGCCTCGCGGTGCCGGAGAGTTCGGGCAGCGCGGACAGAGGCGTCCGCCAGTGGCTGCCCGAAGCGGTGGCTCTGGGGAAGTGCACAGTGTGGCCACCGCCAAAGCTTCGGTGCGACGGCGACCTTTGCTGCCGCGCCCCTGGGTCGAGGTGGGGTGGCTTTCGTCCGAGCGGGAGCGGGGGAGTTGCCGCTGTCCGCCAGAGGCCGGAGCCTGCGTCCGTCCGCCCAAGGGGGAGGAGCAGGGGACGGGGATCTCGCCCCGACTCCCCGATAAAGGAGGAGCCACCGCCGGCCGCCAGGGGGCGGACGGTCGAGCCGTCCACCGAAGCCCCAGGGCCACCGCAAGGTACCGCGAAGGAGAGTACCCCGGCTGGTTGAGGACCCAGCGGCAGCATGTCGGGGAACCAGACTTTTTTTTTTTTCTCCTCTCTCCCCTCTCTCTTTCCGGTCGCTCCGAGGGCTCCCGTCTCCGTTGTCTCGTCTCGTCGCTACATACCCCCAGGGGAAAGGTACTCCGAGACTGGGAGACCCCCCCGAGGGAGGGGGGGAGCAAGCACAGTCTCGGGGGTACCCCCCGGCCTGTGTTGGGCGATGGGGGTATGTAGTGGAGTAGGCGGGGCGAGACCGTGGTTCGAGACCGGTGAGTAATTGTTAAAGAGCGCCAGCTGTGCGTACACCGGGCTCGAATCACGTAGGAGATTGGGAGCATATAAAAGGAACAAGCGACCGGACTGTCGACGAGAGAGGACCGGGCCCGAACACATGTTAAGTTGATTTATGGTTTATGTTTGTGTTGCCGGCAGTCGTCCGTGAGGGGCTGTCGGCTGTTTATTTACTTCCGTGTTTTGTTTGTTTATTTTATTAAAACTTTATTTAAATGTCTGCCGGTTCCCGCCTCCTTCCTTCCCTTTTAATGAACCTTCTCTACACATATGTTTACAGAGTATCCGTGACCCTCCGCTGAGCGGGATAAACTCGTCACTTCGACTGCCGCAGCAAAACTCCGCGAGCGAGGATGTGCATCTTTGTTCTCCTAAAAGCCTCTTTGGGTGAAACCCCCGTCGCAGAAGAAGTATTGACCAATGGCAAACAATTGTTTAAAGAAAATAATAAGAGTCCGTCATTGTCCGATTGTTGTCACGCTTTCATCTCTCTGATTTACAAGATGGTCCGACACGGTTGTTCACTGAAAGCCGGGATCAATACCGGCTTTCATTTTAGCCAGATAACTGACAATGACGGTTTTCAGCGCTAGCGGGTTTGTCTTTGTCAAGATGGAAGAGACCTGTAACACGCTTTGAGTATAAACTGTTAATAAAACGATTAGGTCTCTTTTCAGTGATTTGATGTGATTTCAGTTGGACTTGATAATACCAGACATTAATATCTATCCATGCCATATTGATTCCTCTGGAGCTGTGCCCAGCTCTTACGGATTTGTTGAGTGACACCAGCATGATTCAATCGTGGAAAGAAGGTTTTGATCTGTTTTTTTCCTTCATTGGCACAGATGCAACGGTAGATTTTGCTAAAGCTCCAATCGATACAGCTCCTGCTCCTTGCATTTCTCCCACAGCTTAACATTTCTTCCACAGGGGGAAATCCCCCCGCGCCTGCCCTGACAGATCACCTCCTCGTGTTGTCTCACATCTCTGCACTAAATGCTCATTGTTTGACGAAAAATTCAGAGATTAAAATAATCTAATTGCTGTGATTGAAAACAGAATGTTTATTGTTCCCGTCCTCCAAGAATTTTAAAGAAAAGAGCAGCAGTTATTGTAGCTCTTGAAAAATGTGACATTGAAAGTACCATCATTGTTCAGTACCAGATGCAGGTACGTGCATTTTAATCCGACATATTTTTCTGTCTACAGTTAAAAATGGCATGCGTTTTGTGTTGCGTTTTAGGTTTTAGCAGTATTTGAAAAATATTGATTCTGCCATGATCCTGGTGCAGCTGCCTGTAGGCCAATGGAAACGCATGCACTTCTAAAATTGTAACATACACAGAACGCAAACTGGCATGTGCTTGCCAGGACTATAATATCAAAGTGAGGTACAAAGCTTTTTCATTTACTGTTACATTTATCACAGCATGTGTCATGTAACATCAGCATTTGTGTACTATTTTAATTGTATCTCAGTCATATAATTCATTTTCACCTGTAATTTGTCATATTTAAGGACTGAATTTCAAAGCTTCAGGCTAAACATTTTCAGAGTAAATTAGCGACCCAAATAATGTCCCCGCTCTACTCTAACACAATTCACGTTTCAATAAGATCTCAAATCATTTTTATTCATGAGAGTTCCATCAGCATGAATATAACATTGCATTGCATTACAAATATTGCATCTGTAATCTATAGGTTAATGCTAACACCACGGGGGACCTTGAGTTGCAAAGTGAAGTTTCAGGTGGCAAAGTATGAATTTACATACACCTTGTTAATCTTACTCATCTGATATTAATGGACGCCCACAACAACAGGAGACGACCTCACAGGTGTTTACTCTACACGAGTCAATAACGGCAGAACCCTTCAATTACATTCTACAGGGAATGCGGATGAAGCATTTGTCTGAGACAATTGGCAGAAGATTGAATTGATTACCTGATTATGAAGAGACAGAGTTATTATTGTCATAACTCACTCCCCATTATACTTCTTCAGCTCTGCAGACAGCCTATAAAAAGTGTTGTGGCTGTATTGCGGATATGACACCCATTCTGGAGGGAAAAGCACACTTAGTTGAGATATCATCAGATCGTTTTGCCTCTCTTGAGAGGATCTCATTTTTTACCACATGGTTTTGCACTCACCCTGAATGCGATATGAGTTGTAGCTTTGAAAACCTTGTTTGGTACATTCTTGCCTAGTACTTGAACTGACGATTCTTTTCAATGAATCAGTTGATTCATCTGATTTTAATCCTTTTGTTCGGGAATCAGACTGATCCGGTTCTCGGGTTAAACAGCTCATTTGTGTATAAAGTGAATGTACTGTCAATCCCTTTGGATAAAAGTGTCAAACAAATGCATACAATTAAATGTGCTGTAAAGAGATAACTTTATGTATGTTTGTCAAAGGAAGGTATCTTATGACCTCAGAAGATAATTATTTAATTTATATTTATCTATATATATATATATGATTATATAATATATATATATATATATATATATATATATAAAAATTCATTATATAATTAATTAAACCATTTTTATTATAATTTTATTGTAATTTATTTGCAATTTCATTTATGATTTATGGTAAATGTGATGATTTACAGTCCTCATTTATTATTTTTTGTGGACAAGACTGAACAGCATATGTATTTGTTGTACACTAAATTGGTGTAGTTCAAGTCTGCTAAATTGGAACAACTAATTTTGTACTAAATATACTTGAATTGTGCAGAAATAGTGCTGAAGTCCAATTAAAGATACATTTAAGTGTTCTTTATTGTGCTAAAGTGGAACTTTTGTAAGTAAGCTTCAGGTACACTTTAAATATCTTGCATTGAAAGATTGATCAAAAGTGACATTAGAACACATTTTTATTTAAACACAGGCTTAATATGAAGAAATGTGCATTGTGTATAAATAATTCACCAAATAACATTAATTATAATTGTATTTCAGTAAGTCATGTCAGTAAAAATGTTAATACATTTAAACTATACTTAGCATGAATTGCATAAATGCATTTTAAATGAATTGTTTTTTGACTAGGGTAGCCGATCAAAAAAAAAAATATATATATACAGGTTTGAACAATCTGAAAGATAGTTCACCCAAAAATGAAAATTCTGTCATCATTGACGGGGAGGAAATTCGTTAAACATTTTGTTTGGTTATAAATGACCTGTTGATGGTATTTTGTTCAAATGTTTGTGTAGCTTTACAAAACAAAACTGAAACAGGAAGTTCTTTTGGACCAGAGTTGGGTCAGTGTTGCTTACCTTTCCTGAAGCGGTCTATACAGGTTTGGCATAACATTAGTGTGAGCAATGCGTTTCATCTTTAACTCTCTATTGATAATAAATCTTTTGCCCAAAAAATCAGCAACTCTGACATATACATAAAACCCCACAGTGCAGAAGATCCAACGCGCATTGTTTGGTTAGTAGCCGTTCCCCTTGTATATCTCCCCTATAGCGTTTGCTGTCAGAAGCGATGCTCTGCTGTGTTTTTCAGTTTTTGCAACTTGTTAAAGAAATCCAAACCTCCTTGCTGTCGGCTACGACTCACACGCCTTGTGCTGACAGTTTCTGCTGTCAGCCGCTTCCTTCATCCAGCTGTCCTCCTCGGCAGAGGTTAGGCCTGTGTGTTTAGTGATGGTGAGGTACGAGCAGACAACTGAGGGTGAAGAACAGATAGAGGCAAGATGGGGGCGAGCGGGTTGGTGTGAGGAAGAGAGAGTTGAAAGAGAAGGAAATAGAAGGGGGTGTATTCAGCTTGTCAGTTTGTGGTCCTGTCAAACACCTGTCCCACTTCATTCTGACAATTTGTCCCCTGCTTCACCTATCTGCTTGTGCCTTTCTTGTGTGAGTGGTGTATGCGTGTTTGTGTGAGAAGCGCGGGACCAAACTGTGAACCTTACCTGAAATGTCTATAACGTTCTTTGACAGCTGTACTGTACATTGTGTAATTCTGTAACGGTCTACTGTAAAGATTTTTGTAAAGAGAACCTGCAAAATTGTGGACAACCGTTCACTCTGTTATTGCATGTTGAGTCAATAGTTCATTTTATTTAATCAATACCAAACTATGTTTAATAATACACAGAACCGCTTTGTATTGATATCTTTGTTCGGAACATAAAATTGCAGGATACTTTATGTAGTTATCTTTTCATATGTTAAGAAATCCAGTGACTTCTGATCGAAATCATACCCAACAGCTCAACTTATAAATCAATATTAAAAGTTTAATGTTGTGAATAGGTGTAAGCCCAGGTGAATAAAGTGCTCTAAAATACACTTCAATGTATAAGCTCTCTATTCTCACTAATTTTGTATACAAAACAATAGTTTTTAGTGCTTTTTAAGATAAACTTAAAGTGATAATTCACCCAAAAATGAAAATACTGTCATCATTTACTCATTTAAGCATGTATGACTTTCTTTCTTCTGCAGAACACAAAAGAAGACATTTCGAAGAAAGGTAGTAACCGAACAACGGCGATACCCATTGACTTGCATTGGTTTTGTGTCCATACAATAGTAGTGTGTACCGCCGTTGTTCGGCTACCAACATTCTTCAAAATATTTTCTTTTGTGTTCTGCAGAAGAAAGAGAGTCATACAGGTTTAAAATGACAAGAGGGTGAGTAAATGATGACAGAATGTTCATTTTTGGGTGAACTAACACTTAAAAAATGTACTAAAGACAGAAATGTGTTTTGTTTTTGGTTGCATTTAGATTAAAGTCTTCATGAAGTTACATTTAACATAATGCCCAAACAATCTTAAAATCAGTTTGGAAGCTAAATAGATACTTTTTCTTTTATTTGACTTTACCTCCTTCATCGTATTGTCCACGATTCATGTGTGCACATCATTTTAAAGAAGCAAACATTTGTAATCAAAATATATGAACATTTTCATATATGTTTATATCTTTTCAAACGAAATTGCAAGTGCCCTTCCATTTTGCTTTACTCGTAAAGCCCACTTTTCATGATCCAGTCAATTTCCGAAGAGTAAAAACCATGTCCCGTCCATTTTTCCTCATTAAATCTCCCATTTCGCTCTGAGATATGCTGGTTTATGAAAGTGCAATAGGTTGCAAATGGCGTTTCACTTCGACTTCAAGAAACAATGTATGTTGATTCTACGCAGTGCTAGATTAATCCCGCTGATGCGGCTTGTCATTATTCTAGCGATGCTGCAGCTGTGGATTGCTGCATCCAATCATGTGGTCAGGGCCATTAGAGCTCTTACTGCGCTGTCTGCTCGCCGGTGCTCAGGCAACTTTCTCTCTTATTTTCCCTCACTCTTCCTTATCTGTCTCTCTTACCCTCCTCTCTCTCTTTCTCTTTCTCGGTCGGTGTGTAATTGGGCCTCAAGTAAATGGAGATTTGTATGGAGATCAGCGCTTGCCGTGAGAAGAAAGATGAGGGGGAAAATGTGCCATCCGCATCACATGCACACTCGTACGTGCGCACGCCGTTGCCAGGGGCCGGCTTTTAATCAGTGGTCGGAATGAGCAAACTAAAGTACGATAAAAATCCGCCGTTCTGCCGTCAGCTTTGACCAGCGCCAAGTCCTTTGTGTCCCACGGTGTGTAATTGTCTCCGTATCTGATTTCATTTGACTTTTTGATAACTATAACCTCATTGGCTCTGCCTTGATATTTCCAATCCCATCATCCCTCAGAGAATGATTAACTTTCCTCCCGGTTGAAAACGGCTTTCACTGAGGCGTAAAATATTATTTGTATTAGTCTGCGTTTCGGTGAGTCTCAGTTGAGGTCTTTGGCGGATGAGATAAACAGAGGGGGAGCCAGCGAATCTCGCAGCCTATCAAAGCTCCTAATATTAAATGATATTATATTAATTAGGGACCGGCGATAAGTAATGCATCACATCTTATTGAATTGAGCCCCGGAGGATTAAATTAGGCTTATGGGGCCGGGGCTGAAAATCACCTAACCTTTTCTCCATTTTATTATAAGCCATCCGGCGTGGTGGCGGTAGACTTTCAGTGGCCCTTGTTAAAACGTGGAGGTTTTTCTAAGGACCTATATTCCTCTATAATGATCATTATGATCTGGGTAAACCGAGAAGCTAGTGTTTGCTCTTCCCAATCCCACTCCAAAGGGTCATTCTTCTTCATTATCGCCGTCACAAAGTGCCTGACGATTATTGTGTAATCCAATTTGTTGTATCGTTTTCAACAAATTGCCACAAACGTCCTTAGCTGGGGAAAATGTTTATGAGCGAGTGCATCTATGTTTCCACAGTATGAGCTTTTGAGGTGCCATTTCCTGTTGCTTTGCTTGTTAGGAACGATGAAATTATATTTTGCCAGCCTTTTATTCTCCATGGTATTGGTTTAGTGAGGACATTTCTGGCAGAAAGCTCTTTTTAAAATGCTGTTTTTAATTGCCTTGCTGAATCAGAGCTCCAGGGATAGGCCACGGCCTTTGCTAATGGACTCCCTCATTTGAGCAGGTAAGACAATTAGCCATATTACCGAGCTCACTTAGCTACGGGCTAACCTGTGTGCTTTTGTGCCACTTAGAGTACTCTGTTTCCCCCAACACGGGCGAAGCGACTGTAGAGGCGAAACAATCGTGACTGCTAAAAGGTTCAGCTGTTTAAAGTCGGCTTGTTTGTTTTCAAAAGCAACAGTGTTTGTTTGTTTGTTGAGTGCGTTCACCAAGGCCAGACTGTTTGTAGCCTTAATATATTGATAGTGTGCATTTCACGTCTAAACAAATGTGCAAAAATGCATAATTTTGCATATGAATACCATACTATAATTTTAAAGCCCTAAGCTGTAGCTTGTTAATCGACGTCACGCCGGATTAATGTTGCGCCATCTTGGGAGGATGGCTGCTAGTGCGTTCAATGCAGTGTTTTGTTTTTCTTGTTTGATTAGGAAATATAACTATGGTTGGTCGGTCTTGTTTGCATTACGCAGACTCGTTCAGGAAAAGCCCATGGTTCTTTCACTTTCGATTTCACCATATATCAAACAAAACAAGTAACGGTAAAATCTAAACAATAATAGCAGTGGAGTAATATCCTCCCAAGATGGCGGCGCCACTGCAACATGCAACATAGGGCCTGACGTCAGCTTCACATTCTCTTTACTCAGTTGTCTGCGCACCTCTGTGTGCGTGGGCCAGAGAAGCTCACGGCAGAATGAATATAGCAGAAACACTGTTATGTGAAATGTTTTGGCCTATGCCCATAATGCCCATTGGATAATCCGGACCTGCTCCTTAGGATTGATTTTGTTGAAATTCAACTGACAGTGGACTGGAATGGACACAATGCATCTAGCAATCCGATTAAAGGAACATTTGGAATGGTCTCTTCATTTTTCCCCTACCTAAACGTGATTTAAAAAAAATAAGAAACAGGAAGTATTTGTGGGCCTCTTATGTTTAGATTTTGCAAAAGGGTCTGTACCACCCTCTCTGTTTGAAACCAAAAATGCTTGTTTTGACACGAGTTAAGAAATCGAATGACGTCAAACTGACATTTCCTGTGAAATTTGTGCTGAACTGCACAACTTTGTTTACAGTTGCACATCAGTGTTAAGATAATGCTATTTTGCACATTAAAAGAACTCCTAAAATGCAAATTAGACATTCACAGAACACTTCTGTTTTATGGACAAACTGCAATGAAAATATTTGGGCAACGTATCCTGTCCCGAGCCCAACCCTAAAGCAGGGCGAGCGTATTTAACCTTGGCCGTGATTGAGAGGCAGATGGTGCACCCTTATGTCTGTTGAACATAGCTCTGTGCTAATGAAGTGATGTCTCCATAAACAGCAGACACAGGGTCAGTCAGGCTGCTGCGGGCCTGGAGAGATGCTGTTGTTGCAACAGTGGACAGGCCTCTGGAGGACTAAATAATGAGCACTCGCTCTGGCTCTCACCGGCCCTCCGCTGCCAGCTCTCAGTCCTTAGGGACGTGACAAAGAAAGACAAAAAATACACCTGTACACAGAGGAACAAATGTACAGACATACTTGTGCAGATTGAGAGACTCCTATAAATACATACCGTGTACACAACTATAAAGGCAAATACATACAGTAGCCGTATACTGTTGGGTCCAGATGTCGAAGATTGAAATATTAAAGCTTTTAAATGTAAATTCCTTTATTATGGTCTCTGATCTTTGGACCCCCTGTACTGTGTATATTTCCTATACTTGAATAGTTATATGTGCATGTCTAAACATGTTCAGTTACAACCAATAACAGATAACCACAAGATAAAACCAAATAAGGGGAGAAAAGCATTTTTTTATTATTTTCAAATGTGCAGGATAAGAATTTATTTCCTTTTATTTAAGGCAATATAAAACTGCAGAGCGATGGTGCAAAGCGTCTTCATTATGAGAGCTACCAGGAAAGAAATATAACAGCCACCTGAAGCACAGTCAGATATAAAAAGCATATAATCTCAAAATATCTCCCTCGTAGCACAAATGAAACAAAGAATTCAGTGTCCGTGGCAGGAAGCAACTCCTTATCAGTTAACTTTCTGAAGATTACGCAGACACTCTGGCAATTACAGGGAGAAGCACTCGCTGCTAGACGAAATTAATGAACCATCACCTTTCTCCTTTGTACAATGTTTTAGTCATACAGCAACAGCATATATTCCATAACAATAAGACGGAATCAATGTGTAAAGAACTGAAATGAATATATCAAAAATGATATATGAGTGCATGAAAGTATATGAACAAACTGGCATATAGCTTATATAAATATACAGTATAAAAGTGCAGTATATGTCTAAAATAATGTAAAGTATACATTCACAGTTTTCATGGCTTTGCAGGCTGCATGTCCAAGAATCCCTCAGATCCTCAATTTCCCACCAACAGTCCTTCATACAAGAAATAAGAATAGAAACTGGGTGTGAATATCTGTGCCCATAAATTACATTCACATTGTAAATTCTCGATGTTGCACAAGAACTGTATAATTTTCCTCAGTCTATATTATAGGGCCAATAGATCTGTTTAGAGATGAAAACGGTCTTGGATTTTAAGAACTGTTCATAATGGATTGCACGAGAAAGTGTATTCGGCTCATTAGATCCGATGTTTAGGTTAAGTAAATCATCTCGCTCTTCCAAATGAACATAAGGTCATTCATTTCTGTGAGAGAAGTTCACTGCCCGAAGGAGATAAGAATTTGTTCTTTTTTTGAGAGAAGGCAAATGAAGCGTACTTGAGGAGTGTACTTGTGGATCTTGTCTTACTCCTCTCATACCCACATGAGATAACACTTACTTCCTATTAGTAATATTCCTATTGCACTTCAAGTCACGTCTTAATGAATAAAATACAGATAATGCATCTTGGGATACGAGTCTTATCGCATGTCAGTCTGGTTTTTGTTATAAACTTGAAGTGGATCTTTGCATTCTAAATGATCTTCACATATTGTAACAATTTCTAGCCAGGAGTACTTATATTGTTTTGTTAACCCACGTAAATGAAGACTTTAAATTAAAAGTTTGGAAGGGCTGTCAAAAAAAAAAATAAAAAATGTTTTTTGTAAAAAAAACACCTTAAAACCGAAAAAGGAATCAAAAAAATATGTTTATGTGCTCTGCAATTTGCACGGATGACAAACAAGCCAAACAAACTACTGAAAGTTAAAATAATCCAAATAAATAAATATAAGATTCAGTTCTCTATACGTGAAAACTACAATACAATGAGTCAGTGCTTTTATTTTAGAGGTCCAAGGAAAAAGACAAGGGTTATTATTTCATATGGCTGCTTTGTTTGTGGTTATAGGTTAGCTCATGTGGTCACGTAGTGTTACTGAAAATGAAATGACAAACATTCCTGCTGGCTTTATACTATAATGATTTTGGACCCAAATTGAACTTGTGTTCCACAATAATTGTTTTGTGTTTCAACCATTAAAGACAATAATCAGCGTGTTACTGGAAGAGAATGCAATTGCTTCAGAATACAACTGTTTTCTACTTATTTCCTTGTCTCAAGCAAAAAATGCTTAGAGAAATCCAACGGTAAGTGGTTTGGCAGGGTTCGGTCCATGTTGGAAGATATGATTTGGTAGAGATATTAGGAAAGCATCACAGCCTAAACTTGGTTCTGTTGGAGAGCAGGAGTCCCTGGCCAAGTTTCACCTGGATGCCAAGCTGGACACACACTCAACTGAAGTGCCAGGACTCAGTGTTTGCCCTGTTTCCCACGCAGAGAGCTAAAGTGAGTCCAAACCATCCCCTCTGGGTAAACAACATGATTTGATTTTCGGTGCTATTGGTTATACACATAAATAAAGTGTAATAAATAAAGTGTAAAATATGTAAAAAGGATCCAAGGTTTAAACTAATTAAACCAAACTATGTGAGAGGAATGTGTGAATGTTTTTTAATTTATATTAAAAGATGCTTTGAAATTAATGTTTATTTAGTGTTCAGTAAATGTTGTTCAAAAATGTATTTTACCATTGGGAATTTTACATAACTCACCTTTTATGTCCTGGTTTAGATTTGCTTTAAATTACGGTACCAATTTTAATAAAAACTAGCATTGTAAAATCGATTAGCAAAAGTAGAAATGGATTAAAGCCAGACATAAATTCAAAAAGACGATGAAAGAAACAAAGAAATTAAAGTCTCTGTATATACTGTATATTCAATACTGTATATGTTAATAAGAGATATTTCAGCCAAAAATGAAAATTCTATCATCATTTACTCAAGTTGTTTCAAACCTGTGTACATTTTATTGTTCCACTGAACACAAAAGAAGATACATGGAACAATGTTTGTAATGTTTGACTTCCATAGCAGGAAGCTAAACTACAATGGAAGTCAATCGTGCCATAGAACGGTTTGGTTTCCTACATTATTCTAAATATCTTTAAGAAATGTATACATATTTGAAAAACATAAGGGTGAATAAATGATGACAGAACTTTAATTGTTGGGTGAACTATCCCTTAAACATCACTTATCAATGGGTTTGACCTAAGTTGTTAGAAATCGGCTACATTAAATAAGGATTTTATTTTAATTTTTTATTAAGATTTAATTGATATTAAGTTTATTTGTTAGAACATGATTTTCCCTTTAAAAATGTTAATTCTGGATCTTTGACACTGAAAAGCATCATCGCAAACCAATCAAACAGAGATATGTTGTGAGTAAACAAGTGCTTCTACTGACAAATCCTCCATTTTCACACACTATTTCTCATTTAGACTCATAATGACAAAGCCACTATTTGTTTCCATCCCTGCCACAATAACTCAACCCACAGATTCTTCCCCTCCGCATTGGTTTTGCCACCGTAAAGCCAAATCCACCACCACCATGTAATTACTGCCCATTAACATACCCTGATCTGTTTTAATGACCCACATTCATTTTTATGTACTCTATTCTGAGAGCGCTTCCTCCTCCCTCCTATGCCTCTCTCTCTAAAGCTTCTCTTAGACTGTCTCTTTCTCCACCTTACCCCCATTTGCTGTGCTGGCACTTTGTTGGTGGAATAGCTGAAGGGACCCACATCCTCTGAGCTCCCCAGTCAATATATCGTATATATACCTTGAAGGAGATATAGAGGACAGATGCAATTCAAATAGGTACGGTGTACACATATTCGGACTGTGCTGGTATAGTTGAAAGTTGGAGGTAAAGGTCAAGTTTTCAAAAGCAATTCACTTTCTGTCCCCATTACATACACATTTTTATGGCCTTAAAGGGAATGTTCACCCAAGATGTAAGGTTTTGATATAATTTATTCACAACCAATATATTTTCTATAGAACACAACAAAAGATATTTTGAGAAAAGTATTTTCTTTCATTTATATCTATACAATGGAAGTGAATGGGGGCCGATGTAGTTTGGCTGGCAACATTCTTAAAAAAAACCTCTCGTGTTCTGCGGAAGAAAGAAAGTCATTCAGGTTTGAAATGACATGAGGGTGAATAAAGTATGACGGAATTTTTATTTTTGGGTGAACTGTCCCTTTAAATTTCCAATTTTATTAATATTGCAATGGCAACTCAAATAACAAAACATCAACAAAAAAAAGTTGTGCTCATCATTGGCTCTTTAAATGTCAGGTTTCCTTTAGTGCAGTTGTTTCTTTGATTTATTCAGGAGTAGGATCAAGTGTTCTCCAACTAAAGTTCCCGAACTCTCAACAAGGCCTGTTTTGTTCTCAGGGCAGGTTTCCACGATAACGGCGAAATATCACTTTCAAAGGTGCTGTGTAATGCTAGCCAAGGGCTTCGGGTAGATTGGGTCTTCACTTCGTTCCTGCCAACCCCTATTTTCTGATGGTGCAGGTGTGGAGTCCAGATTAAGGTCCTCATATTAAACTCCCTCTGCTTTTCCGAAGCTTGTAAGAGCACTTTCAAAAAGGCCATGTGCTTACCGTATAAAGAGTCAATGCAAAGATAGATCAGGTGCAAAGTTTCGCATTTTGCAGGTGGTTGAACAAGACAAAGTTGTAACATATATCCAAGGTGCTGTTAAGAAATACCCAAACCCCTCAGCTTTGCAGTATATGGAAAACATTTTCATAGCACATAATGCACAGTGAAGTATACATTTCCAACAAGAATCCCCCTATAGATGTAAAGCCAGACATTGAACTTGACATGTATTTGATCCAGTACAACCCCCTAGTGATAACAGAGGCACTCGGTCACAGGGTTGACTTATTCTGCTTTACTGCATTTGTTTGTTTAATGCTAAACCTGGCTTTCTCCATGGCACAATTAAATCAGTTCTAATGTACTATTTATGCATGCAGCCTCTGCATTATTCAAATAACACTTTTGCACATTATTGCATTTTTGTTGAAACACAAGAACTTGTGAGCTTGCCATTATTGAACAGGAAAACACTCCCCCCGAACCCCGAACCCCTCCCGACATGCCATATATTATTAATTTTTCCCCCGCCACCTCCTAAAATGAGAACAAAAATGGTTTAGCATGCATTACTTCAGAATGCTGCATTAGCATTTTACTCAAAATGAGCAAAACATTTTTCAGCACGAGCAAAAAATTGAGAATCACTGTCTTTCGCCCAGACTGTTGTTTAGATTATTGCCTGGGATGGCGAGGCATTGTGCTGATACGATAGTGAAGTGTGGAAAAGTTTTATTTCTCTTAGCGGTGTGGTAAAGTTGCTGGGCCAGATGGATTGTGTGTTTAGAGATATATCAACGATTCGCTGAACAAACCTAAGCATAAAATAAACCCAGCGTTAAACTGATGAATAATGTAGATCTATAAAAAGCAACAGGCTTTTGTAACCAAAGACAACATGTTGCCTACACAGGAAGTTAGTTTGCCATACACATGGAAAACACTCTTAAAAATAAAGGTGCTTAAAAGGTTCTTTGGAGCGATGCCGTATTTGGTTCCGCAAAGAACCATTCAGTCAAAGTTTTTTTAAAGAACCATCTCTTTCTGACCATTTTATGATCCGAAGAACCATTTTTCACCACAAAGAACCTTTTGTGAAACCGAGGATGTTCTTCTATCATAAGGCACCTTTTTTGAGGAGTGCCGTTGAGCAGTATACTATACTTTAATGCAAGTTACAGGTTGCTATTCTTGTAGCTCAACTGTTATAGAATGGCACAAGCAACATTAATGTCATACATTTGGTTTTCAGGGAATCCACATACTGACAAAAATTCATAACCTTAATGTACTGTGAGTTGCTTTGGACAAAGGTATCTGCCAATTGTGGCCATTGTCAAAAGCAGCTAAAGCAGAAATAAAATTAAAAAGATAGTTCACCTAAAACATAAAGAACCTCATAATTTATTCACCCTCATGTCATTCCAATCTGATAATGTATGAGTTTCATCTGCAGAACACAAAATAAGATATTTTGAAGAATGTCGGTAACCAAAAATTCTGGACCCCATTGACTTCCACTGTATGGGCACATTTCTCAAAATATCTTATTTTGTGTTCCACTGAAGAAAAAGTCATTTTGAAACACGTGTGGGTGAATAAATGTTGACAGAATATTCATTTTTGGTGAACTATGCTTTCAACATCTGATAAATTGCATTGTGGTAACATGCGATATCTACTGGGTGTCTCTCTTAAAATGACTTTTGTTCCTGTAACATAATGTAGTCAGATCAATTTGGTACTTACGGTACCTATGCAAGAAAACGTCTTTAGATTGTATTTACCTTATACTGTATATGTATGGTATGTGATATTTCATGACACCTGTTTCACTTTTATCTGCCAGTTATTTATTGCACGCCATTCCATAAAAAGCTTACAGTATAGCACCCTTAATAATAAAAACAGAATGTTAATTTATCCACATAGGAAGCTATGACAAGAATTGTGTCCCAGCTTTAGAAACTAACACTTTTCAAACGTGTTGATTAATCTCACGATTTAGGGCGAAAAGAAAAAAAATTAGCATAATTCCAGATGCGCCTTCTTCCGCAACCCTCGGCTGATAATGTCAAACCAAAGATTGCATTTTTTATAGCCAAACAGCAACATTAATTGAATGACCCCCTTCGACTGAAAGAAAACGTTATGTTTCATTCAAGTGCTGTGGAATGCGACTGCTACACTGCTGTAAATTGTGTGTGAAATGCAAGCTCTGCAGGAGCAGATTGCACCTCTTCCCTAAGGTAAGATGTGAATAGGAAGCCCTCCAAGAGGAACAGGCACCGCGAGGTTAATTAAGCAAAGTGTATTCCAGGTTTACGGTTCGAATGAAAATACAAATGACATCTGCTGTCGTTTGTCAATGTCTCTCCCTCCGCATGCCCATCAAGCCATCATTGTGTTTCGAAACTGCAGCCAAAAGGTCACGCGACGAAACAGACAGCGCATTGCTACCATTTGTCTCCTGCGATATGAAATGTGTTTACTTGGATGACAACTTTTGTCTGGTGCAGAAAGAGCCGTTTTGCGCAGCCGTTATTTACTTTCTCTTCCTTTGTGATTTGATCTACACAAAAAGCAAACAATGTTACTCTGCAATATCGCTACATTCCCACTGTGTTATTTGTGTGGATTGTTTAGTGCGCGCACAAATATTTATCCGTAACTCAGCACCAAGAGTCAAGAGGTTCCCAAGTTTCATCCATGGATGAAATTGCTTATACATTCAGGATTTTCATATCTCCATCCCTTGTGTGTTATGCATGTAGATGGATTTGCCTCCACGGTGTCTTAATGTTTCGGAAGAGGTTTGCTGTTATGGACCGGTTGCTTTGACGGCCTCGGAGGCTTCAAATGTTGTGCTGAATTCACATCTATTTTATTTCATTACACGTATAATGCTCCGTTTCCGTTCGCGGTAATAGGTGTACGCCTGCTATTTTCATCTCTGAGTGGTTGTTTTTACCTTAAAGGAATGATTCAACTTTTTCTCTCGTCGGTTTGCTCTCCTTTCAGTTGTTTATGCCTCTACCAGCGCAGGATGCAGTAAACAGCTTCTCTAGATTGATGCTGTGAATATTTCCATCCCATTGAACCAAATTAGACGAAAGCTCTTCTGTTTTGCTTGTGTCTTTGAGACCTTGTCAATTTTATTCATAGAAGTAGGGACCAACGTGTGATGTACAGTACAGCAGGCATTGTTATTATGACGTAGTGAGAGCGCCGCTGCACACTTACCGTAAAATTAGACCTTACCGCAAATTGCGGCGTGAAGCATTTGGAACATTTAAATATACCGTAAGTGCTTGGACAATGTGATCTGGACTCTCTCAAGTAGCTTGAGTGCTACAGGTGTCTTTAAACCATTAAGGCTGATGACATCAACAAGTTCTACAGCCATGAATTATTAAGCATAATAATGGATTATTTATATCTAACCGATTCACTGGCCAAGCCGAGATGTGATGCTCATGTCAGTTCGGTTGCGATAAAAATGCCATTCAATTTATAACACGTTTCTCATCAGTTGGATTTCATTGATCACATTTAAATGCAGATACTAAAGGAGACTATGCCTGCTTGGATAAAGCCACGCTGCCGAATGTTAAATATGGGTATTAATGTCTGGACTGTCTTTTTCTCTGTCAAACAAGTGAAAATGGAGCAGCCAGATGAGGGAGAGCGGTGCAAGCTTAGTGTCAAACCGCTTTAAATATGTCAATGAGACCTGGGAAAAGTCATTTAAATAAAATAACTTGTGCCTGGCTTTTTGAATTCTGACAAGAAATTCAAAGAAATCTACAATGTGGTCCCATAACTCTTGTCTTCTGGAAAAAAAAAACGTTAAGTGGGACCCATTTCGTGAGATTTGCTTAATAATTTAACACAGCCTTAAACCAATTCACACTCAAGTGCCCAGATGGTGTTTTTATTAGGCAAATGTTCAGTACTCAAGTAGAATAATTTACACACCTTTAAAAACCTGCGAGAGAACCTTTAAGCTCTGAGTTCACTGAACTCACAATTATTTACCACATGGCATCGCCAATGCCAATTTAGAAAAGGGAAAATATTTTCTGAATATCTGACCTTTCCGGAATTCACTAGCCCATTGAAAAAACTTGATTGAGAAATTTGGGTTTAGAAATTTCGAAAGTTCGGACAAAGTGAACTGAATCTACAAATGAGGAATTGAGCTTAAAGCAGGATTTTACATTTGGTGGAACTATGCTCCCTATCTGCTATAGCTCATGACTTATTTCATTTGAACATTAATAAAGTTATACCAAAATAGCTTTTTTAACCAGGCCTGCATTTAGTATGCACAGAAAAGTGTCGAAAGTCAGGTAAACGAATTGGTCTGCCCTAATTGGCACAAAAGAGCACGCTCACATTTCTCTCATGTTTCTTTTGATTGGATCAGACTGCCGTCGTCCTTCTGATATGGAAATCGGGCTAGCAACTCAGATGAGCGGGAAAATGTCAGCGTCATTAAAATGTGGTCGACGGCCTTTCGATTACTTTCATTTCGGGGGGAAAAGACCGTTGCTGCGGAAGTAAATTATGAATAACTCGGAGAACTGTATTTGTTTCTCACTGTTTTAAAACCGTTACGTCAGAAGGAATGCAGGTCTTTTTTATTGGATCACAGCGGGTAACACGGTCGACTCAGCGATGATCAAAAGGGAGAGAGTTAAGTGAAGTGTGAAATAACTTCCCGCATTCCATCTAGTATGCATTTGGTTACGTGAAGCCTTTAAGACAGACATTTTTTGCCTAAAGCCGATGTACCTCACCCCATACTCAGATGAGGAAACAACTGTTTTGAGAGATGACATATTAGGCGAGAAGCACCATTACAAAAATACTTGATAACAACAGGTGCCACCACAATACTACAATAGTTTGCCCTTCACATACATCCATAATTATTCCAAATGACTCGAGTTTTCTATGAAAGAGACATTTCACTAAAAATAACAAATTCTGTCATTATTTACTCACCCTTGAGTTGTTCCAAACAATTCTTGGCCACCATCATCGACTACCGTAATAGGAAAAATGACAATGGTAATCAAAAGTGCAGCAGAACGGTTCGCTTTCCTACATTCTTCAAAATATCTTCTTTTGTGTTCAACCAAACAAAAAGATGACAAAGCAATTTTTCCTATGGTAGTCAATGGTTGCCAAGAACTGTTTGGTTACAAGCATTATTCCAAATATATTTCTCTGTCTTCATCAGAACAAAGAAATGCATACAAATCTGAAACAACTCGATGGTGAGTAAGTCAACACATAATATTCATTTTTGGATGAACAGTTCCTTTAAACGTCTGAAGTCAAATGAATATTTTGATCTAGGAACCACAGTAACCTCTACATGGACATAAAGTGAGATAAAGGCCTATTTATTTAAAATAAAAACGTTATGAGGAAAGCATATACACCTGAGATAAGGGATGAGGCGTGAGTCATTTATTTGAGAATGTTCAATTTTGGATAAACTTTTCCTTTAAAAAGATTGAATTGACCCCCATTCCTTTCACAAACGGGACATTTAACGTCTTATGGTAACAGATTATTTTTTATCACAAACCACTGAAACTTTTTTTAATGAAAGTGATGGCTAATTCAAACTTTCCACAGTTTTGTCCTTCTAATAGGATAACTGTTTCAGAGAAAAAACTACAACCATAGTGCATTGGCCAAAACGAAAAGTAACTCCCAGTGAAGATATACTACATATACAATTTCCGTTGCAGACCGCATTACAACATACCAGACACGTAAAGCAGACATAATAGCGTCTGGTATACATAATAGCACCTGGTTAGGTTACAACTATCAAGCGTACTATAATGCGACTCACTGTGTGTCTTTAAGCAGTACGCTGCGGTAGGAGGAGTTTAGTAAGCGGAGCGCCGTGGTGCTGAGCTGAACAGCGCCTACATCCACCTGCAGTAGCGCAGGACCAACCGGGACAATAATCTCTCCCATTCTTCAGATCCCTGCTACCCAAAGCACATCTCACAGGAATTATAACCAACATCTGCCTCATCTGCTCCGCGCGTGATGGCAAAAATGAAAACAGGCTTCGCGGTTGTTGTGGCGTGTGCCTTAGTTGTGAGCGCATCTTTGGTAAGACTAATGTTTTATTTGCAAACATTTCGGAAGCGATGCCGCTTCAAATGAGAAACGCGGGGTGAGACGTTACTGCGGCTGTGTAGGAGCACTGCACTTTTATTTGGTGCGTTTTTACGCGTTTACTTTTAAAGAATATAGTGGCGCATTGAGCGTTGAATTTGTCTTCGGGGGGCTCGGAAAATGCGTTCGTGAGACTTGTGTAACTTCTGTCGTGTTGTTGTCGTTTGTGAGAGCATGAAACAGTTTATCGTCAGTTTATTGGAAACACTGGTCGTCTATCTGTCAGTAAGCTGCAGTGCCGCGCTCCCCGCTTGCAGCTGCACTTTTAACACACATTGCAGTGGATGCGGCGATGCCTGTGGTGCGTCTGCAAGTAGGCGAGTAATACAGCCATTCACTCCTTAATGAAAGAATATGTGAACATTAAAATGTAGCATTATATTAGCATTAATATTAATGCCATAGAATATTGTTAAAGAGACCACCTGAAAGAGGATGAGTTACCTTTTGGATTCATGAAGCACTTCACAGCCTAGAATTAAGTGCAAACACACACATAGCCTAACACCTACGGGGAATTAAGTCTTGGGAATGCTGAGCCAATACAAGTTCAAGAATGAACACTCATCGCATATATTGTTGTTGGTTGTGGCGGGTATTGACATTTTGTTTGATGACTCATTTAGAATAAAATCCGTATTCGACTGGGGCTGAGACGCAGCAATAGAGCTGTATTCACATGGTGGGCAGAGGCAGCGGAGCTTCAGAAAGTAGCCGTATCACAGCTCTCTGACTAATGTGATCTGTAGGGATGCTTTGAAAGACTGTTCCTCTGTGCATTTATGAAAGAGCTCAGTGTGGCAGTTCTTTTGTTGTCTTGATTTTTCGGGTTCATAGTCATCTTTGCTCCGGTGCCAAAGTAGGGGATGGAATAAAAAAAAAAAAACACAGAAAGACGAAAAGAAAGACTGTGTGTTTTTAGAGAGAGAGATAGAGAGAGTCCTTAAGGCAACCTCTCTTTTAGTTTAGAAACTAGGAGGCCTGAGCTTGAACCCTGAATCGTTTTAGCAAAACCCACCATGCTGAGCTTGGGCTAACCTGAATATGACCCACCATAATTATGCTAAATCTCTATAGTGAGCAGTCTACATTGATGCACACACACGCACGCACGCACGCACGCACACACACACACACTAGGTCACTATCCTAAAATAGATGCCACTGTAATGGGCACAATTTCTCTACTGATTTGCATGGCAGAACTCCAGATCACCCATCTTTCCCTGTACTTCCGTCTTCCTTATTCCCGTTTCTGCCTTGATTTATATTAATCATCAAAAAGGCTCATTTAGCTCTTATTAAATTTTCAGAAAAGCCCTTACATTTTTCCACTTATCTGAATATACCCACCATTATAACCGAAGAATGAGAATTCAATCAAAGATTTGCTGCTTTTGATTTTGAATGATCATTTTGCATTGAAGCACAGCACTGCCTATTCGCACGCTGCCCGCGGTCTAGTCACCGTTAAAATATCTGCGTCCCTGCTCTGAGAGTTTGCCTCCATAAGGTATTTATATTGGTTTCGATAACCTTGAATAAGAACCACAACCCTGTGGTCACAAATCAATTTGCCTAACCACTTCCCCTCTCCTGTGTCTTCATAGCCAATAATGTCTGTCTTTCTCAGGGGAGTCACGGAAACGCTCAGACCATCGCTCCGTGCCGACCAGGTTTCTCCCAGAGCTTCTACACTGTGTTTGTCCCCAGGGGTGTGCTGCAAGGCCGGAACATTCACAAAGGTAAGAGCTTGCAGTGCATTGCAGGATTCAGCTGCACATTTATAGCATATGTTCATGTGTGTGTGTGTGTGTGTGGTGATCCTCACAGGAGCGTTTGCAACAGGTTTCCGTTTGAATGTTAATATTTGTGCATCATTTCCTCAGTTGCTCTTTTGTTGTGTGTAGGCTATATGTGCAGTAATAGCATTGAAAATAACTATATGTTGATAATTATATGAGACTGCACAACAATTCGCAAGTAACGGAAGACAAAGGACCAAGTGGGAATCGTGTTTACTGTATTTGAGCTGATGTGGTCAAATATTCTTCAGGTTCCCATTTATCATGTCTGAATGCTTTTGTGCATCGTGTCATCACTACCTGCCGTAAGAGTGCTCAAAAAACAGTGTTAGTTAAACCAGTTTCATCCAGCACCGTGCAGAATAGCAAGCACAAAATGAGCTTTTACAAAAAAGAAGCAGGGTCTTAAATATGCCAATGTGCAAAATGTTGATAGAACACACATGACCAGTAATGCAATTACAAGTCATATAAAACACATAATTCTCCTCGAATGCAATTTTCAAGCTCTCTGAAGCACCAGGTGATAAATTTAAAGAAATACATCCACGCCGTTCCGAAACAATGCTTCCTGTCTTCTAGGTGGGTGTCATAAACGTGTGCACGTTCCAAACCGTTGCACAGAGAGCTACAGTTGGCACACGGCTGAGTTAATAAAACGCCCAAAGCCAGTGCGTATTATTCAGCTGTATTTTCACAAAACCCTTGGCTGAATGATTAAAAACGTAAATAAAAAAATATATATCCAGAACACCCATAATCTACATTTAATGGATAGTTCAGTGTCACAACTGGCTACAGGAGCTTCATTTAAATCTTCTGTTCGACTCCCGCTGAGTGTTTGCCTCTTTGAAAAAGCTTTAAGCGCTTTCCCTTTTTTCAGCTCCCCTCTGTCCGCGTGCAATACAGTTTCTCTTTTCTTTTCCACTTCTTTTCAACAAGATTCTAGCCGTCGCATTTCAGTGGCGTTGTATGTGTGTGCGCGTGTTACGCGGGGATATGCTTTATCTCTGGAATTTGTTTTTGCTGTTATGGTGGGAGAAAAGATGTCGGGGACTTGCAGAAACGAATCAAAAAAGAAAAATTGCACATTGATTCGATCAATTACCTGTTTATTTCCAGCACATTCAAACTTTGATTGAGTATAGCTGTTATCTGTGTAATCAATGGTTTTATTCACATGAATGCGGTTATGTTGAGGAGTTTGAATGCAGATATCTTGTCAGCGACGGGGCTTTGTGAACGTCTCGGTGGAAGATGACACTTTTCCACTGATTTGGCATGTATCTGTCGAAATTCCCACATCACAGTAATTTCAGAATGTTTTTACAGATTAAACCGAAGTGGAAGACGATTTTTTGACATTTTTGTTTAACAATTTTTTGTTAGAAGTATTTATTTTAGAAAAGCCAATGTAATTGACTGTTTGCTTTGAATTCAGCACTTCGATTCATTAAAGACCCCCTGTGCTGAAAATCAATTTTGTTCTGTTGTTTGTATGTTTATGTGGTGTTTTCTATGTGCTTTAAGACAAACCATGTGCAAATGTATCATTTTAAACCATTGCTGAGAATTTTCCTCCATAAAAATGCAGTTTCACAAAGAATAATGTGATTTAAAACTGCTCCGCTTAATGACGTCATAAAACTGCAACCAATCACATCGACGCATATGACCCCATGGATCAGCATTTTGAGGCATAAACATGCAAAGATGTTGCATAGATTCTGGCTAAAATGTGATTGTTGTGTCAGCTCTCTTTTTCACTTTCAGTTTTAGCAGCGTCTGGCCGACTGAGTAGAGGCGGGGCTAATTTGCACATTTGTGTATCTGCGTATACTTAATAAAGCTGAAGTGTAGAGTTAAATTCAAAATTTTTAGGCATATTTTCAAACGAAAAAAATGGTTTAAATAAGTAATTTTGATGGTCAAAGATTAGTTTTAAGTGATAAAATAATTTACCCCAGGGGGACTTTAAAGGTACATTGTGAGGCATTGACATGATCGATGTACTTGTTACACAGTAAGCAAGTGTTTGCACTCAATCATTTTGTTTACCTGCGGATTTAGATATTCACGTTTTGCTCCTGAGCTTATGCCCACAACATCCGACGCAACCCAGCCAGCCACCTTTACTTCAATATCCAATAGTGCACTCTTCATTTTAAAAACATGCTTACCCCAGCACAACTTGGCACTTGGGTGTATATCGCTATGCTGCAGTATAAGCCCTTATGGAGAGTGATTAATGTCCAGTCACTAGCCTGGAGGAAGGGTGATGTGTTCTGGGGAACCGTAGTAATCGGGGAGTGGGGTCGACTCTCAGGGATGTTAATGATAACAGCCTTCCGTAACCCAGAACCGTCATAGGGGAGAGTAATGGGCGAGATGGAGCGCTCGGTCGCTACAGTCAAGTTGAGAAAGTCTAGTGTCAATTTAACAGACATCCAGTAATTGTAAACATCGCACAGACGCTTCGAGAATGTTAATACCGCTTTGAATTCTCAGGAGTGAGTATTGGCCAGAGAATTTACTCGGCGAGAGAAATCGAGAGTTTAAAGTTCCGCTCGAGTTGTCTCCATAACTATTTAATATGGCTGGGGTGCATTGGGGTGAAAGTGAGTGATTCATCTCATTTCTCTAGGTGCTGCTTAGCATTGGTCTCAAAGCTCGGCCATCCAAGCTGAATTAGATATGACTACTCTTTCATGGTCAGAGCGGTCAGGAGATCTGCCAGCTGTCAGCTGGTCTCACGGCCGCTCGCCGTGTAATTTGCTGATCGTGTGTAATTGCACGAGCCGATCGTTGCGCTTGTTTTTGTTTGCGCACGAAGGTGTTTGCGAGGCTTTTAATTATAGCAGAGTTATCATGATAGTCATTTATACCTGTCATCTTTAAACGCGTGTGACCACTTTATCGCAACAAGCCTATTAAAAGCATGCCTCTCGAACCGAGTCAAATAAAGTAGTAATATTTCAGCTATCCAACATTTTTAATATCTTGACACAGTAAAAACAGACAATTTGAGTCCCTTCAGGCACTGAACCTCACTAGATTTGATTCATCTTTACTCAGAATGTGACAAGATTCATCATTTAGACTGACAAAAATATAAATGCCAGGGTTGTCAGATATTCAGCTGGCTCAGGAGCGTATGCCTCCGCATACATGTAATGTAGGTACGGTAAACATTTGTGTTTTACGTGATTTTATTTACATCTTTAATGTTATTGTTTGAATGACGTAGAATGATGATGGTGGAGGTGATTTTGCTCAAGGGAAAATGATACTTTATTGGTGTTTTTATGCTTTATTGCAACACGTCATGTCTTCTGGCGTTTATGCAAATGTTTATAGGCGTATCAGCTAATGCATAAACGCCTTGTCCTGCTGTGTCGACATGTATAGGTGTATTTATATGACAGATATGTACGGTTATGTACATGGATGAAAAGTGATTTAGCAGCTGTACGGTGGGGTTCAAATAACTGAATCCACCTAGTCAATATAAAAAAGGAATAGTTCACACAAAAAAAAGTATTTACTCACACTCATGTCATTTCAAACCTGTATGACTTTCTTTCTTCTTTAGAACACAAAAGAAGATATTTTGAAGAATGTTGGTAACCAAAAAGAAATAGAACCTCATTGACTTCCATTGTATGGACACAGAACAGAGACATTTCTCAAAATATTTTCTTCTGTGTTGCATACAAGTTTTGATCGACATGAGGGTAAATATAAAATTTGGAGATACATGCTCTATAGTTTAGGATACTGGAAATTTCAAAGCTAAGAAATGTTATGATACAAAAAAGAATTGGGATTCTGGCCAATTTTAGGTCTTGTATTTCTCAAAATTGTTAGAGTGACCATGCTAGGTTACATTTCCTTCCACATAAGCACACAAGAGGCTCTTGGGAACATCATACTGGACAACTTATAATTTAAATGACAAAAGTGTGTGAAAGGGCAGCAAGAAGTTGATGTTTGAACCCCAATATCAACATTTACATAATGGATAAGGATTCATGTACGTGATAGAAAACAACATGACAGCATGTTGTCAGTGAAGCTCAACAGAGCATTTGAACGTCGGCCCTTTTCAGAGCAAAACCCCAGCTGGGAGAGATAAGCCATGAAAACGGATATTCCACTGATTGCACATTGTAGTGTAAATCATCATCTTGGACTAAGAGCAGGATCAGGCACTTTGAAGTCAAAGGCAGAGTTGGAGATGGAGGGAAGGACAGGTAGACGCTCACACACTGCAGAACAATCTGATTTCGAATGCACTCGCCTCTGAATGGATGCTGTCAGAATGTGTTCAAGAGAACGCCAGCTGTGAACTTCAGCGCATAACCCTTTCATATCCGAAACAGTGCTGGTGGGAAATGGAAGTCGGTGGAGTTGGCCGTCGGTTCAAAGACGTCCATTTGTCATCTTAATTACCACTGCTTATGCAAAGTCAGAGTCATTTGACTTCTCTGGCAGATTTGTGCCTGCTTAGATTTCCTTGATGTTCTGCAGGCAAACTATAAACCAATAAAAAACAGTCCCCACTCCCTGTATTTTTTCACTTTACAAAATATGCCCGTCCCACAAGGACGACCATTAAATCACAACAGCACAGGCGTCTTACAGCAGTTTTAAGGAAAAAAAAACTAGGACTATACCTGTGAGATGGAGAGACGCTCGGCGCACGGACTTCCGAGGTCTCCCTCGGCGTTCCAGTCGTGTCTTGAAGTTTACCTCATTATCCTGCAAACACATCGCTCTCCATACTTTATGCCGCGCTGTGGTGCATCTCGTGGATACAGACATTCACCGACTCTCATTAGGATGGTACTGCACGAGCCTTTTGTGTGTCCTCGCAGTCACAAACAGGACAGGGTTAAGAGTTTATATTATAAAACAGATAGTTCAGGCACTCAGTTCTGATTGAATGAGCCAGATCTGAAGCTCTTGGAAAATAACTGATGTGCTGTGAGTACTGTGTGACCGCACATCGGGAGTCCGTATTAAATGGTTATAGAGGTGTCACATGGGGCAGCCACAAGTGCTGTATTTTAGGTAATGTATGGTGTTTAAATGTTTTTAAATGCAATGTTTTAAATGTAAAAAAAATTGTTGACAAAGCAATTATTTTAAAATGTGTCTATATATTGTGTTATTTAGCACGTATGTTCCAATTTGACAACTTGCCCCATGTGGTGTGACAACATGCCCCGGTATTGGGTGGGCAAAGTGTATTTTGTGAACAGTATCGTTCTTCTCTGGTAATACCCGTGGACATGTTCAACAGGTCTCTTTTTAAAAATTCAACACACAGTTGTGCTAATAACTACTAAGCAACAGAAGATTTGTTACTTTTATCAATATAAATGTATTGAAAATTCTACTTTCAGTGCATTAGTACATCTTAAAACATTTTTCATTCTTCCTGCTTTCTTTCAACTCGTGGTTATTTATTGTAAAATGGCAGCTTACAAAGCTTACAGCTTTTGAATTTTCAATAAGCAGCTTAGTGATTTGCACATAAACAGCAATTCACATTCCTATTTATCTATTCTGTATCGCTCTAGGATGTTAAACACTTTACATGTCTGAAGAAAACAAGATCCATGTTTCTCTCACTCGCGAAAGTGATATTTGGCGCATTGTGTCACGCTATTCACCCGGTCTACATTTCCATCACATTTCCATCTAGTTCTTTGCACATAAGACATAGTGAGCGCGGCTTGTATTTAAGCTTGTTTTCTTTATTAAAAAAGGGATAACACTTTACAATAATGTAGTATTTGTTAACATCAGTAATGCATTAACTAACAATGAGCAATATAGTTATGACTTATATAACTTATATAGTTATATAAGTTATGTCAAAATAATTGTTTATGTTTATTCACTGTGCATCAAATAATGTCAACATATATATCCTTGTTGTAAAGTATTACCATAATAATAAAAAAATCTAAATTCTTTAATCTAATTTTATTTTATTTATTTTATTTTATTTTATTATTTTCATTTTGTTTTTAATCTGTAAAACACAAAAGCATCAGACACATGGGCGGGATTTTATATTCATTTATAAGTCAACTATCCCTTAAGAGAATCAACCCATCTTTATCTTACTCTGCATTATCCTCTCTCTTCCCCACTCCCTCTTTCTATCTTCTCTTTCCAGCACTCACCTATCAGTTCTTAATTAAGTTTTCTTATGAAACCATGGTTCTATGTCTATTTGAATATAAATCAGATTGGATTTGCTTCCTAAAGGAAGACTTTTCACTGCTGGCTGTGTGTATACTATTAGCCAGACCTCGTTCAGGAAGGCATTTCTCATTTGCATTGGCCCCGTCACTTAGAGTTATATTCAAACCCAACACATTCAGGTGGGGATGCTTTGGTGCTTTAAGGTCATTAACCTATGATTCAGGTGCTGGAAATGAGTTCTGATTCTGCGGAAAGGCCTTCAGCGCACTGTTTTTGAAAAGAGAAACGTTGACATTGGATTATTTGTTATCATCATCATTCATGAGGTGATTACAGTTAATTATGTACTATTGTGAATAGTATGACACGTGATGTGTGCAAGGACAACCAGACTCAGAAGCTAGACATTTGTCACGTGTACTGATATATTTTATATATATGCATCTATATTGAATTTTAACAGAAACAAAGCTTAGAAATGACATAAAATCACCCAACAGCAATGTGAGAGACTAAGAGAATGCAAAGATGCATGAAAGTTGGGAAAAATCAGGCTTATTGCATCATACGCAAATTTTTAAACTGATGTTAAAATACACTAATATACAAAAAACATTGCTGTATTTAAGACCTGCAAACATTGCATCTTTTTTATTATTTTCACTAGTTTGTCCTGTTTCAATTTCCGCAAAGAAATGCAAAAAAAACACATTTCCATTTGAAATTTAAGAGAAATGTTGTCACACTGCAAAAAATGACTTTCTTACTTAGTCTTTTTTTCTTGTTTTCCAGTAAAAATGTCTAAACATTCTTGAATCAAGAAGCATTTTCTTGATAAGCAAACTGACCTTAGAAAATAAGTCTTGTTTTAAGTAAAAAAAAATGAAATTTCAGTGAATTTGTGCTTAAAACAAGCAAAAAAATCTGCCAATGGGGTAAGAAAAATAATCTTGAATTGAGTGACTATGAAAAAGGTCGACCTTAATTCAAGATTATTTTTCTTACCCCATTGGCAGATCCATCTTGATTCAAGACTTTGTAGACAATTTTACTGGAAAACAAGAAAAAAAGACCAAGTAAGAAAGTCATTTTTTGCAGTGAACTACTTCGAAGGATTAATCATTTTACTTAAACACATCCATTTAAATAGTTATTTCAGAAAAACTGAAGTGATATCTTAAAGGTCCGGTGTATGAAATTAAGCGGCATCTAGTGGTGAGGTCGGGAATTGCAACCAATGGCTAACTCCCCCCTCCCTTTCAAAGCTCTATGGAGGCTGACACAGAACTGAGATGTCGTCACTTTTAGCTTGTGTAGCGAAGAAGATAACGTATTTAAGAAACGCACTCTGTAGAGCAGTTTGTCCGTTTAGGGCTACTGTAGAAACAACACGGCCAATTACATGCAACAGGACCCGCGGTGTACGTAGATAGAAATAGCTCATTCTAAGGTAATACAAACATAACACTTCATCACGTAAGGTCTTTACACACCTCTGATGACATTATATTGCATTTCTCTCAGTAGATCCTCCAAAAAGTTGGGCCTTTAATATCACTTAATAGATGTACAGGTATATGTCTCTTTCCGTCTCTTTGTGTATACATATGTATGACTGGTCTCAGTAGACCACTCTAACGTTCCATGACGCTGACCTGCCTGTTTTTAGAAATCCCTACCATGCCCTTAGGTTCTGTTTTAATTACTTCTTCCTTTGACATGGGTAAGTTTATTTTAAGAAGCAAATACTAAAAACGCCACGGGGTAAGCGAACATGATGCAGCCCACAGTGTCTCGAGATTTGGCACCTAATCTGAGCGTCGTTTATATTGAAGAAAATAGCAAAGAGGAGGGGTTGCGATTTCTCTCGGTGTAGATCTGGGAGTGGCTTGGGGGGATGAACAAGAAAACGGAAGTGAGGAATGTTAATTGTATTCATAAGGTTCAGCTTTAGTTTATCCTCATCTGCTCTCTCTCTCTCCCGCTCCCTTTTTTGAGGTTTGCAGACAGCTACGCTTTAAGTCCTGAGGCTGTCTTAAAGAGATTCTGTTCAGCAGAGAGAGAACAAGCTGTGGTCAGGGACTGTCGGACATGAATTTAGTCTGTTTATTTATATAAATTCAAGGCTCCCGAGGTGAGGTAAATACAGCCAGATGAACAGAAATGCAGAAGGAGTTGGGGGGGGTTACGTCTTATGAATTTAAATGACATAAAGAGGCTTTTTCTCTCAGACAAAGACACACTTGGGCACACAGACTCTGTTCAGATCTGACAGTTTGTTGCTTGTGTGTCTTTGGGGTTACTTGCAGTGTTTGTTTCATTTGGACTGGATTGGCAACGGCCAGAGAAAGCAGAAGCATTCCTCCATTCAGCGAGTGATTATCTTAAATGGAGAAATTAAAGGATTACAAACTGGCTCAGTAATCCAGCTGTCAATCTGTTGCCTCATTAAGGAGTAGGAGGAGGAGAATAAAGAGAGAGAGAAAGGGAGAGAGAGGAGAGAGAAAGCATAGATGGTTTTAAATGGAGGATTACATTGCGGCCAATGGTAGCGTTGTTCGTTTGCACATGACATACGTGTTTTTACAAAATTCGATTCACTCATCCATCTATGCAAACCCAATACAAATGTAGGTCTGTATGCAATTTCATAGTGTAATTCACAATCATTTGGAAGAGTTTGGAGGAAACACGGCAAACTACTGCTACAACCTCGGAGTGAATTTGGGCCTCGCTTCTTGCTCCCTTAAATCGCTATGAAACCTAGTTGTGCCATGGTAGATTATACCATCACATTAACTACGTTCTGCTGAATTTTGCTTTTTCGGAGGAAAAATCATAATATACCTTGTGAAATGTCAAGTCAATATACAGCTGCGGAAAAAAGGAAGAGACATTTCAAAATATTTTCAGTTTTTCTGAACGTACTATTTATAGGAAAGTGTCTAGGTAAAATGATATGTTTCTTTCATTCTGTGAGCTACTAACAATATTTCTCCCAAAGTTTCTGATGAAAATATTGTTACTATGTGCATTTATTTGCCGAACATGACAACTGGAGAAGCAGGTCAAAATAACAGTAAAGATGCTCTGTATTTCTTCAGATATCAAATACTGCAAAGAAAACAATTTCATATTCACTGTTAAGCAATACAACAGTACTTGTTTTTAGGAAAAGTTCAAACATTATTTTTGTATGTGATAACCTGATTTTTATCACCGTTTCATGTGTCATGCTGTCAGTCTTTCACATTGCTGTTGGATGACTTTGTCACTCCTGAGGTTTGATTTGGTAGAAATTCAACAGACACTGGACTGGAATGACCACAATACATCTAGAAATACTGATTAAATGAAAATCTGGAATGGTCTTTTAATTTTACGGCTGTATCTATCAAGAAGCGAATTCTGTTAATACAATATACATAACATGAATCCAAAGTATTTGATTATCGATTCATTCCAAGCCATTGTTTACACTTCTCAAACCAGACATGGTGTTGTGCAGCCTGAACCATCTATATTTGTGTCTGTCCTTTCATTGATTTTTTGTTATTAAGCCATTTATATTGTGCACAATGGGAAGGCCTCGCTTGTATATTATGAATATCAGCACAAACTGGCAGACGTTTCTAGGATCCTGAAGCTGCTTTGGGAACTCGAAGAAGCCGAGGAAAAATCAATACAAATTTCCACTGTGCTGCAAGTTCAGCATGGTCACTGAGTTATAACATTGATCGCATCTTCAAAAGAACCTTTGCAGTTTTATTTATATGTTCAGACATACACCCATACGAATATGCGCTTATTTGAAAGGTAAAGTGTCAAAGGACAAGGAGGCTTATGTTGGGTGGAGGTGAAGGTACAGGAGACGAGTCTGTGAAGCAAAAAGTGCAGGAAATTGAGAATTCAAGGTCTCTGCAACTAAACTCACAAAGCTTACTGGAGTTCCTTGGATGTGGTCTGTGAATGCAAATATGATAATCAAATATATCTACTCGAAGTGCTCAGACTCGAATTGTCGTGCAGAGCTTTTTAAACTTTATTTGAATTTTTCACGGACCCTCAACAAACCCTTCACAATCACCAAACTGTTGTGGTCTGTGACTGGAAGACGTTTGGCAGCTTTTTGCCCTGATAAAGAGCTTGGCCATTTGTGGGTAAAAATTATGTTTGCAAAGGGACTATTCAAATTTCATCCCAGGCGACCGGGGGCTTCATTTCGAATTCTGCAAGTGTGCACAATATTCATTATCACCAAATGCAGCAGTTTCATATTAAAAAAAGTAAACATCACCAACAGACTCTGGGCTGATATTCGTTTATTGGTTTATTTATTTATTCAAATCATGAATGCTGTTTACAACAGATAATTTGGAGGTGAGGTATGAGACCTGCGTGTGAACGGAGAGTTCATAATGTTATGTTCGGCCATTGTGCTGGATGTGCTAATTCTCTCAATTTCATTCCCGCTCCCTCAGCAGCACAGCTCCACTTGTATATAAAACTTTTGTGGAATTTAAGTAAAGTTTGACTTTGTGTGATATGCACGAATGTGCATTTCAAGTGAAATTCTGTATTTTTAAATAGAAATTCCCTGCAACTCCATTGGTTGAAAATGACAACTCTCTGGCATAACATGTTAAATAAGCAACATATACTCAGAGAGTTAAATGCTGGGAAACGACTGAAATAAAACGATTTCATTCATGAAATAAATCTGCTTTTTATTAAACTTGTTGTAAAGGAATGACTGAATGCCTCAAAGGCCACCTGGTAAGCCTTGAATCAGGGTGCCGGGATTAGTAATGTTCTTGGTCATTGTGAGCTTTGAGTCTTCAGGTACATGCGACAGTGGAAGTGACATTGGTGCTGTAAAGACTAATTATCGCTGTGGCCATGTATTTCAAAAGTCTTGTTATCGCAGCAATGTTGTGAAGATTAAATGGTTTTTAATCCAACCATCATCTTTTGAATTCTGAATAATTCGCTTCTGGAATTTTTTGATAGTTTGTGTGACGTCTGTGTGAACTGGATGTCTCGATCGATTTTACTTTAGCATTTGGAAATGCTAAACGGATTATCGAATGAGGAAAAAAGACGTGGCTCGTGTGTTCCACTGCAAATTGATTCGATCTAGAAAAGGAGAAGTTTTATTCAGAGGTGAAACTGGCAGCAGACTGAAAGTTTGAGAAGTAAATTGATGTTCTGTCCAAGCCGTCGAACTGATGTCATCAGATCGCCAGAGTGGAATTATAGATTTTCAGACTAATTTGACAAATTCGTAGATGGAACATTTTGTAGATAAATTGTTCACCACAAAACTAATAATCTGCACGAAAAACCTATATATGGTAAATTTCCCACCCTCTGTAAGTCGCTTTGGATAAAAGCGTCTGCTAAATGACTAAATGTAAATTTAAACTGTTTTTAAAAATGTTAGAAAATCATATTTTATCAAACTGCATGATAGGTTAAGTAGTAATATCTAAAAAACACTAACACAGCACACAATTAAACATGAGGACATAATAAATAAAGATGATTTTTAGATTGTTTTTGTTTTTGCAAATAAACTCTATTATGAGAACTTTGAAGATGAATCGTGATAGAAGAAGTGAGTATGCGACACGAATGTGCCGGAGCTCTGACAATTAATTTGTACAAATAAACAGTAAATTACATATTAATTGTTATCTGCGGTTTTGCGAATGAAAACGCCAAGCAGTGCACCTGAATACGTCCCTTTAAGAGCTGCCGTGTGTATGAACACATGCACAAACACAACACACAGATGTTCAGGCACATGTGCGTATACAAACACAGACACACAGCTATACTCACTCCTGATTACATCTGAGGAGAAATGCATATCACAGCTGTAGCAGTGGGGTGCTTGTACATTATATTCTCAGCAAAGTTTAGTGTTGGGAAAACCCTGGATTTTCCCTGCCACCACCCACAGGGTCACAAAATGGCAGGTTCAATTTGAGCTGCTTTGTTATTTTTTGTACATTATTTTGGATCTAATTTGCATTTCCTATCTATCTCTCTCGTTCGGTATCAAATCACTTACATAATTCGACATCAGATCACATAGTTGCCTAGAGTGTAATCCTTTTCTCCTTAGCAGCAATGTAACACGCTTAACTATGCACAGACATGGATGTTGACTCAAGAGTCATGAGCACATCACCTATTTAAAGAGCACCATAGAGTCTGTGCCCCGGGGATTATGCAGCTGTCTCGTGTCTTTGTGAGAGAATAATAGTTTTCTTCCTAATTACGAACGTGAGATGTGGCTGCTGGTGTGGTTATTTGCAGCTGCCATCCCTTTATTTTTGATGGCACCTTTCTGGCTGAAAATGTGATTTTCTGCCATCTGGATTTGGAGGTTTGTGCTGATGAAACAAAGTTGCTAGAGTGGAATCGAACACGGTTTGTTGTAGAAATTCTGAGTAGATCAAATTTTAAAAGATCCGTTTGCTTTTGGGTAAGTGATCTGTAAGAAATCTGGAGGGAAAAACCAAACAGTTAAACGGAAACCTGTGTCATACTGAGCCACCTGTTGTTTAGTTAAAGCAGGTGCTAAATGTGTTAAAATAGCACTTCGTTGGGAGAATATAAGTTATAGTCTATTGTTTCACAAAGAAAAACACACATTTTCTATATTATTATTATTCATTATAATTTATAATAGGTATTATTTCCCACCACTGTTGTAGATTGTTTCTAATTGATAAATTTGCTTTTTAGTTTGGGAAATTAATGTTTACCTGTTTACCGCCCACAGACAACAGGCAATAAACTGATATTTAAACATTTTCTGTCGATCACAACAGCGCAAATTCCATACATGATGATTATATGATGGAGCATTAAAACTGTCCATATAGGTCTATATTCAGATTATAGTCAACAGCATTTTAAAGAGACAATTCTGGTGACTGGATCAGAGAGAAAAGGTTGAAGAATAGTGCTGTTCAGATTGCACACAGTGCTATATTATGTGTTCGTATGTGTTGAATAGCATATTTTCTTTAGTGAAGTAAAAGAACAAACTAAAGGGTAGGCAAATATTCCCACTGGTGTTTAGTTATAATGATGTCACTCAATAAGCTTGTACTTTAGATCTCCCACTTGATGAAACCTTAAAAATGCAACACAAACTACATACAGCCTTATTTTTGAATGCGCACATTTTTATATTCAATTTAAGAGGCCGTATCTGTGACCTTTGACCTTTGTTTACCGGCAAGTATGTGCGCCCAGGAGTCATTCGGGTGTCACCAACACTAACCCTTGTCACAGTGATAGTAATATCCCCTGGGGTCTTCACATCAGTGACAACTGACGGAGAAGTTGAGACAGACAAAGTGTCAAGAGAAGCCAGGTCCTGTGAGGCCAGCCGTGCTTTTTTAAAGGACATAGAGACTTCAGGTGTCAGAATCTATCCGTCTAATCTGATAACAAGTCTTCGTATTTCACATAACCTGAAGTCTGGTATGGTCCCCACCCTTTATGAGCGCATTGTGACCTGTGAGTCCCCAAAAAAGACAATGAGCACTTAAACACTTAGCAAGAATGACTCATGCTGTATTCCACAGCTTCTAAATCCATCTGATAGCTTTGGTGAAGTAAAGACAGAAATTATTGACTGAAAATCCTCTCCTCTGCCGCCGTTCGCAAAATTTCATTCATGCATGCGCATATTTTACCTTGACACGTCACGTTCAGTTACGACATGACATGTGAAAACCATAGGAACCCAGAGTTGAGGGCCATGGCGAATGGGTGCGATTTGCATCTATTACATTGCGTTACTTCTTTTGGGGAGCTTATGTTTGATGCCTCCACGCCAAAACTCATTTAGGTTGGAAGAACATACAAACACTGATTTGTTATTTATGAGACAAAGAAAGCTCAACACCAGGAAGAATACATTTAGCTGTAGTTCTATTAGTTTATCAGGATAGACCAGATTTAGATAAAGTCTGAGGAATCTGAGTTAATGTTCCTGGTTTTTATTTTTTGGCATTACTGTATAATTTTATGCTAATGGTTGTTTTGTAGTAGAGGTTCTGTTTTATTTGTGTAATATTGCTTGCTTTTACTTAAAGGAAAAAAAAAACGTAATGCACAAAGTGCTCTTTTATATTGTCAAGGCAAAACCATTTTTTTTATGTCTATGACAAAATAAAAGCCCATCATCTGTCCATGAGTCTGACAAATCCCTGTACAGCACACTGTATTGCAGGGCATACATACTGTAACAAAGACTGGTGTAAATTCCCTAAATCCCTCAGACATCACAATAAAGTCAAGGTTGTTGGCCTTTTTTGAAATGAAAAAGTGTCAGATATTTTTTTCAATACGACTAAAAAGAAAGGTTTAGTTATGAATATTCACAGCCAATTGCTTCTCCAACTTTTTATACTCTCTTCCATGAAATGTCAATTTGATTTTTATTGTAAAAGATGTGTCATCAGTGTTTTGTCCAATTTCACAGAAGATGAACGTTTAAAGTTAAAAGAATTCAAGTCAAATTTAGGAGCAGGTTAACAGATGATCTCTTTAATCACTTTTAGTGATGTGCAGTGAATGAAGGATGAAAGGTGCTATTTTTTTGCCTCTTTCTGTCTGTCTATCTTTGTCTATGTTTCTACATTTCTATATTTCACTCTCAATATGTACCTCTGTCTAATCCAGCGATTGTCAACATGTCCATTGTTAAAGCTTCTCTCCCCATGAATTTCATTACAAATGTTATGTGATAGACATAATTAAATACTGACAAAACTACACAGTGTCCAACTCCAAACCCACATAAACACCCAAACAAGTGTCATAGACGTGTCTAGCATACTAAAACAATTGTGTTTTCACACACTGTATGATTGGGGCTCAGTCTTTTAAAATGACTTCATTAACTCCATAAGATTTCATTAGCTATTGCCACCGTGCTTCCGGCAGTGTCGCGTTTTTGAAATGCTCGGTCAACAAAAGGAACATCAGGGTTTAAATACACCCATTTCTTTGGAGACAATTATACTGCAAAGTGCTTTTAGGGCTAATTCCAAGCACTCCTAATGTTTCTCCTAATGAGAAGATGTTACTTTGCAAACATTTTGCAGTGGTATTTACCAAGTCTGTTTTTCGCAACTATAATTCTAAAAGCATCTAAAGGAAAAAAACTGTGCAAAATGACTCAATCTGCTTATGAAACAAATGCAAGGCACAAATTATTCTTTACAGGATTCAAAAGAAATCGAAAAAGCATTAGTGTTAAAAAGCTTTGCCATTTTCGATACTGAAAAAACTGGCCAGGGAAAAAACATGGCGGGGTTCTAAAGTGCAGGACGAGATGTGATGTTCTCGACCGGCAAGTCAAGGCCGTGGCGGCGTGGTCTGACAGAGCCGTTTATCACGCTGTCCTCTAGTGATGGATCTTAGATTGGTTCACTTGACTTGTATTAGCTTCAAGGAGGCTAAAGGGGCTGTACTACACGCAAACGCACAAACTTGGGAGAATGTGGACTGGCACACATGCGGAATCGAGCATATGCTTAGATAGAAAACAAATCGCAGTACAACTTATTGAACTGTTTCTTTTTTCGGCACACGCACGTGTTACAGCGCACATGCATTAACACAAACATGAGCACGCAAGGATCGTGTTATTAATGTCAGTGGCTAAATCCTATTTAACAGTGAGTGAGCAATCACATTAGAACTGGTGTTTTGCCCAGTAAAACCATTAGATCTGTCAGTGTCCAGTTTGATAACTCTTTGTCCGTGCTCGTTCACATTAGTGCTGCCCAGTGAGGGACATTGATCGCCGGGTGACCAATTACATCGGAATTTCCTATCCTTACTTTTGAAAGCTTCGAGGAATATTAAATATTCCATGTGCTACAACTGCTTGGACTGTGAAGGAGAAAATATGTCAAATCTCCATGACCCAGGGCATTCATAAATATTAATGAACATATGTCCTTCCAAGAAAAACACATATGGCCTATTCCCATACAGTGCATGTTAAAGATTGCTGTGTGCTGAAATTTAGGCATACAGTAAAGAGACTCATGTACGTTTGTTTGATCTTAAAGTACTTCTAATGCAGATAAGTACATAGAACGCAACGGTAGGTTTCAGGAAGTTAAAAAACCCATTCATTTCTCCCACAGAGAAATAGCTTTTGGAAATAATGTATGAATCTTTCAGGACAGACCTACCATGAGCTCCAAGATTGTTAATCATAGTGGCATACAGTATGATTCTGCGGAAGTCATTGTGAATACAAGTACTCTGCGCTGAAAAGCTACTAATGAATCCTGAGGAGAGCTCCACCAATCAGAGCAATCGCTCTTACCACGGAAATTGAAATGATGGCAAAAGGAACTACCTACATGTTGATTATTGATTATGCTATATGCTTTATAGATTGTAGTTTTCCTGTCCTCATGTATTCCCTTCCAAGCAAAAATATATAAGAAAATATACGAGAAAATGTAATGCAATATATTAAATAGAGATGCACCGATATATCGGCTCGGTAAAAAAGCTATTTTTCACACAGTTTAAAAACAGCCGATGATCAGGACCAATATCTTGTCAATCAAAATAGGACAAAAAAAAATGCAATGAATTTTTGCTCTGTATATAGAAAATGTTAAGAAACATCACCAGTTTGATGTTCAATATTAACAATCATTATATTAATTATTAACATTCAGACAGTTAAGAAATATTAATCTTCGGCATCCGGCGGGTATCACTCTGAATAATCGACTATCGGTATCGGTGGGTAAATTTAGTATCTCTAATATTAAATAATACATTTCTGTATATTGAAACTAAGTGCTTATATTTTCAGTATGAAAAGTTGCAAATCCTTATTCAATATATTGTAATTTTCAAATATACATTAAATGGTTTAATATACTGTCAGTTAATAGATAATATACTTGCTCTGCATCTTATCAAAGTTTCTAATTTTACTGTATTTCGGTTTATGGCTTTGAATTGCTTTATATATATGTTTATGCCTATAGAGAAAATGAGGCACTAAATAGGTACATTTATTACAAATACCACTCAGGTGAGCAAAATACATGTCCCATGACAACATTCCACAGCGCTTGCTATGTACAAGATATTGTAAGCACAGTATTGACCTTCTCTTCCTTACCATTGTGCCTCTTTCTCTCTTTCAGTAGATGTTGTAACTAGAACACTGCCTGTACGTCTGGATTCTCAATTACTCCACATGAGCTTGGAACAAAATGGCCCCGTAACTGAGAATTGTAATCATTGCTCTTTAATTGGGTTTGAGTTGTGCCGTTTCTCTTCCCTATTCACTGGAGAGGCTCCATCACTTCTCATCAGTTTGGCTATGTCAGGGTCTGAATGAACAGAATTCCAGTGTCGTGGCTGCCTTTCACCGCCGCTTAATGAATGCGTAGAATTCAACTGAAGTCTTGCAAATAGAACACACACACAATGGCCTTCCCCTGTAGTTGCCTTCGAAAAACAGGAGGCCTTCAATTTACCTCCTCCCTGGAGAAATTGGTATTCAGCTGAGCGTTACTCACTTAGGGAAGGCATTTAGGACTTCCTGCAACCATCTGGCTGAGCTTTTCAGCCACCCAAAAGAAAAAAGTTAAATATCACGTACGCTATTGTAAGTTTTCACAAACATTTGTCTCCAATAACATGAATTAAACATTGCAATGATGTTGGGGGAATGCTACAGTACCTACGGTGCTTGATTTTCAAAGAGTTTGTTTTGCTCTTCAAGGTGTCGTCTTTACAATGACAAGCGTTTTTTATTGTGTTGATGTATTTTCTGGTTTGACAGAACTATGTATAGGGCAATATATTTTAATGATGTAATATATTTAAAAATATATGGAAAAATACATTGTTAATTTTGAATAATACATAAGGAATTGCTGCTTTTTATGTATTGAAAAATACAAGCACTTGGTTTCAATATACTGTACTCTGTGGAAATATACTGTATGTATTATATTGCTTTTTATTTTCCTGTATATTCCCAAATATTTCTTCCTATTGGAAAGGTCTTTGGCCATGCCCATTTTATAAAGTTTGCTTGAAAAACAAAATTGGTGAAATTCAAGATGACTCATCAATAAGATAAACAGTAAAACTTTTTATGGAGTGAGTTTTTCCTCAGTGTCTAGCTGTTCACTAGCATAAAGGTGACCTCAAAGCTAAAACGTATGACCTTAAAGCCACAAAACCCACATAAGTGTGATTATGCAACCTTCAGACTTTTCCTTTGAAAATGTCACTTCTTTTCAGCAGCCAGACCAGGCCATTAACCCACTGTTCAGAATAAAATACTCAGAAGAGGATTTTTTAAAAACTGAACTTCAAGTTTTCCCCCATCCTTGTCAAACAGGTGTTGCCTGTTGTTAGAATGATGACACAGAGCATATGTTCTCTTCAGGCTCGCACCCGTTCCTGAGCGAGGTGCCTCCTCGTAGCACGGCAGGATCTGTTCCCAGTGGGACCCATTACTAATTTTAGCAAAATGCTGACAGTTTGGTAATCACTGGGGACATTATTAACTCAATGAACTGAATTTTAATGCAGACCGCATAAAATACAGCTCCCAGCAAAAGTGTCTGGGTATGAGCTCTCAACGCTGCCCTTGAGTGTAAACGACACACTTATCCGAAGGTTGCCAACGGTTTCGCTTCTCCAGACTCGAGACGTAAAGCTGTTCTCGCATTGTCAACACCAACACAGATAGTATCCGTGCTAAGCCCCTCTTGAACGTGTCTCTCATTCTGTCCATGAACTTGGCAATGCTGGATTAGCCACTGGGGCTAATTTAGCCTTTTTCGAAATGCCATTCAACCAGACGGAAGCATAATGCTCGAACAGAAAGAGAAGTGAAAACACTTATACCGGGGAATTGGTCCCAAATCAATTATGAGAATCTCGGTCCCTTTCCTTTTTCATGAGTCCCAGCACTGTCAGCAAGACCCGAGCCTTGAGCTAACACAGAGTGTGATGGAGGAACCTGCAAAGAGGGTGAAAATGGAGGGATGCAGACCCTAGAGAGGAGCTCTGTTTCTAGATACATATGAAAGCTTAGAAATTGGAAATGACAGGGAGGCTCTTGCAAAAATGAAGGTATGATGAAGTTACTGTGATGTTTAAGATGTGTCATGGTTTTACTATGGTATAATATTCTATTTTAAGCTACTTAAATGCTGGGTTATTTTCGACTAATGGTTGGGTCAAAAAGGGACAAACCCAACTGTTGGGTTAAATCAGCCTAGAACATTTCGTGTATTTCGTTTTTTTTGGATTAAAAGTTTAGCCAGCATTTCATATTGCGGTAAATAAAAATGGAAAAAACTTGTTTTTGTGTGTTTACATGCAGACAGCATACCATAAAACCACAATTTTCTATTATCCCTGCTGAAAAAAAAACAATAGAACCCAATAGAACCATCACAGAGCTTCTGATGGTTTTCATTAAAATACCAATACGAACCATACATCTTTTTATAGTGTGTTTGTTTTAAGTGTTTGTAGTGGCATGGTTTCAAAAAGATTTTATGGTGTTCTGTTTGTTCCCATCTGCCAGGTAACATCTAGAATCCACCATTATATTTTCCATTAAAACATTGTATTAAATCCATTACAGTTCCCATTATAACCATTAAATGCATTAAATGTTCTATTGTGTTTTGGACAGAGTTCTATTGTTTTTTTTATTTATTTTTGCTACAATGACGCTAATCCACCACAATCATTTGAATTACCATAGATGTATTGGGAACATTGCGTGCTAGCAGAATCTGCGGTTTCGAAAAATATTCTCGTGTCCCGTATTTCGAAAGACGCCCCTTTAAAACGCATTACATTTCATCGTCGCTCACTGTCACATTGTAATTACAGCGTATTTGTTTCTTGCTGGCCTGGGATCACGCTCATTTATTTAATATTTCACACTTCTTTACCCAAAGAGATGCCTGTGTAGATTTGGATCGACTTCTCTATCTCTCTTTCTTTTGGTTGCCCTTCACAGCGCTGTGGTCATCTGATGAAGTGTGGCAGTGTGTGTTTTCGTGTGTGTGTGTCTAGCTCTCAAAGCGGTCAGTGATGCATGGCGACGCCTTAATTCGATATTTTGGTGTGGCTGTGTGTGTGTGGCAGTGAACTGGGCCAAGAGGAGTGAGGAGAGCAGGGATAGAAAGCAAGTGAATTCAGTCGACTCAGCAGCATGTGTCGAATAGAGTAAATTAGATCTAAACTGCGAGGGGAGAGTAAATGAGAGAGGAGATATTTTATTAACGGTGACCCTATGCTGGCTACTATTTCTGTCTGCTTTGACCTGTCTGTGTCCCTGGGCTTTGATGAAAACTTGATATAGCAGTGTGAGGACGGCCGTTCTATCAGAGCTTAGGAAATAATGGTCGCGAATAGAAAGTTAATTTATGACCGAAATGGCTATTCGTCACTTGGCTTGGGCACAACGGTGACAGAGGCCAGAGTTTCAAGTGGACACTTTAAAGGTCAAAGGTTACAAGAGCAATGACGATATGGTGCAATTTATGTCGGTATAATGGCGGCTACCTCCCCGACTCTCTCTGGTAATGGATTTTAAATGACGGTGGTTTCCGCCGAGCTGTGGAGAACGTTTCATTAAAACTGGGAGAACATGATGAGGATAATTCGTCTCATTTTGCTCGTTCATTTGTCTGGGATTTTTGCCTCATCTTTGGGTGTTTCTTGGTCATCCATTTGACTGTTGCTGATCAACGGTCTTAGGAAAACAGTCATGAAAATGTTAATGGCCTTCTAAATGCCTCCACTTGTACATAATGCATCGAGTGTTCGGCGATAAATTTTGTGTTATTTCACAAGTATGTGCTTGACATTGAGAAGAACACATGGGAAATGAAAGATGTAAGAGGACCAAGCAGATGTCTATTGTGGAAAGATGAATGGGCTTAGAATCGGAAAAATGAAGTGCCTTTTAGGTGTCAACAACTCAAGTGTCTATAAGAATTGAACCTCTTTGTATGAAAGTAAACAGTGAACGGATCAGATATTTTTTGGTATATTAATGAGCAAAATTTCACTCTGCTTGTACACATGCATTCATATCCATAAACTAGCTCTATCGGTATTGCTGTCCTTCTGAAACCTTGTATATCCATTATGGTTGCACGGTGTACAGGTGCAACGGTAGCATGCATCGTGATGCTATAACTTAGAAATATCTGCGATGCCGCACAATTTATTTTACTGTATTATCGTAGTACCGTAAGTAATGATGCATAAGCGCATTGACACTTACATCTGCCTTTTTGCAGTGTTTCCTTAATGAATCTGTGTTTTGAACAAGATTATGATCCAGGACAAGATTTTTCTTCAAGACACTTGCTTCGTTCTTCGTCGTTTTGAGTGAATTGGATGAATGGTTCACTGACTCTGTAAAAAAATTGCCACCACTTACAGTACTTGCCGTTTTAGTTTCACATTTAAAGTATATAAACATTACTTTATAAATTAAACTTTTCGAAAATGTTCCCATGTGGAAAACTTTCTAGTGTACTTGAGTATTTACTACAGTAAACTTTACTCAAATTCCTAGACACTACTGTTTTGAGTCTTACCATAGTAAATATTAAAGTTTTTTGCTACAATTTATCCAATTACTATAAATTGTAAGTGAATTAGTGTAGTGTACATTATAATACAGTTTATTATAGTCAATATAACATTTTCTTTTAGATCTGTGTATTAAGGAAATTTGGTTTATTTTGTAGATTTCAATATGAACATGGCTTAGTATTGTGATACTATTGGTATCGGGATACTTCCGCTGGTATAGTATTGTAAGATAAGTTCAATCTCCATTATTTCATGATTTAAATTTTTTGCCATAAATCATTATTTTTAGTCACCCTTTATGTTTGTCGCTGGGTTTTGCAAATATCTAACCAATAAAAAGTATTACAAAGTGCTTGTCAACTGTGCCAACACAGTACTTAATCATTTAAAAAAAGTACCGTTTTTTTCTATTTCCTGAAAAACAGCATATATGGACATCTGAGGATTGGGAAGGACAGCGATGATATTGATCATGTCATGTACATCTTGATCTGTTCTTTCACATGAAGTCAGTTTAGTATTTGCCAGGGGATGCTTAAGCGTTGCCCCCCCTTCAAACTCAGAAGACACAAGATGATCGGTTCATCAAGCGCACCTGAAATGTTGTCTAATTATACCTCTAAAAAACCTTCATTCTGTCCCATAAAAGTACTTTGCAATGTGAGCGAGGCAGTCAAATGGGTCAGCGCCCACCCCTGACCCCTAACTCTGCCCCTGGTCATGAGAAAAGAGCGACTGCATTTTCTTAGTGGAGAGTGAAGAATCATAAGTGGCTGAAGAGTGCTGTTGTTTTTTTTGGACATCCTGAGAACAAAATGTCATGCGAGCTAAAGTTCAACCTCCCTTTGAACTTAAAGAAGGGATTGTCTTGTGGATTTAAAGAGTGTAGATGGTGAAAGGGTGCCTGGGAAACAGGGAGGGGTGACGTGTGTGCGTGGGCACACAATTTGCCCAGCCGTACAAAACTCTCTTTGTCCTACCCTTTGGGGTTGATGTTGAAAGAGACTATCTAAGAACAGAATTAAGGAAATCTTTTTTTTAGCTATTCCTCGGTTTGTACAGTATATGTGTTCTATGGGAAATAATGGTCTTCTAAGAACAGTGTATTTAGAGTCAGACTAACAAAATAAGGGGTCCTGTTGTGATTTAGAAAATATATTTTTAACACTATTTAAATTTTTACCCCACACTTGTGGTATCATAAAACGGTATGCTATAGCTTTAGATCGGCACTCAAATACTGCATCAGTATTAAAGTGTATTTAAACTCCTCTTTTTTAATTAATGAGGATGACAATCCAGCCTTAACCAAACAGCTGTTTCTTTAATGTTGTGACAAGGGCTTCTGAAAATGTTTACATTTTAGTCACTGTAATTATACATTTTGGTTTTCTTATCTTAAAGTTATGTCCTTGTTTTGGTGTCTGCTTGAAAACAAATCATACATGCTCATTTCAAATGACAGTGTTTATCCATAAAAAGTCATCTTGTGTGCAAATATGAATTATTCCTTCAATACTAAGTGTGCATCAAAGAACACGTTCCCAATTATTTTTCTATAGCCATGGGCAATTTTTCTCTTTTCTTTCTTTTAATCTTTTTTTCCCCTACCGAACTCCAAAGGTAATTTAATCTATCTTTGAAAATAATGGAGTGTTTTTTTGCATTAGGACATTCAATTACTTTTTCACGGGAAAACGTTGCGAGTTCCAGCTGTCTAGCTCCGCCACGCTTAACGGTTTCACAGGTAAGATTTCAAGCCTGGCCCGGGCATACCTGTGAACAGGTGACTTTGCTAACAGATGGAGCTTTTGTTTCCCTGGAGATGCTGTGCTGGGTCTTTTGCATCTTAGCCTCATAAATCTTTCATAAAGGATGTCAGTTTTGCTTACACAAAGCCAAAGCAACTGCCCCACAGGATGGAAGGGAAAACATGTGCAAAATGTTTTAGCCCATTGTGCATTTGTGTGATCCTCACAAACAGTTGTGTATGCAGCCGTTGTTTATTCGTTTGTCCGACTGAAATGGGAGGCTTCTGTGCACAAAGCTATAACGTACAAGACCCTTTGCAACCCCAACAAGCGGAGTAAACCAGGTGTTGTGAAGAACTTATTAAGCCCATTTTTCTCCTTAGCGCATTTATTCATAAGGTCTTTTTGAACCACCCCTCCCTTCATCTCTCTGGTGTAAAGTGTTGGTTAAATGTATACTTTGTTCTTGATGCTGTTTTGGTGTTGGCGTTCACGGGGGTGTGCTGCCAAGGTGGCGACCGAGTGTTTATTCCTTTGCTCGTCTTCCTTTGATCTCTCCATCCCCACAAAATAGATTTCTACCAAAGTGCTCTGCTAAAAGAGAGCTCTTGTATTTGATTCACTTTAAACTACTGTTATTGGGGGCAAACTTCGCTATAAAAACCTGCAAAATCCCTTCATGAAATTGTACATTTTTTGTCAAGTAAGAGATTTGGACCTGTTTTTCTTTTGTTAAACACAATCGAATTATTGAGCAAGCACATCAAAAATCTGCTTACTTTCCTTTGATTCGCAACAGTAAACGTATAACGATGATTTTTAAGTTGAGGTGTTAAGACACAATTTTGTTGGAAATGCCATTTTGCAAATATTTGTGTTATTCATTTGGCGTTAAAGTTATTAAAGGGATAGTTCACCAAAAAATGTAAATTGCTTTACTCACCCTGTCGTCGTAATGACTTTCTTTCTTCTTCAGAACACAGCAGAAGATATGTTGTGGAATGTTTGTAACCAACAATTTGGGAAGCCATTGACTTGCTTTGGTTTTGTATCAACGGTTTTCGGTTACCGACGTTTTCAAAATATCTTCTTTTGTGTTTGCAGGAGAAAGAAAGTCATATTGGTTTAAAATAACAAGAGGGCGAATAAAGGCTGACAAAATGTTCATTTCTGGGTGAACTATCCCTTTAATTTAATGTTTAAAACAGAGGTGGTGATGTACTATAGTGGCAAAGGTTGCATATTGCAGGCACCGGATGTTTCGGGAAGCGTGATAAACAGTTTGTCATACATTTATTTGTTCATTGATCGAATCACACCCTCACCAGTACACTGAAAAGCTAAGAGTGTTCTGCTTATTATCAACGAAATGTTGTTATTGATTTCTGCCACCAGCCTTACGGTGTACAAATTTAGGTATAAAGTGCAATTAACCTGGTTTACTGCATAGATGCGCAGTCTGCTGGGCGCTGGTCAGCCGAGCAAACACTTGAATCAATATGCTTTACCCTCATTCCTGTTTCTTATATAGCTGATGGATGTGGATATCTCCCAACGAGGGGCCGTTTTGTAGTGTGAGAACAGTTCAGTGTGGAGAATAGAGCTTGAAAACATTCACTAATGCTTCTTGGCCTGAGCCATGTCCCTAGACTCAGAGTGACAGTAAATTACTATTGATTGTGAAGTCGGAGAGCTAGGGTCACTGCCCTGCTAAATACTAACCCTGTTCTAGGGCTATTATTAGTCTCTCTCTCTCTCTCTCTCTTCCGTCTCCTCTTGGGAGGCTAGTTGTTCACTCTGCAATGCACAGTGTGCCATGCATCTTTTATCTCTTGAGAGCAGAGCGGCCCTGTGGCTGGACACTAATTTACGAGGAGATGCTTATCAGCTTAAATTAGGAGGAAGAATGAAAGTCGAGACAAGATAATTGTTTTTGACAATCCATGCCTTACCACAATGAACTCTCCCAAGAGGGGTTGGATACCGTGCCCCATGAGAGCCTTTCTGTCTGTGTTGGATGACTGAGGTTATCTTGTGAGCCTTCGGTCCGAGCAAACCCTGGAGAATCGGTTCAAAAACATCCATCGGCTATTCACAGTGGTTGACGTTGCAATATCAGCTAGGATGACTTGATTGATTGAAACTCGGTGGTAAGGAAGCTTATCAGATATTATTGTGAACGTCCAAGTGACGTGCCGCTTGAGGTTGAAGGGCCTTTACTTCCAAATCATCAAGAGAATAGCAAAGCTTGCCACTTCACCACCCTCCCTCATCTTGATAATTCAGCGTTTATGTTTGTGATTTTCCTTTATTCAATTCATAGCAAAACAGAGTACTGTAGTTCTGAAAAACAGTTTTTCCCGATTTTTTATTAATTTGATAAACATGGTTGCAGGGCTACAGACTGTGTTCTCATAACTGAAGTCTGGATTCGTTCACACATTCCAAATAAGCAAAATACACAAATGGAGAGGGAAACTGGCCGATTAAATTTGAGCGAGCTCATTTACCCAGCTGAGTAAATCTGCACTTGGTATTTTCTGTCCAATTGCTTAATTCCCACCTGTTCTATCCACCATAATGATCCCAAACAGCATTGATATCTGTGCAAACAAGTAGCCGATAATCTGATCGTTCATCTAACAGATCAGTTAACTGTATTGAAGAAAGCGTTGACGTCAAAGTCAACATGAATTCATTTACTTTCGAAATGTGATGGGTTTTTCTGAGTAAATAATAGGAAGTTTGTGGCTATCAATTGAGCTTTCAATTTTGGATGGATACATTACAGAGAATGCTTGTGATATACTGCCTATAGCGTTTTCCAGTTTTACCTTCATCACTCTTTAAGTGTCGTGCTTTATGTAAGGGATAATGTACAGGAGGCCGGTTGTTATCGCAGAAATAAGCCCCGACAGTGTGATAAGAGTGATGAAGGTAACAAAAAATCTGTCACTTGAACTGGAAAACGCTAGGCAGTATATCACAACCATTCTTTGTAATGTGTCCATCCAAAATTGAATACTCAAACTACCTATTATTTACTCCAAAAAAAATCATTTTTGCCACATGAGAAAAGAACTGGACATGAAATGTGAATTTAAAATATTTATTAATTCATTGTTAACAGGAAAAGCCGTTTACTTTCGGTTTTAAGGTAAGAAGCGAAGTTCCAATGTCACGAACAGGCAATTTTGTTGCATCATTTGGAAATATAATGTCATATATGTTATTCAAAGACATATGTACATATTGAATTTGTCAAAAAACCTGTCAACATGATTTGCTGCGTCCGGGTTACCATGTGTTATTAGTTTTGAGAGGTTGTTATCTGGGAATAACGAACCTGCAAATGTCACGACTGGCCAGTCAGAATCAAGCATTCCAACGAGCCGTGTAATAATAATTTTAAGTTCTCATTGTTGCGCACAGAGATGAGGAGAGCTGTTTTTTCTAAGCTTTCATCATGCCTTCAATCATTTTGATTCAGTGGTGTGATATGAACCGACAGACCCTGGAGACTACAGTAGATACAGATCTGCCCATCCACATGTTACCGCACACAAATACACAAGTGAGAATGAAAATAAATGGATGCATGCACCAGCAAGGAAATAGCTCTGACTAGCAAAGGCATGAAGAAATAAACATAAGGCTCACTCATTAGTTTTATTCTGTATTTATCGCTATCAAACAGAGTAGGAGGGTGAAAATTAAATGGGAAAATGAAAGTTTAGACAGAGTGAAGAAGAGAGAAAGAGGTGACTGGAGAATGTGTTTAAATAAATGAAGAGTATAATGCAAACGGCAGATCTGTTGTCATGTGAGCTGGTAGCTCATGACTGAGGCGCCAAAAGAACAAACTGACACTTTCCTCAAATAGGGTGCAAAAGAGAGCCTTGATTTTTTCATTTCTTATTCGACAAAAAGAGATCTTAAATTGCATTACATATCAAGCTGTTTTTTAATTTATTTCAAGCCATGATACTTAAATACAGTTTAAAACCATGAATGTGATTTTGTTATTTCTTCAAAGTAAAATGTACAATATCAAATATATTAAAAACACCACAATGTTACATTGTAGCAATATCTTGCCTTAATGTTTTAAAAACAACACAGTGTATATTCGTGGAAAGTGCAGACTGAAATTAAAACTAAATTAGTCTGTGTATTCTGAGGCAAGACAAACTAATGTGGAATGAGCTCAACAGGAGTTCTGGAATCTTCTGGCTTAGGCAGCGGTTCAGAAATTCATTTTGTAAGACAGTGAATACAGTATCAAAGTGACATTACTATGAACTATACAGAATAAAAAAACAAAAAAAACACGCTGACTGATGTCCATCTCCAGGCCATTGTCAAAGTGTCGACTGCCAACTCTCTCAAAGCAAATGTGTTTCATCTATCTCAGCAGAAACACAGCATGCTGTCAGAGAGCAACACAAGGTAAATGTTGAACTTGGCCAGTGTCCCCCTGTCATCTGGCTGTAAGACCCCTGAGATCTGTAGCATTACAGTGCTCTTGCTGCAGATCTGTAGCATTTACATATTTGCTCAGAAGATCTGGTAAATGATACATGCTTAACATATCAGAACATGTTATGTCAGACCATACAAAGGTAGTTTGGGAGAGTTTAATCCAAAAAATGACATTGTTTGATTAAGATTGCAAAATCTTAATATCAAAATCTTAAATAAGTCATTTCGATTGTGTGTAAACAAATGCCGCGGCAACATTTTCCTCGAATCTACATTTCTCTTGTGTTTTATGCAAGACAAAAATGAAATAGGTTTGGAGTAACTGGAAGGCCCTTCTCTTTTTTTTAGAGTATACATTTTTTTTAAATACATTTTTTTGCATCTAGACAATAGGGAATTAATTTGTCCCCAAATATCCCGAGACCCCTCGGTTCGAAAGGCTTATCTCTGTTTTTGTCTGTACCATTTTTTTCATTATTGAAGTTGCCATCATTTCGTTTCTTTCATTTATTATGCTTTTCAGAGTACTGTAGGCTATTTTTCTTTCCATATTTGTAATGAATAGAGCATTCACATATGACTCAATTTGTTTGTTCCTTATTGCATTCTCTGTCAATATAGTTCAGATGGCAGTTAAATGCAATATTCATCGGGTCACACACATTGTTTTCTGCCATGACTGTGGAATGTTAAAAGCAAATCTGATTAGTGTGCTGAAAAGTTATTGTGTTCCTCAAATAACGCATTTCTCTCTGACTTTACAAGTAAACCTCCACATTTAATTTGCGGCGGCTGCATAAAAAACAATAAACCGACACGTTCAGCATTGTAGACGATTCCTCTCTGCGAGCTAAACTTATCTGATTTATTTGTTCTGACATTTCGGAGGTGAAAATGAGCTCTCGCGCTGATGGCGAGCTTGAACGCAGGTCGCGGCTATGGCAGGCCGTGACAAATTTAATGTCTATCATGTTTTGATTGTGATCATAGTTAATTAAGGGCTTCAAAAAGCCTGTCGTTTTTAATTAGCATTGTGCTACATGGCAGCGCTTGGCTAAAGAGGGAAATACAGATAAAGCGCTACTGGACAAGTGCCGATGTCTGATACATCATGCACGTTTGACCTTTTATTCATGTTTAACACAATGAGGAAAATGAGGTTCTGTCGGCCGCAGAGTCCAAACAAATTTAAAAGCAATGTAAATCGTTCTTTCTCAGGTAGTTACTGAAAAGTTCCTCAGCCACTCACAAGAAACCATTTGTCCACATGAATTTAGCTTAACCGCACAGCATGGCCTTTGCTTTCACCAGTTGGACCTCTAATGTCTGTGAACATCAGTGTCATAAGCCATTAGATCGCACTTTTAAAGAAAAGAAAGGAGGGAAAATAGCATCAGGCAAAGGGCAGGCTTGAATGGGGAAGGGGGTAGGAAGGGAAACGCATGAGAGGGGAGCGAAAATAGGAGATAACAGACCAATTTCCTCCAGCGCTAATAGGCAGATAGCACTGCACCATTTCGACTTGTTAGCATCCTGCTATATTTAGCCGCCTCCTCCCGTTTGATGGCAAGCTAGCACATCCAGGGGCCAGCGACAGAGGAATTAAAGGATAGAGATACGGCCACCTTCTTCAGCATCAGCATTTTAACTCTTCACAGCAACTTAAACTCCCAGGTCTTTCCAAAGAGCGCACCGTTCACGAGCCAATCCCTTAACTCTATATACCTAAGATGAGTGAGGTACTTAAGCAAAGCTGGAATATTTCCTTTTATCATTTTTCCTCTCAGTGTTATGGGATTTAAGATGATATTCTTATCTTCTATATTTCAGAATCCTACCAGAATTTTAAAACTCGCCCACTGATGACCTTTTGTTAGAGTTTGCATGGCCGGCTGACGCAGGTCGGGTCGGGCCAGGCGGACACCATTTACTTCCTTACTTCCTTTTTAGAAGGTGACTTGATGTTTGGAGTGCACAGGAAAAAAACGGAGCAATCGGGAGGTGGAGCAGAAGGACATGTCTTCTGTCTATGCCCCTCAACCTACCCATACACTCAGGCCCGCTGCCTGAAACCTGCAAGGTTAAGGACAGGTTAAGAGAAGCTGTCAAACCGTCATATTTCTACAAGAAATGGCAAATGGTGATGAGTGCTACATGGTACGAATTGACATAGGACATGAAATGCACCGGTGACTGTTGTCATACAGATTTACAACATTTAGTTTTTTTTTACAGGTCAGCAGGTATGAGGAAAACATTTTACAACTGGGATTATTTTGACTTGTCTTGACTGTATAACATGCAAGATAGTGTTGATCTCTTAAATATATATATATATATTTTTTTTTAAAGAAATCAATTCATAAGCCAATGGCACAAAATATGCTTTATCATGGACAATACTACCTAATGTCTGTTGAGAAATATTCACGTACTGCTGGCATGTGTGATAGTTAAATTCAGACACTGGTTTCATTCAAATGAAAATCATTTATTTCTTACCTTGTCTGATGGAAGATTGGCTGGACATCCTGTTCTTGGGGTTGCTCCTATGCTATCTTCATATCAAAGGGTTCAAACACAGTGTAGGAGCTTTTCTTTTTTTTAAGTCCCCTACTAATAATGCGTAGTCACCCACACATGCTTAAGCATACTTACACAGGCATACTAATGTCCAACTACATTGGCAGTGACTAACACATGCATACACACACACTTTCAGCTCCACAAGCTTCCTCTCTCGCTCTCTTCCTTTGGTTCATTCTCTCTATAATTTGTACATACCCACGCTTTCTTTAGTTCTTTCCCTTATCATCTTTCCTTTCCCTTTTTTCTCGCAACATGTATGTGTATTTTTAATGTAGTTCACTGTTGTTTAGCTATTGTTATTAGTAGTCACTTTTTTCTCATGATGAGTCATTAAATCATCAGTAAACACGGCTGGTGTAGTGATGTTTGCGTAACTAAGAGATGTTCCACGAATTTAAAGATGCAATCCATAACTTTCTCTGTCACGTCTCCGTTTGCAACATAAAATTGCAGGATACCTTACGTAGCCCTACTTATCTTTATATAGGTTGAAGTCAAAACACGTCAAACTGACATTTCCCACGAAAAACCAACCAGACAGCTCAAATTATAAATCAGTATTATAAACTTACCAAGGTTAAGAAGTTTTTCTTTAAGGACATCTTTTATGTATGTTCCCAGTTACTGTTTTTGTAGATTTTTGACCAGAAAGTTATGGATTGCCACTTAGCCGAGGTAAATAATCAAATCTCAAATTCTGAAGACAAGACAAAACGGTGTAGTCACCAATGAAGGTCAATTGGGAAACATTCACTAACATGATGGAAATATAAATATATTACTAGATTAATAGATTTGAATCATTATTTGTGTTCCTAATAATCGTAAGTATCATCATTAACGGCCATCCTTCAGAGCGATGCCATGCAACAAAATTGCTATCACAATGATCCTAATAGTAGCTTTGGGAAGAGATCGTGAATAAATCACAGATGTTGACCATACAGCATCCAAATACGCATGCAGGCTTATACGATGTAATATTTGTTTAGCTTTCTCATCAAAGCATCTTCAAAGGCAATGTTTTTCGAGAAATTCCCCCATGGTACAGTCTGACATACTCTTACAGGTGTGTGAGCAACTTTTCTCCCTCTCACTTTTTCTCTGTCTCTTACATTTCTACACGTGCCATGGCACACACACACACACACGCACACACACACACACTGTGTATTGAGGTGGGGAGTCAGGTTCTCTCAGAGACGCTGGGGAGCAGAGATAGCACTTGAGCTCCATTATCTGAGAGCACTGGCTACTGGAGCAAAGAGCAGAGAGGAGAAAAATCAATCCAGCCCTAGAGCTGCACTCTCAGCTTCCACCCCACCACCCTCCACCCCCACCCCGCCCTCATGCAGGTGCAATTTCTCTCTTCCTGCTCCATTTTTCCATACCTTCTACCGAACGCATCCCGCATCCCAACACGCATGCAAACACACACACACTCTCCCATCCAAACTTACTGGCTCAGTGGGCCCGTTTTAAGTTCTTCTTGTCTTAAAACCTGATTTCGCAGAGGACACAGTTCCACAGCTTTGCGTCTCTTGAGGTCCCTCCTAACACACAGACACACGCGCACACATATAATCACCCAGCCAGCCTGCCTCCAAAGAAGCGTACTCGCAATCATATCATCTCCACCATCATACGCCGCAATGCAATTTTGTTTTATCTATTGAACTGCCAGTGGGAATTTGTCTTAAATATCACCACTTTCTTTTTGATATCATATCTGCGCGAAAGGACACAGCTTACTGAGCTCAGAGGTGTTCCGCGCTGTTCATTTGGAAATAAGATATTCGTAATTAGAAGCTTTAGCTATGTAAAAGCAAGACCTGTAACTAGAAACTATAATGATTCAAATGTTTATTCTTTCATACACCTTTATAGTTAAAGGGGTCATATGGCGCGAATACTTGTTTATCTGTGTCTTTGGTGTGTTACAAGTTGCCCATGCATGTATAAGACACGTAAAACTGCAAAAATGAAGGTGTCGGAACAAAAGAGGCATTCTATCTAAAAGCAAATGTTCACTCAGACCTGCCTGAAACACCTCATGTAACCACACCCCCACAAATCCACGTCAGTTCGTGGTATTATTTGACTAAGACCGCCAAAATGTATAAGCAAGAAAGATGGGCGTACCTGTCAGTACAATTGCTTTGGAGCCTGATGTTCCAAATATGGTAAGAGGCGTTAAATTACTGTCGCACACTTGCAGTATTCGACCAATCACTATGCACTGGTTAACTAGCCAATAATAGCACACCTCGCTTTTCAGAGCGATGAGCTTTGTAAAAAATCTGCACGTTTCAGAGAGGCGGAGCAAAGAGGAGATACAAACATGCACGGTATGTAGAAAATAAAGAGTTTTTGAAGCTTAAATCGTGTATACACATTGCATTACATCTAAAGCAAACGATAATATTCCTTTAGACGTGTCATATGACCCCTTTAATGTATATATTTCCATACTAAATTTACTAACAAATTTGTTTTCATCACATGTTTGTGTTTGTTTTTGACAGTATAATGACTTGTATACTGTACAAACTGTAAATTTGATCCACTAAGCCCCACACGTCCCCTAAACCTAACCCTCACCCAAACCTTTCTGCATTTTTACACGTTCAAATAAGCATCATTTAGTGTTTTTAATAATCAATTTGAACACACACACACACATGCAGCAGCGGATCTGTAAATGTTTACAGTATGAAAAGAGAGGAAATGACGGGAAGCAATGGTGACCCGATCTTATAGTCTGCATGGATCTGATGCGTACTGGAATCTTGCGAGCTCCGAACGCAACACAATATCCTAGATCAAGATATTGATGCCGGAAACATATTTGTGTTTAAAAAGTACCAGACTGATATTACGGTCACTGGAGAGGATGAAATAATTCTTGGATTTGCAGAAAATTATCTGCGTCCAAAGCCTGAACATTTGGTGCTTAGTGAGTGATAATACTGGAACGTGATAGAAACACTATAAACACATTGATGGTCCCCAGCGTTAGGCAAACTCCAACCTTTAAAAGTTTTTTTTGAGGCATCTACCAGCAAGCAACCCTGTCTTAGAAAGTTTTTCTAAGTTTTTCAGATTCCCAACAATCTGTCAAAGCATTTGGCACATGCGTTAACGCAAAGCAACTTGCAATGCTTTTATGTCATACTTTTTAATAGTATGTGTTCAAACCCTTTTGAGTTCTCTTGCCAATTGAGCTTCAAGCCATGTTTCTTAACATATGGGTCACAATGTGCTGCAGTGAGTTTGGATGAAGACAGTGCCACAGGAAGTGTGGTGATTGTTAGGAATGGACAAACCATTACCACCCATTAATCCTGAATGTCACACTAAGTACCACCCGGAGATGATCGGGTCATTGGGGTTAGAAGACGGCCCTGTCAAACTCCTCTAAATGATAATAATAATGTGGGAGCACTCTCTACATTCCAGACATTAACACTGCTGGACCGGACCTACCGTCGCGTGTACTTCTCCCTCATGCTGCCATTACCTCACATATCTTAATAGCAGATTTATGTAGGATCTTTTTGAAAGCCACGTGACGCTCAGTAGGCATGGGAACACTCAAAGTGAATGAGAATAAGAAGAAAAATCTGAATGGCAGCAGTACGCCCTCTTTGTCTCTTATCTGATCCTGTTTCATGCCAGTTGGCATCATCACTATGGCAGAAGCGACCTCGTCTTATTGGGGCAAATACTAGCATTAAACAGCGGGTTCCCCACCAGAACAGAGCAATAATGACTCCAGTTTTTATAACTAAAGTGGAGCTCAGTAAAGAGAAATGGGCTTCAGGGATTTTTTCGCTTTTTTCCTACTTTCTTTTTGTCAGCTGCCTAATGAGCATGGATGAAAAGGGCTTTGTTAAGACACTAGCAAAGCAAGAATACCGTTTTAACAGCGACGCACGTCCGTGAACACTTGTGTGTGTGTGTGTGTGTGTGGCCATTTTAATGCCCTGCCGAGCTTAAGCACAAGGCCAGTAGACTGTGCTCGAGATGTATGAATTTTTCTGAAATGACTATTACGTTCTAATAGCCTCTGCTTGTTTAAGAAGAAGAAAAGCGAGTCATCTTTGGTTCACGGCTACCACACTGTTTCCGAGCGGCTTTGACACGCAATGGCTCAACCCTTTTCTTTTATTGCCAGGAAAACGACAGACGTTTTCCGTGTGGATAACGACTTGAAAAACACGCACTTTAATAAGCCAAGTGTTTAACCATTTTTTCTTGGACCACTGTTTTTATTTTGTATTATCTCTGTTACTTGGTAGTCTGTGCAAATTCTAAAGAAACCAATGTAATGAACTTATATCTTCATAATTAATAATGGAGAAAGATGAGTGAGTTCTAGGGCTGGGCGATATATCGTACGATTCTTTTGCTCTCAATTTCTCAATGTTAACTGTTAAATGCCGCCAAATCCGAAAGCCAGAGGGCGCTCTTGCGCAGAAACTCCGAATATGGGAAACAGAAGAAGAACAATAAACTCCAGAAAATGCCTGTGGTCATATTCTATCGCTGTTCTTCAAACCTTTTCGGGTATTTCCATGATAATAAAGTTAATGATGAGTGTTGCTTTTTCAAAAACACGTTATAAATGACTCAATCTCGTAGTGATTTTAGATTGAGCAGTACTTAGACGTGTATAATTAGCGTGAATTGCGATATATATCGCCCAGCCCTAGTGAGTTCACACATTTTGATGACCATAAAAATGGCCACGCTATTGACCCATCACAGGTACGCTGAATGTCCTGTCTATGTACAGTATGTCTATGGGAGTGATGAGACTCTTAAGAGCACAGTGAGCAGTGGTAGCTGGGGCACAATTTTTTTGAGGGGGCGCAACAAGCCATTTGACATGTGACGTAAACAAATAATCACAAGTAAACACTTTATACTAAGGGCGAGTAAAGCTCGTCCTCTATCAATGTTGCTGTGAATTTGTAAATCACGTTGATGCTGTCAAAACTTCTAAACTTGTATTTAAACTTCACAATGTTACGTACCTGGGTTCTGGGCAAGAAAAGTCCAACCACATGAGGTCAAACATGTAAAATCAATATTGATACGCTATCAGTAGGAGTGTGACAAGATTTCGTGGCACGAGAACACAATATCCTCACGCAATTGGCATGATGGAGTGATGGGTTCGATATCGCCACCGTTTAAGCTGCATATGCTCCCTAAATTTAACTTGTGCGACCTCAAAATATATTTGGGAGCGTTTGTGTGAGTGCACATTTTGTTGCGGTGCGACATGTTTTCATTCCTGCACAGAACACGCTAACAACTTCACAAAGCATGTGCGTGCTGTAAGCTACAGTGACCGGCCCGGCCATTCATATAAGCAACGTGATTTTCTATCCCACTGCACTACTTTCCCACCGTTTCTCTATGTAAACATGCGCTAGATGGATGGGTTTCAACATTCACACACATCTCTCGCGTCTGCAGCACATCGTGCCTTGTGTTTACGGTTATTCGGGCTGCCAGCAGCACTTTGGGAGCGCGCAGCGTGCTGCTGAACAGCAGGGAATGTACCACAAGTATAGTATTGCAATTGTGTTCTTTTAAAAGATTCATGGGCAAACCTCTGTCTGCGCCTGTTAAAGCCCCCGTGAACTGGAAGTTGCTAACGTTTTAAATCGTATTCTGATAAATTTCCGAGTGTAAAGTAATTTCAAAGGAGAATATTAGTGTAGTCAGCAGGCTGACATTTGTAGGGTCCTTTAAAGGATGCTCCGGGCCAAGCCGTCTAGTTTACCTCATTTGAGATGGATAGTCATTTCAGGGCATTTCAAGTGCATTTTCAGATTTTCTTTGAAGATTATGAGGGTAAATTAATTTTAAAAAGAAAACGACCCACATTAATAAGCTATTTACTATAAATGCTGCAATATTTCATGAAAAAATAAGAATTGTCATTTTTAATTTCACTGGGACTTTAAGAAAACAATGCACAATTTTTGTGCAATTACTGCCTGTCAGTTGAGTTTGTAACAAAACACTTTGCAGTGTTTACATATTGTTTATTACTGCATAATAAAATTCATTAAAATATAAGTTTATAGTTTAATTTGTTTCATAAAGTACATAGATAAAGTACATAGTTCATAGATGACTTTATAATGCTTATATTTTTTGCATTTTGTCTTTAAGGTGAAAAAAATACTTTTCCCCCTATATATTTAATCTTTGAGGAGTTCTTTAAAAAAGTCTTAAAATCTTGTCTCGTCTAAATCTCATGAACTCAGTCTCGTGTCTCATCTCGTCTAGTGGGAGTGTCTGGTTACACCACTAGCTATCAGCAAAAGTAGGAGGGAGAGCTGCAGCCAGACAACGTTCTAACGCAAGTAAATTAAAGAGCAGCCTTGGGTCACTTACCTGCCAAATGTTTGTGTACCTACACTCGTTTGCCCGGCGCCCCCCACATAAAATATATATGTAGTGTCGCAGAAATGAACCAAATACAATTTTAGATAATACTTTTGATGAATGCTTCTCTTTATATTTAACAGAAAGAGAAATAGTTTAAGTGATCTTCACGAGCCCACTCTCATGAGTTGTGTATAAATAACACACGCTGTGCAATATCGTGTAATACGTACGCCAAAGTTCGATTTTGCGTGCATACAATACGCCTATTTTTGCGTGCATATGATACGCCAATTTAGCGTGTGTGCATATTAATCAGCAATTTGTCTCATTAACCTGTCCCCTAACCCTAAACCTAACGATAGCGTGCGTGCATATTATAAACTCTACCCAAGCCCTAAACCTAACAGTATTATTTTAATTATTTCAGTGTTTCCTCTTCATGTACGTTTCAAAATGGCTGCTCTCCCCCCAGGTGCACGCAAACATTGGCGTATCATATGCACGCAAAATCGAACTTTGGCGTACGTATTACACGATAATGCAACAGCGTGTTATTTATACGCAATTCATGAGACCGGGTTGTCTTCACACACCGTTCTATATGCCATGCTGAGTTTCCGATTAGAACCCAAATACACCAAAAGAGGAATGGTGCTCATGGGAAATGAGAAGCTAAAAAAATAACAAACGTGGTCAATTTAATTTAAATTTCCGACATGCCAGGATTTGTAGACAGTCATACCATGCTTTGTATGGTACTGAAAGTCTGGTTTGGTATGGATACATGCACTGTTGCTAACTGTTTATTGGTTTAAGGCTGCCAGTTTTTACGTTGCTTGGCAACACACAATGGTTCATACTGCTTGTTGCTTCTTTTGGATGTGGCCATATTTGTGTTGCAGATACTTGATATTACCTTTAGTTTTTAAACCGAGTGTAAAAGTAATACGCACCTGCAGTTTGGCTGCTGTACTGAATATTGACTTGGTTATAAACACTCTTGCTGGTGTAATATTGAGGATTTGTTTGAATATTGGTGCAGTATCTTGCACAACCTTCTTGTATATTAGTAGATAACAGACAGTAGTGTCATGTGTTTTACAAACAAGATAACCATTGACTTCCATAATAGGGAAAAAATCGTTGTCGATTTCTGTTCTGTTGAACACAAAAGAAGATATTTTGAATAATGTATGAAAGCAAAGTCAAAGGTGGCCAAGAACTGTTTGGTTACAAGCATTCTTCAAAATATCTTTCTCTGTGTTCATCGGAACAAAGACATTTATACAGATTTTTAACAAATCGAAGGTGAGAAAAAGATGACAACATTTTCATTTTTGGGTGAACTGTCCCTTTCAGAATGAGAGTCAGGACTTGTGTATTGCTAATCTACTGTATTTGCGGATTCTTTTCTCTAAAATAAATGATGAGTAGTTGAATTGACCATATTCAATTCAATTCATATTCTTAAGTTTGATGATTTTGTAAAGAGCTTTCAAGAGGATATATTAATGTGAGTGTTTGCCTGTTCAGGTGGTATATCTTTTAGAAGGTAATGCTACACAGTATTGCATTGATTTGTATTTTTGTGTGGAGACTTCTTCAGGAAGATCATTTGACCTGAGGGAAATCTTGTCTCCTGAATAAAATAATGTGCTGATTTATGATTTTAGCTGGTGGTTGTTGACCTCATTAATGTGTTTTATGTGTTTTCCCCGTATGAGGTGGAATTTAGGATGACATCACAAAATGTACTTTGTAACTATTCTCTTTATTGAGTTTAGTGAGTCAAGACTTTCCTTAAACGTTTAACATTTGTAACATGTGCATAAGTGTTTAAGTTTGTGTATGACAAAGGACTAAGCAGCTTTGAATTAACACGTGTTAAAATCACATGTTTGTGTCCTGCATACGTTTTTTATAAGTGACTATACCAACCCGGTCTCATGAATTGCGTATAAATAACACGCTGTTGCATTATCGTGTAATACGTACGCCAAAGTTCGATTTTGCGTGCATATGATACGGCAATGTTTGCATGCACCTGGGGGGAGAGCAGCCATTTTGAAACGTACATGAAGAGGAAACACTGAAATAATTAAAATAATACTGTTAGGTTTAGGGCTTGGGTTAGGGTAGAGGTTATAATATGCACGCACGCTATCATTAGGTTTAGGGTTTGGGTTAGGGGACAGGTTAATGAGACAAATTGCTGATTAATATGCACACACGCTAAATTGGCGTATCATATGCACTCAAAAATAGGCGCATTGTATGCACGCAAAATCGAACTTTGGCGTACGTATTACACGATATTGCACAGAGTGTGTTATAGTATATATAGTATAATAGTATATAGTATAAGTTTTGTATTTATACTGCACTGGCTTTCTCTTTCCCTCCATCTCGGCCTCGATCCAATTTTGAACGAGTCAGCAATTCTTCTGTAACATCAAATAGCATGAAACAAATTATTTTATTCCCCTTTTATGCTTGGTGCTCAAATCCTTTCAATAGTTTGTAGCAGTGAGAAAAAAAAAAGCTGAAAATGTGTAATGAGCAGTCTGGAAAGTCCAGCGTATGTGATAAAATGGGATGTTATAGATTGTTATACAGACAGAGGAAAGATATATTTAAGAATTCATGTCCTTGTACAATTTATTCCAGCCTCGGGCTTTCATGTCTCCATTTCAAAAATCAAGTCCGAAATTGAAACCAAAGGCACATTGACAGGGCCTGACATAGACCCACCATCCTCTTATGATGGAGTGAAAGAAGCGAAGAGCAGAAGTGTGAAAATGAAACTAATGGAGCTGCCCATCCTTTCCATTTGCCTCTCCTACCTGTCTTTCTTTTTCTCTCGCTCCCTCCAGTTTACTCATGGGTGAAATGAGCTGGTTCTAGTGGAGTAGACTGATATCTGCCCCAGTAAAACTGGAGACTGGAAAGTGTGTGTGAGCGAGAGAGAGACAGAGAGAGAGAGAGAGAGATGATGGAGGCTAAGGTACTTGCTCTCCCCAAGTGTGCCTTATTTCCTGTGGGTTATTAAATACTAGCCTGCAGGTAAGGTGGCAATGGTATAGAACAGTGGTACACAATCTTATACGCTTCCACAAATGTTTGACACACCCACTGAGCATTCACCAAAATGGTAGCAATCAACAGTGTTATATTCAAAGCAATGAAAGGCCACTTTAAACCAACATTTATTTCCAGGCTGCTTAGTGCAGGTGAATCAGTTCACATTGACAACTGTGCATTGGGGAAGACGGTGACTAAAGAATCTTTGCTGGTTATGAAGCTTTGTGGTAATTACAGGTATACGTATACAGTACTGTGCAAAAGCCTTTGGCAGCTTAAATCCCATAAGAAAAGTCTGTTTTTTCTGTCTTGAGTTATTTCCAGACTGCCATAGCACCTGTTATTGTATACAATAGGACTTAATTATAACAGTTATTGACAAAGAGTGTCCTATAGCTGACTTAGTAGATCATTGTGGGATCATACTGACACCTTGGATGCACTGTAGGTAACTTTTGCATAATGTGAGAATCCTATATTTCATACTTTTTAAACACATTAAAACAACACATAACACATTTGCCTTTTTCACATCTAATGTGCTTAAGGCGTGCACAGTAATGTACATTTTCAAAATGAATTCACAGTGATTTGTTAACTAAGGAAGGCCTGAATAATTAGGGTAAACAAGACCTGAGCAGGGTTTTTTATTCAACATTGGTTTAATATGCCGCCTTAGTAAATTGCAGCATTCGTGGCTCAAGATGCTGAAAAATTAAGAGTGAGAAATGACCGTTTTAACAAACTGTTCCACAAACGCAGATAAATCCAAGAATGCCTGGTCCTTTAAAAGGGTGACTGGCAGACATTCAAGAAATAAACAGACTGAATAGCTACAACCGTTATGGCACAAAACCATCAAGGTTCTCGCAGAACAACTGAGGACGACAGTAATAGTCTTCAAGTTTATTCTTTAATGTGGTTTTCTTACACAAGTGTTGCTTTTGTTTACTAGAGGTGCAACCGTATCACTACAGCTATCCTAGACTCCCCACTGTTTTTTATTTAATGATTTTATTATTATTTGTATTATTGTTGTTGTTTTTATTATTAAAACTCTAACCATTATGTTGTTCTTTTCTCCTTTAACTTTATGACTATTCCTGCTTGTAAACACAGCTTTTTGTGCCATGCCTATTGCAGTACTAGTCATTGTTAACATTTGCAATTCGGCCTGGATAAAACAATCTGCTAAATGAATCAATGGAAAGAAGTGTAAATTCTAAACTGGGAAATATTTATTTTATTATTTATATCTTATTTTTTCCAGGACAGATATCTACAGTAAACATCCTTGAATCTAGAGACATTGTCTTGAAAGCAAAGTGACTTAAGATATCAAATCTTGTTTTCTGGTTAATAATTAAAAAAAAACACGTCTATGCTTTAAAAAAAGAACAGATATCTGCAATGGGATAAGAAAAATAAATGTAAATTAGTTTTTATCTCTTTATTAAATACTTGTATACTTTAACAAATAGGCTTCTTGTTTTTCTTATAGCCCACTGGCATTTTTTTCTTGTTTAATTCGTAGTCACTTGTTTTTTATTATTTTTTTATTCGAAAAAAAAGACCTAATATCGTTATTTTGCTTCAAGTAATGTGTCTTAAGTAATGTTAAACAACAACATGCTGTCAGCAAGATAACATTCTAAGGTTTTGTTTCTAACTTTATTCTCTTTCAAATCACTTAAATATTTATTTTATTATCTAGATTATTTATCTCCATTAACTATCAAGTCTCACGGATGGCCGGTTAACAGCGGCAACATCAAGTGTGCTAGCATCCCACCATCTTAACACAGTAGCTGGACTTTTCAGAAGGGTGAAAACTTGTAATTATTCCCAGCTTTAAAAACCTTTAAATTATGACAAAATGTGACATATTAAAGCCATTAGCTGAAGCTCTGAGGCAGGGTGTGATGTTTCTCCACCGTGAAGAACACCGAGAGACGCGAGGTGGAATAATGTAAGGTTAGGATAGAATTGTGGGATATGCGCTGAGCAAAAATAGCTCCTTGTGTAATTAGCTCTGTAGATTACAAACAGTGTGACAGCAACATCAGACTGCACTGGGGCCGGGATATGTCGCTACTCTTCACTGCTGTCTGCTGCTACTCCATAATTTCTTTCCAATTCCCAAACTGTGATATTCTCAGGATAATGTCTGCATTAGCAAGCTAGTGTTGTCAATGTGAACAATGGTGCTGTTCCACCTTTAAATGAGGGAGGGACCCCGACAATTTTGTATGATTGTTCTAAAATTGCACATTCGGGACTATTGCACGGTCTCCACTGTGCGTCTCTTGGGGCGATTTCGATCTGGATGTGTTTTTCCCCTCTGCGCTTTCTTTACATAAAAAGCAGGTTTTTGGAATATCTGCTTTGTGTCGGAGGGAAAAACTGAAAAGCTGTTTTCGAAATCTTTTGAGGTAGTGCACAGTCGACTACTCCAACCGTTAAGTCTGGTGATATTAGCTCAGTGCTGGTGTGGCCATTGAACTGTGAACGTGCTGAGTCCGTCTTTTTGGAAAATTGCATTTCTGTGTATTGGACATTAGATTGGCTGCATGAAAAATGATCTTCTAGTTGGAGAAGTGATCGGTCAACAGCAAAAGAAGGTTCCCCGAGCTGGGAGAGTTTGATATGCAAGTGCATAGATTTCCAGGAAAATCAAATTAAATGTGATATAATGTAAATCCATTAAGGAACAATATCTGTTATTCAATTTAATGTTCGAGCTTTTGATTTACAGCGGGGCTTAGGCAGTTGTGTTGTATAAAAGGCTGTAAGGGCTTATGTTATTTACAAGCTCAGTATACCAGAGCTGTGATTTCCAAACGCAATACAAATCAAGCTAAGAAATACAATATTGAAATACTCGTCTTTCAAATTAGTTTTGCAAGTGAGCTGTGCGCGGTATTACCAGACGCAATGTCATTGCAACACAAAAAGTGTTTTCTATCTTGTTTTGTTTGTGTTACACGGATGTGTAATGGCAGTAGACGCCAAACCAATCTCTGACAAGGCCAACAGAATCTGACACCATGCTCATTACCTGCAGTGATACTACATTATAGACCTGGCACCCATAATTAAACATGACATGTAGATGTTATGCGTCGTACTTGGTGACGCACACACACTTTTCAACCACACACTGACCTTAAACTGTATGTGCTTTACATGATCTTACAGTTTTTTACCTAGAGGTACACCACATACAGTACCAGCTTGTTTGCGAAGTAGATGTACACAGATTTGAACTTAAAGCTACAGTGGGTGAAATTTAGCGGCATCTAGTGGTGATGTTGCGAAATGCAACCAATGACTCACTCAAACCCCTCCCTTTCGAATCACGACGGTCGTGGTTGACACAGAACTAAGATGACGTCACGTTTTCACTTCTTTGCTGAAGGAGATAACATATTTACGAAACGCGCTCTGTAGAGCAGTTCGTCCGTTTAGGGCTACTATAAGCAATATGGCGAATTCCGGATGGATAGAAATAGCTCTAAGTTAATAAAAACATAACACTTCATTATGTGACGTCTTTGTACACCTCTGAATATGTATGTATGTCATATTGCAATTCTGTCAATAGAGCCTCCAAAAAATGACACACGCCACGTTTAAAGTAGTTGTTTATGTCGATGATTCTAGAGATTTGCATGCCTTTCGACAAATCTATGCATTTCATTTGTGCGGTAAAATTAATTGGTATGTTTCTAGGATGTATATGGGCAGAAATCGTTCATAAAATACAGTGCACAAGCATCACACACCCTTTGTTACAAATGAACATGATGTTCATTTGACCTTTCCTCCATCTCATTATCTTCTGGTCACAGGGAAAGTTTTCACTTCTGCTTATCGCCCGCTTCTCATCACTTGTCTTTTTCCAGCATGATGGACTGGCTGACCTCTGTCCACTTTGACCTTGTTTATCTCTCTCTCTCTGTGCACAGTGTATGCAGTGATGTGATTATCTGGCAATGCAGGGCTAGTGATTATTTGAAAACTGAACATGTGGCATTAAAATGCATTGCATCAGTGCAGCGTTACGCTGATCACACATATTGTAACTAATGTAAGAATTCGGTTCAGTAGGATTTAGGATGGGTTTGATTTTCTTTTTTACATTTTTATTTCTGTAATAATTACTTAGAATACATCAGTCAGAAAATCAACAGTTCCCCTTCTACAGTCTTGTTCTGTCTATACTATACGGTATGTACAGTATAAGGTTTTAACTTGGTAGTATGAACACTAGTCAGTAACAATCTTGCTTTTGAACTGCATTCGTTCATTTGTCCATCTAAATTCATCATTATAAATTGTGGTTTACTGTGAATTTAAAACAACTGAGGGGTGTTGTAAGGCACGACACAGGCTGCTTAAACCCTCATAGCTCTTCTGACTGCACTGTTAAACCTGGGTTCATGGGGTTTATTGCTTTTATAATATGCTTAGTCCATATACCTGGCAAGGTTTCAGGAAATAAACACACAAAACTGTAATGATATAGATAAAAATTAAATTCTCGCCATGCAATGTAGTTCTTCGGAAACAATTTAACAGAGTGGTTGCCAGGCAACACAGACGCAGTCAGCAGCAAAGACACAGTCGCACAGTTATACTGATGTAATGCGTTAAAGGTATGTTTCTAGAATAATTTACTGTACGGCGGGTTGAAACACAACTCAAACAATTATAATCAAAGACTGGCAGGGTCCATTTTATAAAAACAATGAAAGCTGTGGTTTACACTGAATTCAAAACAGCATTTTAATAAGCTTTAGCTTTTTCTGTAACTTTTGAGTATTTCCACTACATCAACAAATTCCACACATATTACATAGTTTATTTCGATATAGTATAGTTACATAGATAATATAAAGAATGAAATGCTGTTTAAATACTTCATGTCACCCTAAGAGACACTGCAGGATTTTTGTCAACTACCCTAATGCATTCAATAGAGCTTGCCTTGTTGGAATGTAGAGTATATAGCAATACTTTTTTCTTATTTGACTTTCTTACAAGACCTTTTTTTTCTGGGTCTCTTGAGCAGAGCTGACTTTGACAAGAGGCTATTGATCGTATTTCTATAGTCATTCTGTACATCAAACTTACTATCATTAGGAAATGTAATGCAACACAGTGTGGAATCAGAATGGCTATGTTAGTGATATTGAGTTACCTGATCAGGGATGTAAATTACTTATTACGCTTGTGTTTAGCCCCGTTTTCTTTGAACATCTCTGGTTCACAGACATAATGAAAAGGTTCCATTAGAATAAAATAAAGAATTATGCACCTGGGTTTGAATTCATTTGACATACATTTTAATAACGTATATCATTTTCCTACAGTGTATAGTCCAAAAAAAGTTTCTTCAATTGTTTTCTGGGCACAATTTGATCTGTTCTTGTAAGACTTTCTTATAGCCACCATTTTGTTTCTCTTGTTTTATTCGTGCCCCATTCAAAGTCCATTTCCCTGTCTTTTCATTGTCTCTAGTATTGATCTCAACTGATTTCTCATTACTACGTGTATGTTTCATTTGCCTCCTCCGTCCATCTCCTATAAAGTTAATTAAAATGGTCCCATGCCATTGCATTTTGTAAAAACAAACACATTTTTCTTGGATTCTCCACATATTAGTTCTGCCCTGTTTTGTTGTTGAATAAGAGGACGCCAAGAAAATTAGTTCCTAAACAAACTCCCTGCTCTTTAAATGCTTGCTGTGTTTTCTTCGTAATTGGTTGGCCCCATTTTGTTTTTTCAATTATGCACGCTGGATTCGCAATTTTTAAGAACGCCATGAAGGCATTTGAAAAGAGAGATTACCTTCCCAATGTTTACAGTTGGGCATAATCAGACTTCTCAGGTGAGCTCGAGCTTGTTGCTTGTCAGTATTCACTTCTTTCTATTGGACTTGAAGGTGAAGGGCTATGACAGAAGCTGACGATTGTAAATAAGAGGCTTTTCATGTAGCAGTATATGCCAACACTCTGCATGAAGAGGTGTTGAAATCCACATCTCTGGTTTGCTTTCATACTTGTAGTGAAGGACAAACACCCTCTTTTTTCCCCTCAACATCTATTCCGCGACCAGGTGTCAGTGAGATGAGATGCATGCGAACAGAAAAGCATGACATAGGCTAACCTATACGTTCCGCACCAGGTGTCTGACCCAACGAAATCCAGTCTATATTGAGCCAAACAAGGCTAATGACATTTTCTTGACCGTCGACATGGCAGTGCAATTGTGCACCTTGCGGTTCTTTATAGTTCAGCTTTAAATAGATGTTTTTTTTCCTCACGCGGCTTTTCTCATCAATGTGATCTTATACAAGCATACTGTCTGCTTTGTTTGACAGTTTAACCGCATGTGGGTGGCATTCAGATATATAGGAGCTAATAACGAGACTGCTAAATGTCACACTCCCATAGCTTTTCCACAGAATTCTTTAATAAACCCAAGGATTCAGAATAAGGTCATGCGAGGGGGTTTATATATAACTGGTAGAACAGGTATATAAGTTAGGGAACATATAGACGTATTCCCTTTCTAGAACAGACTGAAGACTTCATCGGTCAAGCAGCTCCCCTCGGCTGTGTCAGTTACTTTGCTTAGGGTCACAATTTCCCAGAACAGAACCGCTGGTTGTACATAGACACAGATTTATAGATCAACATTGCACATGTTCCAGGCTTTTGACCACTCGGGGACTCAAACTGTTGCAAATATTATGCACATGCTGTATGTATTATAAAATAATAAAGTGCTGTTTTATGGACTGCTTTATATAAGGCACAAGATAGAACACACTATTGATTCAATTATGTCCGAAGAATGAAAACGCTTTAAAGGGATAGTTCACAAAAAAAATGAAAATTCTGTCATCATTCACTCACCCTCTTGTCATTCCAAACCTGTAGGACTTTTATTCTACTGCAGAACACATAAGAAGATTTTTTTTTAATGTTTGTAACCAAAGAACGGTGGTACCCATTGACTTGCATTGGTTTTGTGTTCATGCACAACCCAGTCTCAGGGGAATTTGTGAAATTGTCACAAAATGTAAATCTATTCATTCGTGTTCATTAACACGAATTCCCTATTTTTTTCATGTCACCAGCACGACAATTTTTCATTACACAGACCTGATATCAAAAGAAGTCGCAAATACTTTGGGAGTTGGCTAACCAACACCTTACCTCAACTCAAACCCTAAAATCACAGCCGCCAAGGCTAATTTAGCTAAAAAATGCTAGTTTCACGAGGTGGCGAAGCAATGATAAATGGCTCCCATAACCCCGCCCCTAAACCTAACGTCACAGGGGAAAAGTCATATCACAACAAAACATACAAATAAGATCGTAGGAAATAGGAATTCACAAATGAGCCACCTTGTAAAGTAGATATGAATTCCCATCAGATTGCGTTGATATATATTTATACATATGAAAGATATCGCGTATTAAAGTACTTTTGATGGAATGTCGCGCTGGGTGACACGCAGATATTGCGTGCTGATTGAACCAAAAAAAGGGGGAAATTCGTTTTGATGAACACGAATTAATAGATTACGGTTCATGACAATTTCACGAATTCCCGTGAGCCTGTGTTGTCATGCAATAGTAGCGCCATTGTTCGTAAATTGACTGTTAATGTGTATAATAAAGGCATGTTAATAATAGTACAGTTATAAAAGTAGTCAGTTATAATTATAGTTAAAATATAGTAAATAATAATTTTAAGGTGCTCGACACAGTAAACATAGGTCAACAAATGGAAAACTAAAATGGAAACAGATCATTAAATAGCCTTAATCCCCAAAGTTGTCTTTCAACTATTTTGATAAAGAAAGGCCCAGGACTATCAAAGCAATCACACAGAAATGGCTGATACTGATGTTGTTTACACAGACACAAAGACTGATATTGTCATCGGTGACATTGTCCCCAACCTGCCGAAAAGCCCGGTCTGACACAGGTAACTTTACAGGGATGGCTGAGGAGTTTCGTACATTAATGTTGATAGAAACAATCAACTATCGGTTCATTGGAGGGAAAGTAAAATAATGTCTATCGGTGCGAGAAAGATACCGACCCGACGCTGTGGGAGATGTCAATATTGAAGCAGTGAGAAATATTTCGAGCAAAAGTGGGGCATCTGCATTTCTTAACAGGGGAGAAAAATATCGAGCCACAGTCAGTGGTCTGGGTTGAATGAGCCAGTTATTAACAAATGATTTACTGTAATATTGTTAGAAGTATGTTCAGATATTATCGTTGTCCACATACATCATATAATCTTAGTGGTGAATGATGTATAAAGTTTTTAAACTACATTGTATAATGTTTATTAGATGTAGATGTACAGTACAAATTCCATTTGGCTTTGTTGTGTAAAGATCAATAAAGATTTGATTCCGCTCTCTAACTTTCATTCATCCAGGTCATTGTAGAATATCTGGTTAAAATTCAGCTAAAAGAAACCAGCCTTAGAAGACTTTGTTCTCTGTGTTTGTGGAGGGCGTTTGGTATCCAGATCCTCATCTGAGGATCTTCACCATCATCTGAGAAACTGTCAGTGTTCAGTGTGGGCCTAATTATTTGATGGGCACAGGGGACCAAAGTAAAACCTTTCCAATGATCTCTGAGCACGCCTCTCATCTTTTCACTCAGGGGGTCTGTAACAGTAGGGAGGGCTTTTCTACTTGAAAGGGCCTGTATTAAAATGCTCTTTTAGAGAATGAATTTCTGCTGTCTTAAGCCGATTGAGCAAAACAAATCTCTCTTAAAGTAAAATCTGGTGGCAGCGGGAGAGCATGCCACAATAGCTAGAAGAGAGAGAGAGAGAGAGAGAGAAAACAAGAAATGATCCGGGTGGCTTAAAATGGCAAAAATGAGAACTGAAACTCAAGTTGAAAAATAATGCACTTAGTGAAAGTCCACTTCACTTAGGGCCCTTTAAATACACGGAAGTAGTTTTTCTTCTGTCCCATCGCTAAGTTGATTATAAAAGTTATAGGTTTAAAGCCTGAAAGCTAATTCAGCATGTGGGCAGATTATATGCTAATGGCCGTTTTCTTTGGTCTCATAACAAGGTAAAAGGTCATTTTTTGTTCGAGGCACAGAGATATTAAGGTTAATATGGTGTGGGTTTTATTTAACGTAGGAGTGGAAGGGCAGCGTCTTTTTTATATTAATGTTTGTGTGTTTTAGCGTGCACATATGTGCTAACTTGACACTCGATGAGCTACGCTAGGCTTCCAGGCTCATAAAGATTTTAAGAAGGCCCTTTTAAAGAAAGAAGAGTCTTTAATGAGGAACAAAACATGCTGGAAGTAAATGACCTCGCTAATACCGCTGCCATTTTCTGCCTGTCATAGCATCTTAAGTAGCTTTGTGTTACAACAATCTCGTCTCAGTTTTTTAAGCACGTCTGCAAGTCATGATTCCGGCATATTTTTCCACCTAATCCTTAATAATAATCATCTCTCTTAATCTTTCTTGAAGGAAGGTTACAGATAAGGAAAAGGGTTGCATGTGCTTAGCATTTTTGCATTTGGTACACAGTGTATGTTCTCTGGAGAACAGGATGTCCATTTTTGAAAACGTCTGGGTTGTACACTTTGTTACAAGTGTCCTAGGCTGAACGCTCTGTCCTAAATCATTTTGAATACAGTCACATTTCAGCATGTGTTGCGTTTCTCCATCCCAACTGTCTTGTTTTCTTTCCGTCCTCACTTCCCACTGTGAATAATAACATCCAACCGCAAGAGATAAAATGCGATTTAGAGAAACGCTGACGACTTTGTTCTTCAAAACATTGTCAGTGTTGTTTGGCTAAAGCTTAAAGCTTGGACACATGTTTCAGACCGTTTTTTCCTCGTCATCCTTTAATCCCCCTGCACCTCTCCACATCCCACCCACCTTCAGTCAAGGTTGTTTTTCCCCTTGCGTATAATAGCCACCAATCCCAACCTCCCCCACACACACCCTTATATTTTGATCTCTCTTCATTTTTCTTTCTGTCTGTAATCACTCCACTGTCATCCGTCCATCCTGGATTCGCATCTTCTGTATGGACCCTGCGTTTGCGTCTGTCTTTCCTCCTTTGAGGTTGCAGCTGGTCAGCCCGGGCTGGGAAAAATGTGCCTGCGGCTATTACAAGCAGCTGGCGTTCAGAGAGATGGACGGAGAGGGAATGGGTGGCGTGGTGAGACTTTGGGGCACATCTCTGCTTTCAGCACATGCTGAGGGGTCCAAATTCAATTTCGTTCGCTTCACTACATTTAAATTTATGATTTGAGACATGGAGGAATATAGTAACCTGTTCTTGAAATGGCCTTACCCGAGTATGCAAGCGCTACCGAAGTGGCTCCTCTGGAAATGATAGTTTGGCGTGCTGTGCACATGCCCTGTTGGCATAATATATCATGATTTCCCATGATTCATTGACCTTTCAAGCATAGTGCGACTGTCATGTCTGACTGCATTTTGATACAAGCTGAAAGCAAATGTTTGCATTGATTAAGCTGTAAAACCTAGTAAGCGGTACATCACTTTCATTCTCAGTTAGCGACACAATGTTTTTAGGGATGCTATGTTCTCTTTCATGGTTTTGGCTTTTATAGCAATACAACTGGGATTGTATTGGTTTCAACCAGCTGTAGTAATTGTCACTACATGCTATTTGCAAGCGCTTGTCTGCTCGCTCTGGTTGGTAACAAAGTGCCAAAAACTTGTCAAGCGAATGAAACAATGACTACTTTGTCAAACGTGTTGGTGGAATTATGACACTGGGACAACTGCAACAAACACGCTTTTAGTGTTCTCATTTTGAGGTGCAATTTATTTTGTTCCTCGTGCCGATTTAAATTCAAAGCATAAAACATAAATAAATCAACATAGTCACAGCCTATATATATGTAAATATATTTATTATAAAATCTGGATTTCATATTATTATAGAATGACTGTATCTCAACCATCCTGTATCTCCTCCCTTCTTCTGTCACACTTTAGCCTTAAAAACATTTTAGGTTAGTCTTTGCTACAATGCAAATAATCCAGCGCCGCCGCATTTGTTGCGTTGTGAAACATGTACGTATGCCAGATATGTGGATGTACCAATCTGATGTCACGGGAATTCGTAACTAAGGAGGTTATTTGTATTCATTCGTACGATGTGAAAAAAGCAATACTGAAGCCCTCCCTAACCCCACACCTAAACCTAACGTCTCTTGCGCAATAGCAAATAATACTACAACATACGAATTAGCTACCTCATTAAATAGTTACAAAATCCAGTAGATGGTGTACGAGATGCTTCACAATTAGGTTATATGAAATATATAGTTGTGCTATTCTGCCCAGGTTTGGCTTACACAAACTTTCCCGGCAAAGTGTGTAAATATAATTGAGGAAACATAAACAACCTGCCATATTGGGTGAGTATTTGACAGCTTTACTTACCACAGTTGACTATTACCTTCATTTGGCAGGTGTCGATTTCAAACAGTGAACACAACATATTTCATTATCACATTCGTGGCATAAAAATAGTAGCGTATATTGAAATTAAAGCTGTGTAACTCATTTAACTTGACAGCATGATGTTCAGGCGTTTCTGAACCAACGTAGCACGTAGCAAGTAAATGAATACAGAATGTATGTTTACATTATAATGTAAAAATAATAGGACAAGGCTTGTTGTAATGAAAAACTCCGGAAACTTTGTTGTTACTGATGCATTCCTTGCATTTATAACATACCTGTATCTGTTTTCCTGTTAATTTACAGTTTCTCAACAAGACCAATTTAAATGCAAGTTAGCTATAACGGCTTCCCGTTGAACGGCTCTGTTCTTCATTAGTATTCTGCTCAATCGTGCAATTCACCCCAACCAAACCCAGACGTAGTCATTAAATATGTTCTATAGTGTGAATGTCTCCGAACGCGTTGTGCTCGATAACACCTGTTCATCTACCGTACCTCTGTCCTTCTCTATTGTAAGAATAAAGCCTCTGTGGGTGTATTGTGTTTGCGTGTCTAAAATTGCAAGTATGCCCCCGTCGGACCTCGACGTGCACACGCGTGTGCGTATGCATGCCTCTGCCCTAACTTCTGCTCTCTCTGTTGCAGCTGGAATTCCACGTGTTCCTCAGCAGAATAAAACGACATTGATTGTTAGCTCAGATGTCGGGAATGGGGGGTGGCGGTGGTGGAGGAAAGAAAAGACTAGGAGCCAAAGAAGAGGAGGAGAGTGAAAAATAGAGGAAAAGTGCTTGTCTGTGCTTTGGCAGCCAGTTGTGGATCAATAAGTGACTTTAAGAGTGAACGTGAAGGGTAAAAGCAGAACTTGGGATGGGAGAGATGAAACCCCGACGGTTGGCTTTTAAAAGCAGAATGTCATGCTGTCATTTCAGATACGTTCCCTACTGTCCTCAGACCGAGCTGTTATTAATAATTAAACAATGTCAAGATGATGACCCCGGAGTTACACTGATTAATGGGGGAATTTCAATTATTCACATTTTGGAATGGGCATTTTACGCTTTGCTCTTCTCACAATTCAGGCCTCCAAAAACGCACGTCTGGTTGCATAATATAAAATATTAAATGACGCATTTTGCCCCGGCTTTGAAATTGTGTGATTTGTATTGTCCAGGCGCTAAAGGATTCTCCAGGTGTCTCGATCTAATATCGGCCGCTTCATCGGTTTGTCTGAAACCCCTCGCGGCTTCTTCTGCTGCTGTGTTGGAGATATTGTTTAAGGTTCATGTTGTCGTTGACAGAGCCCAACAGTGAGAAATTGGCTCGTGGCAAATCTTCACAGGGACTGCCTGCCATTAATGGTAATGGAATGCCATTAGTAGGCTCGGCTCCAATAGCACAGAGGCTCTCTCTTTCCTCCTCCTCCTCCTTCCTTTGTCTTTCTCCTGCTCCATATCTAAACAGACAGTAAGGAGTGGGTGGAGATGTGTTGTTAATTTGCTGCTGTTGTGTGGAGAGTAGGCTGCCTCTAGTGCTTTGTTTCACTACAGATTGGGAATCTAATTGATATGTTTCTCAGACAGTGTTACGGCGCTGCTCAGCGCCGCCGCAGGGGTGGTCTTCAGGTGGTATTTATGTCAAGTGAAAAACAATGGCGCTTTTATGAGCGTGAGAACCCAGAGCTGAGGTTGCGTGCCTCACCTGAAGGAACAGAGCGGGGAACATTTAAAGGGGAATATCATGAAATATGCAATTGTTCCTTCATCTTTCGAAATGAAACCGTTTGATGTGATGTGGTAACATGATGTACTTTCAGAACTTGAAACTTCTTTGACAAAGTTCAATCTTATTCTAAGAGAACAGCTTGTAGTATAAACAACACTCTGTTCTCCTTTAGTAATGACACAAGAAGGAATAAACACACAACTGAATATTAAAACTAGCAATTTAGCAACTAGCAACTTAGCTTACCGTTTTTGAAGTAATAAGCAGGGGTTAAATTGAGATTTGTTATGTGCCAGGGTTCTGTTGGGGATTTTTAGGGGTGCGTATACGAAGCTTATAATTGTATTAATTGACACCTTAAAATGAGATCCCTTTGCTATATATCCCTGTTGAAAAAACAGCATATGCTGGGTTAGGTATGTTTAGATATTGGTTTAAGCTGGTCATGTGCTGGTTCTTCACCAGCTTAAAGCAGCTAAGGACCAGCACATGACCAGCATCAAAACATACCTGACCCAGTATATGCTGGTTATTTCAACAGGAATGAACAATAAACTGCTGATCACTGACTCAAAGCTACTTGTAAGAATAAAATCCTTCTGTAGGCCTATGACCTTTCCTTGTGTCAATATCAAATATCGTATTTATTAATGTCCGCAGAATTGTATGTATGACCTGTGTATTTCCAGTACTTTTCTGCCAAAGCTTCATACAACATTCGCAATGATTGAAATGACCCATTAACTTGTGCGTCGTTGCTCCGGCACACATCATGAACAAACCGCATTAAACGCTTGAATTTGATTGAAATTACACCATTTGGAAGTCGCGCCTTTCTTTATTACAAACATCTCATTATGACTTGAAACGTTAAAACAACAGTGCGCACCGGACGAGAAGCGGTGTCGCGCATCATGTCTACAACTCACAAATAGGCATTGCACGGCTGGGCGCTGCAGAAAGGAAAGGTAACACAAGCATGAGGTGCGTTCCAAACAGAGAATCTCCCTCCGAAGGGCCCTTTGGGAAGGGGACACCATACAAAACGTCACTTAGTCCAAATAAAGAGAAAATTACGTTGTTTTTATTGCTCCTTTTGCCAAGTGAATTTGAATCGGACAATCGCGTTTTTCCCTTCAGAGCTTACACATCAAGAGCTTTAATCTTCGAAGAGAATAGGGCATAGGGATGATCACTTCGGAATGGAACGCAGGGAAGGATTTCTGCACGCACGCTGTTATGTACGGCTGCAAGTTGGATTACTACGTTGCATATAGATCCGTTTTTCCACAATTATAAATGTAAGTTTATACACTGACAAAAAAAAGCTAAAATGTTACTTGAATTTGAGATTTATACTGGGGCACAGCATATTTATACTGGGGCACGACGGAGTGCTGCTCCATAACACCAAAAGTGCCCCACACATGTAGGAGCAGAGCCAAACGGTCAGCCTATGTGCCTGCCCAATTTAACCCCTGGTAATAAGGAATATGTAGAATAGATGAGAAGGCATGATTATTCCATTTGATATATATATATAAGATAAAAGTGGGTTTGGAGATAGTTTCCAAATGTTCTGTTCTTGGCAGTAATACAACATCTGGCTATTACATTAGGAATGTTACTAAAGATTAAACTAGGTCACTACCCTGTCACATTGGCCCAACTCTTCAGTAAGTATGACATGATTGAACATTTTCATTTGGTGGATGAGTCCATTTTTAGATTGTTTTGTGAGCCTTTCACAATGTAATTCAGGCTTTTAAAGGGGTAGTTCACTCAAAAATGAAAATTCTGTCATCATTTATTCACCCTCTTGTCATTTCAAACCTGTATGACTTTCTTTCTTCTGCAGAACACAAAATAAGATAGTTTGAAGAAAGCTAGTAACCAAACAGTGCCCACACTCATTCACTTCTAATGTATGGACACAAAAACAATGCGTGAATGGGTGCCCGTTACCAACATTCTTCAAAATATCTTCTTTTCTGTTCTGGTGAGGGTGAGTAAATGATGACAAGATTTTCATTTTTGGGTGCAATATCACTTTAAAGGCCAGAGAGTCTCTGTACTGAAGACTGAAGACTGACCTATATAAAAAATATTGTGTAAAATAATTATTCATTGATCTCCGGGGGTCTGCAGCATGCGCAAATACTGGGAATAAGAATTTTGAAACCCACAAACGGAGCAGCGCACACAGGGGTGTTTTGACCTTTCGGGTCAGATGTGTTAAATTTACAGTTTCATTGAAATGATCTTGACTCCGAGGCAATTCATTTTGAGCTGTTTGAGTTTGAAAGTGTTTGTACTGGTTTGTCATTGCATTATGGGTCTAAAATTAATTTAAATGTAACATATCCTACAATAACTATGCCGACAACTGTTTAATGATGCACGAGTGGATCTAATTTGAAAGACACATGCACACGACACTAATGCACGTGCGTACGCACACACACACACACACACACACACAAACTTTAATCTGAGCATCTCAGTCTCACGCTGAGGCCAGCAGGAGATGAGATCAGAAGAGAGTAACACCACATAACTAATTAAAGTAGAGAGATTTTCTAATAATATACTGCTCTCTGGGTTACCACTGGAGGGAGAGAGAGAGAGAGAGAGAGAGAGAGAGACGGTGAAGGAGAAGGAAAAACTGAGTTTGTCAGCCAACATTTTTGCTGACTCATGAGTTATAAACATGAGCGGGGCAGCCGATGGCCGTGGATCAACCTGCCGTGTCTGCGGATAAAGAAATGGGTGAGAGAGTACTCTCTTCAAAGCAGATATATTTCAGGCTCGCGTGATTGACAGCATAACTTTTCATTCTGGCGTTTTAATGCATTAATATCAGTCCGTATAATTTCCAGTGTGCCATATTTATGGGACACGTTTGATACGTTTTTGTGATTAAAATGGTTAGCGCAAACTCCGAGTTATTCTTTAGTGCTTCGTATTTTATCTTCACTAGGTGTATAACAGCATTAAGTACATACTTATTAGTCGGTGTCCTGAATGACCGACAGCACTGCAGGAACACGGCCAACACAGTCTCATGACGAATGTGTCACATTCTTACGTATCAGCAGATGGCTTTGGATAATGTGACCGCTGTGTTTACTATCAGGCACTTGGATTCAACCGTAGGAGGCTTGCCAGTGCATACTAGGGTTCAGGAAGTAAAGAAATATGGAATTTAGACAAAATGATTTGTTATTACAAAAGAAGACCAGATTCCATTCCATTCCATTTTCTACCGCTTGTCCGAACTACAATATCTTCATATTACAACCTGGATGGAGTGGCAGACCAGATGTTCCTTCGAAATAAGTGCATTTGGGAACCCAGTTGAGCATTGTATAATACATACATTAGAAAAATTAATGATGGCAAACATGAATGTTGATGCATACATATTTACATATATGTATACATATATATATATAGTAAAGTACAGTACAGTACAGTACAGTACAGTACAGTACAGTACAGTACAACAGAACAGAACAGAACAGAATATTACATTACATTACATTACACTACACTACACTACACTACACAACACAAAAATAGAATAGAATAGAATATAATAGTATAGTATAGAATAGAATAGTATAGTATAGTATAGAATAGTAGTATAGTATAGTATAGTATAGAATAGAATAGGTATAGAGTAGTATATAATAGTCTCGTATAGTATAGTATAATATAGTAGAAAGTATATAGATAGTATAGAATAGAATAGAATAGAATAGAATGCACCCCCCGCCACACAGACACGATGGATGTAATATAGTGTTGGCTTGCTCACCGGGAGACTGCATTTATTTATTCATTTATTTATTTATTATCTATTAGAATGATCTTGCTTGTTCTATAAACACATGCACTGTGCTGTTTCTGTTTTTTTTTTTCCTGTAAAGCTGCTTTGGAACAATGCACATTGTGAAAAGCGCTATACTGTATAAATAAACTTGAATTGAATTGAATTGAATGTAGTACTGTGGATTCACCACAATTTCTCTGCCGGAGTGCAGCACGGCAGGCAAATCATCCAGCTCTTGGGAAATAACCTGCTCTCCTATGGCCAATTAGTCAATTAATTGCTTATCAGTTCCAATTTATAATCCCTTTAAATGAAAAGACATGTCTTTTATGTTCTCTCCCCACTTCTCCCCCTCTCTGTTTTTCTTCGCCGTTTCTTCCCACTGTTCCCTGTTCTCACCTGTCATTTTTAATCTGCGAGACTGAGACGTTTAATTGTTGACTGCTCTCATTTAGTTCTCAACACTTCCTTTTGTCTTTCACCTCCTTGTCATCATCAGCTTTCGAGGTGGGGTGCTGGGGGTTATGCTCGACCTTACAAAGAAGCCCAAACCCCTTGTCACCCTCCCCGATTTGGGGTAGCGGTGCCAGGTAACCTTTTCTGTGACCCGGTAGGAGGTAATTGATGCGGAACATTGCGTTTTTCACATCCTGTCAGTACTGAACATTACTGACGTCTCCTTATTGAATCAGACTAAAATAGATTCACACAAAATTGCGCGCGCACGCACACTCACACATAGTCGTATCCGTTGTTCTGTGGTTTAATAAAAAAGAGCAACATTAGACTAATTTGCATGAATAGAAGACCTTGCGTGTGTTTACTATGAAAGCACAATGCTTTTGCTGTGTATTGTTTTGAGCACTAATAGAAAAAGTCTGCAATTGCAGAAAGTCTGTTGTATTCTTCTTTGAAAGGTCTGTCTGAATGCACTGATTGCAGGTGCTTTTTTAAAGTAGCAGAACTATTGATTGTGTTTCTTTGGCTTATAAGTGAAGAGCCAATATTCTCCACAAAGAGAATAAAGACTTTTGTGTGCTGAGTTAGACAATTACCCCACTGCCGGTGAATACATTTTCAGAACCCAATTAAATGTGTGAGGCAAAAACAATTAAATGCACCAATATAAACATTGTCTTTAAAACAGCAGGAAGAGCAAATGCCTTCAGCAACAGTTGAATCAAACACAAGGGGTGGGGGAGATGAAGAGATGAGGTAATGCTTTATTTTCTCAGGGTTATGGAAAACAGAATTTTATAATCGCAATTTTGAGGCCTAAATGTCATGGCATGGTCTTGAAGTGAAAATGTCTTGTCAATTCATAGTAAATGCTATAGTTAAAAGAACAGTTCACCTATAAATTACAATTTACATTTACTCGGCATCAAGTTGTTCTAAATCTGTATACATTTCATTGTTCTGATGCACTCAGAGAAATATATTTGGAAGAATGCTTGTAACCAAACAGTTCTTGGCCACCATTGACTACCATTGTAAGAAAAATTTGCTTTATAAATTTCTTTGTTCTGTTGAACACAAAAGAAGATATTTTGAAGAATGTCGGAAATACTTTTGACTACCATTGTACATTTTCTAGGTAGTCAATGGTGGCCAAGAACTTTTTGGTTACAAACAATCTTTCAAGCATCTAATGAACACAGACATTTATACAGATTACGAACAACTCGAGGGTGAGTAAATGATGAAATTTTATTTTCGGTTGAACTGTACCTTTAATCTGTCAAATCTTAATATCATCTATAAACCAACCTGGTAAACAGATGTTCTTTGTATAAAAAAGGAAGCGGCGATCCTTAACATTTGTTGGTTCAAAATAAACAAAAGTATGTAAATGGACAAATACTGTACATTAAAACAGAGACTGTCCCGAATCGCAAAGATAAGCTTTTAATGTGAAGTTGAGCTGTTTCAAGATTTCAAGACTCAATATTGTGTCAAATACAAAGTTTTATTAGTATGAAACTTGCAGTGCAATAAAGTGTGATCACTTCATTAGACGGGAAAGGTGAAAGAAATAGTCGACTTAATCCATATAAAGATAAGTACTTATTAGCCACTAGGTTTGTCACGGTTCCATAAACATATTTTAAGATACTATACCAGCTGAAATATCCCAATCCCAGGTATTATTGCGATGCTGTTTCATGTTCATAATTAAATCGACAAAATAGACCAAAATTCCTTAATACACAGATCTAAATGAAACATGTTGTATTTAGTAAACTGTATTAGACTCCACACTACACTATTTGGAGAATTAACTATAGAAATTGGATAAGTTTTAGCAAATACTAGTATACTTTAATATTGAATTTAGATTTAAAAACACTAGTGTCTAGGAATCTTAGTAAAGTTTACTGTAGTAACTACTAAATATTTTTTTTTACATGGAATTATTTCAACCAATGTGCAACAAATTACATTTAACACGATGCTTATAAAGGAAAATGTTAGTGTTACATTAAATGTGTCTAAAGCGGCCAGTAGAAAGCGGTTTTCTGTTTGTGTCAGTGAATCATTCAACCAACTCGTTCAAAACAGCTGGTTCATTCAAGAGCGAAGCAAGTGTCTTGATGAATGACTCACTGAATCATTACCTCATCCGAGTCTTTCAAAACACGGATTCCTTTAGGAGAGAAACGTGGAAAAAAGACAGATGTAAGGGTTCAAATGAATGATAAGGCACATATACAACATTAGTTACGGCACAACGCCACTACCGTATAATAAATAGAGCAGCATGCTTCTGTAGCACCGATACACCGCTGCTTACTTTGGCTAAGGCCCACCCAAGAGGACATATGACTGACAGGTAAAGCAACCAATCTTGTTTCGTTATGTGCAGCGTCATGTTTAGAGGAGTGGAAGCCACTTGCTGTGCGTGTGTTCACTACAAGGTTAAAAGCATAGGTCACATTTCGGGTATGGGTCACCATATCTGACCAATAGGTCACTTTCACTTCATTTAAGTAGAAGATAAGTAGAGTAACCTGTCATATTTTGTTTCAAACAGAGATGGCAATATAGAGGCAAATGTTACGTATTGCAGCTTTAATTATAAAAAATACAAAGACTAGATAAAGATATGGGACTATTATAATGGCAGGATGAGTGAGTTAGCATAGTATCTATATCTTTTACAAGGTGTGTCCATATGTGACTATCTATTGTGCTCAAGAGGACAGAAATTGTCAGACTGTTTGTGTGTTTATGATCCTCTTGAGAGCCATCTGTTACACAGATTAAGGTTTAGCTATTCTGCAGGGGTCTATGGGATCACTCTTTCATTAAAGATAAAAGATAATGGAGCAAAGTATAAAGATGTAACCGAAAATACGAGTCACGGGCTTAAATCCTTATTGACAGCAGAAGAAACGGTAATACGAGACCTGGAAGAAAAACAGAGGGCATTCATTTTATCCTTTTGATAATTGTTTTGTGCATTGATAACCGGCCCCCAATACAGACAGGTGTAATTGCTTTAGTCTTTCAACAGTGCATATAATGAACCCCTGTATCATCACAGAATGACAGCAAGTGTCATTTTCTATTCTCTTATTGTGCCACTCACTCATACACACACACTCACGTTCACGTCCTCATATGGAAGAACCTACAAACACACAAATGTATTCGTACTTCTCTGCAAGTGTTTAGTTTTCCGCCTCAAGGACTTTATTGAGATGAAATGTCAGTTTTAATGGAAAATGTGATAGAAACAATATAACAGTACAGAATATTGCCCGAGTAAAGAACTTGCAAAGGGATTGTGTGAATGCGTGTGCGCGAGTGTCTATTTGTCAGCCTGTGTAATAGAATACCGGCCCTCCGTGTCTTTTTGAGTATAGTTTCCAGGCATAGATAAGCCATCGGTCTCGCTATAAGAGTGGACATACATTTTGGCACAAGTTCACTTTTGTGTGTGTGTGTGGCATCATCAAACAGGAGGGTCCCTTCACTTTGGACTCGGGGGACGTAGGGGAACACATTTAAGATGAAGTCATTTTAGGGGAAAAATGTCAGCAGTCATACTTCAAAGGCTTTCAGGGGAAAACACACATCACCACAGTGTGTGTGTGTTTCTGAAGGTCATAAGTGTAGCTCTAGGCAGAAGGAACATACAGCTCATTATATGCTTGTACATTCTGAGTGAGTTCATTTGCAACCCCTTCCTGCTGCTGTCGCCCTGGACGAAAAGAGTTTGAGGTGGCGGTAATGGCTGATGAGGTCCCCTCTAGTGTAAACCAAAGGTGAAGCCCAATTTGCATACATCTGCTACAGTATACTGTACAATAGCGAGTAGCTTTCTAGTGTTGAAGTACATACTTTTGTATACAGCAGTATGCAATAATTGCATCTCTGGCTTGTTTATGTTTTCACATATAGACAGTTTCATCGGACGCGCGCGCCTGACCCCCAGTTAACTTCCGGTTTGTGTTTGGATATAGCGTCTAATAATATAACTATTTATTTTGTATTAAATTTATGTTAATATTAAGTTGTATTATTACTTTACTGTATAATAACTGTATAATAAAAAAGATTTGTTGAATTTTGTTTTTGTTCATTTTATTAAATAAACAATTTGTTGAATGGGTCCTGTAGTTCGGTCGCATTTAAAGAGACCGTATGGTACATTGACATCTAGCGGTTGAGCACGGTATCAGAGTCTTAATTCAAAATATTGGAGAGACAATTTTAGCCAAGTTATTGTCAGAGCCGGGGCTCGAACTCGGGTCTCTTGTGTGAAAGTCTGATGCTCAAGCCTTAAACCACAGGAGAGTGATGAACCCAAAAATAACAAAGGAAAGGAACGGAAATCGTCAATAACAGAAGGTAATCCCAAAGGGAAATCCACAAAAAATAATCCAAAAATTGTATAGATCACAAAGGAGAAATAGGAGAAAATCCTCAAAATACACAACTGAGAAATAGTTACACAAAAGCAGCAAAAAAGGCAGTTTGCAAGTGCAAGTACAGACTTTCCCATGAGATGGCTTCGAAACACACTAAACACCAAGCAGAGAAACTGAGAGATAGAACCATTTAAACACAAAAGCTGAATGAGGCACATGTGAGAGCAACCACAGAGATTACAACTAAAATTAACTGAACAAGGAAAAAAACCTGAGGACCTCTAGAGGCCAAACGCAGCATAACAAGAAAGAAATGCTGTCAGAAACGGTTCTTCTCGGTTTCTTTCGATTGTTATCAGAAATAATCTACAGGCACTCTATTGTTTGTGAATGTGTACCGGAAGTTAAATTGGGGTCACAAAAGTGTGCATGAGCTGTAACGTTTGTTTATGTTAAGATAAAACCGTCCGCACAATGTAATGTTTGTGACACCGCTGCGCTGCCCTAACCTATAACAGTATTTGTGATGACCAAAACCATGTTTTATGTTTGTTGAATGGTTGATCCAGCAGAACTTTAGTCACAGTAGTATTCGAATGTTAAAATAAAATTTTTGTTGTCAACCATGAATTTTTTTTTTTTCAGAAAGGCAGAAAAAGTAGTAAAGCACTATTGTTTTTCTATTAAGATGCACGATTACAGTTATTTACTTGCGGTGCTTAATAGAGGGTCTGCATTGACGTCACTTTCCCAGGTGAACGTGCCGGGACACAAGACTAGAAAATGGCTGCATTCAATAGGAGAAACAAAGAAACCGCGGGACTTAAACACGCAATTATTTGCTGAAATTACAAGCAGCTGGAGTCGAAGGTGATCCTTACGACTACCTTACGATTTACAAAGGAATAAGGTTTTCTTAGACACTCTAATGTTGCAATGAATTGCGTTTCCTGATATTGTAACCATTCGTTTTGCCCAGTGGGAAAGTGACGACACGTGCATACCCTCTATAGAAAAATAAGTTTTAATGGTTGAATGTTACGCTTAGTTTATTTCTGACTTCTGAGAGAAGTTGAATTCCATTCCATTCCATTTTCTACCGCTTGTCCGAACTACCTCGGGTCACGGGGAGCCTGCGCCTATCTCAGGAGTCATCGGGCATCAAGGCAGGATACACCCTGGATGGAGTGCCAACCCATCGCAGGGCACACACACTCACTCATTCACTCACGCACTCACACCCTACGGACAATTTTTCCAGAGATGCCAATCAACCTACCATGCATGTCTTTGGACCAGGGGAGGAAACCGGAGTACCCGGAGGAAACCCCCGAGGCACGGGGAGAACATGCAAACTCCACACACACAAGTCGGAAGCGGGAATCGAACCCCCAACCCTGGAGGTGTGAGGCGAACGTGCTAACCACTAAGCCACCGTTTATTGCTGCTGCATAATGCAGGTGCTGTTTTACTGTACATGCTGTTTAAAAATGTTTGCACTAAGCTATATGGTAGCATGAAGTTCCATACTTTGTATTATTTCCCCTCTTAGTAAAGAGAGTTATAATTACCTCTTGCAACTGATCTTTTATTTTAAGTGTTCAATGAATAACAGTTGTTGCGACCCACCACCGTTTCGCCTTAAAACTCATACTTATTCATATGCAGTCACTAGTCAGCATGCCCTGAGCAAACAGTTTGTGGCCTTGGTTTTTACTTTGAACTATTATTTCATTATACAGCAGCTTAAAACAGATCTACTAGTTCAAGCTTGGAAATGAAAACAACCCCTGTACCTTTAGTGGTTATTAACCAGAGTTAGGACAACAACATAAACAATATATGTTGTTTAATGGGGTCATATGCACGAACACGTGTTTTCTGTGTCTTTGGTGTGTTTTAAGTTGCCCATGCATGTGTTAGACACATAAAATTGCAAAAATTAAAGTGTCAGAACAAAAGATGCATTCTATCTAAAAGCAAATGCTCACCCAGACCTGCCTGAAACGCCTCGTGTAACCACACCCCCACAAATCTACGTCAGTTCGTGGTGTGATTTGACTAAGAGCGCCCAAATGTATACGCAAGAAAGATGGGTGTACCTGTCAGTACAATTGCTTTGGAACCTGATGTTCCAAATATGGTAAGAGGCGTTACATTTCCGTCACACGCTTGCAGAATTCGACCAATCAGTACGCACTGGTTAACTGGCCAATCATAGCACACCTCGCTTTTCAGAGCGATGAGTTTTGTTAAAAATCTGCGAGTTTTAGAGAGACGGGGCAAAGAGGAGATACAAACATGCACGGTATGTGGAAAATACAGCGTTTTTTTAACCTCAAATCGTGTATACACATTGCATTACATCCAAAACAAACCATAATATTCGTTAGCCGTGTCATAGGACTCCTTTAAAGGGTCTGTGATACTTTGTGTTTTTTTAGCTCAATTTTGAAGACTTTTGAATGGTAAGTTAGAGCTTTCTGTGAAATAATAAATTTTTCCAGCATGGTCAAAATGTTTTTTTAAATAAAAAGAATAATAACTGAATTTCATTCTACTTTAATCCTACAGCCCCAACGCTGAATTCGAATAATAAATCTGCGCTGCGTTAAAGGCACCCAGTTGAATTCTAAAGGGTGCAGAACCCTGGTTAAAACCTCAGCTCTAAAACAAGCTTCAGGTTTGAAATGAAGTAATTTTGTCATCTCCCAATTCTGAAATTCAGTTTTGTCCCTTTACTCCCTTATCATATTCTTCAGCCCGCGAGGTTTTTATTCTCTACGCTTTTCATCACTCACATTTTGTGTGTCGGGTGCATGTGGTTTTGTATTCTGGTGAGTGTCTCCACTCCGACACAGAAACGGTTTTAAAAGCTTTGCCATTTTTGAGATGAAAGAACAAAATTACTACAGCACTTAAGTATGGCCTCCACTTGTAGCTACTGTTTATCTTGTCGATGACCAACCCATGTGCTCTGGCCGCACTCGTTTCCTAGGGACAGACTGCATGGAAGATCAAAAATGAATATATTCATGTATTTTTCAGAAAGATAATAAGGTCCACTTTGGCTTTTCTGGAAGTTTGCATAATCCTTGCAACAATGTATTCATTAGGAGGTTAATAATTGATTATCAGTCTTGTTGATGAAATGCCTCAGAGACGCTTCAGCAAATGTTTGCTGTGATGTTGCCGTTCCCCTTTATTAGTTGTATTAGTCTTCGCTTAACCTTCTACTTTTTGCATTCATGCAGAGCAAAACCTTATAGTCGTTTTTATATTAGTCGTGTAAATGCATCAAAGTGATCGTTTTGATAGGAAACTATCTAGAAATGATAGCTTCTGTATTTTGAAAAACAAAACACCATGTCGTCAGATTATTAGTGTAGCTACAGTATTATTCGAAATGTCTGCCAGAAATGGTCCATTTGCAAAAAAGAATTTGTGAAATGTGCCTTTTTGAATTTCACAAAATACTGGTACTGTATGAGTGTGAATATTTGGCAGGGTGTGTGTGTGCACGTGTGCTTTTAGTGGACGCGAGGGACACGGGGTAACACAGATGAAAGCAAAGAAGTTATTTTAAGGTAAAATGCTAGGAGTTGGACTTCAAAGGCCTTCAGAGCTGAAACATAGGCCAATTGCAGAACAGGACTGTTTTCTCACTTCGAGGGCTTTTAATAAATGCATTCAATCACACACGTTTATCTCCAGCTTTATTACTTTGAACTGTTTCTCCCACAGGACCTAACGTAACAGCAGTCTAGTGTTATAAATTATTAAAACCATGGGTTGAAACGAAGAAAAAGCCTTTTGATTTCGAAGGAAAATACAGGAATATGCTCTTTTGCGAACGCACTTACTGTACCATGGTTTGTGGGTCAGTTTGTATAATAAGTTTATGCAATAAATTAGATTTCTGAAGGCCTGCATGTGCTGTCATATAAAGTTTGGAGTTTTTTCAAATACTGTTATATTTCAGACCTTGAGCATTGTGGAAGGGCCGTTAAAATGGTTATGCCTCTTCAAGCTGTTTTTGAACCCAAGATCTTGCCCTGTGTGAATAGGCCCTAAGAAGTGTACATAATTAACCAATTATACAGTGCTTCCTAAAGACCGACTGGTTGTTCAACCCATCTCCCCAAAACCCACCGATTATTTGATTTTAATTTAATTTCGCACATCTCTAGTGTATTTGCACAGAACCGCTTCTCTTAAGAAAGGTGAGAGCTGTATTCGCTGTACCATAACTGAGCAATTAACCTTCTTATTGTTTCAGAATCCAGGTAACAACCCCCGAGACCTCGAAAACAAAATAAAATCATGCAGCGCTCGAGATGAACAAACTGTTTCTCATCCCTATGTTCTCATCACTTGTATTACTGTTAATCAAAACTGCTTTCTCTCTCTCTCTCTCTATCCCTCCCTCTCTCTCCCTCTCTCTCTCTCTCTCTCGCTCTTTTCCGCATTTCTTTTTCTGGATGTCTGGAGTCTAATCATAACCTGTCATGTCCATACAGCATCAACACATTCATGTTTTTGGTTGCTTGTGTTTTAATGGTTATGTCAAGGCTGGGGAAAAATGTCATGCAAAGTCACAGACAAAACGGCGTAATTAGATTTCGGTTTAGGAAATCATGATTATCATTGTCTTCTGAATGGCACTTTTATTTATTACCCATAATGCTCTATGCAGGAGAACCCTTTTAATGGTTGTTCCTCACCTCATGGAAACCGTCTATATGTATATATAACCTATGCACATGGCATGAGGTTAAGACAGGATGGCGAAACATTTGGCAGGAAAAAGATAACTTTAAAGAGTACCTAACATATGTTTTTTTAGGCCCTACTTTGGTTTATGGAGTGTCCAACAACAAGTTTATGTACATACAATGTGTTTAAACACTATAATCTCGTAATAATAGGCAGTTATTCGTACCTTATTTCTTGACTTCCTGCCTTATATTCGTTCCGCGATTCATCCGTCTAGGCCCCGCCTACCCGCTAACCTTGTGTCATGTGATTGGTCAGATGGTGTTGTCTGTTGTTATTGGTCAAACGCGTTCATCATTTGTCGCAAATGGAACCCCACTACCATCATTACAGGATTACGGTTTACATGTGGTTGGATGTCATGTATATTATCTGTGTAGCTAGAGATGGCGGCGATTTTACCGTACCAATTTGAGCCCGAGTCTGACGAGGAAGCATCAGAAGACGCTAATCCACAACAAACTCCTCCACGACTGGAGCAGGATGTTTGTCAGTGGCAAGTGACAACTCTTGTCATACAAACTCCCAGTGTGACAACACGCATGTTATGCTTTTGCTCATCAATGAAATAATTTTTATTTTTTTTCTTAAAATACTGTTAATACGTTAGTAATACTATTATTTTGTCTTGTGCGTTGTCATGGTACATAGAGCATTTCAGAAAGTCGACGTCATGAAAAATGATGTATATGAAACCCAAATATATCTATATAGGTGCACGTGCGGCAAATGTGTCAAAATACAAAGTAATAGCAAGATAAATAAACTGCAACTCCCCAGAAATAACGGCACATGCTAATGTTAGCGTTATATGCATTAGCTAAACACAGACATAAGGTACGAAAATATTTCTTGAAGTTCAGACAAAAATGAATAGTCACACTTACAGGCTGTGATTCGGTGGAGCTAACATGTCCAAATAGAGTTGGTATTGCCCCCTCTTTCAGGGATAGTCGTTTCACATATCCTGCAGTGAACGCGCAAAGATTATTAAAGCAATCTTCAGTGAAATGACGCGCGCACTGTTAAACCCTGGGGTTATACTCCTTTGGTATCGTTTGAAAAATGAATTGTAACCATTTTTCCCTCAGACGTTCTTCCTTTGGTAGTTGAAATAAGACGGACTTAGTGTCACACCGTAGAACACAGGCTCTAGACATGACACACACGCATCACGAACGAGCGACAGTGTTTGGGGGAGGAGAAATACGTTTTCACGGCAGTCTCAGCAAAACATAGGCGGGACTATGTATAGTGACGTAGATACGCGGGTGTACTAGTCCACGACTCGTTTGTGTGATTCAGAGTCGACTCCCATTTTTACAAGCAAATAACTTTGATATTTATTCACCTTCGGACTTACAACTTGGCAGACAGCTTACTTTCAAACACGGCAACATAACAGACTGCATGAAATGGCATTTTCATGATCTCATGTTAGGTACTCTTTAAGTGTTATCTGCGATGCTTTTTAATTGAATACGGAAACTGAACAGTGTGAGTCAGCCGGTGGGTTATCGAGGGCACAGTCTTTACGACTATTTACCGAAGAATAAAGTCTTGAACTTCACACTTCTTCAGTGATTTATTCCACAGAACTGGCCTGTTGTAGGTTGGTTTGCAAGTTTAGTAAATGTCAGTTCTCAAATTCAATGCTCTCCTCCTATTTTTATCTGCTTCATTTACCAGCTATGGGCAAAGAGCACAGGATAAGAAAAGTTGGCCTTGGTCAAAGTCTTAAAGGAAGACACAATGGTTACGTAGCAGGTTACAGGCGTCAGAGAAAGTTCAGGCTGAACTTGCAGACAAAGAGCTCAATGGCTGTTCTTGGAGAGAGCCTTTCTTTACATTTCACCCAAATCCGCACATATTGACTTTGAGCGGACCGTTAGGAGGTAGTGTAGCATTTATATTCTCCACTATAATCTTTACTGCAAAGGTTATGGCTGTTTGGAAAATGTTAATGATGGGCCAAATGCCATAGCACAATCTGCTCCATGAAAGATTGTTGAGTGTACAGAATATGATCTAAAGTATGAACAGAATCTTTATTTACTTTGCATGAAACGTTGCCATAGATTTGGACTACTGTATGAAGATGTAACAGGAACAACCAAGCCCCCCCCAGAAGTATACCCTTAATCTGGGATTAGGTGCCAGGAGCACGACAGTGAAGTCTCTGCAGGATTGAACCAGCGACCCTCTTGGTTACCAGGCCTGAGTCGTGATTATCCTTATGTAAATAATCATTTTGTTGAGGGATCTTTGGGTACACATCATTACATTTGCATCTAAATAATTCTAAATGTTCATGTATGTTTTATAAATAATCTCAAATATGAAACCCCTAATGTGTACATTTGTATGTTCGTGCTTTGTAAAGCTTGCAGGGAATAATTCACATAGTTTGTCCTTTTGCATACATACTTATACTCTCTAAAATCAAACTGTGAGGTTTATGGCTTTAACTAAACATAAAATGTCTGTTGCTTGTAATTTTGTGGTGTCCTTAGGCTTTTTTGCTATTTTATTCCTGCTAACAATTTGCATCTGCACTCCGTTATGTTTAGAATTTTGGCACTTCGAAAAAATAGATAGTAGTCATTGCTTGTTTAAAAAAAAAAACGTGGTTTAGATCTGAGGAGGCCGTGTAAAAAATCTGAACCGTTGCCCTGCTCAAAGGCCAACGCTACGCCCTTGGGCTACTCGCAGCTTTTGTTTTCCGCTTCTGTTCTCCAAATTGCTCTTCGTATTCGCCGCTTCGCTTTCATCATGACCAGCGAGAAAGAGAGGAAGCGAGAGCCTCAAGACCTCAGAAGGGAGGTATTGAAATGGAGCTTAAAGCTCTAACGATCTTTCTACAGCCTGCAGCTTTTCTTTTCCTCTCTTGTTCTTCATCCACTCCATCCTGTTCATTAAAATCAGTGTAGAGCCCGTTGGGACAGACACCAGTGGGGCAATGGATTTCTCACCATTTAAGAAAAGGCGCTAACTGAAAGAGGGCAGTGAGGAGCGCATCAGAGAAAGACAATGAAACAGGCCTCAAGTCAATGAATCAGGCTTTTTTCCATGCTGTTTTAACATGGGGATATGGGATATGATGAAGAACCGTTCGGCACCAGAAACGCACAAAAATGAAGTACAAGTTCATGAAGTGTTTCACATTTAAGTAGCACATTTTGTTGGTTTTTGTGTTTTGGTGTCCCATAATAGTATAATTAGAAACATACAAACAATATAACTTAATACATTTCTGTCATTTCTCAAGACTCCAGAATACACCGCAGACAACTTGAATTACGTATTGTAGCAAAGGTTCATTAAAAGGAAGGAAGGAGGCGGGAACCGGCAGACATTTAAATAAAGTTTTAATAAAATAAACAAACAAAACACGGAAGTAAATAAACAGCCGGCAGCCCCTCACGGACGACTGCCGGCAACACAAACATAAACCATAAATCAACTTAACATGTGTCCGGGCCCGGTCCTCTCTCAGTGACGGTCCGGTCGCTCTTTCTCTTATGTGCTCCCGATCTCCTACGTGATTCGAGACCGGTTGTGCGCACAGCTGGCGCTCTTTAACAATTACTCACCGGTCTCGAACCACGGTCTCGCCCCGCCTACTCCACTACACGTATCATATTAGTTGAAAAATACGTTTATGTTCTCCTATTTTAATCTTTTCAACATTTGCTTTTATTTGACGGTTCTATTTTTTCAGTAGTTTTGCTCGAGCACACTGGCAGAGTTGACGGACCTGACACTGCTTCAGTGTTGAACCTCAGCAAAACATTTGTGGTTTTGAAATTTAGATTTATTTTTTGTTTGAAATGTAAATGTACAGGAGGTATGCAACTTTGATGCAATTGTTGTTTAAATTGTTTTTGACTAGTGGTTAAGGTGCTGTGCATTTTGTTCAAAAACTGGTTTTACGGTACTGGCAATGAGAATCACAACATTAAATAAATAAAATTTTAACATGACGGGAACATATCGCTAACCTCGTATTTTCATATTTCGTGATTTGTATTTTTTGTCATTAATCATTATTATGAGTTACTGTTTATTTTTGTATCTGGGTTTTGCAAATATCTTAGTATTTAACATTTAATATTTGATACAAAGTATCAACTTTGACAGCACAGTATTTAATATAAAAAAAATACCGTATTTATTCCATTCCCTGAAAAACAGCACATTTGGACATCCGAGATTTCGGATAGACAGCGCCAATATTTGTAAAATAGCCTGGCAATGCCTAGTATTTGTGTAGCTTAATCAGACCTTGCTTTGACCTAGATGTGCGTTCAAAAAACAAAGGTGAATGTTTCCGGTACCCATGGCAACCATATATCCCTCTTTCATATCTCATTCTGCTTTCACAGATCATTGTGTTTGGAACGCTGGGGGAAAGAAAACCACTTGTGATTGCTATGTGGTCAGACTACCTTTCCCTGACCTGGAGCGAGTGTTCCCTCAGAGGGAAGTTATTTTGGCACTCGCAGACCTAAAATACTTAAAGGTCCATCAACCGAGACCTCCAGCCAGTCAGGTACGGTGTAATAAACCAGACGGAGGTGGAAAGGATGAACATAGCCACATTATGGTCCCCACCTCTCCCTGCAGTGAAATGGATTCACACCATTTCAACCTCAATGGGCCCTTGTGGATCTAAATGTCTGTTTTGAAATATGGAATATAAACTCTATTGGGATTGACAATGTCTCTCTGCCAGCAGGCTGTAAACAGGTCGTGGGTGAATGAGGATGATAATGTTCCTCTTTCTGTCTGGCTGACTGGCAACGGGAGCAATGAAATAGACCCCCTTTGGGCCACCGTTGCAACTTGATGGTTAAAGTGTACGACTGCTTTTATGTGGTATTGAGGCGAGAGTTCCTGTCTTTTTTAATGAAAAAGGCAACCGATTGGTTGATGGTGAAAGCCGACGGTGACACTTTTCTCACAATAGGGGAGGCAGTCATTTCTCTTTCTTTCCTAGTTTTTTGTCTCTCTGTGCAGTTTGGGCTGTTGCGCCTGTGACCGTTTATGGGCAGTTATAGCGGTTTGTCAGGCACTTTCTCTCATTCTCCCCATCACTATTCCTTCTTTTCCTCGTATTTCGTCTCAATTTCTCTCCATCTCCCTCGGTTTGTCATTTGATGGTCTCTTTAGTACCTGCTCGTTTTTTTTCGTCTCACACTTATTTTATTTTTCATTTCTCTCTCCTCTCTGTCTGTTTGTCTCTCTCTCTCAGTCTCTTTCTCTCTGGTGCTCCTGTGGGCTCTAAACCTTCTCCTCCCCTCCACCAGTGAGCGGTAATGACAGACATTTGTTTAATCCAGGCAGTGGGAAATGAGATTAGAGAGAGGAGAGGAGAGCTTACTGTGCTATCTCCCACACTGTGCCCACAGGCTCCGTCTGCATGATGAAGGAGGAGAGAATGAGGGGCAGAGTGAGAGAGAGATGGAGGAAGAAATAAAACCATGTATGTATATGCAGTTATTTAGTGACTGTGGGCCCAAAACATACCCACCACAGAGGGTAAATTGTTTCCCTTTGAAGAAAAACTCATTGTGCTGATGAGGACAAAGATGGTAATGATGATCAGGGATGCAGCACCCATTATAGCTGGATGATGCTCGCCTCCCCCCCAATGGCAAAATGTATTTTTTTAGATCATTCCTAACCCCTTGATGATGAAGAACAGGGTGATTCTTGTGAGTTATGTGTTCAACTGTGTATCAGCAGTATTAAAACATCCATCCTCCCTTGATGTGGTGTATGTGTGCCTATTATACACACCGTCACTCAAACATGTGGCATGCCTCACTAAATGTATTCTTGGGAACCTACAGACCTTCTGATCCAACGACTGATCCCTTAACATTCATTTTTGTAGGCTACTATACATTTTGCATATATATATATATTTCTTTACCAAACCAAAGCTTGTTTATTTCTTTATTTATTTTTAATGGATGTGTTGGAACTGATAGTTATGGAACAGCAGCCAAGGATTCCACGCATTTAAAAGCATCCCAGAATGCACATCATACAGTTGGTTGAGAGAATGCCAAGAGCGTAAAGCTGTAATCCAGGCAAAGGGTGGGCGTATTAAAGAAGCTAAAGTGGAAGATAGTTTTGATGTGATTATTTCAAATTTTATATGGTTATTTGAAGTAAAGTTTTGTTTGTGTTTTGTCATTTTTTTCAAATCCATTTATGGAAGTTGTGGCACTCGGCGGCCATGCTTGCAACGGCCCCGGGCAGCTATTTCATTCATAGCATGACCACAGTCCTATCTACTTGAATGGGAGAAGACAGATATTTCTAAAACCACAACAAATAGCATACTGTATTTCCAGCCAACAATTAAACCTGATGATCTTAAATTGTGCTAAAATCGGTCTTTTCGAATTCGCTTTAGCTACTGCGCACAGGATGGAAAGCACCTCACTACACTGTCCATCGATTGACGATTGGCTCTTTTCACTGTCGATTGGCTCTTCTCCACTGGAGCGGCCATATTGAGCATTGCATTACTTCTCTATTCATAGTAATGGCAGCGGTGCATTTATATTTATATTATCTACTATTCTACAATTTATTAGTATTTTTACAAGAGTAGTTCACACTTATGTTTAGAAGAAGTCATTAAAGCGGCCCTGCAACAGTGTTTCAAGCATTCTTACTTCTTCACAATGTTAAACGTGCTGTCTTCTCATGCTTAACATGGTCAACTTGTCAAAAAACTAGTTAGACGTATTACGTAGGATTTCTGTGCTCGATACACTCCCCCAGCAATCGTACAGGTTTCGGAAAGTTTTTTCCGAACATATAAAACTGTTTCGTAACAATTTAGTCCCTTATTGGACAATTCTCCCGGAAAAGCATGCGGTCACAAGGAGACCAGGAGAAGCAGCATGCGCAGACGTCACTTTCAATTGTATGCAGGAGAGAGCATACGTTCACAAAGTTCAGGTGTTTGTTCACTACATTTGGGTGATGAATGTTATATAATCTGTGGATATAACGCTGGATTTGGAGATCGTTTGAAACTGATATATGGAGCCGTCTCAGCGCTAAAAGATGCCGGACATGAACCGCATGCGGTGAGTGAAACTGATGAATGAATGAATGTTTTGTTAACAATGGGTGCGCACATGCTTTGGTTCAGCCTACCCCTCCCCCCCGCACGCCCCGTATGTTTTCGGAAACAATCTGTGTCTATCTCTTATAAATGTGATCAAACTAAATACTCTTCGAAGATACGAAGTATGCAATACTACTCTATAGGTACTCAAGATTAATATGAGATTGGCAGAAACCCTGTGTGTTAGGACCGCTTTAAAAATGTATTCGCAGAATCGCTGATGTGATTCTCATTCACTTTGTAACGTTTTGTCAGAACAGCAGGCGACGAGTGAGAAAACAATTCAATGATTATGTATAACAAAATCTGCTGACGAAGCTGTTGCCCCCCTACGAGCCTTTTGAGTTCTCTCTCTGTTGGTAGTCAAGAGTAGTTTGTGTCTGGGGGTAAATGCACTGTTTACCTTTTCATTCTTTTCTGGCATGTATATCAAAATACCTTTTGTTTAAAGCACAAAAGGATTTTTCTCACTTTTCGTTCCTCTGTTCAGTAGTGCATACACTGAAATAAAAACTGCCTTATTCAGGATGGGCTTGGCACCAAAGTGGGATTTTTAGACATCTTTTGTCTCCTGACTTCAGTAAGTGTGTATATGTGTCTACCCCACAACCCCTGCTTTACACCGGCTTACAAACTGTGGTTGAATACACTTCAATTCTAATTAGTTAACGATACGCTTGTAGAACACCCGGGAACACTGGGAAAATACTTATTTTTCATGCTGTGATGATGCCAGAACGCATCCGTGCGCAGTATGGACATCAAAATAAAAATATTTTCTCCCAGAAGACATGCTTATCTATTCTGGCCACCCATACACACTAACACAAGAAAATATCTCATATGCTTGACTTTTTTCGATTTAACCGTGTGAAAAACTGTCACGCACAATGTACGATCACATATTTGTGATTTGGAAACAAGCGGTGATGTCACCAGAACTTGATGTAGAGACGCACTTAACAGGAGGTTTTAACTCACACCTATAGGTACTCAAATGCTCTTTTTAAGCACATTGTGTGTTTATTCATGTCGCAGAGGCTAACTCGAACATATAAGTCACTAGTAATCACAAACACCATTCTTACTTTTTTATATCTTAAGAGGGCTTAAAAATCTTTGTAAACGGCTGTAAAAAAGTTACTCTGGCATATAAAAATGTTATATTGCTTTCCCTGTTTGAAGTTAATAAAATAAGTTTCAGTTGATTTACTCATAAGTACCGTTCATCAGCAGTTTCTTAACAAAAAAGAAAGAATAATATCTTACCAGCATTGCATTCATTTGTTCCTGACAAAGCAGACAAATTATGGCTATCTTAGCTCTGCAGGAATTTGTGCTTACTTTCCTCTGAAAAACCAGCGAGCCATATGGTCAAACGTCTACGTTTTCTTAATTTGCAGAAGTTATTAAAACCAAAAGTGTGGATCAGCAGCAGTTGTGTCTAGTTAGTCTTTTGTGCTGAGGGTCAGGGCGTACCAAATTTCACCATAATGAGTTTAATAGTACATTCTCTCTGCGGCTTACCTGTTAAAACAAGTTATTATATTATGTGATGTAGTACCTCAGCTCTTATTAGTTTTAAAGAAGTATTTTCTAACATACTAGACTGAAGGAGAAGCATTGTTCTGCCACAGCTACAGCACAAAAAAGTTCCATAAATCTGCATAAAGTTCCACTTTCTTGCAGTACCATTATAAAATAGAAACAACTTTTGTACTTTCTAAGACTTTTGCCCCTGCGCCACAGTACATGTGGCATTGTTCAAGTTTTCATCTTGCGTTGTATTTGCTGGAATGACTCCTCGCCTCTATAATTTCATCAATTTGCAGTTCTTTTCAAAGCCATTGTTCCTGCAGGTAATACTGTGATTTTTCACTGCGATGTAGCAATTTAATCTTGTTATAAATGGAATACATCATCTCGCTGGTCTCTGCTCTCAGAAAATGTTGTAAAAGTAGTACTTCAGTTGTGCATTGCATGCTACAGATCTCCATTTGTAGGTTAACCTTTACATTGGTAATACAGTCATAGCCCAAGATTGCACGCCTACGGACCACCTACATTACTTCAGAGCAGGGGTTCCCAAATTTCCCCCAAAATAACAGTGCCAGGGACTCGAGACCCACACTGTCCTCTGAGGTGGCTAAAGTATACAAACATTGAACGTAACTGCGCACATGCGCTACTTAGGTCTATCCAAACACGCGCATAATTTACATTTATGCATTTGGCAGACGCTTTATCCAATATTTGTTTCTAATTATGTGCAATCCCTGGGACCGAACCCATGACCTTGGTGTTGTCAACGCCAAGCTCTATTCACTGAGCTACAGGAAAGCAACACAAAAGAACACTGTCTAACATCATATGACATTTTAGTCATTTACTCATTATTTTACTTGTTGTTATACATAAACCATGAACTATTACTACAGATGGTCAAATTTCATCAAACTGATTCGAGTGCTGATGGATGTCCTCTTTATGCAAACGCAGGCTTCTTTTCGTACCCGAGGACGATGGCCTTTTTTTGTCTGCGGCGCTTTTTTGCCCTCCTCCGCTGGCCTCCCTGCTTTGTCCTTGGTCGATATTAACCAACGTTTCATTTCGGCAAATAAAAATATCCTAAACTTAAAGCCTGAAAAATAATCTGCATGCGCATATGGGAATGTGTAACTTGCACCTAAGCTAATGCGGTTGCTAATGGGACGTAATCTCCTCATTAGCTGATGTCTTTTATTTGCATGGGTTCTACTTTGGGAAGCCCTGCTTTAGATGACGGTTTGATGCATATTGCTCAAAAATCATGAAAGGTCTTCTTCAGTTTGGCAAGCTCTAATTTGATTGGCTGACACATTATCAATGAGTGAAAGCATGCAAGGTTTTATCACAGTAATTATCATGTATGTATGGGCACAAATCCTTGCCACAGACATTTTCTGCAGACTGCAGATTTTCTGAGTTTTTTTGTTTGTTACCTTTGCATAGCCAATATTGATATTTTCCAAGCCTGCTCTATATATAAACCATAGATGCTCACTTAACATCTCCATCAATCAATCTCCTCTTGTCTAAGTGGGCGGTTCTTGGCTAGAAAAAGCTGTGGTGCAATCAGACACGAGACTGTATATAATGCTGTACTCCACTGTCATAGGGTATGCAGTAAATCCATGTGCTTACCGCTGTATACTGCCGTAGAGTCTAAAGCGCTAGTCTCTGCTTTAGTATTTTGCTCGGGTACATCCCTCGAATGCGCGAGACGGGGTGAGAGTCCAGCTTGGGAAATTACGGTAGCAGCCGCTGATTGAACCACTGATGGAGACCATTTGAGCCTCGGTGCTGCGGGAGGAAATTGAATTACCCTGACAATCTGTTTGTGCTGTTTGTGCATCCCTCTGTTGTTCTGTTACCTCCGCCTTGTGTGTTTGTGGGGACTGTGTTTTCCATTACCTCGTTGAATGCGTGAAATCCCCCTGATCTGCTTTACGGTTACACGCGGCCAGATTTAACCATGTCACAGTTACAGGATATTACCTCTTTTATGACACGGTACACGGTCGGGAGCGGCTGCACCCACAACTGTAAAGCCTCTAGAAATATTGGGCCTGCTTATTAGATTGACAGTGTTGTTTGTTTGCGCGTTTTGAACCTTCTGGTGTTGGTTTTGGCTTTTGTCCTTACACTACATTGAAAGAAGTTAGATCCATAAGATCAGTGTACTGTATGTTACCTTTCATGACAACAAACCCCAGTATCTTCTGATCACAATGTCTATACATGATTGAATGTCTTTGTCTATACAAAACAGCTCAATGACAGCATTTATCCATTTTTAAACCCAATCCTCTAAACCATTGCTCTGGTTTGCATACAATTTGGTTGTTGTTATCTACTTCAGACATTATTGAGGTCATTTTGTTTAATTAAATCATTTGGCAGGAATACTGTGGGTCAATGAGATGTTTCCAAATTTGTCTCATGGCATCTTCTAAATGTTGAGTCATTTTGTTGTGTCATATGTTGTGTCATAGCATAATGAAAGTAACAGTGTTGTGTTCTATAGATTTCCACAAAAACTGTCGCTAGATGATTCAGAAACAGTTTGAAGACAATCTGTAACACTGTAGGCAGTGCCGATCCTAGATGTCTGGGGCCCTATGCAAACCTTTGTGAGGGGCCCTTGTCATAATAGTTAAAATTAGATTAGCAAAACTGTAAACTATAAGATATAAAATGATAAATCAATTAACATACTTAAACAAAATTAGAACTGATAGACGAAATAACTTAAACTGACGGTAAGAACAATTAAGTATAAATTGAATCCACATTTTGGTTCACATGTAAAAATAATTTACCTGAAGTAACACGTGGCTCTGGAACCATCTAGCTTTTTACTAATCAAATGAGTAATTAACAAAAATAAAACATGATAAGCTAAGCATTCGAAAACAAAACATCAATTATTCTCTAAATGTGATGACACAAAAATGACATATTGTCATGGGCAAATGAAATACAGCGGTGTGCATTATAGCTGAGACTCACATGAACATTGTAACGCTGGTTTTGGGACTCAAGTCATTCCCTGTAAATGCTATTGAAGTCAGAATATTAATGTGTATGTAACTTTGGAGACGGTCCCTAAGTTCACGACCGTCGACGACCACAGTCTAACCAACTGTTTTGTAAATAAGTACTTGCATAAGTTGACAAAACTAAATAAGACTTTAAAATAGTACAAAAACACATGCCTTCTAGTTCTTGTTCTTTTGCTTCACGTTGTTGCCGTTTTTTCCGCTACATACGGATAGCTTCGCTTTGAAGCCATATATGTAAGACGCATCCTCACATTATGTGCATGTCATCACCTGCGCGCACTTCATGATGTCCGAGTATGTCACAGTCATTAAAGAAATTAAGTATTAAAAAGGACATTTTCAAATTATTCCTCCAAAGTTTGTTACAAAACACTCTGAAGTCAGAAAGTTGAATCCGCGTCTTGTTTACATCATAGTGTTTTTGATTCGGTACTCAAGGAGGCCCCCTGGTGGTGCAGAGGCCCTACGCATTTGCGTAGTTTGCCTATAGGAAGAATCAGCTCTGACTGTAGGAGTACACATTCAGCAGGTTTTTTAAGTAAACCGTGTTTCTGAGCCTGAAATAAGCGTATATATGAAAATAATTTACTAGAGCAAACAAACTGAATGCACTTGTGCTGAATCCACAAGTCATCATTGATGTTCCTGTTCGTTGTGGTAAGATTAAAATACCTTTATCAGCTGGTGACAACCGGTGCTGTTCTGGATCAATACAAGCTCTTGGAGCTGTGGCTTATTGGTTAACACAAATGCAACAGTCATATTAAGCTGTGGCGCCAGCGAGGTTTCAATCCAGCCCATGCTATGTCTATTTCATTTTTCATTCACGTCCAGTGTTATTTTTCTATCAATACAATGGCAATCTTCAACAGTTTTAAACTAATCAAGAACGTTTTACTTCATTGTAATGCTGCACACAACCCATTAGTAATAATTAATCAAAACAAACAACTGGCACAAAACAATAAAGTCCATTGTTGTTTTTCATTATCAGACAACTAATTAATTTGTATGAAGCCAACTTTCCGTCTTTTTCTCCTGTAGGGACGGAGACATGGAGGAACATGGAAATTCCGTCTACTTACCGCTCTCACTCCAATTAATACAGAATTCCATGTGGAACGGAATATTGTTTGTTGCCGTTTATGCCTTGAATTATTCATGTTTTTGTTGTGGGAGTGTTTTGTTGGTAGATACGATTCTTTGCATCCTTTGCTCTCTTGTATTCTCTCACTCTGCTTGTTTTAACAAGACCCTGCAGAATTGTGATGGTTACATTACTCCTGCACTTGTAATGCAAGATCGTTTTTTTTATGCAGAGCATGCGCCCGTTTCGTTATCTGAATCTTAATTATATCAGGCATGTATCTATTTCAAGACATGACCATATTGTGCTTACAATGTAGATAAAAAAGAACTTTGGATACTTGTGTGGTTTCCAGTGGCCTACCGCAAATATTGGGGGCCTCGCACGCAACTTGCAAGTTGTGATTTAGCTAATGCCTAATCAAAAAAAGATGTATATGTTTTTATCTCTGTCCATCCGGAACCTCGGATTTCTAAATTTGCTGTGTTTTCAGGAAATGGAAAAAAACTTTTCTGAATACTGTGTTTTCAAAGTTGACAAGCACTTTTCAAAACTTGTATTGGTTAGATGTTTGCAAAATACAGTGACAAACGTAAAGGGTGACTAATAATAATAATAATATATATAAAAAAAAACCATGTAAAATGGATATATAAGGTTTAAAAAAATCCAGCAGAGATTTGCTGCGTAAACGAATGATTGTGTACAGAAACCAAATCTAAGATTTGACTGTAATATACTGTACATGCGACATACTGTAACAAGAAAAGCTACATAACTAATGTGACGAGATGTACGATAAAACAGTGAACTTTTCTTTCTTCCTTGTTCATAAAAAACTTTTGAAATAGTTTCACATTGTTTCCTATGCCACACGCCGTGACCGAATACACCTCTGAACAGGAAAGTGAGTAATCTGTATTTTCAGAGAAGGAAATAATTGCAATGACCTTTCATTCTGAGACGTTTGAGAGAATGCACGTGTAGTCACGTAGCGAGAGCATTTGAACACGCGATTGTGTCTGCGTAAGTCTAAGAAACCAGCGGTATATAGACAGGAAAGGCTAAGTGGGTCTTGGAATGCTGGAAATGTTTTATACAATTATTTTCTTCAGGCAGATGCTACTTAATTGAACCTAAACGCACGTCTGCATCTTGAATGAATCATTAGTGGAGAATTTCTTTTTCAATTTATTTCTCCGAATTCTTTCTGGGTAAAGAAAAGATCCTTGATGTTTTACAGTTGGCTAAGTCTGATTCGTACGTGCTGGGAGTCTGAAATCGGAACAGTGATTGTTAGTCATCTCCTGGTGAGCGCTACAAGGTTTAGGCATGGGCGTGAGTTCAGACGTGGTGTTCGAGTCTGCATCCATGCCAAAATGCCCAGATTGTGTGCCAATGTGTCTGCGTGAGCCTTAGGGAAGAGAGAGGAACTGCCTGAAATCGCAGCAGTGGGGGGCGAGAGACTGAATACATGAGAAATTGTTATTCATGTAGAATAAAGGAACAACCATGGCATTGTTTGAAAGACCTACAGCACTGTGTTGTGCGTATGGGTGTGTGTGTACGTGTGTGTGTCGTTGGGTTGACTTTTTCCGGAGTGTGCTTTTTCGAAACATGAATTGCATACTCAGGGGTGAATGAATGTGTGAACTTTTAGTCAAAACTGTGTTTCACCCGGAGAAAAGAGCAGTTTAGTTGCCTCATAGAAAATTGAATTCTCCTTTCTGCATTTGGCATAGAAGGGGAGAAGAAATGCTCCTAACACTTTCATGCAAGCCACATAACTAATGTAACGAAATGCATTTATTAAATAGATGATTCACTGTATTTCTTCATTGCTAATATAATATTTAATACACTGCATATGGCTCTAGTTAAAGCAGTATTGTTAATCTTATATTTTGTGCTTTTCATTGTCTGCTGTGTTGTACTAAATGCTTGTTGATTCGGAGTACTTGGTTAATGTTCTTGCTTCTAACCATCTCTCTGTTTTTTCTCACTTGTAGATACCCTGCTGTCTTCTGGCCATGGTGAGTACTTGAGAAATATGCTCTCGGATACAGCTCTGCATGAGTCCGAATGGGCCAGATTTCAAATTTGATTATTGTTTTGCAAGGTTGGTCGCCAAACAAGCGAGACTCACTCTGAACGGCCGCGGCAACAGATGTAATATGACTTTAGTGACACGAAGAACCCAATCTTTGTTAGTGATCACCGTAGAGTCACCTTTGCTCCCTCGGTTTCAAAGCGGGCATATTTTCCCAGCATGCTCATTCAATCATTCTCGTCTCTCTATGGTCAATCACCTCTTACGGTATTGGACGGTTCACACGGGTACAGTCTGGCTGTTTGTCAAAGATGAAGCGCCCACCCGGGGGAAGCGCTGTATAGATGGACCCTTTTTTCATTTACGTTCGGCTCGGCAGGGGGCAATCTTTACAGTGTGTGTTTTTCCTATTGAAGTTACGGTGTGATAGATCTTCAAATTGCCCCCTATTTTTGCCGAAATGGAGTGTTGGAAGAATCGCAGCGTGCGTGTGTACGTGCGTGCATGTGTGGGATATAATGGACAGCGGGGCAAGCATATAGCCAACCCGCGCAGCTGCTGGGGCGACTGGAAACTCGCACCTGCGCTGATCATTTCTGCAGGGACGGAGAGAAAAGAGAGAGATCAGAAAAGCAGTGAAAAGCCTGGCAGAGTTCTTTGTTTAAAGGGCAGTCCTGTCTTACACTCGAAACTGTATACGGTTTGCACTCAAAGCGCAGTCTCCCACAATGCTTTGTGAAAACAAGACGTGGCACTGTGTCCAGTTTTCGTTTACTCTGCACTTTGGATGAGAATAGGATATGTGCAGGCCAGCAGGGTCTGTATTTCTAGGCCAGCAGATTTACTTTCTTGCTAGTGCTCTTTTGTCAGACGGTAAGCTGCTACAAATAGTGTGCTGCCCTTCAAGATTTTTGCAAATGCACCATAATGGAACAGAATAGCGCAAATGCAGGTGCTTTGAATAGCTTCAAAAGATTGTGGGGAAAAACTGTTTCTTGAATGCCTTAACAGGACATTTTTGGTTTTGCAGTAAATTGAGTAAAATGTTTTTATTTGTTTTTCATTGCTTGAGAATCAGCTGCATTGGGAAAGAGATTCAGTTTGTGATTTTAGTCCCTTGCACTTCCCCTGTTTGTGTCATAGTGATGTGATTCTTGATTTAATATTTTTATGTTTTTTAGAGCGGAGGTAACACATGCAGTTATCCCTGCATAACTGTTGATTCACTTTACACGTTTGCGCCGATTGCCACCAAAGCACAGACGTTTGACGCAGTTTCACTTACAGCAGGCAGGTCATGTACTCGGCACTGGGACCGCTCCATCTATCAGTTTTTAATCCGATCTCCAAATCCAGCGTTATAGCCCCCGTTTATATAATATTCCTCACAGAAATGCTACAATGAAAGAAGCACATTGATGGGCGTGCTCTCACGTGGGCGTGCTTTTCCAGGAGAATTATCCAATAAGGGACTAAGAAAAGGTGTTACGTAAAGGAATTTCATGTTCGATAAAAACTTTTACGAAACCTATACGAACACTGGGGGGGTGGTTCGAGCACAGAAATACTACGTCAAACTCGTTTTTTGATAAGTTGACCATGATTGGACATTGTAAAAGTCGTCAGAATGCATGAAACACTGTTGCACCACCCCTTTAAGCTTTGGTGGATATTTTTATCTGAATTTAAAAAAAGTGCTCTACCCCCATGCATTGGAGTAAATTGATAAAAATGGTCTCATTTTACAGAGAACTCTCACATTTTAACAATATGACAATAATTTGACAATTTATCTATGATATGTTACTATAAAGTGTTAGATTGGTAATATTATTTGATAGTGAGATCTTTCTTTTGAAGAATGGCCCATTTATGTTACATATGTTTTGTGTGATATTCAAATAATATTCACTTTCATCCCTGTTGAAAAAAACAGCATATGCTGGTTAGGTAGGTTTTGAAGCACGGCAGCTGGTTTGTGCTGGTTTAAGCTGTTATTTCAACAGGGATAGTTATGATTTTTACAGGTGTCGTTGGTGTCTTTCTTGGTCTTGTGGCAGAATCATGGCAGGATTCCTTGTTTTATGTGGAGAGAGACATTTTGACCCTTTGGGCGTTCCATATGCTCTCGTCTCTGTTCACGCCCTCTTGTCTCCTCATTATTGATCATTGATTAGTTCATGCCCCGCACCTGTCCCCTCCTGATTTGCTCCCCTTTAAAAAGCCCTCGTGTCTATTGTCCTGTGCTCGTTCATTGTATTCATTGTGCCTTCCTGTATTTGTGGTACTTACCTGTGTGCTTCATGCTCGTGTTCTCTGTGGATATTCAGTCAACCCAACCCAACCCAACCCAAGTCAAGTCAAGTCAAGTCAAGTCAAGTCTAGTAAGTGTTTAGTTTAGTGTTTGTCAAGTGTTGTTTAGTCCAGTGTTAGTGAGTCTGCATCCTGTTTATTATTCTGTTTTCTCAGTTATGCCCCATCGTGGGTTTTTGTTTTGTTTTTGTTTTTAAATAAATCATTTTTGTTAACCCCTGCAATCGCTGCCTGCAACTGGGTTCTTCCCCTGTTATTCGTGACCGTTGGCTGGGTTTGGGAATACAAATTCAGACATTATTTTCTATGTAACATAAATGTGAAAATGATGGTAAAGCAGAGGTTCTAACCATTCAAAAGATACCATATATGTTTTGTGCTTTGATGAGCAACTTTGATGATGCAATACTGGACCGGCCGCAGGGTCCCAGTTTTGTTTTTACAAATAATTGTTTTACAGGATCTTTAATTGTATCATGTCTAGTCCATTTCATTTCTACTTGTTGAAACGTTACATCATATAGTAATACATATACTGTATTTATCCCAAGTGTTGAGAACGGTGTAATTCTACTTTAGCTTTTCTCAAAAACAGTCGAAATGTGAGCATGTCAAAATATATTCTTTTTTACTGTAAGGTTGAAATTACACTTGCTAACTTAAGTGGGATGAAACTTTTAGAAGATTAGATAAGCCTCAGACTTATATTGCTAATGCAATATAAAAGTCCATGTACTCCTACAAAAGTACACACGAAGACAGCTCATATGAAGACAAAACTGTTATTATAGAACTACCTATATACTGTACAGGGATTCGTACCATATACACAGTACAGTACATGTTCTGTACTGCTGCATACATACAGACAGACACAAATTCTTTATATTGATGTTTCTGCTGAATTTCTCTCCCTCCCTTTTAATGCCTACCTCTATTCTTCATAATGAATGAAATAAGAAAAAGAGGTGAGTATTGAAAAGACAGAGAAGGAGATGAAAGATGGAATGAAGGAGAACTATGTGTCCTTGGCCTTTGTGGGCCGGGGACTGGCTGCACTCGGCGGCTTGATGACAGGACGCTTTACAGCTGTCAGCTTAGCCTCAGCTCCCTACCTTAGAGAAAAAACGCGCACATTTCTCACTACGCTTTTTTTTTTACTCATACTACATTCTCGTTCTCATTAAATTATTTTCTTTTGGGGTTTATCTGTGGTTTGTTTTTTTCTGAGGTCAGATACAGATTAGCATTTCATATAATAAATATAAAATTGTTGAAAGCCCTGCATTTCTTTATATTGCTATAGCTATGCATCACTAATACATCACTTATATTGCCGCCAAGTGAACTGACTTGTCTTATTTTTGCTACGGCTCTCCTTTCCTGTAAAATCCTTATTTCCTGTTTTTTTTTCGTCCGTTTTTCTCGAAACCTTTTACTCTCTTTCAGTTTAATTGGCGCAAGCTAAGGTAGGCCTAGGTGTAATTGTTATAGCGGAAAGTGCCTTGGTCGGCTGGTTTTAAAGCCTTTTATCTGTAATCTCCCGATTGATTATGCTTTTTCTGCCAGCCGAGCAAATTGTTCAAACCCATCAGGTGCACGGCAGGGGAAAAAAAAGAGCTAAAGGAGCTTCAGCTGTGAAACAGCCAAATCACTAAGAACATCGGCAAGAACATGAAATTTAGTGACAGACAACGCAATGCTCCTTTCATTTTGCACACAGACAGTCGCATACATGCAGAAAAATTAAACAGAGACGTTTTCCTCTCTGCTGATGGCGCTCGGGGTTAAAAATGGCGGAGATAAATTAAATTGTGTGAAATCTGTAATTTAGCCAAAATCTAAATAAAAAAAAACGATTTGTATAAAAGTATTTGTGTCGGTATGTAATTTGGCAGCACTTTTTTTTTGTGAATTGCTGTGATTGATTTCTACATGGCTATTGTCATTCTACAGGTTGCCGCACAGCCCGTCCAGTTTCATCAATATCTTATTCGACGCGGTTGTATTTTTAATACAATAGAGTAATAAATGCTGCCACCCAGGGGACTTGGCGCAGCCTCTTATTCTGCATATCTATCTCCAAGTAGGGCCTCCCGTTAGACTGCCGTAATGTGAAAAAATGCCCTGGTATGAAAAGCATTAGTCTTTAGTATTAGATTTTAATACAGCGCTAAGCAGCGAATAAGAGAAACTTAATAGCCGAGGTTAATGTGGGTGTGATCCAAAACTAGTTGACAGATATGAAGATAGATAACTACCGATATACTGCACATACTTAGTATGCGGGATAAAATTACACACTGCTGCTCTCTCACTTTCTCACTCGCTCGCTCTCGTTTGCCATCTCGACAGGAGAGCTATATCTGTGCTGCAAACAGATCCGCCATTGGAGTGGCTCTCTAGTAGTCACCAAGTGAGGTGAAACATCCAATTTGGCCGCCTTTGGTGGAGAGACTGTCCAAACTCTTGCCATCATGTTGGCATTGTGGGATAGAGATGTCGGTTGGCAATTATATGACAGGTGCTGCCTAGGCAATTAGAAATTTGTTTGTGTGTGTGTGTGTGTGTGCGAGAATTAAAGGAATACACTGCAGGAGAGTTAAATATCCAAATCCAATACATAACTGTAAGTAACAATTCCCATGAGATCAGGTTGGTTTAGAGTCACATTTTACTCACCTTTTACTGTAAATGGTTAAAACAACCAAGACTAATTTCAGTTAATTGTTCGTCACACTGTATATTTAAGGAACCGCCTTATTAAAGAATTGAAAGAGTGATCACACATTATCAGCCAACAGCTGTTGTCAACCTCTGGATCACAGAAACTGTGGTTCCTGTGAGCGGTCGTGTGTGTACGGCGTTCCCGTCCGCGCGTGTTTGTTTGTCTTGCAGCTGAGTACCAATTAAAAACATCAGCCCTTTCAGCTCTGCGAGCTCCTTAAGGAAATAATCTCATATATATAAGCACAGGAGGCATGGCAGATGGTGTGATAGAGGTTTATTGCCAGTGAACTGTCACTTAGGAACACGGATTTATCGTTCGTGATTCAACACTACGCTTTAATTCAGCATTCAATCGCAACCTTTTACCTTCTCCTTACAGGGATAATGTTCTCGTGATGAAAAGACAATCACACTTGTCTTTTATTATACGAACGCAGCGCACTGGTAAATAAAATTCGCAGGGACGCAGCTGCGCTCCAACTGCACATCTGCTCTGGTGTAAGCCTGAGATCCACATCCAGACTAGAAAAACAATGCCAAACTGCATTAAGTCTATCAGTCAGTTCAGCTGGGTGCAGATTTGGGAGCCAAAATGAATTTGTGGTTGGTGTTTGTTCTTTGGTCCTGCAGTGAGGTGGACAGGGAAGAAAAAGAAACCATTTAACTTTGAGAGTGATGGAGAAACAGTTATTGGGTTTTACCTCAGAGCTCGCACCTGTTTGTTTGGTTGTCCAGACTGACAGGTTTGGCCTGAATGCCTTGACGGCCCTCTGCCACGTTGGACTGTTTTTCAAACCAATTAAAAGGCCAAATTTGATCACGCACCTACATGCACATTCACAATTATAAAACAGACAAATTGTAAATTCCCTCATGTGGAAAGGTGCCCCGTTTTCGTTGCTAATTTGGAATAGGCCCTTTTCACAATGATGTCACTTTACTTCCGCCTTCTCACAAAGCATTGTATCATGACATCCGTCTTGCAACAAACAAGAAGAAGAACTTTAGTTTTTCCGTCGCGCTGGAATTTAACAACAGTGACAGAACTCTTATTCAAGTACTTATCCTAGCACCTTTGCTAACACAAAACACTTACCTTCATAATTACCTTTATGTAGCTTTGATCTTGTCATAAGCGAAAATTTGTCCGCAAGATGTTGTACATCATCTAGCCGTAGTTGTGGCAGCTGTGCAAGAGACTTGGTAAACTCCATTCTGAGGCGCTAGCGGTGGTAAAGATACACTGCTTCGTGGCAGAACGGAAGACGTTGTCATGTGAAAAGGGCCTAATTGGTCATTGCCCACTGATCTATATAAATGACTGGACCTAAAATGCTTAACCAACGGCAGGAGGTGAAGCCATCAGAAGCGATCGCGCTGCCATCTTGGTATGCCCAACTGACAGAGAGCGCCCTTGACTTGCAGTCAAAATGACTATCTAAAATAACCCGTTTTTCAGCTAATTACTCAAGGTGCGCAATAAGTTTTTAGTTCAATGTGTGTTTAATTTTTTTTTTACTTCTGATGTTTTTTTCCAATGTTTATGTTTTTTTCAGGCAGAATTGCAACGCATAGAAATCAATGTGTAGAAGGTGAGTGTGTATTGCACACTGTTGTGGTGGCAGAAATAAAACTTCATGACTTAAAGAACATATACAGGCTGTATATTGTGAGACTTTAGATATAAAAACGGGGATGGGTAAGTTACTGTTTTATCATTAGTGTGTGATAACTCCCTATTAATTTAATAGAACATTTGGGCATACCGGCATGGCGGCGTGATAGCTTCAGTGTAATGACGTCATGATCAATCCCGTCATTTATATAGATCAGTGGTCACACCACATTCAGGGTTATGTTTGTGAATTCTGTCTTGTGGGACTGGGAATGCATTTTGCTTTCATGCATTTTTCATAGATCTTGTAAAGTGTTTAATTTGTATGACCTTGTATGATGTGAATCAAAATCATATATACATCTATTAAAAATAAATGTGTGACAATAGAGCATTATGCACGTTTTTTTTACCTAGGGTTGTATGAATGAACCACCTAGTAAAAGAATATGTTTTTACGGAATTGCTGTGAGGTTGTGTTGGAACATGTAAAATGAACATTTAGACACTTGCTATTCTTCATCACATGTCTCTCTCTTCTTCAGAGGCAGCATAGCATTAAGGCCTATGGAGATCAACTGTGTCCAGGCAAATCCCTACACAAATTAGATAGCAAAGCCATTATTACATCCAATGTCTTCATGGCACTCCCGGAAGATAAATTACAACCTTTCTGCTCCTGTTCACAGTCAAAGAACAAAAAGAACCCATTTTCATTACTGCCAGTCTTTTCCTTTTGCTATTTCGTTCGTTCCTTTTTCTCTCAAGATAGCTGCAAAAGGAACAAGCCCCGTTTATTAGATGCTTAGGTGCTATCACACATTCCTCTTAGACTTTCAAAAAAAGAGCGTGAGAGAGAGAGTGTGTGTGTGTGTGTGTGTGTGAAAGCTCTTTAAAAGTTGAGCTGTATTCCACTAAAACAGAACATTGAGAATTTTTGCACCGTCTTCACACTTCAGATGGCATAAACGTCACACGTTTTCTCCGTTCCTGTCAAGATTTTCTAAGGGGAGTCATACTTTAGGTGAAACTTCTGCTTTTTGGTATTTGTGTACCACAAGAAGGTCTTCACCCAAACAAATTGTCTGCCAATCAAAACAGATGTAAAGCTTTATATAGTGCCCTACCAAATGGAGTTTTGTTTTATGTTTTGTGTTGAGCCGTTCTTTAAGGGTTTTGAAGTAACCCAGTGGTTTTCTTCTGTCATTGTTTAAACTTTATAGTACGATACAGTACATTGAACATCTGTAGCAGCTGTCAAGGAGAGTTTTGCTGTGAAAGTTCTTGAAATAGTTCTTGGCTAAAGATACATTTGGGTGTCGGCGAACTAATTACCTAAATAATACAAGAAGTAAAAAACGAATGGAATCAGTAAACTGTCTGGATTTGGGTGAGAAAGCTCATATTGAAATTTTCAAAGGCAACAACAATGTAAACAAATGTTGTGTGGCCCTAACATAACTTCCGGTAGACCTCCACAAATAATCAATAACTGTTGTGTAGTTTTAATTTAATTGAATACAATGAATATACAATAAAATATTAATATTGTTAAATTAGGGGGAAACCAAGCAGGAAGCGCATCCAACATGAAACAGGAAGTAACATAAAAGTCCAAAATAAAGGGGAAACACAGGAGAGATCATGAGAAATATAAATTAATATCATTAAATATAAAATGTATTGTCATATTACTAGTCACACAGACTAGACGTTAACTTCGGGCCAAGCCCCTCTGTCCGATGAAACCGTCTATAAGCAGAAGCTTCCATTTGCTCTCCATTTAATCTCACTGATGTCTGGGAGAAATAATTAGGATATTTAAGTCTTCTCATCTGTAATTTTTCTTGCTCTCTCAGGCTGCTTTGGAAAGTCATCATATAATGAATCAGTTTATTTAATTGACTCAGAGTCATCAGAAGCATTTTGTGAAAATTTTTAGTGAAAAAAAGTCTTCTGTTAAACAATACTATTTGTCATCATTCCCTTGATTCAGGCTTTTAATTTGCAAAGCAATACTTGTTTACGTGTTACCTTCTTTGTGTAGATAATTACAGCTTTGAATCATGAAATGAATCATAAAATCTAATTAAAATCAATGTCTTTAATATAGTTACAGTCTTTTTCTTTAGTAATTTAAGAGTATCTAGTCAGTAGTTTAACTACTTTATTTACATTTATGCATTTTGGCAGATTTATTTATGATTTATTATTTGCTTTTACCGTGGCAGGTATCAGCTTATCCAACAATGAAAAATCTATAAATGAACAGATCTGTTGGACATTTAACAACGACGAATCCAGTCCTGTACTTCCCTATTTGTTTCTTGGGTTTAGTTCAGGAGTCGACAGACACTCTTTTACAGGTGCTGATGTGGCTTGTGCAATGATCGAAATCTCCTGTCTCTACCTCTCCACGTTCAGATGCTCTCCTCGTGTCCTCCGTCAGGCAAACCTTCTCATCACACCGTTCCATCTGCATCACCGTCACTGCTCTCTCCCCTCACCGTTTCAGTTGGCAAGCGTGCACATACGTTCATAAACCGCATGCACATACAGCGGGGGAGTGGGTACAGTATGTTGGCTAGCAGACGCACTGGCCACCATATGTTGATGTAATTAACTCTGGGATTTGAATTGAGAGCATCTTATCTTCATCGAGCTGAAATATTATACATTCTACTTCCCTGGCAGATTATAGACCGTGTTTCAGCATCATTCCATTGCTCTCGTGACCTATGACGTGACCTTTCATGTTTCCCTTCTCCCAGTATCTCTCCCCTCCGAATTTAGCATTGCCACATTTTTGTTGCCCAACCTGATTTGGCATGTTCCTTTAGCCAGCGAGTCCAGTTTGCCTGCATTCCAATTTATATTATGCAGGCAAGCATGTACTCCCCTATCCAGCTTTTTGTCCAGTTACGATAGGATCATTACTCATGTCCGAACACTCTCTTTGGCTGTTGGCAAGTGTGCGGTGGGTGTGCAGGGGTCACACGATGCCAGGGAAAGGCGCTACCGGAGAGCGTGACACGCCAAAGGGCGGGCACGAGGAAAGGGGGTCCGGTGCCGCAAAGTTGTTCTGCTGGTCAGCGAGAGGAATCCATCAAACTGTCCTCTGCCTTGGGTATGTGTCTCTGCCTGTGGCTGTGGAGCTCTCTATAAATGAATCATGATACGGCTGCTCAAAATAATTTATGTAACGTATAATCTGTTACTCTGTTAATCCCGTCCATATTGTAATGATTATTATATTAGAAAAAATTGGTGTTGCTTGGCAAGGGTGAAGTGCCACCAGCAAACCTCATTAATTTGCAATGATCAACAGACTTTTGATGAAATGTGAACAGATAGTCTAAATCGTGATATTTTCATATAGTACAGAAGAGGACACTAGTCATTCAGGTTAAGATTAATGAGGTGGACTATTTTTATATATTTTTTCTTACTTTAGTTTGGATATGTTTAGTATTATCGCTGACATTTATGACAGTATGCACAGTAAAACCCTTTCAGAAAGTGTAATGTATCTCATTTTAAAGCAACTGAAGCCACTAACACGCCAACGGATGTCTTTGCCCAATGCCTCAGAGTATTTTGCACCATGACCGGTGCATTTTTAGAAGATGTGAGATGTTAAAAATAGTTTGCTTGTTAAAAAAAACGTCCCAAAACACTTTCCTTTTACTGCACTCCACCTAACTATTGCTGATAGCAGAGAGACTCTTATGTAAGAAATATGTGTGTGATCAGGGTAAAATGAAGCCAAAAGCAGTCGCTTTCCGCACGTGATTGTTCACCCCAAAATCACAATGTTGTCATTATTTATTCACCCTTATGTCATTCAAAATATGTATATGAAATGTCTCAGTGCTTTTCTGTTTACAATGGAAGTCAATGGAGTCCCAAATTGTTTGGTCACCAACATTCTTCGAAATATCTGCTTTAGTGTTCTACAGTAGAAAGAAAGAGATACAAGTTTAGAATGACATGAATGATGAGACTTCCTTTTTGGGTGAACTATCACTTTAAAAATTATCCAGCTAGGTGTTTGGCAACCCAGCTGTCATCTTTTCAAATATGTAGTTTGGCACATCTCTTAAGTACACACTATACGTGGTTCATTTTAGCATTTTAGTTTTTGGCCATTTCTGTGAGAACTTGATATATGAGGCATGCAATCACACAGCAACTGTTTATAGCCTCGTGTGACATCCTCATTTGCCAGCTCATTTCCCATTTTATGACTTTTAAGGTAACACAAATTTCCCCCTTTCAATTAGCAAACATCAAAGTGGTATGTCGAAATGATATTTGACCACTATATCACATTTCAAAGGGCGAGTATTCACACGTGCCTGCGCGCACACGTTTCACCATCTGGTTTAATTTACTTTAGAAGCCTTTCCCTCCTCCCTTGTGTATCTATAACCTGATAAACATGTGGTCGGTACCCCTCAACTCTCCTCTCTTCTCCTGCAGTCCGTTTGAAGTTGCTCTTCAAGCTCATCAAAGATTCTCATTTGAGATACAAAGAAACGTCCCTCTTGTTTTTTCCCAGCCTGCTTGTTTGCCATGCTGGCCTTCAGGGGCACGAGCGAAGAAAAGAAGGTTTCTCCCTGCTTTTTTGTTCATTCTTGACCTTGGCGAAATCGAGAGGTCCTCACCTCTCAATGCAAAAACCTGTTTATCAGAAATCAATAGCCATTTTCTGGCCTTTTGTGTACCAAGGGTCTTGGTAAATGACTTTGTATCAGTAAAGACAGAGACAAAGAAGGTGGAGTAACAATACAAGTCTTTCTGATGTATTGATAGTATCTGTGTCTGACCTACATGAATGAATCCGTTCGCCTCAGACATCCGTATTAAAGGGATAGTTCCCCCAAAAAGAAAAAGTCTGTCATCATTTACTGACCCTCTTCTCATTTCAAACCTGAATGACTTTCTTCGGAAAAACACACAAAAAGATGTTTTAAAGAATGTTGATAACCAAACAATAGTGGTACCCATTTACTTCCATTGCATGGACACAAAACCAATGCGAGTCAATGGGTACCGTTGTTGTTCGGTCACCAACCTTTTTCGAAACATCTTGTTCTGTATTCTGCAGAAGAAAAAGGTCATGCAGGTTTGAAATGACAAGAATGTGTATAAATCACAGAATTTTCATTTTAGGGTGAACTATCCTTTTAATGTATTGTGTAATATCCAATATTCATGCAATAAAGGCTGGGTTTTCCGAAACCTTCTTAACGCTTCGTCATTCTTAAGTTGTGCCTCAAGAGTGGTAATGAAAATTCAATAAAAAATATTAAACACAAAGAGTGGTAGCGCTATATTCTTAAGAACGAAGTAGCGATACGAAGGTTTCGGGAAACCCAGCCCATGCCACTAAATTTATATAAAAATTCCCAAAGCTACAGGCTAATTTGTCTATCAATATTTCGTTTTTAAATAAAGCAGTAAGTTCACCGTGAATTTCATCGGTGTTGCCCTTGACTGCTGACATTTTGTTGACAGCTCTAGTCGTGGGGAATATCTTACCGAAGCAGCAGGTTGGACATTTTCCTTGTCCTTCCGAAGGGTAACGTGGTTAATTCGAGATTAAGTCTCGCCTCATTATGGAGAACACAACTCTTTACTCAGAGCTAATGTTTTAAAGAGGGGCAAAAGTTCACTGACCACATCTGCTTTGTATCGGCTATTTAAGCGTGTGTGGATGTGTGTGTGCGATTTGACTTCACGCAATTATCCCACATTTGCAGATAACAGGCTGGCGTCCGATGGTTTTCCTCACAGAATACTAAAACTTTGAACCAAGTAAACACTGTAATCGCCATTCACCGAAATGCATTACGGGTATGAAGGTCGCGCTGCACCGGTGCCCTTTGCAGGCTGTGGTGAGCCTGGCTTAATCTTCCTAATGTTGAGGATGTTATAGAATAGATAATGAATCCTCTAGGTGCTGATCCGCCGAAAATTAGCTCAACAATATGGCTGTCGTGCGGGTTAAATAAACGCAAATAGAACAGGACGTCCAGCCCTGGGTGTATAATTGACCACAGTGTGTGGGCATATGAATGTACTGCAAAGAGACCCAAAAGATCAGCCTAATGAGCGTACAACCTGTGCTTTTTAGCGAGGCTAAATTTATTCTGAATAGTAAGAGGGTGGACAGGTTGTTTATTTGGTGTATGTTGATCCTTTGATTTTAGGCATGTGTGTGAATCTTTCTTTCTTTCTGTTACTTTGTTGTCATGCGTATCATTCTAATTTGTTATTAAGAAACACTTTTATCCAATGTGACTTACCTGTTCTGGAGTGTGAAGGACACAATGGTAACAGGCGATGGAGGGAACCTTGTGATTTGAAACTGCAAAAAATCTGTGTTTGTTTCTCTTTACTATCATGTACATTTTACGGCAGCTAGAGGGCCCTTGCACCTCCCTTGGACAGGATACAGCATACATACAAAAGAAATTGTAATATATCGGAATAAAAAAAACAATGGCATTAAGTATTTTTGGAGGTACAGTACATAACAGTTTAATACAGTTTGTACTGTATCTTTTAGTAATTGAGGCAGCCAATGTGGAAGTAAAAGTTTATTTACCGTATTTAGTGCATTTTAAAACATTTTTAACAAAGTGCTTTACAAAAAATATAACAAAACCATCTGCCCAACCATGTATATAGAGGTTGTAGACAAATAAATGTGTTGAAAAAATCATTGCAAAAAATGTTATGCTCCTTAATATTATAAATATTAATAATATAAAATACTATGTTATTAACAGTTTGTTTTCTACATTTTGTTATGTCACACCATAGGACACATGTAAAGTGTATTTATTAATAATAGATTATTATTTTGCTTTTTAGGGTTTTGTGAGAAACAAAACCACGTGGCGCTTATTAACTTATTATCAGCACCGTATTTTTCAACATCTACATAATATTGACTTTTGAATATCTGTGTCATTTGGTAAATTTGGTTTAGTTCAATTCTGTTTACTGCGTTCTGATCAGTGGCGGCTGCTGATCTTTTAAAGAGGGGAAGCTCATTTTCGGCCTAAATCATAAAAATTGTCCATTTATTTATATGTAAATTCTGCCCTCTCCCTTTCAAGAAAATGCTCTAATATATCTAATATATATATATATATTTAACTCAACGGGAGGAAATGTGGGAATTATGTTAAACTGAAACAATGAATGTGGTGTGAAATTGTGTGAAATATACGATGAAGGTTGCAGCAGTTTGTCTTTCGACTACACATGCAAAATCCACGATGGGACTGAGTTGGAAATGGAGACACAGAGTGATACGCGTCATAATCTGAAGACCACGACCACGCCCACACAACCGTCTCTTTGCATTGCGAGAAGCTGCCGCCCTCCTTGTCATTTATGACAAAAAAAAAAAAAATGTCTAAAAGCTGATATGTGACAATGTGTATAGCAAACAAGCTAAAAAAAAACAAGAAATACGTTTTTATAAGCTGTCGACCCCAAAAAACGAGCGTTTTAGGACATAAAAGTGGATTAAAAAGAGATGACAGACCCTCCAATCATCACGCAGACGCTCGGAGTCCGGGCCAGCCCACTCCTCCATTCATCCCAGAGACGCTGAGCGTCCGTGGGCGGGACATAATCGCAGCATTATCCAATGACCGTCTTGTTTCTAAGCACTGAAAAAAACTGTTTAAAGCAGCCCCATTGAAGTCAATGGACGCTGGGCTTCAACAGAGTAATGCACTGTACGCTACGGGAATGAATGAGAAGGAAATCGAGTCAGCCGACCTAAGTAGCTGATTCTGAACGAAATTGTTTTCGTTCGAGATTAACGTGTTTAACGCATTTTTAGTCAATAAAATGTTAACATAATAGTACATATATTTTACTATTCATTTTTTGACAATTATAGGGGAAGCTGAGCTTCCCTTGCAGTCTTAAAGAAATCGCGACTGGTTCTGATTGTTGTGTATTCCGATCTGAAATTTCTAGTTTGCCTGAAGGGTCATGAGATCAAGGAGATGTGTATTTTTTCCTGCAGAAGCCCAGCTGAACCCTGATGATACAACATTTTGTGGGGTAATTGTCGATTGAAGCAGTCCATCTCTTCTGCGGGACTCACACCAGCGATGATACAAACTATCCTGCCAAACAAATAAATAATGATGCTGCGTCTGAGTGCAAGACAGAGACAAAGAGATAACTTTTTATGCAAGTCGACAACAGCGTCTACCCGCAGGTTACTCGTATAAACGCGTGCGCGCGCGGTCCAAAAATTGCTTTGCATCAGCAATTCGGTAGATGGATGATACCGAGGATGGAGAGCTGGTTGTTTCCCTCCAGCTTCGTGCCTCCATCTTAAGATAAGTTTGCGACAGGTGTCTTTAGCTCAGAAAGAATGATAAATGGCCCTGTTTCACTCTCTCAAGCCTAAGCAAACAGAAAACAAACAGAAAACCCTCCGCGGTGCGATGTGAGATCACAGATCGTCTCGTGAAGCCTCTCGGAACCCGACGAAGAGAAAAATATTCACCCAAAAATTAGCATAGAGGTCAATTAGAAGCTTAACGTGAAGGACCACGTGAAACATAGTTATCATTACGCACAACAAGCTACTCCAAATGTCAGCTCTAATCATTTTCTTAGACAGCGCGTAATGAGCTGACATTTGGCATGGAGGTAGATAGGATTAACGCTACTAATGGCTAAATTAATGGGGCTAAGAGTCTGACTGAAGGGTGGGGGGGGGTGTAAAGAGATCCCAAAATGAGCTTGATTTCTTTAGAAACACTTATTATGGAAACAGAATACAATTAATCAGAGATGTTGAAGAGCGCTGGGTCGTTACATATATGGGCGGTACGACTCGCATTACTGCACGCGATGCCAAGTCGCACGGGACCCACTCGTCTTTATCTGTCGCCTGAACTGCTCGGTTTGAAGCCATAACATGGCGGCACACCCTACGGAGAGACTGTTAAAACAAGTTTTGTGAAAGACTAGACTCTTTCATTCGTCGCTCTCACCACGCTTTAAGATGTGAATGGGGTGATTTGCATCGTATGCTAATGAACAGCATTTGGACGATCTCCAGTTTTGCGACGCGGGAGGAGAAAGCAGAGGAGAGACGATGTCTGTAGGTGTGAGCGAGAGAGAGAGCAGAATGTAAGAGAACATATGCTTATGTGGTTAGTGGTGTGCAGCAGTGTGCTAATGACTTAACTGCTCCGCAGAGACGCTACACACCGGGACGTCTGTGTGCTCGTGTGTGTTCTGGAAGCTGTGCATTGTTTTGGGTAAGGCTGGGTAGCATATTGAGGTCACATTCTGTGCGTGTTTACGTGTTCCAGATGCGTAAACATATTGGGGAAAGAGCAGGTTTCCAGGTGTAAGCACCGTTTTCTTTATGCGTTGCACTCCTGTTTCGTCTTAAAATGTAAAGGTTTAGCTGGATGGTATCGGTCAAAGTAATACTTCCAGAAAAGTTAGTTTCCCAAATGACAGCCAAAATGTATTTGCGATAATAATGTAGAACAATGCACACTCTAATGGCTAATATAATACCCACAGGCAGCACTCAATATGGCCGCTCGAAAAAGGTGATTTTAGCGCAATTTTTAGCGCAGGATTAACTATTGATCGGAAATATGCTATTGGTTTATTCAGATTTTTACCAGCGATTTTAGAAATATGGTAATAATGTTGTCTTGACGTACATATAGCTGCCCGCATAGCTGGCGTTCTTGCGATGACATAAATAGCTGCCCACTGGCGTTGCAAACATGGTTGCCAAGTGACACGACTTCCATAAACCGACTTTGAAACAGCACAGATATTGACCAATCAGAATAAAGGACTGGAACTAACATGTTTTTAAATACTTTTTAAATGTCATAATCATAGCTCAGGATTGTCACTAAGACTTATTGGGACTATTAACAGATAGACCACGAATGTGTTACGCCATGTCTATACCGGACGCGACACGACAAAAGACATTAGAAATGCATAAGAACCCATTATAATCTTTACATTTTGTTCACACTGCTGCGGGGCGCAGACACAGTGTTACCATCACAGCTTACATCACAACTGGAAGTGTTATATAGCTAGCACATTAGCTTAGCTTTTGCCAAAACTATGTAAAGAATAGAAAATACAATGTGCTCAAATAAGGTATTTATAAAAGTGTACCATTCAAAAATACACCACGTTTCTTGACAAACACTCAAATACACTAATGACAGTTTTTGTAATTTGTTGCTTTACCATCACTTTACCCTGATGGGTTTTTTAATGGCAGATAACATGTATATTTGGTCACATCCTTGTGTTCCACAGATGAAAAATAAATTATTCTGCACTTTTCGGTCCATGCAACTCCCTGCAAGTTTTCAGCTAATGAGTTCCTGACAGAATTCATTATTTGTTCATTATAATAAATTAGTGCTGGAGCTGTTTTCTGACTTTGGCATTTAAGAAAAAGTATTTTCCTGTAATATTTAGTTGAATGTTGCTGAGACTCCGACCATATGTCCCTTTTTTATTAAAATATCGCAATGTGTGGTGACCTTTAGGACTGATGTAACATTGCGTTGTTTTATTGTTTGAGCTGAGGGAGTTTTAAGGTCAGCCTATTTCCTTGACTCAGAGAGTATGCTTTCTCTTTGTCTACCTGGCTTTCTTTTCTCTTCTCTTCACTATTCGATGCTCACCCCTCACGTCAGTGTTTTTTGTCAGACTCTATTCCGGTTTATGTTTCGTTTTACTCCTCATTGTTAATTTTGCCGCTGTTTCTTTTTTGCTGTCATGTCACAGTTGTATTTATCAGTAGATTACATTGGTTGTATCTCATTCCATCCCAGGTGACAAGAACGCAAACAGGAGCCGCATCATCACAGTCCGCAGCTCAGCCATCTTGCTCCTTTTTTCTTCATATTGCTACATTTTTAAAAGGTTATATTGAAGATAGAATGCATGTGAGACAAAAAGAACGTTGACATTTGTACGCATTAGTGGAGCATTCTCTATGGTCGGCACCTATTTCCTCTCATCAATATGGACTCTGTCTCGAGTTTTAGAGCATTTTTATTACTGTTATTATTATTTTCCCTCGCTGCTTTTACCGGGTGCAGATAATCACTGTAATTCATAATGGCAACTCCCATATGGAAGCTGTCATTCAAAGCGCTTTGGGGGCCGCCATTTAAATTTAATGGGAAAATATGGTCATGCATATTCCTATACCCACTCATTGATTGTATAATACATCCAGAGCTTTCTGCAAGGGCATTTGTTTCTCTGTTCTCTTATACCTGACTTATTATTTTCTAATTCTTTACTGTTTTCTACATGGAAACTTTTTGCTCTTGCATGTGCAATAAGGAAAACTTTTAAATCGCAAACATTCTTTAGGAAATCACTTTTATCCAAAGTGACATTTTACAGCATAAGTGATTTATTTTTGTAAAATACCACTTAATTTTATAAAACACTGTGTACGTATAATGCAGAAGCAGAAAAAAAGTGATTCATTGAAAGGGTAGTTCACTCAAAAATGAAAATTCTGTCATCATTTACTCTGCCTCTTGTCATTTCAAACCTGAATAAAATATGTTTTGAAGAATGTTGGTAACCAGACAACGACAGAACTCATTCATTTCTATTGTATGGACACATAACCAATGCAAGTCAATGTGCACAGCCGGTTCGGTTGACATTCTTCGAAATATCTCCTTTTGTGTTTTGCAGAAGAAAGAAAGCCTTTAAAATGACAAGACGGTGAGGAAATGACGACAGAATTTCCATTTTTGGGTGAACTATCCTATTAAAATGTTTTAATCTTAAAAGAACCGGTTCTTTATTTATCCATATTGGTAAAAGAGCATATTCAAGAAAGATAAAGGAAACGACATATCATGAAAATAAATCTGTTCTGGTGTGTGTTGGAAAAAATGGAAATCATTTCCCCAACTCTGGAAGTTCTGCAACACAATGTTAAAAATGGAAGGCCAGGAAAAATCGAAGCGATACGAACTTTTATTACATCGTGAGTCAAGTGAAAGTGCATCTTTAGACATTTCCTGAATGTAGCGAGTTGTGTTTAGGTGGGGTTAAAAGTGCAACAAAGGTAGAACGTTTGGGAAAGAGATTTTGCACCTCTTTGTGTTGATACCAAGAGGCGACGGATTTGCTTCGTACCCTCCCAAGCTCAAAGCAATCCCACACACATTCACTCCATGCTCTTGAATAAATACTTTCAGATCTGTTTGATTGCACAGTTTATATCCCTGGCTAGCTTGTCCCCTGCATAAATTGTGCACACACAACAGCCCTCGCATAACACTGCGGTGTAAGCCGTGACAACAGTGACCATAATACTCTAGATTATTTACACTGCCTGTTTAATACAAAATGAAATCCGGCTCATATGGGGGATTATATAGTTTGGACCATCATACAGTACGCAGGGAAAGTCAATAACGTGGACGTGTATCTTCTACACCTTCAGGAGATGATGCCTAGTACTCTGACTTATTGAAAGAACAGTATTGCCCCACAACATTTGCTTTGATGAGGTTTTTGGTTAGGTTTCAGATGGTGGCTTAAGTTAATATCCATATAATCTATAACATATTCCGCGTGGATGTATCAACACCTGACTGGAATTAATAAATGGCACAGCGCCAACCCCTCGCAGACAGCGAGGCCGTGCTATTCACCTCAACTCCATCGCTGCGAGCTCTGATCATGGGACTATTCATTTTTAATGAGTCGGGAACTCTGTCGAATAGAGAGGTGGGGAATGTTGTGCTCACTGAAGTCGCTTCACACATTTCCTTTCTGTCCGCCTCATATCTTATCTAGGCCTATGTACTATTTGCTCCGCCGCTGCTTTATTCCCAATTTCATTTATCAAACCTCTCTCTCGATTCCTCTCCGTTGCATTTTTTCTCTCATTTAAGCCTCTAGCTCCGTCAATGATAAAAGTTGAGTTCTCTTAGCTTCAGCCATTATCAAAGTAACCCTGTATTTTTTTCCACTTATCAACTCTCTCTCCCTTTTCGCCCTTAATTCTTTCTCATGTCTGATCTTTATTCTCACACATGCTTCAGCTTATTGCTCTGATTTTAGTCATCATTGACGAAAGAGTTCACAAGAAAAAGCCACATAACCCCTGTCAGCCACAGATAAGCCGTTTCTCAGCTTCTGGCCGCCGTTTTTTACTGTGTGTGTTTTGGTAACCTTACAAGACTTCACAAGCGTGCTGTGTCTTGTCTTCTTTGTACCTGCTGACATGTCGCTAAAAGGAACGATGTCGTTAGCATACAAGCTAGCTGGGCTTATAAAGTCTGGCAGGAGGAGATTTTTGGGCTGGCGACAGAAGTCCAATCCCACGTGAGGTGGCTTAGGCACCCTCCTTCCCCTGCTGTCTGGCCGTATCTTCAACCAAGTGACAGGTGTCCGTGTGTGCGTCTGTGTATGACTTCTTTCATGCTTGCGTAAACCGTCCTCCTGTCAGATTTGAGAAAGACGTTCTAAGTTTGCCGTGGCTTTATTTCGCCTTTCTTCAACTTAATCTGAGGCAACAGATAGTCGACTATCTCCACGTTATCTGCGAGCTGTTTCCTCACCAAGAGAAAAACAGCCCAGAGGTGGAGAGGGAGACAGACTGTTATGAAGCTAAAACTCGGCTGGATGGCTCTCACTGCACCGAGACATGTGGTGCACATACAACTTACGAGGCATTTGCTTGTTGACAGTGATAAAAGCCGTGTTTTTTATGCGGCTTTTCGCTGATAGTAAAGCAGGGGCGAGTATGGTAAGAGGTTGGGAGCCCTGACAAATGGTAGTCACGCACTGACATTCAGTAGGAACGGTGCATCACCGTTCGTAGCTGCTCGAGGTCTGTTTTGCGGAGGTTTTGACAGCCAGCCCCTTTGCTAGCGGTCTCACTTGTCGACTATGAGGTTTGTTTCAGCAACATTAAGGAGACAAGATATCGACCACTCTCACTGTCTCAGGAATTTCTGACATTGTTTCAGTCTACAGTGTGAGTAAACCTAACTGCTCAACTCTATATGCGAGCAGGCAAACTTGGAGAAAAATGTATTTGCTGTGTTTTATAAACCTGCTCAATAAGGGGACCGACAGACCCAGAGGCCACATATTATCTCAAAAAATATATTAGTTTGGTTTATAGTGATTTTACTTATCACATAAGCATGACTTCAGCTTATAAACATTCTTCATAGGCCTGTCAAACAAGTACGTGACTTGTTAGACTCTGGTTTCTCAAACAAATCAATGCACTGAAATTGAAAAGTGGTAAACTCTGTGACTGTACTGTCGGTTTATGTATTGTCAGTTGTCTATTTGGATTTGTTCTCTGTCATGCTTGTCAGACTCTGGAAATTCGGTTAACCTTTTATTTTAAATCTGAGGATAATGAGTCTAAAACTCCAGGCTTTACAAAACAACATCAACGGTCTGTCATGCGAATATTTCTCAGAGAAGAATTTAAAAGCACAAATGGAAATGAGATATTGTTAGAATTCCACAAACCCTGCCTTTAATGTTTCTTTGTCTGCGCCGTGCAAAACATTTCAAACTTCTGCACTGTTTGAGACGCAAAATCATTATTCTTTTGTCTTCTTTCTGGCATTGACAGCTGTCATTATCTGCTTCCCTTACTGTCCATCCACATCCTCACCCACACTAACACAAACATAAAAGAGATTTGTATGTTCCTATGTGGATTCTCTTGTCAGAATGAATACCAAAGTACACTCTGAGAATGTAAGGGCTGAAGATATTGTTAACTTATAGTCATCTTAAAGGGATAGTTCATCTAAAAATAAAAGTTCTTTCATAATTTATTCACCCTAATTTTGTTCAAAACATGACGACTCTTTTATCTGTGAAACACAAAAGAAGATTTAAGAAATGTCTCAATGGTTGTGTGTCAATACAGTGGGAGTCAATGGCAGCCAATGTTGTTAGGTTACCAGCATTCTTCAAAATATCTTATTTGTTTCTGCAGAAGAAAGAAAGTTTCTTTAACAACTGCACAGATCAACTTTTTGACGGGTTAGGTATACTGTAGGTAAAAACAATTCTTAATGTAAATGATCTATTCAGTAGAAAGCTGTAATGTGCGATTTGTTGTGATCTCTGTTGAAAATGTTAAAGACGTATATAAAGGTTTATGTTGCGCTAATTCTTGTTTAACATTTTCGCCTGGAGAATCACTCATTGTTCTTATCTCCAAGGCAACCATGCAAAAGGCTTTTGAGATATCCGTGACCCGTGATCGGTCAATCTTTTCTGCCCATCTTTCTTCAACGCCGGTAAGACGCGAGAAACAGATGAAAGAAACATGCAGCTGTCAGCCAGGATCATATCCAAGTGTGTTCATCGCTTTCTCTCCTTCTGTTTCTCCCTCCCACCTAAGTTGGAAGCGAATGAGAAATAGTGTTTTCCATATGTTGGAAAACCAAAGTCTAATTGATTTCATGAAGGGCTGCACAATTTGGCCGCATAAATTGTGTGTTGAATTGCAATATGATCAACATATCAAGTCTCGTATCACTGCGTCGTGGATTTTAGGCCTAAATAAATAAACGATTTTAAATCCCATTGAAACAGCATAACTGCAAACTGTGATCTGGATTTAGGGTGCAATAACTTAATGTTAAGTTAAGTTTTTAATATATTTGACCCTGGACAACAAAACCAGTCTTATGGGTCAGTTTTTCGAAATTGAGATGTGTACATAATCTGAAAGCTGAATAAATGAGCTTTCTTGATGTATGAGTTGTTAGAATAGGACAATATCTGGCTGAGTTACAGCCGTGTAAAACTCAGAATTCTGAGAGTGCAAAAAAAAAATTGAGAAAATTGACTTTGAAGTTGTTAATAAGGGACACTGTGGCAGGCCATCCACTAACAAAAATAAAGCTTTTATATATTTAAGGTAAGAAATTTACAAAATATCTTCATGGAACACGATCTTTACTTAATATCCTAATGATTTTAGGCATACAAGAAAGATCGATAATTTTGACCCATACAATGTATTTTTTTCTTTTACTACAAATGATTCCGTGCTACTTAAGACTGGTTTTGTGATCCAGGGTCACATATTTGACTGATACAGATAAATGTATGTTTTTCTATTTATAATAATAATTATTTTTTACTTAATTTTATATGAAACAAGACACATTGTTGGGGACAGTTTACTTTATGGGGTCTATTGGAATGGGACAAATAAGAATATTAGTTGACCTTTCTATTCTTCCATGTGATGTAATACAGTCAGATGTAGAGCAGATGATATCCTAATCCAATAGACGATTGCATTCCCGTGCATCTCTTTAAATGTAATGGGCACATGTAACTGCTTTGTTTACATGGGCAAATTAAAGCCTGTCTATCTTATATTCTCATTGGATGGCCAGGAATATATGTGTGCTGCTTCCAGGCTGCGTGAATAAAATGTGCCGGATGTTAGCAGGCTATTTATGGACTGATATGAATGCTTAAAGATGACTGAAAATGGATTCATTTCAATAAGTGCTGGATGTATAGAGTAAATGGATATGGTATGATGTCAAAAGAGCCAGGCTGGCGTTGTAAGTAAGTCTTCATTTTTAATAACCCCTCACGGTGGAGTAGAGGCTAATAAAGTTGATATCAAAATTATACACTTAAATCGTTGGCTTTCCAATGTAATGCTGCATCTAAGGGTGTATTAGTGGGAAATAGCAAGGTTCAACTGTGGTTGTGTAAGCCATTAACTGTGTCAGGTATTATGTCGCTCTTTTCAAGCTTGACAACCTTAGCATTTTTCAGTCTCCCAGAAAACGGATTTTGCTTAGCTCTCTCGGCAGCGGCACCAGCACAGCAATCGTGTCTAATGGATTTTTCAGCTTTGTAATGGCTGAATACACAGAAAAGTTACGACGAGACTGACAGAGAGGTCATACGCGTCCTTCTTTAACTTTTTCGTGCTGCAGATGTTTATTTATTAACAGGCAGCTCGGAGGACCTGCCAAAGGGCCCTGGAGCTGATGAGATAGTGAGAGAGGTGAGCTGATGTGTTAGGGAATACATGAGTGCGAACATGCACACAATAATCCAATGTGTGTGAGATATTGTGTGCGTGTTCCCCCGCCCTGTATGAAAAGAGAAAATGAAAACGTGTAGGAGAATATGTAGCATGGAATTATTGGAATCATTTTAAATGTGGCCACAAAATATCATGTTTTTTAAAGGGATAGTGCACCCAAAAAAAAAAGATTCTGTCATAATTTATTCACGCTCATGTCGTTCAAAACCTGTATTTTATTTTATTTTTTATGTTTAACACAAAAGAAGATATTTTGAGAAATGTCTCCACGGAAGTCAATGGGGTCCAATGTTGCCTGGTTTCCGACATTCTTCAAAATATCTTCTTTTGTTTTCTGCATTAGAAAGTCCTACAGGTTTGGACATGATGGTGTGTTGGAGATGAAAGATAAAGAAAAATGTGCATATGTAAATGTATATAAAACAGAAAATTGGCACATGGTTTGGATTGCTTTTGTCCCTGATTCTAAAATAGTTAATAGAGCTGTGTTTGCCTCTATGTAATGTCAACAAGATTCTTTTAACACGTTTGTAGTTAAAGTCTTTTATAGCCATACAAAGGAATTCTGGGAGGCCAACATAATGAGAATTGATTAAAGGGAGTTGAACTGTTAATAATGAAGCGCAGTAGTGCATTGCGCGTACACTATTTCTAGCTCATTTGCAGCACAACATGATAAAGAAACAAATCAGGAAGACAAAGGCTGGAGATCCAGAAAGCCTGTAGTGAGTGTGTCCTTTTAGAAGGTCAACTTTATGATCAATGGATAAAAAAAGAAATCTGGAAATCACAAAGAGAAGATGGCAAACATACTGTGGTGCAAAGACGTGAGCATTTGACCTTTAAGGGTTTTGTGCCATGGTAAGATCAGAATCCGATAAGAAAAAAACTTGTAGACGTCATTGCACGGGGGGAAGCGGGAGATAGTCAGGACTGTCAAACCTATTGTGTCTTTGCTCTTTGAGAAAACAATGAGCATCCCCGTGGACCAAGAGTGCGGCCACCTGCCACTAAATGGCAAAAGAAGAGATTGCACTGACAGTAACCTGCAGAGGGAGCCGCCCGGCTGTGTGTGAGTGCATTTACATGTGTGTATGTGAAAGTTAGACATGGAAAGGTCAAAACTCCTGTCTTATAACTTTATGTGAGCTTACTGTGTCTCTACCACCCAGTGTGTTTTGACAGAAGGAGGGCTGGTGTAAACTCTATCTAGGTGTGCTGCGTTGTCACCCGTCGCCTCGATCAGTTGGCGTTTTGGAAGTCCAACAAAAATCTGTGAGAAAACATCATTTTGCAGTTCATTAGAGTTCCAATGTAGTCTTGTGTTTGTTGTTTCATTGCTGTTTATAGTTCATTCAGGTATCGAAAGTGAAAATACCTCCCGGAGAGATTAGCCCTCAACTTTTAGTTTTGTGTAGAAAAAAACGGCGTTTGTCAAAAAAAGTTCAAAAGCAGCTAAAAGCTGTTGGAAAAGAGAGCTGTAGATGAATTAATGTTCAGATAAACAGATATTTCTGGAACAGGTCGCAGCCCCTTCAAAGAGTACCTCCAGGAGACAAATATGGATTTCGCTTTAAAAGGTGCGTCATTGACCGTTGAGTGTAGAGCGGTTCTGTTGAGGGAGCTATCGATTCCCTCTATCTCTTTTTAAGGTGCTAGACTGTATATTTTGAAAATGCGAGACAACATAATTAAATCGTTTCGCACTTTATTTTTCCGTCTCTGACGAATGACTGGATCAGAAATTGGCCGGATTAAATGGATAGATAGTGCTAAATGGGGAGATAAATAGATAAACAGCATAATTATCTGACATAACCATCCAATTCATGTCACACTAGACTCTTGAGCTGATGTCATAGCTAATAACATTCATTTCAGATCATGAAAAGCAAAGAGTGTCCTTTCATTCATTCGTTCATAAACATGTCTTTCTGTGCCGATCGGGCTCATCATAAAAAACTTACCATGATTTGCCAGCCACAGTTAAGATGGCACTCTCGCTAAAAGCAAGGCAATAAATGACATTTTTTTTGCACACGATATTTCCGTATATTATCAACTATGAAACACGGCAGTCATTTCTGAAATGACACGAACATGATGGATAAGAATGTTATAAATATCATATACAGCTGTAAAGAAGCACTTTTGAGTGACAACTCAGACAATTCATAGACGTCAAATGTAAAAGATGGCAAATCGAGACTCTATCAGCAGGCATGATCAATTCATCAATATTTCCATTATTTTTAACATGGCCACATTTGTCTGTCAGCATCATCGAGTTGTCTTTTTAATTGAACAGATGAATTATAAAGGTGTGGCAGCTTTCTGTTCAGAGCTGCTAAATTCGTGACAGCGGGGACAGATGGGAGATTTAATCATCTGGACATAACAAATTTTACAGTGAGCAAAAAGAAATACTGTGGCGTTTCTGGTGCACACTTGACACATTTTGGAGACATAAATGCGAGTGACTGTAAAATCCGAGGAAATGAGCAGGAGAATATGTTTGTGAGCGTTGTGCTTTCAGCAGTTAGATATTTTCACCCTTTTTGTGGTTTTAGGGGGATTTCTTCTTTAAATGTTTTTCAATCTGCAACATTTATTTGTATGGTTGTGCTATAAAAACAGGAAAATGAGAGCGGTTATGCAACATCCACAGTCCTCTGAAAGAAATGATAGCAGCAAATTAAAACTGCCGTTCCATTTAGGGAGTTGGGATTACTTGCCTCACAGAAACACTAAGAAAGAAAGTAGAGAAAAATGCGAAGAATATAAAGTGTTAACAAGAGATAAAGAGAAGCAGAGGAAAACGCAAATTAAAAGCTTACATCCAAAAACTTCAGTCAGTCCGTCCTGACAGAACCGTGTTTTATTATTTATCAAATGTGCCTTCTGGGAAAATATTCAGTATGCCTAAGACTATTCCGCACAATAAGGGAACTGTGAATCGGTGAACACAAACATCCCAGCCCTCCATTTTCTCTGGCTTTTGTCTTCTGAATAATCATCCGGTGCACTTATGCTCGATAGGGATGAGTGTGGTGTCTGTGCGTATGAATATCAAACTCTTAAACACTCCACAAATTCCATGAATCCAAAGAGGACGCTGAGGTGAATTGGCTGGCTGGGCATGTTTCTACTTTTGGTTGTTTACCTGTAATCCCGCACCCCTGGAGAGGTGATCAGCTCCGGCCTCGAGCTCCTATAGTGTCCTTGCGTTGCACTTAAGTGAATGCCCAGAAAAACCTCAAGGCTGATGTGTGTGCTTCCTTAAAAATATGTCTGGTCAAAGCCCGCAGAGACACCAGCACACGTTTCACAAAAATCCTCCATTGTCTGATATGGAGACTGTACATGTTCATCTCAGAAACCAGTTTGCTTTGGATCCAGAGATGATGTACAATTTTTAGAAATGCTTCAACATGTAATGCGTTCATTAGCCTTCGAGTAATTTACGATTTGTTCAAACAGTTTGACTATTCAGCTTAAATAATTGCGTTTTGTTTGTGTCGTCTCTCAAAAGTGTTGCCAGATGTGTCCCCATGTGTCCACCTGTTTTCTCATGTTTAATGGTTATTTAGTTAAATAGTGCTGTTTATCACTATGGTTTTATTTGTGCTGTATAAATTAAATCGTTTTGTTGTAATTAGTGTAAATTGTTTTCCAGCTCCATTTGTTATTGCCACTGTAATTGCCTTTTGTATTCATGAACTGTTTTATATCGCTCTTTAAGTTAATAAAAATAGGCTTGACAAGTTGCATTACTGCACCAATGGTACCGATGTGCTCTTTTACAGTAACCATTTACAGCATCGTTTATCATTTATCTGTCAACCTAAACACAATTTACACTCAGTTTGCAGACAAATCAGGTACATTGGTGAACAACGGATGTAGTTCTGACTGAATGTAGAACGTGACTGAGCGTGATTGATTTATTAGCGATTAACTCTTTAATGCCTCCAAGCAACTCAATAAGTTCAGCTGACATTTGATTTCGTCCGATAACTCGAGTTTGATTCGCTCGAATCGGTGAACGGGTCCAGCCGCTTCAATAAAAAGAACCAATTCAAAAGAAGCGATTCGATCGGCAATTGAACATCGCTGTGACTGATGCTTTTGTAAGAAACACGAACCTTTCTTTCATGCTGATGAGGTGTATTAATCACTCTGACACCTCCAACTGATCTTCGTTTCCTGCTCTTTTAATTGTTTCTGCTTCTCGGGGCTTCTTCAGCTTCTTTATCTCTCCTCCTGTCTACTTTCCCGGGGCCTAAACCACATCCTTCTAAAAACACTACGGCTTTTCAATTGTGAGATAAGGGGAGAAAGATCTGCAGTGTCCAAATTCTGCCATCTCGGAGAGGATCTGCGCTAAGTGTGTGGAAACGTATCCGTGTCCTTAAGGCAGGGTCGAATCAAAGCACGCAAGACCCCTTCCAAAGTATCATCGTTGCTGCAATCGGATGCAGTGATGCAACTGCCTCTACATTTACCATTCAGCTTTAAAACTGCATTTCAAGGATATTATCATATATTAAAAGTATATCTGAGAAAGAAACTGTGATGTGCCCTACATGGCCATCTTGTAATGCCTTGCCTTAAGATAGATTCGGCTACCACTATATAACTTTATTGCTTATAAACACCTTATGGTAGTAGAGAAAATAGAATTCCTCTATATGTGTGCGGGGTTTAGTTAGTTTTTAAGCAGTGGGGATGTTTTAATAAGTGCATTTTTCAAGCATTTAATCGAGTTTGTAATAATAATTAGTTTATAATGTAATGCTCTAATGTTGCTTTTTTTAATAGTTATCTGGTTTATGTTGGTGCGGCGACCCTCACTGGATTACTGTACGCATTTTGTTGAGGTTTTATTTCCGCCGCTTTCAAAGTGAGATTGCACAAACCTCCAGAAACTAATTACACTCCACGCATGCAAAAAATATCGCCACATGGAAGCGGGGAAGGCAGAAAGCTGAGGATGGCTGTTTTTTTATCAAATGCAAAACCGCCCAGAGGAGAACAGTACAGAACGCGCCAGGAGGAAGCACAAAACTGTAGTCATGCAATAGTTGTCATACTTCAGGCCATTGTGCCTGTGGGGCTTTAAAAGGGCATCGGTGAGTTCATAGTTGTGAACTCGCTTAAATGTTTTAGCTCTTTGCTTTGTGGACAGAGTGCAAAGAGCTGGTGATTAATTGCCCCTTGGCATCGCAGGGCCTGATGGTTTGAGGGCAGAATGTAAAAGGCTGCTCTCGAGAGCTGTTTGAGAGAGAACAATAAAAAGCTAGAGGGAATGGACACAACATTTGTATCGCAGACACCCCATTCCGTCGGCTTCAAATGCAAGTACAAACCATTGCTTTTGGTGAGTAAACGAAATAGCTGGTGACTATTGGAAGCTTTAACATTATATGGTCAAAATGTAAAGCCTCACTCAGATTGACAAAGAATATATTAGTGGTGGTTAAAGGTTAGTTCCTGCTCGATTGTTGTTTCCGACCGTATCAGACAGTGTAGCCATCACATTGTTCAGTTACATGAAGTTTAACTCTGCTCAACTTTGTTGCGTGACCAAAGGTCACTCATGTCAACTCTCATTGAATATGACTTTGGAAGTTTTGTCACTGCAGATCACTGTCAGTACGGATTCCTCCCTTAAGAATGATGTAAATGACATGAACAATTATAATCAAACACCAAAATCACTTCCTTTTTGCGCTTGTGATGAAATTCACACACACATTCATTAGTATAGGTTGCCTGAAGCTGTTTGCACACGTGTATGTGGCAACGCATGTGATGCATTCCCTGCATTAGGAAACTGAAATATAAAAAATGTTTTTGTAACAGGTGAGAAAGAAATGCAGGATTCTATATAATCTTGTGACACAATGGCATTTACATTTATGCATTTGGTAGAGTTTTATCCTAGATTATACAGTTATACATTTATTAAATCAGTATGTTTATTTCTATACATTAAAAACCTACACATTAAAAAACTGCAAATTTGTTGAATTTTACTGTTTAATTTGACAAAATGTTCACATATTTTTTTTAGTTGACAGCAAATTTGACGGCAAAATAAATATAAAAAAACTAACAATGAAGATAAATCTTTTTTATGCTATTTTATATGATAAATATATATATATACATTAATAATATAAAACAATGACATATTAACAGTTTGTTTTCTTAATTTTGCTATGTCAAACCATAGGACACATTTAAGATTTATTCGTCAACTACCCAGAAACAAATTCACAAATTTACCATTTTTAAGGTTATTTATGACCTATTGTATCACATTGTTCCTCCAGTGGATAATTTTCGGTGGGGTCCCAAAATATATTTTTCTTTTAATGTCAAACAATCCAAAATCCACTTTCATTGCTAAAAATAAATATGGAATATATGGACACTGTACATTTCCTCAAATCACCTGCCATTGGCATAAACAGAAAGTTAATTTTGCACCCGACACCATCACGCACAACGGGGCGTATGAGAAAGAAAAAACAGAAGTGTTTTGCTTGAAGCACACTAATTAGCAGTCCAGTCATATGGTTTGGTGAGAAGGATTTGAAACACGTCCGATCTCTCCGCTGTAGCTAGTTTTCACAACACAAACCTCCCCTCAAACTTAAGACCTATCAATACACCCATCACATCTCGATTTAGTCTTTCTGGAGGACTTATTCAAATGTTTACCCTGCATGTCTCGTCGCACTGAGTGTGTAATGTGACAGCAACACGTGTGAATGACTCGCATACACAACGGTTTCACTGTTAGCGTCGAGTCTGCGGCAGGCGTGTGATCCGGACAAGAGCAACGAGGTACAGCTCCAGCAGAGTCCCGACGCACTTTCGCTTCATTGAGCGTAACAGCCATTGTCAAAAGTGACAGAATGTTTGGGTCAGGGGGGACCTGCGCGCGTGTGCGGGTGTGGGGGTAACAGTTCGGTGCCCTCGCTGTCCCTCTGTTTTTGTGTTCGGCGGGTCTGCTGGTCGAACAGAGAGTTCTGTGCTGCTGAACATTATCCCATCGTCAGTCATGTGGAACAATTCAGCCCTGCAGCACCAGACCTGAGGACCTTACTGCACAAGTAACTGTGTGTGGGTGTCGTTGTGTGTGTGTGGATGTCTTAGTGAATGTCATGCCCCTATTTCGCAGTGCTACCTGCGGTGGTGTGGCAGGTGGACCTGATCAGGCATGGGGTAATGGGAAAGACTTTTATGCTTGCAACCAATGGCCCACTCCACCGCTCCTCCCTCCCTTTCGAAGCACTATGGCAGCTGACACAGGACTAAGATGTCGTCACGTTTTCGCTTCTTTGTTGAAGGAGATAATGTTTTTATGAAATGCGCTCTGTAGGGCAGTTTGTCCGTTTAGGGCTACTGTAGAAACAACATGGCGAATTCCATGCAAGGGGACCCGCGGCGTATTTAGATAGAAATAGCTCATTCTAAGATAATACAAACATAACGCTTCATTACGTCAGGTCTTTATACACCTCTGAAGACAAAGTTATGTATATTATATTGCATTTATGTCAACAGAACCTCCAAAAATTACACACTGGAGCTTTAAGATGTTATAATATGTAAGATGAAAATATAATAATAACTGAAACCAAAAGTGCTTCTGGACCAGTTTTTAGATCTTGCGAAATGATTCCTCTGGAGCTTCAGGTGACCCTTGCGCACCTGCCCGTGCTCACACACCACCCAGTCAGGCAAAGTACATATTGTAAAGCTCCTGAGTTTGTGAAGTGGGTCTGTTCGTGAGCACAGGGCAGAATGACCTTCAGGCGAGCCTGTGGAGAACATCAAACGCTGTGGCTCTCCTGAACTATCTTAACCTGTACTGCAGGTGAGCTTTCCTGCACAGCACGCGGAGAGGACACACCTCACAGCCTGTCAATTCCCACTTTGATAAAGTTGCTTCCGGCTGTGCTTTCCTCTTTCTCTCTGTATGTCACTCTCCTGCTTTGTCGATACGGACGGATCTCTTTCTGCTTTCTTCACTGTCTTTCTGGGTTATCTGTCTTTCTTATCTTTCTGTCTGTCTGTATCTCTATATTTACAAGTACATTGGGGTGCTTCACAAATAATTTGGTGGAAATTGGAAAATTGAAATTATAACGAATACGCCGTTCATGCAATAAAAAAAAAAAAGCGAAAAAAATGAATTAAAGAAGGAAAATACAGAAATGAAAACAAATACACTAATGGAGGATGACATTAGGTTGGAAATAGCATGTAATACAAATGTATAGTAGACTAGCTGGAGACCAAAATGGGTCGGCCATTGTGACACTGGGCCCGGCCAATAGCAAGGATTTAGGGGAGAGCTATAAAATTATTTTTTCAGTCTTGTTTGATGTCACTAGTGGCACAGAAGTGACACACTACACCTTAAAGACTAAGCGTCCTGTAAGACGGCCTACTGTGCTGCTAGTGCTCCTTGTGTTCTCTGTCTCTCAGACTTACCCGCACGTACACTCACACAGACACAAGCATCTTTTTCTTGCTCTTTTTTTTTTGCCTCATCACTTACTTCTTAGGGGTCATTATCACTCCCGTCTGTCCTAAAATCCTACATTTGAAAGGTATAGTTCACGCAAAAAAGAAAATTCTGTCATCATTTACTCATCCTCTTGTTATTTCAAACCTGTATGACTTTCTTTCGTCTGCAGAGCACAAAGAAGATTTTTGAAGAACGTTGGTAACCGAACCATGACGGTTGTGTCCATACAATAGAATTAGATGGGTACCGCCATTTTTGGGTTAACAACCTTCTTCAAATATCATCTTTTGTGTTTCGCAGAAGAAGAAAGTCACACAGGTTTGAAACAACAAGAGGGTGAGTAAATGATGACAGAATTTTCATATTAAGATGAACTATCCCTTTGATAAAACTCTTTTTTTGTACTTTGTCGTACAGTACGTGTTAGTCCCATGCGATGCAGACTTGAACTTCTCTTATGGGCAGATAGCCAAACTGCAGATTTTTGAATAGCTCTTGCCAATTTTGTGTGTATGGATTAGAAGGTCTGTAAATGGACTGTGGGTGTCTGTGGTTGAGACTAGTGGGCGGCTATCTGTAAAACCCTCTGTATGCATTATGAAAAGGAGAGGCCAGAGAGAAAAGTGCTTGCATTTTGCTTAAACACCCTCATTGGGCCTGAAGCTGTTGTTGTTGTTGAACAAACCGCTTAGACGCTGACCATTCTTGTGTTCCCGTGCCAAAATCCCATCCCATACAACAATATCACGCTGGGCTTTCCTGCGAATCCAGTGCTTTACTTGTGTAAACACTCAAGATTTTGCCACAGGTTCACCCTCTGAAAGTGACAAAAAGCCTTGATAGACAATAATTAGCTCATTCCATTAAAGCAAATTAGCCTAATTTACAAAAACAATGACTGCCTTCATTCGCCTCACAGTCAAATCCATCTTTTTGTCATCATGAGTGTTTTTATTTAATTATTTATTTTACTCTTGCCCTGCTGGCAGATGTGTTTGTTGATGTTTGGGTAAGAAAGAAAAAATGAAATTAATAATTTTCCTATCAACAACAGGCTGCAATTAGTGCATTCAGACCATTTCTGCCGGTTGCCAAATAGCAAAATTACTCCAATTTTTTATTTAAATCTTTTTAGAGATCTGACAGAGTAAAATGGCATGATCTTCTCTCAGTTTGATGTTCATTGTTTTTCTTTTCAGCAGAGCTTGTTAAAATGGGGAGCGTGCTGTTCATGTGTCACTGGTTCGGTGCTCATTCTGAAAACTGCATGCAAGCCTTTCCCCTCATATGCAATTATTCACCAGACGAAACTCCGGAGTGTTGCGGAGCCTTGCCGCAATTGGTGAAATGGATTCAACGCTTTATTAGTCTGTTGTTTTGGTGCATTTTCGGGCATGAAACTGTGTGGTAAATTGGATAGATGCCTTGATAAAAAGCTTGTCGTGCAAGATATTTCACGGCACATTTTTATTTAGGTTGTATTAAACGTCATCGCCCAGCAATTTTAACAAGTGACTAGGTTCCCGCTGTGATTTAAGAAATCAATTTGTCTTGTTATCAGCAGGATTGTGGAGGAGAGATAAAATCAGCAGGAAGTGACTTCGGTTTTGACTTACTTTTAAATCCTGAGAGAGGAAAAAGAAACAGGAAGTAGTACTCAAATGTGTTTGGGCTACTTTGACCTTTTCACAAAAATGTATTTGCAGTTTCTCGCTCTATCTAGGGGTTTTCAACTGATGGGCCCGACTCAAAAATGGGTCGCAGGTCTGTACTGATAAAGTTGTGGACAACAGAGAGCAAATAATTATAATGCAAATTAAAATATGTAACCATGCATGTAATCATGCATAGTTAAAATGGTCAAATAAATAGACTTTCCATTTGCCATTGATTAAAGTCTGTGTTTTTAGAAGCTTACTAATGCAGATGCTAACATGGTTTGAAACTGGAGATTCCAGGACATGCCCTCGTTGTTAAAAACCATGAAACCGTCTTCACAAGAAAAAAGGAAATGCATATAGACTACATATACATCATATAATGCATACACAGTAGTTTTAGTCATTTCCTACTATAGTCATTTAACTATAGAGTTAAGCGGTGAATTAAACAAGGCACATTTCTCACTCTCTCTCTTTCTCTCTGTCGCTCGCTCACTTTAAGTAGAGCTGAAGCTGTGGAACTTTCCCTCAGGTGTGACTGAATGGACCATCTGCTGTTGTTGACCGGAACCCTTTCCAAACAACCATAGTGGGAGAAAGCATATGACTCGCTTATTCTTCTTGTTACTTTTTGGTAGCTGAGAAGCTGAATTTAAAACCTTTGCTTTCAGAGGAGTCTGCTAACTAGCGCAAATCCCGCATGTTTGGTAGACAGACGTTATTGCATTTGACAATTTTTGCACAGAATGTTTTGGTTTCAAAACAAAATATGGATTGAGTTGTTTTAGCTGTTATCGTTTTTTGTACTCCATCCTTTGAGTAGTTTCTGAAATTCTGACATATATAATTAATTTTTGTGTGTGTCTGAGGCTTGAATGTATTAGTGGCCTGCCACCTGTAGTTTATACAATTGTAATATTGTTTAGCCTGAGTTTCACAGTATTTTATATTTTCTCATTGGCGGCTCACTGTTTTTTGTTTTGTTTTTTGCAGTAAAGTTCGATACCTGCCAGCAAATAGAGAAGGTTTACTTTGAAAGCAGTGACCCAAAGTTCAGCCTTCGGCAGGACGGCTCTCTTTACATACAGCAAGATGTGGCGAACCTAACCGAACCGATCCAGTTCATGGTGACGGCCAGAGACATCACAGAGAAGCGTATCTGGGAGACCACCGTTAAACTTGCCCTTGCTGGACACCCACCATCACCTCCAATTAACCAGGCAAGTCATATGTATTTTTGTAATTTTATAAGTTTTTAAATATGTAGTTGTGTCATGTGAAGCTTTTCAAACCTTGCTTCTAGAGAGTCACCATCCTGCAGAGTTTTAAATCAAACACAACTTAATAAACCCAATCAAGTCTTCAGAATTTATTGAAAATACAGTAGGAACAAGGTTAGAATTAAACTCTGCAGGATGGAGGCGCTCTAATAGCAGGCGTGAATAGCTATGCACAAAAAAAAGATAATTCATTCATCAATGCCTGTGCAACCACCAAAAGTACAGTGTTTACAATGGCACTGTATCGAAACCCTTTTTTGCCTTCTACTGTACTTTTTCCCTCTCTTTTACGTTTTTTCTATATTTCTTTTCATTCTCTTCTACTTCTGTGATTGACTTGCAATTGATGTTCTCTCTTGCATTTATTTGCACACTGAAACGCAAGCGATGTTCTTATTTTCGTATTTCTTCAAGTCTTTGGTTTTTGGGAACTACCCCTTTATCAATTAAAAGCAGGCAAACAAAAATCTGAAAAAATTAGATCATTTTTTATTAAACATTGTTGGAGAATAGTTATTTCACTGTGCCGTGCAGCTTAATAATCAAATGCACAAAATAATTGACATTGATTGAGTTCATGTTTTCAGCAGTGGTGGTGGTGGAGGGGTTTCGTTATTGTTCATTTTTTGCCCATACTGCACGCGCAAGAGCGAGATTCAATAACAGAGCAAGATGTTATTATGTTTAAGCAATCATCAAAATTCGAAAACTAGTTACAGTTTCAAATTGATTACATTTTGTTCCATTCGCGCGCGCGTTTGCGTGGAGGGAGGCATTGCGCGCGGGTGCTTTTAAGAGTTTACACAAGCCTTTGGCAACATACCAAAAGTCATGATCTGATAATGAAAAGTCAATGCTCAAATGTATGAAATGAGTAATGTTTCATTCTCATAGAACTCACTTTTCACACGCACGCACGCACACACACACACACACGCCCAAGTACTAACTGTATGCCACAATACAGTATGCCCTGCTTGGCAAGTATCATTAAACTTTTAATACATGTGCCTGTCATGTTCATGTCCCGTGCTCTGGTGCAATGGAGATGAGGTGTACAGGCTTTATATAGATGTCTTACCCACTGGCATTGGACTGTTTCTGCATCCAAAGTGACCTAAAAATGCCAAGCAGAGAGGCAGGAATATAGGTACCCATGGGAACCAGGAGTCTGGTCTGGCGAGCCCTATTCCTGTGTCCCTAACCCCTCACTTGTCCTCTCCTTCTGCACGACCATTTAGAATAGCGTCTCCTTGTTGGCTCTGGCAGGTTACTGAAGGACAAACGCACACCCAAAGCATGAAGATACATGACTGTTCCGGGGGTTGTGGGAGATGTGACTCTTTGCAGCTCTTTGACCTAGTTGAGTCTATAAATAATTAATTAATGAAGAACTTTGTCCAAATGAAATGATACTAGATGGATCATTTGAAGATTTAAGGCATGCTTCGGTTCATGTGTGTGCGGTCATAAAGACATTTTTAACAGAGGTGATTAGGTGTCTAATCACCTCACAAAATATATATACAAACTGTACCATGGTGTTACCATTTTAACCAGATTTTTAGGACATGGTACTATGGTAATACAGTGGTACTTTTAAAGCAGGCATAACACACGGGGTTTCTGCCAATCTCATATTAATCTTGAGTACCTATAGAGTAGTGCATACTTCGTATCTTTGAAGAGTATTTAGTTTGATCGCATTTATAAAAGATAGACACAGCTCTACGTTTGTTTCCGAAAACATACGGGGCGTGCGGGGGGGGGGAGGGGTAGGCTGAACCAAAGCACGTGCGCTCCCATTGTCAACAAAACACAGACATCAGTTTCACTCACCGCATGCGGTTCATGTCCGGCATCTTTTAGCGCTGGGACAGCTCCAAATATCAGTTTTAAACCATCTCCAAATCCAGTTTTATCCACGAACAAACAAACACCTGAATTTCGAATTGCCACCAACTTCTCACTCCACCCCTCCCTATTCCCTTTTTAAGCACTACGGTAGCTGACACAGGACTAAGAAGTCGTCACGTTTTCGCTTCTTTGCCGAAGGAGATAACGTTTTTACAAAGTTTGTCCATTTAGGGCTACATTTGAAACAACATGATGAATTCCATTGAAGTGGACCCGCAGTGTATGTAGTAGGGGTTGAACGACCTTAGATTTTTTTTAGGTCGACTTTTATGTGATAAAAGTTGCGTCGACTAGTCGATGACGTCATTAAAAAATAAAAATAAGAGCTAGGAAATGTTTTGCAACAAGATTTGAGCAGTAAGACTGTGGGCAGTAAGACACTCGTGTGTGCGGGCTGCAGGAGAATGGCGGGACGCAAAATAGCCTCTAAATATATATACTGTATATAAACTGTTGTTCATCTATTGAAGAGCAACAACAACTAAACTAAAATAAAACTATTTTAAAGCAAGAGGTAGGTGGTAGCAGGGCTATGCAGTAAAATAGCAGCAGGTGGATCTCCATAGTAGCCTAACGTTACTTCAGATCTGAAGCGTGTGTACAGACCAAACTTCCATTGCATTTACAACGAATCTACTGAAAGTGTCATGTGCACTAACAGATGAAGCAACAGAAAAATGTGTCGAGTTTGTTTGTGACGGCCTATGACTTTAGTACAACGTCAATATATTTATTAGTAATGCAGCAGACGCTATATCATAGCGGACTTAAAAATGCTGCACCTCAGTGACACAGCAGCCAAAATGAGATTTGTATTTATTCTGTTTCTTTCATGTTATGTATGAACTTAGCATGTTTTCTAAATTTCTACGAACATATTAAGGTATTGTTTTGATTTAATAAAGTAAAATTAGTATATAAAGGTACAGTGTCAAAAAAGTCACATGATCCGCGACAAGTTGACATCAAGCTTTAAATGTCTCGCCAGAGCATCTTTATACACCTCTGAAGACATACTGTAGTTATGTGTATTATATTGCATTTCTGTCAATGGATCCTCCAAAAAATTACCCATTGGACCTTTTATGTTCTGTTGCAAATCATGCCATTATTTTACTGTACCATGGTACCAGCACAGTGCTCACATGAGAGAATATAGGAAGTGTTTGTTCCAAACTGAGATAAGTCTGTTTTCACAATTTTTCATAAATCATGTTTTTTACTGTGAATTGCAATTAATATCAATCAAGCTGTAGTTGGTTTGTTTGATTTAAGCCATAATAACTCAAAAAACACAGCTAACTAACACAATTAAACGCAATAAAAACATGATAACATAATAAAAAACATTATGTCTGGAACCAAACTCTTAATATGTTTTCACCTTTAATTGCCACTGCTTTATTTTTGACTGTTGTGATCACAGTATATTTAAGTCCTTCTATTTTAAAAGACAGATATGGCTTATGTAAATTATGTTAACACAAAACATCAATCAGTGTTCGAGATCAGTGCCATAGTCAAAGAAGAAACGCTTGCATGTGCAAACACGCACTTTTCATGCACACGTATGCAAAAAACCGCGGTGACACATTTGCCGGAGAAGTAATTAAAATGTGATGTCTCATTAAGAAAGCAAGCAGAGATGCTTCAGAAACAGAGAAATGAGATATGTTTCAACAAAAGCTTACCGCAGTGCAATTCTTCGTGCCTCTGCTGAGAGTAAATGTCAGTAGGTTACTTGTAGTTGATTATAAACTTGCATGACATTTACCCGCATCACGTTTTATAACAATGTCCTGGATATTGGTTTTGATGTTTACATACCTGCATTAAGATCTCCACGGCATACATTCTAGTGTATTTCATTGAATGTGCTTTCACAATGACAAATTCTAGCCATTGCTTTTTTGTTTGACATATCGACAGCGTTTCCGCTTTGTCCCACGACATGTTTTATTTAGTGACGTTTGGATGGCGCAAGTCTAAAAATACCCAGGACTGTTCTTTGGTTGGCATTTAGCTGGATATGAGCCTCATCCGTCCTAAGTTGAAAGTTGGAATTCATGCGCATGGGAAATAATCTTCGAGATCCATTAGTTCTGTTTTCTCCTTAACAGTATAAATGTTGCCCCAATTGCTGGCCAAACAGAGCACAGAGCAGAATAGATGGCGGGGCCACCCGGCGCGAGCAGCTCTGAGTTGTCCAACACGGAGACCTCTGCTAAGTCATTCTGCTGCGCTAATTATAAACCCTGAGTCTCACCTTTTTAATAATGGAACTTCAGTGGCAATTCAGGTACATTTGCTTCTCTCTAGACAGTGTGGCCTGCTGCAAAGACTGATTATAAAAGTAGCAAATGAGCGCTGCCTAATGGGGAATTTGCACATACTGGCGTGTAATGGAAAAACTCCAGACAGGGTAGCAAGCAGAGCAATGCGGCCCCATAGAACAATAACCTCCAGATGTCTGCAGCAGAGCTGCGGGCTGACTGATGCCCAAACGGGTTTCTTCTCAGTGGGGAGGGATGGGGAGCCAGCTGGCAGGGCTGGTTCTTCTGGAGCTACGGGAGCTCAGGGCAATCCAGGCAGCCATTTCACACACGCTGACTCGCGAACGCGCACACACAGACACACACACATACATTGAAGCACATTCCCTACATCTGCTGTGCACCGTCCCACAACACAACATGCTTGTTCTAGTTTATTCTTTCCTCGCTGTCTATTGTAATGGTTGCAGTGCTCGTTCCTCTACCAGAGGAATAAACCTTTTCATTAGCCATGCTGTTGTAAGTCTGTGTGCCTTTCATTGGCACAGCCATGGCAGAATGCATCAGACTGGCTTGGATCTTTTTGTGCCGTTGGCTAGACATTTGGAGGAATGCGTCTGCAGAGCCAATGAGAGTTGATTGGATAAATCAAGGTCTTTATCAGAGTTCCCAATGTCCTGTTTGTCAGCGGGCGAAAAAAGGGAGAGATGGAGCGGATGACAGAGAGACGGAGATTGAAAAGATGAATGCGCCGCACTAATGAACAGATCATTGGGGGGAGAGATAAGGTTTTAGTCTGTGTTAGAACACGCTCTGCTTGCTGACTGCGGTGTGCAGCCGCTCTGAAAGCGCAGTCTCCCAAAGGTCACATTGCTGACCAGGCATGTGGTGTTATTGCGTGCAGAGATGTGTTTTAGATGCAAGAGCTTTCAATATCAGACGGCCACACGTTTTGTTATTGTTTCTGATAACAAGCAAAATAACTAACAAGTGAATTAGCTAGCCAGTTAAACCTAAAGTTGTGTCTGAAATCGCACCTTTATGCAATTTTGTTTTACTTACTTTTGAATTTGATCGTTGCTCAGCTCCTGTGGCATCATGGGATAGAGTAGTGTCCAATGCACACTCACAAATATCGGCGGAAGCAGTAGACCATCCGGGTATTTCTCGCCAACTCTTTTTTGCATACTGAGGTTTTGGACATACTATTCATGACTGATTTTGCCTACTATATAGTATGGAAGTAGGCAATTTTGGATGGTTTATATTGTGTTACCAGTAGTAGAAAATGCAAAAGGCTGAACTTAAATGCAACAAAACAACAACGTGAGCTCAACTTCTGTTAACTTATCACCCTAACTTTAACCGCTTTTGTTGTTGACGCAACATACTAAGCACTAACCAGATCAAATCATTAACTTCGGGTCAGGTGCGTAACCGTGGAAACGACATGCGTCCGATGAAACCGTCTATAAACAATTGAAGGTGCTCGAGACTAGTGCTTTATCGGGAATATTACAAATTCAGGATGAGTTTTGGAATTATGATATAAATAAAAACCCTTCTTGAACTTGTGTGAAGACACATTTTAGCTCTGAATATTCTCGGTTTGTTTCCTGTTTTAACTGAACATAATGCAAAGAGTCAGCAGATTGTATTTTGGCTTATCACCCAGTGACAATTAACCGCTTTTATTTTCTATTATTGCAAGTCTTAAATAGTGTTTAATAAAGCACTTGATGCTGAGACCTTCATGCATATTTCTCCAAAAACAAATTTTCATTACCGTGAGCTAATAGAATGTACTGCAGCATAAATATAAAACACTCTGACTTTAATAACAACAGGTGTCTGATATGAATCGCTGTCAACTTGTGTGTTGAGGAAAAAGGTGGAATGTTGGAGTTTCATCTTTTAAGGTCTGTCTATGGTGTAAGAGTATTATTTACCCTTCGTTGCTCAACATGATTTTTCACTCCCTCTGTCTTTCTCTCTCTCTTTCATTATCTCTTTCATTCATCTCGAACCTCTTTCTCTATTTCACCCTCATATGCACAGTAATTCCACCTGCCACCCCCTGAAAGGTCTGCTTGCGACCTATTCTTTTCTCTCTCTGTTTTTTCTTCTCTCTCTCTCTCTCTCTCTCTGCAGCAGGTACCTGTGAGCTTTGTGGATGAGCAGAGCTGAGGCGGAAGTGATTTTATCAGCCTCTCACAGCTGCCCTCCTCGCTCATTCACGACTCCCTCCCGCTCACACAACTCCTCCATTTTTCGAGCTCGCTCAAGCCCCTGCAGCCAGATCCATCAAGCTGTGAAAAATTAAAACAAAAGAGGCAAAAAATACAATATGTTTGCTCAGATTTGCCTCACATCTGTTCGAGCTCTTCTGCTGACAAACCGTGTTTGTGAGACATTGATAGGCTGACCTGCCTACGCATGCTTGAATTGGCATCCCCCGCTGTCGGGAGAGAGACACAGAGAGAGAGAGGAGAGAGAGAGAATGCTGGGATTTGGCGAAAGGATTTCGGATCGGAAATGTACTGCCACAGACGGGCGGGTTGTCAGGGGGAGAAACGGCAACACAGGATTACATGAAAAGCTGACAATTCTGAGATGAGCACTAAAGACACTAAATGAAGCACAACAGAGTCCCTCACATACTGTAGACATCCAGGGCACCCAGACGCTGTGAATTATCTCCTCTAAAACGGTAGCTCTGGGAACCGGGGCTGTTTGATTGGTCGTCTCAGCCCTCGCCTTGGCCTTCGAATGAATCGCGTCGGGGTCAGCGACAGCTGTAGTTTTTCTTGTCTAAATTATTGATGCGGCATTTCATCAATCTTTTTCCATTGGGCACCCATGAGGAAATGTCATGGTATGCGTCAATGTGATATTGCTGTGTTATAAGGGCTGTTTTTCAGAGGCCTGGGTGCGATTTGTCATTTTGATTGGTCCTTTAGGCGGAAACCCCACAGCTATCCTTACGATCCTGGCGTAGGGCTCAGGTGCGCGCGCGCTGCTTTCGTACCATGACATCACAAACAATGGGTGATTAGTAATAATTGGACAAGAGTGTTTGTCTCTTCAAGCAGTTTGTTGGGTTTCCGAGGGACTTCCCAGAGGAAATGTTTAATTGCTCAGAGGCTGATCTTTCATGGATCAGGAGGCGTGTTCTCAATTGCGTTTTCTTTAAATGTCAACTTTTTCTCAAATGTCTTTCAATTCATTCACTTTGTCTCATAGGTTTCTCCGTTTTTTTTTTTTTAAAGAAAACAATAACAACAAATGTGACAATTACTGATAACCATAGCTATAGAGCTAATCATTTTCCTCAATAACATCTCATTAAAATCCTTTCACGCTCTACACACTTAAAGGGACAGTTCACACAAAAATGAAAATTCGGTCATCATTTACTCATCTATGAGCTGTATAAATGTATTTCTTTGTATACATTTCTTAGTTCTGATGAACACAGAGAAAGATATTTGAAAGAACTCTTGTAACCAGACGTTTGTTTGCTACCGTAGTAGGAAAAATTACAATTGTAGTCAAAAGTTCCCCAGAACTGTTTGCTTTCCTACATTCTTCAAAATATCTTCTTTTATAAATACATTTATAAAGCAATTTTTCCAACTTTGTTAGTCAATAAGAGAAACTTGGCCAATAACGGTTTGGTTACAAGCATTCTTTCTTCCAAATATCAAAGACATTTATACAGATTTGGAACAACTTGAGGGTGATACTTCGTTGAAACTTTGGTAGACAAAAGCCCCTTCATTTCAAACGTCTGAAATGTATCTGGTCATTTTGTCTATACTGTACTGTGTACTGATAAAATGTGTAAAGACGGATTCATATCCTTGTACTGTTGGCTTTTAATGGGTCAGATGGTCCTGGAATGCGCCCACCGGACCTATGGGGATCCTCCCACAACCACTATCAAAATCCTAGGCTCATTACGTTTCCACGACAACACCAACGGGGCTCCACCAATGGGCTGCGACGACAGAAGCGAGACTGGGTCATTCCACCAATCAACGTGCCAGAAAATTCCCGAGGTCCCTTCCCTCAAGTTCTTGTCAGGGTCAGTAACAGTTACGGCTCATGAACAGCATTCAAAGTTGATTCTGAAGCTTTTACATCCTCCGACTTGTTGACAATCACTTCTGCTTGATGATGGTACAGAACATTTTGACAAATGCTGCCCACATATTAATAAAACACCACTTTTAGCCAAGAATTAAAAGACCGTCTTTCCAAACAAACAGTTTCAAGTTTCTCTCCGTCTGAGACATAAAAGAACAAGTAAGCTTTTACCAGCGCCCTGTCTCAGACGCGCACGGCTGAAACACAGAGTTTTCTCGCAGCATAAGAAGCATAAGAGGTTAAAAAGCGCAGTATCACAGGTGAACCTTTTCAAGAGCCTTCATTCAGACAGCTCTCCTGCGTCTGCTCCTGAGAGCCCTTCCAAGGGTAGGAGAGGACTTGTGTCTCCCTCTCTGAGTCGAGGGTTGATAAGGAGGGGGCTTGGAAGTAGATTGGCACAGGGTATCAACATCTCTCATCCACCTTAATGCTTCTACAAAGCCTCCTTTCAAGTTTCTCCAGCATGAGAAATAAAGATGGCAAGATCTTTTATATTGCACCTTCGGAGCTCACTTTGGGGTTTGGCATGGCTGTGGGAAATTGTTTGAATTATTTTGATGTGCGTCAAATGACGTCAGACCCAAAAACTCTAATTATTAAACAAGCTTACCGTCATGAATCGACTTCAATAAATCAAAAATAAATAATAACCCATGTCCGAACATAACAGGACTGCCGGTGGGTATACATTTTGGTAAAGAGGTGTTTTAGAAAATATTCTCCAGGAGACACACGTACACACTTCTGTGGTACTCAGAGGTGAGTTATCCCAGCCTGTTCTCCTCTAGCGTTCCACAGGCTCAAGTTTCTCTTATCTGTTCTTCAGACTGTAGTCTGGGTTTGCTATTCTGTGGACTGTCCTCATAAACTCCCTCATGGACATTTGTACCTCTCAGATTACACCCATGGATTACCACAATCTCTTTCCACTGATGCACACACGGACAGCACTTTAAAGCACTCATATGGAAAGATTAGAAAACCTGTGAAAAGGCATGGGATCCATTTGAGGGGTTTTTGATAACCTCTTCTCACCTCTAGCCTTAAATGTTTGGCTTTAGAGACCTTGGTTTGTGGCTTTGGCATGTTTTGTAGGGCTTTACTGTTGTTGGCTATTTTCTGGCATTAGGGGATTACCTTCCGCTGCTAAAACAGCACTAGTTCAAACTTTTGCCAAAGCTGATCATTCTACACTATATTGATTATATAAGCGATATATAATGTAATGAATATAATGAGTTATGAGGCTTATATTCCGTTTGAAAGAAGTCAAACTTATTTTTTTTCTGAACAGCTTCTATAATGTAGGAGTCTTGTGGTACCAAGGACATGATGTAACATGCAGAACCTTGAATTACACCCATACATTTGCATTGAGGTTTTAAATTTGAAAATGTACACCTTTTGCTTCAGCATAAGAGAGGAGGCAGAGACTTCTGTCTGGGTTTTGGGCTTTTATTGAAATGCTTTTCCGTGTTAGAAACATACCAAACAATTTACCTTATATAACAGTTCCTATATGTTCCTATATATTTTTTTCATTTTTATATATTATTTTTCAAATTATGTTCCAGTATATATTGTTGTATTGCTTTAAAACAACAATACAGCAGTCATTAAATATGTTACAGTTGTATAGATAAAAAAATATATATAATACTTTTTTTGTGCTACAAACTGTTAAAATTGTTTTTTATTGTAAAATATAGTCATCTTCAGTATATTTACCATAAGTCATTAAATTCATGGCAAATGTAATAATGTTCAGCAGTGGATGTGCATTTCCCTTCAATCTGAGTTTTTAACAGTTCACTTCAAGTTCATTGGGATGTAATTAAAACTAGTGATGCTTGTGGTTAGTGAGGTGAGTTGTTTACTGTATTGTCAACCCATTCACTTTCAAATGATGGGTGGGTTGTGTCTCGCTGACAGGGTGAACAACAACCAGTCATTACGCCATAGAGGTGTTGTCTCCTTTTAAATGACTTTCCACCTGTATTTCGCTGTTTGCCACCCACTTAAGCATCAGGACCGCAATGTTTGAAAAGCAGAAAGACAATAAAGCCCTCTAAACCTTCATCCACTGGTGTCACCGATAGTGTTACTTTAGAAAAGTGCTTTACACACTTACTTATTTCAAAAAATTGATTATTTTTGTATTATCAGGCTTGCCTTCTCAGAGAAAGCGCCACCGATAAAGCTCCATAGAATACAGATTTTTATTGACATTAATAAAAGCAGAGATGCATTTATTCTTGTTTACATGTTCTACATCCCCAATTACCTACGCAATCGAATTCCAATAAACAACACATACTCCCCCCGAACATACAGATGCTCAAAATGAAAGCGGTGAATTCTTAATTTACTGACTAACTCGAATCAATTTTCATCCTCTCATATTGGTCCATTAGCTCCGAAGGGAGATAGCGAGCCATGGTGCACCTGGCCAGCTCCGGTATTCATATTCTCTGTGCCCTATTATTAAGCAAGCGGTTCTGGGGCTTTGTCATCGCATGGCTGATTTACAGAACGAACTGCAAAGAGCTATGTGCGCTAATGCCGCTAATAGCTGCTGCCGCCTGACAATGGTATTCAATGATACCTGGGCTTGGAAAAATAGGGAGATTTTGCTCAATTCAACATGCAAATGTTCTCAATGTTAGCTGGAGGATAGAGTGGTGGAAAGGGATCAGCGGGGTAGAGAGAACAGGTTCTGTTTAGTGTGGCAGTTTTTAAACTAAACTATACCCAGTAGCTTAGGACTAGTGTGACCTGACTGGAAAAGTACAAATAAAAGAATCGCTTAATGTTTTTTCTGTAGAGATTAAATCATAATAAATGCAACACCATCTCACAGGAATTTGTAAATATTTTCCGAGGCGGAGAAATTCGTACCTTCAACAAACAAGCCACCTCGTAAAATATTCACGAATTCCTGTGAAATCAGGTTGGAGAAATGTGTTTTAAAAAGTCATGCGTGGTTTTATTTAGGACCGTATGGCAAATTCTTAATGTGGAATTCAGTCTGCACTGGCGTGGCCGCACTAAATAAAACCGTTGATCATAATGCATTTTTAATCTGTGAATAAAAAATAAGAGCGAGCAGAAATCCAAGGCAATCAATAAAAAAGCCTGTATGCTGTTCCAATACTTTGACCTCAAAGTCAATTTTACAGTTTTAGTATAAGCATAGTTACATATCTATCATTAAAGTCAATATAGTCCGTTCAGAACTCTTCTAGAAACAAACAACATGTTTTAAGATTCGCATTTGAAAGGCTATGTAGTATTTGCGAGTTTGTATTAGACTACAAAATTTGCTTTCTAACTCGTGGTGTGGTTTTGGAGGCTTCTGATCATTGCACAGGTCTACAAAGTCAACCAAAGATAGGGCCAATTTTGTGTATATAAAGCAAAAATGCATAAACAATCTAAATGGTTCTTCTGAGAACTCATTGGGCATACTAATGAAAAATAGAGGCTCAGGGATTCTGTTTTGACTGCGCCGAGATATCTGAGGGCGATATCCCACACAAAGAAGACATCAAGTTCTAATCTAAGCAGCTTGCTATGTGATTACAGGTCTCTACCTCGAGCAAGATCTAGTGTGGTAGAAGCTTAATTAGATCTTATGCAACGCTCCCTGACTAAAGCTGGCAGTCATACATAGCCTATAGCATTACAGCTAGCGTAAGTGTCCTGGTGGGGCTCTTCTATTACCTCCTAACTTAATCAGAGGCAGTAAAAGCATGGGTCAGGGGGTAAAATATTCGCTTGAGTGGAGAGTTTGAATGATTGTTATTTCATACTCTGGCCTTGAATAACTCTAGCGTTAAATAAGCAAGACGTACAGTGCTTGTAATACGAAACTTGTCTCAAGTGGTGGAAAGTTCGCTCACCTTCGCTACTAAACTTGGTTGAATGTGGGCCCACACGATTTCAGCTTCAAGAACCTGTGTTAAATGGCTTAATGCAGCGCCTTGCCTGCGTTCGCGTGTGGGTGTGTGTAATGTTAGCTTTTTTCTTAAACGATATTGTAATGAGAGTGTTGACTGATCTTTCCTATTATGCTAAGATGGTATTGCGTTCATTTAGTCTGCGAGAAAGACTCGCTACCGAATGCTCCCCGCTGACCTCATGTCTCTCTTGCCCACGCAATCCTCATATTTATTTGAAATATGTTTATACATGTTGGAGGTTTATGACACTGGCTTTTTATTACATGTGTGCACTGCGTACTAAGTGACCTTCATCCTTGGATGCCTGTTTTACGATTGACTAGCATACTTTATGTACTGTATGTACTGTATACTATGCACAGTATGGGAATTTTGTGTATACATTTTTCGATCAATTGCATAGAGATGGTTTGTGTATCCCACAATGCAATACGCTTGACTTGACTGGCCATTACACTGTCAAAATCAACTAGGCTATATGATTTACTTTTTTGCGTTAATTAATTTAAGTTTTGCACACAGTTTTTAAAGTAAATATTACTTAAAAAACATTTTGTAACGTTTTTCACAGTTTTTTAAAGAAAAAAAATATGGTCACGTTTTTGGACACAATAAAATGTACTTAAAAAAATTGTGTGCAAAAACTTGCACAAATAACAACACATAAAGTAAATCTTAGTAGTTTTTTTACAGTGTTCAGTCTTTAACATTGATTTATTTTATTTATTGCACAGTGCCTAATGATGCATTGTTATTAAAAACATACGGCAGTGTGTATGATGCAGTATTCACTAAGCAGTGAGCACTCCATTCATAATACCCGCAGATTAGCTATCGAAGCATTTGTTGCCAAAAAACCTTTTTTTGTGGCTCAAAAATGTCTACGTTTCACGCCAGATGTACCGTGGAAGTCATTTTGAGGCGTACGATGCTAAACCAACACCCCATTAACCAGTGACATCATTATGATAGCCATGATTCCCTCCATCCTTCTTATTAGCCCCACTCTCATCTGCATCTCTGGCTCTTCCTTTATTTCCGCCGCCTCGCCCGTGCGCCTGACATTTCCCCCCGCATCCATTCTTCATGCTGCGTGTTTGTGTTTCTAAGAGCACGGCGTTGAGAGCAGAAAGATGGGTGAGGTGGATGGCTGCGACTCGCATGATAGAAAAAGTGCCGAAGCAGCACAAGCAGCCGTCTCCTCTCTCCTGCAGTCGTGTAGAGGTTGCCTCTCTAATTACCCGCCCCCCTCCTTCACGCCGCTGCCCCACCTCTTAGCTTGTACCCGGGGATTTGTCCATTGTGCTTTTCAATAGACACAGCGTGATTGGACTGAAAGCAGTCATTAGCCTGTGCCACTGTCTCTGGGGTCCTATTGCTTTTATAGAGGAAGAGAAAAAGATAGACCCGTGGCTGCGAGAATACAGGGAGATTGTGCGCGGGAATACATACAGGCTCTATTTGTAGTATTCGCACATTGTGCTGACTTCAGGAAATTAATGTCATTGTTGATATGTGGAAAATTCCCATAATTCCACGAGTATCCAGCTATTCAGTGGACAGCTATTTAATTGCAAAGCTAATGCCGTAATTGCATTTGTGATTTAATTCTTAGCAGCCATTAATATTAATTTTCTCCCTAATTATCTCATTTCAACACTGTTCAGCTTCTCTCTTCTCAGCTGGGAAAGGGCTTGGCCCGCTGTCACAAACTGGATGTGAATACAGCACTGTATGACAGTCTCCTCAAAGGGATAAACGGTAACGCATCAGCTAGATTAATATCTTACTGATGACCTTGAAATATATGTGATATGTATCAAAACATGTATGTCAATTTGAAATGATGTGTTATAGTTGGAGCTATATTAAACCCTCAATTTAATACATTATGATCTCCCTTGGTCTGTACATTATATGAAGTCTAAAATAAATAAATGATATAATAAACAATTCATCAAAGCAAGTTAGGTTTGAAGTAATTTTTTGAACGTCTTGATTAAATGTAGACACAGCGGCTATTTCAGGCAATGCGCCTTACGAACAGCACAGAAAACAGACAGCACAGAATGACAAGCTGTCCATACAAGATAGAGTATGTACTTTTGTTTAAAGACACTTGCACAATTTTTAACTACGCACAACTTACTATACATTCTCTGGAAAAAGGAACCGCCAACCTGCTGCATTTGTTCACTAGTTTATAATTAAAGGTGCAATGTGTGAAATTTAGCAACATCTAGTGGTGAGGTTGCGAATTGCAACCAACAGCTCTACGTACTAAGGACTACGGCGGCTGACACAGGACAAGTTCTCACATTTTCGGTTCTTTGCTGAAGGAGAAAACTTATTTACAAAACGCACTCTGTAGAGCAGTTTGTCCGTTTAGGGCTACTGTAGAAACAACATGGCGAATTCCATGGCGAAAACAAACCGGAGCAACAGTTATAATTTTAAGTCAATTCACGCGAAAGCCACATATAGCGGCCCATATAAACAGATGCTAATACGGCAACTAGTTTTGAAATATATGTCTGAAACCACTCCCTCATTCACTATATATAGCGAATGACATTTGAGTCCACTATAGGGGGAAGAAGTGAATGAACATTAGTGATTGATTTCGGACACTGCCGTATATAGCCTGCGTCTCACAGTACTGTCGCAGACGTTCGTCATAAACCTAACCATTAGCTTTTATTACACCTGTGTGGCCGAGTGGATTGTTCTATAAAATACTCAAATTCATTTTCACTTTATTTGTCACGTTTATTGTATTAGTTTATTGTATTAAAACAGTACTGTTTATCTCATTCAGTTAATCTGCATATTCTTTAAAAGTAGAAAATAACTGTCAACAAGAATAAACGTAAGTGTGTATAATCATACATGCGTGGCATTAAACGATCAGTGTGTGTCCTCCAGCTGATACTAATCAAGCGGTCGTCTCGTGTTGTATCACGGGAAATAGTGAACATCGGATGTACACTCAAAATCAGAGTGCATTGTGGGTAAAAAAGAGCAAATTAATGCAGGGAATGAAAAATTGCCTCAATGATTTTTTGTATTCGAGTTATTTGAGGAATCGTTCCATCCCTAGTTCGATCCAGCAGTACTTCCTACTGATCAAAGAGCCGTAGTTCACGAAAGAGCTGTGCATAAAACAAAGAATCGATTTTGACATGTATATTTAGTGTGAATCGCGATATATCTCGCCCAGCACCACATTTCTGTCACTAGATCCTTCTAAAAATGACACAATGTAGCCTACCTTTGAAAAATATCACAGGCCAAATACTAAAAAGTTGACATTTTGCGTAGCTCAAGTGCAACATGGATTGCTGGCGGTGATAGTCTTATGTTATAAAATATTATGTAAAACATTTTGTAATATTTTTCATTGATTTACTCTCCACCCATGATAATAAAACATCTTTGAATTCTCGTATTTTTTTCCAAATGTAATGTGTATGATTAATTTGATTTGATTAAAATGTGCAATTGATTGACAGTCCTAGTTTTAATTTTATTTACCACATTCATATTTCATATTTTTATATCCATATGCATATATATGTGATAAAAGGACATGTAACCTCACTACAGTAACAGTCTTCTACACATTTTTCTGTTCCATGCCATCTTCTGCACGAAATAGTTTTTTTTATTTGGCATCATGCAGTTATTGCCGCACTCCACTCTTCATCTCCTCCTTGTCTTCCTCTGAGAATGCAGTGGTGAATTCATGCAATTTGATTTGGCCTGTATCTCTGCAGATGGCTGTCTCTCCTCATACTTCTCCATTGCTCTCCTCTTTTCGCTCACATGCTTATTTTCTCCTCTGCACTGTCACTCTCTCTCTCTCTCTATCTCTCTCTCTCTCTCTCTCTCTCTCTCGCTCGCTCTCTCCCCGTCTCAAAATAAAAACAACTTTCAGGGGAGACAGAGAAATCGATCACGTTGACAAAAGATCCGCATGACTGCAGCCCTGGCGATGTGGTTCATCTTTCAGTCTTCCTCTTTATTCTCCTTGTGATAAACTCCTGATATCAGTCCGCAGTGTGATTGTGTTCTGTATTCACACCAAACAGCTTCCCTAGCGAGCATGACCGGGGTAGCTTTTTCAATATCTGTCTGCACATGCATGTTTTGTACACGGCTTCAACTCCGCACGTCGTGTTTAACACATTACTATGGAATGTTGGCACTTAAACAAAAATTTCCCTGTGTATCATCCGCTCGCATGCGTCACATGGGGGTTGCACTTAGAAACCTCGCCTTCACAGGTACAGCCAGCGCTGTTGGAATTAAACCCGGACCATTAATCTCACTACAGGACCTGAGGAATTACAGTGAAATGAGGCAGAGCTTTCAAGAGTCAAATCAGACGTGTTTCAGTACATCGAAATCGAGCCGGTTGAAATGTGAATATCAGTCTGGCTGAATCACCCCCTTGTGTTCCATTGCCGCCTCATTTATATAGATGGAGCTCCTTGTCACGCCATACGAAATGAGCGAGAAGAACAGAAGACACGGAAAAAGTAGAAGAGAATAAAATCCATATTTCAAAATCCAGCCTCCGCTCTACATTCAGATATTTCCGATTCAGTCTGGGATTTATAGTAAAGTTGTCTGTGTGGAACAGGCAGTTTCGGCTGTTTTTTAATGAGATTAGAAATAAGAGCGTTTGACTGACTTTGTCACAAGCTCTCTTATGGGTAATATTAAACCTAAGCGTCTGCAACTGAATCCTCAACGTCGTTCATGACTAGTGGCGTACCGCAAATCTTGTGGCCCCCTTGCGAACCATGAGACAGTAGTGACGTCATTCATAAGCATTATAATCAGAGTTTTGATAAAGAATGTGAAACAGAATTGCCGAAAAACTCCAGTTCTCTGTTATGACGATGAGCATGTGTTCACTGTGCATGTGAATCACCAATGAACCTTCATGAGTAATGTTCATGTGCATGAGTCATTGATTGATTCATTCATTCATTTGTGTTAATGCCATTCCAACGTTCATAGCTAGTCCACGAATAAAAGCTAATGTTTTATTTTACCACAACAACATATTATCATTTATTTTGGCTTGGCGTGAATGGCTCATCTCTGCATTTGAATTTGTCCGTCAGTGAGACAGAACCTCCATCAATCCTGACAGATCTTTGAGAAGATGTTACATCCAGGATCAAAACATGACAGAATGCCGTGAGATGCGCGAGACAGCATGTTGGGTTATCACCTTGATGTGAACAGAAGAAACTATGATTCATAGAGTTAAGACGATTGACAGAAATAGGCTTTTGTCAAAATTATAGTGAAATGAATCATTCAATAGACCCTTTTGAAAGTAGTGCGCTTTAGGAAGTCAGGTTTGGTCACACGTCTCTGACGTAAAGAAGAAGACAAAGGTTTATCGCTTTGAACCATGATCTTTAAGGATGGGACTAATCTTCTAAATGCACATTCCCCAAAGCATCCTACCTCAAGGGCTGCCATAGCAATACGTTTCAAACTCTTACGCCGAACATTTTCAGCCACTCTATTTCTTTTCACAATAAATCCTCCACAGTGGCTCCTCACTTTTTCTTTTTGGGTGCATTTCTCATCCGTTAGCATGCTGGCAGAAAGATGATTCATCATTGTGAATAGTATCCGGCTGTCTATGGAGTATTGGACGGAAAACAATGAAGCTAAACAGCAGCCCTGGTCTCTATATAGCCGGGCAGGGGCTTGTGTACTGAATTATTGAGAGTGATCACACAAGCACAATATGTAATCAGGGAGCCTTCGTATAGACGCCCACAAACACACACGCACATTCACATGCGAATGAAAAGACCACTTTGTAGTTAGTCACTTTGTAAGGCTTTGAATACTTTCAATTCGGCTTACTGGCCTTTAGTTACAGTTTCAGCGGAGGTTTTGTAAGGGTCTCATTGGGGTTGTCACAAACAAAATCTCAATTGAAGGTGCATGACGGAAAGTAGAAGCACTAAGGATAAACTAAAAACTTTAAAAAGGTAATGAATCACTCATTGTATTTGCTTTTGTTTTATTGTTTGTTTAATTGTTAATACTTTTAAATCATAAATCAAAAAACATACAGGTTACTGCGGATTAAGGCCTGTCTTCCTTTATATTGTAATCTAGATTGGTCTGATGTCTCTTTTTACGAGAGCTTCCAATCGAAGGAGCTTCTTGAAGCCTGTAGGTAAGAGAACCTGGAGGTGCGATGGTCATCCACCTCATACAGCTTTCAACTCACATAGCCTCGGTGAATGCCTCAGGTTCTCACAGGAGGAGCAGACAGTGAAAAGCCAATAAGAAGTCATAAAAGGTAGAGTGCAGTACTATAAAATAAAAAAGCCATTCCTGATGGCAAAAAAATATAAAATGGGGCCATCAAGACGCCTGAGTAGCAGTCCACAGAGGCATATAGAAAAGAAACACACTTTTGGGCTGCAGTGGTGCATTTCAATGATCCCCAATAGGTTATTTAGCCTGATTTGTTGTTTTTATTTTCTCTCTGTGTATTTATCTTTTCATGTTGTATCAGACACACATGTGAATAACTTGGAATAATGCAGTAGTACATTTAGAATTCTAAAGCTGTCTTTCATTATGCCGGATCACAAAATGAAAGCAAAACAGAAGTGCGGAGGAAATCTAATGAAGGATTCAGCCTCTGATGCGAAAAGAATTCCCTGCATGACCAGGGTTGTGGGTTTTATTCCCAAGGAATACACAAACTGATTAAAATGTATATTTTGAATGCATCCTAACTCATTTTGGATAAAAGCATTTGGTTAAAATTGAGCGAATCCCTTGCCTGGTTCCGTTTCCTCTTTTGAAAGATGCACTTCTGATCACTGATAAAAACTCTACCAGAGATTGAAAAAAGGCCAAAGTCACTCAGAACCTGCCCTAGAAATTACACATGTATTTCCAACACGCTATCTGTGGAACAAACTCATTCCTTACACTCTAGGCTTTCCTACTACAACTAACTAGAGGAAGGATGGTTTGAAAAATAGCTTTTTGTCGTTGGCGCTCGATTCAGATGTCTCAAGCTCAGGGGACTTAACAGGGGCACACATCATCATTTATTCAATTTAGCAACATAAAGAATGTTCATTAAACAGGAAGTTGGCGATCCAAGGGTCGGCAATGGGACACGTCCTACTACAGTAGGTGGCCCATGGGATGAATTTGAAAAAGACTTTTAAATGTACAAGAGACTTTCCCTCTGGGATGTTTAAACAGGTATGTCATTGGGATGGCTAGAGCGGGCGAACTTCGGAAGAATATGATTCATCTGAATCAGGAAAAGGTGGATATTCTAGGTGTGTGTTCATGGTGCACCACCACGGCTGCTGAATTATTGAGCAGAAAAACTCTCTTTGATCCGTTCTATGTAGCCCACATACCAATCTCTTACCTGTCAGCCTCCCAGAAAGCCATTCATTTTTCAAATGTTTGCAAGGAGGATGCTGTGCTATGTTATTTTTCTGAGCGAAAGATATTTCCAATCCCCTTTGTGCTTTAAATTGATATGTATCCGACATGCTCTTTTCAGAATACAAAGAAATACTTTCTCGACTTCAGATTTGATAGCCAGTTTACACTGGAAAGCAGTGAGATAAAAAGATCCTGAACTTTGACTTGCACCTTTTTGTCTTTACAAACCTTGAACATCAATGTGGACTGAAGATGTATAGAAAAGCTATCAGGAACGGGCTTCATTACTAACTTAATATACAGTTTCATACGGGAATGTCATAAGCGACGAACCTTCTGGGTGATTTTAGCCGCTGCTTTAACAGATTTTTTTTTTACCAAAGCAAATGTTACGATATTGCACCCAAAGGTCATATGTGGGAGTTTAGTACGTCTGGGTGAATTGAATAGAAAACCATCCCGCTCCGACAGCTGAATATGTTATGTAAAAAAGGACTGTAGCACGCTCACCAGTCATTTCACTTTCACGCATGGTTTCGAGACCCCCGGCTCAGGGAATGGGTAGGCGGGGTACGGGGTTGATATCCCGTGACTCAAACGCGTCAGGGTTTACATTTGATTGCTTCAGCACAAAATCCCTTTGCATCAAATGTCTCGCGCACCGCAAAGCCCGGTGACACGCAGAAACGTGGTCGTAGTTATGATTCTGGTGATATTTTATGAAGTGCCGCCTGGTCCGAAAGTGGAGATTGTTATGTGGGTGCACATAAGCTCATCTCCGCTCTGTTTTCATTTTTCAGATGGATTCCTGTGTGTGAAATAAAAATGCAACAGAATTTGTAAGGCTTTGCATGAAAGTGCGAAGTGGAATGCGTAAACAAGCATTTCAACAATAGAGGAATAAATTGGCCCCCAACAATGTATTTGGACACCCAGCATTCATGAATAGCATGCATCGTATTACCAAATTTCAATTCTAGTGGTGTTTTTTAAAGAGAAGTTACACCTTTTTAAGCAAAACCTTTCACAAAAGAAAATGTTTGATGTGTGTTTGTGAAAAAGAGGAAACGATTTTAGGTTGTTTTTATCCAAAAATGTTTTAAAGCACAGTGCAACCCATACAGTACACTATCCAGCATGACTTAAAGTGACAGTTCACCCAAAAAACAAAAATGATGTCACCATTTACTCACCCTCAAGTTGTTCTGAACCGGTATAAATATAATTGTTCTGTTTAACACAAAAGATATTTGAAAGAATGATTTAACCGAACAGTAAAAAACTACTATGATAATCTGTTGTGCCACAGAACTGTTTGGTTTCCCACATCCTTAAATGTCTCTCTCTTTGTGTTCAGCAGGACAAAGAAATGTAAACAGATTCAAACAACTTGATTTGCGAGTAAATGATGACAAATCTATTTTTAGTTCCCAGTTATTTCCAAAACCCCTACATACAGTATTTATGTATTTGTTATTTTCTTAATGCTCGGATCTCCAAACAGGTTATCTGCTTGCACATGTGGTTTATACTGCTCATATGTTTGACTCCTTCAGTGCAATGACAGCCATTTTATTCAATTCCGTCTGATTCACCAGCATGAGCAGAAGATTAAAGAGTCCATAAACTGTGTTCTGGTGGTTTTATAGGACGAGCATTTTGTTACACAAACAAGCTAAACACGGCACAACAAAATCTGTTATTAGAAGTTTGATGAGAAGAACCATTGTGAGAAACATCCTCCGTCAAACCAGAAACATCAAGCAGATTGATATCCAGATGTTTAATGTCCCACGGTTCTGCAACATGTTTCTTGCTTCAGTGCAAGAGACAGAGAAACAGAAGAGGGAAATGCGTATCGCATTCAGCCGTGCCATGGTTAATGATGCCAGATAGAAAGACAGGAGACAGGAAGAGATGGATGGGGTAGGCAAAAGCAAAAATTGTGTATGCATCTGTTCTTTACATCAAGTTTGGAGGAAATATTCAAGACAAGAACTCCATCTACACTTATCCTACAGTCTCAATTAAACGTCATAAAGCAATGTTGGTGTCTGCCTATTGCAGTTTTCAGTTCATTAAGAGAATCAGTCAATGAAAATATACACAGTGTGACTATTTATATCTAATGTGTTCATGTATATTCATGTGGTGTTTAATATGTTTCTCATAATGGCCTAATGGCTAAAAGTCAACCCTTAGAATACACTATCATATAGATGACCTACTTGGACTAAAAACAACAAAACTGTTTTGATTCGAAAGGACTTTAAAGTGGCGCTGTGCATTTTTTTCCACCTCCGAATAGCTTACTTGTAGCTAGGTCTGCACAGATATTTTTACATCTTAAAAATAAACACATCCACTTTTACAAATAAGACTGTTGCTTTTGTCCTGTATCTTTCTGTCTATTTCCTTCATTCTAAGTTTGTGTGGCAGGCAATTGTCAGGCGGCTGACAAAAAGTGCTAAAGCGTTATCATTGTGATCAATGGCCCAGTTCACTTGGCATCCAATTGTCACGTATCAAACCCTGATGCTGAATAAAATTGACTTTTTGTGAAGCAACGCTGACAGTGCCTCGACTTTGATTAATAAACAAGCATGTGACGGCACATATCACTGCCACATTATCCTGTACGTATTTTTAATTTCCTGATGCTACCGAAGTCTGAAGATTGGATCGGTTTTGTCTGGTGCAATAATGTTATATTAAAAAGTAAACTGTCTGCGGCACAAAAATCTGTATTTCTGCAAACATTTCGGAATACAAAGGAAGGGTCAGGGCGCTTGAAAAGAGTGAATTAAATGCAGACATTGATCGGACGGTTATGAAAAGAGACGGCGTGCATTGATATTTTACGATTTGCCAAACGCTGCATGTTTGAGATATTCGCTGTTCAATCTTATAAAGATCTTAACATGCCATATCTTGTGGATGTGAAGCTATATATATTGACAGTGTAAATGCGTCCTGTGTTTGATTATCTATAAACCTTCCCACATTGTTCCTTCCTGCAGATTCGATCGGACCAGGACAAAGAGATTGAGATCCGGTACAGTATAACAGGAGCAGGAGCAGACCAGCCTCCTGGTGACATCTACATCATCGACCCCGTGACAGGGAAAATGTCCGTCACCAAACCTCTGGACAGAGAGGAAAGAGCCTCCTATCATGTAAGTGCTGTTCACCTGGAAAGATCCGTTTTACCTTGTTTATTTAAAGTGAATACTTGAAACACTTGAACAATGAAAATTCTTTAATAATTTACCATGGTGCCGTCCAAGATATATGACTTTCTTTTTTTATAGATGAACACAAACAAATAACTTTAGATTATAAGGACATCATGTTAATGTCTAAAATGTGCTCCAAAAAACACACAATGTATACACAACATTAAAATAATCCACATTGTAGGTTGGCCTTCAAAAACACGTCATCTCTGCGAATCCCTATTGCCAGGCATTTAAAATGTTAGTATCATTTATTTTATCTGACTGCCTAAAATTAATTTTAATCAGCTCTTAAACAAAACCCAACAAATTCAAAGATCTGACTTGACAGCGAGTGGAAAGTTGGACAGTTTCAGCCATCAAAACATGCGCGCTTGCCTTGTCAGCGATTTCCAAGCAAAGACTCCGTAAATGCTCCTTGCTTGTTAAGCAAAATTTGCAGAAAGCATAAAACTCGTGTCTCATTGTGCAATTAAGTCCATTCAAACTGCTTTCAATGCATTAAAAACCCAGCGTTTCGGACCTGCCGGCTGCCGTCACTTGTTAAGGACGCTCCTTTATTTTGTTTTCCTCAGCCATTCTGTTTATGTAGCTCTTTTCCTTATGAATAATGTGCGACGAAAAATCCAGAGACAAAGAAAAGAATTGCTTTGACACATCAGGTTTTTTCAGTTAGTCAAACTGTCAATTAGACGAAGGTTCAGTAGCGATGCGCGGATGAGAGAGGGAGAAAACGGTGTTGAATTGTCACAAGTGATGAGTGTGCAGCTCCCAATGCTTTTACTCAGCTGGGGAATCAAATCAAACGGTGACCCTGCCCCCCTCGTGTTTCTGCCTGTCACCCCAACCCCGTCACAGGCAGACTGCCAGCAAACCCTCTCCGGTTCCTCCCTGGACTGTCAGTCACTCACGCACTCCTAACACGACACATTGCTTTTGATTCTCACGGTTGTTCCTTACAATTATAAGTGCCTTTTTATCTCTGCTGTTTTGCTAGGAGTGTCGGTACGCCCTTGGTGTATATTTAGAACGGCTATAAAACGAGGTCTTCTCCATTTGTGCCTTCTACTTTTGACTTACGCTACCCTCGCTTTCTTTTCTCTTAACTCTCCGGTCCATTGAGCAGTAGATGATGTGGCACTTTGCGTCTACCTATCAGTCTAAATTACAGCTAAGCTTGTCTCATCCTCACCAGGGGTGTGTGTGAGCGCCCGCATATCGGAATAAGTCAGCAGCACCCACGATGGTTAAGCTAGCGTTCGTGTATAAATGTGTGCGTGTTTATTTGCAGTCAGAAGCCTGCGCCTGCAGTAAGTGAGTCAGACCAATAGGCATATGAACGCTGTTAAGGTTAAGTGGCCCCTCGGGCACCTCGCAGGGCCCTCCGTTACTCACCACAGTATGATTATACCTGTGACTGAGATCCTCAGATCTGACATCTGCTTACGTTTTACACTTTCAGATCTCAATATTCCCGTTTCTCAGACTTCCAGATGAATAATTGTGGCTTTTCAGAGCATCGATTTTAAAGTACGGCTAAATGGTGAAGGTGAATGATTCAATTTGAGATAGAATTGAATGTTTATTTACTCGCTGGTGCCTGTCATTTAAAACTTGCACGTGTCTCTTTCTTCCGTGCAACACAAATGAAGATATGTTGAGAAATGTCATAGTGGTTTTGTGTCCATACAATGGAAGTCAATTGGGGACTGTAATTGTTTGGTTATAGACGTTTGTTTAAACGTTGAAACAACGTACTTCAAACGTTGGTAATCTTCTTTTGTGTTCTTCAGAGGTGTATAAAGACCTTACATTATGAAGCATTATGTTTTTATTACCTTACATTGAGCTATTTCTATCCACATACACCGCGGGTCCCCTTACTTGGAATTCGCCATGTTGTTTCTACAGTAGCCCTAAACGGACAAACTGCTCTACAGAGCGCGTTTCGTAAATATGTTACCTCCTTCGGAAAATAAGTGAAAACGTAACAACGTCTCATGTTCTGTGTCAACCACCGTAGTGCTTCAAAAGAGAGGGGGAGGGGTGGATTGAGCCATTGTTTGCAATTCGCAACCTCTCCTCTAGATGCCGCTAAAATCTCCACATTGCTCCGTTAACAAGTGAGACTAAATTAAATGTGTCAACATTCTTATAGCAAAGGCATCATGGTTTATCTATGATATCATAAGAAAATTGAATTGAACCTCAGACATCTGTGTAACAAACAAACATAGCATCCTGTTCTAACAAAGGTTATTGCTATTGTGTGCTGCAGTCATGGCTTTCTGCCTCTAGCTCTTTCTGTAGTCTATAGTTTGCTCTCATTTTTGAGTTTCCTTTAGTTTTTCTTCACTGCCCGAGTGTGTCTCGAAGCGCCGGAGTGTATTGCAGAATTTAAGGGCTGATAGCTTTGACACGGTGGAAAGAGAAGAAAATAAAATGATAAAGCACTATGGTAGGACTCGGTTTCTTTACCGATCTCTCCCTGTCACTCTGTGTCTTACTAGAGTATTCGTCCTGTCAGCTGGCATGTTAATAATGCCATTAAGCCGCACATTTGCAGTCCGCACGCTCTTGTGGGTCGACAGATCAAAGATGCAGTGTCTTGGGCACTAACAACAGACAATGTTGAGCATATCTACACGCACGCAAACACACACACTTCCTAGCTGCCTCACCAAGCCATGTAGAATGCTAAGCACAGCAGCTGAGAAAACAGATTTTCCTGTTGTGTCTTTATTTATTTGTTAGCTTGACAGTTAGTTTTGCCATGCACAACAAAAACATGTCGTCTTGGGGAGTATTAGATGAAAGCTTAATCGTGTGATTAGATTATTGTTTCAAAAGATAGCATTTAATAGACAATACAGATAGCGTAGTGCCTCTAGAAGGCAATATATTGTTTTATCTCCATATGATTGAATATAAGCACAGTCCTCCAGATGTTGTCTGAGGCAGACTTGGGTCATTTACAAAGGATGTATTGTTGGGTTTCAGTCCATGCTTGGATTGGGAAAAGTTATTATGAATTCTACGAGAGTGCACATAACATGCCTTTTTGGGAAAGTGCCCTAACCTCGCCCATCAGTATCTGATTGTAATAGAGAAAATGAAAAAATGACAGTGGCGAGTGGTGTGGAGAATAAGGTATATGGTGGGCTTTATTGTCCTAATAAATAATCATTTGAATAAATAGAATCATTTACACTTTCATTCACACACATCATTTATTATTGCAAAATGTTTAATGTACAACTCTACAGATGTGCAAATAATATCTGCCACTGTTATAAAAGTACCAATAGCATCTAATCTACATACTGTACATGTAATGCAAAGTAAATGTAGCTGTTTTTGCTTAGTGTAAATATAATCTACTGCTTTTTAAACTTAGTGTAAATAGCATATATCGCTAAGAAAATATGCAAATTTTACTTACAGGTGTAAACAGCCTCCAATTGCACTCAGTGTAAATAGCATCACTATTTTCACTTGATGCTGCTTTATTATATTGCTCATATTAATTGCACAACATGAATTCATTATTCTTCAAACTTATTTAGTTACTAAATTATATTATGTTAATATACATGAGTTTTATGGCAAAAAGGAGAAAGAAGTTACTTATATACTTCTGGTGTCGTGCTACTACAGAAATGTATGAAGCTCTGTGTTCCTCTGTATAGTATGTAGAGGATTGCAACCCTCTTATCCCTACTATTACTGAGGCGGGATTTTTGGAAAATAGTTTTATTTAGCGCTTGCACATGTAATTTTGTAGCGTATAAAATCGATGAAAAGAATTTGGAGGTAATCCACCCTTAAACCTCTCGCTCTCTCTTTCTCTCTCCCCTCTCTCTCTCTTTCCTTTTCTTTATCTGTTCCTCTTTCCCTTTATCTCTCGCAGTAGTTGTTTCTTGACTCTCTCTTTCCTGCAGTCTCCTCTGGGAATGTTCTATCTTTAAAAAGGACCATTCTATGTTTAGGGATTCGGACTTTAATCTGAATTAAAGAAAGCTTTATCTTAGCTCGCGCAGCTTTCCTACAATCTAACCCATACGGGCATTTTTGTAAAATTAATAAAACTGCAACGCACCTTAGCTTCCTCTGGAAGTCTTCTTAGAATAATAACTCATGGATTTTAGATAGGAACAAGGCAACGCTGTCCCACTAGATCCCACATCTAACATGTATGAAATATGAATGCGTTTTTCGTCTGTGCCTCCCTTGGGGCACATGTGAGCTCTTTATTGCCTCAGACTGTCTTAAAGATTATCTAATGTCCACAGAAGCTGCTTTACCAGACATGATAAGTGAATTTCTGTACCATGTGGATTTATTTATTATTGAATAATATGTTATTGGTAGGTCATAGTAATGAAACTTGTATCATTTTCTCATCCACAGCTCAGAGCCCATGCAGTAGATATTAATGGGAACCAAATGGAGCCTCCTATTGATCTGTACATTTATGTCATCGACATGAATGACAACAGACCCGAGTTCAAAAACCAGGTGTACAACGGATCGGTCGCGGAAGGGTCCAAGCCTGGTATGTATTTTTATGAAGTTCTGTAAATGTATAATATTATTTTAATGTTATAATGAATACAATTATACCATATTGCAGTAATAATAATTTATGATGATCATGTCACAGAGATGTTGACTTGACAATAGTGGTGATGAAGCAGCATCATACATTTTAATGCTTCACAGAAGCAGACTTAATCTATATACAGGATCATAGGAAACAGGAAACAGGACTGTATCACATGCTGAAATGTTGATTATGTATTTGCATGCGCAGCAGACAGAAAACAAGATGTGCACTGATTGTCCTGACAGAGCTGCCGTAGCTCTGCAGTGTAATGAGGCTGCAGGAGCCGTTTCCAGGTCAACTGCTCTCTTGTGATGTGAAGCAAAGTGTTTAGCACAGAAATCCATTCTGAAAGGTTGGCTATGGAATTGCTTCCCTTTCATTAATGTTGTGGTCAAGCGTTTACTGATTGGTTAAAAAAATACATATCCAGCACTTTACAAAAATAATTGTATTCAAGTGTGCTACTTGTTTTATACAAAAAGAAAGTAGACGTCTTTTTTTTATTTATGTAGGCCTACTTCAGGCAAGTACTTAAAATGACACATAGATATGCTCATACTGACAGAAAAGTCCAAGTTCATTTGGCCTTTATTTCTACTCAGTCTTTAGATAGAGACAAAGTATCATTAAGTATTCAATGTATACTAGTAGTTGTGTTTACTCTTTGATTGAGTACATAGTTTGACATACTTCCTTATAAAATACATATTGAAGCTTAAAAGGCAGAGTTAATAAAACATGCATAGAACTGAACCTGATCTTCTCGCATTTTAAGAATTCACTTCAAATCTACTTAAAGTACAGTTAAAGCTATATGTAGAAAATCGTAGAAAAAAAACAGAAGATGAAGAAATGTACTTCCATGCCGCCAAAACACACTTTGTCTAATATCTCCATGAAAACACATCAAAACTTTTCAAAAATTGACTGATGATTGTCATCTGACAATGAGAGAAAAAGGCCGCGCTCCCCTATACTTTTATAAACTAAAAAGTGGAGTCCCAAGTATATAGAAACATACTAAATAAAGAAATGTCATACAATATAAACACAAAACGTGTTAAATAGCACAAAGCTATTGCACAAATAACACAAACAATGTGTTAATAATTAATACATCTTTTGTAAGAGTGTAGAAAATGAACAGAAAATGTTTCTGCAAATAAAAGACTGCATCCCAAACCCAAATTAACATCAATGTTCCTATTTACAATGTTACCTAACCCACAATACAAACACATATCTCATATCCCCCCTTATTTTGACAGTATGCTGACATGTCCTAAAATAGTCCTTATTTTGGTTTGGAAGTTGTTGTATTTTGGTGGAAAAGGGTGTCAACCCCAAACTAGTTCTGTTTCTTGAAGAATACGATACCATCATAACAGTTATTTACATTTATTCATTTGGCAGACGCTTTTATCCAAACGACTAGACAAGACAAAACGACAAGAAGGAGAGCATATACTGTAAACAATTTGTCAACACGCTAAACAGTATTTCTCCTTGAGGTCCCCATATGAATATGCTTGTTGTGAATGCTCCTCTATGCTCTTTCAACTGCTCATGTTGTGTCCCAACGTTAAAGTCAAGAGTTGAAGTCAAGAGTTGAAGTCAGAGTTGAAGTCAAGAGTTGAAGTCAAGAGTTGAAGTCAAGAGTTGAAGTCAGAGTTGAAGTCAAGAGTTGAAGTCAGAGTTGGCTCCATGAGCTCCAAAAGCATAGTCTGTCCAACATCTGTAACAATACTGCCCAAACATCTCGCCTCTAAGAAAAAAACTTTAGTCTTTATTTTGTTGAGCTCTCCTCGATGAAACTTTGTCCTCGCGGGAATTCATAAACAAAGAGAAAAAAGAGAAGCACAATATTTTCTGTTTCCCTTCAGTAGAGCGTGGTTCTGCTCTGCGCCAAACAAGCACTCTAAATTATCCATGGAAAACGGAGGCATTACAGACTGTGCCATTATCCCACCGCTGTCCGTGCTGACATACTTGATGTTTTATGTGAATTAAAAACATTGCGTCCCCAGAATTCAAGCTCAACTCCACTCTCGAGGTGGACCTCGTGAGACTGCGGTTAATCTCGTTGCCTTGAAAAATGGCAGTGCCAATATTTTGCCCGGTGATCTTCAGCGATCACAAGGATTTTATCACAGCAGATGTTTTGTATATTTTAAAAGTGAACGTTGAAGGAACATGTTTATCGGTTTAACTCGCCAAGGGAAGTTTAAACCAAACAGATGCTCGAATCAGAGTGTCTCTGAAGTATAACAGGGGATTTTTTTATCAGCCGCTGCACCACGGGCCGCGTTCAAAGAGGAGCATGCGGGGAGGTGTCCTTATCACCAGCCACAGATGTACAGTTGTGTTCAAAATTATTCAACCCCCAATGCTGTAAATGGTTTTAGGGAATTTAGTGTACATTTGTAATTGTATTCAGAATGAAATCCTACAAGGACTTCTTAAAGAACCATATGCAACTAAAATGACATCAATTAGTTTTGTAATACAGTAGTAAATGTTTCTTTTGTGAATTCTTCATTGACATAATTATTCAACCCCTTAAAGACTACCACTCTGAAGAACAGAGGTTCAATGAAGTGTTTTCAATCAGGTATTGAAAACACCTGTGGATATCAGGGAGCAGCAATAAAGCCTAATAAGCACCAATTAGGCAGCTTTAAAATGACTGTGATACTCAGCTCCTTCTAGACATTTACTGGTGTGGTTACAAACATGGTGAGGTCAAGAGAATGGTCCAGGAAGACAAGAGAACAGGTGATTACTCTTCACAGGAAGGGCAATGGCTATAAGAAGATTGCAAAGATGTTAAACATACCAAGAGACACCATAGGAAGCATCATTCGCAAATTCAAGGCAAAGGGCACTGTTGAAACGCTACCTGGTCGTGGCAGAAAGAAGATGCTGACTTCGACTGCTGTGCGCTACCTGAAGCGTAGAGTGGAGAAAAGTCCCCGTGTGACTGCTGAGGAACTGAGAAAAGATTTGTCAGATGTGGGTACTGAAGTTTCTGCTCAGACAATACGGCGCACCTGCGTAATGAAGGCCTCCATGCCAGAACTCCCAGGCGCACCCCCTTGCTGTCCCCAAAGAATAAGAAGAGTCGACTGCAGTATGCCAAAAGTCAAGTGGACAAACCACAGAAGTTTTGGGATAGTGTTCTGTGGACTGATGAAACAAAATTAGAACTGTTTGGGCCCATGGATCAACGCTATGTTTGGAGGAGGAAGAACAAGGCCTATGAAGAAAAGAACACCTTGCCTACTGTGAAGCATGGCGGGGGTCAATCATGCTTTGGGGCTGTTTTGCTTCTGCAGGTATGCCTGTAGGTACCATGAATTCTCTTCAGTACCAGGAGATATTGGATGACAATGTGATGCAATCCGTCACAAACCTGAGGCTTGGAAGACGTTGGACCTTTCAACAGGACAATGATCCCAAGCATACCTCCAAGTCCACTAGAGCATGGTTGCAGATTAAAGGCTGGAACATTTTGAAGTGGCCATCGCAGTCACCAGACTTAAATCCGATTGAGAACCTCTGGTGGGACTTAAAGAAAGCAGTTGCAGTGCGCCAGCCTAAGAATGTGACTGAACTGGAGGCTTTTGCCCATGATGAATGGGCGAAGATACCCGTAGATCGCTGCAAGACACTTGTGTCAAGCTATGCTTCACGTTTAAAAGCTGTTATAACTGTAAAAGGATGTTGTACTAAGTACTAAGATTGAATGTCACTTGGGGGTTGAATAAAACTGATAATGATGTGAGCTCAGAAAAGACATTTGTGGTTATTTCATTATAAATGTTATGTTATATTTGTCTGACCTACACGTGCCTCTTTGATTTAATTGTAAGCAGGATGACTGAATGATCATAATCAATGTCAAACCGACCAAAACAATCAATTTCAGTGGGGGTTGAATAATTTTGAACACAACTGAACTTATCAGATCAATTCAGTAGAGAAATCCAGGTTTAAATGATACATTACTGATTTTGTTGCCAGTGGAATACCTACTCGGAGGTGTAGACAAACAAAGTAATTGTGTTCCTTGTTGCCCAAACACAAGTAATCACCCAATTACAGTGTATTTAGAAGACTGATCCAATTTAAGTTTAATCCAATTCGGCTGTGTTTCAGAATTGGATCAAATTGATTATAGTTTCATGTGAATCCAGCATTTTCTCATTTTTCTGATATAGGAGTAAATGAAATCAGAATTTTACTTGTTTGGGTGAACTGTCCCTTTAAGGCTGTGACAGCATGACATTCTAGACCAGTGGTTCTCAAATGGGGGTGCGTGTACCCCCAGGGGTACTTCGGGGTACTGCAGAGGGGGTACGTGAGAGAAACTGACAATTAGGATTAAATAATGAAAATCAATAAATACTGATAATAGTATTTTTATATGAAATTAGGACTACACAAAGATGCATAAAAAATTAATTAATAAATTCAGATATAATAACTGTTTGACTCTCATTTCACTGAATTTTAAGGTAAAATGTTGTTGTCTGGTCAAGGGGTACTTGGCTTGAAAAAATCATAAAAAGGGGTACTTAAGCCAAAAAGGTTTGAGAACCACTGTTCTAGACCATTGTTTTTTCTTTCGCATGCTCATCTTTAAACCATTTTGTCTGTTGTTTTAGATTTTACTGGCCTCCGAAACAACTGTAACCAGCTAACTTGGCTGTGCTTTCTGTTCGCCCGCTTAAATAAATTATGAAACGAGACATTTCCTCAGTCTGTGGCAGAGAAAAACATGGCGCAGCAAGTCGAGCCTTGAACATTTCTTATTCGCTTCTTAGCCGGCATGTCCGGTAAGGACTTTGCTATCGGTGGCTGATAGGACGACACTCGACGTTCAGTCTCAGACGTCCGGCCACGGGGGTTAATTAGGCCCTGACGTCCGTGCACGAGAGAGGAGAAAACTAAGCAGCGAGAGGAGAGAGGAATGTTTCAATCAGTTTAATGGTCTTAAAGTAGGCGTCTGCCCGGGGCTCTTTTTGCAGGAAAAGTCATTTGCCTCTTCATGGCCCTCAAAGGACTCCATATGGCTACGGCCCTGACAAAACAGATTTGCCTTGAAAGCCGCACCACTGAGGGTGGTGTGAGACGGGCTGAGCGTAATCTGTAGTAGAAAACGAACTGAAAACAGCTTGAAGGACTAGTTAAATCTGGCTTGCTGCTTGTCTCGTATAGACAGCCATGTTTTGAGAGCTTTTATGTTGCCTTTTTCACTGTAAGCATGTTGGGTGTAGCTGAGAAATCTGTGTGAGCAAACAGGGGGCCGATGGCTTATAGGCCGCTATATTTTGGGTTTGTTATAGTTTTGATCATTTTCAAGTTTAGGTTTTAATTTTATTTTTTGTTTACAATTGTACAGTATATGTTTTAATGCTTTAACATACTGTACAGTAGCACCACAAGTTGCTCCATCTACCACGTTTACTGAAATGGCACCATACCTTTAATAATAATAAAAAATGTGTCAAATGAACAATTAATGGCACTGTACTTGTTAAAGGTCCAGTGTATGAAATTTAGCGGCATCTCGTGGTGAGATTGTGAATTACAACCAACGATTCACTTCACCCCCCCCCCTTTCGAAGCACTACGGTGATGATGTAGTCATGTTTTTGCTTCTTTCCCGAAGGAGATGACATATTTACGCGTTCTGTAGTGTAGTTTGTCCGTTTAAGGCTACTGTAGAAACAACACGGTCAATTCCATGCAAGGGGACCCGAGGTGTATGTAGATAGAAATAGCTCATTCTAAGGTAATAAAAACATAACGCTTCATTATGTAAGGTCTTTATACACTGGACATTTAACAATAAAAAAGCTATTCGTTTTCCTAGTGTAACATGTAGCTACCACAAATTTTTGTCATCTCCAGGGCATTTATAATTGAGAACATGTTCTGGAGCTGAATTACCAAACCGTGATACATGGTATAGAACATTTCATTCATTTAATTAATACAAATTCAATATTACTTAAAAAATATTTCTCTGTAATTTTTTGTTTCTGTTCTTTGTGAAGCGAACACTAGATTTCTATTTATAGTTTAAGCTTAGCGTTTTGTTTTTGTTTACGATGCTTTTTACCAGCTAGTTTTAATCTTTGGGATAGTTTCAATTATAACAGAATAACCTTGGGCTGTGTCGTCTTGTTGGCCATCACATGCATTAGAAAGGATTGATTGCAGCCGACAACCTTAAAATGAAGCAAAAAATATCTTTGTAATTCCAGAAGCTTTTACAACGCCGGCGCTGCAAGGGTGGGTTTCCATTCCCAGACTGGTTATGTTAAACTTGTTAAATCTAATGACTCCCCAATTTCTTATATACCTGTGAAAGAGAGAGTCTTCCAACCAGAGTGCGTCTAATGAAAGGAGGAATTTTGAGCTTCAGTGGTTTAAGTCGAAAAGCAATTACAGCATTGAATTAGTTTTCAAATTAAAAAGCAATTGAAAAGGCCCAGGGGTTAACCGTTTCCTGCGCGGTCATCTCTCTCACTTTTACACATAAAGAGCATTTAATCCCGTAACAGAACTCATTGAAAATTGAAAACGACAGAGTTGACATGCAACTCTCTTGTCCTTTTTATTCCTGTCCATGTGCTCGCGCTCTCTGTCTCAATCCCTGGTTGTTCAAAAATTGATGTAGCCCCGTCAGAAAGGGGCTTAATTGTTTTTTTTCTCCCTTCGTTCGTTTCTTCCTTTTCCCCGTTCTCGTGGGGCGCAGTGACAGATTCCGCTTTGAAACTTAATGAACTTTGAAATAGAACCCTCAGCCACATTTATCCCCTCGTAGGTTTGTTGTCACAGAAATGATGACACTATCTCCATACAATTACACCGGGCCGGAGAAACCCGCGAACACGTGGGGCCGGCGTTCTCGCCCACCATTAATATTAAATGACAGAAGTGACGGAAACGCAGGAGCAACAGAATGACATTAACGCAGAATGACAGGGTGACATTTTGCCCGCTTTGCAAAGAGGTTTATCCTCGGTTTCTCTTTTTGGAGACCCCTAATTGCTCACTCACATTTAAGGTGGTGTGAAACAGGCTCTCAGAAATCGATAAACATGTTTTTGGGACTAAAGGCCATATGGCTCATCGTCTGCCACCTGACGCCGCACACGCACACATACACTTCACACTCAAAATGTTCTGGCTGAAATTTTTTATTCACATGACCAGAGGTTAAATTGGTTCTGGCACCTTCGATTCAAAACATTATTGGCACGTTGTTTGAAGTTCATTCCAGTTCATATATGCTCCAGTTTTTGATTCAACACGCACAGTTAGTGTGAAGTGAGTTTGCTTGCTCAAATAAATAGTTAATGTGCTTTGTTTTTTCCCCACTTTTTTTGTGCTTCCCTGTAGTCTGTGATGGAGTCTTGTTGAGATGGTTCTGTGCAGAGAACCAGTTTTGCTTGGTTTATAAAAAGTTTTTTATTAAAGCAAGAACCATAAGCTTTAGTCATAATTGTAAATGTATATATATATAGGTTTTTTCATGGTTCTCTAGTTCTTTTTTTATTTTTATAGTAACTCAAAGGGCTTAGCATTGGGGGACTGTCGTACACTGTATATTGCTTAGGACTTCAGAATCAGCAGCAGATTTTAAGGTTCTGGTGATTTAGAACAAATAAAGGTGAGAATGGGGACTTTTAAAGCTGGCGCAGCTATAGCAAAGCAATGGGATAATAAAACTGATGGAGTTGACGAAGTAGAGAAATGCAGACGGCGCCTCATTACTGAAAAGATTCTGTAAGGAAAGCAGAATCGGGGATAAGCAAGCGGAGAAGATAAAACTCAGGTGGTGAGAAACCGTGGGATTAGATGTGATGTTTGGACATCGCTCAGGCAAAGCGAGCGGCAGACAAAGTTTGGATCGCTGATTAAATAGCTCCGCTTTGTGTGTGCGTCGGTTCTTGGAACTCCAGACAAACAAGCACAGCTGTTGTGCAACTCGAGCGCGATTATGCATGCATGAGCGTTTTGATTTACGCTTGTTTTCCCTTCTTCCTCTGTAGGCACTTCTGTAATGCAAGTAACGGCCTTTGACGCCGACGACAGCACCACGGCGAATGGGCTCGTGCACTACCGCATCCTCAGCCAGACGCCGCACATCCCCATTCCCAATATGTTCACCATCAACGGAGCCACTGGAGAAATCAGCACCATCGCAGCAGGCATTGACCGTGAGGTCAGTGATGTCACTTCCTCTTGATGTACATGCAGAATCTGTTTACGGAAACCCTCCGCAGACACGATGATATTTCCGTTCTTTCAGAGATCGGCTTAATTTGTTTGGAGTGCTCATCTATTAATAGATTTGCATGTTTGCGTGCGTGTGTGCGTGTTTACACCTTGCTTTCATAAAGAGCGCCTGGCTTTCTTTCTCCCCGGGCTCCTGGCGTAATTATTCCTCAGCTATGATGTGTTTGAGAATACTTGGTTTGTGTGGCTTCCGTCTCTCGTGGATGGCGTTCAGAGGAGACTCACTTGAACTATAACAATCAGTGTTTTTAGAATCAACTTAATGATCAGCCTGTCCTTTGAGCTGTCTGTAACCTTTTAGATTTGAAGAGCAGCTATCTGCCCACGTCTGCCACTCCCGAAACGCAACACACGACAACACAGCCACAGCTGTTATTGCTTGTTGATTGAGAAAATCATTGTTGATTATTCATTTGCATACCATTGGTCCTACAGTATGTAGCATGCCAGATTAGGGTTAATGTCACATTGACAAAGCAAAAGACATTGACTGTAGTGTGTCTGGATGCAGAGGTGGACACTAGTACTTAAGTATTATTACTCTTAAGTACACTTTGAAGTATTTGTACTTTATCAAGATGTTTTCACTTCACAAAATAAAAATTCTCCCTAAAATGAAAATATTGCCGTCATTTACTCGCCCTCTTGTCACTTTAAACCTGTATGACTTTTTCTTTCACAAAAGAAGATATTTTGAGGTTGGTTACCGAACCGAACGGTACCCATTCACTTCTATTATACGGTGAATGGGTGCCAGTTAACAACATTCTTCAAAATACCTTCTTTTGTGTTCTACAGAAGAAAGAGAGTCATACAGATTTGAAATGACAAGAGGGTGAGTAAATGATGACAGCATTTATATTGTTGGGTGAACAATCACTTCAATACTTAAGTACATTAAAAATCTAGTATTTTCTTACTTTTACTTAAATCTAGTATTTTCTTAATTTTACTTAAGTACTTTTGCTTAAAAAAATGACTTGAGTAAAAGTCAGAAAGAAAAATGTCCAATGGTTGTGAAAGTAGGGGAAAATATCAGAATAATGGAGATTTGGCACCTTTGGCGCCAATAGCATATACTGTACATTCAGGTTTTTAGGCAATATTGCTCACACTTAAAAGCGTCTGCCAAATGACTTATGTGTAATTGAAAAATAGGTTTGCAATAGTTCTTTTATGCATTTGGGAGGCATTTTTATCCAGTTTGTCAACTTTTCATATGCAATACAAATGTGGATTCAGCTTGTGTTTCATCCCTGTCCCCTATTGCACAATAGAGACGTTTGCATCCTCATGAGTTTTGTTATAGGTATTATTATCAGCCCCGACTATCATCTGATCACCGTGGTCTCTACCGGCTAATTTACAATGTGGTTGACTTCATTTTCAGTAAATGCATGCCCTCAGATCCCCACACAAATGAACTTGATGGGTCATGGGAACAGCTTACCCATAACTCATCGGAGTCTTAGAGCCTGACCCTTCCCACCAGACGTGTCCTCATCTTTAACCTCTCCAATAATCCCCCTTCCTCTATCTCTCTATCTATTCGTTTTTCTTGCTCCCTCACTTTCTCACAAACACAGGCATGCACGTCCTTAACCTCCCTCTGCTCCACTAATGAGGAGGGTCATTCAGAGGTCCATTCAATTTATCCCAGAATGCTTAAGCGGACCTGCGGGGAAGTCTTTCAACCTCTCCTTTTTCTCTGCGTCCTACGTGATCACTCGCTTTCCCATCATTGAATCTGGTCTCGTTCTCATTAGCATCATATTTAAATATTGCAAGATTTTCTTTGTCAAGTTAGTTGTAGCGACAGACTGCACTTCTCTGTTTTTAAAGAAAATAACCATTATGAAGTTCTGAGTATATATTAACATTTATGCATTTGCCAGATGGTTTTATTCAAAGAGACTTCATTAGTATTTGTGTTTCCTGGGGATCAAATGCATGAACCCTAACGCAATGTTTCAAAAAAACAAAAAAAACTATATAAATACTTCTGATTGGTTGAGCTTTGTTTGAAAATGGTTATAAAAAGACTGTAACTCCTCTGTGGATACATTTTCTATGATGTATATGGACCAGGTTTTTACAGTGGTAGATTGTTTTGCAAACTCATATAGCATTATGATAATAAACTATATTATTTGGGAAGGAATTCTAGATATTGTTTATTCTAAGAAATTGTGTTTTTATTATATTGCTTCCGCCTCATTTTCAACTGTATGAAGTTAATAATACTTCACAAAAAATAGTTCACAAAAAAGTGAAAATTCTGTCATCATTCACTCGCCCTCAGATTGTATACATTTCTTTGTTCTGCTAAAAACAAAGAAAGATATTTGGAAGAATGTCACTAACCAAATAGATCTCAACTAGATAATAGATCCCCCCCATTGACTCCCATAGTATTTACTTTCCCCACTATGGGAGTAAATGGGGGATGAGATCTGTTTGGTTACTGGCATCCTTCAAAATGTCTTGTATTGTGTTCTGCAGTAGAAAAAAGTAATTTGATAAGAACCGTAACCGAGAGCAATATATACGTTTCGGTCCTGAAAACGGTTCCGAGGCGACACGTGGCCAAGCACTGTGAGCATCCTTGCACCGTGTCACATTCCAAACTGAAACGCTGTGCAGCCTCTTTACTAAACATATAGTTTCCCAAGATGCGCTGCGTTGCGTCTTTAACATGCGAACACCGTGGTTCCCATAATGTACGCGCACTCGTGTCTTTGACAACTGTGCACATTGTTTTGTCTGACAGTACACGTACACGTACTGGCAGCGAACAGCTCCCTCCGCCACAGTTACATTATATTTGACACATCTTGTCATTAAAGTGCTAGTTCGCCCAAAAAATGTAATTCTGTCATAATTTACTCTGTCATCAGAACAAAGTAATGTATATGAAGTTACATGAGGAATATGAGAGTAAATGATGACAGAATTTTCTTTTTAGGGTGAACTATCACTTTAATAGTCTATACATACTGACTGGACCACTAAACAACTAGACTGCTATTGTTATGCAAGTATGAGGATTATTTAGTGTACTGGTCATTTCAAAAGTAAAAATGAACAAGTGTTTTAGCATTCAAGGGACTATTTGGCCAACCAGTTTATTCCTGCTTGAAAATACTGTACTGTGTATAGTTAAAGTGTAAAAGATCACCTTTGAAGCACTTGTGATTGATTGACTAGCGTTACTCAACATTACTTACTACCTTTCAGCAACACTTCATTCATTAAGGTAAAATAGTTCAAACATAATAACAGTTTAAATGGAAACCGGGAATCATTAGGCAAAATTGGAACCGGAATCGGAGTCTTACAATACCCAACCCTATAAACACAAAAAGTAAGCCTGACTTTGAGTTAAACCAAAATAAGTGATTTCAAATAATAGGTTTAGATAGAAATGCTGTTCCTATACAGGTTATGCATTACTGTAGTTTTACCGTGGTAAAACAAGTCATCAAAACAAGTCAGTTTTAGACAGCATTCTTGTGCTATGGTCATTATAATAAATCCTTTGGCATCTTGTTTCATTTGGCGCATAATAATCCATACCCTTTGTGCCACTTCGGATGACACTGCTGTCATGTCAAGATTTTCTATTTTCTCTAACAAGTTCTCATAAGTCTATACCCGGAGCCATGTCTGCTAATCCAATGACTAAGACAGACTGGCTGAGATGGTCTCTACAGGAGAGTGAATGTGGGTCGTAGTGCCGACTGCAGGCAGGTAATCTGTGGTCCTCTCAGGAGCGAGTGAGCCTCTCATTAATCTAACGCTGTGATTGCGCTCTCTTCCACCTGTGCTCTTCAATTAGAACTAGGACACTCTTGTGTGTTTACAAACCGGCAACGCAAATGGAACAGTTGGAAGATTTTCAACATCGCATTCCATGACGGTGAAGAGCCTGAACGGTTATGTTGCTGGATGAGACTGAAAGGAACGATTCGCCCTAAAATGAAATTCTGTCATCATTTATATACACTCATGTCACTCCAAATGCCAGAGGCAAGTTTGAGTGAATAAAGACTTACGTTTTTGTCTTTGCCACACATAAACCCATCATATTGCTTCTGAAGATATGAATTATAGCACGTCGTTTGGATTAGTTTTATAGTGCTTTTTTGGAACTTGACAGTAATAATCATCCTCCACTTCTATCGCAGGAAAAAAAGAGAATAATGTATGACTCTATATAAGAAATATTATAGTGTATGTATGAGTTATACTGTTATATAACCTTTATATAAAAGTTATGTATAATTTACTAGAGTTAACTAAAGTAAGATTTCTGGACACTATAGACGGTTTTATCAGACGCAAGCGCTTGGCCCGAAGTTAACCTCCAGTCTGTGTTTGGTTGTAATATAAAATGTATTTTATATTTCATTTATATTAATATTTTATTGCATATTAATTGTATTCATTTCAATTAAAACTACTCAACAGTTATGGATTTTTGCAGAGGTCTGTACTACAAGTTAAGTTTGGGCCACATAACTTTTGTTTATGTTGTTGCAGCTGAAACTGTAAAAAAGCAATTATGCCATAGCATAGTGAAGTATAGTGCAGATTTACTATAGTTTTGTCTTTAGCGTTATTTTGTTTTAATATTATTTTTTATGTTCATTTTAGTTACATTTTTAGCAATTTTGTTATATGCTTTTTTATGTTGCTATATAAGATTCTTTTTATTATTTTCATTTTTGTTTATTATTTTCATTTTAGTGCCTTATACTTAAATCAGTTGATTTCTGAGGCAACATTTCAATGTTTCGTTTAGTTTTAGTTTTTCCAATCATTTTTAGGCCAATATTTTATTTGATTTAAACTTTTTCAAAGTTTTGATTTTAGTAAATTAAAATAACCTTGGTATAGTGCTATATTATACTATAGTAAACTTAAGTTTACTGCTGTAAATGCTTTTGTTTACTATAGTATTTTGTTCATGTGGGGTAAGAGAAAGCAATTTTTGGCAAAGAATTATGATATAAGAATGATGACAGAATTTTCCTTCTTCTCTCTATTACTATATTATAAAATAAAACAAGAAATGTCAGCTTGTCCCACATGTCGCTCTCTCGAGGGAAGCTTTCAGAAATGCTTTAATAGAAACTAATAGTGTGCAGGTGAGATGGCGAAGATTCTCACTAAGGGTTTGCAAAAGTGAAGAAATGCTGTTTAAATATTCAGTATGAAAACTGTCGGGCATAAATGAATATGTTCCCTCTTAACATTGCCACTTGTCACTGGTTTACTCACTGTGAGACTGCTGAATTAGTTTAATCCATAAATATAAACAACTTGCGTTTAACAACACACATGCACGTTAACATATTTTAACAAATATATTCTTTCCGCACGTTTTGGTATTATTGCATATTGTTCTGTGGTATATTGTAATTTTAGGCTCTCAGTACTGATAACAATATTTAAAATAATAATATACCTAAATGAAATATAGTTTGATTGAATAACTTACAGTTTCAGACAATCCACTGTACATTCCATAGAGAAAACGTGCAATAAAACCATGTATCTTAATACCGTATATTCTCTAAAAATGTTCCCCTAGTATTCTTTTTATTCATTTTTTCATAATGATGTATGTAAAGCTGCTTTGTTGCAATGACAATTGTGAAAAGCGCTATATAAATAAAATTGATTTGAATTGAATTAACATTCCTCGGGAGCTTTCATTTCAACATCATGTTGTACACAGCAGGGGGCAATGCTCATGCGTAGATTCCCGCAGATACATAGGGGAGACGGGCAGCTCGCATCACGCACCCTAATATTTCCCTCTCTTCGTTCCCATCTCTCTTCCTCAGACACACAAACACACACACACACACACATTTTCACATCAGGAGGGTAATCCTCCATCATCAGTACCTGTAGTCTAATTGGAATATTTATGCAGTAATTAGTGGGTTGAAGGAGCCTCATACTGTAGCTGCACTGGTGGGAGTTCGCATTGACTTTAATGTCACACACATCTGATCAGGTCTGAATACCAATTACCCTCTCACACTAAGACCCCGTCACCTCTACACACCTCTTAACCCACTCGCCATCACCTGTCTGATTACAGCAGCTAACAAGCAGCCCCCACCCTTCCACTGCATGTCTTTGACTGTCAGCTTGTCTTGCGACTTCATAGCGTGTGTCTGTATGATGAACGTTACAACTTCTCTTTCCGTTTTTCTGACACTTTATGTCTTCTGTTTCTGCTTTAATTGCGCTGTTTGAATCTTTAATGTCATTCTTAAATGGAGTTGGATGGGTCTTTTGTTTTTTGAGTTGAGGACAGGCCTTCCTTGGGTTAGGGGTCTCACTTGGCGGATAGAGGAATGGAACAGGGCCACTCTTTCATATTGGAAACAAGTGTTGAGTGTTTAGTTCATCGAGTCTAGTTTGTAACATAATGTGTTAAATGCGACATGAATGTATTTGTAATGTTTACATTGTTATTCAATAAAAAGGAATTCATGTACAGAGTCATTACTTGTACATTTTATGTAATACAATAAAAAATGTAACGGTCAACAGAACAAAGAAATGTATAACAGAACAATTTTCCTACTAGTCAATGGTGGCCAAGAACTGTTACAAGCATTCTTCCAAATCTTTCTATATATACAGATTTGGAACAACTCGAGGGTGAGTAAATGAAGACAGAATTTTTGTTTTTGGGTGAACTGTTCCTTTTTCCTGATGTAGTTCCAAATCTGTATGACTTTCTTCTGTAGAACACAAAAGAAAATATCTTGAGCAACGTCGGTAACCAAACAACATTGGAGCCCATTTCTCAAAATATCTTCTTATGTTTTCCAGAAGAAATAGTTAAGGGTCATATAGGTTTTAAACTACATTATTGTGAATAAATACTGACATTTATTTTCGTGCGAACTATTCAATTGATATTCTGTTTTTGTTTAACACGCTGCTTTTTTCAGTAACGTTTGATATCAAACAGTAATTGGCAGGTTCCCTGCAGTAATGGATTATCTGCTACATCAGAGAAATGTGCTTTATTTGATACTTTTAGTCAGATATCTGATTTTATTCATCTGACTGATATCTGATATAAACACGGCGCTTGCTCTCTGTTTTAAAACACATAAAAGCCTCTAAAAGTTCTGCTGTGGAAGGGCAGTGCCGTATCTTTTGTGTGTGTGTGTTAAAGGCCCTGTGTGTCTGTCCTACAGCTCTGTGAATCTGTTCGGGCCAGATTGTCCAGGCTGTTGCTTTTCATTACCTGTCTCTTGTCTCTGCCAGAGGCCCTGTGGTGTGGTCTCTGTCTCTGTGTCTCTGTGTGTGTGCGCGCTCTTGCCCGGTTATGTCAGGTCTGGGTTAAAATGTGTCCACTCTGCTGCACCTGATTAGGGAATCGATCGGCGTGCAATGTGTGTGTGTGTGTTTCCCAGTTGCTCCTAAGGCATCCAAAGCTTCCTGCGGTGCGTGATGAAAAGAATCATAACTTCTCCTTGCACTTTCTTTCCCATCCTCTCCTCCACCATCACATCTTGGTGCCGCGCCTCACCTCCCCTTCATGTCCTCTCCTTCCCCTTCTCTCCCAAGAGATTCAGAGGTGAAGTAAGGGCATGCTGTGGCTGTGAAACGCTCCTCGTAACGGTTGACTCAAGCCTGCGCGGGTGAAGCGTGTCTTTGGCTGGGTCTGCTGTCGAGTCGCGGAGAGATTCTGCCAGTTGTCCCGAGGTGTAATCATTTCACATTCTCTTCAGGACTGGAAATGTGTTTAAGCTGTTCTCCCGGGGTCACCTTCCGTTCCCTTCAGCCGACGCTGTATGAAAAGCGTGCGAGATTAATTACACACTGATTTGTTCCTCTTGTTCTCCGCACAGCATAACCAGAGGAGACAGTATTGATATTTCATTATGGTGTTAATAAAGGTCAGATGCTATTGAGTTGTCATTAATAGAGCTGAACGGGGCAATATTATCGAGAAGACGCAGGTTTTAATGACTCTCAGCCCGAATCCGCAGTACTCGGAGGGGTTTTAAGTGCTTTAAACGCTCTTAAGAGTCCCTGATCTGCCTCTTAAATGCTGGTTCCTAGGGAGTCCCCCTTTTCACAGAAATGGTCCTGGTTCTCCTATCGAAGCCGGTGCCAGATCTATAGAGAACTGGTCTTTGTTTCCAGCGAGCCACACAGCACGGTTGAATTTTATTCAGCGCGACTAGCTGGTTTTGATGCAAAAGTCAGAGGTTCTCTCATGTGAAAAACCAAAGTCAAAGCAATCAATTCAAGTAGGCACGTCAGATACAGAAGTGCATGGTTTGGTATTATAATGTTGCTACGTTAATGACACAATGCTCTACTAAGCGTGAAAACAGCATACACAAATATTGCAGAAATAGTCAATTTTTAATTAGATTGATCTATTTTTATTGATTCTTTTAGATGCATTTACATTATATATTTATTCAAGGTGCTATGCATCATTTCATGTGTTCCCGGGAACTGCAGTAGGCTATAATTTTTTAAATCATGTTTTTTTGTGTTTTGTTGCGTTAGTTAGCTGTATTTTTTGAGTTATCATGGCTTAAATCATGACAAACCAACTACAGTTTGATTGATATTAATTGGAATGCACAATAAAAAACATGATTTTGGAAAAAAGTTATTAAGAGTTATCTTATTTTTGAACCAAACTCTTCATTTGAAGAACCTTAAAGTCGACATGAAATGGAAGTAACGATGGTATTCTTTTCCATTTCGTGACATTGAAACGGCTTCTGAAATGAGAGGAAATGTAGGGCGGGACTTGATTTCCCACATCAAGAACTGATTTGATCTTTGGAAGATGGAGGGTGCTTACAAAATGGAGGCAGATTTGAATGTATGTTCGCAGTCAAATGTGGAGGATTATTTATTTGTACTTTATTTCCCACCGAACTCACCATCAGCATCCTCCCATGAAGAAAGCTCCGCCCTCACGCCGTTCCTTGTGACAGGAAGTGATGAGAAGCTGTTTCAGGAGAGGGGGTCAATGTTTTTGATTCAATATAATGAGGGCACATAAATTTAATAACTAAATAATGAAGTGCACAGATAAGTCACTTATAAAAAACACTACAATATTCCACCAAAAATAAGATTTTTTTATTTTCCTTTCATGCCAGCATGCCAAAAGCGCACTTACAATGCCTTAAAAGGCCGCCTTCAGGTTTTGTCACCGAGCCAGTGAATAAAAGAGGGGTAGGAGGCATCTACCTTAATGTTTACTAGAGCTTAAATTTAAAACCTATGGTCAATCATGTCCTATAACATTAAAGGGGTCATATGACACGGCTAAAACTAATATTATGGTTTGTTTTGGATGTAATGCAATGTGTTTACACGATTTAAGGTTAAAAAACGCTGTATTTTTAACATACCGTGCATGTTTGTATCTCCTCTTTTACCCAGAAAAACTCGTATTCGCGCCATATGGCCCCTTTAAAGACAAAAAGCTGTCAAAGCAAAGCCATCAATGTTCCAGCAAGCTCCTGTGTGGGTATTCATCGCTTCATAACGTCAGCCACTTCCCTCCAAGACACTCATACTCCAGGCCGGTCTCAGCGGAACGGTGACTTGTCCTTGACTCCCCCATTTTCTGTCCACAACAAGAGAAGGCTTTCGGCCAAACGGATTAATATGACTGAAGCTGGAAGAGACGGTGCAGAGGCTTTGGCTCGGCTTCAGCTCACTGTCTCCTCCCAGTGTGGACTAACTGGAGTCAGATTCACCCGGGCATGGACAGGGCGCAGTTTTAGATCTGTGCCCGAAGGAATGTAGGCCATGCCTCAACAAACAATCCGTGCGTGTGTCTCTGTTTATGTGTTTCTATCCATCTGTTGCCCTGGTGACCCCCTGCGTTTCATCCGTGATGATAAACAGGCTGGTTCACGGCTTGGTGTGGAGTTGTTTTTGCGTACTGATCATCTGTGTGCGCTACGGTTGTGTGTGTGTGTGCTTCCATAAATAGCGAGTGACAAAGTATCAAAGTAGAACAAAGCTTACAGTAGCCATGTGTCCTAATTAACAGAAATGCTTGTACACAGACAGACAGACAGACAGACAGACAGACAAACTAAGACCAAGCCTCAAAGTCTTTGTTTGGGCACTGTATTTGGCTTAGATATTACCCGTGCCGAACCTCTAAACAATAAACACCATCTTCGAAAGCAAACAAAGGAAGCTGGTGTTTGTTTCTAAGTCAGAAATATTGTGGGGGAACCCCAAGTACTTAAAGTGCAAGTTCACCCAAAAATGAAAATGATGGCATCATTTACTTGTCATTTCATGTCTGTCTGACTTCCTTCCTTCCGCAGACACACACAAAAAAAAGATATTTTGAAGAATGCTGTTATCTGGCACCCATTGACTTGCATTGGTTTTGTGTCCATACAATAGAAGTGAATGGGTGCCGGCGCTGCTCGGTTTCCAACATTCTTAAAAATATCTTCTTTTGTGATCTGCGGAAGAAAGGAAGTCATACAGGTTTGAAATGCCAAGAGGGTGAGCAATGATAATTTTCATTTTAGGGTGAACTTGCACTTTTAAAGCAATAAAGGATTAGAAACCTGACAGAAATCTTATTTTTATTGGCGATAAAAAAGTGTATAGCTCCATCCCTAAACCTAACATCACTGCAGTGAAAGCACATGATACTAAGATTATATGAATTGATACGGATTAGCTATCTTGTCAAATGCTTACAAACTGTGTTGTGATATAAATATTTTGGGGACACAGTACCACTTCCCATACCTGTTTTTTTAAATTGCATAGTATTTTTTGAGTACCATCTCAGTACACAGTAGTCCATGGCTTGAGATACATGTTAAGCAAATGTGTTTTCCTTCAGCTTATTGAAATCTCTTCTGTGTCTTTCCAGAAAGTGTCACAGTACAGCGTCATTGTCCAGGCCACAGATATGGAGGGCAGCTTGAACTTCGGTCTGTCCAACACAGCCACTGCCCTCATTTCCATCACAGACATCAACGACAACCCTCCCGAGCTGGATGCTAAAACGGTAAGTGTCCTGCAGCGCCAAATGTCCTGGGTTTCCCAACCTGTTCTGTTTTGTGTTCACCTTCAGACCCATTAGTAAAGCTTAAGTATTCCTTCATCAACACCAGACCAGAAATGTGTGCCTTTTAACTTAAGACGTATGAAATCACGTCATTTTTTACAGACGTTAATGGAATGGTCATTCGAGGACCTTTACAGAAGAGCGGCAAGAAACATAAAAAGCAGGCAAACATATTACATTTAATCATTGCAGATTCGCAAGGAGTTCTGTTTTTTTTCTTTTGTGTTTGGAGGCTATTTTCTGTGGAAAATAGAATTTGTGTTTTGTATTTAAGTTATATTTGTTTTTGTGCTTCGAAGCGCTGTAGCATTGTACAGTATAAAAGGTAGTAAATAGTTCACCCAAAAAAAAAATTTGGTCATCATTTATTCACCCTCAAACCTGTATACAAAAGATCATATTTTGAGAAATGTCTCCGTGGTTTTGTGTCCATACGTTCAAAATGTCTTCTTTTGTGTTCTGCAGAAGAAAGTCACACAGGGAGAGTAAATGATGACTAAATGTTCATTTTTGGGTGAACTACTGTGTTCCTGTAATGGAAATAAGTTAAGAAAAAAGAAAATCGGCCTTTGTCAAATTGTACGCAAAAGAAAAATATTATAACACATAGTTATTTTAATCTGTTGACAGCCCTAATATTTAAAAAATATATATAGTTTCTCTTACCGAAGAAACCTACCGAAGTTGTGAAACAAAGAGTTTAACTTGCAAGGAATTCTGGGAGGGAATGAGATGGAGTGAAATGGAGGGTGGAGGTCTCTCTGTCTTACTCTCTCTCTCTCTCTCTCTCTCTCTCTCTCTCGTCATTGTGCCAGATATGCCCTTTAGGTGACTATAGTTTCTCTACAGGCATCTGGCTCGGATCCTCCATTCATATCCTCTTTTTTCTCAATATCCTCCATCTCCGGTTTTCTTTATCTCTGTATCCTCACACCTTTGTCTCTGCCTACTCTCACCGCCGTTTGTTTCTGTCTGCCTTCATATCTCCCTCCTCATTTTTCTAGTTAAGTATAGATCTCCTTTGCTCAATCATTCTCTCTGGTTTTCAATGTCCCCCATTCCATTTCTTTCCTGCTATCTGCCATGCCTCTTTTATCTCTCCCTCACAGCACTCATCTATGGTGCCCTTGCGTTCTTTCTCTCATTAAGTAATAACCTCGGGCCTCTTCCGCGCTGTCTGATGCTGAAACATTCTGAATTATTTTGCACTTCTTTTCTACCTGTTGTATTTATTTGAAGGCCAAGCGATACTTAGTGAATTAGAATGACAGCTATCGTCTGGCATCAGACGGTCGTGCTCTTCATTTTAATTGATGTCGGATTATATTCAGACGTCGAGTCAGAAGACTAGATGTTTCTGGACAGGTCTGGAGCGTCTGGCTGTTGTTGTTGGTGGGTTATTTGAGATCCGATGAGCTGAATGTGTGCAGTTTTTTATTGTGTGGCCTAAGCCCTATTCAATGTGAAGGCTTTGCCAGCCACAGTAGGAAGCTTCAAAGGTTTACAGGGTGTAGGGGTTGAAAATAACATATCGTTCAGAGCGTACTTCAAAAGCAGCATTTCGTAGTTGCAAGATGGCTGAATCGACTTTCCGACTGGGCAAAAAGTTCCTTTTTATCTATTTCCTGTAAAATTCATGTAAAAATGCCAAAACAACGTAAATTATTTTTTACTATTATTTGAACAATTTACGTGTTCAGTTATGTAATATCCCGCTATTAATTCATTTATTAATGACGAAATTGTCTAGTACTGCGATCCAATTATGTATTATGTATATCAATTATATTTTATACGTATATTCATAATATTTATACCCTATTTTATATGATATAATTAACATTTACATTACATTTATAATATAATATAGATCTTACTAAATATATTATTTTTAATGATATTTTGAACAATATACGTGTTCAGTCATGTAATAGGCCTATCCCACTATTAATTAATGAATTAATGACAAAATGGTCTAGTATTGCGAGCAAATTGTGTATTATATATACATCAATTATATTTATTATATATTCATTATATTTCCCAAAAATACTATTTATTAAATAATACAATTTAAATTACAATATAATGTAACACAGATCTTTTTATAATAGTTTTTTTAACGATTTACGTGTTCAGTCATGTAATATTCTGCTAAATTAATGATAAAATAGTCTTAATTTTGCGACCCAATTATGTATTATATATACATCTGTCGTATATATTTCATCATACATTGCTGGCATTTATGAGATTCGGTCCAGGCTGAAAGAGAATTGGGTGGAAACATGCAGAGAGACAAAGATAGGCCTCCATCCATCTTTTCTTGACACCTCCCCTAAGTAATACACACTAAGATTTTCTCAGCCGTGTGCTTCAACCTCTTGTTTGAATGAGCAGAAGGGAAAAGGTGCAAAACCGAAAGCGAGACTAAAATGAAATGAACTCATTGCTCACCCGCCCATTTAATTGCTCTTGATATTCGAAAACTTCTTAAGTTTCAAAAGTTTGTGCAGGCAGCTCCACCCAGAAGCGAGTGCATCATTGTCCATCACAGCGTCCGTAATTATACAGAGCAACAGAAGAACGACTCGGCAATTCGGTTGTCTCGTCGTAGCTCAGTGTGTATGACAGGTCCTAACAGAGCAAGTTAACCCAGATGACACCAGCAATTAAGTTCCACACTCAGCGCATGGTCTCACTCCCGATAACAAACACTTGTGTCACATATCACTGAGCAGAGAGAAAATTAGCCACAACTGGTCTATGGAGGGCTTGCGCCACCTGACACTTCTGAGGGTTTGTTGATTCAGTCAGCAATTTGCAAGGTGCTGATTCCATCTTTTTGAAATAGAACGGAAAGAAAATAAAAGAGAGAAAGAAAGAAAGAAAGAAAGAAAGCCGTGAAATCATGCTGGAGTGCAGACAGCTAATTGACTTGTTCATAACTGTCTAGATTTGTTACTACAGGCTTCTGCTGGCTAAACTCATTAAAGTACAGCTTCAATGTCTCAAGCAGGGAATATCAACACTGTTATTATGGGTTTGGGTCGTGGTATTGGGGTTGTGCTTATTCCAATTGCATTTTGTGGCAGACATAGACACACTGATGCAGACACACACGCCGTCTTTCAAGCGGAATGTGTGAGTTATGTGCTAGAACTAATTTGTTTTGTTTGTCATCCTCTCTCCCTCTCTTTCCTCTATCGCTCACTCTCTCTCTTTTCCTCTATCCCTCTCTCTCTCTCTTTTCCTCTATCGCTCTCTCTCTCTCTTTTCCTCTATCCCTCTCTCTCTCTCTCTTTTCCTCAATCGCTCACTCTCTCTCTTTTCCTCTATCCCTCTCTCTCTCTCTTTTCCTCTATCTCCTCTCTCTCTTTTCCTCTCTCTCTCTCTCTCTCTCTCTCTTTTCCTCTATCCCTCTCTCTCTCTTTTCCTCTATCCCTCTCTCTCTCTTTCTCTCTCTTTTCCTCTATCCCTCTCTCTCTCTTTTCCTCTATACCTCTCTCTCTCTTTTCCTCTATCCCTCTCTCTCTTTTCCTCTATCTCTCTCTCTCCCTCTCTCTTTTCCTCTATCCCTCTCTCTCTTTTACTCTACCTTCTCTCTCTCTCGCCATCTATCCCTCTCTCCTCTTTTCCTCTAATCCCTACCTCTCTGCTTTATCTGCTCTCCCCGACTCTCTCTTTTCCTCTATCTCTCTCTCTCCCTCTCTCTTTTCCTCTATCCCTCTCTCTCTTTTACTCTATCCTCTCCTCGTCTTTTCCTCTACTATCCCTCTCTCCATCTCTTCTCTCTTCCTCTTTCCTCAAATACCACACATCGTCGATGTATCTCTCTGCGCTCTCTCGGACTCTTTTTGCCATCCTCTCGTTCCCTCGTCTTTTTTCCTCTCTCACCCCGTCGTCAATCCCTCTCCTCTCTCCGAATCCTATCCTCTCTCTCTCCTCTCTCCCTCTCGTCCCTCTCGTTTTCCCTCACAATCTAATATAGCTATCCTCTCTCTCCCTCCTCCTCTCCCTCTCTCTCTCTTGCTCTTCATTCTCATCTCTCTCCTCTCCTCTCTTCCTTCTCCTCCTCTCTCTCTCTACGTCTCCAATCTCAGCTCTCTATCTCCGCGTCAATCTCTCTCTTCTCTCTCGGTCGGTGAAAAGTCTCCCTCCTACGCATCTCGTCCTCTCTACTCTCCGGCTGCCTCGAAGATCGCTCGATCCCTCGCAGGAAAATTTCTGTTCACTCAGCATCCCTGCCGCAGTCACATACCTCTGACAAAGGAGAGTGCAAGGAAAGATAATAGTCGCACTCGTCCAGTTACGGAGAATGCTCGTTGATCGACTCAGCTCGGTCTGGGGGGTGGTGTGGGTCTCTGACTTCTAGTCCTCTCTGCTCGTCCCACTGAGCGTTATCAGGAGACAAGGATCATTGAAGTACTGCAGGCACTACCTTGGCCATCCGGTGGCACAGTCGTAGTATGTCTGCCAATGAAACGCCTCTTCGTTAGGTTCCTCTACCATCGGCCTTCAGTGGCCTAATCGACCCATAAGGCTCGGGGCTTCGCGGACTCTCAGAGGGCCCCGATCCTAGCGGCCATCTCTTGCCCACCCTAAATGTCAGGGGGGGGATCCTATATTCGAACGTCGATCTCTCCGGTCGGATCTCGAGGAAGTCGTTTGTCCTCTCCATCGAACCCTGCAGTCATCTCTCATCTCTTTTTCCTCCCTCTCTCCCAAGGTCTTCAAGGTTCTCTTTTCCTTTTTCCCGTTTCCTCTAATCCCTCTCTCTTCTCTCTTTTCCTCTATCGCTCCTCTCCGCTCTTTCTATCGCTCTCCGTCTCTCCCTCTTTTTTTCACCATCGTCCTTCTTTTCCTCTATCCCTCTAGTCCCATCTCTCTCTCTCTTTACACCTCTATCTCTCTCTCTCTGTCATCTCTCTCTCTCTCTTTTCCTCGTAATCCCTCTCTCTCTCTTTTTCCTCTATGCCCTCTCTCTCTCTTCTCTCTCTTTTCCTCTATCCCTCTCCTCTCTCCTCTTTCTCTCTCATATTTCCTCTATCCCCTCTCTCTAGTCACCATCTTCCTTCTCTAGACTCCTTTAATTTGTTCCCTTCTCTCTTATTCCTCTCGATCTTTTTCCTCTCCTCCCTCTCTCCGCGTGCTCATCCTTTTCCTCTCTCCCTGCTCTCGTCTTTTTCCTCTATCTCTCCTCGTCTCCCTTCTCCGTCTTTTTCCACTCTCATCCCCTCTTCTCTCATTTTCCTCTAAATATCCTTCTCTCGTTCTAATCTGTTTCCTCATAGTCCCTCCATTCCATCACTTCGGGGGATGCCGTCTCAACTCAGTCAGTCCATCCAGAATACTCGCGCCAGCTCTCCGCAGTTCGGATCTTGGGTCGTCTCGTAGGCTCAAATGCCACTCGAGATCGAAATGCCTGCTCTTATTTTGTCATTAATGAATAAGGTAAGATTCGGCACTTCCTACGTATCTCGCCCTCCTCCTGTTTTTCCTCTATTTCCCTCTATTATCGCCTCCATTTCCCTCTCAGGCTAATCAACCAAGAATCATTCTTTTTTTTCCCTTCCGTTCCTCTATTCCCTCTGCAGCTGGCATCCCATCTCTCTTCCTATACACCTCTCCCCCTCTCACTCACTCCCCCTCGCTCCCCACCTCTATCCTCGCTCAGCCAAATATACCCGTGATCTGCGACAACTATCACCGATGTCCCGCTCTCCATCACGTCTGGAGGTGAGCGGGTGCACGGACTTCGCATTACAATGCGACGCATACTCCTATCTCCTCTCCGGATAGAAATAGGGTCAACGGTGGCATCTCCGGCCCTTGTCCTCGACATGGAAGGAAGTATAATCAGCACTCGATCCCATCCGCATCAGAAAATCGCTAATCGAGTACGAGAATGGCGTCGAGTCGTCCCTGGGTCGAGGGGGGGATCCCCCCTCCCTTCTCGACGTTCACTCCTCTTCGGAGATATCCAAAACTGCGGAAAAATACTCGGTCTGGGATCGTATGCCCTCGTCTGAGGGGCTCTTCTTGCCTCTCTCTCATCTCTCTATCCTCCTCCTCTGCTCTCCCTCCAACAATCATTGTTACCTCTACCGCTAGCTTAGTTTGGTCCTCGGTCATCTACAAACCCCCCGCTCATTCATCCTCATCACACGCACGGTAGAAATAGTAGTCTTCCTTCCCTCTCAGTGTTCTTGGAGTTCCCCAATTTTATTCCTTTTCCTCCTCGCTATCCCTCGCGGGGATCTTTGTCCGTCTACCCGCTCTATTTTCCTCTACTAAACCTACTCCTCTATCCTCCTCTAACTCTTTTCCTCTACTCTTTTCCTCTATATTTCCTTTTTTCCTCTTTTACCCTAATTTTTTTCCTCTACTATCTAAACCTAAAAAAAACTTCCTCTTATACACCACTTTCCTCTAAATTTCCTCTACCTTCCTCTTATATCTAAAACTCTATTTCCTCTAAATAAAAATATATATTCTCTTTTTTTCCTCGATTTTCGTCTAAAACCTTTTTTTTTTTTTCCACTTTTCCTCTATAATGTGTTTTTTTTCCCTTCCTCCCTTTTGTTACTGTTTTCTTCCTCTAACACCTCTAACCCTCTAACTATTCTTCCTCTACCTATCTAAGTAAAGAACTAAGCTTTATTTTCTTCCCTCTATTTCCTCTACCCTAATAACACTCTCCTTCCTCTACTTTTCATTCCTCTACCTCCTCTATATTCCTCTACTAAAACCCCTCCTCGCTCTCCCCTCGTCTCTCATCTTCTTTTTCCTCTATCCCTCTCTCCGTCTCTCCTCTCCCTCTCCTCACTCCCCTCCCCTCTCTTTCCCTCTATCCATCTCTCTCCCTCTCTCTTTTCCTCTATCCCCCCTCTCATCTCCAATCTCCCCATCTCTTTTCCTCTCATCATCTCACTTCTCGTCTCTCTCTCACAATCCTTCTCTTTTTTTATTTCCCCTCCCTCTCTCCGGGGGTAACTTTTCCTCCTATCCCTCTCTCTCTCTCATCTCTCTCTCTCTCTTTCCCTCTATCCCTCTGTCTCTCCCTCTCTTTTCCTCTATCCCTCTCTCTCTCTTTCTCTCTCTTTTCCTCTATCCCTCTACCACAGACTGAGTTTGAGCAGAGTAGAAATGTTTGTGATTATATGCATTTGACAGGGGCATGAAGCGGCATACATCTTGCCGTAGGAGACCCACCGAAACGTAAGCAAGCTAATTAAGCGAAATTGCTTGAGGGGGTGTAAACCTACCAGATATATTGCTTCCAATTTGAAGACAGCCGTATGTTTTATTCATGTAAAAGGCGCATGAATATGGAAAGAGTTGTCGCTTCTAAAGTGCGAAAGTAAAGCAAAACATAACTGCTAGGACATACAACTCATCAGTTCCTGTTTTAAAGCACAATGATAACTATAATGACAATGATAATGATGATGATTATGATGATATTTGTTTAGATGATGATTATGATGAAAACAGTGGGTCTGAAAGTTCATCGTTAGGGGAAGCGTCATAAATTATAAATAAATATAAAAAAGCATTGTAAAATGTTTCATAGTCATTGCAGGGTGTTTGTGTAAGTTGCTGCGGATCAGATATATTTTTTATAGGATACATTATATCATCTTTGTGTGCAAAGACGATTTTGTTTCTTTTTATGCGCTATATTTAGTTTTACAGACTGTCTAAATGTTTTATCATATGGTGACATCAGTTGAGAGGTGTGTTTGTTTGTTTGTTCCAAACCCTGAAGTGCAGTCCTCCAAGTCCTCCACTTCGTGAATCAAATACATTTTAATTATGATTTATATTTATTATAAGTATAAACATGTTATCCGTGGGACATTATTGTCATAATATGTAAACTTTATACGAACAAGTAGATAAGAAATGGAGTTTTAAAGCTCAGCTTCTTTTTTAATGTATTCATATATAAATATGAAAAATAAAATTATTCAACAAACCAAAGAATCTTTAGGTCTGATGTGAATTTCTTTTCAGGTTTCAAGAAGCTGTTTACAAATATTCACGCCAGCGTGATGCAAGAGCATGTCATTAAATATGAATCATGCTACTAGTAATGAATGTCCTTTAGCTCCTACATCCACTGACCTGAAAGGGAATGTGTTGAATGTTAAAAAGAAATAGTAAAACATATAAAAAATGTTCTTCTAATCAATGCATTACTCTCACAGATGATTTTATTATTGAAAAGCGTCAAACCACCCATCTACTGCATCTAGAATCATCTTAGAGATGGTCAGATTTACTTATAATTTATAGAGGGTGTCTGAAATGTTGCCCTTGGTTTTCTAGGACATAAAGAGCCCCCTAAAACTGTAAAATAATATCTTTATTACCTCACCCAACAAATCCACATATCATAAGCAAGTATCACCTTCTTACCTTCTCTCTCCACACACACACACACACACACACACACACAAGTCTTATTGAAGTAGCCTCCCTAGAATCTTTCTTCGTCAAACTGGAAGCGATATAGAGAAATGTGACTGTGATTTTGCACAGATCACTCAATCACATCTTCCGCTGTCCTGTCCTCTATTGGTCTCTCACGCCCCGTCCTGGAAGGGACACAGCACACTTGTTTGATCTCGACAGAGTGTGTTTCTGCTTATCAGCAAACGCAGCTGTGCAAGCCAGACAGCGTGCAGCCGGTGAGACAGGACGGCCCTCTGATGTTTTCATCACTACATCCACTAGATATTTCTCGCTGTGTCTATCATTTCCGTCCTCTCTCGCTCCGTCTGTCTGTCTCTTTCTCTCTCTCTTCTATCTTCAATTTCAGCAACTAAACCGTGAAAATAAGACACAATTTATTTTCCCACTTTAAGCGTTTAAATCTAGTTTGGTGATGAAGTATGTGTGTAAGCATCATTCAGCACTGTGTGTTTGGCTGTAGTCTGTTCTGCATGGTGATGCCGTTACAGTGAACAGCATCTGGCAAACACACTTCATAACCATGTTAAACAGCAGGAGAGAGAAGCAGATTACCGAGCCGTAATGAGCCCATGTGCATGTGCTACAGCCCGCCGCGCATTCACACCTTGGGCGATGGGTAAACCTACTTTAGTCGACTTTGTTTGTGTAATGTTATTTTAATAAATGAGACTCAAAGCCTAGCCTTTACCCAGTCTGTAACCTTAACCCGAATTAAGCCATACTTTAACGCCGTTCTCTACAGTCTTCAGGTTTGGTATAATGGTTCAAACTCACAACTAACAAAAACGGGAGGTTGTGAATCCAAACTTGGACGCCTGAACCATGAGTAAGCTCATGTGTTTGGATTAGGAGTCAAATATATTCCTCAGAACTGCAATGTATCATTAAACTCACTGTATACTGTACACTGCGGGTACTTTGTATATTCGTATATATATTCATCTTGTACAGTCATATACATATCCTGGACATTCATTTGCATTCTGCATAATCTACATATATTCGCTGATGTATTTATTAGACAATATTATTTGGCAAATAGACACACAGCATATTATCGTCGTATTAGGAATCAGAAATGACTCATGTTCCTCTCATTTATGTGCATCTTCCTTTAGTTCCTAGGGGAGGTTCCGGAAAATGCCGTGGGTGTGGTTGTGGCCAATTTGACGGTGCGAGACAAGGATCAGCCTCACACGCCCAACTGGAACGCTGTCTATAGGATTGTGGGAGGAGATCCCATGGGACATTTCGCCATACGCACTGATGAGATCACCAATGACGGAAGGGTCATTGTAGTTAAGGTGAGTGCATCCAGACATCTCGTAAAAAGGATTTGCTTGTCTGTAATGCTGGACGCATGACTGTTGGTTCTGAGATTATGTTGGTTGTGTTTGGTAACCTTCAACTGAATTTTTCTAACACTTTGAAAAATGGCAACATTTAGTCTCTATTGCTTCATATAGTGTGTTTTGGAAATATGCTCCAGCTCCCAATCTTGTATCCCACATACAATATTGGGAGTTTAACTGGTGGGGACGCATATGTTTGTGTGTGTTCTTCCATATAAACTTGTTTATTTGGCTATTCCCATGGTGTGTTAGAGAGAGTGATACTGTAAGCCCTTGACACTCTCAAGAAATTGATTTCAGCCTCTCTGGAAGTGTTACACAGTTTTTTTGGTCACACGCGGTCCAGCTCGCCGTAGTCATTTCCGCCTACGGAACAGCTGATCCACTCGTGCTGGTCTCACAAATCCTAACCTTTACTTTAGGGCTCACTTCAACACTTCCTAACTCAATCAAAGTGACTTCCTGTTCCCCTTCCAACACTTAGTGTTTTTAGGGCCATTCAGAGAAAAACTGTAAAAGTGAAATGATTTTTGGTAGTACTTATTTATGTTTGTATGCTTTCTCTTGCCAGTGGACTCTTGCCACTAAACTTTTAAACCACAGCAGGGTGGTAAGGGTTTTATTCTAATATACAAAATAAATGCAGAGAAAAACAAAAAGCTTGCAGGAAATAGCAACAGTGTTAACTACAATTTTGTCGTAATATTTTTTTGTCATTTTCCTTGCAGTCATTTTCTTTATTAACTTTGCACGTGTGTTGTGGGTAATATTATGTTGAGCCTCCTTAAATTCTCAAAGCTGAGCTTGAGTTTATACTCCACAAATGCAACACGAATGGGCCTACAAAATGTTTAATCCATCAAATTTTTGAATAAAGAGTGAAGATGCCAACTGTCCAAAGTTGGACATCAATTTTGGCCACTTTTGGCTTGTGTTTGTGTGTTTTCTAGAGCGTGACACGGGAGTGGATTTTCAAACCAATCCTGTCCCACTCCCACAAAAATATCCCGTCCCATCCCAATCCGACGAAAAACTGGGGAAAAATCCTGTCCTAATTCCGGAAGAATGACTCCCATTCCCTCCCACTATCTCGTTGTGTTTATTTATTTACCTGCTCTTGGTGTCTGCAGGTCTTTATGCGACGCGACTTTGGTGGGAAAAGCTGAGCTCTCGAAGCATAAAGGGTTCAAATGAAGTGCGTATGGCATTAAATAAAGATATTAGAGGATATGGTAGCAAGATTATCAACATAAATGTCCCTAAAGGTGCGTGTGATGTGTACAGCTTGGTTATGTAGACACGCTGCTCAATTTAAACTATAGAAATATTCAGATGTTTTGAATGATTCATTATGTCTCGCCGTCTGGATAGAACGAAGCCGAGGTCCGGATTGAGTTCAAAATTAAAATATATAGTTTATTTATATAAAAGGTATATTTGTGCATAAGGTTGGTTGTTACGATTCCCGTTCCCGCCAACTCCCGCTGATATTTTTTTCCTGTCCCGTCCCAGTCATGTAATTAATTGTGATTTTGTTTCCCATCCCGCAGGATTCACGAAAAAATTTCAGCCTTTAGTGTGTTCTGAAAAAAATTGTAGACATTTCAGCAGTGGCCAATTTGTCCTAAAGGGCTCTTAAAAGCCTGTGAAAATGCAATATAAGCTTTCCCCAGGTGTTATTGAACTCCTCGGGGTTTACCATTTGTTGTTAAGGCAGAAGATCTTTGTACTTATTAAAAAAGATGAAGCCAACAAATTTGTATCTTCTTCTACCATTAGATTGATACTCTTTATGCAACATGAAAATACTAGTAGTAAAGGTATTGGAATCTAACAATTTCTACCTCTGTTTCTTTTTCTCATGCGTGTATGTTTGTGTGCACATGTGTAGCCGGTGGACTACGAGCGAAACGGAGCTTTCATGTTAACAGTGGTGGTCTCGAACCAGGCTCACTTATCCAGCGGGATCCCCTCATCTCTGTCCTCCACTGCTGGTGTTACTATCACGGTGTTGGATGTTAACGAGGCTCCCGTCTTCCCATCCAACCCTAAAATCATACGTTTTGAAGAAGGAGTGCCTGCCGAAACCACCCTCGCTACCTTCGCCGCACTAGATCCGGACCGCTTCATCCAGCAGACTATCAGGTAGACAACATTGTCTAAATGACAGGAAATGCGTTCGTCTTTCGGTTTAAAACTGTCAAGATGTCTATCTGCCTGAGCGACTGTGTAACTGTCACATCGCCATCCATTTACACCCTTCCTCGCTCAAATACGCCAAAATAAGTGTGCAGACACACCACATCGAGTCACCATCTGAAAACTTTTTTTTAACTAACTTGACAAATCCCAAATATCAGTAGTCAATACCAATATCTGTGAAATTGCATGTTTCTCTAGGATAATAATTGATCCCGTAACAAAAACCGATGTGCTGTTGAACTGTCCTTATGATGGCTTTTGGTTAAAACTGAACAAAAATCAGTACAAGTACATCCGTAAAACTGTCTCCTTATCTTACCAAGATTCATGACATTGAGCTTATAAATAATGATTTGTGAGTTGAGCTGTCTGGCACCATTTTGCAGGAAATGTCACTTGTATTTGACAGCCCTTATAAAATAAGTGAAGCACCTGTAATTGTATGATTTATACATAGATGGCGATATAAAGTCAACAGTTACGAATTGCAGCTGGTAAAACAAATATTAGTGTAAATGAGTATACAAATTAGCATAGGGTAGTGTAAAAGCCTAGTTATTAGTATAAAATGAGTGGATATTTTAGCAAATTATATTAAAACAATGGCAGGTAGCCTTAAAGTCCTTGCCAATTAAGTTAAAATTGCTTAATTTTTAAAGTAATTCTTTACATAACCAGTCAGGATAACAAGTAAAATTAGTATCAATTGTAAAAAGCGGTGAGTGATTGTTCATTCTTTTCTAGCCAGTATTGTTGTTTGATATATAACAACAGACAGCATCAGCTCTATTAGACTTCCATTACTTCGACAGATTTTGTCCTGCCAGTTTACATTTACTCAAGCAAAACTGACTGTGTTTACATTAATATGCATTCGAAGTCTTTGAATGATTGATTCACTTTGAGTTATCGCTGTTGATGGTTTAAATAAAGCTCACGTTACGGCATTTATGAATAAATCAACCTACTGTGAGATTTGTCAATCTACAATTTTCTACCAATCTGGTTCCCTTTTCAATTTCAGCTGAATCATGCTTGAGTTTTTATTCTGAATATCGTTCTCATACATCCACGAGATTTGTTATTTGACCGGTAAATGTATGAGGCATTTTATAGAAAACCAACTCAATACAGATCCGTCACTCAGGTCACGCCGTTCAGCGATCGACTTGAGTGAATGTCAGACGTACATGTCATTTCTATACTGTGCTTTATGTCAAGTGATGTAGCACATATCGTTCGCACCATTAGCACCCCAGGGAGCAGCTAAATGCTTTTAATTGACTCTCTCCTGTTCCGGTCCCACGGTTGTGGCTGCGTTGCCAAGCAACAGGGTGAAAGGTCACCGAGTAATGAGGCAAACCGTTCCCCAGACTGCTGGTTCTATTGTGTGTCCCTCTCTCTCTCTTACACTTTTACGCTTGATCGTTCTTGATTTCTTTTTTCACGACTCAAAAGTGTGCAGGCAAGATGCCAGCTTGAGGTATTGATCCAAAGTTCGCCTCTATGCACGTTCGCGCGCACACACACACACATTGACACATACGCACTCAGGGGACCTTCACTAGACTTGCTCCATAGATCACTGTGTGCAAGGAATGGTCCAATCAATACAGTCCACACTGTGGCGCTCGCTTTGATTGTATCAGTGTTATAGGCTGAAGCATGGAAGTGCTTGCAAACCAGATACCCTTGACAAACAAAAACTTGGAAATGATCCTTTGGCCATATAATTGCTTTTAAATAGACCTCCCTGCTGAAAAAAAACAATAAAAACCATCACAGAAATTCTAATGGTTTCCATTAAAGTACCATTATGAACAATTAGCTTTTTCCATTAAAACTATTACAAAGTTCATTTTTTTCTAGTGTGTTTTGGGCATTATTCCCATAGGATTTAATGGTGTTCCCATCTGCCAGATAACATCCCACCAATAGAATCCATCACATACCAGTAGACACCACCCTGCTGAAAAGAACAATATAAACCACTAAAGAAGTTGTAATGGTTTAAATGGTTATAATGGGACTTGTATTGGTTTTAATGGAAACTATAATGGTGTCTACTGGTGTGTGATGGATTCTATTGGTGGGATGTTATTGGAATTGGAATAATGCCCAAAACACACTACAGAAATGAATTTTGTTATGGTTTTAATGGAAAAAGCTAATGGGTTGTAAGGGTATTCTAATGCAACCCATTAGAATTTCTGTGATGGTTTCTATGTTTTTTTTCCCGCACGGCAGTATTAAAGCCAATACAATTCCCATTTAACCATTAAATGCATTCAATTATCTATTGTGTTTTAGGCAGCGTTCTATTTTTTTGTTCAGCAGGGCTGTGTTTACTATTTTAAAGGGATGGTTACATAAAATTCATATAAATATTATAAAAATTCTGACATGCCTGCTGGAAAAAGCAGGTCTTGGTAGGTTTACCGGTCAGTTAAGACCGGTTTAAGATGATTTATCTGTTTTATCTATGTTTATCTAGTTTAAGCTGATAGCCCAACTGGTCTACCAGATTTAAGACCAGCTAATCTGGTTTAGGAATTTTTTTTAATTTTAAGATGGTTGTTTATTAAACATTTTATCAATGTGATTCAAGTTCTCATTCAAGTCGGGAGGGGATAAATACATGGATAAATACATTTTGGGATAAAGTCATGGGTAGGAGTGCAAATGTGGTATTACGATCATGTAATTGGTAGTACGCTCAGACACAATACGCTGTCTTTTCTGTTCTGATTTTCCGGAAATATCTGTGGAATTGCACAGAATGGATTAAAACAGTGTAAATGAGTCGAAGAGAGCTGAGAGTACTATACTCTTGGCAGCTGAAAGCGTAATCAAATTAGCTCAAATATTTAATGAATTACCACATGAGGGGTTGGGAACGTGTAGAAAGAGTTCTGGGATTGCACATCGCACAAGGGCCTGATTATTTGTAATGTTGTAATATAACCTAACAGTCTGACACCGATCAGAAATCGCAGTGAATCCGTGCAGTCACTTTCTCACCAACCCTGAGACCCGGTCCGACAGATAAATAGACTCTAACAGCCTTTAACTTCAGTATCTAGGATTAATAGCACCGAAGGCAGATACATTACCCAATAATATAGAGAAGAAAGATTATGTGTCACATCAGTGATTTGATTGAGTGTAAATATTTCCATATTCCTCTGTGCGGATCCATTGATCAGAACAGAACTGATTTGAATAGCCGCCAGAGCAGCGACTGAACGCTGGGCATATCTTAATAATCCACATCCTATATCCTCATAAGAGACAAAATATGATTTCAGCAGTATTTAAATTGATTGATGATCTCCAAAGTTCTACATTATTACCCTCAGCCATACCATTGCGGGCTAAATCATGATTGAATGTTGAGCTTTACGGACGTGTCTTGTGGATGCTTATGGATTTTTATGTGGCGTAATCCGATGAACAAATGCTTTTGGCCTTCAGGTACTCCAAACTTTCAGATCCAGCCAACTGGCTGAAAATCAACAGGACCAATGGAAGGATCACCACGACGGCGGTTCTGGACCGCGAGTCACCATATATGAAGAAGAATGTTTATGAAGCTACCTTTTTGGCCGTGGACAATGGTAAGCAATGGGGAAAAGTTGAAAAGTTTGAGCAAAATGAAAACTTTGTGTTCCCATTATTATGTATGAAAAACGGCGTAAAAGAGTTGGTTAGTTGAGGGGCTGGCTTAAACAAGCGGTTCGCAGACAATCGATTCGTCACCTATCAGCACCGGGGCATTTTCTATTCAAAACTGCTGTCCAATCACAATTGATACGCGTTGTCCATTTTTACCCAAACTTTCTCAAATAGACATCCTGAAATGGGCTGGGTTGCTTAACACCGCTTGTTTCTTCACAAGCTCAGAAAACTTTAGACGGAGTTTGTATGATTAGGAAATCGACCGAACTCTCTCTCTGTCGTGTCGGGTTTTCCCCAAACGTTTTTAGAGGTGCCCATAGTGGCAGGTTTGTCAGGTGTCCTATCTGAACAAAAGCATATTGGGCTAAATCAATATCTCTTTTGGGACTAGCGTTTTGTCTAGCAGTTGATACAGGTGTCCAAGGTGACAGGTTATATTTTAGAGTCATATCGGCCCTTCTAATAACAGAATTCTACAGAATCAATCTTTATAACACGTGGCCTGTTATTCTCAAGTCGGAGCTTTGGGGAACGACGCAGACTTTGTTTTCAGCCCCTCGCCTGTGACGGGAGATTGCGTTTGTGAGAGTATATATCTGGCCTTTGTGCGCTACGGTTTTGTCTTTGATTCACACCCAGCCGCAGGGAGCAGATGTGTCTGTTTCTTCAGGCAAAGTTATTACACGTTGCTGTCCTCTGAGAGATGCCGGCTCTATTAAAGAGAAAACCGCTGTGTGAAATATTCATGCGCAGTTATCGTTTGTTATATCTGACACGATTGAAAGTTTTCAGGACAAATGCATAAAATGTGCGTTTATAACCCCCGTGCACCCCGCAGCCGTTGTCATCATCTTTCTCTCTCGTAGGTTCTCCTCCGGCCACAGGAACCGGGACTCTTCAGATTTACTTGATAGATGTGAATGACAACATGCCCGTTCTAGTTCCACAAGAGGCTCTGGTTTGCGAGAGGTCAAGACACGGATATCCGGTCAACATCACGGCATCCGATTTAGATACAGAACCCAACGCTGGGCCATATGTCTTTGAGCTGCCCTCTTACCCTTCTTCTGTTCGCCGTAACTGGACCATCTCACGGCTCAATGGTGAGACATACATTTTCAGCCATAAATATTTTTAATAGTACGAGCCACACGTGTGGACTTTCTACACTTAAACCTGCCAATAATTGTGACCATGTCTGTGAAATCAAGACTAAGGTCTTTTAATCAAATTATGTGATTATGAACATCAAAGTGGTCATAGCCAAAAAATGGGCAATGTTTGCTTATCGCCGTATATAATAGACTATGGCCTGGTTTCATAGACAAGGCTAAGCCTAAGCCAGGACTAAGCCTTTTAAGGCATTTAAGTCGCTTTTATTAAAATGCCTTATAAAAAAACATTTCTGATCTTGAGAAAAAACAATGGCACTGACATATTTCAAGAAATGTCTGGGCAAGTTGTTTTCAGTTAAGATAACTCGAATTTAATTTTAGTCTGGGACTAGTCTTAAGCCTTGTCTGCGGAACCAGGGCTATATGATCGATTTCAAGATACAGTACTCAAATTTTCATTTATTATACTGAAATTTTAGAATTTTTTTATTAAAATTTATTTTAAATGCTGAATGATTTAATTGGTTTTGTTATTTTGCACAAAAAAAAATATAAACATCTTATTCAGTCAATATTATAGATATCAAGATTATATTTTGAAAGAATGTTTTTGTAAACAAAAAAACTGTAAATCACAAAAAGCTGGGTTTTCACAGGCAGGGTCACAATTTTAATAAATGTGTATTCGTATAACTATTCAGAGTTACTTAAAAGTAAAAACATATTGTTTAAGCCCTAAAATTTAAACAGGTATGCAACATCCCAGTGACCATTCAATTTCAATCTTCATCATATCTTTCCTACAGGAAATTATGCCCAGTTGAAACTGCGGATCCCATACCTGGAGGCAGGCGTGTACAGAGTTTCCATTGTAGTCTCAGACTCAGGAAACCCTCCCCTGTCCAACACCTCTGTCTTGAAGGTGAAGGTGTGTCCCTGCGATGAAAACGGAGACTGTACTGTGGCCGGGGCGGTGACTGTCGCCGGGCTGGGGACCGGAGCTATCATCACCATCCTCATCTGCATTATTATACTGCTCAGTAAGTGATGGATGGACAGACGTTCAATGCAAGACTCAATCAGAACATTATTTGTGATGAACACATTTGTCAGTTTCACAGAAATGTTTAAATGTGTGTGTGTTTGTGTGTATAGGCATGGTGCTGTTCTTTGTGGTATGGGTGAAGCGCAGAGAAAAGGAACGTCAGACCAAACCTCTATTGATCGATCCTGAGGATGACGTCAGAGATAATATTCTGAAATATGATGAAGAGGGAGGAGGAGAGGAAGATCAGGTCAGAGTCTCTCTCTCTCTGATATTGATTTTAGTGTCAAGCCTGCTCGTAATTTTCAATATTTTGTTTCTCATAAGTCTGTTGCAACAGCATTGCTGACCCTGTTTTCACATAATGTTATTTCTGTTGCAGGACTATGACCTAAGTCAGCTGCAGCAGCCTGAGTCTCTGGATCATATAATGAGCAAGCCTGCAGGTGTGAGGAGGGTGGACGAGAGACCCGTTATCCTTGAATCTCAGTATCCTGTCCGGCCAACGGTACCACACCCAGGAGACATCGGGGAGTTCATCATTGATGTATGATCTCTGTTTATAATCACAAATATAACCATGGCCAAATTCTAATGCTGGTAAAGGGTCATGGGCTGTTTGTTCACTCTAAATAATGTTGGGTAATTTCAACCCAGCGTTAGGTCAAAAATGGATAAACCCAGCAGTTATGTTATAGGTTATCCTATACTGGGTTGTTATAAGCCATTGTTTGGTGCAATATAAACATTTGGTTAATTTAACAACTTAACAGTTCAATTTGTCAATTTTTGACCTAATGCTGGGTTTAAAAAAAAAACATTTTTAAGAGTGTAGATGGCAAATGGCTTAGAAAGTTATACATTTATTATATTTTATTATTTTTCTTCTTTGTGGTCCACCAATAATATTAGTGAAGTTTTTTCAGCACTGTTATAGTATGCAACCTCTATTTTTACACTTAAAGGAATTTTGCGTACAGCCATTTTCTAAAGGTACAGTGATGTATTTTGTTTCCATTCAAACATGACAAAAATATTAAAACTAAATATTAGTACCTATCTTTTTTTATTCATCAGTTTTTATCCGTTTGCAGTGCGTATTTTTGTACATGGCCATGTTAACGAATTAGATTAAAATGTTGTAATTTCACCATAAATGCATGTAATTAAAGTGAGCCACTAATTTTCACAGTCATCTTACTGCTTTGATTTCGGGATAAAGCAAGAAAAAGCAAAACACTCACCAGGAGTTGCAAAAACACCTAATCCGGTGAGAAATATATCTAAAAGTACGTTTTTATGTGAAAGACCCATGTGTAAAAAAATATATGCATATGCTGGTTTGGTATGTTTTGATGCTGGTGTGTACTGGTTTCAGCCGGTCATTTGCTGGTCCTTAGCTGGTTTAAGCTGGTCAAACCAAGCATCAAAACATCCCTAACTCAGTTTATGCTGTTTTTTTCAACAGGGACACTACACAGTTTGTTCAAATGCATGTGAGGGAGGGACTTATATGTTTAAAGTGAAACTATGTGACAATTGTTGAACTTGTGGGCCGCAGATGCCACGGATCGGCACTGCAAGGCAAACGCAGTATCTATATGTGTAAGCACATCCAGCGCATGCCGTTTTCATCATATGTACTGTAATACGTACTGTATACGCACTGCAAACAAAGTATGTGTGAAACAACAAAAAAAACACTGTACTTTTTTTATTTAAACTTAAACTGTGTTGTCAAAGTGGACAGGCACTTTTTAATACTTTTTATGGGTTAGATATTTGCAAAACCCAGTGACAAACGTAAAGGGTGACTAATAATGATTTATGGCAAAAAAATAAAACCACTGAATATGGAGATACAAGGTTTCAGAGCCTGACTTACATTGTGACAGGTTCGCAGAACAAAAACGAGTCATTTTTACAGCTTGTTTCAATAAATGCTCGTTTCGGGACACTTTGAAGACGTACTGTTACTTGCAACAATGCTTCATGGTACATCTAGCTCCTTTATCTAAAAGATCAAGGAAACTGTGATTCCTTATGGCGTGGCCCCTTTAAATACCTCCCCAGTGTAATGTCAGCTTACGGTCCTCATGTACTGTGCATGACACCTCTATGTTCTCTCTCTCATGTTAGGGTCTGCGTGCGGCAGATAATGACCCCACCGCCCCACCCTACGACTCCCTGCTGGTGTTCGACTACGAGGGCACCGGCTCCACAGCAGGCTCTGTTAGCTCCCTGGACTCTTCCAGCTCTGGGGAACAGGACTATGACTACCTCAACGACTGGGGTCCGCGCTTCAAAAAGCTGGCGGACCTCTACGGAGGAGGGGGAGAGGACTGAAGGTGCCGGTTAGAAGAGGGCAGAGAGGAACAGAGAGGGCCAGGAGGGACAATTAGCTTCTCGGTCCAAGCGTTTTATCGAGAAGCCGTACGCCAAGCCTCCGACGCAGGCTGACTTTCTCTCAAACTAGTTCCTCTGTAAGCTACGGAGCCAACGAGAGGGGAAGGATATTGCCCTGCAGCCTGCTCTGGACCTTTGCTGCAATCCACAAGTATTTTATGGCTTTTTACAATATTTCGCGTTGTGGTTTCTTCAGTGTTGTTTTGTCATTCCTCTCGGACTGCCTGGAGGCTAAAGATGGAATCGAGATGTGATGGAAACAGCGAACTCCGCACGCGCGAAGAAAACAAGTCAGCGTGCTCTTTCTCTGTTTGCTTTGTCACAAAGAAGAGTTCCACACACACACGTTTTCTCGCAACTTGAATTTCAGTAGAACAGAAGCACTGTTGTTGATAAAGTGCCTTTTGTGGTGTGTTTTGTATCGGACTCCTGCAATCTCAGGGTCGGTTGCCATTTTGAAAAGTTTCTTCTGGGCGCACGTCCTTGTTCCTGTCCGCTCCGATATTTTTCTTTCATCCCTGCATCAGTGGTGCAACGCCTCTTTGAATACCACGTGGGAAAACAAACAAAAGAAACGGAGAATGTTTTGTCAAGACTTCTGCTGATAAACACAGGTCTCATCGAGAGACTCATTTTCCCGAAAGAAATCTCATTCTCCCGCGACAAATTGGAGCGTAAGAAGTACAGTGATCCAATTCTGAAATCATAATTTGTTGTTGGTTTTTCAAACTTGACCGACCGCGACCATTTAATGTTATGTTGTGTAATGGTTGTGTAAAAACTCAAGGTCTTTATTTTAAAAGAAGAAAAAACAGTAATGGAGAATGCCTTTTAGCTCATACTCTTGCCTGCCTTGTACGATTTTGTGTTGCGTTCCGATTTGTAAAGGTAATTTAGGCATGACAAGTTATCAGACAGCGAGACTACAAGAGATGGCCGAAGAAACCCGACTCTAAACGGATTGCATCAGAAGAAACCTCATTTTTTTCTGTCTTGAACATTCCCCTTTTCTAACTTTATAAGTTGATTCAAATATTATACGTGCATGACTTCTTTCAAGAACAATGTCTCGGATCTCTCGCACTTGTTCCTCTGTGGTCAGAATGTGAAAAGTAGTTGGCAAAGAATATACACCATACAGAATAAATATACTCTGAGAAAAATAAAAAAATGAACAAAAGTGTAAAAAAATACTGTAAAATACTTATTTTTGAAGTATGATCTGAAACATTTGCTGCTCTTCAAGCTCTGAATTGGGCTAAATGACAATGTCTGGGCCCGTCTGGTTTTAATCGTGTGTGTTTGTATGCGAGTGTGCGCGTGCGAGTGGGTTTGTTTGTCTATATCGTGTAGGATTTTTAAATTCTCTTTTCTACGTTTGTGTTTTTTCTTTTTTTTCTTAGGTTTTAAGTTCTGTTTTATGGAAAATGCAGCAGCGTTTTTGTCCTGTCTTGCTGACGAAAGTCTGTTTCGTATGTTCTGTCCCCGGATAAGGGTCTTAACCTGCATTGCAGAGAAGCTTAAACTCATGCCTGCTCCACCATTCAGTGTAACTGATTTCTCTTTCCATTCATCTCAAATATTGGATGTGCTTTAGAGAATAAACAATCACAGTTTTTAAAAAAGAAGCGTTTGAAAATCATGGTCTTTGTCCTGTCCGCAATAGTCCCGTGTCTCTTCCTCACTTTGATATCCATCTTCCGCGTAACCTCTGACTTTATTACATCATCGAGTGACAATTGAATTTTGTTGATATTCTCAGTGTGGGATTTCTGATTAAGCCACAAAATCAGGCCGTTCCTAAAATGGCAGCGTGATTATGACTACAACTTCTAGATTTCCATGCATTACCATTAAATTAACATGGAGTTAACATAATTTTGGAGGAATGCTCCTCCTACACGTTTGCCTTTAGAAGCATTAATGATGGACCACTTATCTGATAGAAAGTTTTCCAGTCTTTTCACATGTATTTAAATGAAATTCATTCACATGACCCAGTGAAAGGTCAGTCTACTCAAAGGGCATCTGGCATAATTAAAACATAAGGCCCGTGACTAATGATGAATATCTGAGAGGAGATTAAAACTGAAGACCATAAACTTTATGGAAATTAATATTGGGTGTAAAGATTCACGTGTCATAAGAGTGAATTCTCTTGAGGGACACATTTGGTGATTATTTCAAAGTTTTTATGATATTCAGATGAATCTATTGATAAAAGATTTTTTGTTCTACATTCTTTTTCTTTTTAGCCACTGCAAAGTTTAGTTCCAATCGTAATGAAACAAAGGCTCCTGTAATCCTGTAGTTGAGGTCTATTTTATTAAGGTTGGAGCTTAACTCAGCAAAATGGTTTCTCACCACAACCAAAGCTGAATAGACCTGTCATATATCTGTAGCCCTAATAGAACCCTCATTTATTGTTTGGGTTCTGAAAGACCCCTTTTGCAGTTCTAAAGAAAGTTTTAAGTAAATGTAAATATATATTTTAATTTAAACTATTTGGTCCATGTACTTTTGAAAATTTCAGTATGATCTCAGGCATCTTTAATTACAACGTTTAGCCTCACAGGAATTCATAACTATTTTACAAGATGACTGATTCATATGAAATCATACAATGTAAAATGTACTAAAACCCCACCCCTAAACCTAATGTCACTGAGGCGAAATCATAAAGCATGCGGACATAATGAATATTTTTAAATTGTGTTAGGTCAAACGCTTTATAAGATTCTGCATCTGGTCTACACACTAGAGATACACTCCTGTCAGTTGTCAACTACAAAATGACTCCAAACAGAAATATTTTCTCTAGAATGAGAATAGCTACCAGTCCCTCAGAGAGGGAAAAACAAAGGGGTACAGTTTCAATAAAACTTAATAATGCAACATTTAAAGGATTGGGTGAATTTGAAAGGGGTCATATGATCATATTTTCTTGTCTTTGGTGTGTTATAAGTTGCCCCATGCATGTATCAGACACGTAAAATTGCTAATTTAAAGTGTCGGAACAAAAGATGCAATTCTATCTAAAAGCGAATGCTCACCCAGACCTGTCTGAAACGCCTCGTGTAACCACACCCCCACAAATCTATATCAGTTCGTGGTTTGATTTGACTAAGACTGCTCTAATGTATACGCAAGTAAGATGGGTGTACCTGTCAGTACAATTGCTTTGAACCTGATGTTCCAAATATGGTAAGAGGCGTTACATTTCCGTCACACGCTTGCAGTATTCGACCAATCACTACGCACTGGTTAACTGGCCAATCATAGCACACCTCGCTTTTCAGAGCGATGAGCTTTGTAAAAATTCCAAGCGTTTCAGAGAGGCGGAGCAAAGAGGAGATACAAACATGCACGGTATGTTAAAAATACAGTGTTTTTTAACCTTAAATTGTGTATACACATTGCATTACATCTAAAACAAACCATAATATTCGTTTTAGCCGTGTCATATGACCCCTTTAACATTGTTATGTTTATACACCTTTGAGGTCTCTGTGACCTCAAATATAAATAAAGTCCAATAAACTTAGTTAAAAAAAATAAGTCTATCTTAACAGAACATGTAGGCCACACAGCTCGGATTTATCTGCTTTTCGCTCTTTAAATAATCTCCCAAATATTCAAATCCGTCATCATTTACTCACCCCTCGTGTTGTTCTAATCCCATGTGACTTTCTTGCATGGAACAAAAAAATGTTCGCCAGCTCTTCTCCGCATAATAAAGCAGGTGAAGACAGGGGACCGTGTTCACCATTTGCTTTCATTGTAGAGAACAGCTTGGACAGCAGTCTGCTAGATAACTCTTTCTGTGCCGTGTGCACAGCATGAGGGTGAGAAAATGATGACAGATTGATTGATTTTTCATTTTTGAAGGAACTGTCCCATAAACATTTTGCACAATTTGAAGATGCTACGAACAGTTAGTCAATTCTCTTTGTTTTAATCGGAGAATCTCCTTCTGTGCTTGTCAAATATTGCATGAAAAAAACGTTTCGTCTATCCTGCATGAAATAAAAAAGCGTGAGTATGAGTATATCTCTGTGGTTTCGGCAAAGAGAAGGTATAACACCAGAGAGAGTGAGAGCTGTAGGGGATTGGATCTCTCTACGGCCGTGTCTATCAATTAGTGCTCTGATTAATCCCTTCCTTTAATCTCATCAAGCAGAACACTGCTAATTACCCACAGACGAGAGGAGAGAGGGATGTCGAAAGAGAAAACTGTAACAGTATGTGTCACTAAGCGCAGAAAGGGGCAGAAAGTAAGAACGAAAGGGAGGAGACTGCCGTGGTACTCCGGTTCAGCTGGTATTAGATGGTCCGGCCTGGTACTTAGACATAATGTACCGGGTGCTATTCTCGGATATCTTTTGGTACAGGTGCATGCCCAAAATTGCATTGTGGGACTATGGTACAGTATGTTTTGAAACTTTATAAATGAGACAAGAAAGGTCACTCTTTGGGGTGAGCTGTGACATTTCATTTCATTTTTTTTGGACTATTTCTGAAGCCAAATAAAATGAATATCTCTCATCGATGTGTTTTTAAAGCAGCCAGGCTCTTGCAGGGACAAATATAGTAAGGCATGCTGATGGATTGTTCCTCACGAGCACAAACTTAACAGGTGGCTTGCGGCCAACGCTGTGTGTGCGTGTGTGTTATAAATAAAGTTTGCCCTTTTAAATGCGCTCCCACATATTTTTCGTCCACTCGATAAAGGCTTGCATTCCTCAGTCCATGAATGAGAACAAATCAATTTGAAAATGATTTGGACAGTGTTCATGCGCCTGCCTACATTTTCAATAGGTTTTCTTAATTGAATGTTTCCAGGTAAGTGCTGAGAACGTCCAGGGAAAGTGAATCACTTTGCCGCTCCGCTTTGCTGAATCAGCCGCACTCCAAGGCGATTGTGAGACGCAACTCCTTTTAGCTGCATAATTGTATTGAACACAAAGGCTCCTTGCGGTTTATTTGTCAATGTCAGCTGTAATGACAAGCCACGGTTCGCTTAACTGTCATTCGGCATTATGAATAAATATGCAACGAGGTGAATTTTAATAATTCAACAACTCAATAATACTATACACATACAAACGCTGTAGAAGGTACCGAATGATTATTGAATGTCAAGCTGTAAATTTGTTTCATCAACATGGTACCCACCGGTAACTGTTTTGCTAACAAAACATGATGAGAGACCAGTCAGCGGGGTAATGTAGAAATCTGTATTCAGCAACATGACATTCATACTGAAGTCAAAACTCGGCATTGGCAGAACTAAAAAATTCCTATGGGGTGCTATAGTTGGTTCTTCCCGATGTGGGCGTGTCTCAGGAGAGGACCCTAATTGGCTGTGGCCCAAACATACAGTCTCTGTGGATTTGAGTTCAGTTGTTATGTATATATATATTTCAGGTGGAAGGTGTCACAGTGTTCTAGTTCAATATCACTTTGCTGAGTCTGACGAATTGCATTTAATATATTTTTGTGGCGCGGAAAGAGATTTGTCATCGAAGATTTATCTAGGGAAAAGAATATCTCCCGAAATGTTTTTTTTGCATGGTGTAATCCAACAAAGTTTACAGAATGATACCCCAACAAAAAACTACCAAACAGTTCCACTGTACAACCATGCTATTTTAGAAATGTATGGTGGTGTCACAATATTTTTATTGAAGTACCACAAGAATGACATGATGTTCAGCAAAGTACCACAATTTGCATCCTTATCGGATAGCACCACAATAGCTTTTGGATATGATCTGATTGAATTATTATACATATATATATATATATATATATATATAATTATCTGCACTGTGCTAATTTTTATTTCATGGTTTAATAACCCATTGAGGACATTCATGGTAAATTATAAAAATGGGCTCTTGATCTAAGATGATGGTGGGACACATTGGATCATTAGAACAGTTGAAGTAACTAAATATTTAAGTTACCTTTAAATTACTACAGGCAACCAATTAATGAGATGCTACTAACTTCATATTTAGAGAGGTACTACAACATTTACTACAACATCTCCACGCTAACATAGTACAGTCGTTTCAAGTCAACATTACTATTTTGGAAAAACATTATTCTGTAAACTTTTTTCTTAGTTATGCAGCAATTGTAAATGTCTCCATTTGTGGAAAATGGGTCTACAGGGAGTTTTAACAAACAATTGGGGACTATTCGGCTATAATTTTAAGTGAAAATATCGAATTTATCATGCGTCTTGTTTATTGTGCTTTCTTCTTTTGTTTTCCTTTTAACCCACTTTGAATGAAACCCCAGTATTTATTTACATTAGTTGCATTTCATTGATGGTGACCCACAAACATAATATACAATTTTAAAGATCTAACCAACTCAAAGGAATGATTGATGTCATCTTTAAATTATGATTTCCTAGAATGTCAATATAAACCTTTTATACATATAAAACTTTCTGTATTTAAAATTTGGACATTTGCAGTCAGCACTGCATGAAAAATGAACCTCATGCATCCTCTAAGAGTAGGTTTAAGCGTCACAATTTTCTTAAAGCTTGAGTTTCCTTACTGAAAATAGGGGAGAACACATTTTGGAAGAAGAGTTTACTTGAAGCCTGCAGGCACTTCCACCCTAATACATATTTCTAGTTGCAATTTTATACTTTTATACAAGTAAAAAATAAGTATTTGAAAATGGCTGTGTGGGTTTAATGTCGCTTTAAAGTATCTATATAACAAACAAAGAGACGTTTAATGCTTAAAGCACCGTAAAGCTTTAAATAGAGGTAATACATAAAAGTGATCATTTCTATCTCCTTTGTAAGCACTATTTCTTCCTCTACAGTGTCTATCATTAAGATTTACTCCAGAATGGCACATTATAATGAACACCTGACTACCATTCAAATAATTGTCTAGTTCACAACAAGGAGCGTAATGATTTTAAAAGGACGTACACAACCACATCTTTTCAACAATTATGAATTAGTTTTTTAAAATCCATGTCTAACATTTGACCAAATTTAAGACGCTTTTCCCAAATGATGGATTTGAAACCTAATTCCTTATACTAATAAGCCTAAATCTATTACCTGGCTTTAAAAAGGATCAAACCTTCATCTTAATACTGCCTGAACCCCCAGTGACATCTGTAACATTTTGATTATTTATTATTATTACAAGTGATTATGTGACAGTTAATCAACAGCCGCTGCTCAAACAGACACAATTTCCATAGGCAGAAAGCAATTACCATTAGAACTGTGCATGTAGCAGCAAGTGAAACACTGATACATGGTTTCATCCAAATGAAAATATCCTGTTTGTCTTTCCAGCTGAGATTCAACTCATTAGACAGATATGAATCAAATGTACAGATGCACTGTTTACACGCAAATCTTCAGGTTTCCATCCATTACAGACCAAAACATAGAGCAGGTGCTTGTTTGAGGTTGCCCATGTGTCCTGAAAGCACCATCCACACAGTATTTTCTCTTTTTGAGGTTTAAATTCAGCAGCAACTTTGCGATAATGATTACTTGTCTGTGCACATGCTTGTTTTTTTGCTTGTTTGTGAATGTTGCATCTCTGTTAATGGCCCCTTTTTATGTGGCAACAGTGGGCTCCATTAAATAGGACCGGAATAACAGTGGAAAGCCGCAATGTTTTTTTGTGCGAATTATCGATGACAGAACCTTTCAGGTCAATTTTTGGATGGCGGATAAAGACGGAAAGGGGGCGTTTTAATGTTTTCAGCTTGTTCAATTCCAATATTGTTGTTTCCACCCGTGTCTAAAGGGATTAGCTCAAGTCAACATATTTGAAAATGTCTTTATGAATTCAAACTGTATTATTGTCTAAGACATTAAAACAGAATAGAGAAATCCCTGCTCCGAAGTAAGTTGTTGACGGTGGCTGTTTGGTTGCATTGATTGATCATTGTATTGCAGCAACAGCATGTGGTCAAACTCTGCCTGAAAAGTTTGTGTTGAAATTGCCTTATAAACGTATGTATTCTGCTGAGTCTGGGTGTACGAGTGCACATTAAATATGATTTATTCAACATTTAGCCCTAAACGTTTGGCTGTGATAAATAATTTGGCTCTAGCTGAGACTGCAGCACTTGAAAGATGAGAGAAATCTTTGGCCGCGGTGTCTCTTCATTAATATTGTTAATGAACTAAGAACAGAAAAACAAAACTAACACCGACATGCTTATGGCAAACCGGGACCATATCACATTCACAGAAATGTAAACAGGCATACAAGCCAGAACGTGCTGCTCCATTGGCTCTTTCAAAGGCACAGCAGTGTACTGGATTAAATCAGTTAAGATCTGTGGTGAGAAGCCACAGGCGTCAGAATCTTACTGATGAAAGTGCAATGATTGTTGACTCACACCCGCTCACCATCGGAATCATCCCCAGTCCAGTAAATGTAATATCTTCTCCTTTGGGTCATTGCCTAACTACGGGAGTCATGAGGTGGTATCTTTAACATTCATGCAGAGAGGCTAAGTATTCGGGATTGGATTCCTCTTTCCTATTGGTATAACCAATTCAAAATATGTCATACACAATATTGCGCTGCTTAATCTTTGTTTGGAACTTTTTGCTGTATTAACATGTGCAGCACAACAGTACGTTTGCATAAGTCAACATAGTCATAGTTTTGTGTAAAGGGACCCCAAAAACAGGGGCAACTCTTAAGATTTCAGCTGTTGACAATATTGGAAGACGTGTTAGTCTGGAGGGCTTTCGTTTTGAATGCAAGCACTCGCAAATTCCTCCAAACAGTATTTTATTTTAAACAAAGCACTAAAAACTGCAACATTAACAGTGTGCTAACAATGGATTGCTGCTGTAATATTTTGTGGCATTTGCAAAGGCGAACATCACTATTACTATCGCTCACAGTCAACTGCATGAATTACACCTTAAATCATTAAATTTAATTTAAACATGGCTTGTTGTTACTTTTTTGTGAGTGGTTGGATGATAAAAAATATTCCAAATAAATTGGAATAATAACAGTTTCAAAGATAGAACTTAGGCAATATCTAGGGACCAGAATATAATAAAGTCTTGGGGATAAAACCTACTGACAATAACACATTTATCCAAAGAAACTTAGGACTGTTTCACAGGGCACACGTAAGCGGCACATAACCACATTACACCCATGTTAACAGTTTAGCGATGAATCAAATTTTTTTTCTGCGCTGCAATTGGTCAATTAAAGTGACATTGCATTGTTTATGGTCAAGTACATGATGACATGATGATATATGTGTATATCAAACTCATGAGGGCGGTTTCCGGAACAAGGGTTATCTTAAATCAGGACTAGGATTTAGTTAAATTAGGATATTTTAGTCAATTTCAAAAACCTCTTTTACAAACAACTTTACAGGCCTCCATCTTGAGACAAAACAATCGCACTCATATATTTTAAGTTATGTCAGTGCAAGTTGTTTTCAAACAAGACACCTCTAACATTTAAGTTAAATTCTAGGCTTAAGCCCGGTCCGGGAGACCGCCCTATAATGTTTGCACTGCTAACTTGCAATGTTCTACCAACTTCAGGGACACAAGCAACACCTTCCTGGTCACAGCTCTAGCACAGACAAGCAATAACAATATGCAGATACTTTGGATAAAACGCATGCGTTTATCTTATTGAGCTATTATTCACGTCATTGACATTAATCTTAGGTTTAGTTCTGTACTAAAGGGAATGGCGTGAGCTTCCATTTATCATCACTTTTCACTTAAACAGGCTGAGTGTGCTGTATTAGAACAAATACAGGTGAAGGCAAACAGGGATGAGAGAGAGCAGCTGTTGAGGTGGCTCTCATAAATTGGAGTTGACGCAGCTCAAATGAATACATGCAGAAAGAGAATGAAACATAATCGCTCTGAGCGCGTCTCCCAGTGATTCCAATACAAGCTGCTGACACAAGCAATCTTACATCACGGACCCACACTATCGTAACCATTAGGAATAGTCATGGTTTAACTACTGTAGTATTTTTGGTTTTACTTGTATTAAATTGACTGTCTCACTATAACCATGGCTGTGGGTAACTTATGACAATACAAATGGTTATCTGCCAATAAATTACATGGTAACTACACTTTTATGGTTTCATCGAATGCACACGCCTGGCTCGAAGTTAACTTCCGGTCTCTGTTTGTTAATCGGTCTGGCTAGTGGCTTTTATTTAAGCCTCATTTATATTAGTAGGCTAATCATTTCTATTATTTCTTTGTAAAATAATTGTATTAAATAAACAATTTGTTGAATTTTTTGTATGTTAATTTTATTAAAAAAACAATTTGTTAAATGTATCTTGTCACATTTAAGTTTTAGCCAAGTAACTGTTCTTCTGGTAAGCCAAAAGAATACTGGCTAGACTTTAATTTACTAGCTAATGTAATTTACTTGTTACTGTTTACTTTCTTTACTTCAGGAATAATCTACAGGGACTTTTCTTTGCAGATGTGTAGCCTTCCAGAAGCTAAATTTGGGCCACAAAAGTGTGCATGCGTGTTTGTTTATGCCGTTGGCATCTAGGAAGATTTACACCAAACACAATGTCAAATTGAATTAGCTTCTGGGTTAATAGTCTGGATTAATAACATCACATATTTTAAAGGCCCACTGAACTTCCTTGGAACATGCAGAATTATTTGATGTTAAACGTATTTTCAACGGATAAAATAATACTGCGCGAGACATGTCGAGTAGCCCCTCCCCTTTTCAAAACAGCGTTTCATCAAAGTTGTCGATTTTTTGGGTGCACAGGTGAGTTTTAAATGCGAAATTTGACCTCTGTCGATGTGCATACAAGATTAGATAGCTTTAAAGGTTAACGTATTTATAGACAGTTTCCTTAGGGTTTGTGTTTAATAATATCATTATTTATGTTTTATTCAAATTATGTTGATAGTAATTTATATTATTATTTTATTGTATAACAATTGTATTAAATAAACGATTTGTCGAATTTTGTAGTATGTTCATTTTATTAAATAAACAATTTGTTGAATGAGTCCTGCAGTTTGGTCGCATTTAAACAAACCGTATGGTTCATTCATATCTATCGGTTGAGCTTGGTATCGCGGTCTAAATTCAAAATATTGGAGAGACGACTTTAGACAAGTAACGGTTCTCGGTTTCTTTTGACTGTTGTCAGAAATAATCTACCGGCACTCTTGTTGTACCGGAAGTTAAGTTGGGGTCACAAAAGTGCCCATGCGCAGTAACGTTTGTTCATGTTGTTAAGATGAAACCGTCCATACTCAAAAGAAAAAACTTCAGTTTTGATTTCATGGGGACTTGGCAGGCGTGTTCGGTGGCGCGATCAAATGTCAGATAAAATGTCGTAGCACGGGGTCTTTGTCACAGTAATATATCTGTGCTTCATAACAGATTCACGGATAATGCTTGGGTTACTCCACCCAATCAAATCCAAAGTCTGTGTGATTTTCTCCCTCTGCCAGCCACGATGTTTACACAGAGCAGTCTGTAAGATGTAGCTAGGCAACCAGGCAGCCTCCGCCATCACAGTCCGCCTCTTGAGAGGGCGCTTATATGGGCTTAGCTCTAGAGGAACAGTGGCCCTTGCAGCGAGAAAAGGAATTGCACAGGATTGTGCCGCATACAAAGGGCATGAGAGACTGACTCTGCACTGCGGGATAGACTAACATCATTCATTGTAGTCAATTTTGTTATGATTCAGTTAAGCTACAGGATAAAGTAAAAATCAACTTGCAAGCCTTAAAGGGTAGGACAGAGAAACGTTTCGCCTGTTAACTAGTTTGGCTCTTAACAGATAGATTACCTGTAGGTCTTTGAAGGGATACTTCAGCCAAAAATGAAAATTCTGTCATCCTTTACTCACCTTCGAGTTGTTCCAAATCTGTATAAATGTATTTGTTCTGATGAACACAGAGAAAGATATTTGGATAAATACTTATGACCAAACAGATCTTGCCCCCCATTGACTCCCATAGTAGGAAAAAATACTTTATCTTTTATTTTCCGTTGAACACAAAAGAAGACATTTTGAAGAATGTGGGACAGCAAACTGTTCAGGGGGACTTTTGACTACCTTTGTATTTTTTCCTTCTATGGGAGTCAATGGGGGGCAAAATCTGTCTGGTTATAAGCATTCTCCCAATGTATTTCTCTATGTTCATCAGAACAAAGAAATCTATACAGATTTGGAACAACTCGAAGGTGAGTAAATGAAGACAGAATTTTCATTTTTGGGTGAAGTATCCATTTAAGGCACAAAGCCTATTGACCACGGTTTTATTACAAGAAAAGTACTTTTAATATTGATTATTATTGTTTGTATAACTAACAGTAACCACTCGAACTTGCAGGCATGTGCTCTACAACAGTTTTCTAACTTTATGATGCCAACGACCCCCAAATATGATTAACCTTTTGGAGGGACCCCTTTTCTAAAATATATATAAATCTATATTTTTTCTGTGTAAAGAAACGTTTAGAATTTGTTAGATAAATAGTAAATAGGATATTATAAAGACAACACATTGTTTCTAAACCTAAATAGTCAGCAACAATTTCACTTCGAGTCCCAAAAAAGAAACTATAGTGAGAAAAACTAAAAACATAAAATATATACAATTCTGGAGACGATCGTTAGCAAAAAAAAGCAGATGAACACTGTGGACTTTTATCATTTTTCCGGGGGGACCCCCTTGCAATCTTCTGGAGGCCTCCTTGGGGTCCGCAAACCCCGGTTTGAAAACCCCTGCTCTACAACATCAGGCCGTTCCTTCTCTCAGCTGTTAGTCCAAGCTCTGGTCATATCAAAACTGGACTACTCCAATTCTCTACTGGCCATGTTGTATCTAAATCCTACTCCCCGTGAGATTAGGACTCCCCTGTTTCCTTAGGGTTTGTGTTCATACCCCCTATGAAGGTTACGGTTAGGATTAGGGGCCGGCCTTCCAACCAATGCAGTCAAGCCCTTGCAAATTACCCAGAATGCAGCTGCACGTCTAGTTTTCAATCAGCCTAAAAGAACCCATGTAACACCTGTTCACTTCACTGGCTGCAGTCGCCGCCCGCATCAACTTCTCTACAAGTTGATCTCTACAAATTCAGACCACAAACAGGGTTTAACCCAACAGTATTGATGAATTATAAAGAGGACAAACAATGAACACATTTCTCTAAATCGTTAACACATTCTGTGAGTATAATTGCAAGGCCGACGAACCCAGCACTTCGTTCAGTCAGGTTCCTTTCTAGGTTGTGCACGAATTGGCGTTGTAGCCTATATGTAAATACGTGATAATGTGAATGTAGGTTTGTGTGCATCTCTGGCCTTCATAACGATAACGGCAAACTCGCCCCTTTACCTTAACTCATTGCTCCAGGTCTACATCCCCTCCCATCATCTTCGGTCTGAAAATGAGCGACTCCTGGTTGTTCCATCACAACGAGGCACCAAATCACTGGCAAAAACCTTTACTCATTCGGTTCCCCTGTGGTGGAATGAACCGCTAGCCTCCACCCGAACTGCAGCATCCTTCACAACAAAACAGCTCAAAACAGACCTGTTCCACATTTATTTGACCTTTGCTTACTCCAGATTTAATCTTCCTAGTAGCATGGCCTTGTAAACTAACGGTACTGTTTAGCGTGTTGACAAAATGATTATATTCTCTCCTACTTGTAAGTCGCTTTGGATAAAAGCATATACCCAATGAATAAATGTAAATGTACCCCGAGTTAACCCTGAAGGGATGACGTAGTTGCGTGTCTAAATCAGACTACAGACAGGGTTTAATCCAACAGTATTGATGAATTATACAGAGAACAAAAAATGTACACATTTCTAAATCAACGAACTCATAAACCTAAACATCCAGTCGTGTGCAATAGCAAGCTTGTCATAAAATGCCCCAGGCGAGTGTAAATTGTATGTGCAATCACACTTTGATGGTCTGAGACTAGCATTCATTTCAATTATATCATGTGCAGTTTGCCTCAACATAAACGAGCAGCAATGAGCACAAGTCTACAGCACCACCTAGTGGTTTAAAAAGGGAACAACAATGTTTGTTGAGCAGTGTGACATCTGCTTGACTAAGTATCTGTTGTAAACACTTGATTTAAAAAAACAGGTAATAACAGATTAGTAAACTAAAATAAACACGTGTTGACTGGGGAAGAACCGGGAATGAAATTTTAACCAAGTTAACAATGCAAACGAAACTGATTCAGACGTCAGTAGTAGTAATTTTCGTGTTATAACACCACACCACAAATATTTTAATAGAAACTTTGTCCACGTTTATTTCTTAAAACATCTTTATAAAAACACAAATATAAAATGAATGGGTAGTTCCACTGTGAATTCTTTTTTACATACGTAATTTGCACATTACAAAGCCACCTTCTATGAAAAACAAAAACATGATATATATATATATATATATAATTGCAATTTTTCTTAAACACAATTAAAAGAATAAAATCCAAAAGTCAAATTAAAAGACATAAAACAAACCGAATGTGAAAGACAGAGGAGCACAGGTCAACTCGAGAAAGCGAAGGAAAATGTATCACTGTGTGAGTATGTGAGACAGTGATGAAGTGAGAAGAGTCAAAGAGTGATAAAGATTTAAAGGGAATGACAGAGAATGATAATAACAATAACAGAGACCTAAAGGCTGAAAAGATGGAAGGATAGGGTCTATCGGTTATTTGAGGAGGCCTTGGTAGAGCAAGTGTGAGTGGTTGGTGCTCCTCTCGTTCTCTAGACAGAAGAGCAAATCCCTGAGGTTTACGCGAGTGATGCGTTGGCGAGTGTACTGCCTCGACGCTCCTGCATTTAAGCCCCCGGACGCGCTCCCTGACAAACCCGATCCCTGTGAAGACAAAAAAACACATTATCTCATGTACCTGACACTGGTTTCTATAAAAGTGAGTAGTCAACAACCATCAATAAAGAACTGACAGTTCTGACATTGGTAAATTCTGGATGATCGAAAGATAAGTGTACAGTAATTACAGAAAAAAAAGCAGTGACATGATGGTGACAGTTCTGAGGAGGCAAACAACACACGTTGAGACCTGAAAATAATGAGAAAGTCGTTTTCATGGACCAACAACATTTTTTTACAGTCTCCTGAAATGTTTGTAAAAAAAGAAGGGGTAAAATTAGGGATGCGCGAATAATTATCGGTCATATCGGTATCGGCAGATCAATTTTAATTTTTAATGTTATCGGCCAATAATTAAATTTAGGCCGATATATTATAGCCGATAAATCATTTCCTCTGGTTAAACTTCTTCAGCTCCACGCTGATAAAATACAATACAGTACAGTGCTCTTTCTGTCATGGTCATTCACTTACTGCTATAAGCAAAACATCAATGATGTAGGGACAGTATGTAAATATGTATGAATGTGTAAATTATAAGAACAAAAGCATATTATTTGAATCAGACTGCTGTCTGAATGCTTTCTTTCTTGAGACCTGTTAGACATGTGGCTATTAAGAACATTGTTCTGGGTTGCTCTGGAAGAACATCTATAATTTGTTTATTTAATAAAAAATATACCAGAACAGTGTAAGGTACGCTTGGTACATGATTTTCAGGGAGAAAAAGGGAACTAATTGTTACCTTGTTTTCTGCAGTGAATGTTTTCAAATAAAAGTAGCTGTCCACCTTTTGCCTTTTGTTTCAGTCTTAGGGAACTTTGTATTAATATTTAGATACTGTACATAGGCCAATATATCGGTTATCTGCTTCCAATGTTAAATAATTATCGGTTATCGGCCAAAATTTACACATCGGTGCATCCCAAGGTTAAATAGCAAATAGTAGTGCACCTTTGTTTATCCTTTAATTATTTTATGGTTGCTAAGAGAGTCATTGTGAGACACAAGGTGAATAATATGAAGGTACTGCGCTCCCAGGATAAAGTAATGTAGGTAGTGAAAAATGGATTTTCTTTTTTATGGAAACCTCTGTTCACCCTTTAAAAACCGTGAGAATACGTTTTTTAAACCGTTCTGAAAACTCAGATTTGGTTGCCCCATTTGACATCTTCCATTTGTTACAATCCGAGACCTTTGAACCCCAACATGAATGATTCACAGAGGGCAAGGGTAGAAGAGAGAAAAGCGTGAGGAGATTCTGTACCTCTGCGTCAGCCCCGAGCGAAGGAGAATCTAGTTTCCTTTTCTTTCTGGGTCGATAGCCGCCAGCGCCGTCATGTTAGCCTCCCTCTGTCGAATCTGCGCCAACTCCTGCTGCTGCATCTGTAGCCACATACACACGCGCAAGCATCAGCTCTGATCTCTAATCAAACACAATGGTCCTCTGACAAGATAAACATCTCATAAGAGCGCCGCCTAACCTCTTTGGCCTTCTGTTTCAGCCGCAGCTGCTCGGGGTCCTCTTGTCGCGAGCGTGACTGCAAAACATAAACAGCAATTAGAGACCATCGACAGTCGAAATACACGGAGAGACTTGATCTGTAGGAATCAACTGAACATGTGAAAATTAGGGCTGTCGATCAATTAGCACATTACATCTCAGGACATTTGACACGCTAACACATTCGGTTTGTTTTTAGGGAAAGAAAATGAATGTGCAATTGTGCAGTTTGTGTGGATGACACTCATAGCAGGATGTATGTGCATATATTAAGATACTGCACATTCATGAAACACAACTTACTTTTTTATGCACAAAAAATATATTAAAATATCTGTTTATTTAACTCCTTTAATGTATAGGAAATGCATATACAGAACTAAAGCAAACCTGCAATAATCCACTGATAAAACCATTTTGCATTGCTTTATGAATAAAATGTTAAGAGTCTAATGATGTTTTTGCTGCCAGCCTGCGTTCTTCCCTCGGTATTTATATTAGCATTTCTATGAGTGATGGTGTTTCATTGGTGGGTAATATTTCACTTGTTGAGCTTGAATGATAATTAAATTTCACCATACAAAGAATGCAAATGAATACTTTTGTTGAGCATCCCATCTGGGGATAATTTATAACTAAATGATCCGCAAAGACTGGATTTCTCCATCATTCACTGATGAACATCTTCTCCGCTAGAGACTTTTGTGCGTGACATTTGCACTGCAAATTGCTCAGAAAGGTTCAGATCGGTATTTAGAAATCACACAAAAAAAAACCCACTAAAACATTTGCAATATTAAACTGAATAAACCTTGTATTTTCAAACAATCTGCATAAAACGTATTTGATTTTATTTATTGCTGTATTAACTCCAAATCCATTCAGGATAAGACCGCTCAACCGAGCTTGGTGCGTAATCAATCATTTCAACTTCTTGCTAGTGGCAGTACTGGAGTTTTTTCTGTGCGTGTTTGTGTGTGTGTATACTAACCTTAGCTGCCTTCATTAAAATTTCTCTCTCCTGTTCCTCTTTCTTCTGCTTCTCCAACTGGTCGAGCTGCTCGAAGAACTTCAGCTGAGAGCGAACGTCCTCCACCTGCTCGTACCGACTGTCCTCCTGCACACACACAAATACACATAAAAGGAATAATTCATATAGACAAGAAAATTCTGTTATTGTTTACTCGCCCTTCATGCCGATCCATGAAACACAATTTGGTGGCTATGATCTGTTGTGGACACTAAAAAAAGCTGTGTATCAGTCTGTATCACTGGTAAGACTTCAGGCAACTTGGATTGTAGTGCGTGATAGCTTTGTGCTGAAGAATCAGAAGAATTATTGAAATATATTCTTATGATCACATAAAGCTTTAGTAGATATGGAAAATCACTTATTTTGGCAGCTTGACAGACATGATCACGATGAGTGTTCGCTGTATAAAAGATTCATCATAATGTTCTACTTTTGTTTTTACAATGTACAATTAAAGCATATTAGGTTGGAACGACCTAAATGAGGATGAGTAAATAATGCCAGAATTGTCATTTGGGGGTGATTTAAAATAGTTTACCCAAATTCTGACACAACTTTTGTCAATTCAGTCCTGTATGACTTTCAACCGCAGAACACAAAAGAAGATATTTTGAAGAATGTTGTTAACTGGCACCCATTCGCTTGCATTGGTTTTGTGTCCCGACAATAGAAGTCAATGGGTGCCGGTGCACTTTGGTTATCAATATTCTTCAAAACATCTTTGTGTTCTGTGGAAAAAGGAAAGTCATACAGGTTTGAAATGACAAGAGGGTGAGCAAATGATGACAGAATTTTCATTTTAGGGTGAACTATGCCTTAAAGTCACTTAACTATACCTTGTAAGTCATGTTCTTTTGTTGGGCGATCAATGAGACTTTCTCTAGAAGGTTTTGCAGTCTCTGTTGAGTTGCATGAGAGACGATGTTCACCAATTCGGGTCCCAGCTCCGTCACCCCAAACCTCTTGCCTGATAATGTGCAGGACAAGATCAGGTTTCATCAAGGCAAGAAAGATGACTTTTGGAAGTTTAAACATCAGTTGAACAACTATTCAGTTTAAACAAAATGTAATTCTACTAGATGCCTCACCTATCTGTAGTATCTTGTGCTGTAGCATACTGGCCGAGAGAAAAGCTTCGTCCTTACAAGACCGTGTGACTGCGCCAACCAGTTCTGAGTTGGTGGCCAGGATTCGAGCGCTCTCTTCAGAAAGATTAACACCTGCCATAGAGGCCACGTCGTTGATGTCATCATCATCCCTGTATGGACACATATATACAAACATATCTTAGATTACAAAGTTTTGACAATGATGCTGTTTTATTCAAAATTATAGCTTAGAGTACACTTCCCAAAGTACTTTGAGGTGATAAGAACACCACCATGATTAGGGATGGGTACCGAGAACCGGTACTTTTTTGGACCGGTACATAATTGGGCCGATACCAGAGTATCGATAAGCTTCATGACAAACGTTACTGTTAATGATACTTGCATTGTTTTATCTCTGTGTATTCGGGTGTTAAATGGCGAATTAGAGGCTGCTGCCTGTCATTTTCCATCCCTGAATGATGTCCGAATGACCGAAGTTTGCTCGACGTATGTGTGATATCTAGGGCCATATGATTTCCGCGATGTATTTGCAATCTGCTTGTTTTGCGTGTTTATGAGTGAAAGAGTGGCATTGTTGCACTTGTGGAGCTTTCAGCGTCCGCATTTCACAACAAGGAAGCTTCCGTAGAACACCCCTTTGCGGCAACCCATCAAAATAAAAGTCCTTTATTTGAGAACAAGTTATAACATTCTTTTGAATAATTCAGCCACGGAGTATATTTGCTTTAGTAAATTGACGTAAATGTGCTAGTAAAATTATAAAGAATAGTTCATATAATTAAAAAAATATTACTTGCTTAGAAAATAGTACTTAAATTTATGTAGACCTAAAAACAAAAAAAGGAAAAAACAAAAATGGTCTACCACCCCTAAAACACTAGTGATGTAAAGTAATATGTTGTATTACATTATGATGTGCTCCTATGCACATGCTAAGTGGCGTAAGTGGTATGCTTAGGAACACACACACATGTTTTGTTATGTGGCAGTTTCTGTTTGCTCAGAAGCATTTGTGAACTGCAGTTCTAAAGCTAAGCTGTAATAAAGAAACTTAAAATGTTTAACTTCTTTTCACATCATGTGTTTTTGCATCAAATTATAGAGCGTAGTATCAGTATTGATAAGTACCGGTATCGATAAAATCTTGACGATACCCATCCCTAACCATGATTCACACGAATAGAACAAGGCAACAGAAATACATACAACATACACAGACCTGAAAGTTCCTCCTGCAGCATCCTTCGCTTTATTCCTCTGCACTAAAGCTACTGATACGGAACCATGAGTCAGTTTAGTGCTGCTCGCCACACCCTGCTTTACTGCCACTGAGACAGAGAGAGATCATGAGTTATCATAACGTCGTTACACACAGACACTGACAGACCGGATTGATGGATGGACTCACCTGTCTGGATCTGTTTAAGATGCACCTGAGGCTGACCCATCACTATGTGGCTTTGAGGTTGACCCCTGAGCGCTACCATGGGATTGGTTGTCAGGGTAACCTGAGGGGGCTTCACAATTGTCCCCTGCTGCGAGGGCTGCAACACCTTAATGAAACAAACATTAATAAACACACCCAGCTGGAAGTACGTTTTACTACATACATTAACAACATTGTGTTTAGTTTCATTCATTAAATCTTTATCTCTTAATTACCTCTCAGTCATGAAGATCTTTCGACTTTTTAAGTAACATTTTGGAAGCGGTTGTCCAAACACTGCTCTATTTCAGCGCTATTTATTTTAGAAAGTGTAAAAGATATCTGCAGTACAAAATAAGCAGGGGGTTTAAACTCCCTAAGGCTTTTTTCACACTGAATGAAAATGACCTGTTCATTTCAGACTATTGTGTCCATTAATCTGATTGCAGTATTTAGTGTTTATATAATGAATAGGGATGGGATTTGTAAGAAATTGATCCAAAAAATGTAATTGAATTTTAAAGGGACAGTTCACCCAAACATGAATAATTTATACAGGTTTGGAACAAGCTAAGGGTGAATAAAAGATGACAGAACTTACATTTTTGGGTGAACTGTCCCTGTAATTTCATTTATTAATGATGGCTCCTTAAGAATTCCATTAAAGAGTCTTTAAAAAAAGCTACTAGTTGAAACATTGACATCAGATAGCACAATCCTTAAAGTGGTAGTTCACTTAAAAATGAAAATTCTGTCATCATTTACTCACTCTCTTTTCGTTTCAAACCTGTATGACTTTATGACCTTTCTTCCTCAGAACACAAAAGAAGAATTTTCATTTTGGGGTGAACTATCACTTTAATTAGGTTACACATACTTCATAAAACCAGTGTTGGTGAAACGCAGATGTTGAAAACCCAAGCAGAACTAACTGCTGTGAAAAATCCAAAAGATAAAATCGTGCAAAAGCTCTGTGATGTAGCCAGTCCACATTCTGTCAGGCCGTTTAAATGACACAGCCCAGACTTTGCCACAAACCAAATCCATAAATTACCATAATACAACCGTTAACACTCAACACTTAACCAATTCTATCTGTAATCATTCAACCCAGTGCAAATTAAGACTAAAAACCTCACGTCCCTGTCTTGTACTTATAACTTACTCATAATCCCAGCCTTTGGTAAGGAATGCGTGTGGATGTATGATTACCAGAGAGGCGGTGTGGCTGGAGTTGCTGAGGCCAGGCTGGATTAGCGTGCGGGGGGCTGTGGTAGCAGCGGTGTTGGGGCTGGTCAGCACCACAGTGGGTGGCTGGAGGGTTTGGCTCTGGTGAATGAAGGCTGTTGAGTCGGGAGTGAGCTGTCGCAGAGCTGGAAGACTCCTCTGAGGAAACACATGGAAAGAGAGATTTTTAGTTCGGGGCAAGATTGCAAAATCCCTTGTAATAACTAACTGGTGGGGTGAGTACTGTGTTGATTGTGAATGTGTGCATGTGAAATTCATTTCAACGTGAAGAGTGTGATTTACACAATATTTCGGCAAACAGAGAGTCGCAACCCTAATTCCACAGACTTTCTTGTATTCTGATGTTGATGCACAACAGACTACAAATGCCAATTACAACATCCACGTCTTCCACATGTAGGCCCTCACCTTCCAATAAGTGACCTTTAGATCATTTTCAATCCAATTAGTAGACTTTTAGGTCCCTTAGGATAATAATCCATTTAATAACAGGTCATTAAAATATAATGAACTGATAATAACGTTACAACTAGACTTTACAGTAAATGAGCTACATGAATGTTTTGCCAGTGAGTTTTACCTTAAGGAAAGGCACTAGGTAAGGCTGTGGAGAGGAGTTGAGCTCTTTGTAGAGTCTGCTGGTGAACTCCTCGGCTTCAATCGTCCCTTCCTGAGGGAACAAACAGCAATCAGTTCCAACAAAAGCTCACACAAGAGGACATTTCAGTAGATTTACAGCTTGATTTGCCCATTACCACTGACTCTGAGCAGAATACATATTAAAGGCAGACTAAGAAAGACTTTAAATGGAACAAAGCGAATATATTTGAATCAGCTTTTACGCAGCCATGGAAATATTAAGAGACCACTCCAAATTTTAAATTATTCAGCATTTCTAGATGTATTGTGGCCATTCCTGCCCAGTGTCTGCAAAACTAAGTCAAATCTCAGGAGTGACGAAGTCATCCATCAGCAATGTGAAAGACTGACAATATAACAAGACACATGAAAATTGTGATACAAATTGAGGTTATCACATAAAAAAATACTTTTTGAACTTTTTCTAGATACATGTACAAATATTACTGTTGTATTGCTTACAAGTGAATTTGAACTTGTTTTCTTTGCAGTATTTGAGGTCTGAAATAATACAGAGCATCTTTTCTGTTATTTTCACCTCATTCTCTAGTTTTCATTTTCTGCAAATAAATGCAAATAGAAACAATATTTTTATTTGAAATTTGATGGAAATAGTGTTAGTAGTTCACAGAATCAAACAAAATAATAATTTTACCTAAACACAAACCTATAAATAGTAAATTCAGAAAAGGTCTCTTAATATATTTTCCACGGCTGTATATTATTATCATAAAAATACAAATATATAAAACAGCAGACTCTAATTTTAACCTCAAAATTCTTAAAAATCAGAAAAAATCATGCAACTCTTTGGACATGTAAAACTCACCAGCAGGTTCTTGACCAGCTCTTTGACGTTGGCGACAGTCTCTGTTGACTGCTTACCGCTAGTGGCCAGCTTTATCAACGTGGACAGAAAGTTCCTACATTTCTTTACATTCTCCATCGTCTCCTATAATTAAAGAAACAAGACAATTGCATTAGCACAACATGAGAAGAATCTTGCATATATCCTGACTTACATACAAGGTTACAATTACGTGGCATAAGCCCTGAATCACGTAACAGGGATTTCAGGGGATTCCCACCCTGTGAGAAACCAGTTGTTTTTTCGTGCGAAAAGCTTGGATCTGAAGGTAAAATGTCAACTTTATCGACACTTTTTCATCTGACATATCATCACAGTTTCCACCATTCCTTATATATATATATATGTTTAAGTCAGTCTACAGATTTCAAGCATAAAGCTAAAGGCTGAAGTCTTCCGTTGTGAACCAGCTTGTATTTGTGTGACTGCTAAGTTAGTGCAGCCTCCTACCGTTGTCGAGGTGACGGTGGTCCCCGTGGCAGCAGTCACAGTCCTCTGGGCGGTTCCCGCCTGCACTGACAGCACCGTGCCAACAGAGGATGCCTGCTGACACACGAGGAGAGGCGGAGTATAAAAATAGAGGACTAAAACCACCACAAAAATACGCTTAACAGCACAGATAAATGTTAATTTGAACGCGTGGTTCAACATGAGACATTTCTATGGTGCTTTGTTGTTACCTGTACAGGTGGTCTCTGGAGTGTGGTGGTGGCCGTGCTGCTGGCTGTCGGGGATCCCTGCCTTATGATGGCCGTAGGGGTCACCTGTCGGGCCATTAGTGGGGTTCCAGGTACCTGCAGGTAAATATTATAACAAATTCACACTGGAGACACTGTAGATGTCTATAGACATCTGCATCTGATGTCATATTAAACCAGAACAGTCACATAACCTCAAGTTTATTCTGATCTCTTCTGGGCCAGTATTTCTGAAATATTTATGGCCATGGCAAATCTGTTCAGAGCAACAAGATAACATTACCTGCGCAGAGGTGATTGGCCCAGGGGTGGTGCTGGTGGGGGCAGCAGGGCGGGTGGCCTGAGACTGGGCCTGCATCTGTGCCAACATCTGCTGAGGAATCATCAACAACTGACCGCTGTCACTACGCACCAACACCATACCTGGACACACAAACACATGCACGTGAATGTCATGTGTTATTTATGAATGAGCTTTTACTCTGGATCCAACTGAAGGTCTAGCTGAAGTTTGGCAGGCGTGCACTGTTTAGAGACATGAGGAATAAATTGCACAGTTGGTGGCCTATATTTCACAGCACAGTGAGAACCCTACACACTTGCTCTCCAGTTACCGTGTGAACCAACCGATGTGTTTCGAACAGAAACCGTTGGTTGGAGGATCCAGATGGCCTCTAGAAGAAATTTGTCAAGCAGTCCGACTGACCAAAAACCACCCAGACAACAGCTTTGTAAGAATGAAGATATATCCAAAATGAAAGTCATGAAGTGTCCTTCAGTAAATTAAAATGTAGTTATCTTTTAATTGGTTTTACTAGTGGGGCATGGTTGGACTACGGTATATAATATAAAGATACAGACCAAATAGGACACAGTTGACATCCGCAGCTGACAAACCATGTATGTAGGTGTTCCTGTAGCTCAATTGGTAGAGCCTCGCATTACGTAAACGCAAAGATCATAGGTTGGATACCCAGAGAACACACATACAGTATTGATAAGCCTATGTGATGACATCACAAATTATACAATGTAATGTAATGCAATTACTTCGTTTCTGTACTGAAGACGATACAAAGTTGTATTTTGAAGATCAGAAAAAAATGGGGGATTTTAAAGAGAGTTAGCATCATTCACAACAGGTCTGTGTGCATGAATGTAATGGCCAATCAGATGCGTTCAAAAACAATTTTTTTTTTTCAAATGTGCGTTCAGAGCTTGATTTTATCAACAAGAACAGCCTGCAGATACAATTTAAGGAGGAAAGTGTTTTAAGAGTTTTTGCGAGATTTAACTGAAGTTTATAACTTTTTTGCTCGCTTTCTGAATTTATTCCCAGTTTGATCATCCGTTTTGTTTTGCATGCAAGTAAGAGAAGCAGCCACTCATTTAGTAATGAGTAAAACAAACAATAAGAGTAAGGATGCACGATTTTATTATCGGTATCGACCGAACTAACGGTTACCTTGTTTTCTGCAGTAAATGTTGTCAAATAAAAGCAGCTGTCCACTTTTTGCCTTTTGTTTCAGTCTTAGGGAATTTTATATCAATATTTAGATACTGTATATCGGCCATATATTGGTTATCAGCTTCCAATGTTAAAGAATCATCGGTTATCGTTATCAGCCAAAATGTACATATCACTGCATCCCTAAATAAGAGCAATAAACTATTTCATAAACACTTCTTAGCTTGTTTTGTCTGTGTGGCCAATAAGAATATGCAAAAATTTTGTCTAGTCTATTAAATGACATTAATAATCAAGATTACAATATCAATGTTTTAGTCTTTCCAGTTCTCTGTAATAAATACCTGTTTTCATCTGACATCAGTACAATAGTCAGGATTATTAAAATCTTCAGTTTACTTTCACTTTCGGAATCGAACCCCAAAGTATTATCAAAACCTGTTACTTTTACTAAAGTAATGCCATTGTGTGGTATCTGTTCTTTTACTTTTTAAAGCTTGCGAGCATACTATTTCCCCAAATGACACTGACAGCAACATTTTATCAGTCAGTAAAGTTTTAAAACTTTACTTCTAATTGTAATCCATGCAATACCACTCATATCTAACACATATAGTATAGAAACTCTTCCTTAGAAAGCATTGTAAGAAATGGTCGGACAACAGTCCATCACTTTTATCAAGTTTTCTTCCTACCATTGAAAAAGTTGAAATCAAGTTTAAAAACTAATAAAAGCAAGTCGCAACATATTGAATTATTCTAATATTACTATAAAATACGTACATAATATATTAAACATATTACTTAAACGTTACATTAGCACGCATTAATGACAACACACAAATGCATAGGAAATCTTACTATCCACACAACTTCCTCCACTACAGACTGTCACACATAAACTTGGTCACTGTACACACAGTTAAGAAGAGCACTGATGAGACTGGGTACCTGGAGGTAGCTGGATGTTCTGGATGCCCTGGCCCGGGCTGCTCTGGTGTAGTCGGGGCGCTAACACCTGTGGCGCAATAGTCCTGATGGCAGGACTGGATGCAATAGTCGCCGGAGCTGCTGTTCTCACAACTCCCTGCAAAACAGCTCCCGTGGCCACCACGGGGCTCTGAATCTGGGTTCCGAGCGTCATGCCGGCGGGGCTGACAGTTTTAGGGGACTGAATAGCAGACACAGAGGCGGGTGTCTGGTTCATCGAAAGAGGGGTGGCGGTAGAAGTTATTCCCGGTGCTGGCTGGGTCGCTACATTGGCTACAGTCACCGAAACGGCGTTATTGTTACTTCCGTTAATAGTTAAACCTGTTCCAGCAGTTTGCATAGATGGCCTGACAACTGAGGGTCCAGCACACTGTGGACTCCCGTAAGAAGACTGGATCACTGTGTTTGGGCTTGGGGCGACAGTCACGTTTGCCTGTCCTTTCGAAACCCCGGGTCCATTATTGACAACCGGGGCAGAAGCCGAAGTGTCGTCTGATGATGGTGTCGACTGGCCACCGGACACTGGAGTGCCGCTTCCAGTGTGCGGATCCATCGCATTGCCTCCGTTGAAAGTTTGCACTGTGGACGTCCCGATCTTCGCACCGTGGCTGGGCAAATTAGTTACCATAGCATTAAGAAACACGGTATCGGGTCAGTCGTTATCCATCTGTCTGCGCGTCAGTTCAAGAAGTTTTGATTCATCCACAGCAAACACCCCCTTACTTCCCTCCAGTTGCTTTTCGAAGTTGGAGCGAGCGTGAGTGAAGGGGAATCTCGTGTCACAATGTCAATACGGATTTGACAAGCGCCCTTGTCAACTCAACTCCACTAGTAACAATGATCATGGGAGAAATAATGCTCTAACATGCTTCAAGACTCGCTGCTTTCACTATGTCCATATTTACAAGACTCGCAGCCGTAGCCTGAGCTCGCAAAATGTTAACATTAGCTAGTTGAATCGCCTCTTTTCCCGGAGTCGGCGGGGTGATTTCCAGCTGCCTGGGCGCTTACCTCAAATGTTTTGTGACAAGATCTGGCAACTTCTAATCTAACACAACTCGAAGAAACGAGAAAAAGTTTCTTGCCCACTCTTTTAATACAGAAATCCTTATATAGCAGGTCAAAGCCTGCCGCCATCTTCGATGTGAACAGTCAGGAGCTTTGGACAAAATGACATTGCGCATGTGCGCAGAAGCGGAAACGTCATTACGCTCAGATTTTCGAGCGATGTCATTGGTCGTGCGCCTACGTGGAGGCGGGACATAAGAAACGTCAGTTGGTTCTGGCGGAGCGCGGTCGGAGTCGGACTGGCTGGGGCTGTCATCGAGAAAAGGGCCTTGTGAAGTTGAAAAACAGCCGTTGATTTATGCACAGGGTGCTCTCGGATATATCTATACGCGCTATTAGAGTTCATGCGTTTGTTATAAAGCGTGCATCGGCTGTTCTGCGAACTTCACAGCGGGCTGTCGTCCTCCAAGATGGCCCCGTGTTTTGAAGCGTCTCTGTTAAAAGCGTGAAAAGGCGCCACACCTCTACCGGCGTGACTGGCCATAGAGGGCACGAATGCTATTGCACCAAGATGAGAAGCCCTGCTGTTCCATAGGTTACCGGAAGCCAGTTTAACCCTGTTTGATTTACAACATCCTCACGTTTACTTACTGAAGTTAGCTGGCAGTGTTCGGAAAATCACGTTTTAAGTTTTTGTTTGAAAATGAAATTAGTTTTGTTTACGCATAGATTAGATAGGAATTCATTCAACTAAAAAAACTGCAAAGGCACCTCAACGTTGTGTTAGTGAGATTATCAACAAATACTTTACCATTGTACATGTTCTTACCAGTGAGTTTATGGAAAAAATAATAAATGCAAATACAATATACTACATGTTTGTGTGTGTGTATGAAGGTTTACTAAATGTTTATACTTTTTAAATGTGTAATCGTGTCCCAGATCAAGGAGTAGTTCATAAATTATAAGCATTGCTCTTCAGATCTGATGGGTCCTTAAATTCCAGGAGCAAGGGGAGACTCTGGATTTATGGCAATTATCTCAATTCTTTCTTTGGTTTGTTCTTTCAGCAGTGTTGCCAGATTGGGTGGACAATTTCCAGCTCAAAGGCTCACTAAAACCCGCCCACTCCAACAAAAACCAGTCCAAATTTGAACTGCCAAAATATTTGGTAGAAGTTTATTGCACTGTCAATCACCGATTATAGTGGCCATTTTATATCCTTAAAACAAAGTAAGACAAGATGACAAAAGACAAAAAAACAACAGGAAAACAGGTTAAACGGATCAAACATAGCAAATGCATTAAAGACAGTTAGAAAATATGACTAATATTTCCAGAAGTCACTTCAAAGCGACAATCAAAAAGTTAACCAATGACTTTAACCCTCAAAAAACTCATGCATCACTGCACATTTTTGTGCAAAAACTGCCCACTATAATTAATCGGAAAGCAAGATGAGTAGGCATTTTACACTCGTTCATGAACTTCATGCACACACCACGGCAGCAATTCATTGATACAGTAGGCTACTAATACGACAAAATAGAACAGCAGAAACAATAATGCGCTTACCTTTGAAGGTCACCTTAACATCTGACAGAACTACAGAAAGTATTTCTTGAAATATATTTTGCAGAACATATAATGCAAAATTTAGCAAGTCCAGCCGCTGTCAAGAGTATGCCAGAGTACAGTCTGTACAGTTTAAAGGTGTGCTGATGATGAACAGAAGAAGTATAATCCCATATTCAGTTTGATTTCTATTAAATCATCCAACTGTGCTCTGAATTTAGTTATAGTTATATTTTCGAGGAGTCTGTCACCACATGTGTAATCCACGTTGCGAGATTTGAGTTACTCTCCCATTAACCATGCAACATATATTTGGACCATTTCAATAGGCTATACCAAATCTGGTCTTTTATCATGCCAAAACCCCGTCTCTCACGAGTCATAACATCTCAACGGTGGATTAATTGACTGGTCTCACTATCCCAGACCCAGACCTGATTGGGTAAACTGAACAAATAAGGGCTATGTGTTTATGACTGAACTACACATGATTTTCGAAGGTTTTGAAATAACTTGACTAAATTAAAGCAAATAAAAGGCCAGCTGCTTGGGTGGTTTTTAATTTCATAAGCAGCATAATTTTGTCCACCCGCCCAATGCATTTTTCTCCGGTCTTACCCGTTCAAAAGAACCTCAATTGGGCGGGAACCCGCCCAATCTGGCAACACTGTTTTTCAGGCAGATTGTATGGTATGTTGATCAGAAAGTGAGTCACTTTTTCTGTTCCCTTTCAAAAAATTGATAAGCGCTGTTCATGGAACAGCAGTGGACATTGAGAGCAAATAATAGTTATATTGCCCTTGCTCTGATTTCATCCGTGACTCATTCATATTATTTCTTCTGTATTCATAGCCCCTGTGTTCACTTAGTCATTTGGCCAGTGACATTATTGTTTGTGTTGCTTTGTTATTATGGGTTTAGCTTATGGTGTGGTTGTATTTATTTGTCTGAGCAATCATGAATAAAAGCTGAGAGTTTACCTTTGTTACGGCTTTGATATAATTAAATATAAAAACTTTTAAAACTTTTAAAGTTTAAAAATGTAAAAATCATGTTTTTTTATGTTTCTTTTAGTTAGTTAGCCGTTTTTTTATTTTGTTTTTATGCACAGTAAAAAGCATGATTTTTTGTTAATTGTTTTTGCAAATAAACTTTTCATATATAATTTTGGTGTTATCACATTTTAATATAGAATAATATAATATAGTATATATTATATATTAATATAATATAATATATAATAATATAATATAATATAGTTAAAGCAGATTTAATACAGATAAACACCAGACAAATAGCAGTTATTGTGCTAAAAATAAAAAGAACCTTATTACTTCTAATAATAATGTCTATATAAAAGTGTCTAATAATAAATGCATAAAAATGTAAAGTAATGCACTGACACATTGAAAATGTAAATGTGTCATCTAGATATTGTTGGTGAGTGCAAGGACATATCAAGTTCATCTGATAAACAATGAAAGGCTTTTAGAAAAGTACTCTTGTACAAACACAACCAATGTTGTTTTTTTGAATTGTTGAACTTGTCAATGTTGAATTTACAGTCAGCCCATTAAGAGCCAGTGCAAATATGATATGAAGCTAAGTGGATCTTAAAGGTGGTCCTTTCAAGGACTATAAAAGGCAAAGGCAAAGATTCCATGAAAATTCTACATGGTCAACATGAGTAAGATGCTGATTTGTGTTGGTAAGTTGGAAATCACCCTGGTACAGTGCATTTACATTCATCTTTATAATGTTATACGTTTGGATTGGTTTGATGCAAATTCATGATATTCATCAGTAATTTAAACTAGACATATTTGACTGAACTTACTTTGACAGGTTGTTTTTATAAAGACAGAGATGATTTAAATGGTTGTATTTGCATTACAGGTCTGGCTCTCCTGCTGCATGTGCAGCTAGGTAGGTATCCGATTATTTCATACACAGATGTCATGTTATTTGTCCCTTCTGATTCAGAAGTTGGTTTCTTGTTCAACAAATATTCAGCAAATACGGTATATAACAGTGCTTCTTTCTAACCGTCTCATCTCCACCAGGATCAACCTATTTGTTAACATGTTACTTCACCAACTGGGGTCAGTATAGACCCGGTGCTGGACAGTTTTTGCCAACAAATATAGACCCGTGCCTGTGTGACCATCTGATTTATGCCTTCGCTGGCATGGAGAACAACGAAATCAAGACTACGGATTGGGAAGATGATCATTTCTATGAACAGTTTCAAGCCTTGAAAAACCAGTTAGTATACTTCTGCATACTAGAAAAAAGCTGTAATACTCACTACAGGCCTCATAATATTAAACACAATATGTGTTCTGTACTTCTTTCTAATAGTGAGTGTGCGTGGATTTTACTGTTTAAATAAGCACTTGTATTTTCTTACAGGAACAATAATTTGAAGACTCTCCTGGCTATCGGTGGATGGAATTTTGGTACCCAAAAGTAAGAGTCAAATAGTGTTACTTTTATTTATCCATATGACAGGAAATTCATGTTGCAATCCGTACCTCCAAAGCAATAAAAATGTACAGTATGCACACTTGTTAGATCATTAATTTTATCATATAATAACAATTGTTTTATAAAAGGTAGCTAGAGTTTATTCTTGGTTTCCATCTTTTATTCAGGTTTAGTACAATGGTCTCTACCCCAGCTAACCGCAAGACTTTCATCGCATCTGTGATCAACTTCTTAAGGTTGAATGGGTTTGATGGTCTGGACCTTTTCTGGCAGTACCCTGGTTCCCGTGGCAGCCCTCCTCAGGACAAACATCTCTTCACTATCCTGACACAGGTGAGACAGCATTCTAACTAAATGGTGGTCAAGTCAACATAAAAAACATAGTCATAAGAACATGAATGTACACCAACGCTTATCTTTATATACAAAAGGAAATAATTGCTGCGTTTGAAGCGGAGAGCCAGTCAATCAACCGTCCCCGTCTTCTGCTGACGGCTGCTGTTTCCGCCAACAAGCCCATGATCAATGCTTCATATGAGATTGCCCAGCTTGGCCAGTGTGTAGAGACATTCGTACCTTTTTTTTTATTCCAGTTAGAACCACAAAACACTTTTATGCCAAGCGGTTCTCTTTTCCCTTTGCAGAACTCTTGATTACTTTCATGTGATGACGTATGACTTTCATGGATCTTGGGATAAGATAACAGGGGAGAATAGCCCCCTGTATCCTGGTGCAGCAGATCGAAATGGCCTTGTAGACTTTAATGTGGTAAGTTTTTATTAACAACAATCCTTCTGAATAAATCAGCTTTTCAACCTAATTTATTTGAACAGCTTGAGTTTCTCTGAAAAAAAGTCATTTTTGGTCAGAAAAGCCATGATGGTTGACAGCCTCACCTCGAACTAGAATAGAAATTCAATGGGAACCCATTTTGTTTCAATGCTGAAGAAATTTCAGCAATTTTGTGTTTGAAACTTCACTTTATTTTAATGGACTGACTTTATTTTTAGGACTTCGCAATGAAGTACTGGCAGAGCAATGGAGTCCCGGCTGAGAAACTTCTTGTCGGTTTTCCCACCTTTGGGCGTACTTTTAATCTGACCAACCCGACCAACACCAGTGTTGGAGCTCCTGCTAGTGGACCTGGGCCTGCCGGACCTTTCACAAAACAAGCTGGAGTCTGGGCATACTATGAAGTGAGAATTTATGAGATTTCTCATAATAAATTAAATGCGACTTTTTGCTTAAATACGACACTGTATCTTATTTCAGGTTATCATGCAGAACTGTGTCTCAGACAGTATGTTTGTTTGTTTGGTTCTCAGATCTGTTCCTTTATATCAAGTGGAGCTGCTCAGGCGTGGGATACTCCCCAGATGGTGCCCTATGCATACAGCCAGAATGTTTGGGTTGGCTATGATGACATCCAAAGCTTCCAAGACAAGGTAACTTCTCTTCTGGTGTAATATACAGCCACAGAAGAAAAAAAACACTTTTCATTTAAAAAGCATTTCTAGATGTGTTGTGGCCATTCCAGTCCAGTGTCTATTGAATTCCAACAAAATCAGAGCTTAGGAGTGACAGAAAGTCATCCAACAGCAATGTGAAAGACTAAAGACACATGAAAACTGTAATAAAAATCTAGGTTATTCTATGAAATATAAATTTTTGAACTTTTCCTGAATACATGTAGAAATATTACTGTTGTATTGCTTAAAAGTGAATATGAACTTGTCTTCTTTGCAGTGTTTGATGTCTGAAAAAATACAGAGCATCTTTTCTGTTATTTTGATCTGTTTCTCCAATTTTCATTTTTTGCAAATAAAAGCAATATTTTTATTAGACATTTTTGCAAAAATAGTGTGCGTAGTTTACAGAATGAAACAAAAATAATGTTTTGCCTATAAACGGTAAATTCAGAAAAACTGAAAATAGTTTTGGAATGGTCTCTTAATTGTTTCCACGGCTGTTATGTTCATTATTGATGACATTCACTTGGCAGCGGTACATTTTTTTATTGTTGTAGATTTTTCTGCAACCACAACATAATGGTAAATGTGATTTCTCACAACTAGATTCAGTGGCTGAAACAATACAACTATGGAGGGGCCATGGTTTGGACATTAGATCTGGATGATTTTACAGGCCTTTTCTGTAATGAGGGGAAATTTCCTCTGATCAACGCTTTGAAAAGTGGCCTGGAAACTGGAAACCCTGGTAAGAACAACTGCAGAGTCACATATGTCAATGTACAGACTACGGCCTCAATGAGATGATAGCTGTCCTTAAAGCAATTTACAAGCATTGTGGCAACGTGTGTGCCCTATACGAACAGAAGTCTATAAGTCTATAGCCCTTTATTTGTATAATTATGTTGCTCATTATTTGGCACATAAATCCTACGGATATTATATCGTAAAACATAATACTGTGGTAGGCTATAGGAGACCAGTTTTTTATTGCATTTATGCTTTTTGTTGTCTTTGTGTTGTTTCAATTGCTTCCATTGTTTACCTCATCTGTAAGTCGCTTTGGATAAAAGCATCTGCTAAATGACTAAATAATAATGTGCTTTGCAATAAATGAGGTGTTGTGTTGATATTTCTTTCCAGTATATATCTGTGTTCTGAGGATCACACACCATTTTCTCTCTCCCATCAGATTGCAATAACTGTTCCAGCCCCCTACCAGTCACACAGGCCCCTGCTACACAACAGCCTGGAAGTGACACAACTTTTGGAATCATTACTGAAGAGACCACCACTGAAGAAAGCACCACTATAGAATGTAATACTGTCAGTGGCACCCCTGAAGAAACTACACCTGAGGGGACCACTACCATAGAAACCACCACTGAAGAAAGCACCACTATAGCATGTAATACTGTCCGAAGCACCCCTGAAGAAACTACACCTGAGGGGACCACTACCATAGAAACCACCACTGAAGAAACAACCACTATAGCATGTAATACTGTCCGAAGCACCCCTGAAGAAACTACACCTGAGGGGACCACTACCATAGAAACCACCACTGAAGAAACAACCACTATAGCATGTAATACTGTCCGAAGCACCCCTGAAGAAACTACACCTGAGGGGACCACTACCATAGAAACTACCACATAAAGAAACACCACCACTGGAAACAGAAATTGAAAATGGCTTCTGTGCAGGCAAAGCCAACAATCCTGTACCTTGATCCACCAACAAGATCCGTTCTACAATGGAAAGAGCGCACATTAAACACAATAAAAACAGTTACAGAATGTAAGCTAATTTGGCCTTCAGTGGCTTCATTAGTTGACCTTTGTTTTACTGTTTTACGTGCTATATCTAGGATAACTTTTAAAATCTCACATGACTGTAGTATTCGTGATGTTTTCCAATAGTGGTTTGTAAGTCATTTATTGCTGGGTGGCTCCGAATTAAAAAGAAGAGAAAATATAGGATTTTGTCTTGTCTCATTATGTTCAAACACATCGATCACATCTGTAAACAGAGAACACCTAAATAATTTACATGATTATGTCTAAAATATGATTTCTTTCAAATATTAAAAACACAAGACCTTGAACATGACAACAAGAAGACCATACCTTTCCCGCACCATCATTTCTGCCCTTACTATTTTTTAAAGACATTCTGCTATTCAATAAAAATGGTTGTTTACAGTTTATAACTTTTATAAGCTGTTCACCTCTCTTATTAATCATAGCATGTGTTACATAAAAACATAACTTTTAGCATTTTCAGAATATCTGCTTGTGAAGTTAAAATATGCTTATGTCATGTACAGTATGTGTAGTGGCAGTGAACATACACTGACTAAATCATCAACAGATTTGAGCATAACTCCATGACGAATATTATTTAGGAGTTGTCCGTTTAGCATTAGCGATATCTTGGTCATTACTCTTCTTTTGATTTCAGTAAATACTGTATTGCTGTTGGGTTTAATAATATTTCATCTTATATCTGTGAGTCATCCGTTATAATAAGTCATGATTTTAGAACCTTTAATAGTAAATGAAAAAGTAAATAAGTCAGTGGCTTTTAAAACTTATAATGAGAAGTATAGCTGCATTATATGTACATATACCGTACATAGCAACAAATAAAATCTTGTTTGCACAAAGTGCAAATAGTTCACAAATGAAAAGTGATATGTTTTTTTATTGGAAGGTCAATTTGTTTATGCAGTAGCTGATCTTGCTGGTAAAGGCTATTGAATAAACAGAGGAGAACAGTATATTAAATAAGTATTTTACTCTCAAGAGTTTTCGAGTATCTGTATATTTGACATGTATTTTTTACCTTTAATGCTTAAGTACATAAAACATGTAGTTTTCTTACATTTTAAATTGTGCTTTTTAAGTAAAAATGCTCAAAATGCGTGAATGGTGTAATTTGTAATGTAAATATAGTTCATCCTGATAGTTTAAACCACTCCAATACGTGTCATCATTGCAAAATTAAAGGTAAAAAAACATTGTATGTTGTGGATCTTTGTAATGTGGTGAAGTCAAATTTTCCAAGTAACATATGCGCTCGAGTAAAAATATACTTGAATAAATAAATAAAATACTTTTCCAAAATGTACTTTCCAATAAATTAACAGCAGGAATGAACAGATATCAACCTTAAATCCCTTAAACATTTTAAGTGTTACAGCTTCCTTAGGTAAAGTATGTATAAAGTGTTTTTAGTGCAGTTAAATCAGTGTGCGAACATACACTTTTTTGCTTTAATGATAGCATCAGTCCAGCACATGTGCCCAGTCACTTGTGCATATCTTTTTTTATTGAACTTTTGGGTAATGCTTATCACATTGTGTTACATTTGATATTTGCCTTATTACATCAGTAAAAGGGATAGGCAAAAGGCTCAATGCAGTACTCCATAATATGTAACAGATCATTGCAATAATTCTGTCAACATATAGAATAATTCTGTGATTAATGTAATTGTTTCTAATTACACAAAGATAAGACTTTTTTATTGGAACTTGACACTTAGCAGCAACCTATATCACAAATATATTACAATGCATTCCTAGGCTTTATCATTTTTAGTCATTGACTAGGTAAATACCATTTTGATTAAAGTTTAAAAGCGTCAGCTAAACAGTAAACATTGTTATTGAGCACAAAGAGAGATTAAATATATCTCGTAAATAGGCTTTAAGGGAATTACTCTTGTTCAAACATTTTTTATATGCTCACAATGAATTCAACATGAAAGCTAGGAACTAGTGCAAATATAATTAAAAGTAAAATGAATGTCAGAGGTTGTCCTGTCAGTGAATATAAAGCAGGAATTAACTTAACATACAGTAGTCACAATGATCAAGCTTCTGATTCATGTGGGTAAGAAAAGTCATTTCTTTATCATTTTATATATTAAATAACATTATTCTGTGATATTTGGTAAGTCTGAATTGCACAATTTTTATTTTATTTCATGAATGATCTGATAAGTTTCAGAAAGAAATGTTATGGTTTTATTATGGTGTGAGAAGTACTGGAATAGTATTTCATTATTATACTCTCCTTATTTTCCATAAAAACTATTCTGAAACAGATTAGGCTTTTATATCAGTTGCAAGATACTTTTTGCAAGATTTTTAAGTTTACTACTTATCTCAGTATTACTTTTTTGGAATGCACATCTTGCGGCTTGATTTCTCAATCTTTTTGTTCATTTATTCGTATAGCCTGTGTCATTAATTTAAAGAAAACTAAAATATTTGTTCTTAACTTTGCTACTTAAAATTTACTGTGTATGTTTATAAACAGTGTAATTTTTGAGTGCTTCTTACACTTCTGTTTGTATTACAGGTCTAGTTCTTCTGCTGCAGGCGCAGCTAGGTAGGTTCCAAATATGTCATGAAGTAAAATTGCCATGAAACTCTTAAACAAATATGGGCTTTTAATTGCTACTTTTTAAGTACTGTCAGTGTTTGTTAGACAGATGTCAGGATATTTCTGCTGACTGATCTAAATGAAAATCCCCGGCCATGAAGCAGGAATTAAGCTTTGGACAACACACCGTAGAGTATTTTGTTATACAACTTTTACCTAAAATGTTCATTAATGCTTTATTCGAACTCTCTTCATCAGGCTTGTCTTATCTGTTAACATGTTACTTCACCAACTGGGCTCAGTACAGACCCAACGCTGGAAAGTTTTTTCCATCAAATCTAGACCCGTGCCTGTGTGACCATCTGATCTATGCCTTTGCTGGCATGGAGAACAATGAGATCAAGACCATCGAGTGGGATGACAATGCACTGTATGAACAGTTGCAGGCTCTGAAGATCCAGTCAGTATACTTCATTAAGTCCAAATAATAAATAAAACAACAATCGTGTGTCCCTAAATGAGTTTATATGAATTGAATCTTTCTTCTCACATTCTTAAAAAGAATAATAATCTAAAATGTTATGTTCTGTTCTCCAACAGAAACAGTAATCTGAAGATGCTCCTGTCAGTGGGTGGATGGGATTTTGGTACCCAGAAGTAAGAGATCATCAGAATGCATTGTATACTTGTCATGAAAACTCTTACCTTACCGTCTCTGTTGCTGTTTCTTTTTCTCGTCAGGTTCAGTACAATGGTTTCTACCCCAGGTAACCGCCAGACTTTCATCACATCCGTGATCAAGTTCTTGAGGTTGAACGGGTTTGATGGTCTGGACATCGTCTGGCAATACCCAGGTACCCGTGGCAGCCCTCCTCAGGACAAACAACTCTTCACTCTCCTGACACAGGTGGGACAGAACTTGTTGATGTCAGTATTATATAAATAATAAGCTCTTTATGCTATTACAGCCTTACTAACGATGTACAAACACTCGGTTGTATAAAGAGTATGTCCAGTACAAGGGTCTGAAAAATGTTAAAAACATTGTTCGAATGGTCTTGCAGCTTGTGAAAAATAAACAATAACAAACAGTCCTAAAAGTTCAATACTGTATATACATTATATGTCACATCAGGAAATGATTGCTGCATTTGAAGCAGAAGGCAAAGAAACCAACCGTCCTCGTCTTCTGCTGACCGCTGCTGTTGCCGCCATCAAATCCTTCATTGACTCTGGATATCAGATGGCTGAACTTGGCCGGTATGTAAACACTCAATGAAATATTTTTACTCAGCCTTGTTTCATTCCCAACTCATTTGTTTAGCAAACAATGTTATATTTTGAAGAATGTTGGGAACCGAACAGTGCCGTCAATCGTTCATTTGTATTTTGACACAAAACCAATGCAAATGAATGGGTGCCAATAACAACATTCTTCAAAATATCTGCTTTTGTGTTCTGCGAAAGAAAGCCATACAGGTTTGAAATTACATTTTTGGGTGAACTATCACTTTAAGTCGATACATTCTCTTCCTGTAGGACTCTTGATTATTTCCATGTTATGACTTATGATTACCATGGCTCTTGGGATCAGGTGACGGGGGAGAGCAGCCCCCTGTTCCCTGGTCCATCTGATCATGGTTTTCTCAACTTCAATGTGGTACGTAATCCAATGGCTTGACTTTGGTGAAAACCATGAAAACGTCTCGGTTACGTATGTAACCTCGGTTCCCTGATGGAGGGAACGAGACGTTGTGTTGAGAGACGACTGGGGTTTGATCTTGAGAACCTATCATCTCCGAGAGGAATTTCTAAACGCCAATAGGATTGGCGAATGGCACGCCCACGCCAGTCTCCGCCCCGTACATACGGGTATAAAAGGAAGATGGCGGCGGTCATTCACTCACCTTTGTGCTGAGGAACCTGAGAGAGTGTCTCTCGTCACTGCAGCGGGTCGGCGCAGTGGTGTGGCATGAAGACACAACGTCTCGTTCCCTCCATCAGGGAACCGAGGTTACATACGTAACCGAGACGTTCCCCTTCAGTCGGTCTCTCGACGTTGTGTTGAGAGACGACTGGGGAAGTATCTACACACGCCACGGCACTACGCCGCATTACGATCTAGCGGAGCGACAGTGACTGGCCTAGCGAGTCAAGACTGAGCGCTATCGCGAGATGTAATCTTCCAGTGGATTCAGTATCAGACATACGAAGAAGCTTCTACTGACGGTCATCACGGAAGGTGGCGTTTACCCCTGTAACGAGGTCCCTTCCGGGCCGCACTGGGAAAAAACACTACTCTTCTCTTGAAGAGTGTGTTGCGGAGCCCACATCCTGCCCTTGGGGAGGTACATGTGGAGGTATAAGGCATGGTCTACCCATAGGGAGAGCGCATGCAGGAAAGTGTCAACCCGATTCCGGGGACAGTAAACCCGGTGGAGAGCCACCGGTGGGGAGATCACCAATTCGCCAGAGGGGAATACGTGAAAATCTACATACGGGACTACCTATAAGGGAGTCACTACGTATGGGGCACTAGTCCAAGTATAGGGGTTCGCCTGAATAGGGGTAACTCTACCAGTACTGGACCTGGTTCCAACAGATCGCTCCGCCCGATCTATTACCCATGTGCTTAGTGATGGATGGAATGCCTATGCTTCACCCTATGGGGGAATTGCAGGGAGGCAGTTAGCGCACGTTACTCACCTGAAAGGGGGAGAAGGCGCTTTCGCAGGCGTACGTCCAGGCCAGATGCCGGCCCCTATCCCAGCAGGACACGGGCTGACACCTGTTCCACTCAGAGGTTGCAAAACCCCATGAAGGTACTGGGCGTAGCCCAACCCGCAGCACTGCATATGCCTGCCAGAGTGGCGCCCTCGGTCAATGTCCACGAGGGGGCCACGCTCCGTGAGGAGTGGGCTCACACTACAAGTAGGCATTGACCGGAGGATTGGTACGCCAAATGGCATTCACAATCCAGCGCGCCAATCTGTTAGAGACAGTCCTCCCCTGGGCTGTCTCTGAAACAGACAACGGCTGCTCAGAGCTCTAAGGGCTCTGTGTGCGGTCATGAACAACGCGGTATAGCGTAGGACACAGCACGTAGAGGTTGGGTCTTTCTCCCGGAGGGGAGCGCCTGCAGGCTCACCATCTGACGGAGAATGATGGGAACCTTGGGCATGTAACTGGGCCTGGGTCTCAGGAACACGTGAGAGTTACCAGGGCCAATTCTAGGGACCCCGAGGACACGGAAGCCTGAAGGTTCCTCATCCTCTTGATGAGTGAGCGCCGTCGGGAGCGCAGTCTTCATCGTTACCGAGGAAGAGAGGCGTCTCCGAGGGGCTCGAACCCTCAAGAGGGTGTGCGAGGTGGAATTATCCTCCTCGCACCTAGAGGAACCTAGTGACCAGGTCGAGCTGACCGAGAAACTTACCCTCCACATGTCGTGCTGAGCGGCTAAGCGGCTACACACACACAATGTGGATGAGGAGAGGTTACTCTCTAGTCTCTGATGTAAAAATGTCAACACTAACCTGATCGGCAACTCCATGGGTTTCTCTCCTTGGGAGGAACACCAGGATGAGAAGAGACGCCACTTGTAAGCCATAAGCTGCATGCGGGGGCTCTAGCCAGCCGGATGGCCCTATGGCCCATCGGCGGCAAGCCGCTCAAACTCTCCTCGTCCCGTCAGGACCAGGCATGGAGGATCCAGAGGCCTGGAAAGGGGGCCACACCATGCCCTTCCCCTGCGGGAGATCGTCAGGGGAATCGGTCAGGGGGGGCTGTCATCAGAGCCATCAGGTCTGGGAACCAAGTCTGGTTGGGCCAGGACGGCGCAACTCGCAAGACTTGGTGCCACTCCTCCCTGACCCTGCACAGGTCTGTGCAGGGAGGCTCACTGGGGGGGGTATTCCTCTTGTCTCGCGGTCAGCTGTGCGCTAGGGCGTCCCTGCCGAGGGAACCCTCGGTCAGGGAGGCCCAAGCGAGGATGGGTGGGGTTCAGGCAGTGACCTGCCGAACCGCTCCCATCAAGCCGAACTGCGCGGAGATGGAGTCGCCATTCTCCACGGGGAGTTTCCTGCCGAGAGAGCGCATAGGCTGTCCGGTACAGGTTCTCCAGCATGAATGTGCTTGCAGAGACTTGTTGACTCCATAGGGGGAGGCGTCGGGCGGGTTGCGACTTTCGCCGTGAGCGTGTGCCGCCTCGAATAAGTACGCCACGGCAAAAAATGTGCTGTCCGACCGGACTAGCACGTATGTCCTGCACTAGGGGCAAAGCCTCCTCAGTGCCAGAGGACAGTCGACAACTCCAGGCAGTATGTGCCGTCACAGTTGGGACCCGTCCCAGTCCGCTACTGCGTGCCCGTTGCACACTGCCCCTCATCCCTTCAGGGAGGCGTCAGCCGTGCCACGACGCGCCTCGACCTGCCCGAGCGGAACCCCTGCTCGGAAGGGTCAAATCTGACCAGGAATGAGGGTACACCAGCACTGAGGCGTAACCGTCATCCGCCTAGCGTTGGGGTGCTACGCCGTTCCCCGGAACCCGACTCTGAAGCCAGTGCTGAAGCGATCTTACGGACATCAACCCGAGCGGGATACCCCTGCCGAGGATGTCACATGCCCCAGGAGCCTCCGAAGTGTTTTCGGTGGGACCGCTGGACCCTACCTGATCCGTGTCAGGTAGTGCAGCACTAACTGTGCGCGCTCGCAGTGAGACGCTGGTATCCAAACAGAGTCTAGTTCCATACCGAGAGAAGAGGTGCTCAGCGTTGGGTGAGCAGGCTCTTATCCCAGTTGACCTGAGGCCCGAGACGGTCTAGGTGCCGAAGCACGAGGTCCCTCGCGTACCCAACATCTCACGAGTGTGCCCAAGGCAACAGTCGCCGAGACAGCTGAGCCTTCGCACGCCTGTACCCAGAGGGGACAAGGCGGCCTCACTGAGTTTATACAAACCCGAGGAGGCAGGGCCAGACCGAAGGGTTGGATGCTGTATTGCCACGCTCCCCTCGAGCACGAACCGCATAACGGCCGGTGCGAGGGAGGATGACACACGCATCCTTCAGGTCGATTGCCACGAACCAATCCTGGTGACGAATTGAAGCCAAGATGTGCACCTGCGTCAAGATCCTAAACTGCAGCCGGAGGTGCCTGTTAGGAGATGCAGATCCAAGATGGGGCGCTGCCCCGCCCCCCCTCTTTTTCAGGCACTATGAAGTATGGGAGTAACCCCAAGGACATCTCGGTTATCAGGACGGAATCGACCACATGTTCGCCGCGGGGCGGCGACCTCCTCCCGAAGTGCGGGGGCATTCCCTCCTCGCACCGAGGTGAACGGAATGCCCCGGGACTTCGGTGGGCGCATGGCGAACTGGATCGTATAACCGGGATGGATCGTCCTCTCCAGCCACCGAGACGGGCTGATGCACCGTGACAACAGGGTCAGAGAGGCGATCTCCTTCACCATACCTGGGAGGGCTGGTTCGATGGCTGATAGAACGGTCACCTCGCACCATGGGGGAGGTTGACGGTTCTAATGACTTACCTGCTTTAAGGCGCTGGTCGACCAACGTCACGTGGAGGTTGTGTTCGGCCGCGCTATCCATCCTCACCACCGTCTGCTTGAGGGTGCTGTGGAGGAAGGGAACCCAGGGAAGACAACTCTCTTAATGAGGAGGTGGGTGCTGGGCCTTGGAAAAGGCCCAGACTGATGGAGACGCGGCAGGTAGCGTCTCGTCCCGACCCCGCGAAGAATGGCAGAGTCGGACCCGATGTTTCCCCCGGGTTCGTCCCGTCAGGGCCGCTTGGGTCCTCCCTTGCGGCTGCTGACGGGGGGGTTCTCCTCCGTGTTGGTCTGCGTCTCGGGGGGCTGCCCTCTGGGAGAGCCCTGCGCCGGAGGCACCACTGGAGGGGCGGGGCTGTCGGGAAGCAGGCTGCGCTCGGGGACGTGACGACCTGTGGGTGGTCATGCCGCGGCGAGGCAATATCTGCGGTATTGCCCTAGTCTGCTTCTGCACCGCGGAGAACTAATGACGTCCTCCACGGTGTCTCCAAACAGCCCGGCTTGCGAGATAGGCGTGTCCAGAAGGCGGACCTTCTGAACGTACCCATCTGTGCAAGGCTTAGCCACAGATGCCTTCCTTAGGCCACCATAGTGGGCATCGTCCGACCCAGTGCTCCTGCCGTGGCCTTCGTCGCACGGGGCGCGAGGTCTGTGGCAGTGTGCAACTCACTCATGCGAGTGGGGTCAGGCTTCCCTTCATCCAGGTCCTTCAGGGCTCTAGCCCGAAAGACCTGGAGGATCGCCGTAGCGCGGAGAGCGGAAGCAGTCTGTCCAGCAGCGTTATAAGCCCTCGACCCGAATATCGAGGAGAGCCTACACGCTCTGGACGGGAGTCTAGGTCGACGCCCCCCAGGTGGCAGCCGTCTGCGGGCACCGTTGCACCGCTACAGCACGCTCCACCCGTGGGCTGTCAACATAGGCTCGGGCTGCTCCGCCCTCCAGGGAAGTCACAGCTGTAGAGCTCACAAGTGTGGAACGCACCGAAAGGGGCGCATTCCACGACCTCGTGAGTTCCTCATGCACCTCCGGGAGAACGTCACCTGGGTGGTTCACGGTTTTTCACCACGCCCCGCCCCCAGAAACCGTTCGTTCAGCCGCGAGCGCTTCAGGGAGGGCGTGACGCACCTCAACCCGATGCTCGCGGCCGCCCGGGTTAGCACGGCCGACATCTCCGCGTCGGTTCCCATCACGAGCTCTACCGCTTGTGGGCGGGAGCTCGGAGAGATCGTCCGCGTCAGATGCCAGTAGGCAGCTGTCCGATGCCGCGACAGAGATTTCGTCCTCATCCCGTTTACGAGCCTTCCCGCTATGGAACGGTCAACCGCCGTCCATCGGGGACGCACCAGGTGCGCGAACTGGGGTATGGGCGGTCCGCCGAGCCGGAGCTGGCGGAGCGACATCCATAGAGATCCCCATATCACCCCCGCTGCTCGTCGAGGCGGTCGACTTCGCCGAAGCGGCAGTCAGACTCGCCTGACAAGCGAGCGGGTTGGCGGCAACAGTCCCGAAGAACGTCGCCAGCCGTGACCGCAACACCTTGATAGACATGTCCTCGCAGACAGAACATATCATATCAACGAAACCGGCTTCAGCATGCTTGTTGCCCAAACATGTGATGCGGGTTTCATAGCCGTCTGACTCGGGGATGAGTCTGCCGCACCTAAGGACACAGCTGCGAGACATGCTCAGCAGCTGGAGAAATATGCTCTTTTAGAATAGGCTCTGTGGTAAACTGCCGAATGTCGAGTGGAAGGCCGTCACGAGAAGGGATCCGCTGCTTCCGCGTCGCGCCGGCAGGAGAAGAAACACTCTCGAAGAAAATAACATGCAACATAAATTGCACTAGTTCCGAAGAACAAAAGGTGAGTGAATGACCGCCGCCATCTTCCTTTTATACCCGTATGTACGGGGCGGAGACTGGCGTGGGCGTGCCATTCGCCAATCCTATTGGCGTTTAGAAATTCCTCTCGGAGATGATAGGTTCTCAAGATCAAACCCCAGTCGTCTCTCAACACAACGTCGAGAGACCGACTGAAGGGGAACCAGTGTTGTCCAAATCTGTGATATTTGTTTTTTAATGTTGTAAGAACTTTTCAATGAACTACTGGAAGAGTAATGGAGTCCCTGCTGAAAAGCTTCTCGTCGGTTTTCCCACCTATGGACGGACTTTCATGTTGGCAAACCCAACCAACACTAGTGTTGGAGCTCCTGCTAGTGGACCTGGGCCTGCTGGACCTTTCACAGAAGAGGCTGGATTCCTGGCGTATTATGAAGTAAGACTTTAAATATTTGTTTAGATCATCCTAATAGGGTACCATGCAGTACAATAACTTCTATTTCCATCAGATCTGTTCTTTCCTGGCAAGTGGAGGTAGTCAGGCATGGGATACTCCTCAGATGGTTCCCTTTGCATATAACAGCCAAAGTGTTTGGGTTGGTTATGATAACATGAAGAGCTACCTGGCGAAGGTAAGGTTTAGTCTCATGTTTTGGCTGCCCATCCTACTGACTTGTCTAAGACAGTTTTCTACCCAGGCTCTTCTATTGGAGTATATAGTGTTGTGTGATTTATACACTCAAAAATGTTTTTGCTGCTTGTTCAATTTACTTAACTTGCTTAAGTTAAATCGACACAACTTTTGGAATATTTGGTCACAACATGATTTTTTAATGTTTAGTCATATAACTGAATCCATTCATGTTGGGACAACATAAAGGAGTTGTGTTGTGTTAACATAACATAGTTATAATTGGACAGAGGACTTATATTTCCCAGGTTAGGTCCTAATTATTTCTTTCTAATGAGTTCTATTATCTTAATATCTTCTTATTGAAATTAAATAAAATGATGTCTAATTAAATTAAAACATTTATAAAAATAAAAAAATGTTGAACATGTCATTTTATTTTAGTGTAGGTAAGACACAAATTAATTAAATCAAGACTACTAAAAAAATGAAGTTCATACAACAAGATTATAATGAATCGTTTCAAACAATCTATATTTTGTTGGAGAAATGTAATTAAATTTCGTAGAAAAGTTTTCCTTAATTTAATTAAGTTTGTTAAACAACTTTGTTTTTCGTGTTGTAAGCCACGTTAAAAATCTCTGATTCAGATTTAAACATTATGGGCCGGTTTCCCAGACAGAGTTTCAGCTTAGTCCCAGACTAATTCAAAAGTTAGGGGCATTTTGATAGAGAAAACAACTTACACTTGCATATCTTAAAATATATCAGTGTGATTGTTTTGTCTCAAGATGCAAACTGTAGTGTTTGTTTCTAAAGTATGTTTTTAAAATGCCTTAAATATCCTAACTTGACTAAGGCCTAGTCCTGGTTTAGGCTATCCCTGTCCAGGAAACTGCCCCTTAATGTTAAACAAATGTGTCATTTTATTAAGTAAATAATGCATTTGTAATTCATTTGTTGTAAAAAAAATGAATAGTGAGGATTCTAATATATTTGTAGGTCATATATGAAATAAGCACTTTAGTGACATTCACCTCATTGATAAGATCAGATTTCCAATAAAGCGAAAGATGCCAAGATGCTTAAATGCCATACTCACACAGTGCTTACATACAGATAAACAAATCTTTCTGAAAACATTACAGATACAGTGGTTGACACAAAATAACTTCGGAGGTGCCATGGTATGGACAATAGACCTAGATGATTTTACTGGCAGCTTCTGTAATTTTGGAAGATATCCCCTGATCAACACACTAAAAAGAGGCCTAGGAATTGGGAACCCTGGTAAGAACTAGAAACATGAAAGTCATCTGATGGTTAAACATCCTGAAGGGTTGTTTTTCCACTGTCTGTAAATATATATGTGGTTGTCTTTCTATAACAATTACATCCAAGTCATATATCGCTGCAGTCCTTCCAAAACCCCAGATGTCCAAATTTCTCTTTAATACTTTTTATTGGTAAGATATTTGCAAAATCCAGTGACAAACATAAAGTGTGACTTATAATAATGATTTATGGCAAAAAAAATCACAAAATATGGAGAATTGAGGTTTCAGAAGGACAGCAGCGACAAAAAGTCATTTTTGTGATTTACTGTTTCACTGCATCAAAAAGTAACAGAAGTACCTTCTGTTTGCACTTTGTCATATGGATCCTATAAAATGTTTCTCACACCACTGTCTTTTACAACTCCAGCTTGCAACAGTTGTTCTGGCCCCCTGCCATTCACCCAGTAAACTTCTACACCTCAGCCTGATGCTGGTAAAACATGAAGCTCAGAATAAAGCACAGATGGGAATTTTTGTGCTTATAAAGTCAACAGTCTGTATTTACAAAAAACAACAACAAGATAAATTCTACACCTGCAAATTATAATAAAATATATGTCCAGTAATTTTGTGTGTTATAGTTTTTTGGGGGAGGCGGTTAATCTAACATTTCACATAACAAAGTCTACAATATCTGCAGTCTCCAATGCTAAACGATTGCTGAACGTCTGATTTAAAACTAATTTGCTTTAATTTCACTTAAGCTTTTAAGCTTCTTTCTTTTTTTGTCAACTGAACTTATTTTCAGCTTAATAAATCATACATTTTAGTCATAAGCATACAATATATATGTGAATGAATATAGTGAAATAAATAATCTACATTATGACTTTTACATTGCATTGTGCAATAAGAGCAATACAAGCACCTAAAAAGTTAATTGTAAACATACAAAAATCTTGCAAAAGGTAGGAAAACATATCTACAAAACAAATACTATAAGACACGAGGAACAACTAAAGATATGGTTGCTCATCCAAAAACATTGAAATGCTAAAAAATATAACAGTAAAATGTTCAGATGTTGTGCTATTTTTTTCATATGCAAATAATATATATGCTTTATCATTGCACATAGTTTCACAAGAAAAAAAAATTATAAAATTTTCTGTGATCAAAATTCTGCAAATCCATTAAAATTATAACCTAGTATCACACTTATTTGAGATGACAAATATATTTGGATCAGGCACGACTCTCGTACCATAATGTTCCTTTTCTGTGATGCTCCAAGTAAGGACCCCAGTCTTCTGTGGGCGAGCAGGCTGATTTGACACGCTGTATAATAAAAGCCATAGAATCATTACAAAATTACTGAAAAATACAACACGACTATATAATATACATGTTTCTATCATTCTTGCAAAAAAAAAGTTTGATTTGCAGATAAATGTAAATGCTGTACCTGCCAGAGGTGTCCGTTAGCTTTGTACACTCTCCAGACTGCCAGTAAAGGGATCCATATGAGGCAAAATGCAGACATGCACCAGCCCAGGGAAATGCCCCATTGTGGGTATGGAACTGAGTCATATGTGGGGGGCGTAAAAGTATATAGAGACCATCCAAGTATGATCTAATGAAAATCATAGTAAAAATAATGTAAGAAATGTATTTGTATGTATATGATTAACATAACATTCGAAAATAAATGATAATGTGCATACAATTAGAACCACTGGGGTTATAAAAAACCAGCAAGCTCTCCACCATAACCAGAAGAGGGCGCTCTTGGTCCCGATCATCATCTCAATGTCTTTGATGAAACGATTACCACCTGAAATTTTCAGTTTAGATATTAAGAGTTAGAAATGTATCAAGCAAAAAAAATAAAGATACAGAAGCACATCATATTTTACTAATATATATTTACCATATAGCAAGGCTAGACCTATGACTTCCAGCAGTCCTGCAACTAGTAAAATCCATCCAGCACAAAATGTGTCGATCAGACTCACCCAGTATATTCCTGCCTATGAAACAAAATTTAAGCATGTGTTTCTGTTTTCAGTATGGACACTACTATGGAGAATCGATCCTTAATGTAATTTCTTCCATGACTGTAAGAACCTTTGTAAAGTTGATTCGAAGTTCATTCCACATGCCCTTACATCTTTTTAAGGTGTTCAAGATTTTCTCAGTAAATATTAACCTGTGTTCTTAATCAGTGCTGCTCAAGATTCTTTACTTACGCCAGTGACACACGGCAGGCCGAGCAGAAAGAGAAGAATGCAGACTGCTGTGGTAACAAGACCTCGTCTGGACTTCAAAACTTTGGGATAGGCATCCTGAAGGCAGGTGGTGATAACTTCTGTGAACAGATCATTATTCATATCAAATATTTGAGCACTTGTGCTAATATTCACAGGGAAGAAAACAACTATTGTGACTGTCTTGTTAAGCTTTACATTTGCTCTTTTTACTGTGGTTTGACCAATTTTCCTTAACTGCAACTGTGTAGCATGTGAATGGCATGCAACGCAGTTTCTCATTCAGTGTTCAAAACATTGTTGATCACTCAACAGTCTTACCTATTCCTGCAAACTGAGAGTCCAGGCCAAGAGTTATAAGCATGAAGAAGAACAGGATTGACCACAGGGGTGATATAGGCAGTTTAGAGAGACCATCAGGGTATGCAATGAAAGCCAATGCAAAGCCTGAAAAACATTTTTGGGCATAGATTTTTCCATAATTGACAAAAAATCAAAAAAGAAATTCACAACTTATGTAAACACCAATATGATTAGTTGTTTTGAAGTTAATATGATATTAAAATTGATTATTATTTCATTTTATTATGATTTGTTTTCTTACTGCACACATTCTTGGCCTTTTGTGAACAATTCATTGGTGCATTTCATTTCAAAGAAAAACTGTAAGAATTTGGTCCACCTCTAAAAACTTTGTTTTTAAACCCTCTTATGTAGTTCAGCCCCTCCAATCTAACTACATAAAGACTACATCCAGCTCTCTTCTCATTGTTACAAATATCGTTCCATACTGACTTTAAATCACAACCCATTTCAGATTTTACCCTCATCTGCAACTTCTGACACCGGTTTCTGATAGACGTGTGCCATGTGTCCGAGGATGGAGAAGATTGCAAAGCCAGCAAACACGCTGGTGCCACAGTTTGTAACGCACACTATAATGGAATCTTGATAGCAGTTGTTGTTGAATTTATTGTAGGATGACATAGCCATTAAACCGCCCCAGGCAATGGAGAGAGAAAAGAATATCTGAGTAGCTGCGTCCTTCCAAACCTGTAGTTGAAAAGGGGACTAAATTAGCTCAGTGATAATATTCACACAAACTATTATCAGTGAATATGAACATTGAAGTTTAACTGAACCTCAGCCTCGCCCAGTTTAGTGAAGTTGGACTGGGAACCGATGTAGTACTCGATGCCACTTCTCGCTCCCTCTAGTGTGGCACCGCGAATCAGCAGAATCAAAAGGACGACGTAAGGGAAGGTAGCTGTGAAATAAACAACCTGAAATACACGATTGATCAGACATAGACGTCTGTGAATATTAAACTGGGATGCCAGATAGGATTTTAACATGAGACAGGACACACTTTATATTTAAGGTAGCATTTTTGTCTTTAGTGAAACATTCACTGTAAATCATAGAAACATTACTGAAGTGAAACACTAACCTTCCCAGAGGACTTGATGCCTTTGAAGAGAGCTGCACCGACTATTATCCAAGCCAGCAGTAGACAGAGGGCCAGATGCCAGACGATGGGCCCCGTCTCATCCATACTGCTTGTGCGCTGAAGAGCCACTTTACTGAGAAAAGATCAACCACAAACATGTTTAACAAATACATGGAAAACACAAACATACCAATTAAAGAATTAAAGATCAAAACAAACAACATAAATTAGTTTCAAAAACACACTGCCAGAATATAAAAACACAATGCAATGTGCCTTGTAATAAAAGCATAAGTATGCAGATAAATAATCTGACATTATATAATAAATTATTTTCTCATTGGAAGGTAATTTGGTATCTGATATAACAAATGTCAACTTACTTCCAATATTGCTCACTAGGGCTCTGCCCTGGCACAAAGCCATCCTGGCATGTTTGATTCTCAGCAGTCACATTCAGTGAAACAACGCTAACGTTGTAAACAGTAGAATTACAACATCCTATTAGGATCAGATAAACAATTTATCATTTGGACATTTATGCAATTTTGCAATACTTCCATTCTATAAGGAACTAGTTGATCTAACAATTTTAAGTCTTGTCATTAAGCATAGGAAGTTTCCATTATGAAAAGTTTTACATTGTTTACAGTGAAAGGAAGAATTCCCTTCAAAACCAGTTCTGCTGGAAAGATCCAAAATCATTTCACTGTGTGAGCAAAACGCCCTGCAACCTATGACTCTACATAACAAACCTATGTCAGTTGCATTGCAGCTCATCTCTGAAGATCCACTCCAGGGAAGTGGATATTGAAAAGATGCAAAAAGGTAATAGATGCTGTATGCAATGATGACATTATAGTAGATTGACAAAAATGTGCTGACCAGCATCATTGTGATACCAACACCTAAAAATCAATAAAATACACAGTAAGACAAGCATAATATTTCAATTGTTTAGTTTGAAGCTAAAGTAATTCAAAACAGACTACAAACTCTGTTAAACAATAATGTTTCCCGAGGACATACTCAAGTGTGCAGTCTGCATAATAACTAGATATGTGTCTGCAGAATGTTTTGAGTGTGTCTCAAGGTCACTTTGGTACTTCGGCAAATTAGCCTTGAGACATTTGCTGCCACCTCAACGTGTGTCTGAATACTTCATTTCCTTTTAGTTGCAACTTTCGCAACTATTGAACTGATAGTTTACCTTGTAGTATAGGCACAGCTCTCCAGGCATTGATGGGACCTTGGCTGCAAAACTGTCCAAATGAGCTTTCCAAGAAGAATAGAGGAAGGCCAGCAACAACCAACATGATGGTGTAGGGAATGAGGAAAGCCCCTTTTTTCGTTAGAAATATGTAGCGTCAACAACAGAGGTATATTATTATATAAGGTAACAGAATAATGAGAAGAGATCATTGGAGGCATATTTTGCATGTCACAGTGCAAAATATTTCTATCAAGATATAAGATTTGTCAAGTATTATTATCTAAGGCTTGTTTTAGTAGAAAACTCAAAAATCATTTAAATCTTTACACATTTAATATTAAGGTTTTCTTTTCAGAAACAAATACTTTTTTTGTAAGATATGTTCTTAAAACAAAAAAATAATATTAAAAAAATAAGGTAAGAAAAAAACTGCCTTTAAAATAAGTTTATGTTTATATTGTTCACATCCCATTGTTAAATAAGTCAAGAAACACTTTTACCAATTTATGAAAAATACAAAAATACAACTCCAAGTGAACGATAGAGCAAGGTTAAAGGACTATTACCTCCTCCATGTTTGTATGCCAAGTAGGGAAATCTCCACACATTGCCAAGACCTACTGCATAACCAATCATAGACAGCATATATTCTCTTTTACTGCTCCAATTCCCTCTGTCAGTGTTTTCATCTTCTGTTCCAACATGAGAGTCTTTCCTCGTAGGTTCATTCTTTGTCTGCAAAAAAAAGAAATAAAAATCAATCTTGGGTTAGTAAATTAATCCTTAATAATGCATGTTCTCACTATTGTAAAATAAATGTGAGGTAATATGAATTAAACCACTATTATTATTACCTGGTCGCGTGCAGATGAGTTTTTACATAGTATGTCTGTAATGTCACTTAAGTTGCATTTCCTCATTCTTCAGGTCTGAAGTGCAGCAGGTAAAGTGATGAATTCACCTGAACAAGAGAACTTGAACTGCACTGGCTGATGTGGTCTTATATACTGTATGTCACAGACTCCCCGCCTCAGTCAACCGACCAAACCCTCACAACCCTCCCCAAACCATACACCATGACAAAACATCACATTTAGAGTGTTCGTACAGTAAACATTGCTACTAAACTACACTTAATGTTAGTTTGTTTGATTAGTTCAAATTTGATTTGGTTAAAAGTAAATTTACCTCCACAGTTTAGTGTATACAGTATCTCGAAAGCTTATTCACAGCTGGTCATGCTGTATTTTTATACAATTTTTCACGTTTATCTAAGTTTTCCCTGTTAGTGTTTATTTTTTTATATGATGGATCTAGACAATTATACAGCTTGTTCATATAAGCTTAAACTCTCACACTTTTGATGCTTGGGAGTGACCCAAAAAGGCTAAAAAAAGACACCGTCAGTCTGTCATGACAACCCAGTATGATATAAAACATGAGACATATTGATTCATCCAAAGCATTTCCAGATTACTTTATCAGTAAATACCTATTTAGCGAAGTAACAAAAAAATGTCATAGGAATGTGTTTCCTAATAGGACATGATAGAAGTGCACATTTATGGTTAAATCAAAGTTCAATTCATAGTAGTAATAAAACATTGTTTTCAAAATATTTTTGAATATGTTCATCATGTGCCACTGATCAAGTTATTAAAGCGCCATACAATTCACACATTCTGCTGTTTAGTTGATCAATCAAAATGGTGGAACCTTATGCTTCTGTTGATGTGCAAGGCTCTTGATACGTTATAGGAGTAAAAAAGCGAAATATCAGGACACAAGAAATGGACAAAAGATTCTAATCACTTCCCTGTTTTTTTAGCTGCTGAAGTGTAGATTCCAAACCCTTATTGACATTCCACAGACTTGTCTAGCCGTACACAGAGTGATGGAGAGCAAACATGAGAGCTTTGAGCACAACAGGCAACATTAACTATTAACTTAACAGATTGATTTAAACACCTATAAATCGCAAATAAGGGAACTAAAATAAAAAGCAAAAATCCCAACCTCAACACCTGTGCTGAATTTAGACTTCTAAGTGGTTGCTAATGTACTAACCAGCAGATTATAATAGTTTACTAGCACACATGAGGCTTTTGTAAGTATAGGTCAGGGGATGTGTACCACAACATGATGTTATTGGCCAAAACTATCGGGACTGTCATTAAAGTGCTTATCAGGTAATTACAGGTAAAAAACAAGAACATCTTCAACGGCCGTGTCTATTTGATCACACTGAATGTATGAAAGAGCTGAAACAGATAATGCTTTATTCATGTTTCAGATGAGTTCATTTGACATCTGCATTTTAATTCCAATGATTCAGTGAGTTACATAAATTAGGGTGACCATATGAGCCATTTCTCCCCGACGCGTCCTTGCCAGGATTCGGATGCGTCTTCTGGGTGTTGCATTTTGTCGACCGCATAAGTCATCGAGGTTTATTATTTCAGGTTTTATTTTATAAAGGCAGCCGTTATATTTCAAGGTAAGAATGACTACAATGAACTACAATGATTATATGTCTTAAGCAATGCTAAATGTTAATTTAATAATGCTTTTTTTTACTGAAATGTGAGAACCTCGATGACGCATGCGGTTGACAAATGGCTCATATGGTCACCCTACATAAATAATCTCTCATGAAAAGATTGTTTGGGCTAAAAATATGATATCTTTCTCAAGTGTATTGTAATATGTTTGATATTTTCTGTTAAGGTAACTATCAAGTCTACTTGGCAGTCACCTACTTAAAGAAAAAAAAAATGAATTACATTTTGAAAATTGTTCCTAATGCAAGTCCTCATTACCTTTTATAGAAAGTACCAACAGCACCCTTAAAGGGATATTTTTGACCATTGGTGCATGAAACAAAAGGAGATCATGAAAGGCAAGCATTTTAACGACACTATTTCAGTTTTTTGGTAAGCCTGCACATACTGGGTGCATAAATAACTGGGTGACGCTGCAGCAGTTGTTACAGAAAATGATGCCCGACGATGCTCATGCTACTCTATACGCGATAGTGTTCCGGGGTGGCAATTGCGCACTCTGTTCGCCGGTGCATTATACTTTCTGCTGATATCTCCCCCCCAACACACTTTTAAAACCACTGTGTAGTCTTTAATAAAACGAGCATATGTGTTATCATTAACATAACTGTAAGGGGATTGTTGTCATATTAAATTGTATCTACGTAACTAGCCAACTTCACAAACGTTAGTTTGAGAAAGGGAGAGATCATTTATACAACAATGTTTATAATAGATGTTAATAGATGATAAAAAAACGAGAACTCCTGGCCAGCCTTGTGAAAGTCTAGAGACACTATCGGCAATCTATAAGTGCAACGGGTGCTTGATAAAACTGCACAAATGTTCATTGTCAATTATTATAGTTAACTATCAATGTCAATAATAGGCTTAACTTGCACTCCTACGTGTGAAAACTAGGCTTAAAATCTAGTTGTATATTTAGTGAAGAGCCTAAGAGTTTGATTTGATAGTTGGTTGCCCTGCTGAAAAAATAATAGAACCCTGCCCAAAACACCATAGATGCAGATGGGAATCGATAGGACACCCAATAATTGTTTTATTTTGTAAGAGAAAAAAACGCGGGTACATAATGGCATTTTACTGGACACCACTAGAATTATTGTAATACTATTTTTTAGCAGGGTTTGTGTAGAAATAGTATATCACAAATAAATGACTTTATTATCACATGGATCACAAATGTGCAGTGAAAATTGCCAGCTGATAAAACCTGTGCTTAAGGGATTGTATACATATACCATTTTAGGCTTAATGTAACTCTAAACTGACTGATTTAGACAGTGATTAACAAAACCGATCTGGGACACCACTGCACCCAGCGTTTGTTTCCACAGTAGATTATTGAGATCATGAAGGGGTGGATACTGTATTACCAATAAAGGGAGTGAAGCTGGTAAAGTCAGTGTCACTTGTCGTTTACATTTCAACTCCTGCGGGATGACACACTTAATACGCAGTTATGAGTTGTTAACATAATTGTTCACATGTCACACTAGGATTTCATAATCACACTGTCACAAGTCGCTTAAACATGTTTCCCCATGTGATGTATAATGTATAAATAACTGCAGGCTGTTAAAACACATGACTGTTTTCTTAGGAAACTTGCAAATTGTTGCATTAATAGCTTTCCTGTAGCTCAGTGGTTACAGCATGGCGCTAACAACGCCAAGGTCGTGGGTTAGATCCCAGGGGATTGTACATGCTTAGAAACAAAAATGTATAGGATAATGCAATGTATTGATAAAAGCGTCTGCCAAATGCATAAATGTAAATGTAACCGATTGATGTCATCATTTTGATTACACTTTTAAACTGCAAACCTTTTTATGAAGGTTATTTCTTTAGCTCCTTCTTCTCAGAAAAATGTTCTTCAAGCAAGAATATATCAGCAGCACATATTTGAAGCATGTGCTGATTTTTCAGGACACATTGAGATAAAATTTTGATGAAATAATTGTTTAATTTAGGAGATGGAGGAACCATACATGTTCACAGAAAGGCATTTTAGAAAATAAAATATGTTAGCTTTATTGAGGCATATGAAAGAATTTCGGGTATATTTAAACACCTGGACGTTAGGCTTTTAACATACAACATGCAATAAACTGATTACAAAAAACAATTCAGTGTTTATCTTTTTCACATGTTTAAAATAGAGATTACACATTTTAAACTGCATAAGTTTTAAAACAATGAGAAGCAGAAAATGCCTTGCTTTTTCTAATGATCATAACATTATAGAATCAGTTAGTCAAGTAAAAACCTGTGTTCAGTTCCTACTTCTGCTTCATAGGTAGAATAAATACTCACACTTTAAACACCCACAGTAAATCAAATGTAAAGCAGACTGCAATTTTCATTGTAGTGCTTGTTGTCTTAGTTATAAACTTACACATAAAATAAAGCAAAAAATCATGAAAGGCTAAGATGAAAATAAGCAGGCTTTGCATACCTTTACAGTGGATTTCAATTTCCTATAAAGCTCTAAATCTCTCATTTTTTTTCATTTTTTCCCATTTTAGAATTTGTGTGTCTCTTCGAAGTCCACAGGAAATTACATTCCTCTTATACAACATCCTGAATCCCTCTAAATTCACGTTAAAAAGAAACCTCAAAGCAATGTCATGCCACTTCGAGATATTAAATGATGGAGGAACACAATAGACCCCCTTCTGGATGACAAGTGACATTACAGGGCAATATCAGAAGCAAGGCGAAGGCACAGGGCAGCTTCAGTGGGCATGTCTCCAGCACTGATTTCATTTCCCTCCAGCCGCAAAACTTTCAGTTTGGAAAAGTTCATAATGTCCACCACACTGCAGAAACTGCCCAATGTAAACTCTGAAAAATAAAAAATACATTTCACAAGTTCATACACAATTTTAAACATTTTTGTTAGGGGCCACTCATTTGAAGTTAAGAGTATTTTCTGCAAATGTTCCTTATACCTTCTTGTTTTAAACATTCGTTTTAATACATTTTTGTTACATTTTGCTCAGTATACGTTATTGTGTCAGCTTGTAAAGTAATTCTTCTAAAAATCTTTATCTTTTAATGCGGAGGTGGACCATGCTTAAGCATTTTACTCTCAGGAAGTGTTTGTCCTTTGGACATATTTTTACTGTAATAAATAATAAAGCATTTATCATCATTTCTACTACATAACATTTCTGAAATGCATGTTGTTTATAACCTTTAATACTTATGCACAGTAAAAAAAATACTTTTTAATACAAAATACAAGAACAAGCAAAAATATGAATCTTAAGTTAGTATTTTTTTTATATTTTAAAACGTAAAATAAATGATTTACGAAATATAGAACCATGGTATACGCTTTATAAGTAAAACATTTCCAAGGCAAATACACTTATAAAGTACAGATACCTGAAGGAGCCACATGGCGAAATCCATGTAAGGGGACCCGTAGCGTATGTAGATAAAAATAGTAATAAAAACATAACGCTTCATCTTCTAAGGTCTTTATACACCTCTGAAGACAGTTTTGCATATTATATTGCATTTCTAGATCCTCCTAAAAAATACACATTGAACCTTTAACAAATGAAGTTAAATGAATCCCTTCTGACACATGTGTGTTAAACAGCCTAAATATCTTCAAAGTCAAACTGTACCTTTGATCTGATTTGCCTGGAGATAGAGATGCTGCAGACTGCTACTAACAACAGGAATCCTCTCCAGCTTGTTAAAAGACAAATCGAGCTCCACCAGACCGCTGATGTTAAAGGTGTTTTGGGGGATGCCTTTGTCTGTGAGCGCATTGTGAGAGAACCGGACGTACTGCAGGTTGATGAATTGGCTGAGAAAGTCAGCAGGGATTGCGTCGATTGAGTTTGACTCCAGGTAGAGTTGGTGAAGCATCTCCGGAAGACCATCTGGAACCTTCTTCAGCTGATTACTGCTCACGTCCAGCAGAGTTAAAGACTTGAGGCCTTTCAAGCTCCCGCTGATTTCCTGCAGGCCGTTGTAATGAAGCAGAAGAATGGTCAAATTCTCCATCCCCTCAAAAGCACTGGGGGACACTTTGGCGATGCTGTTGTGATTGAGACGAAGGTCACGCAGGGGAGCGGGGCAGGTTGGATGGCACCTCGGTTAGGTTGTTGTTGCTCAGGTACAGGCGATCCAAGTTAGCCAGTTTAGAAAACACATTCTTGCCCACAGAGTTGATATGGTTCTCGTGCAGCAAAATCCACACTAGGTTGGTGGCATTACCGAAAGCGTTGTCTGGGACAGACGTGATCTGATTGTGTTGCAGGTACACATACTTCATCCGAGACGGGATGTCCGGCATTTTTTTAATGTCGCGGTTGTCACAGTACATGGCCACTGGGAAGGTTGGAGGGCAGTCACACTCCTCTGGACATTCTCCACCGGTGTTGTCGGCCTGAAGAGAGGCATAACCACGACTGTGCAAAGAGGCAAGCCAATGAAAGGGATCTCTGTCCTGAGCCAGCGTGAAGTTCACGAGTCCCAATGCCAACAGGAGAGCAATTAGCCTCATTGTAACAGAGAGAGAGAGGAGACTCTATAGACAGATGTACACTTTAATATTCATGGATTTCTAATGGGGAAGGCACTTTGAATATTCAGCAATCATTAACCCAACCGCATGCCATTCTAAACCTTTCTAACCTTTCTTTCTTCTGCAGAACACAAAAGAAGATATTTTGAAGAATGTTGGTAACTAAACAATATTGGACCCCATTGAGTTCCACTGAATAAACTCAAAACCACTGAGACATTTCTCAAAATATCTTCTTTCGTCTCCCACAGATGAAAGAATCATATACAGGTTTTGAAGGACACGGTGGTGAATAAATGGTGATAGAGTTTCTATTCTTATTTTAACTATCTAATAACTTTTAAAAAAATGGCTTAAACCAACTTAGAAATGTTCAAAACTCCTTTAAATTTAGCAGGTCTGACCAGCTAATATGGGCCCAAACCAGCTGAGACTAGCAATGAAAGTATTGAAAGAATAGATTAAAAATCCCTTACACAGAATAAAACAAAAGAACAGTATAACTAAGATTAGTATAAATAGTATAAAACAGAAATCATATTTCTATAGAATATATTGAAAGAGAGCAGTGTTATAACTCAAAACATTAAGAAAAAACTCACATCACCGCAAAGAAAATGTTGAAGAGTAAACAACACTGTGAGCTTTTCCTCTCAACTTTTCAACACTATTCCGAAGTCTCCAAAATGATGCAAGATGCAATATTTCATAAATAAATAAGTAATAAAATCCAACATTAACCAAGTCTTCCATTAAAGATTTGGCAATCACACCTACCTGATCAATGTGAAGGCACACCCCGTCTCTTTGTCCCACCTCGAGTCTCTTTAGCAATATGGAGTCGGTTTGGCAAAGTCTGCAACTATACCCTCTCCCCTGCAAGCATTTTTCCTCCACCCTCCAAAAGCCCCCACTGAAACCCCATCCAATTACAGAGGACTTTCGTCTCTCAATCTCAAGTCCTGAATGGCTGGTCTCGATCACTCCCAGCTGTGGAACATGTTAGGAACATCTGCTTCTGCAAACATCAAGCTCAAGGAGAAAGTGTCCCTCATCATGAGACAGACCTATCAACACAACAGTGCATCAGGGGATGTACAAACAATTCATACAGAGTCTTCTTTTTGGCCCGTCCAAGAGACAAGCTTGAGTAACAGTACAGCTTTTTTCCTTGCCTGGTTAAGATTTGACAGTACCTTAGATCATTTCTATTAGAAAAGAAACATTAAGGTAACTTTTAATGCTATCTTTTTTAAACGTTTGGGGAGTAAAAATCTAAAGAAATGATCTGTTGAAAAACCTGAATTTGATTGTGAACGTCTAGTCTTCACTCAACAAACATTACATGTAAATAAACTCTCATTTCATCTGATTATTTTAGTTGGTTTCATATCTTCTGTCCATGTATCTCCAGGCACTCATCGTGATGAATGCCAGGGTCTTCTATCTCCCGAGAGGCCTTTCTTTGTGATCTTTGATGCCTGCTTGGAGCCAGCTGGTAAAAGGTAAGTAGATCTATCGTGTGCTAGAGGTGCTGTGCTTCAGACAAGACATAAAGCCTGACGGCTACATGATCTGACAGCTCCAGCTCCGGGCCTGAATATAACATTACACTTACAGGTTTTAGGGGATGTCAACATTTTTCTTTATTTTTTTGAAGAGGTCCAGGGAAAGGGCTCATCAAATTCAAAAGGGGCTGAGTTGTAGTGAGCAAACGCTGTAGTTCACTATTAGGTTATTCTACAATCTCGCCTGCCTGAAATGAATGATTAAGATCCTACAACAGAAACTTAATTAAAGCATGTAAACAATCTTCCAAATGCAGTTTGAGTAATAGTGTAATTGAATGCAGTTTAAAGGAAAAATTTGCCCCCATTGACTTTCCATAGTAATTTGTATGACTATATGTAAGTCAATGTGGACAAAATTTGAAGTGAACGACTCCTTTAAGATTAGTGTTCAATGAGAAAAAAAATCCTTAAAAACTGTAAATAGAATTTCAATAAAAATGTTTTCTCTGAAAATGTGTATTGTAGTAACATTTTGTTAGCTGGATAGGGTTAAATATGGTCAAATGAACCTTTGTTGGATTGTCTTACTTTAGGTTCATTTAAATCAGCTGTTTGGTTTGTCCACATTTTACCCAACCATGGGTAAACACAACACAGTTTTTTGTAGATAAACAGATAATAGACAATCAAATCAATACAATTTGTTTTACTCAATTCAGTTCACTTATTTGTCACATACGCAACATAATACAACTTGCAGTGTAATGTAGGTCTGGTCAGTTTTTCTTATATTTCAGTTACCATATTGCTTCAGAACATTGGTTGGTTTTATGACCTTATCACTCATGTTTTTGTTTTTACCCTAATGCCCAGAATGCACTGGGGCTTATCCCAGAGGGAGATGAACTCAGCATCAGGAAACACTTTACATTCCTGACATCCTTGTCGCCTCTCCTACTGATCTCTTCAGGTATGAGACTGAAGCTCTTTGAACATTAGTGTGATTTGTGATTTAGCGGACAGAGGTCGAAAAACACAGGTGACTTGAATCACTCTTAGACGTGTTGTCTCACATTATCTTGAGTGACTGCCCCGTCTGTAAATAAAGACCGAAAGCATTATTGATCAGTTGGCTGTAGAAGATTTTAATAAATGAGTAGGTGTCCAAACATTTCACTTGTGCCTAGAAGACTACAGATGATAAATTATAGTAAAATATCAAACGTATAGCTTCAGTTCTGGCAGGCACGTTAGTCAAGCTTGCGTAGCTGATGTCATCAGGTGCAACTTATCAGTGTCAACCAATAGTGAAACAACACATACTAGGCTACATCCACACGAAGCCCGAGCATTCCTTATCCAATCTTTCTTTTCCCTTTTCACGGCATCGGCTCAAGAAATATCTGCGAACATACAAAATCGCTAAACTGACTCAAAATGATGTACAATAGTATACATGCCAAGTCAGTATGTGGCGCTGTAATTCTGCCACAGAGATACACTAAAAACAGAGAAGATTTGGAGCATGCGCTTAAACTTTGTGCGCTGGGGTGATGACATCATCGTTTTAGAAAATATAGGGATCAGCCGTACACAAGATTTATACATTAAATTTATCCACTCTAGGACCCGATTAAAAAAAATAGTGGTTCTGTGTGGATAAAATGCAGATACGATACAAAATCTTTACGTATGCAGCTAAACGCATCTCTGTGTGGATGGCCTCCTAGACTGTATACTATTTAAATAGAATATTATTGTTTGTTTTAGATGTAATGCAATGTGTATACACGATTTAAGGTTCAATACCGCTGTATTTTCCACATACCGTGCATGTTTGTATCTCCTCTTTGCCCCGCCTCTCTGAAACGTGCAGATTTTTTACAAAGCTCATCGCTCTGAAAAGCGAGGTGTGCCATGATTGGCCGTTAAACCAGTGCGTAGTGATTGGTCGAATACTCCAATCGTGTGACGGAAATGTAACACATAACTGGAACATCAGGTTCAAAGCAATTGTACTGACAGGTACGCCCATGTTACTTGCGTACACGTTTGGGCGGTCTTAGTCAAATCACAAACTGACGTAGATTTGTGGGGGTGTGGATACACGAGGCGTTTCAGGCAGGTCTGGGTGAGCATTCGCTTTCAGGTAGATTTTACGTGTCTAATACATGCATGGGCAACTTAAAACACACCAAAGACACAGAAAAACAAAGTGTTCGCGCCATATGACCCCTTTAATCATGCCACGCTCAAAATACCCACCGCCATCCCCAAAGCCTCATCTGACTGATGATGTCCTTTTAGTTGATTCACTTTGCATATCACATGACGCAAGAGATGTATGTCCCTGTTTTGAAAATTGTTCTGGTTCCCCATGTGGGGGGATATTAGTATTGCTACTCTCCTGCTCTGTTCGTGGAAGGCTGCATGGACAGGCAGAGAGTTTGCACAGAACGTTTCATTTCGCCAACCTTAAATATTGCTATTGTTAAAATCTTTGATGGTAGTGATCCTGACAGAAGTCATTTTTAGTTGGTCTAACTGTAGTATGGATTATTTCACCAGAACACAGTCATGCCACTCTTTGTGTCATGATAGAGAGTGATGATAGAGGTACAGCTCCCTCTAGTTATCGGTTTAGGGAAAAACATGTGAGCTAAGACATGACTTACATTCACAGTCAAATGATGTCACCGAGAAATCCTCTGGCCATACTGGCTGGAACTGATCAATAAGCTTGATAATACTAGAGCTGTCAAAATGATACATGCAGTGTAGAGCAAAAACAAAAGATGTCCATACAAGTTCCTTGTACAGTACATACAAGCCAATATATTTTCAGGAGGATCTGGCAAAACAATCTTTTCCGTCCTTCCAGTTACGTACGCATGGTTTGGCATGGTTGCCGCTGCAGACAGCAAACCACAAAAGTGGCACAAAGCACTCAGTCATAATGTGCCAAGAGAGAAACAGGACATGCAACATCAGCATATGCTCATAAAAATGCAAACACACTTTACACATGTAAGCAGTGTTTGGACTGGAACAATTTATGCTGACTGAGACAGAATGAAGGCTGAAGCAGTACTGGAAATTAAGAACATGGGTATAGAGGAGGAATACTGTACGCTGAATGAGATCCAGATGCTTGAAGGGATATTTTACCCAAAAAGGAAAATTCTGTCACCATTTACACACCCTCAAGTTGTTCCAAACCTGTATACATGCTTTGTTCTGTTGAACTCAAAAGAAGATATTTTGAAAAATGTAGGACGGCAAACAGTTCTAAGGCACCTTTAACTATACCATTTTAATTTTTTCTTACATTTGAAGTCAATGGTGCACCAGAACTAAAAATTGCTAACATTCTTCCAAATATCTCCTTTGTGTTCAGCAGAACAATGAGATTAATACAGATTTGGAACAACTTGAGGGAGAGTAAATGATGACAGAATTTTTATTTTTGGGTGAACTGTTCCTTCAAGATGTAACTCTATACGATCTGTAACAGCAATAATGAAATGTTACAGCAAGACTAGCATGTCTACAAGGGTTGATTTTGTTGTTGATGGAATGTGTACAGAGTCTCTGGCAAGACCGTTTGTCAGGTCCGAAAATAAATTTGAAAAAACTACTGAAGGATCTTAACTTCCTTCTGTTTATATGGAAAAGAAATTCGGCAGCCAGTGGCACACTCCGGGGTTTCAGGGAACAGAATAACACAGACATCCCCTTCAAAAACACTCCAGACTCAAAATACTTTCAGAGTGAAGTCGGTGTTTATGAAAAGTTACCTGTCTAGCCTTCAAAGAGATCTCAAAAGACTTTGGGAAGATGTTTTCAATTTAATTTTGTAAATGGCCTAAGGCTAAAGACTGCAAGACGAATTATGAATCTATATGATGCAAACTCTAGAACCCACTCTCACAAATTTAGCTTACTGAATATCACATCTTTTTAAAAGAAAACTGTTTACCAACAAAGAATAAATAAACAGTAAACAGGCAAATAAATGTTTGGACACTTGTTAGTTGTTAAAGTTATTGGAACAGCTGTGGTTTTGCAGGACACTGTGTATCTTAAACCAAATGTAACAATAATAATAATATAACTGTAAAATAATTTATGGTAAATTTCATATTTATAAATATTGTATTATTAAAATATATATAAATATATTCCACTACACCAAAAGACACCTTTTCACAGAGCGTTGGTTTTGTGATTGTTATGGTTCACTTGAGTGCTAGGGGGCACTCTGACATCAAACCTCCATAGACCAAAACATTGTCTCATCACCATGGAGGGGCTTTGAAGTGTCTGGAATGAAACTCTGAAGAACTCTCTCTCCCTCTTTTCTCTCCTCTTGGTTTCATCCTGTATCACACACATTCAGACGAACAGGGTCTGTTTGGCTCCCCAGGTTCCCTCCAGATGTGTAACTGTAATCAAGCTCTCTCCTTTAGATGTTACGGAGCATGTTTGCAGAGGCGAAATAATATACAGATAAACATACTCCCCTTTCTCACAGACTCGATGATGTGCAATTACAGGTCATCAGTTAATGTCCTCGGGGCTGTTTATGTATATATTCATAATATATGATTCTTAATCAGCTGAACACGTTTTTCAAGGAAGTCTTAATATATCTTAAGGAAGTCATTTGGTGTGCTTTTAAAGGGGTAGTTCACCCAAAAATTAAAATATAATTTACTCACTTTCTTGCCATTTCAAGTCTGTAAGACTTTCTTATGCAGAACACAAAAGAAGATATTTTGAAGAATGTTGGTAACCGCACAATAGTGGTACTTATTCACGTGCATTGGTTTTGTGCCCATACAAAGAAGTGAATGGGTACCACCGTAGTTTGGTTATCAACATACTTCAAAATATCTTCTTTTGTGTTCTGCAGAAGAAAGAAAGTCATACAGGTTTAAAATGACAAGAGAGCGTGTAAATAACGAAATAATTCTCATTATCGCTTTAATGTGACTACAAACATGATTTTTTTCCCTTTCATAGAAATAAAATTCAAACTTTTCATTTTAGGGTGAACTATTCCTTAAAGATGAACACGGCTTAAATCACAACAGCATTGTCTGTAAAGACTACCCTTTAACATTGCCAGCACACATGTTTCTAAGAAAAGTTGTGCAGTGTGGTTAGACTCCAACCATAAGCTTCCGAGTTGGAAAAAAACAAGTTCGAGTAAGTGTATGAATGGAAAGTAAAGGAAAGCACTGGGGTAATGGCCATCGCTGTGAGAGGAATGTTGCAGTAGCTGGGCACAACTCCTCAGGTTATCTCCACAGACGCCATGCAGTGTCCTGTGTAAACTGCCATACGGATCGTCTCGACAAATCTGCCGCTCCAGACGCTGCTAACTACAACTGGCTGTGGAAGAAGAAAGGTATTCACATTACTTTTATATATGATAAAGATGTTTCATTGTGACATTATTGCCTCTTTTATTGTGAGCAGTATAGCCTCTTGTATTTTATTAAACAACTGTGTTTAAGAACAACATAACAGTTACATAACTTAAGTGCAAGTAATGTACATTATTAATGTAACTCATTTAACAGAAAACCTATTATTAACACATTAAATGAGCAATTATATAAGATCATCTTGGCATTGCTGCAATTCTGGCTAGGTTTAAAAAGCATTTTCCTACTTGAATGATTATTGTCTAAACAGCACGTGTGAGAGCTTTTATAAATTGCAAGATGACAAAACGACTCCTTAGCAGTTTCAATAATAAACTGAGCTTCATGATGTCATCATAGACTGTTTTTGTTTAATGCAGACGAATGGATATCAGGTCAATTCTTCTGGTACTTTCTGTGTGTGGGCCAGCTTGGGCCTCCACAGTGGATTTGGATGACTATGGAGGTGTGCCTCTCTGGATAAATCGTTTTTTGGGAGAGCCAAGTGTGTTGACTTTGAAAGATCGGATGGAACCAGGATGGTTTCGGCATGTAAATTCCCAAAGCTGTCCCCTGGATTGCGACTGCCCAATTCAGTGGCCAACCGCACTTTATTGTGAGCACAGGGGCCTTGATCAGCTCCCCAACGGCCTTCCGGCCCGTACACAGTACCTTTTCCTCCACGGGAATAACATCACTTCCCTCGGCTCCGGAGAGTTTGCCAATGCCACCAAACTGCGTTGGCTGATCTTGGATCGCAACCAGCTTCTGAGCGAGCAACTCGATAACGCATTGTTCTCCAATCTGACCTTCTTGGTAAATCTCTTCATAAACCAAAATAGCTTAACAGAGGTGCCGGCTGGACTTCCCAGCAGTCTTAAGCAGCTACGACTTGCATTTAACCGCATTGAAAAGATCTCCTTGGGCGTTTTCCAAAGTCTGAGAAACCTAACCGTACTTCTTTTACAAGGCAATCGTCTGAAGACCATTGAGGAGGGTGACTTTAAAGGTATTGTTATCAAAGTTTTATAATTGTAATAAAAGACCACAATCTCTCATATCATATCATAAAATTCTTGCATAAGATGTCTATCGAAAGATAAAATCGTCTAAAAACACTGTATTAACAACAAATACTAAAAGCGGATCTGTAATTCAATTCTGTTATGTCTATGTGTCACAATATTCACCAGGTCTGGGAGCCCTCAACTTACTGGATCTCAGTCACAACTTCCTGGAAACTTTTCCTAAAAACCTGCCCCCATCTGTCCAGCAGCTTTACCTGTCAAACAACTCGCTGACCGGCCTGACCGACGACAGCCTTCAGGGTTTCAAAAGACTCCAATATGTACGGCTCGGACACAACAAGCTGAAGAACGAAGGTTTGGAACCTGACGCCTTCAACCTCACATCTCTGGTAGAGCTGGATCTTTCCTATAACCAGCTGACCAAAATCCCTACAGTTCCCATAACCCTTCTGTACCTTTACCTGGAGGTCAACCACATCCAAGGTGAGTGGATGTTAGATGTGTTTACAAGACAAGGCAGACCAAGACAGTTTACTTACAAGACAGACCACAACAACGCTGGTCCAAATGAACTTCCTGTTTCAATTATTTTAACATTGCGTGTTTGAACGGAATGCAACAGAACATTAATAAAAGAACATTAATAAAAAGCAAATAAAAATGTTAAATGACTATATTATTTATGTAAGATTAAAAAAAATAAAAAAAATGAAATGGAAGTGCTGCTGGACCAGTGTTTACATCTTGTGAAGTGAGGAAGGGGGCTGGTTCTGCAACACCAGACTGGTAAAACAGCGCTGCAACATCTGCTGGATTTCATTTTGACAGAGGAAAATTCTCACTCCAAACGATCGTTTCACGCGGTGCCGAACAAAATAATTATTTTGACAAGACACAGAATGAACACTTCATGCTTTAGCTATGCTCTCCCTTTACATTAACAAAACATTCAATCAGTGTCCTAAACAGAAGAGCACACGTGCCAATTTTACTGCAGATCCTCAAAATGACAAGAACTTTATAATGGAGAAAAGTAATGTTGACATAACTGAAGAAGCTCTTGGTTTTATCTATGACATATGTGTCGAACTGCTCCTGTGATGAAAAAGTCCCAAATAATTAATTGAGAAGAAAAAATAAATAATATAAAAATTAAAACAAAGCGAATAAAAATATGTATTACAATTATATATTAGACACAAATTATCAAAAATGTACATATACAAGTATTCGAAAAACTAAACAAAATACAGAGCAGGACTTTTTATCCATCAGGAGTTGATTCATAACAGGTGGGTGTGCCATTCAAGAAGTTAAAAATGAATGAAATTTTGATCAAATATAGTTTGAACAGCCATGTGGCTATTGATGCATAAGTCTGCACAGCTAAAGTGACATCAGTGGAAAAGCAAAGCCATGTCAGAGAAAGACCCAGTGTTACTCTCTGATGAATTATTCAAGTAAACATTTCACATCGACTTCGAATATCAGCCATGTTCAGAAATGTTTCTAAACACAGGGCCAACCGCTTGACTGAGAACGGACACGATGTTTGTGTCCCAAACATCAATGTTCTAGAAAGAGACCAGACCGATGAAATAATCCTTGGAATGGGAGACCCAGACGGGTCATGAGAAAAATGATGGAAAATGTGACAGATTTTGGGGGAAAAATAACAAACTTCCCCTCCTCTCAGCGTTTCCTTTCCCCCTTTCTCAGCCTCCGAGTTTGTCACACTGCGTTCGCAGAAACCACTCGGTCTGATGAAAATTCAGGCCAGCTAGCGAGAAAGTAGGTTAGCTGAAAGAGGAGGTGGGAGAAAATGATGGAGGGAGAAAAGAGGAGGGAAGAAAGTTTGGAAACATCTGTAAACACTCCAGAAGGAATCCACATATGCTAAAAGCACGCTCTGTTCCCCGTACCGGGCTCAGTTACAGCACACTTCTTTACTGAGAGAACTTCAGCAGACATTCGGTTTTACAGGCAGCGGTTCTGATTCATTGTTTTTGAACCATATAACAAAACATCAAGCTATGAATAGTGGTCTACCAGCTAATACATTCTGACTGCCACATGGTGAAATATAATATGCTTATTATTAATAAACCACTACTGAGAAGTAGAAAACACATGATTGTTATATTAGTTTGAAGAAAGAAGTTCGGATAAAGTCTAAAGAGCCTGTCAGCTTGATAACCAGAAAACAAACGGAGAGAACGTAACTGGAATGTATTGATTCGCCTCCTTCCAAAGTCAAGAAACCGTCTGTGGGTGGAGACACTGTGTGCCCGTTTTCACACAGAGCTCCAAAAAATATATTATTGCTAGGCTTCTGTGTAGAGGATTGAAAAAGGTTACAAACCTGAACTGCTTGGTAAATCCACACAGTGTAATATAAAGTGTCTATTAGAAATCCAATATCATCTTATTGATGATTTAAAGATTCAGTGTGTGATTTTTTGGAGGATCTGTTGACAGAAATGCAATATAATATAGATAACTATGTCTTCAGAGGTGTATAAAGGCCTTACATAATGAAGCGTTATGTCTTCATTACCTTAGAATGAGCTATTTTCTATCTACATTCATGGCGGGTCCCGTTACATGGAATTCTCCATGTTGTTTCTACAGTAGCCCTAAATGGACACATTTTTTTGTAAACACTTTATCTCCTTCAGCAAAGAAGTGAAAACGTGACGACATCTTCTGTTCTGTGTCAGCCACCACAGAGCTTCGAAAGGGAGGGTTGGAGTGAGCAGTTGGTTGCAAATCGCAACCTCACCGTTAGATGCCGCTACATTTCATACACTGGACCTTTAAAAACTAAAGAATACAGCATGCACCAGTTTGTGCAAAAGTGAACGCAAGAAACCAAGCCACATAACACATCTGTTTTGTTATGTCTTCCAGAGTTCAATGTGAGCAGCTTCTGCAGGATAGTAGGACCCATGTCATATTCACGTATGAAGATACTGAGGCTGGATGGTAATATGCTGGAGTATCACAAGCTGCCGTCTGATTGGGTGTTCTGTCTACGAGTCATCCATAACATTTATGTTTGATCTAATAATATAGGATATGGATAAACTTAAGCTTTTAATCCAGTTTTAAAATATTTACAATGCAATAACAATTTGGATGGTGGAATTATTTTCCTATTAATCAAATAGCTTTGTGTCTGTTTGAACACACAATTGAAATGTGTAAAACTAGATACACTGTTAAAAAATAATAATAATTTGACAGAATTTTACTGTTTTATTTGACAATAATTTACGTATTTTTGAAATGTCCAATTACAGAAAGAGAATACAAATTTACAAGTCAGGTGTAAAATAACATGTAGTTATACTTTACAAAAATGTTATTTAATGTTTTTCTGGCACCCAATCTGCCAGAATATTACTGTTTCTTATGGGTATTTTTTACAGTGTTGAATCATTTAAGGAGGTTATAACATCTGGCTTTTTATTATGGCCTAGAAATCATAATGTTTTGAGTAACAATATAAAGCTTTTTGTACTGAAAGACGATGATTGAATGTTCTTTTCGGTACACTGTAGTAATCTGAATACTGCCAATAAATGCTGCTGTCAAAGCTGAGACATTCATTACTAGTGGTTTTCATAGATCAATGATCAGAGTATTGGACACACTTGGACATAGACTCAAGTATTTTGGCAAAGGCAATCGCGAATTATTCGTATTTCCAAAAACACTGCATGACACATTCACAAAAATGACTAGTCTTTCTATTGGCACCATGTGTTTCCTATTCTTAAGACGTAAGACCCTCCCACTCAAAATTGGAGTATTTTAAAGTTTGAACATTCCTAGAAAAAAACACAACAGCTAATCTCTGAAATAAGAATACCACAATGTTTTCCATCTTAGTACAGAATATAAGAAAAAAAATATGTAAGATGGCGACATCTTCATAATCGTTCCCTTCCAGCAGGGACAGATTATGACTTCAAAGGGCCCCAGGGCCAGTTACCTCCAAGGGCCCCCCTCCACAATTTTTCAGTTCTTTCCCTTAGCTACGGATTCACAGTCATAGAAAGTGAAAGTTTAGATAATGAATATTAAAACCGTTCTCGCACAGCATCAAATGCTTGCGTTACGCTAAAATTAATTTGTACAGGGTTTATAGAAGTCTAATATTAGCTACACGGCGAAAAATCAACAATGGACCAAATTAAGAAGGCGTATGAAACACACGTCTTTGAATAACTATAAAATATACACGTATTTAATGCATCACACAAATAAAAAATGATTTCTCACCATAAAATGCCCCTGTGACGCATGTCTGCAAACATCAAATTATCAAGCTAAAGATTCAGAAAATGCAAGTTAAATGTGCTGTAATTTAATGAATAAGTTACATTTAATTTAATAAGTTGAGGATAACATAAAAAAATATTTTGCCATTTGTTGATTTACAGGGTATCCACAGAGGCCTTGTATAGGCTATGGGACCCATATATTAAACATAGATAAACATTTGTGTTCATTGTTGTTGGGTTTTCTGAACCGAACTGGATGGCGCAACCTTGAAGCCCAGGCCCCCCTCGGGCTCATGGTAGTCAAGGGCCCCTGGGCACTGGCCCCATCGGCCCGGTCAGTGATCCATCCCTGCCTTCCAGTCATCCTATGTTCACCACAAATGGGTTTGGAGCAATAGAGTTATAGATGTGCTGATCAAAAGCATCAGATGTCTGATCAAAAGATAACTTTCTACCTCTTCTCTTTTATATTGACCTCACAATCCCATTAGCTGTGACTAAAAAAAGAAGAGCTACAGTGACTTTTCATTAAAGCACAATCTCAAATGAAACAAAATCAGTAGCTGTTTTTAAATATATTCCGATTAAGTCATAATAGTGCTGGATCACACACTTCCTAAGAAACGACTCTTCCGTCTCTAAAAAAATAGATTTAATGGCCCATGTGTTCAAGAGGCCTGAACTCCCTCTGGGTCTTTCACAGAGATGTCTGAAGAGGCAAAGCAGAAGTCATGCATCAGCTCGGTTTGGACTCTGCATTCCCCATTAGCAGAACCATGACAACAGAATAAACCTGTCAATGCAGTTTCTTCTTGAACTTAAAGCAAACAAGATCTCAGATAAACAAAGGAAAGCCAATCGCATACACAATCATAGGAACCATAACAAATTTTCCTATAACTTCTAACGGCTCTCAATGACAACCAAACAAATACATCCAAATGTCACTATAAATCCAAATGTTTCATTTTTATTTAAGTTATGATCTTAGGTTGGGTTCTACATCACTACTGGAACACATTTTTATAAACCTTCCAGCTATATGGAGAAAACACACAACCAGGCAAAAGATACAAGCCAAGAAGTTTGTATTAGAGACTGATGGGGTAAGGAATAATATACAGCTGTGTTGTGTTAGAGTCATTAGTGAGGCATAAGACAGATACACATCACCTCTGAAGGAAAAGACCGTCCCATAAAGAAACAGAACTTTGGACCAGGGTTGCTACTGGGGCCTACAGCATCCTCAAAGGGCCATTATGATTATCAAATATTAAGAAGCAAAATGGAAAAACTTACGATTGACAATATTAAAGCCGTTTTTCGTTACCACCTTCTGTGAGATAAGTGCTTCGATGAAGTCTGTGGATTCATTTTCACCTTTAGCAATTTAGTAATGTACACATGCATAGACTGGCTACACTTTGGCTAAATGTTCTGTGAAGACGAGTTATAGCTTTGCTTTATTGGCCCACTTCCCAACATTTTGTCTGACTAACTCAAACCCAGCAGGGAATTATGCTGCTTTTTAGCTGATTCGATAAACAACAATGTGTATAGTGACTTGTGGGGATCTGTCTGTGTGTCAGAGAGAAAAACAGCATTACATCAACAAGACCCCCACCACCATAGACATCATCAAAATACGTTAAGTGGCCACAACTGCATTAAAAGTCTGGCATTCTGGGTTTTATTCATTCAAACTGTTTTGTTTTTTTAAGAAAGGCTGGGTGGTAAAACTATTCACAACGCTGTTAAACTGCCTCATAATTTCATTCAGGGTGGCAAAACAAAGGAGTGGATGGCTGGATGGCTTCATAGATACATTGTGTGTCATGTTAATGTAACTGTAATGTTTCCATGTTATATTGCTTCAACATTAATGTCATGCATCACAGTTAGTGTCAATGCATATATTGTATATAACGTAATATATTCTTTGGCAGCGGCAAAAGATCACTTTGTGCAGGTTACAAAAGCCATGAACTACCCACTTACAGTAGAAATGATATTGTTATAATACAGCTCTTCCTAAACGTAACTACGCGCATCTGAAGTTTTTTTTACATTTTAGAGTGCTTGAGATTTTCACACATACCATGTGTCGGGGTGTGCACATCTGCCAGTTGTTTCGGTTTCTATGTGCATCTAAGAGCACACATGCACGCACGCACCCACACACACAATAAAAACAAACCAGATGGCAAGACTATACACGCTTATATCATCTGTCAAACACATGCCAAAAACATTAATCACACCTAAAGAAAGAGAAAGTGTATCTTCTTTTAAATGGTCAGACGGGGTCAGTATAACCTTGTACATCCATTAGTTATCACTTTGTGCCAAACCATAGTTACTGGACAATAAATCTAGTAAATAAGCAATTAATAAAGCGTATAATGTACAAACATTTGTCAGTGTTGTAAGAGGAAGGAAAGACTTTACTGTGTAGTGATTGTTGCCAAAAGGAGTTTCCAATTAAAACCTTACCAGCCATTTACTTTTAAAGATGGCTTTATACAGAGAGACCGGGTTTGGGTAGTATTTGAGGTTCAAGCATCAAGCATCAAAGATGTCAAGTGTTTAGCATTGACTGCACATTAAGGTAGGAGATTAAAAGGGTCAGTTTGGACACAAAGGTTAAGATTAACTTATAAATAACAATAAATAATCACTTTTCTCTTACACAATACTTTAATGGTACACACAAATGTCACATAACAGTGGTGCCAACAGACATTTCAATATCTCTGACATCCCGCATCGCTTCTGGACAGGCACCATTGGTCTGCACTGCCCTGTGTGAAGTTAAACTCACCTGTTATTTTCTTGCGTCTTCATCGTAATAAGTTGAGTTAAACCTTGGGTTATTGGCTCCAAAACAACTGTTTTTGGAATTAAGTGCCCTTGAGCTTAGATGGCAGGAAGTGGGGAAGTTGGGGGGTGTTAACGCATAACTTTTCAAGACCTCCTAGGGTTTGCATCAGGACATGCTGTTAATGATGCTGGAAGAAATGACATATTCTTGTAAGAATATGCAGAGATGTATTGCTCTGCCATACACACATACACAAGATTTGACCCAAATGAGCTCACAAATCCGAATGAATGTCACGATGACTCATGCGCGGTACTCGGCTAGACAGATTACACAAACATACACATATAAACAACACTGCTGCAATGATATCTGACAAAACCCCAGAAGGGTCTGTGGTTTCTATTGGGGTTTAGGATTGAGATGAAAGGGAAGCATATGGAGGGAGAACACCATAAGAATGAAAAACTGGATTAACAACACTGGTGACATTACCTCATATGTAAGCAACATTATCCTCACAATGAGAAAGTTGAGATTCAGAGAGGCTGACCACATCTAAAGTCCCTAAGATTTCTTCAAAGCATGAGCGATACATTAAAGAAATGTATGACAAGTCCAGTGATATCACTGAGAAACAACATTAAAGTGTGTGTTAAAACACTTATTGGTCGATTTTTAAAACACAAGACAGTATATGGAATGGTACCTTCCACCAATGCAGTACAATTTGGTTTCTCATTAAACTGTTTAAAGCATTACATAGATCTGAACATAATTTTTTGGAAGTTTGAAAAGGAAATAAAAGAGTTGTTAGGTTTCATTTGTTACTCTATTCATGGTAAATGCTACACATCACAGATGTTGTTACTCCAGATGTTGAATCCCCTTGGGTTCAACTTTCCAGGGTGTGAATGTGCACATGTGTGCGAGGGAGAAAACTGAGTAGATTTCTTTGAGAGGATCTTTCCTAGAGAGAGTTATCCCTCAGTATCTCAGAGAGATCGAGAGAGCGCGAGAGAGATTCAGTGAAAATAATATTACAAACAACAATTTAGACAACACCAAATAAGGAAGCTCTTCTGATAAGCTGTTTTAACTTCAGGGAAAATCATACAAAGTATTAAGTGTGCAAAGAGTAAAAAAGGGGAAGTTTTCCAGGACCCCAAACTAAATAAGATTAGCTTCCAAACAAAATAAAAGGCACATGCGTTTGATTAACTCCATCCCTCATGCCCAGCCTGAGACGGTGCTGAAAACAACTACAGCACTGCATCAGAACAGCAGAATTCTGATCTCAGTACAGTTTGCACAGCCCTCCACCCTGTCCCTCTGCTGCACTGTACAGAACACACCCATGCACATGCATTAGTGTATACAGCGGGGGTGCGATGAGAACAGATCCTGTCGTCAAGGGATGGACGTTTCGATTTCATTTGAGCCACTTTCCCTGAAGGCGGGGCAGAGAGACAGCGCTGATGACCTTCAGAAGGAAAAGAGGCAAAGACCCAATAGACGCATCGCTGAGCAGAGCAGAGGAGAACAAGGGAGGCAGGGAGGAAAAAGGGGGAAACAGCGAGAGAGAGAGAGAGAGAGAGAGGAGGTGAAATATCGAAGAGAGAGAAAATCTCGCTGAGAGTGAAGTGACAGCTAGAGGATTCATCACACGAGGGCAGGAACCAGCAACAGGTAAGAAACAAAATATGGTTTCTTCAAAATAAATGGGCACAAACGAACATTTGTGTGGAGTCTAAAAAACTGTGGATTCTATCTAGAAATAGACACATTTATATTTATGCATTTATTTGAATTTATTTCAAATAAATGCATAAATCCTGAGTTTACAACCTCTTTGGGTAACATACGTGTTTTACATTTATTGGTAACAGACAGAGGCTTCTTTACATATGTATACTCTTCTGTATAGTCTAAATTTAATGATAACCTGTGGTTATTAAGTTTCCTTATATCCACAATAATAACCTGCAATATTCATATTCTTACTTTAAATTCAGTAAAAAAACTAATTACAAGTACAATAATCATTTACTAAATGTTGAATGTACAAAGGAGTCTAGGGAAACTTGTCAAACTATCAAAGCCGTATTTCAAGACAGAAACCATCTAAACCTAAATGATCCAAATATCCAAATGTGTGTAACAGAGGCTGGTTGGGGAGGAACACCACCTGTGATATCTATTAAACTCACAGCCAACATACACCTATAACTGAATCCAGACATGGCTGATCTAAATCTCTTTACAGTATATTAGCTACTTATGCATCAGACTGATCGGTTTTTCAGTCAAACCATCTTTATGTTGATTCAGAAATCACATCTCAAAGACCTCTTTAATAACTAAATACAATTGATTCCATTGAGTTTTCTTGAGCTCATAATATGCTTGTGCTTAATAATACCATATTATGCAAATCTTCTAAGAATTCCTGGTTTTTCTTTAGCTAGAAAGCAACTAATCGAAGCCAACGTTCTTTTGCACCGCACCTAAAGCAGGCACGCAGTAGAATAACAAATGCACATTTCCCTAAGATTTCTAGTTCCCAAGGCCCTGTCCATGCTGCCTGTGCTCCATGACCAAGCAGCTGAAACCCGGCCAGACTCTCTGAGCCAAACATCTGATTGCGATCATCTATCAGACCCACATTAGGCTGCTCCTTGTTTTGTGCAGGGGTGCGAGTCTTTGCACAGAATGCACAAAAAAATCTTCTGGTAAAATGATTCCTGTGGACATTACAAAGTTTTCGCCATTTCATTTTATTGAAGTTAATGAACACGAAATATAGTACAGTCAGTAAAATCACTAATTTAAAGAAATGATAAGTTATTAGGTGTAAGCTAACCAAACACGCTTTAAAATAAACCCCCATTGACTTACCATAGTAGGAATATATTTTTACTTATATTAAAGTGAACAACGCCTTTAATTTTTACCGTAAAGTTAACTTTTCCGCAGTTCCCAAGAGAATACAGAGCAGAAAAACCCTGAAATCTGTTATCAGTCTGTTACAAAGCCATATATCCTTTGTTAAACCACAGCAATAATCTTCAACTGAAAATCACTTTCCAGAAACGATCAGCCTGTCAAAATGTAAGAAATAGGGGCTATAAATTATATTCACCCATAAAACACCCATATACTGCAATTGCACCAGACGACGAAATGAATTCTGCTTCGCATCATTCAGAACTATCCTCAAGTGAGCATCTGGACACTTCTGCTGGATGCTGAAACATTTAGGTCTCATAGCAAGACAAAAATCCAAAGCACAGAAGAGGCCGTTCAAACTCTTGATCAGTGTCTACCTAGCCAACTAAACGTGTCATAACGTTTTTACTCTGTGTGGTTGGCACATCAATCTTTATAGAAATGTCTTCCAAATAATGATGTAATCTGTTTTGTGCTCCACCAGTTAAACTCTGAAGGGTTACTTCATAGGCAAACATATGGCAGATAAAGCACAGAAAGCATAGCAATGCTGTGACCGGCTACAGCCACTGGATTGCTCTGAGCTCCCTGGGGTTTTGAATCTGTTTCTCTCATCACGGCTCACTCTTTCCCAGGTCCAGCTTTAAACAATAGAGCCTTTATCAGAGTGAAGAGCTACTTTTTCATTTTGAAAGACGGTAGACGTTTAACAATCCAGACAGATTTGGTGGGTGGCTGAATGTTGACAAAATGTTTAGATTCTTTCCTTCTTGTAAGTCGCTTTGGATAAAAAATGAATAAATGTAATATGACTGCATGCTTAAAAAACAGTATCAGAGTCTGGCTGTGTAAATTCAAACCCTGATCAGGACATCTTATAAAAATGAAAAAAGAGAGATATTTAATATGTCAGTAGACTACTTTGAGATTAAACACATGTAGTCTACATTAAGCAAATATAGAATTGTCTCTGGTTTTCTCATATTGCTTCCCCTTTTCTTGTTATTTTATTCATTATATTTGTTTTCTTTTTTAGATGATTATTATGATGCACTATTAGCACACGATCAAGTAAAACAAAGCTCTCTCTCTTTCTAGGACCATGAAAGCTGGGCTTGCATACTGCTCTCTTCTTATCCTTCTTGTGATAACAGATGTCTGGGGCCAACGAAGGCCAAGACCAAAGCCCGTCCGGCCTCCCACCACCAAGAAGCCTCCTGCTCCCAAAAAACCTTCCTCACCTGTCCCAAAACCGGAGCCCCAGGAACCCACAGATTTCCCTCCTCCAATCCTAGGTCCTCCCTCCGAATTCCCAGACTGCCCCAGAGAGTGTTTCTGTCCACCGTCTTATCCAAATGCCCTGTACTGTGAAAGCCGCAACCTCCGGAAGGTCCCGATCATCCCAGCCCGTACCCACTATCTCTACCTACAGAACAATTACATTGACATAGTATCTGCAGAGCCCTTCAACAACTGCAGTGATCTTAAGTGGATCAATCTGGGAAACAACCGCATCCGTTCGGTGCAGAAACAAGTTTTTGAGAAGCTGCCAAATCTGCTTTACCTTTTTATGGAGAGGAACGAACTGAAGGAAGTCCCTAATGATTTGCCGGCCGGCCTGGAGCAGCTTAGACTCAGCCACAACCAGATCTCAAAGATTCCTGCCGGAGCATTCAGCAAGATGGAGCATCTTGCTCTTCTGGACATGCATCAAAACCGGATTAGTGATAGCAGCTTGGGCAAGAACATCTTCAAAGATCTCAAGAACTTGATTCAGCTTAACCTGGCCCATAACATCCTCAGGAAGATGCCCACAAATATACCAAACAGCATCTTTCAACTGTTCCTAGACAGAAATAACATTGAGGAGATTCCGAATGACTATTTCAAGGATTTCGCAAACCTGGCCTTTGTGAGACTTAACTACAACCAGCTCAGCGACAAAGGCCTTCCCAAAATGGTGTTTAACGTGAGCTCCCTCGTGGATTTGCAGTTGGCCCATAACCAGCTGACCACGGTTCCGCTGTTCAGCTCTGAGCTGGAGCAACTTCACCTGAACAACAATAACATCGAGAGTATGTATCATAATATTGTTTATTGTCTCCAAAATAGCGTTTTCACGTATCAACTAGTACAGTCTGTGAGTGTTGAATAACAATGACTTGCATATGTTTACAGGTGTAAATGGAACAGAGATCTGCCCCTTCAATTCTCCCAATCTGCATGATGAGGATGGCCTGCCCAGACTGAGGTACTTGCGTTTGGATGGTAACCACCTGAGTCCACCCGTGCCTCTGGATGTCATCATGTGTTTCAGACACCTCCACGCAATAGTAATATAGAGGACATTATGAGTCGTGAACAAACACATGCATGCCTGAGCACAATCGGGTATTCCTGTCTACTTGACTGTACTGATTGAATCAAACAGTACCACAGAATAAATGGCAATGCATTTTCTCTCCAGGTTCAGGAATGTTTCAATGTGTAACCTAAGATTCTCCAATGCACCATATTTATTGAACTTTCTGCCTTGAATACAATTGAGCATGAGTATTCGGCGTTAAATGTTTATATGTGATTATACACATGCAGCAGCAATGGCTATGAGTGAAACCCTAAAAAATAAAGGTACATTAACTGACGCACGGTCTAGTTACAACTATTGTATAAGGTGTAAGAAGTATATTGCTCTTTAAAGGTAGACTAAGAGGAGCACGAGCTTTAGATGGATACATCTAATGCAGAATGACATAAAGGGAGATACGGTAACTACTGTGTAGTTGATAATGTCCTTAATGTGCCTGTGTTTTTAAGGTACTTTGTGCAGTCCTGGCTTTGTTCTTGTGTCAGTATTTCTATATAAATAAATGTTCTATTCAAAAGTATTTCTTGTGCTTATTTATTAAGGCTCTGGGTCTCAAAGCGCACAATTCACGTTTAAAAAACGAATTTGTTTCATTATTAACTGCACTGTAATATCAGTAACATGACTCTTTCTTCTGTGGAACACAAAATAAGGTATTTTGAGAAATGTCTCGGTGGTTTTGGGTCCATACAATTGAAGTACACCTTGGTAGCAATGAATTCATGACATTTTTTACAGAAAAAATCGAAAAAATACGAGACGACGTAGTTAAAATCCAACCTCCAACTGTGTCTGATGAATTAGTACCAACCATCACCCAAAAAGAAAAGCTAGAGTGTTTTTCACCTATAAAACAGGAAGATTTAATTAAACTTATTGCAACATCCAAACCGACAACATGCTTATTAGATCCCATTCCAACTAAATTACTAAAAGAGTTACTACCTGTTGCAATTGAGCCCTGTTGTCGGTTCAATTGAGGTGAAGGCTGGAGAAGAAAAAAAAAAAAAGGTGGGAAGATAGACGATTTCAAATCTCCCGTACTTGTCTAAAATACTAGAAAAAGTAGTGTCCACTCAGTTGTGCTCTTTCCTACAAAATAATGACATGCACGAAAAATTTCAGTCTGGCTTTAGACCGCATCATAGCACCGAAACTGCGCTCGTTAAAATTACAAACGATCTACTTATGGCATCTGATAAAGGTAACATCTCACTCCTAGTCCTGCTTGACCTTAGTGCTGCGTTCGATACTGTAGACCATAAAATACTTTTAGATCGTTTACAAAATTATACCGGTATTCAGGGACAGGCACTAAAATGGTTCCGATCTTACTTATCTGACAGATATCAATATGTCCATTTAAATGGGGAATCGTCTAATCTAACGCAAGTAAAACTATGGATTACCTCAGGGATCGGTTTTAGGACCCTTGCTTTTCTCCATATACATGCTGCCCCTGGGCAACATTATTAGAAAACATGGAATTAGCTTCCACTGTTATGCAGATGATACTCAGCTATATATCTCTTCAAGACCAGATGATTCCTTCAAGCTATCCAAACTGGCAGAGTGCATCAAAGATATGAAACATTGGATGACTAGTAATTTCCTTCTTTTAAACTCTAACAAAACAGAAATATTACTTATAGCACCAAAGACTCGTAAACAGAATATATCAGATTATAACCTACAAATCGAAGGCTGCACTGTTACTCCGACAAATACAGTTAAAGACCTAGGCGTTATATTAGACAGCAACCTGTCATTTAAAAATCATATCTCAAATGTCACAAAAAAGGCCTTCTTCCACCTTCGAAATGTTGCCAAATTACGAAATGTTTTATGTGTTGCTGACGCAGAAACTCTTATTCATGCATTTGTGACCTCAAGACTTGACTACTGTAATGCTCTTCTTAGTGGTTGTCCTGCATCTTCAAAACAAACTACAGTTAGTCCAAAATGCAGCCGCCAGAGTCCTAACCAGGTCAAGAAAATACGATCATATTACCCCAATTTTATCATCTCTTCACTGGTTGCCCATTAGGTATCGTATTGATTTTAAAATTCTTTTAATTGCTTATAAAGCCTTAAAGGGTTTAGCCCCTACTTACTTAACTGAGCTTCTATCACATTACAACCCATCACGCTCTCTAAGATCGCAAAACTCAGGACTTTTGATAACACCTAGAATAACTAAATCTACAAAAGGGGGTCGAGCTTTCTCATACGTAGCACCTAAACTCTGGAATAGCCTTCCCGATACTATTCGAGGTCAGACACACTCTCCCAATTTAAATCTAGATTAAAGACACATCTTTTCACCCAAGCTTTCACTAATGCATAGTAAATGAACAGCAGCTACGCTAATTATTTTCTTTCTGCCTTCGCCTCGGGATGCCCATCTCGAGGTAGGGAAAGCTCTGCCAGGCCCAGATGGACATCATATGCCCATCCCGACTTAGAGACTACGCCAGCTGCGGACTGACTGACCATCCCAGCTCCATCTAAGGCAACTCCATTTCCACCCAAGAGAAAGGCGACCATCCCAGCTCAGACCATTCTATCCCCAACTGAGAGCAAAGATGGAATACTTGTCACATTAATGCTAAAAGTTACAATGCTTGGTATTAATGCTAAACTACATCACATGTCAGCAGTTTGAAGTTATAGCTGAGTTCAGTGGCCCTGATTGGGGGTTGCTGGGCTGATGTTCGTAGGGGGTGGGGGGGGGGGGCTCGTTGGTTGTGGTTGGGGGGATTCTATTTGTTGGGGCTGTGTGGGTCTGGATGGTCTTGCTTTGTGGTCGATGTCAGACAGCAGAGGAATAATGTTCCAATATGCCATTACTATTTTCTCTGGTTGTTCCTCTGTTTTTCTGGTGTCGATCGCGGAGTGGGACCGGGCTGGACGTGCATGGTTTCGGCGAGTGGGATTGCCTGGGTCGCGGGCGGTGGGCTCTCCCCCCCTTCCTCGGGGATGTTGCTCGGTGACTTGGTCGGGGTCACTGAGAGCAGCTATGACACGTCAGAGGGGATCTGGCCCTCCTGGCTGAGCCTGGTTTCTCCCGAGGTTTTTTTCTCCATCAATCAATAAGGGAGTTTTGGTTCCTCGCCACAGCAGGGCAGTGTTGGCTTGCTCACCGGGAGACTGCATCTATTTATCTATTTATTAATTTATTAGATATTATCTATTAGAATGATCTTGCTTGTTCTATAAACAATATGCACTGTGCTGTGTTTTACCTCTGTGTTTTCTTATTTTGCTTCTGTAAAGCTGCTTTGGAACAATGCACATTGTGAAAAGCGCTATATAAATAAACTTGAATTGAATTGAATTGAAAGTCAATGGGGTCAATGTTTGGTTACAAGCGTTCGTCAACATATCTTCTGTGTTCTGTGGAAGACAGAAAGTCATAGAGGTTTGGAATAACAGAAAGTTGAGCAAATTATATTAAAAAAAAAATCTGTGAATTATCACTTTAAATAAGGCCTATACCATATCACTTTTTTTAAGACTTACTAGAACTATTGAAGAAATCGAAAAACAAATACATGTTTACACCAATATCAGTAATGAAAATAGTCTTACATTACAATATGATATATGATACTATGCTTGACTGTTTATTAAAAATATGAATAATAATTAATATTATGAATCTTTATATAATTCAAATGAACATATCTAATAGTATTAGAAGGAGAAAATGAATAATAGATCTGATGTACAATTTTCTTTATGCATAATATACTGTACAGTACAACCGCATCAACACTAAATAGCGACATCTTGTGTCAACAATTATAAAGCACAATATTGTGGTTTTAAGTGAATCAATCTGTCATCAATTTATGGCCTTCAAATTTATTAAATTAAAAACACACTGCTCCTAAAAACATCTCTAGAAATTGTCTTGCACTTTGTATCAATATTCTGAGAAATTATTCTAAACATTTCTGCTGGATTGTGTGTTGTAGTGCTGCATTGTAGTGTCAAATGAAAACAATATTCTCATAGAGTTCAATTAAAGCCTTAGATTAAAAAAGGTAAACAGCTCTAGTGATGAAGGTCATAACATCTGCACGGCGTCATGATTTACCTCATCACGCTTTGATTGACATGACATGAATACAAATAAATCAATGAACCATGCAACCAGGAAATGTGTCACGATTAGTTATCATAAATTACTATTGTTTTGATTGTCTTCCTGCTTGTAAACATAAAACGTTGTTGTATTTCAACATCTAATTTTAAAAATAGGACAGTTGATGGTGTTCTAAAGCAAGCTTTCATCATTTACTTCCGTTAGTTACAAGAAGTCTTGCCACACAGTAACCAGTATTTTGGAAACTGGTTTGCTGGGAAAATATTTAGAGCAATGCAGTGTTCTTATGTTAAGAAAACAAAACAAATGCCTACAGGATTATGAAAGAGAAGTAATATTTATTTTCTGCCAATGAGAAATTGTGGAAAAAGCATTCGACTGGATAAAGTGTGTACTTAAAAGTTCTTGTAGAAAACAGCTGACCTGTTCTATTCAGTATGCAAAGTAAATGTCAAATACAAAAACCAACTAGAGGCAATTACAGGAATTTGCATTGAAAATGGAAAAGAATGATGCTTAAAAAAAAAGGAACGTCCAAGTTTCTGGTGTGTCTTTATCAGATAAAATGAATGAACACAAGCAAGGGTTGTGGCAGAAAGGACAGGTGGATAATGCTTTGAGCAACTAAACAAAAGGTTGTAGTTTTTCTCATTTGACTTTTGAAGTTATCACTTGTCAGAGGCTCTTTATCCCCAAACGCCCAGTGGGACTGTCCCAGTGGTAAATGTACAGTAAGTTCTTTTAGACAATACATGTGCTAAATAAAGAATTACCACATGATGTGTGAAATACAGTGGCATGCAATCTGTCTTCCTCAATATTGTTTTTTAGTTACACATGAAAATTATTTCTCTCTCACACTGTATATTAATGTGAGCACGTTCCTGCCACAAATCTACAGGTTGATTTTTCTCGTTACATTATCAAAATTCAAATGTAATTACTCAACTAATCCTACTACAACCTTCTTATTAGTCTATCAAAATACAGATATCAGAATCAGAATTTAGATATCAAAACCATGAACGTCTTTAAAAGAACATTACTGTCATAAAGGGAAGAATATTTGATAAAAGTGTATGTTTAAACCCTTAATTTGAAGGTTTCTAAACTGTGTAACTATACGTTTTCAATAACATTGTCATCCATTACATCAGACATTTTGTTCATGTACATCATCCATTGTATGGACACAAAAACACAGAGACATTTCTCAAAATATCTTCTTTTGTGTTCTCCAGAAGAGAGAGTCATATACAGGTTTTGATTTACATAAGAGTAGATACATAAATAAATACGCTAATTTTGTGGTGAACTATCCCTTTAACATTTATCTACTTCCACATTTTTAAAATATATTATTACTTATGCACAATGACATATTTGATACCTAACGTTGACAAAAGTATTTTGTTTTCATGATTTATTGTTAGATCATTTTCGCTAATGCTTTGACAAATATTAATCATCCATGTTTCTCTTGCTATGAGACCAATAATGCTAAATGGGAACTGGTAAAACCATTGACAGCACTGGTCCATATTAACAAACAAATATGCATAAAATAATTATAATTCATACATTTAGTTACAGTATTTCGGTTGTGTCCCATCTCAAGAAAACTACATAATAATAACTAAAAATCAACATTTAATAGGCAATAATACATCTTGGACCGCTCAGCTGAATAGTGAACCCAAAGGTAGCTAAGGTACTTCAATATAAATTAGTTCACTATTTCCCTAAAAGGAAGTCCCTGCATCCTTTGACACCAATACTAATTGTGACATAATGATTTAATGAACTTGCAAAATCACGTAACTTCCTTTTACTGTAATGGGAGGTAGAGGAGAATCAAGGAATACCTGCCAAAATTCCCCTCCTGTCCTATAAGAGCACCTGTGATCAGCATCCAGAGCTGCACATCACAGCACGAAGATAAAGCTCAGCGGACCTCACCAGGTAATACTATATCATGATGAACATATCTTACAGATAAGGATAACTCATTATGGTTTATTGTAGCAACTGATATATTGTCGATGACACGCGTCTATGCAGATGCCTCAATGCATTTTTCATTGTTTCAGGCTGAATATTCAAAAGCATCATGAAGATCACCCTCATCGTATATAGTCTGCACGTCTGCACGCTGCTGGGATGTCTATGGGGTACAGCTCAGGCGCGAAAACTTCATCTGGGCAACTGCGTAGTTAACATTCACACTCACGAGCTCAGGCATCATTTCCAGCACATACGTCAGGCCATGGTGAGTACGCCTACTGTTGAGTCTAAATCATACCTGAGTTTCATCATTTCATTACAGTCTTTTAAAATAGCCGGTGGCTAAACACGTCAAACTAGCGCTACACTAACTTCCCGCCATAACAATGTCGTCATTTGTGATCAGCTAGCTGTGACATCTCAACAAACAGGTTTATTTTAAGCAGTCAATATCATTCTTCTCTGCTTGCGTGCCTTATTGAGCATGTGGCAAGACACGCTTTACCGTTTCACTTTTGAACACAACGTTCCATTGGTGTTCCAAAATCAGCATGACAAAGTATAGGCCAAAGTGAAAGAATGTCACGGAGCGATCAAGGAGCGTTTGGAAACCCCTGACAAGAGCAAAGACTAAACGCGTAGCACTTCGACAGGATGACAAATCATATCCTCACAATTTGGCTAGAAAAATAAGACCAGTAATTTCATGACGCAACATTTAACGTAAACCTCTGCATTTTTTTTCAATCTGATTTCATTTTGTTGACAGATATCAGGAGACGATCAGAAGAGCATCAGATTACTTAGAAAAGACATGATGCACCGTTTACAGGTAAGATTATGAGTACATCAGATCTAATCAATGTCAAATCAAGTGATCGACTGACGCATCACATACTGAATCAAAGAGCACAGAGGGCAAAAACCACTCAGCAATGACTTATGTGTCTTCTCATTTCTAGGTCACAGAAACGTGTTGTTTCCTCAAGCAGCTTCTTCACTTTTACATGGATAAGGTCTTTATTAGCTTCACAAGTGGCCATTCCCTACACCGCAGAACCACCAGCGTCCTTGCCAACTCCTTTCTTGGCATCTCCAAGGACCTGCGAGCATGTGTATGTAGATGTTCCTCAAAATGAATGAATGAATGTTTCCAAATATTAGCAATTTAAAACAGACAGTTTAAGCTTTAAGCAGATTAAACTAACCATGTCATGGTTTCTTTCTACCCTAAAGCATGCTAAGACACACTGTGAATGCACTGAAGGGGTCCGATTAAAACTTGCCGGCATTCAAGCCATGTATGAAAAGGTAAGACAAACAATGAACCGACAGCAGAGGTAACACTGTAACTAGGCCTGTCTGGATTCTGTGGCACAGAAAGTTGTACAGATTTCAACAGAGATTTAACACGCGTCATTTCATTTTATTTCTATTCATTTCCATTGCATATAATTCTCTTGCAATCAGCACTGGAAATAGGAAAAATGTGTTTCGATTCTTTCATGGCAGTCAAGTAATAACTAGCTTTGTGTTATATGTAATATCTAACTCAATATATAGAAACAATAGTTTTTTGTTTTGTTTTTTAGCTTGACAAAGCAGAAGCAGCAGTGAAGGCTATCGGAGAACTGGATTCACTGTTTGAATGGATAGAGAGTTTCTAAAACCATCAACATCAAAACCAAACTAAACTGAACGAAGTTCAATAATGTATTTAATTAATTTATACATTTTATTATTTACTTCTAAACTAGATAAAAAGTGTTTTTAGGAACTATAACATCATGGACTGCCATATACTGTACTGTAGTGGGAAAGAGATGACAGCTGATTAATCTTTCAGCATTTGGATATATAATGTATGTAGGAATAATTTATTCCAATAATAGGCTACAATTTGTGGACTATATATTTATATGCATATTTGCATGATGCATTGTTGTCATGTTGCAATGTAGACCAATTTGAGGTCAGTTTGTAATTTGAGTTTTAAAAATCTTTTTATGAACTTTAATATTAATGTCTGTTGCAGTTTTTCCCGATGTGTAAAATAAGTCATTGTAAAACATGCAGTAGTGTATATGAAATAAAAGATATTTGAACCATCGTGGGTTCTGTTTTTGAGACATAAATATAAGAAACTGTTTAAGAACTGATGCCTTATGTGAGAAGTTTCACCCCATGTGAGAACAGATGTTAATCTTATTATGTTTCTCATGTTTATGCTAAACGAAAACACCTTGATGCAAAGAGCTGCAGCTTGCAGTTTTCATAACGTCATAAGGATTACTCAGTGACTTCTGTCTGTCCGCTTTCTCCGGTAACTTTTCATTTTGATAACAGCTTCACGCCTTATCATTCATAACCCTTGTTATGAAATAGCAACAAATAAAGAAATAAAGGAAGTATGACACAAATCTGAACAATTTGCACATTCAACATAATGAAACCACAATTTACCTGCATTATAACGTCAAGTTTAGCACCCGAATGATTATTCTATACAACCATAACCTAACCATTTAAAAAATGTTTAAAGATGCAGCAGTAAAGCAGTATGTAGAAGACATAATACAGAATTGTTTTGCAGGCCTATATAGTTCCAACAAACATCTTTACTGACCCCTGGCGGCCAGCAATGGTGTTACACTTCTGTATAGAAAAATAAAAATATGTATTTAGATAACTATGCATGAACACTAGTGGCTCAGTGGTTAGAGCATGGCGCTAGCTATGCCAATGTCATGGGTTCGATCCCAGGGGATTGCACATACTTAGAAACCAATGTATAGTACAATGCAATGTAAATCACTCTGGATTAAAGCGTCTGCCAAATGCATTAAAAAAAATGTCACTTTGAAAACGGTTAATGTATGTAGACTTGTAAGCAGACTGAAACTTTTTTATTCTCTTTGTCGGCCTAGCTATATCACAAAAAAGATTAGTTGTATATATACGGTATACATTAGTTTGACTATTTCAAAAAGAGCTTAGAAATAAAATGTCATTAACCATAACATCTGGTATGCTTAATAAAATGCGTTCCTTAGCGAATTAAATCTCGCTTTGTACATTAGGGAGAAATGTTCTTTTTTTTAGAAATGCTTGTATAGACTTTTCAAGTAGCTTTCCGTTTACACTACAGTGACAGTGCAAATGACACCTGCCATATTGTAGCTTACTTGCATTAAATTATTCATTTGTTCACTTTGTATGGCTTTATAAAAAATTAATTCAGTGAAACCACATCTGCAAAAGATAGTATATAACACTTGCTGATCAAATAACACTTTTCATTATACTAAAAAACTCCTGAAACACGAAAAACAACCATGACTTTTACAAAATGGTTCTGCTACAGCAACCACAGTTTAGCCATATGAAGTAAAACTATAAAAATGATATTCGGCTGAAAATGGTACTTGCTGTATGTAAGATGAAAACATTCCAATTTTTGCAACGTTACATGTGACTCAAGGCGTGACTCAAAAATTTTAATAACTGATTTGCATTAGGTCAAGTACATTGGGTCAATCTTACCCAAAAGGGGAGAAATACTTCCTCAAAAATTTCCCAGGGCTACCCAAATCGAGGACTAAGCAACTTTGTCCATACAGTATTGTAGTATTGAATCCAATGACTTTTAAAATCATCTTATTCTTGCCTTACTATGAAAGTTACGATGCTTTATGACACCACATTGCGCAATGCTGGGTTCACAACAATCGCATTCCACCATCTTTATAACTCGCAGGAAAAATTCGTTATTTTCTTGTGAGTGATGCTATCTGACAAATATTAGGCTTGTTTGAGATGCACCTTGCCACTGTTGCCAACTCATTTTCAGGAAAATTGGCTGAAGGCAGGTACATTTGTTGCCAAAGGTTCCTAAATCACGTTGTGATTACATAACTTTGCAAAACTGAGAAAATGCACATTTGCTGCATCCGACTTCTCCTACTTATGCTATGCACTAAACGTGTGTTCTTTTTTTGTTATGGAAAACTATATACATTTAGTGTTTGACACTTGTCTTCTTGGTTGTTTGATATGTTGTATGTTGTATGATCTTTTATCATTTTTTCTTGTCTTAGCACCTCTTAAAATTGATGTTTTTGAATGTTAACTGTACACCATCTTATTTTGTAATGCTTTTTTCTCAAAAACTACTTCAGTTAATGGATTTATTAATGGAATACTTTAGAAAACAGATATCAGCTGACATTCTCGCTGAATGAGCATTTAAAGAACCACGAAACACTAAACAACATTTATTTAGATGTAAACAAAGTTGGTTGTGTTGCACATCATAAAAAACAATGTTAGCAACTGTAAGTTATTACAGCACAGAAAGCTAGTTAATTTCTAGCTTTTTTGCACTATTTTTTGCCTTCCCGGTTTAAAATCCTCATATGGCCAATGTCAAAGGATGTGACTTGGCATGACGCGTGACTGTCTCATTATTATTCATGAGACTGTGTTTTCTTGACCAATGAGAGGACAATTCTCCTAACTATTCATGACAGCGCCTTGTGATTGGAGCGCCCGTCTCCCACGTTCAAGCCCATTTTAATTGCATTTTTCAAAAATGACAGTAAAGTAGAATGTAGCTGAAAGGGGAGGTAACGTGACACTTCAAGCCATGTAGTCAGCAAGTTGTTTCCCATCGTGCTTTTCTTCAACGCAGTCGGGGGGGAAGCAACTGCGCTCGCCTGTGGATTTTGGCCAGGCCAATATTCTTGGGCGCTACCCCAAGAATATTTTTCTTTCCCTCAAACTTCGCATTTCCCAGAGATTATTTTGCACTAGAAAATAAATAATCTCTCCCTCATGTGGATCTTTTTTTAATGAACTATCAACATTTTAAGGACATTTATGCGTAATGTGCTCAAATGACTGTGATCAAAACTATCATGAGATTGATGCCTGTACTAAATGCTCTGTTGATTTTTTTTTTGGGGGGGGGGCTGGTTAGGGGATTCCCCAAGAGCTTTGATACAATTCGAAAACTGATGTAGTAGCCTTTACTATCCTTTACTTATTCCTCAGATGTGTCAGCTTGCCATAATGTGGCACCTGCAATTTGCTTCACGTCATGTCTACCGTGAAACACATAAATGTGTGCCATTGCAGTTTGATTGGATGTGCCACCTTTGATGAAAACAACAAAACATTTATATAAAAACATTACTGTATGAACTGTTTTCTCCTCCCTTTAAGTGTTTACAAGTCTATGTTGCTATCCACACTATTTTAAGATTAGTTGCATTCTGCAGTTTTTTTTTTTCCGTTGACCGCATTCGTGATCACAAAAGACCTGCAACCCTGGTTGGGTGCTGCATCATTTTATTGCCTTATGTTGTCCTTTGAAAACAACTCACGCACACGTTTCAGTACAGGAATGGAGTAGTTTATGCAAAACATACATATGTGCTTTGCAGACACATGCTGTTTTTGTTTTGGAAGCCCCAGTCATGTGGGTACAATTGGCCGCAAAGGCACGAGCCATAAAAACATCCTACGTGGTTGACAGCCTTCGCACAATCCGCTCTCATCTGCGTCACTGCACAGCGTCCATGAGAGGAGTGGGTTTAACACCTTAACGTTCAACAGCCAAACTGAAGAAAAATGTGAAACTGAAACCTCAATGGATGATGCGGTTAGCCTTACTGCTTGACAAAAAGGATTTCCTCTAAGACAAGATGTTTGCTTTTTTCTTTAAGAAAGGTAAAGGACAGGCAGTGACCGAAAGGCACACTAAAGAACTACGCTAATGTCTAGAATCATGCAATCATGCAACAGTTTCCAAAGCTTGCATCAATAGCACATGCCTAAAGTACAAAATTATTTAAAAAAATTGCACTAATTAAAGTCATGTTGAGTCTTCTGTATTTATCTAATTCCGCAGTCAGACTTGACTTTGAGCATCCTAAATTCATACGGACGGTGGTACGAAAATGGGCAGGACGAGTCCTCCATTTTTTACATTTCTGTACCGAGATCACGATGTGATGTTTTGATCTTCTATTGGTCTCACTCACGTGACGCGAAATCCCAGGTCAGAGTTCACCAAGCTGTGCGAAATGCGAAATTACTTCGAACGGGCATGCGTTTCCAGTCTGACAAATTCGCATATGTATGAATGGAAGTCAAAGGAACGAAAAGTCAAGTGTGACCGCAAGTAGTATATGATGATTTATGTAAAAGACTAATATGTTATTTATCTGCAATAGAGTGAGTTTAAAATAAATGTCTGCAACAAAATTATTTGGATGAATATAAATAATGCCTCTTACAGTATTAGCTTTATATATAGAATCATAACTTCCTAAGAGTATGGTCAATGAGTCGATTGTGGTAAAGCATGATTTTAGCCTACATGTGCTCAGTCAAGGATCACAACCGAAACCAACTGTTGCCTAACAGAAACTAAACCTAATTTGAATTAGGGGCTTCACATCAATTAGACATGTTAATTTAGCTGAGAATAAGGGTTCACCATAATGTTTTTTTATTCAAGGCATGAATCCAGTATAAGTAAAAGTGGTTTAAAATGTGTCCTACAAAGGTCAAATTAAAGAAATAGTATACCTAAAAATAAGAAAATGTACTCAACCTCACCCCCTCCCAGACACACTGAACTTAATATAATATTTTTTATCATATTTAGAGATCATTATGTCATGTATCCATGGCAACACAGAGATCCTTGCAGTTTCAAATAGGGTGGCATGTTAATAACGTCAAAACTTATCGGTTTTTGATCAGCCACACTTTGTATGTGTTACTGTTACCACGGATACATTGATCACGAAATAAACTCAAAATATTATCATAATCTCTCAAAAATGTGTCACTTCACTTCAAAACACTTGTATTAACCCATAAATATGAAAACTTTATTGATGCATGTCAATGTTTTTTGGAGCTTCTCCGTGTTGACCCCATATAAGATGACATGATGGGATTTTATTATAAAAAGATAAATGATAAATAAGAAAAGTTGTATACATCTAAGAAGGCATGAGAGGTTGACATTAGTGAGCAAGTTTCATATCTCTTGACATATAGCAGTTCCATGTTTAATTTAGTGAAACATGAAGTTGTCTATATCTAATGTAAATACATTCATCCATCCAAAAGGGGGAAAAACACGGTGGATGACACATACGAGGCTTGTTTTCTATAAGGGGCCAGAGTGTCCCTTCTTGGCTTTCCCGTCAAAACACCTAACCTTTGCAACCCAATCATCGATTTATTGTGGTGACAACAAGGACAATAAGGGGTAGTGTTTGCTTTTGCTCAAGGAGAATCAGGTTCTTATCCAGTCAGCATCATGTCCAGTCCACCACCAACAATGTACCAAAATAAAGTTCACATAAATTGAAGCAACCGTTCTGCTTAGTAGTATGTCTTCTGTGAAGCAAGTGTCACAGCTGTTTTAGGCTGATGGAAAAACTTTAACCAGTTGCATAACAATAAACTAAACAGGTCCAACTTTTCACAGTGATAAACAGTCATAAGATGCTAATTCATAGATTGCTTCAGTGATGATTTCCTATGAGGGTTAAACTGATTTTCAGTTCTTCGTATATTGCACATTATTATAAAAATACACGAACAAATCCATAAAGATAAAGTCTGAGGGTATAAAGGAGTGATTAAACATCATTCCATACGGAAAATATTTAAGTGACCAAATCCATTAAGCAGCACATACTGAATTCCTGTGTATTTTTATGGAGAGCCCCTCCATTACGTTCGGTGACTTTCAGTAATCTTTGAGTCTGAAGCTCATCACTGCTTCTCACCTCAGATGCACTGTGTGCAGGAGAGAAAAACCAACCACCGGTTTGCATCATGGGTTTTGTTTGCCCCATTGCACCTCACTCTCAGACATGTGAGTTACACCCAGAGGTTTTTGCATGTGTAATAGTAAGTCATGGAAGAGGTTAGCTCATTTATGCTTATCTCATTCAATGAGACCTGATGAAATTCCATACCCTCTTTCCTGTTTCTGGTAAAAGCCTGTACTGAAGAGAATTCAGCATAATTGATAAAAACTTGTATCTGTTGTTTCAACTTTAAGAGATCAATTGTGTACACTATTTGAGTCTGATATTCATACTATCATGTACACCATAAAATGATCAATGTTAAAAAGATAAATGGCTAATTGGCCTTTTAGAGATTGAGATATGTTACCATTGATTTGGTAACATGATTTTTTTCTGTCTGAATTTTAAAAGTCACCATAACATTTTTAAATAGAAAGCTGGTTTCGTTAATTGTGCAACGTTTATGGAGACATCATAGTTTCACAGCATGCATGTGCATTTTGAAGAATAGCTCACAAAATCATTTGTCATTGTGTACTCACCCTCATGTAGTTTTCAACCCATTCCAATTTTTCCCAAAAATATGATTAATATGATGCTGCTGATTTTTACAAAATGAGTACAGTCCTAGAAATTATACTCAGCATCTTAAAATTATAAAAAAGTACCTTACGGGTATTTTCGTGCTATATTCCAATTCTTTAAAAGCCATCTGTCTTCGGATCTTTAAAATTCTTGTACATCTCAATCCTGGTTTATTTACAAGCTGCTGGTGTTCTTCATTATATTTCTCATGTTACTCTAACAGATTTTTACCCTAAAATTGCTTATAAACAAGTTGTTTTTCACCAAAACTGATCACATAGCTTAGAAATTATCCATGAGGCACAGTAGGGCAATTGTGACATGACATAAACTTTTTTCAGTCAAAACTTGATACTTTCAGAACTTTTACTCAAAGTTATTGAGTGCAGCTGTAACATGTCAGTAGAGACCTGGCCCTTCCAGCTGAGACTGGTCTCTCTTGGGGTTTTTTGTTGCCATTTCATCATTTGTGTTTGGACCTCGCCACTGGGCCGTGTTGGCTTGCTCGCCGAGAGACTACTGATATTAGATTATTATAAGATTCTGTAAACTCCATTAACATTGCTTACTAAAATGGTCTTACTCCTTACATGTACTATATTGTATTTGACCATTCTCTGTTTTTCTTTTCGTTTACTTTTTCTTCCTGTAAAGCTGCTTTGAAACAATGAAAAAATGTGCTATATAAATAAAATTGAATTGAATCTATCATTTCTCAGAGAATGTACTTAGTACCAATTAATTTCTTTAAAGAATCACATTTCACTGATATTGTACTAAAATCACCTAAATTATCATTTAAGACATGGTCTGTTGTGTCTCACAGAGGAAAGAAAATCATATGGGTTTGGAACAGCATGAGTGTATTTAAAATTAAATTTAAATGAACTTTGCAGCAGTCATTTTCAATAAATTGCAGTTTTTATTAATATTTGTAATTATTGGTTTGGGCACGTCAAGCCGCATAACAATGTTACATTTTTTGACATGAGATGCATTATTTGGGAGAGGCCAACATTTTGGTGAGTTCATAAGAAAGGTTGGTGTGTTACATTGAAATCACTGGAGTAAATGTGAAAGATATCTGGGGTTTAGAATACTATGGAGCTATTCGTCACACTGAAACCACACTGGACATTACAGTCATTTCTGTATGAATGAGCTATGCTCACCTGACTGTGTGTGAGATAGTCAATGCACATGCAGGTTTTCGGTAAAAAGAAATGTCAGAGATGAGATGTCTGTTCAGTTTACTTCTTGTACAATGTCTGACAAGTTTTCCCGAAACTGACAGAAAAACGTATGTTGGAACATAAATATAAATTTGATGCAAACTTGAATAGCCTACTATTAAACATTGTCCAGTAGATTTGGAGGAAATTGATTATTCATTGATTATTTACTTTTATCTGTTTTTATTTGGACAGAGAAATGATAAACTGAGGTCATTAATAAATAATGTCTGTACCACTGCTGTATTAAAAAAACCGCAGCATCATCATCAATAAATGTGATGATGACACAGGCTGAGTAAGAGAAATATGATTACCGTAAGTCAACCCCCCCAACACAGGAAGCAACTATAGGAATTTCTGTAAATGGGGTATAAAATAACGGCACCCCAAAGCTCATCTGTACATCATCTCCACTCCTGCGGGCTCAGAATATCAAGAAAGAGTTCAACAACAAACAAGAAGAATGAATTTCTCTGGAGTCATCTTTTCTGCTGTGGTCCTCATTCTGCTTTCAGTCACTGTTCAATGCAAACGAGAGTGCAAGTCTGAATGCTGCTCGTTTGTGGAGGGCTTTCCCGCAAGACTGAAGGAGCTCCGCTCGTCATATAAACAAATCCTCAAGTTATACGTGAGTATATTTTGGCTGATGTCCAGCTTAGATAAACACAGAGTCAATTCTTAGCTTTGCAAAAGCCAACTGCAATTGTGATGTTTCCCTAAACTGTATTTTTCTCTTTGTTTGGTCCAGGAATCCAATGACGACCTCGAAGCGTTATTAGACAACAATGTGCAAAAGAACATCAATGTAAGTGAACACCTTTTTACTCCCATGCACTGAATAGGCAGTTGCCGGCTATTAAATGAGTAACAAAACAGCAGAAGCATCATACTGAAACCGAAGGTTGTAGCAATGTGTGCAAACCAAACTCACATCTCACCTAACTAACGTCTCTCCAAACATCCTGCGCTGCAAAACGCCACGGCAGTCCGTAAAAGTCTCGTGAAGAATAAAGCTCATGTATTTATGATCCACAGGGTCCTCACGGATGTCATGTCGTGAACGACATTTTGCGCTTCTACTTGGAAACAGTCCTACCGACAGTCGTGAAGGACAACAATGCGCGCATCAAAACGCCCATCAACTCCATTGGAAATATATTCCAGAGTCTCCAGAGGGACATGGTGAAATGCGTAAGTATACATACAGAAACATTACAGTCAATTCGTCGTTTTCTGTTGAATTAGTCAATTGTAGATTATAAATCCTGTTAAAAAAAATCACACAATAGAAATGATAAATACAATATTATTCTTGTGGATTTAAGGGTAATAACAGAATTTTGTATTAATTGTTTCTAACAGCAGGGAATATTAGCAAATGTCTTCTATTAAAACAACTCCACTGCAATGATTTGCATTGCTTATGCAATTACAATAGGTACCAAGCATTTTAAAATGTAGTTTAGGCATCTTTGAGATGTCGTAATACAGTGCCAAGCACAAAAAGTCAGGTGGCTTTTATTGCCAAGAGCTGTTGCACATAAACAAAATACCTAAGAATTGTGTTGAGTTCTTGAATGGTATGTTAAGGCAATATAGGTGTCTTTAAAATTGCAAACTATGAAGTAACCTGTGCATGTTTGTGTTTCAGAGGATTTACCTTTCTTGTCATAAGGCCTTTGATATCACCAGCATAAAAGACTCATATGAAAAGGTTGGTCATTTCACATTTAGTTAACAAGGGGAAACCCTTTATCCTGTGTAACACGTTACACAATCAAATCTGACATTCTGAAATTGTATCAAACTATCGTAATAATACACAATCGTGTTTCTGAAAAAGTTATTTCAAAGGTTAACATCTTGCTGTACTTTTTATGTTTTCAGATGGAGGACAAGGGTCTTTACAAAGCAATGGGAGAGCTTGATTTGCTGTTTAAGTACATTGAACAATATGTAGCATCAAAGAGAGGCAAGCACTAGTAGGATGGCGGTGTGGGGATTGGATGGTGGGCACGAGGGACTTGCATCTCACTACATTCTGATGCAGTGCCTGTCTCTCTCTCTGTTTCAGTTTATGAACTTCTGAAAACAATGACAATGTCACATTGTCAGTTTGACAGTGTTACCTCGAATGCTTTTTAAGTCACATTGACCGGGATATCTGAAGATTAGTTGCATTTTGACAACTTCATGAAACTACTTGAAATCTTTTTACTTTATATACCGATATTTATAAATATTTGTATTTATTTTTTTATTTTTCACAAACTTAATGTTTTTATTTACGATGCATGAATTTTATTTTGTAATGAAATAGTTGATCCATTATTGCAAATAAATGAACAAACATTTCCTTATTTGGTGCATGTGGTTTAGCTGTCTTTCTCGTGTCAAGATACAAGTCTGCTTTTTACTTCCTAGTTTTCGTCTCAAGATGTTGGATGTGCAAAATCTACTCTTTGAAGTGGCATGTGATTTAAACAGTCCTCCTGTTGGCATATCATATAACACTCGTACATAGGATGTGTCAAAATGAGTTTTTTAAAACAAGTACCGTGCTAACCTCAAAAGTGACCTAAATAGAGCAGTTACCAGCAACAGTGCAGTCAACCCTTTACTGTAATACAGCGATACATGTCGCACCCTAATGAGATAAACTATGTAACAGCTAACAAAAGCAGTGGAACTTTAAACCTGCAGCTGTGGCGTTAACATCTGAGTCAGCAAAAAGTCGTATGTATGGGAACAAGAAGATAGTTTCAGTTGTCATGTTAAAGGACTGGGGTGGTTAGCAGGTTGCAATTGAAATTGAAGTGGATGTGCACAACAAAAGTATAGAGAGTGTTAAATATATTGTTATTACCAACATTTAGCAACAAATAGTTGTGGGGCACAAATCAGCTTCAGAGACAAACAAACAAGCATTTGATGACTTAATAGCTCATTTTCAAAGTGAATCTAAAGTTATGTCCCTTCTGCCTGTTTAAAATGATAGAACACAGAAGAACTGGTAACTGAACAGCACTGGACCCCATTCACTTCTATTGCATGGACACAAAACCAATGCAAGTGAATGTCGGCCAGTTATCAACATTCTTCAAAATATCTTCTTTTGTGATCTGTGGAATGATGACAAAAGGTTCATTTTTGGGTGAACTATCACTTTAAGCAGCCATATTTCATATGTAATTTAAAAGCATCTGTATTGTTTGCATACTATCATGGAATTCTATATTGTTTATAATAATGATATAACATATAATTTATAATATATAGGATTATTTCATATTCCACAGTTGTGTATGTAATGTATGCATATACACCTGTATAAGGAGTGTGAAATGTCCTATTGGGCAATTCAACTGTGGTGAAATTGTGGGACAATCAGCACAGCAGAAGTTAGAACAACAGGACAGAAACTACGGATATGCATTTGCCGCTGCACAAAGGCAACATCAGTGCAATCCATCAGGGAAGAAAGAAGTGCCTGCGAGAGCTTAGTGAGGGGTCCAGCTTTTAGCAGGACAAAAAAGGAGATGTTGAAAGAAAACTGGAGAAGATGGGGGGATCATCTACACCTATGGGGTTGGAGAGATTTGGAGTGAAATGCAAGAACCAAGGTCACAGAAGGAGAAGACGGGCCGACCTAAGTCAAGGAGACAAAAAAAAAACGACAGACTTGTCAGAGAAAGGAGGAGCCTGAGGAAACAGTGGAAGAAGGCCACAGAAGAGTAAAGGAATGCTAGAGGCACTACAAGGCGATATTAAAAGTCATCTGGACTCGTTGCAAAGAGCAGAGAGCTTGAGAAAGCAACATAAGAAGAAGGAGCGAACCAGGACAGATCCTTACAAGTTCGTCAGTAGCATCTTTAGCAAGGAGAAAACTGGGACCCTTAAAGTACCTACACACAGATATTGAGGAACGCCTACGGAAAATGTATTCCGACAATCAGAGGAATGAGCCAATCTCCATTCCAGAGGACATGCCACCGATTCAGCTACCAGAACACCAGATGGACACAAGGCCCCCTAAATGGAGCGAAGTTGAGTGTGCAGTAAAACGGCGAGATCAGCTTCAGCTCCAACAACCAAAGCATGTACAAAGCGGCTAATAGATAAGCTCCAGGAGAACATTAGTTGGGCACAAATGGAGGTCAAACCAAGCAAATCCCGCAGCATTTCTATTCTCAAGGGCATTTTTACCAATGACTGGTTCTGTATAAAGGGAGAGCAGGGCATACATGGATGACATGACAACCATCACAACAACCAAAGCATGTACAAAGCGGCTAATGGATAAGCTCCAGGAGAACATTAGTTGGGCACAAATGGAGGTAAAAACAAAGAAAATCCCGCAGCATTTCTATTCTAAAGGGGATTTTGGGGGAGAGCCCATACCAACGGTCAAGGAAAAGCCCATCAAAAGCCTTGGATGGTGGTACACCGTAGACCTTAAAGATGCCGAACAGGTGGAACAACTCAGGCAAGAGACAGCCAGTGGACTCAATAATACAGCTCTTCCTGGGAAGCTGAAACTTTGGTGCTTCCAATTTGGCTTGTTGCCACGCCTGATATGGCCAATTTCAATGTATGAGGTCACGGTGTCTCACGCCAATAACTTGGAGAGATTGGTGAGTACACAAGTGAGGAAATTGCTTGGGCTACCAAGATGCCTTAGCAACATAGGGCTGTACGGAATGAAGCTCTCTCTTTTCCCATTTCTTGTGGGTTTTAAGAAGAGCTTGACATAGGGGAGATACAGATGGCGCCACAATCAAGTACTAAAGTGCTTGGCTGCAGCAGTAGAGACCAAGAAAGTGGCAGCAAATGTCATCCCCCAAAACGCCAAGACTAACTCGCTAAAAAGGCAACCCTTTATTCGGGAGGGGCAGAAACCGCGGGCCAAGCCCTTAACCCCAGATTTAGGTCTGCTGAGTATAGCCAGGGATTGGGGAATCTGAGTTGATTTAGACCACAGACTTACTTTCCCCTTGAAAATCGCAGCGACCAACCTGCGGCCGGACATGGTTCTGGGGTCCAGCTCCAGCAGGACAGTCCTCATAGTTGAATTGACTGTACCTTGGGAAGAGGCCATTAACAAAGCATTTGAAAGAAAGAATCTCCGGTATGCCAACTTGGCAGCGGAGGCCGAAGATCGGGGATGGACAGCGAAAGTGTTCCCGGTGGAAGTGGGCTGCAGGGGCTTTTTTTCCAATTCCACTAAAAGGCTGCTTAAGAAAGTGGGGATCAGAGGACAACCCCAAAGGACGGTAGTCAAAGAATTTGCCACTGTCGCTGAGAGAAGCAGCCACTGGCTGTGGTTGAAATGGAAGGACGCAATATGGGCTGCCAAGTGACCACGTAATAAAATGGTGCTGTGTGTTGTATTGTTATGCCATACAGGACCAGGGGCACTAAGCTTGCATTAACGGAGCCAGTGGGGCTATAACAGCCTTAGCCAGCGGGTTGGCACGTACGGATCCGGGGCACTGAGCATGCATTACCAGCATTATTCGTGACCAGAAGGTTGCCGTTTCGATTCTCAGGGCCGGTGGGTAACGACTGTGGTGCCTTTGAGCTGCAGTGATAGCTGCCAAATGCTTTTTCCAGATGACCTTGTAACAATGCGACACACACAGCAAGCTGCAAATAAAGACATTGTAAGTACCAGTATTTTTTAAGTAAGACCTCAGGGACCTGTGGCAACTAAAAAGTAGATCAAATGTCACTGTGACACGTTTGTCCATTCACTATTGGAAAGCAATGTCTGTGGCTTGTAAACATGCGACTGTTTTGTCCTCTGTAACGTTAATTTGACCTTAGAGAAATAGCGATGCATTTGTCTTAAGTATCTTCACTTCAGAAAACTGCTACGCGGTTCTCTCTCCCGAGAGCGGTCGTGACCGGACCAACAGGGACCGGAGGGGCTTTGCGAATGGCCCCGGGGTAAACAGGTGTGCTCATGGAAAACAATATTTTTGGTGTTCAAAGACGAGACCTTGTTTCTCGTTCGCTTTATAGGACCCTACATTATTGTTTTGTCGCTGGAAGCACAGGCTCACAGCCCTGGCTGCGTTTTCTGCTGAAAAGGGGGATGAGACTAGCAGCTCACTTGCACTTAAAGAGAGACACAGCAAAACAGCGCGTTTCTCCTCACATGCAAAAGTGAGCATGTAGCGCATGGTATATTAAAAGATCTGTGGTGTTTTTTGAGCTGAAACTTCACAGATACATTATGTGGACCGCTATGATTTATATTACATCTTTGTAAAACTAGAAAAAAAATCACCCCTTTAAGCGAAACTATATGGACAAGAGTAGTGGGATGCCCGCTTCTATTGAACAGCTTTGACTACTTTATTAATTTCCGTTAGCACAAATATGTGACAGCATATAGCCTAAGGAAATTCTAGAGAATTGTGTGGTTCAAATTTTATAACAACAGTTTGGACACGGCCCTATTCCATTCAAACATGACAATGTCCGTGCGCAAAGCAAGATTCATAAAAAAATTATTGATTCTTGACTGGTGTGCATAAAGACCAGACCTGAACCCAGCTGAACAGTTTCGATCCAAACACTCATCATCCAAACCCATCAATGACTTAATTTCAGAACAGAAAATGCCTTTCCAAAACTATTGCAACAAAGATGCAACAAAATTCTTTGTTTGTATACCATAGAAAAATGGCTTTGAATGGCATTTTTATGTATTAATTACAGGATTAGATAAAAATGTTTGACCTTATAGTTTACGTGTGTGTAGAATATGTGTCGAATGCCCCGTTTTGTCACCCCCTCATGGTTCCTCTCTCGTTCAATTTTGCATGTGGGATTCTCAATGGGTGACTTGTGAGTCACTGTTTGTTGTAAAGCTGCTTTGGAGCATTGTGTATTATAAAAGAGTTCTTTCAAATACATTGAAAACAAATAGGGATTTTATTCTTTTCTGTGGGATATAATGAAAGATACATCTATGCTGTCTTCATAAACCAGCCAAGATTGCACAAATTTTACACGCCTTGATGCATTCCTACCTCTGCCTACTGCCTGTGAAGAAGCACTTAATGGCAGTCTGTGCAGATAACAAGTATGCAGTAAAACCAAAATAGGAAATTTAAATGAGACTGAGATAGCCAAGAGATCGGGTCAGTTCTCATAGCACCATGCAAGTATCGGGTGGTGATGCAGAGTCTGAAAGGTCTGTTGAGTATATTGTTGTGTATGCGAGAAAGAGGTTACATTGACACAGGTCAAAGGGAAGGAACTTTCAAGTTACTTTCTGGGAGTTTGGAAATGGAGTTTGAATGAGTCTTAACAATACACATCTGCACATTTATACAAATAGAATAGCCTGTTAGTTAAAGGAAGTGCCAGCTAAACTGTCAAACTTGAAAATGAGAAATAATAACAGTAATGGTCTAACTGTTGTTGACCATGACCATTTAAAGCAAACACTACTAAATACATAGAAATATATAAAACCTTGGCTGTTACTGGTTTATAATTAATTTTTTTATGGCTTGTTGGAATGCTTGATTCTGATTGGCCAGTCGCAACATTTGCAGGTTCCTTATTCTCAGATAACAACCTGCTCAAAACTAAAAAAACAAGGTAACCCGGCTGCAGCAAATCATTTTGACAGGTTTATTGACAAAATTAAATATAAATATGTTTTTTAATAACATATATGACATTATATTTACAAATGATTAAACCAAATCTCCTATTCTTGACAACTGAACGTTGTTTCTTGTACGAATTGTACGAAATGAGCCCCTTCAGTGTGATACAAGACCCGACACGAATGTCACACTTTTGGGCCTTATTTCTGCGATAACAACAGTTATAGCCTACTTTGCAATTTCAACATTTCATTAAAAATAAAACCGATTCATTATAAGTTCTTATGTTACTAACTATTACAAAAAAAAAACTGCCTATACATGCTGACTGTAAATATTCTGTAGCGTTAGCTCATAACTGGATTCTTCTCTCGTAAAATGTCTGTTGGTTTAATATTCCTAAATGGTAACATAAACTTGCTCAAGTTTCTGTTTAATAAGTTGGCAGTCATTTCCTCTTAATAGTCGTTATGTCTTATCTGCAACAGAGTTTGACGCTTGTGAAAGTTTATTTGAAGTTAATTTACCAACCAACAAAACTGTATTTGTTCGGAAACACTCCACAATTTCATCTCCAACATCTTGACAAATCCTGGTAAACTAGGGTCACAGGTCGCTCTGGATTTAGAATGAAATAAGATTTTAAGATCCCAACAAAAAGAAGCTGCACCTGTATCCCAAACTAAAGGATCAAGGTTTGCATGTCCCAGTCAGGCCTTATAATAGATGCCATCTGAAAACAGCATTTTGAAAGCCAATCAAGAGGGTCGTGTACTGGTAATATTTCACAATAATCATTAATAAAGAACTTGAGTCATCGTCAACCATTATTATATAGTCATAATTTCAAGTCCTCTGTTTCTGGGGTGAAAAGCGGGAGATGTGGGGGGTGTTAAGATAGGTACCGAAAGGGGTAATTTCCCTTTGTGGCCTAGTCAGATGATCAATTTCTTACAAAATTGCATGACTCAGCTCGCTAGAATCAAATGAGCTGTTCGCGTTATTTCACAATTACTGAGAAAAGTTGTGAGGGCATTCAGTCATTAAGAACTTTAGTGCCACTCGCTCTAGCTGCTGCGATATGTATACGTTTATCTGTACGGATAAGGCACCGATTTAAATAAAAATAAGAAAACCTAAATGTAGAGATTAATGCTAAACTAATACTTATTAATCCTAATTTTCAATAAAAAAATTAAAACTGTTAAAGGTAAACATCTTCAGTGAATAGGTTGTGGTGCGTTGTCTCTTAACATCAGATCAATCAATATTTGAGTCATTTCATGGCACGTCTTCAAACAAATGTTGTGTTTTAGGCATTTTAATGCAAAGTTGAAGCAGACCAAGACATAAGTACAGCAGTTCAATACTAAAAACAGGACCCACTTCTGCCTCTCCCTGTTAGTATAAAAGTCTGTGGGAATACTAGTCTGTTTTTCAACTTGAATGACAATGTACACTTTGCATTGAGATAAGAAGGCATGGAGAGTAAAGAAAAATCAAACCCGATGGCAGTATCAAAGCAATATTTTCCAGACTAAAACGATGAAGGGCAAAGAAATGCTGTTTGGGAGCTCACTGACTTTCTTCAACTGTATGTTCAACACTTTGGGCATTACCTCACATCCCTTAAAGAGGATAAAGCACACGACAAATAGGAATATACAGATTTTAAAAAGACTACATAGAAAAATAAAATAAAATGCAACCTCTCAGCATAGGTCATTAGTGCAGCTAACACCAGTCCACTGGATCTGTAAGAATCTCCATGAAACTACTGGCGTCTCCAAGCTGCTTGGGTGCATTCAAACAATAATGCAATTACTGCATGGTAGGTATAGATCATAGACACAACATGAACACACACGAAAGGACACCCACCACCTTCACAAAGATCCCATATTCATGTCGATTCATTATACACTTTAAAAAAAATAACAATGGGCTTTGCTGTTCAGGGCGGTGAGTTAAAACGGATGTATTTTTCAATGAAACTCCAGAGCATGTTAACATTACCTACAAATACACAAGAAAAACAAGCTGGATACAAATAAGCATAGATTGGATTCAAGCAAATTATCGATAACCCAATGGTGTGCAATAAGATCAAGCATGAATCAAGAGAGCTGAAGCAATGTGCTGGATTGGCTTCTTGGATATGGCGAAGACTCAAATACTAAATCTTGAAAGCTGAGCAATGTGCAGTATTTCTTAAAATCTGAATGAATGAGTAAGGCTAATTTAAACTAAAGATCTTGTATTTAACTTGACAGGGCCCTGAACAATACTGACCAACTTATTCACAGTAGAGAACAGAGCGCGTCTACATTCAAAGAGTCATTTCAAAAATACATTTTCTATTTCTGGGCACTAGTGCTGACTGCAGTGGTTTGGAGCTAGATTTAAAAGAGGAGCATTCAAGTGCAGAAATGACATGAACTGAGGAGAAAAGAGGAACATTAGGAAAGCTAAGCATTATGCAAAGGCTTCTCTGAGCATTAGCAGAAGGAAACGCAACAACTCATCTTAAGAACTCAAATAGAACATAATTAAAAAGAACAGACAGTGTGTAACTTATGAACTCATGTACCAATGGCTTCTGATTTACCATTCTAATTACCCCAACAAACACCATGTGACAAACAGTACTTGTGACAAATTTAAAAACCCAATTACTGGACAACAGCTGTTTTACAACTCTTGAGTCTTGTATTGTAATTTCACAGCCCATTTTTTTCAACGTTGCAACGTTGTTCATTGGTTACAAATGGTGAGTGAATAAAAAGAAATATTCCGAGTGATTTAAAAAAAACATTGCCTTTTTGCAGAGTTATTGCTTGCTGAACTTTTGAACTGAACGTACGTGTGTAAATGTGTGTGTGCATGTGTGTCAGAAAGATGTCCCTAGCAAGCAGGTGTCTCATTTTCAGCAGCCATATTGTTGGCTTTTTTTCTTCTCTTCATCAGCAGTGGATTGGAGGAGTCTTCGATCCTCTTAATTTTGATCTGTTCGTAGTCGACTCTCATTGTCGCCAAGGCACTAGTCATTTCCTCCTGTTGAGCGACAGATGCATTATCATTATACAATCAAGATCTGGTTTCTATAGGTAGAATAATGAAAGCATCCTTACTGTAACAGAACCCCGTAAATGACTTTTTATACGTTATAAGGATCACCCAGCACAGGAAACTGTGTGGTGTGCAAAAAACAGTCCTTGACTTGTGCACACATGAAATTTGACTTTCTAATGATTTAAGTAGTTTCTTAGAATTGGAATTGAAATTGACTTCTAATCAACAGCTCATTTTTTTGACCGAGATGGTTGCCAAGGGCAAACATTTGGTTTAAACACTGGTAAATTTAAAGCGGAGCTATCATGCTATGTCATGCTTTCTGACTTCTTTACACCGTTAAATGTGCTGGCATATTAACACGGTCAACTTGTTAAAAAACGAGTTGGACGTATGACGTAGTATTTCTGTACTTGATACACTCCCCCAGCACTCCAACTTATTTCATTAAAGTTTTTCTAGTTCTGGATCCCTATGTCGTCACAGGGATCCTATTTCTTTTATTGGCCGAAAGCACGGCAAGGCGAAGGCAAAAGAGCCCCCCCACGAGCGAGACCCGCTTACCATCAGGGTCCTCTGTGCTGCGTCACGATGAGCGTTGCACTGCAGCTTGTTAATCTTGCGATGGTGAAGTTTAGGTGTATCTGTTTGTTCCCAGCATTTCAGTGATGAATGTTATATAACCGGTGGATATAACGCTGAATTTGGAGATAGTTTTAAACTGATAGATGGCGTGGTCCCAGTGCTAAAAGATGCAATACTATTGTATAGGCACTCAAGATTAATATGAGATTGGCAGAAACTGCCTGTGATACGCAATCTTTAATGTGAATGGGTAGGCTGCTTTCAAAAAAAAAAAACTCCATTTAACTAGGGCTGCACAGTCACTTATCGGCCATATCGGTATTGGCCATTCTTAATGTTCTCGGTATCTGCCGATAATAAAAATTTAGGCCGATATATTATAGCCGATATATTATAGCCGATAAATCATAAATCATTTCCTCTGGTTAAACTTCTTCAGCTGTACACTGCTCACAGTTAAAATACAGTACAGGACTGTCTTTCTGTCAGGATCATTCACTAATTGCAAAACTTTGTTTATATAGGTACAGATGTAGATACAGGATTTATGAATGTGTAAATTATAGGAACAAAAGCATATTGTTTGAATCAGACTGCTGTCTGAATGCTTTGTCTTGAGACCTGTGATACATGTGGCTATTAAGAACAATTTTCTGGGTTGCTCTGGAAAAATATCTATAAATTGTTTATTAAATAAAAAATATACCGGAAAAGTTTGAAGGTTAAAGAATTGTTAACTAGTGTAAAGTAGGCTTGGTACATGATTTTGAGGGGGGAAAGATAACTATTGGTTACCTTGTTTTCTGCAGTAAATGTTTTCAAAATAAAAGCAGCTGTCCACTTTTTGCATTTTGTTTCAGTCATTCAGTCAATTTTACATTAATATTTAGATTGTGTTTATCGGCTTCCAATGTTAAGGAATTATCGGTTATCGGCCAAAATTTACATATCAGTGAATCCCTACATTTAACCCTTTCATGCTGATGAATCTATGTGTGATGGGGCTATATGGGGAGCATTAAGTTCTTACCTTGACATCTTCCCAAGCATCTTTTTCTTCTTTCAGAACACGGCTGGTGTGTAGGGGGGTCTGAGGAACTTCCATTGATTGCTATAATGACACAATCGGAACAAATCAACAAGAAGATTGCGAAATAAAACTGCAATATACACCGGACACGAGCAGACGACCTGCTTGAAAAACAAAACTCACATTGATCCAGGGGTTGTTCATGAACTCTGTGATGGTCATCCTCTGTGTTGGCTCAGTTTTCAGTAATGTCCTGATAAGCTGTTTGGCTGAAAACAGAAAGTCATTCAAATCTATGCTTATTCTTAGAAATGTGCTAAGCATGCCTTGAAGCTAACAGCATTCTAGGAAAGTCTTCGAGTCAATTTAACAAAACAGGAACTAGCTGAAATGGTTACCTTCCTCGGAGACCTCAGACCACTCAGGGTTTGGAAACTCGTACTGACCCATACGGATTCGTGTCTTCATACCAGGTGATATAGCAAGGCCATGGTTAGAATAGAAAGGTGGGTAACCACATAACCTACAAATTAAAGAAAACGTTTTGTAGCTAAATACATGTGACACAGTTACGTTTAGAAGTTACAGTACATCAGACAGGGTTAAATGTGAAAAATCCAGTAGATATAGCAGACATTGTTTTTATTGGCCAAACAGACATATGAACAACACAAGACATATTCACTTACAGAATATACATGATGACACCCAAAGACCACATGTCACAGGACTTGTCATACTTTTCTGGACCAAGAACCTCTGGGGCTATAACATGGAAAGGATGAAAATACATTTAAATGAAAATGTTTGATCTTGATTCAAAATACCCACGCAGAAAATAAATAAATGTGTGTAATGGGGTTTGATCTCAACTTGTTATTGATGATTATCGACATTATATTCTTACCAACGTAATAAGGAGTATAGCAAGGGGTGGCCAGTGAGTTGTGTGTGGTTGTCTCCTTTGCGAATCCAAAGTCTGTCAGTTTGAGAAGGGCATTGGGCCTTTTAGAGGTATATAACAGGTTCTCTGGCTGCAAGGTAGAATTATTAAGATTTCATATAAGATATCAGAACGTCTATACCCTCAATACACCACCAAATGAATGATGCACATCGTAAGACTTTCACCTTGACGTCTCTGTGTGCAATGTTTATAGCATGCAAATACTGAATGGCCTCTCCTATACTCTTCATGATATCTGATGCCTCTGAAAAATAAAGACAAATCAAGAAATTAGCCATTTACAAAGTTAAAATAAATAAAATCCACTTTATGAATTAATCTGATAAAAAGTTGGGCAAATATGTACCTCTTTCAGTGAATGCCTGGTCCCCTCTGTCCTGAATCCGACTAAACAGCTCACCTCCATCCATACTTCAAAACATACAAAAAAAGCAAATCCGATTAAATAAAGACAAAACAGCCATTTCTTTAAAGGTTCAGTGTATGACATTTAGCGGCACCCCTCCCTTTCCAAGCAGTGCAGAGGCTCTGACAGGACAAAGATCACATTTTCGCTTCTTTGCTGAAGGAGATGACGTATTTATGAAATGCACTCTGTAGAGCAGTTTGCCTTTTAAGGCTGCTGCAGTAACAACATGGTTAATTCCATGTAAGGGGACGTGCGGTGTATGTAAATAGAAACAATGCTCTGGAAGAACATCTATAATTTGTTTGTTTAATAAAAAAATATACCAAAAAAATTTAAAATAGGCTTGTTACATGATTTTCACGGGGAAAAAGGGAACTAATTGTTACCTTGTTTTCTGCAGTGAATGTTTTAAAAAAAAAAGCAGCTGTCCATGTTTTGCCTTTTGTTTCAGTCTTAGGGAATTTTATATTCATATTTAGGTACATAGGCCAATATATCGGTTATCAGCTTCCAATGTTAAAGAATTATCGGTTATTGTCCAAACTTTACATATCAGTACATCCCTAAATAAAAACATAACGCTTCATTATGTAAGGTCTTTGTACACCTCTGAAGACATAGTCATGTATATTCTATTGCAATTCTGTCAAAAGATCCTCCAAAAAAAAAAAAAAAAAACATATCACAGCACCTTTGAGACAATTAATAATTTCAGAATAGAAATTGGGAAACGTGTTGGCCTACCACAACTTCAAATACATATAAAACCACATGAAGGGGGATCTTTTCACCTTTGCCCCCAAGTAATCGTTGCGGTTATCATTTCCGATTATACACAAACCACTTCTAAGTGTGCAAGTCAGGTGAGTTAGATTTCTTGCAAATATGCCAGTTGCGAGAAACTGGGTCAGTGGGCTTACAAAGACTGTCTCTCTCATCAGAAAAGAGAGGAAGTGGGGGGGGGAGAGAAAAAGGATGATTTCATAACGGGGACAGTGACTTGAAAACGTGTGATTCTTTGATGTGGCCTAAGAACATCTACTTTGCTTAAGGGTAACATAACATTTCAAAGTGGAAAGCGAACACTGCCATAGGGCTCCGCTGATAACCGTGTTCATCTGCTATGCAAATGTGCAGAATTTTGCCGTTCTCACATCTTCACTATGGGCTGAAGCGTGCACGGTGAGTTTCATTTCTATGTTTCACCTACAACTGCAGCCGGTTTCACTTGAAATCATCAAACTTCTGACACAAATAGAAAAAACGCTATGAGTTTGACTGAGAACACTCGCACTGAGAACACAAGTGCCGATGAACAACCGCAACACGTTTCTCTGCTTTCATTCTCACTAAACCCAGCAAATTTGCGTCCTGTCTGATAGCCAGCAAACACTACATCCGAATGCATAAGAAAAAAGCTGGGTTAAGATAAAGAATATAATATGCAGAGACGTGAGGTTTATGGTGCAAACCCCTAATAGGTGTGAAGCAGCACCCATGAACCACCCACCAAGACTATTCAGATTGCAATGTGCTTTAACCATAACTTTTCTTAGAAAAACTACCCCAAAAAAACGTGTTGCACTAAACACTGTGCTGGCATTTTCCATCACCTGCTGCACACTCAGTTCTGATGACCTGTAGATTCTGTTTCCTGAGTGCTGAGCAGTTGAAGGCCTTGGTCTGATTTCCTGTAATCCATTTTGATCTTCTGCAGTCTGTGGTGCACATTCAGCCACCTTTTTTGAACATTTCACCATGAGTAACAACATTGATATATGGATGATTTAAGAATGATGCTGGCGAACTAAACATCCACAACATAATTCATGTTCTAGCAATGTCAAACATCATGGGACGCTTAATTAACTTCTAGTTAACTTGGCAATCCTCATAAGAATCAATCCTGCGGAAATGTGGACATGAACAGGAAGGGTAAGTCAAGTGGAAACATACCGCTGTCTCCATTCTGGTTCTTGGTACACTGAAAATTTCGAAAACTCACCAATTCTGGAGAACACAGAGTGCATGAAAACAGCTGACTTTCAGCAAACGGTGTTCTGCTAACAAGACGACTTATCTCTTTTTCAGGAGATTGTATGACTGCTGATTATATGTCCTCCGTCGGACACAATAACTTTTCTCACAAAGAGTGAGAGCAACAGTGTGTAACGTTTTGCATTGTGCAATGTGTTATTTGGCTAATTTTATTCAAATTATAGGTACATACATACAATTCAAAAGCATTGTCTAAATGTGCTGCCACAGCCGTTTTTCCTGCCTATGCGCCCTATTGGCAAAGTATGAGAAAACACGGACCACCGACAAAGACGGCTACCTCCAAATCCATTAAAATATCATAATATCTTTGCCTACTGGCCAAAAGTGGTGAGAAATATTTCCTTTCGACTTCCTGTAAAAAAAAAAGCAGGCATCAACACGACACCAAGAGACCTCATAATCAAAGAAATGGAAACAGGGAGGTGTGATTTCTGTTCCTCACATCAACATATGAGAGAATAAAGGTGTTTGTATCGTTTGCTTTCCAGATCAAAAACTTGAATGAAGATGTCAAAAGTGCATCACTTTGATGTTATCAGTGAAAGCAGACGTTTCAGCAAACCAAATCATGTTGAAACCAAACTAAAGAAAAACTCTTCCCCTGTAGATATTACGCATGACATGCAATAACCTGGGTCTGGTTCATGAACATCTACCAGCTACACCAAAATGTGAAATCAGATAAAAAAAACTGCATATTCACAGCAGTACTATTTCCACTCCCTTACACGTTTCATATAATCAATTCAGTAGTCCGCAAATTAAGTAGCCTATTGCTGACTTAACCATAACATTATTATTTTGCGTCATTATGTGAGAACTTGCATTTTGATCATTGCAGGGACCGTCCCAAAGAAGCAACTATGGTTTCCTTGTCTTGTTGAAGAGTAAAATGGTGCTCGGCAGAGAGGGAAGTAGCTATATGTTGCAGTGAAGTGTGGGAAGCGATGGTGTTGCGTTTATGCATATAGTCTATATGGAGGAGAGGTCACAGCCATACGTCAACCATTTCTGGCGGACGAGGGACTTTTCAATTCACTCAGACAAGAAAGGGTCCTATAGGTGCCTGACAGATTATCGTAAGTAACGTTTAAACACCTGCTGGTAAGACATTTACACAGATGAGACGCTAAAGCCTCTCTAAACCAATGTAATGATGCACTAAGTGGTAATTCATCAAAGAGATTTTTCACCAAAACTGATTTGACCTCTGTAAATCCACCTTCTAACTCATTTTCCTTGTATATTCTTGCTGAAACTCTTGTCATAATGTACTTTCAGTGTATTACAGCAACTATTCAATTAACTACTATTGTGTTCTGCATACATTGTACAGGTTTCTGACAAAATGATTGTATAAATAAAATTCCAAATAAAACATTTATATTTTTGGGTTCCTTAAGACATAAAAGCCGAGCAGTGTTTCCTGTAGCTCAGTGGTAAGAGCATTGCGTTAACAACGCAAGGTTGTGAGTTCAATCCCAGGGGATTGCACATACCTAAGTATAAATGTATAGGATAATTCAATGCAAGTCGCTTTGGATAAAAGCGTCTGCCAAATGCATAAATGTAAATGTAAGGTGAACTGATCATAAGGTTTTTTAATGGAATGTTGTCCCAAAAAATGTGAATATAAAAAACAACATAAAAATTCAGGGCATGTCACTCAATAATGACAATAATGACAGGTGACTCACCACTCCATTACAATAAGAAGGCACTTCCTGCTTTGGTAGAGGTTCTCATAGACGTCAACAATTCTGACGATATGGGTACAAGAGGAAGCTCGCCAATGTAGCTCCACCTCTCGTCTCGCTTTGGGACAGTCATGAAGCATCTAAAAGAGTGGATGAAGAGAAGAACAAGTATGGACAGTTATTACTCAAAACTAAAGTTGATCTGAAGCACACACATACAGCCACAGAAAAAATATGCATTTCTGCATGTGCTGCAGCTATTCCAGTCAAGTGCCTGTTGACTTAAGAAAGTCACCCAACAGCAAAAAAAAACCCCGCATGAACGTTGTAAAAACAATCACTATATACCACTATATATATATATATATATATACCACTATATATATACATATATATATATAGTCACCTTTTGATGCGTGTTGTTTCAACAATTTTGAACTACGAATTATGAACTTTCCTTTGCAGTACTCAAATACTGCATCTTTTTTGTTTTTATCATCAGCTTTTCTACAAAAAATGCAAATGAAACAATATTTTCATGTGGAATTTGTTGTCACTAGTTCACAGAATAAAACAAACGTTTAATTTTACTGATCATGACATGTACCTATGAATAGCAAATTCAGGAATACTCAAAATAATTTTAGCATTTTTTCCAAAGCAGTGTATTTCATCCAGTATGTATTCTATTCACATAATATATGATGATACATTATGTATACATACATGAAAACATATAATATATCTATACAAACACACACATTGTAAGGCATTGCATTTTTACAATTATACACTAATCTGTTTGGAAGGATTTCCCATCAGAAATAAATAAGATCCAATCATTATCAAGACTTGAGTCCAGATTTCTGAACATATGCCGCCCCCTACAGATGACAAAGCTTAATAACATTGAACAGCAATCTTTGTAAATGTTCTCTTTATCACTCTGCAGACAGAGCAAGTACACCTAAGAATGCAATGTCTTCCCTGTGCATTTTTTACTTTTACTGTAACACAACCCTGCATTGCTAAAAATTCAAAGGTCATATGACATGCTAACTCCCAGGGGTAATATTCATGAAAAATGTAATGCTTTCTTAATGTGTCAACATATGAATTTAGTTTAACTAAAAAATAAAAAAGTCCTGGGTATACACCCTCTAATCCTCTGCAAACACTTGTGCGGCTGAAAAAATGTCAAAGTGTTTTCTGATGGATCTGAAGAACAAGAACTGTCAAACAACAAGCTGTTGCTTTCCATTCAATGAAATTATTGCAATTTTATATTCCTTAAAAGAACGTTATTAAGTTGGAACTTGAAATCTCTTAGTCCAATTTTTTAGGTTGACTAGTAAAAATGAAAGAATAAAAATCACAATCACTAATCATTAAACATTTTATTTAAAAAAACGTCTTTTCCCTGCCATACCGCTTAGCTCTACAAATAAGGCATGTTATACCGTACCACACCACAAAGGTATGCATGACAAGCAATGGAAAGAATCTATGGGGGTTAGCAGGCAGTTATTTCCTCATGCCTAGAAAGCCGACTTACAAGTGTAAGGATTCCTCTCTTTGCCCACATCACACGTACTCACATAAGCCCGCAGGGGGCTAAGAGAGCTCTTTCTGGTTAGTCTCAACCAACACTAATGTAAACCCTTTTCTTCCAGCAACACTTCAGATTGTCTAGATTCTAGACACACTCCTCAAACGGAAAATGGGACTCACAAATACACACACACACAGAGAGACAGTTTATAGTTATGAAGCTTGTAAACCTCAGCTGCTTAAGGGAAAGTTCACCCAAAAAACTAAATTTGATCATGTCATTAAAACCTTATGGACTCTTTCTTCTGTGAAACACAAAATATATTATTTGTTAGAAATGTTTCAGTGGTTTTGTGTCCGTACAGTGGGGGCCAATGTCGTTTGGTTACCAACGTTCTTCAAAATACCTTCTTTTGCATTCTGCAATTACAAAACTGATAATCTCTCACAACTTTAAAAATGGCAAAGGCAACTCAAATATACAAACTAAAAACACCTTCAGTAAGTGATGTAGTTAGATGTGTAGAGTGCACTCCACTATTATTGGCACCCTTGGTAAATATGAGCAAAGGCGGCTGTACAAAAAAATTGAAGTAGGGGAAATATCACATTGTAAAAATAATTTCTTCCATACATGTTGGCCACAATTATTGGCACCCTTGTATTTAATACACTGCACTCTCAATTCATAAGAAAAACAGCTCTGAGTCTCATTTTCTATAGGTTTCAGGTCAGGGAACTGGGATGGCTATGGTAGGATCTTGGTTTTGTGTTCAGAGACCCATTTTTTGTTGATTTTCGATGTTTGTTTTGAACCAATGTGCTGATGGAAGATCTAACCACGACCCATTATAATATTTCTATAAGAGCAAGTCCGGTTTTGATTTTTATATCTGTTGGTATTTGACATTATACATGATGCCATGTATATGATCAAGATGCCCAGAACCTCTGGTATAAAAGCAAGTCCACAACAATGAAGATATGGTGGTGTATTTAGCTGTGGACATGGGGCACTTTTATCCCTGTGTGCACCAAACCTATCTCGTGTTATTGCGGCCAGAAAAACTTTCATTTCATATAGACCATAGACCCCAGTCCTGTTTGAAGTTTCCGGTATGGCAGATTAATATGGTGGAGTTTATTTTTTGAATGAGAGCAGAAGATTTGTAACTTGTACAATGTCCCAAACAACTTGTGGTGATGGAGCTGCACGCTTCGGCCACTCAAAATATTCTCTTTGCTGTGCATTAAGACAATATAGACACACATTCTCTTTCATGCAGATTTGCAACATCTCCAGTCCATTAAAACTTCTTAATTATTGCCCTGGTGTTGGAAATGGGAAATTGTATCATTTCAACCATTTCCTCTTAAATTCACTTTCTATTTTGTTTAGCTCAACAATCTTTTGCTGCACATCAGAACTATATTCTTTGGTTTTACCCATTGTGATGAATGAGTAAGGGGGTTTAGGCTTTGTGTTACTTAATAATATTCTCCTGCGTAACGAAGTCATGACTGGACAACATCATGCTTCTTGTCACCTTGGTGTGCTCAGAAAATGTTAATATTAATGGGAATATACTTGGGAGATATTTTACTCAGAATTTATATGTGTGCCAATAATTGTGGGCGGCTGTATCAGAGAAAAACTTTTTTTCACAATGTGATAACCCCCCACTTCAAATTGTTTAAATTGAAAATTCCATCATTTCATTAAACATTTTTTAATAAAAGATCAAAACGAGAAACAGTAGATTTATATTTTGACAGCCTTCTTCGCTCATATTTACCAAAGGTGCCAATAATAGTGGAGGGCACTGTATGAAAGTTCTCACATCCATCATTTTGTATGCAAAAACAAGGCAACAGTTAACCATGGCAGGTCAAAATGATCTTTCTGGGTAAGGTGAGACACACATCATTGTTCGAGGAAGTGTTGACAAGACAACAGACTAGAGGTCGACCGATTCATCATTTTTGCCGATTAATGGGCAACAATAACAATAATTGGAACAATCGGTAAAAACCCCCACCGATAGTTTTCCTTGTTGCATTTGATCCAGACGCAGCAGGGAAAGCTCTATTGTAATATGCATGTGGAGAGTTCCGAGACAGAGAAACAGCGACATCTAGAGGTGGAAATAAAACTGACAGCCTGTTTGGTTTGGAGACGCGAGACCACAGTTTGCACAGAGCGAAAACACAAAAAGACAAAGCCAAGTGTAATTATTGTGACAAACTATTATGTTACAAGGCGGGTGTCACCAGCAATATGGAAAAGCATTTGCGGTTGGTTCATCGTATCGAATTACACAAGGATGCACCTTGTCTGATGCGTTGCGCATCCCGATGCCCACACTGCTGTCTCCGAGTGCTCTTCATTAGCCGCCGATGACACTAGTGCGGGGACAACACCGGAGCCATGCGCACACAAATATTACGTCATTTTTTTCAGAATAAAATCATCCTACCCGTTAATTTCATACTGCTTCTGGAATCTGATGGTGTATTTCCATTGTTAAACATATTTATTTAATACTGGTATTACAATATGATATGGTATTGCGCTGTAAATGAATCCTGCATGTTTATTTTATGCTGGTAGAGAAATATGACAGGGTATTTACGCTCTACACTTATTTTATGCATTTATTTTAAGCTGGTAGGACTATCGGACAGGGTATTTTGCATTGTAAAATCATCCTACCCGTTTAGATGATATTAAGTTTTGCCCTGTGGTAGGAAGATCTGACAGGGTAGGACAATTCGACAGAACACCGGCACATGATGCTTCACGTGAGACCCCCATCTACCTCGCTTCGAAAGGAAGGCTCAAACAGGACAATTTTTTGTGTGTTAAGCTGTAATATTTTTGATCTTGCTTGACTTTTATTGCTTTTTCACCGCTTTGGAATCGAAACAAAGATCGGAATCAATCAATTTGAAACGATGTCCAACCCTATTATTGACTATATGCTGCATTTACTGGGGAACAGCAGTGTCTTTGCCGACAGGACTGAGAGCGCGTTAACATTAGTAGCCTATTAACGTTAGCTTAAAAAGTTATAACATGGTGACAAAAATACACGCAGAAATGTTTTAATTGTATTATTGTAACTATGGATAGGCATTTGTGTGTGTGTGTGTGCGCATGGTGAGGTCCCCCCTTTCGAAATAGAAATAGATGACAGAGACAGCACGAACGGCAAATGTTGATGACATTCGTTTTAATTTAAACAAACACGCATGTGAACACGACAGTATATATTGTAAAATATTACAATGGATCTGTCATTCTGCTAGTTTGGTGCCAAGAATGTTTTAAATTATGAAAATTTTAGAAATGTCCTACTTATAATTTTGTTTAAATCATACACTGGAGTTGAATATGTATTAATGTAGTTAATATTTATGTGTTTTGTTTAAAAGTACAATACAGTTAAGTGGTTCAAGCAACGTGTTTAATGTTGTAATACACTTCATGGCTTATTTACTTTTTTTACTCTTATTTTTTTTTATGGTTTATTTCAAATAAAAAAACACAATCGGTAGGTACTGACCACCTTAGTTATCGTTATCTGCAAATTCAATATCGGTCGACCTCTACAACAGACCGCATTTACTGCCGTCACTCTCTGGTCTAATGCCCGTATTAATGAACACCAAAGAGAAAAGCTTGAGAACAAAACTCTTCGGCAATACAATTTCTGCTCCGTCATCTTGAGTAAGGTTAAAGACCACGCATACCATGTCTGTGTAACTAAGGCAGCACTGAAAGAAACTACGTCATAAAGGGGCTCTAGGTGCAACTTTGTGTATTTGGCTTGCGTCATGGTTTCTGGAAGGCAGCCACGAAAACCTCCCCGCCGTTTCAATGTAACTGGGACATCCTTATTGGACTTTGGTGACTTAAGTCAAAGATATTAAATGTCATCTGCAAATCTGGTGTGAGTGATGTGAGAGAGGACAAGACATATGGCAGGTGGAATGAGCTTTGTTTTGCATGTGAAGGGGGATATGAAAAAGGGGGCGGTGTCATGTGTGGTGTCATGTCAGGGGGGAGGGTATAGGTTTTCTCTTATGAAACATGTGGTGGGGCTGCGTGTTCTCCTGTTTCACTGCCAAGCCCAAAGCAACCTTGATATCTTGCTGACGTCCTGACAACAAACAACAACCTGCGAAGACTTGCATAAAAACAAATATGACACCCACAATGGCATTCGGGCACATTAAGTAAAAACGTAAGGGAGTTCAGCTCCAAGCAAAGTCTTCTAGTTACATTTGATTATAAAACCATTAGCATCTATTTCTGTGCCTCATATCAACATGTACTACTTACTAAAGAGACAAAGCCACCTTTAAATGAGAGCTAAAAAATATACAAAAAACCTCAACTTCATTGGAATCTTCCCTACTACCAAAGATCTGCTTCTTTAATACCAGCAGATCGGTAGGAAAATCGTGTCCATCTGTTATCGGTGGTTTGCCTTCACTCGCTCAGTGGGCGAATGGCAGATGTGGCCCAGCACAAAAGAGACCCTCCGCATACACACAAAAGAGCAGGGTGAGGGGGGGTTCTAGAGGATGTGGGGGGGGGGGGGTGTAGGTGGAGGGTCAGCATCTTCCACCTGCTTCTGTTTAGGGACAACAGCCTTTAAGCTACTTACTATCTTCATTTGGTTAAAAAGCTCTTTGTCTAAGGATGTATTTGCAGACGTGTGTGTTTGCATGAACATGTGATGACGTACTATTGGTCATTGTGATGAATGGTCATCCACTTGATAGGGTAAACATGTTTGTTTCAAAGTGTCTTGATCTGATTAAAGACATCTGCCAGAGAGCCCCAATAACAGTGAGATTTAACTAGCTGATATGAGGCATTTGACTTCATGAACAACAGGGGCTTTGGCCATAAAACATAACAACATCTAAAGAACATTAAACATTATCTTTCATTTTTTTTCTTTATAAATGACTTTGTAGCATGATTCAACATTGTCAACAGACTCCACATTTGACATACTGCTTTGTAACTGTAAGTTTCTTTACTTTGATTCAGTAAGTTTCAGTACTTTGATTCAATGATGTGCCATTCTCGTTTTCCTCTCAGTGTAAGGGTTTCATTCTTAGGCATTCTGAGAAGAAAGTATATTTGCTGCCAAAACAACATGTCATCTGCTAAGCATCACTTACGGTCACCTCGGACACTGGATGACACAAATGACGAAATGAGCATAATGTTTTGCAAGACAGAGGCTGTATCTGAAATTGCACATTCGGTTACTCATTTACTATTCACAATATAGTAAATACAATACACACAGAAAACTATTGGGAGTGACAATTGCGTATGAGAGTAAATCTCCTAAATCAAATGGGCGCACGACAGCTAAATACAGCAGTCACTTCCCATCTGAGTGATTAATCCAATTGAATCCTTATTTACAAGAGTGACACTCCTTAACAATACTTATTAGGTAACACATAATTAAAACGTTACACAATAGTATTTACAGTAAAACTACCAGCTTATTTACAAAATTTTGTCCAATTTGTCATTTTCTATTACACTAGCTCGGCGGTCGTGTCGACAGGAGTTTATCAAGAATTACCAAACAAATTACATTGTTGATCATTAATAACTTGAATATAGCTGACAAATGAGTAAATGGGGTTTTCAAACTATGGATAAACAACGATTTAGCTTCTCACAGCAGTGAACACACAACATGAAGCCCCAAAACGTACCCATTTGTTATTCTGAATATAACTGTAATACAAATTGCACAAAATTCATCCACCAGATGTCCCTGCATGTACAAGAATGCACGTATGATTAAATAAAGACCGTTAGAGGTTTCACTTCTACACATCTAACAGCATGCATTCACTTCCTCAACATTACTGTGTGTGCTATCTACCCAGACCCATTCAATTCCCACTTCTCATAAGCACACTCCTAACACACACACGCACACCAAATCTGGGGATGGTATTTCCGTGTTATCAGATGACATTTTGGTTTACACCACACCACTGAGCAGAACCAAGCCAATGATAATGATCCTTTCAACAGCAACACTTCTTGATTTGCCTTAGTCATATGTTTTTCTTTAGGGGTTTTCCACCTATCTTACTGGCTGAGAGAGATCGGAAACTCGATAGTAAATGTGGTCAATTAACTTCTGTGGAAATGGAGGTAGAGCCACATGGGGATGATGAATAGTCTACAGACCAGCTTTACATTTGCTAGGCTGGGCTATAAACGGAGTAAAAACCTTTCAGCGCTTATTGGTCAAATACACAAATTTGTGTAATGCTACAGGACATGTGTGAGGTAGATAAGTGTTATCTTTTTGATGTCATCAAGCCTACAGAACACAAAATGTCACTCTACATCAGACTGTGGTTGAACACTGTGGTGTAGGGCTGTATAGATTCTCTAGCACAAAAAAAATCATCTAAGCAAGCTTCATTTAATCTATTTACCTGCAGTACACACGGAGCACTGCGTTTCCCCACGAACCATAATTACTGACGCACAGCCCGCCAAACTGCGAGGAAACACTGTATGTGTTTGTGGACTGTCCCCATGGAGATAATAAAACATATGTATGTGTGTGTGTGTGCGTATACCGAATTTACACTACTTTTTATTTCCAAAGGCTGAAAGCGGTCTTTGTGGCCGTTTAAACACATTTGGGACAGTCCACGTTTTTACCAGTGTAGCAAGCATGCGATAAAGTTTGGCAGGTGCCTTAAACAGAGCCTCTTGTTTGTGTGAAGTGCACTTGTCATAGTGCTTGATTCTGTGTGACGTTAATCAATGGAGCTCTGCTATTTTACTTACTTTTAGTCTATTTTGCGAATGAAACTTGTTTTCTGGCTGCATTGAGTCCGTATAATTGAATAATCCCGTTATTTAAACATGCCATTCGCTGATTCTCATGGATTTGTCTGCGCTGAATGAGGACATAAACACATCACCAGAGTTGCCCTGAGAGTTCATTTCAGAACATTTTACTAAGTGAAGCTATCAAACACACACTTAAAAAATAAGCCGAAATAAAAGTCTGGTTAACTATAGCAGCTTTATGTGGACAAATATATTACTATTTAATAGGGGTGGGTGAAAAATTCGATTCACAAATGAATCACAATTCAGTCCTTTACCGGTTCTTATCGATTCAGATAACAAAAAAATAATTCTAGTTAATATAACAATTGATGATGTTATCGGAAACAAAAAAGGCAGATTTTTTGCAAGAGCGATCTGGCATCCGTACAGTCGAGAGACTGCACAGCTTAAGCTCAGCAACAGCGGGGGTATAAGAAATACACTAGGGCTCCAGACCGCGACTTTTGCGACCAGTTTTTAAGACAGCGCAAGCATTTTTTTTTTACAAGTACTCGTCTTGCGCATGTGCGACCTGCCAATTTTGTTTTTGTTTCATGTGGAAAGATGAGAAGAAATGCCAGCCCGCCACCAGTGCAGGCTGTGTGTGATAGTCAACTGCGCATCAGTGCTTGGGTCAATCACATGTCACTCATTGACAAGTTTACACAAACACACACAAGGTGTGCGCATTACTACGAGTTGCTGTTTGCTGTTACGGATTTCTTGAGCCCGCGTTTTAAACAAAACTTACCCTGGAGTGGTTCAGGAAACGTCATTTATCTGTGGATTTCTTGAGACATTGCTGCATCATTTCAAATCCGTTCACATGCAGCAAGAACGAACGACAGGCGAATGTTTTGTTAAGTTTTATTTGACGTAACTTGTTGTGAACATGAGGAAAGCTGTTCTTAATACACAATAAAATCAGCGTAAGAGCATAACACGAAGCCTTCCATTTTGCTTTAATATGTAACACTGGAAACAATTAAATTACATACTTTTGGAGAAGCACAATTTCTGTTGGTTCAAATGAATTCAGATTACAGTCTCTCTATTTAGCACCAATCCATAGCGAAGCTGCTTTGTAGACATTGACTCTTTTTAAATAAGCAGAACCAAACTTGCTGTCATCAACACATTTTTCAGTATGAGTAATAGTTATTTTGGGGGAAATGTGAATAAATGCATTGCTGACTGATTTAAGGTGTGTCCCTAAACTTTTTGCTTGCGCTCCTAAAAATTTCAGTCACTGGCTACAGTGCTCCTAGTAAAAAAAGTTAGTCTGAAACCCAATACACCCCGTCCCATTTTTTGCGAGGGCAGGTTTTTGGAAATACTTCGGATTTTATCAACTCTATGGTAAGAAGGAGCTTGACAAGACTTATGCAATATGCAAGGTTTGTAAAACGAAGATTAAGTATTTTGAGAACACTAAACATAAAGACTTACATCGACCACCATAATTCCAGCAAAATGGAATAAAATTGAAACATATATCAAATCGAATTTTGAGGAAGAATTGTTATTAGAAATTGAGCTAGTCATTAACCTTTAAAATTATTATTTCTTATTTCTATTTATTCTATAATTATTTCTTATTTTCATATTTGTATTATATTGCATTTTGAATGTAATATGGCAATGGAATGTATTAAATGGGTTTAATTTTCACAGATATAAGTGCATGCAATTTCAGCAATAAAAGGTTCATTTTTCTAAAAAGTAAACTAATTAGTTGTTCATTTTAAGAGACCTGTCTTATATTCTCTTTTATATTTAGTATTGCTCTTTAAAAAAGAAAAAGTACTTATTCGAATACTCGATTAATCGAAAGAATAATACTCTATTACTAAAATAATCGGTAACTACAGCCCTACTGTGGTGAGTGTATAACAGGTTTCATTCATGCAGAGGCTGTGTATGAGCAATGGTTCCCCTTACCATAAAACAAGACCAATAAAAAGAATGTGACCAGCCATGACATTGCGCTATGTAGTCAAAGTATCTCTTACACAGTAGTAAAAGAATATAAACAAGTCCCAAAACAATCTACACATTAGTTGAGTCTTACTTGAAAAATAACCTCTGACAGTCATAATTTCATGAAGTTAGAGAGGAAGTACAACCTTGCCATGAAGATCAGCACCGATAGAAATAGTTCCTCTTTACAATAACAATTTAAAGACTATGAAACAATCTGGTTTATAAATATGACTAAAATATTAGGCAATCTTTTCCACGACAAGCCAGAGATTGCAAGAGCATCCATTATTTAGGGCTCCAGACTGCAACTAAATGGTCCAGTTTTCCACAATCCAGGATGTCATTGACAAGTTTACCACACAACGTGAGCTGCAGGTAAACCTCACTTTCCAACCCCAAGAGGTGCTCTAGCTAAAGACACTAGAGGCTGCGGCCTTTCCTCGTAAGAGCGCCCGACTCTCATGCCTCGTAGCAGGAGCGCCAGCGCTTTGCTCCCTGTTTTTTCCACACTCAGCGCACCAGAGCCTGATAAGGCAGCGTGAAATAAGCTCCCGCAAAAAAAAACTCTTTCAGTACTTTTATTGACAAATATACAAACACAACATGAGCGCATTACTATGATGCGCTGTTTGCTGTGGCGGATATTAGTTAACCTCGGGACAAACAACGTGATATTTGAGAAGTTAAACGAAACTAACCACGAAGAAGTTCAGGAAACGTAATTTGTCTTTACTTGAGACACCACTGAATCATTTCAAATCCGTTCAAAGCGAGAACAAATGACATGCAAATTCTCTTGTTAAGTTTTATTTTAAGTTATCTTTACATTGAGTTCTCAATATATTACAAACTAAAATCAACATAATAATGTATTAACACAACCACTGTCTTTTTATTTATACTCTATTAGTAAAAAATAATTTACTCTTTCATACAGTATATTTAATAAGGGATGCACCGATGTAGCGTCTGCCGATATTAATCGACCAATATTGGATTAATTTAACACCATCGGCATTAGCATGAAAAAGGCTGTTACCGATGGTTTATTAGGTCCCTATGATCCACAGATGGAAAGTAGCAAACACGCCAGAAAATAGCACTGAACAGCTTATGAAATTCAAATTGTGCTAGGAATAGCGCTAATAATTATTCAGCTGCTGTTACGCGAACACAAACTGAATCAGCGCTGCTCTAAAAGAGTTTGCCTCAGGCGCCTTTTACATTTTCATTTGAGTGAAGGTGCTGTCAAACTTTGCAGCAAGCCGTCAAAATTCAAGTCCGCCGTCAAAATAAAAGAGCAGCAGAAACTGCAAAAGAAAAAAAAACATACGATTTAAGATACTGGTTCATATTAACATAGTTACGCCACAAAAAAAAAGAAAACACAGAATCCAGAAAAATAAAAGGCAAAAATGGAATTTGGGAAAAAAAAAATCTAACGGATTTCATAGGTGCCTGGTTTATTAATTAACTGCATGGAGGCAATGAGTTGGATGTCTGAATATCCTATTTTTTTCTCTGAGCAAAATAATTACTTTAAACAGACTTTTTATATATTAAAGAAATGATCCATTTTAAGTCAAATTTGAGTTAATGTTTTTAATAAAGGAAATATTGGATAGTAAAAATAACCTTTGAAGATTGTCATGTTGTCTTATTGTATTTTTATCTAAACTTACATTTAGGCACATTTACAGTTGTGCCTCCCTTAAAATGTTGAATGGATACAATTCATGTTCAGTAAAATAAATTCAATGCAGAAAAACTAGCTAGTATTGTATTGTACTGTATGCAATTGACACATATCGGAATCAGCCAAAAGTTGTTTGTTAAATTAATCGGTATCGGCCCAAAATATTCCTATCGGTGCATCCCTATATTTTCTGTTGGTTCAAATGAATTCAGGGTTCAAATTTGGCCTGGTGTTTTCAGAGTTTAAAGCATCAATCAATAACAAAGGTGCTCTGCCTCTTTTAAATGAAGCAGAACCAAATATGCCATCAGCTGCATTAAAATATACAGTATAGACAGTAGGGCTGCCCCTGAATAGTCGACTAAACGTTAGTCGATGTGAAGGAGGCTTAGTCGAATACGTTCTCATTGGTCGGTTAGTCGCGGAAATAAAAAAACTTGTGTGACGTCATGCAGTCAAGTATGCACGTTAAAACTTCACGGCGCTGCGCAGCTAGGTCAGTGTATGACATCAAAAGAAACGACGCAAGATCAACGCAAACAGTGCCTATGTTAATAAATATGAACAGGCGCCATTTGCTGCTGCGCGATGATTACAGCCTGACCACAAAAGCACTGAAGATACGACTCGCAGAAGAAATTGACAAGAGATGGGAATTGATGGGAAATCTCGCAACCAGCATTTATACACAAGCTGCAGTCTTGGACCCACGTTTTAAGAGCTTGTCATTCCTTGACACTGACAAACCAGAAGAAGCATACTCCACAGTGTGGGATCTAGCAGAAAGTTTATCCACAGCAGCTGCACAATATAGGGATCATACACTGACGACAGCTGTAGTTAAACACAATAAAACGAGCGGTCTGAACAGATCTGATCATTAAACATGCTCACGTTTCACTTCATAACAGTAACCTAAGATTAAAAAAACTACCGTCTTTTGTTGGTGTGGATTATGATTTGGGTATGTGTTTCTAAAAATATCTCAGGTATGCCTAAATCATAAACTGGGGAACAATGTTATTTTTCACATAGCGTTAACTTTTGAATGCATGGGGTATGCTCACTAACTTTGTTAGTTACACAACTACATTTACATTTAGTAATTGAGCAGGCGCTTTTATCCAAAGCGACTTACAAAGAGTTTATGGAGCAATAAGGGATATGTCATACAGGAGCCATAATACAGGAGAGGTGCCAATACAAAGTTACTGGTTTAAACAAAAGCTAGACCACTACCTGTTGAGAGAAAGGGTTAGTGTTTTTTTTTCATTTGTCTGTCAAGTATTCACAGAAGAGATGGGTTTTAAGTAGTTGTTTTAATGTTGTGAGAGATGTGGTTGACCGGACAGAGTTAGGAAGAAAGTTCCACAAGGAAGGAGTTGTGAATGAGCGGGAAAGCGATTTACTGCCCTTATGGGAAGGCAATACAAGACGCCGCCGGTTTGCTGAACGCAGGGATCTTGATGGCATTAGGCTAATTGGTTGGCTTGCCATGGTAGGCTAGCAGTTAACTATCAGCCAGAAACTAATCATAAAAGAAACTGTTTGTCATCTATTTTTAGTTGTCACAAGTGCATTAGTATAAAGGGAGAGGGAACAGTGAGAAGGCTAATGTTATGTGTCAGGTTTGTGTTCAAGTAAATGCATTTGCTAACGTTTGCCACTGTTAGCACACGCAGGCATCTATATTGCCGTCCAAAGGCAAAGCGCAGAAACTACACATTTGGTCAAAATTTAGTTAAGGTCTATAACAGGCTTTGTGACATTTGCTCTGTCTTGTGCGAGAGAGTTCAAATTGCAGTAACTACAAAATCCAAGCTTATACCAAGGTAAACAGCAATAAGTGAAGTTACTGCGTTCTGGTTTTGTTTTCCCGGCTTTGACACCGCAAATACTGCGGTCTGGCTTGGCAGCCGTAACACTCACACAGAACCAACAAGCCAACCAGCTAGCCTACCATGGCCCAATCCCACGGTCAAATGACTGTTGAACTCGCGTTAAAATGCAAATTTCCAAATACGGGTAAGGAAGATCGCAAAATATGAACTCTTAGCAAGGCAAATGACAGCTTTATTAAAAAAGTAACATTAACTAGCCAATCGCTAGCAAATTAAACAGACGTTAGCCTACGTTCTCCATTGAAGGCAATATCCACTCTGACACTCGTATGGATAATCCGATTTATAATTGCGTTGATGTTCGTTGATTCAGACATCTTTCAGGCAGATAATCCAAGGGTTAACAAGGGTTACTCCCTCAAAAGTTTGCTGGCTCTGGTAAAGTTATTGTTATGCACAATTAGCTAACAATATCTGCGCCTCCTCAGTAAAGTGACAAACCGACGTGCACCCGGCATCAACAGAAGTAGCCGTCAATCCACCTTTCTTCTTCTTCTTGTTTAATGACGAATACCCTTCTCCTCAGGACCATTATTGCCATCTACTCCAGGTTACTGGATGTCAAATTAAACTTGATCCACAATTTGCAAACCACATTAGATCACATGACTGAGACAGAATAAGTCAGCCTTAATTGCCAACTCAATAAAACGATGGATGCAAATGCTTTTTTGATTATAGATTTCATTTCATAATCAGTAAATATAACAGAACCGATTAGTTTAGTTAGTGTCCTTTCATATTTGTTCAATAATACTTATCTGCTTTTCAACTGTCAGAGTACATCTTGCCAATCAGTTTTGGGGATTTCACAGATAGCTATGAATCAGAATGAGAAAAACTTTGTGGTTAAAGGAGCATTGCGATAAGATGACTTAATCTTGAAGCTTATTTTTGAGTAACTTTAACATTCCCAACGAGCAAACATCAATAAAATTATTTCAAGATATTTAAAACAATCAACATGTAGTAAGAAAACCCAAGAAGAAAGCTGGATGAACACATTTAGTTTGTAGATACTGCACTTTGCTTTTGCAATAGCGTTAAAGTTGTGTAGGGTCATCCAAAGGCAGAGTGCAGTATCTGCATTTTGGTGGTCAAAAGTCACATCAGTGGTCACGGATTTTATCTATAAAAAAATTATTCCTAATAAGGCATTACATAAATGCATTACCACTAATCTAACCAGAACGCATTTGAATGGCTGGTGTAAAAACTTTAAAGGCATTTTTCTCAGTTTCAATGTTTGCATAGTTACTGCACTTTGCCTTTGTTGGGCAGTATAGATGTATACGCTCTCAGTTCAATCTTTACTATAAACACTTGCTTTCTTTGTCTGGTAGGTGTAGATGTTAGGCCACTTAACTGGAGGTAATCATGTCAGTTTGTACAGGTCAGCCAGACTCCTTGCGTTAACGTCAACTTTTTACAAAAACAATTGCGGTCCTAGACAGTGAGTGACATAGCATGTTGAAGTTTAATCAGATTTTTTTCGAGTCAAAAAACTCGAGCTTTTACCTACAATAACTAATTACTAAATAAACAACTATTACTAATGTTTATTAATAAACTTTCAAAGGCAGGAGTTTACGTGGAGAGTGACACTAAATGTAAAATAGCAGATTACATATAAAACATATTTAGCACAACTGAAACAGTATGCAAATAGTGGTATAATAATATTAGCAGCAGTTAAAATTTAGCTGTTAGTAATTTTAAATGTATTTATCAGTAAAAACTTAATAGGCTAAAGCAAACCACCTGCCAGAGGATCGCAGCTGCATGACCAGTTACAGGACTTGACCTGTCATTACATTACATTTTCATTCATTTGGCAGACGCTTTTAACCAAAGCACATTTAACATTTTGTCAACCCGCTAAACAGTAGGCTACTGCTAGCCTTTACCAGGGCCATGTTACTAGGAGGATTAAAGCTGAAGCAAGCAAGGGAGAGAATGAACAACATAACGTTTATTTAATTTATTTAATTATTCATTTATTAGATATTATTTATTAGAATGACCTTGCTGGTTCTATAAACACCATGCACTGTGCTGTGTTTCTGTTTTTCTTATTTGCTCCTCTAAAGCTGCTTTGGAACAATGCACATTGTGAAAAGCACTATATAAATAAACTTGAATAATATACTATCTTAATTTAATAGACATAAAAACAGACAGTTATTAGTTAGAATGTTTTGAGTTGTTTTTAGAAAGTTGTGATGGATGCTGCAGCTCGGTGGAGACCTGCAATACAAGAGCAACCACCTGTCTCTCCATTCGGAAAAGACTGACTTAAAGGAGAAAATATAATGGTTTCAAATATGTAGCATATACAAAATCCAAGGCACAGACCAGCCAAAGTAAACAAATGCTCATCGCATCACTTCTTGCAGACGCTAAAATTATCATGTCAGTGTTGGCTCATCCGCAAATTAGTGTTGTCAAAAATATCGATATTTCGATAAGTATCGATACTGAAAGAACGGTACCAATACTAATTTCCCGAAGTATCGATACACCGATCCTAGCCGAGCTGTCACTTTCACTTATCTCCAAAGGCGCGTCGACAAACACCACACGTGACAGCAGTGCTTGTCACGTGTCTCGTCTCATTCGCTCTGGTTAAATAGCAAAAGTGAAGTGAATATAAATATGGCGCGTGCGGCGCCTCCGCAACCGGCTTTGGTTGATAAAGAACACAGCAGGAGTGCTATCTGGAAATATTTTGGATATGAAGCAAATGAACATGGAAAGCCGAAGGACATAAACAAGCCAATATGCAAGAGTTGCTACAGAGCAGTGCTAACAAAAGGCGCTAACAACTAATTTAGCAAAGCACCTGAAAGACAGACACCCCGATCTATATAAAAAATTTCAAGAGATTGGTAACTGTTCTTATTTTAACATTACTGAAACATTAACCAAGATGGCCTAGTATTGTTGCTGATATGAGTGTTGTCTCGTTTTTTCACCGTAATTCTTAAAGTTAATATAGTCCGACTGAGGAATCTTTAACTGTGAATCTTTAAATACTTTAACTGTGGTCAAATGTAAAATTAACTTGTGCTTAATTAACTTAATTCAAAAATGATTACTAAAATTCTGTAATTTGTCTTCATGTCGATCCAGTGAGCATTGTTTTCGCGTGTGATGCACGCACGTTTGCGTGTGTGGATCGATGATATGTGAATCCGGCATTAAAATCTGTTCATCAAATAATGTTATGTATTAACCAGCATTTATGAACGATGAGCAATGCATTTGCTACAGTATATTTTAATCTTTGATGACAGTATGTAAAAATAAAAAAATATTAACAGATAGAACTTTGGATTTGAATTAGTACATGTATTAGTAAATGTTAGTTTAAATTAACTTTTAACTAAGATTTATACATGTTTTGGAAGTATTTTTCACTTTTAGGCTTTTGAACAAGTGCATTCAAGACCTCAAGACATTTTTGTTCATGTAAAATATACCTCATTGTCATTAAATAATAATTCAAAAAAAATTACCCACTTAATGTTGTGGCAGTTTTTTTCTCTGTGGTATCGAAAATGGTATCGAATATCGATATTTTTCAAGGTATCGTATCGAAGTTAGAAATTCCAGTATCGTGACAACACTACCGCAAATGCAGAAATATTAAATGATCATAACGTCAGGAAAGTGGAACACATGCTGTTTTAGCTACATTAAACCTTGGAAATTAACAGTTTGATTAATAGCCTACATTCTTTAGTCTTTAAAATGTATTGCATAGGCCCTACGCAAAGTTTTTGGACAGCCTTCTGGGCCATTCATAATTTTAGACTAGTCGACTACACGGTTACAAAACGTTTGTTTAAATGACTGTCAAATTAGTCGTAACGCACATCCCTAGACTATACAAGAGTTAGACTTGTGTCACAATACAAACTGAGCACACACATTTGGCAGACAGTAGGAAATAGAAGATCTACATATATCATTTCTATGAAATGTGCCACTTTTCTAAATCTTAATTAAATCTTCTAAATCTTAACATGGTGTATGAGCTGTACAGAAAAGGAAAATTAGGTTTTAAGCCAAAGTCTGATATGACACTGCCTACGTCTGTTCTTCGGAACACATTCCTCATAGCTGTCTAGCAACTCAGTAAATGTGATGAACAGTAATGTTACCACTGAAATCTTTTCCACTTCCTCAAAACACACAGCCAAAGTCCCATTCACAATGATTTAAATAGTGATATGCTGAAAGCAACATATTTAAAGTAGTGATGCACCAAAATTTCGGCTGCCGCAAATAACATTATCGGTTTCGGCCGGAAGACAGAAAGAATTAGGCTGAAATAAAAGCTGAAATATCCGGAGCCCACGCCTCTCCTTTCATCGCTCGCGCTCACTTTAGCTGTTTCAAAGGACGATCATGTAAGCGCGCCCTAAAGGCTGAAACTAATAAATATAACAACAGCTCAAAACCGGCGGACAGAAAATGGCATGCAAGCTCTGTCTGATGCGCGACTGCGCGTGACCGTCTTAAAGTTTCTTTATTGTTGGAGATCACTTGCATTGACTCGTGCGTGTTTTAAAACCAAACTTTAAACGCAGCAAACTCTTCATGTAAATGATCAGTATCTGATGATGTAGCTCACGTGGACTGTCATCCGGTAGGTGCTGATATCACTGAAGCTCATTTTAAGCTTGTTTACCTGAAAAAACTCACTGCCCCTCTGAGTTCTGCGTGTTGTTTTCATTAAAATGATTGTGCACCATTTATAAACATATTGTATTAGCAAGAGCTGCTGAGTTTGACTAGAACTTGACTAGTGTTATGCATATATTAATTTTGTATTGTTTTAAAATATGTTCTCCTTAATTTGGTATTTTTTTAATGTGTGTAATTAATGCAGTTAAATAAAAAATAAAAACGTTTTGAAATAGTTTTTAAGTAATTTTCCGTCTCGGTAACTGTTTTCGGCCGAGTGCATCCTAAATTTTCGTTATCGGTTTCAGCCCACTATTTTTATTTCAGTGCATCACTAATCAAGCTATAAAATTTATACTACCAAATGTATACTATTACTAAACAACACACAAATAAATCAAATAATGTCCATGGCCAAAACACAACATTTAATCCTCAATTTAATCGCATCAATATATCCTAGGTCATATCCAACAAATCTGTGGATTAAAGAGTAGGTTAAATATTAGGGGTGGGCCGATACCCTGGATCGGTATCGCTTCGATAAGATCCTTTTTTTGCTGGATTGGGTATCTGAAGTGGCGGGATGATCCAAAATCCGATCCTGTGCTGAAAAATATCATCGAGCTTTAAGAAGGTTGAGCTATTAGAAAACCGCTGTAAGAGTTTTCATGCACTAAATTTTTACATTTTCTTATGTCATGTGATAGCTTTATGTGAGGAGAAAACAAAAAGTTCATGAACTCCGCTACTGCTGTCATCTGTCACTCTCCATTCAGCATATTCGGTGTTCGGTGACAGTCAGGACGCTACGCTTTCCAAGATGTTCCAATGTTTAATTTATTCTGCATTATCGCCAGATAATAGTCTTTGGTTTTGTTTAAAAGGATTGTATTTTGCTGGAGTTGGGTGTCTTAGATTTAAGCATTGGAAGCGGTCTAAGTAAAACGCGTCACTCACAGACAATAGCTCGGTTTTAAACCTCTGATTTAAAGGCTCAGTAAACTATTGGAAGGATGCAATGTACTTCAAGTAAAACATATAAAATATCTCTAACCTTTGTGTTGTAACTGTTATAAACTAAGGTAAATAACTAACTTCAGCTTATGCATGATGCATTTAGTTTATCTAAATTAGTTTTAGTTTCTTTTTTTACTATTAAATAGTAATATATTTGTCCACATAAAATACTGAGTTAACCAGACTTTTACTTTGGCAGGTTGTCGGAAGACGCTTATTTTTTAGTATGTCTGTTTCTTCACTCAAACAATACAATTTTCGTGAAATAAACTCTCTGAGCAACTCTGGAGATGAAGTTCATGTGTTCATGAATGTAATATGTAAATATTCATGTCCTCATAAAGCGCTGACGCAGACAAATTCATGAGCATCACGCGCGTAGCACGTTAGACTTTGCAGTTCATTCACTCAGAAACGCAGAACAGCAAGATGGCAAGAGTAAATAACAGGATTCAGCATCCATTATTCCACATCAAGTTTTATGGACTCAATGCAGCCGGAAAACAAGTTTGACTCGTTTGACTGAAACTAGGTAAAATAGTAGTTCACCATTTCAATAAGTTATAATTATTTATTAGCATGAGAAATACGTGCGAGCGTGTGATCAGACTAAACTGCGTGTGTTTCACAGTGAATGCGTGAGACTTGAGAGCCCGGTAACATGTATAGAGTTTAGCAGGCTGTGCGTAAGTAATAACAGTACGTGGAGAAACGCAGTGCTCCGTGTGTACTGTAGTTAAATGGATTAAACAAAGCTTCGAGGCAACAGAAATTGCCTCTATGATTTTTTTTGTATTCTAATTACTCGAGTAACTCGAGGAATCGTTTCAGCCCTACTACATTATAAACTAAAGCATATATCATTATGTACAGTCAACTTTCATAAGTAATAATTTTGTTCAATACAATAAAATACATGCAATTCTACACTGATCAGGAAAAAGCAGGACTAGTATCGGATCGGCCGATACTTACAATTCAGGTATCGGAATCGGATCATAGATGAAAAACTGATATCGGCCCAACCCTATAATATAGGATAATCATGACAACAACACTTTAAATGAATAAAGTAAACATAACAAAAGTAGAGAAAAAGTAATGCTGATTTCTGTAGTACACAACAACATTTTCAGCTGTCAACAATGCATTCTATGGTGTGTCATGTCTGGTTAGGATACGGTAAGAGGGTAGGTAGGTTCAACACTTCTAAATAAATAAGTGTTTCATCTCTGGTTCACTTGAGGAGATAACGAGATTTAAGGGCTTAAAACATCCTTTTTTGTCTTTTAAGCACATTTCCAGACAGCCCTTTGATAACAGTGTGAATTTAAACAAGTCCACCTGACTTTGAACACAATCTGCCTTAACAAGTTTAAACCTGCAAGTGCATGAATTAGAGATCACAGTGTCACATTAATGTCAGGCAGGAAGTATTATTGGCCTTGTTCTTTCCTTCCTTGTGTTTTCAATTACATAAAAGGATTATTATATCTGCTATCAAGCTGAATTACAGATTTCTGGAATCAGGAAATGCATTTATTTCCAAGTAACCAGAGTCAAGAGCATGCTAGTGTTGTATTTTGTTTACTCGGTACTTGAACACTGCTGTTTCAAAGTTTACCGCTATGTGCCAGTATGCCACAGAACTGACGCAGAACCAGAAACATAGAAGAACAAGATGAATCAGTTCGACCATTTAAGCTGAGTCACTGAGTGATTTATTACAAATTCGTCTCTTTCTACTTTTGCAGAGATATCTTTAGATTGTTTTACAGCGTAACTTATATTCCACATGCTGAAAGCTACTGTTAAATATACCTACTTAAAACATTCAATTGTTGTTAAACATTTTATTGTTCATATTTGTTGAATTATGATGATAAGTCTATATAACCAAAGCATTTTTTTGTATTACAGTGAAAAGTGTAAAAAAAAAATGTACAATATAAAAATAATATATAATTATGCATTAAAGCAGTTACAGCAGTTTCATGCAGTCTTAATATTTTTTCAAATAATTATTTGGGGACTGGTTATTGATCACCTACGGTACCGATGTGGTACCAATATTACCGGTATTATATTCTGGTATGGTAGAGAAATAAAAGTGTTGGTATTGAGCCAACTCTAATGCCGATAAACAATGAAATGGACTCCAAGCGCATACACGTTAATGCACCGCTTGTATTGACTCAAGGGCAGATAGAAGAATACTCCTCAGATCAAACTGGCTTTATTCATAGGTAAGGTATCTGCTGTCCAGCTCTGATTCACATTTCCCAAAACAATTTTCATAACCACACAAACTAATGACGTAATGCTTACAGAGATAGTTCACCCAAAAATGAAAATTCTGTCAAAATTTACTACCCCTCAGATTGCTTCAAACCTGTGTACATTTCTTTGTTCTGCTAAACACAAAGGAAGATATTTGGGAGAATGTCAGTAAACAAGCAGATCTTGTCCCCCATTGACTCCCATAGTAGTTATTTTCCCTAATCCCTACTATGGCAGTAAATGGGGGACGAGCTGCTCGGTTACATTCTTCCAAATATCTTCCTTTGTGTTTAGAGGAAATAAAAAAATGTATACAGGGTTTGAACAATCTGAGGGTGAGTAAATGATGACAGAATCTTTTAATTTTTGGGTGAACTATCACTTTAACTGTCAGTTTTCCTATAACACAGACCATCAATGGACTCCACAAACAACCATGCAATCTCGATTTTCTCACTCAATCCAATGCTTTAAAATGCCACGTTTTTTCTGACTCCCACAAGCATGCATTGCTGTGCTCTTCTGGATGCTAAAAAAAGGCCAGGCTGTGTTGGTCATGAATGTAAGGCTAAGCCAGATTTGTTACCGGAGAGCAGAGACCCTGCACGATGCTGACATCATCAGTTGCCCTTGAAGATCAAATGGGTTAAACTTCACCAAATAATTACTCCATCTCATCAAGCTGAAACAAATATCAAAAAATTGATCTTACAATAATGTTCATCATTATCAGTAAGGTGTAAAGCGACTGATTTGAGATTGTAGAAATACTTTAGGAGGCACCCGAACAAGTTCCAACTATGAAGTAATAAACATGAGCTACAACCAACTAACCAAAAATATGTTTTGAGGGGGTGAAAGAACACCTCTGCATTTCCACTCGGCTGCTAGTACAGACAGCGAGTGGGAGAAAGCCAACCACAGTTGTGGATTGTTTTGACCTTGGAGACATAAACAACTTGACAAAATTAGTTTTAGAAATGGTCATCCCCAGTACCAGTACCTCTTCTACTAGAAGAGAAGATAAAACACAAATCACAGTAATAACACTTGTAAAGACAACAATCCATATAAACGAGAACGCATGTGAAAAATTATGGGTTCTAACATCATGAGAGCTTATAGGTTATAGTTTTTAGGCTCTGTTCAACTAGCCCAGCATTGGGTCAAAGAGGGACGAAACCAGACGCTAGGTTAAATTAACCCAGAGTGTGTATTTTTAGTGAAAGTGACCTATTTGTCAGCGAAATATACCTCTGCTTTTAACCCATCCAGTGAGTAGTGAACACACGCACAGCAAGTGGTGAACACACGTACACCCGGAGCAGTGGGCAGCTATCACTGCAACGCCCGGGGAGCAAGTAGGGGTAAGGTGCCTTGCGCAAGGGCACCTCAATCATTACCTGCCGGCCCTGAGGATCGAACCGGCAACCTTCTGGTCTCGAGTTCGACTCTAACCATTAGGCCACGATTGCCCTTTTTTTGTACAAATGTTGTACACATCTTACAGCCATGTACAATGTTGTACACATCTTACAGCCAAAATGAAAATGAATGTTACAGCATATATGTGTGCCAAAATTTAACTATGATGATATTTCAGTGCCATAGTACAATACATCAAGTACCGGCATAGGATGTAAAAACCACAAAAGACCCTATTACCTAGTAGGTAAACATTTACCAGTATACAAGTGATAGTTCACCCAAAAATGAAAATTCTGTCATCATTTACTCACCCTCTTGTCATGTCAATCCTGTATGAATTTCTTTCATTCCGCAGAACAAAAAAGAAGATATTTTGAAAACAGTTGTTGACCGAACAGCAATGGCAGCCAATCACTTGCATTGGTTTTGTGTCCATACAAAAGAAGTCAATGGCTGCCACCACTGCTCGGTAATCACCGTTCTTCAAAATATCTTCTTTTGTGTTCTGCAGAAGAAAAAGTCATACAGGTTTGAAATGACAAGAGATCTCGTAAACAATGACAGAATTTTCTTTTTTGGGTGATCTCTTTAACCTCTGCCGGAAAATATACTCAACTAAATAAATGTCCATGCTGGTTTAAATACAACGCACGCACGCGTTTGAGACAAAGTAATGCTGTTTATTCCTTTTGTGAATGTAATATTCTAAACTATCAGCAAGTAAACCAATACTACATGCCGATCTTATCAACACTTGCGTTTACATTTTCACACCCTTTCCACAATTACCTGATCAAAACAACTACTCACATTCCTGTTCTGTTAAAGCCTGTGGATTTGCGTCAATTCAAATAACCTCCCCATGATAGAGGTGGGAAGTCTTATGTCATTCTCTGTCCTCTCCTCCACGCCACTTTTTCCAAAACACTGGTTAATACCAAAGGCCGGCTGGATCAAGGACATTCTCTGCCACCTGGTTCTTAATAAAACAGATGGCTGTTCAATTTCCATTGTGCTCCTAAAATGAATGATTAACCAACTCTTAAAATCACTGTTCTGCACTGTGTATCCTGAAACGACACCTGCAGCAAGACACCTCAGCTACTGTTAGCTAGAAAAAGAAAAATACGTAGATGTCGTGAATGCGGTCAAAATATATGAAATAAAAAGCTCAAGAACAATGTTAACGTGTGCTGTTTTTAGATTAAAAATACCCGTTAATAAGATCATTACAGCAGATTTAAAAAATGCCACTTTCCTACCTTTAAAGCGTACTTATCCCCACTTCTCTTGTGAAAGATCTCCAGTACCCTGCCATTTATGCCCAGTCCCAGGACCTGACTAGTGACCTTGTAGTCTTCGGTTATGGCATTTTTCTTGATCTGAAGTGAACCTTTTCCCAGCATGAACAGGGCTGGATTTTGCTGCTGCTGTTGTGGCTGCTGCTGGTTCGGAAACCTCGGCGGACTGTTAGCGTTAGTCGACATCCTCCACCTCTTTCTTCCCTCAGTTAAACTACTAACGTTAGCTACTCCTCCCGAACTTCAGTCCTTCGTTGGCAACACCCAAGGCGAGAATCTGCCTCAGAGAGTTCGACCCTAGGCACATAAACGACGTTTAAAAGCGATAAAACTGTGTCACAAACCCTCCGACGCGCCGTTACTTTGGTTTCGCGGTGACTAGCCAAGCTAGCTAATATCCATGTCTAGGGTCAATCCACCACCAACTCAAGGCTAAGAGAGTAAAAAGGCGAGCTGTATAAAAACTATTTCAGGTTAAATGTGTTCGAAGTGTCGCCTTATATTGGGGAAAAGCCCCTTAACGAGTTAAAAACAAGAAAGTTAAGTTAAAAAGTGGAAAATGACATGCGCTTAAACGGCTGTTCTCTGTGAGACGTACACTGGCCCTTCGCGACTTTCGGCCAGCGTCTTGTTACTCTGACGTCATCACTGTGTTTGGAACGTCTGCTCTCTTAAAGGAGCCGACAGCTATTGCGTGCGGTTGATTTCATGCGACACTGCGCAGACCGATCAAGATATGACATCAAAATACCGCGAGAATAATTCGAAAACCTAGCTCACCTATTTGAGCGCTCTCGCGACATTTTGATGTCAAGTGCCGAATCGCCTATCGATCTGCGCAGAGCTGCGTGCAGTCGAACACACCTATTCGCTCGGTTTGATAAAGGGGTGATGTTAAAATATTTGAATGTGTGATATTTGAAAAGGTGGAAACTGAAAACAACATTGTCCTAAATGTTTTATTAGTTGCCAGTTTATTTTTGTTTAGTTATTTTAATGTCATCTTTCCCTGGCTGTGAACAATTTCGAATGTTTTGTTTAATAAAATAAACGACGTAAGTAATTACGGCCGCAAGAGGGCGTTGTCTACAAACAAACGGTTCACATGTGCTTCGCTTATTTTAAATTATATATTGTGAATTAAACATTTTAAATTATATGTAACATTTTAAACAATTCATTTGTGATACTAAATAACGTTTCTTGACTCATAAAAAAAAATTAATAGGCTAAGTAAGTTTCATTAACTCTACACCAGACATCTTACATGGTCGTCATCAGAAAATACACAAGAGGGCGCACTAGATTACATCATCCCCTAAAATCAACAGTTTAGAAAAATGTCAAAACGTTTGTTTTGTTTATTATGATCAGTCAAAGGCACAAAACAGATTTAAAGATTGTAGTTGGCAAAAGGGCTTTCAGATGGCTTATTGAGGAATGACAAAAATTCTTCTTATGTCATTTCAGGCTGGGTGATCTCAAGCAGAACAACTCAGACATGTAAATTGTTAAAACGTTTGGCACTGTGATTTTATGACATATAATCACGTGTCTGTTGTTGACACTTGAAACAATTGCTGTGTTGATATGATTAATAAGCTTTTTTCTCATGTGGACAAAAATGTCCCCACAAGTTTTAATGACATCTTGGTGGTTTACTGACTGGCATCCAAACACATTGTAAAACACACACTTATGCTTGCCAATAAGAAGATGTGAGTGTCATGTTGACAAACATTTAACCAACCGTTATATGCATAACTAAGCAAATGGCTCACTCTTCGTCGGCTCTCCTGTTTTTGCCAAGTGGTTGATATCTATAGGACAACATCATGTTGACCCAGGGACAACGTTTAAATCAACCAATCAGATTTCAGAAATAAATTTACAGTTTATTTTCAATTTAATCTTCCAACCAGGATTAGGTGCTTCTAGACCATTGTTCACTCATCATTTACCTCTGATTTTATGGGTAAGTTATGGTTAGGGTTGGGGTTTGGTGTGGGTGCAGATACCCTAACACTTGTAAGGTAGCTGTTAACAGCAATCTCGTCTTGTGTCAGCAATATTTCACAGACACATCCCCTGTTTTGTTAAAGGTGGTGACATCAAAAGAGCTCAGTAAGAAGTGAAGCTCAAGTATACAGTTAAAACTCTTTCAAGGTATGAAAAGAGATGGAAAATCCCTCTTATCAAACTGTCACTTGTGTTATGAGTCAGGCCTTATACATGGTGTCTATTAATGTTGGATGGAAACATGCTTGTTGTTGCAGTTTGTTGACCAATATAGCTGTCCAAGTTGATAAAAAGAAAAAAAAAAAACGTTACAAACTCTACCTTAATGCACCCTAATGTTAGGGTAGAAATGTTGAATTGGTTTCAGATTATACATTTATGCAAATATGTGGAGTGACCAAAACAAGCTTGTAAGGTTGTTTTTCGGGGTCAAAAATATTTTTAGAGATACTCTGTTTGATGTTTTCATAAAAAAACACAATATTTGATGCTTGTTACAAAACTTAATTTGTACATTGCTTAACCTTACCAAACTTTACATGTGTTGCTAACTCGTTGTTAGTTTTTGGTGGTGTCACTGTTATTTTATAGAGCAATAGTTTTATTCCTCATTTTATACCCTTTTCAAATCTACAGACTACTTTTTAAAAACAATATTAATCCTAGGTTTTTAGGTTGGGTGCATGCAGGGAATTCTGCAGGCTACATGGAGCATTTGAGCCAAGTCTATTTACAGCAACCTGCTTCCAGTCGCGCCTGCTTCCCAAAAGCTAAAAACATCCAAACCCAGGGGAGAACTCTATGTTGAGGGTAGGATCTAATTTCATACGTAGTCTATGTGGAAAACGGACTTGTCTTGGTTCTGTGGACAGACGTGTGTGAACCCACTGCACCCACCAATTATACCAGGGTTTACCGTATGTCGTCTACTTCCTGCTGATAAGCACAATGACTTTGGCGAACTCACACAGATATCAAATTTAAATAGGTAAAACAGGCCTCTTTAACTTTATTTGTGTACCAACTAGCTGCACAGAAACACAAAAATGTCACAAGCTCTAGAGAAGAAGAACAGGACACAAGCAACAGCAATCCAAAACTAGGCACAGTTAGATTGGCTTCCCCCTTCCCCCAGCCTAGAAAACAGCTCGACATGTTCCAATTTATCCAGAGACTGTGGAATTTAGGCCCTGTAGCTTAAGAGACAGTGCTATATTAACATGAAGACCAAACATACAAATTAGATAAACTCATTCGTTAGAAATGAGGTCATAAAACACCATTAGACAGAAATATTTTTTTTTTTTTTAAAGATGGCGGCTATGTAAAACGCTCATAATGTACCATTTGATCAGGGAGTCATTCCAGTCTGCATGTGACAGTACAGTTACTAAAGTGGAATGTTTCTATGGTGATGCACGAAAAGAACAAGGGGGAGTTTGCAATAGTTGGCATCATGGTTTATTTATTTAATTCGATGACTCAATAATTTCATTGACATTTATATCTTAGTGCATTTCTTTTTCGAAGTACCTCCAATAAAAAAGATCTGTTTTGATTTTATATTGTAAAAAAATGATCAAGAACTTACAAATCCATTATGCACAAAGTAAACACAATAATAAGGAACTTCTTGTTAAAAAAATGCCTGGCAGATCACATGACTGTGTGTAATTTCCCCTTAAGGAACATAGAATAAAAGCATTGTTGGGTACAGCACTCATGGTCACCGACAATTTTGTTATGGCCTAAAGCCAAAGCAAGAGATGATTAAAAGAAAGATATAAGGAAGGAAGGAAGGTTGAACGAGAAGCTGTGACCATTCATAAACTCATGACCATAAACCACGTAACATCACAACAATCAAGGACATGCATTGTTGGTCCAATTGTGGCAGTCATTAATAATTCAGTAACTTTTTATTTTCATTTTGAATACATTTTTTATATTTTAAATACCATAACTGATATTTTAGAGCCGATCGAAGCTGCAGCAGTGTCACACACACACACGCACACGGCAGTATCTAATAATAGTCCCTGAAGTCTTTTAATAGATGCTATTAAAGCTGTATCCATTTTTACTGTTTCAATAGTGCTATTCAGCCAGGTGTGCAAAGGTTTGTGTTTAACGGGAATCTTTCTGCGATTAGCTGAGCTTGTATTTTGACAGATTTTAATCTTAACAAACATCTTTTAATGTTTGGATTATACTTCCTTAAGATGTTTCACATACACTGTATACAACTTTGTTTCTACAGCTGCCTTAAATCAAATTGGCTTTACAAGTCCTTTAAATTATATTAACGTATTCAATTATACTATAAAAAGACTAGATGCATTTCACATAACTAATCAAATGACGTTAAAACTGATTAAAATATTTTGATGTGTAATTTTTACGAGGAGCTACTGACAGAAATGCAATATAACATACATAACTATGTCTTCAGAGGTGTATAAACACCTTACGTAATAAAGAGTTATGTTTTTATTACCTTTGTATTTGTTATTTCTATCTACAATACACCGCGGGTCCCCTTGCTTGGAATTTACCATGTTGTTTCTACAGTAGCCCTTATGACCAAACTCCACTACAGAGCGTTTTTCGTAAATATGTTATCTCCTTCAGCAAACAAGGGAAAACGTGATGACATCTTAGTGCTGTGTCAGCCTCTATAGTGCTTCTAAAGGGAGGGGTGGAGTGAGCCGTTGGTTTCGATTCAAAACCTCACCGCAAGATGCTACAAAATTTTGAGCACTGGACCTTAAAATCAAATTGGCTTTATGAGTCCCCTAATTTTAAATATATTAATCTAATAAAAAAAAATCTAGCTGTATTTCGTATAATTTATAAAATAAATTATTTTAATGAGTTTAAGGATAAACATTGACATGAGCACAAACCAGCAAAGACAAATTATTGATCTAATATCATCATCCACAAGCACTATTCCTATCTGAAGACGATCTGAATGATAAAACAGTTGCTGTAAGGTACTCTGAATGTCCATAACTTTGCCACAATGACTTTACTGAAATATAAATAATGGAGCTGTGAAAACGCCATGAACGGCTCTTAGGGTGAGTAGGGCACCACTGTGGATGGTCGAAGTGCTCGCACGTTCGAGTCACATGAAAATTCCTGTTCTCCCACCCTCGTCTCATTTTCATAAGCAACAAAGAGCTCGATGGTGAAAATTTGTTTAACCTACTTCTGGGTGCCAGTTTCCCTTGTGTCTCACTCAGCTAGAAAAACTGCCCCACTTTACATTCACTACTCTGTCACATGAACGCACCGATGACAAAGATGCTCCAGTTGTCATGTACAACTGATTTTAAATTACTTTTGAGTTCGAGCCTTCAAACTAAATCAACATCTCGGTATACCCAGACTCAGTAACCCAATACTCCAGATAGCAACCAGCCAGGTTGGCAGAGGGGCGTATGAACTGCAATAATGAACAGAAACAGTATTGTGTCTGTTCAGTGAATAGCAATTGATGATGGCCCACGTATTTTATGTTTTTTGGACAACTCATAATGTTTTCAGACAAGTGGCTTGCCAATTAAAACATTGTGAATCATGTTCAAAGTTACAATTCTAAACTGTACACCTGTTTGAATTTGAGGTGAACTAACTTAGCAGCAAGAGAAAACATGAGCGACTTGCCTTAAGTTAAAGATCTATTGGTCCATGTGCTTTTGGGCACAGACGCCAAATCCACCTAAACCTTCTGATCCTGCATTTAGATTACATGAGCTATTTGTGTGCAAGATTACCGCTAAACAGTAAATCAGCACTATAGGCTCCGATGATCGTGGATAGATTATGCAACTTTACTCTGAGATTTCTGAATTGTTTGATTCTAGATCAGAATAGGGCTACTTGTTACAAGCTTTATCTTTAATCATGCTCAACCACTTGTTTATTTTCGTATTTGTTCACATTGACTGGGGTTAAATCAGTCCAGTGGCTCGCTAATCCGTGACCTCTCTGATCCCAGTCACGTTTCAACATTTGACACTCCAGCCGGCTACGACGCAGCCTACTGCCCTAGATAAAACACACGGCTGCTTTTTCCATACGCTCAGCTTTTGAGTTGATCATGGCGTTCGTATTTTGGGCAGGAGTCACTGAGGGCGACTGAGGGCGTGACGCTGATACTTGCTCATACTCACACCGTCATCATACAGACACAAAAACTTTGTCAATTCAGAGGTATCCACCTGGTTTGGTGTCTGGTGTCTGCACCCAGACATGCCCGATAGGCCCGGGATGGGCATTACCTGAGTATCTGCTCATGCATACACAATGACCATCTTGGGGTATCTGAACCCAAGGCCATCTGTGTTGTTTCCTTATCATTCCATCATTACCGGTAGTCTCTGCTAATCCCTACTCACGTCTTCCTGGAGGAGAGAGTTATAAATAATCTGCTGTGCCTCAGACATCTGCATGAGTATCACATTCTAATATTGCTGCAAATACAGGCCTCACGTTGCAGTGTAGATTTCACTGCCTAATAGGATTAACCGAATCACCCCTTGCAAGGCCCCTTGGCCAATTAGACTTCAACTCATATGCACAAATGTCTCCAGAGTTTCTGTAGCCAGGGACACAGTGCACTCCCAAGCCTGTCTAGCTTAACCTTGAACTAGAATGTACACACCTCACACCTCAGATCAAATATGTACACCATGTTATTTGTGGTCGGGCAACAATGCAAAGAGCTAATGCGGGCGGAACTGGGATAAGCTGATGTGGCTTGTTTTTGCTTAGTTATCTCATAAGAAAATAAACCCAGAGCTTTGGTTTGAACCTTTCCAGTGAGTGAGGATGAAACCCATACGTAAACTTAAATGAAATCTAATATACGTCAAAGTAACCAAACGGTATCAATCGCAGCTAACTCCTAGTAAACAATATAGCACTCATTAGCATGCTAAATTACATAAGTGTCCTTATCCAAAGCATGCTGGGAAAGTTGAAAACCTCCCACAGTAATGCTACGTTCACTCATCGATTAAACACAACATTTTTTTTTACTAAATTTATTTAAATTTTAGTGAGAAAGCTTAAAATGCTATACGTTCAGTCATGTTAAACTATGTTGTTCCTCAGCTAACACGGAACGTTCTTAAAACTTGGGCTGATAAACATTCTCAAAAATGCTTTTAAAATTATTAATAAAAGCTTTTTATCAATAGCGTCATTGCAAAATATATATATATATTTTTTAATGTTGCTGTAAACATGCTTTACTTTCATTGTAGGTCGAACATTTAAACACATTGTGAGATAACGTTTATCTTAACTTAATGGGAATGTTAGCTTGTTAGCCTGTTTTTAAAACCTAGAAACACGGTATAGGATTTGTGCTACAAGGAAAATAAGTCTGTCAGCAGCACTTACAGAACAATATTGAGTTTCTGCATTCTTTATAGCAAACAAAACTGACATCTACTCAAGATAACTGAGGAACTGTATTATTTACAGATCTAATTCTAATGCTAAAGTTGTTTTATGAATTCTTGCAGAAGTTAAAAGATGAGTGTATTTTTTCCTGTTGAAGGAATTATCCTACAGTTGCTTCTGCATGTTTACCATCATTATTTCCTCTCAAAAAGTTGATTTCAGTTAAAGACAATTAGTTAAATTGAACTTTGTCCTCATACAAACTGAACGTCACATGCTGGCTGCCTGGTGTTTGGTTGGCTCTAAATCTCTTTGTGACGGGTGTTTAATTCCCGATCAAGTGTCTGTTATTGTTGTGCCAATAACAGAGCAGTTGAGCCGGACTCCCTCGCTTACCTTGACCTGGCTACTGTCCTGTTCCCTTCCCTACTGATGCATGACCAGTTATTCTGAACCGAATAATTATCAATGTAACGTGTGCAGAAGACCTGATCTCGGATCAGTGGAAATGGAGACTTCTGAACAGCACCCTGTCATAAGCAGACGGATGCAGGGTCCTTCACGACCTGCATTGTGCCCGATCCTGCTGATATGGGAAAGCACTCAACGGTCAGTGTGCTGGGAGAACAAAGCTTAGCTGCTCCTTCAGCATGCCAACAGCTGCTCGGCAGGAGGCCTGGCCATAGAAAGCTTGGGCTTTTTTCACAATTTGCTCATACGCAACTAAGACAACAGGCACACACATTGAGAAACACATAAACGTGATTCTCATCCAGATAAACACACATATAACAATATAACCTGTATAGTCTGAATGCGGTATAGTGCAATATGTTGAGAAAATATGCTTTTTGTCTTTTTATTCTTTAACACATTCTGGAAATGAGATTAAGTTTTATCAGTTTGTTTTTAATTCGTTTTTGTACTGTGAATAACACAATATGTATGTAGAGTCTTGTAAAAATAGAGAAGTCATTTTTTCATAGAGGCAAGGCGAACCAAAAGTCACCTGTAATCTTGTCCAAGATGTTTTTTCTTGCATTGCAGCCTCGCTGTTGAAACCAGATGATGCCACAAATAACCTGTTTACCTAGCAACAGTGATGCCCGGTAACAAGCTTCTGATTTAATCAAATTAGACAATGTCCTGCAAATGCAACATCATCCACAATATATAGGACATTTCTACTAGCAGCTTTGAGATTGACTTGGGTGGTGAGTATTCTGACAGTGGGAAATTTGATGTGCCACAAAAAGAATCTTACTAAATCAGGTTTGCCTGAAAGCCTTGCATAAATACCCCAAAGATCGCACCCAGGCAAAGTTGTATATTATTTCGAACACTCTGTTCTTAAAGGAGCAGAGGAACACTGCTTCAAACAAAACCTGTTCCTGAAAGAACAACGGCTCCAGTCCAAAAATTCTTTCTCTTTTGTAAACAGCATTATACACAGCAGGGAGTAAATCTACAAGTGTATTAAGAGGTCTGTCATAATTTGTTCTCAGTGCTAGTGTGAAAACTCTTTTCCATATAGACCTGGGGTTGATCATCCCACACCATTTTTTAAAATTTGGCTTGAATATATATGTATATTCATTCATTTCTGTCCAGGATAAACATGTTGCAATGACAACAAAATACTGTAGACAGCAAGTGTGGAGTCGGTTGTTAATGTCTATTGTCTGGGTATTTAAACATTAAGATTATTATGGAAGGATATGGCAGTCTAGAAAGCTGCATGCATCCCGATGTTTTGTTGACCTACTTCAAGGCTGTGCTTTTGGAAAAACAATACAGCAATCGTCAGTGTAAAGCTTTTAGGGGGAAAAATGAGGAGAGGAAATTACTTTTGGGAGACAGGAAGAGGGAAAAGTGAGAGCAGATGCTAAGTTGTTTATATGGGTCTCGACACAAAAAAGACAAAAAGAGGGAGTCTTCTTACTCAGAATAAGGTGTGATTCTATCACCGCAAGATTTTCCTAGGCAGACGCTCCTCAGATGGACACTCCAAAAGAGGAACATGGTCTCATTTTCCTGTGGAGACTGTGGAGTCATGTGCTATTTCAGTGCCTGCTGAGTTCGGTCATAAACAAATGAGAAGAAAAAAACAGACAAAAGAGACAGAGCACATGAGAGGACGGTAGATACAGACATACGAGGAATCTCATTATAATAAAAAATAAATGTATATAAAGTGAAAGCTTTAAAAACACATTATCACATTACCATTCAATTGTTCTCATAAATGGAGTACAATTAAAAAACAAAGGGCATTACTTTTAAATTTAATACTTAGTTATCTTGAAAACACAAAAAATCTACCTAAAAATAGGCTTTAGTTTTTTAAGCATATAATATATTTTTTCTTGAGGAACTGCGAGAAGCCCACGCTTCAGGTCTAGTCACACGGAGGTCTAGCTACCTCTTCCTTGTCTGCGCTTCGGTCCCTGGTTCATCCTGACCCTGTTGTAACCGAGAGCTCTGGCTATTGCACTGGAATGTGGAATGTTGGGGTTGTGGGACAAATGCAGCCCCACCTTTTGAAAACGTTTGCCACCACAGTTGTGGGGATCTGTGCGCGGCTTGCGCGGACATGTGTCAGCCTGCGAATGCATGAGTGCCTTTGTGAAGGAGGGCAGGGCCTTACAAAGCTGCTGAGTTCAGATTTAATAAGTATGCCCCCAACCCAACGCTGACACTTAAAGCATTATCAGTATGGAAACAAAGACATTCAATGAGTGTAACAGTTCATGTAGACCTACCCTTTGAATATGTCTCTTCTTCAGGATGGTGGCACATACCACAGATGACATGATAATTCATATGTAGAGGGCTTGTCAGTCCTGAATCTTAATAACAAAATTATTCACAAAATGATGAATTGTGTTCATACGAGATGTCAGGAGGTATTGTGTGTCATTACGTTGTCATATGTTCAATGTCACCATTGAATACAGTTCACTAGAGGCACTTTTGACAATAGAGTACCTCAGAGATGACGTAATTTTGTATGCAAACTTGGTAAGTGAGTAAGCATTTTAGCACTTCTGGTTCCATTGTCCCCAAAGTACATGTTTTTTTTTTTAATGGATTTTTGGTAAATAAACCTCGGCGGTTGCTAACAAGTGGCTAAAACCTGGCGGAGACGTTAGACGTCATCGCGCATATACAGTAAATCTCCCAACATGGCCACAAATCTCTAATGTTTTATAAATCTCTATACTTTTAAATAAAGTTTGAAAAAGTTGTCGGAGGCTTGGGGGTGGTGACATATAGCCTCATGTTAGCTTTTTACTTCTGGTGTAAACTAAGCATCATAAAGCTTTGTTAATCACAGATCTTCTTTTTTTGCGATCTATGGGAAAAGTCTATGGGAAAAGTGCATTGGATTTCGGTCGAGGGAACCAGTGCAGCGCTAACTTCTGCGTTGGCCTACAAAAATATGTCATCTCTGCAATACTCTGTTTTATCATTTTTAATTACATGAATTGAAATAAGAATTTCATTATGAAATGATAATCACAGTTTTCAATTTGTGATAAACCTTGAACTGACTAACACTACCGGAATGGGTGCACTTTATTTTACACTGTACGTAACCATCAAAATACTGCTAACTACATGTACTTAATGTGGGTTAGGTTTAGAGTAATTATACAATTACACAGCAAATGCATAACATGTAAATGTACAACAGGATAAGTATGAGTCAATTTACTTACACAAATAAAAAAATACAAATAAAATGGTATAATGGTAATAAAAACTTAACTCAGAATCTTAAGTTCTCAACAAACTAAACAAAAATATATACTGTATATAGTCCTTAAACTCATTCAGGGACAAACCAATTCACTTTCCATAAAGGCCACAGTTTTATGTTTCATGCAGTGAGGAAAAATAAGATACGGCTGTCTCTCACAACAGTCTGTCACAGTAAAGAAGGGACTTTGGTAAATGACAAAATCGTCTGGATCTTCAGCCTAAGGAGACAGCAAAATGAATGACACATCAGTGATTCACTTTTCATTGACGCATTTTATTCAGCTGTGATGAAAGCTGTCAGTGTGACTAATTCCCAAATCCAGGTGAGCCTCCATAAATTCTGTTTTCGGGCACTGTTTTCTCCCACCCTATTTTATAAAATCTACTTAAACTAACAACCTTATGAAACCTACACTAGTAATCATGACACAATAAAAACATAATTCCCAAAATAATAATATCAGCAAATGCAAATCAATTTGAAATGAATGAAATAAATCTATAGGCTGTTTTGGGGGGTGGAAATAGCTTTCTCTGTTTATGCCTCTAAGCATGACACTAAAACACACCATACCAAACTTATATCATCAATGGTAAATTCTCTCAGAACAAACAAGGAATGTAATAGCATGAAGCGCATGATAGCGTTATGAACAAACAAGGACAATATAATAAAAAAATCTTATTGAAGACACTGTTGGAATTACCCTGAAGTCAACATGGCATCTAGCAGTTGTCTTACATCATTAATTTTGTGCTTCATGGATTTATGGTTACAGTGAAAGAAAAGGCTATTTCCTTTAAAGATAAAACTACCCTGATGATACTTTGAAGTGCTGTTTGTTTCATTGGAAAAATCTGATAATCAGACATTTCTCGGTACATTCAAATAAATCTACTGCTGGAAATGCAAAAGCAATTTCATCTTTAAACTGCAACTCACATTCCTAAAAAACGTCACCTCAGCCTTGAAAACTGAAGGTATTTCTTCATCATGCTCTTCTGTCACATTCATGAACAGTTACTAACACATCACAACAGCTGGCCCACAATCCTTAGTGAGGGCTCCATATGGCCACAGGACTAAGACTTTAAGCCCTTTAGGGAAGACAGTCCTTGATACAAAGAGCGAGAGGAAGGAGGTGCGACATCTTGGGCCATTCACACAGTGTCTGACGGACGATGAGTCCATATGGGTCATATGTTCAGTGTGTTGGACCCTTAATGAGATTGACTTAATCTGCTCTCTTTGGCAGGCCAGTTTGTGGGACTAAATAAACTCTGCACTACCTACATCTCAAGGAGTGCATATGAGGCATGAGTGGCTCCCAAAGACAGCTTGGACGTGTTGAAGACTGTTGTGGTCATTTGTCGCAAATAGACATTTATACTGCTCTAACGTATTACATACATTCACATTGGTCACCTGAAGATCAATATAGCAACAAATGGTTTTTAAAACATGTGAGGGGTTGTTTATATAAAGCTGACATTATAATAGTTTTAATAGATGATCAACAGGTCAATTTCCAGTTCTTTCGTTTAAACAAACAGGTTTTGAACCCATACAGATAAAAAGGTGTGGACGGTAACAGAGACAAGAAAGGTAAGCAGCTGGGTTGTTTTGGTTATATTCAATTCAAATTATTAAGAGTTTTGAAAACTAAATAGCATATCCTTGCGATTGATTTATAATGGCTAGTTCACCCAAGAATCCAACATTTTCCAAAAAGACTTTGTTCTGCAGAACAGAAAAGAAGATATTTTGAAGAACGTTGGTGACCAAACAACTTTGGCCCCCATTGAATGAACACAAAACCTCATATTTCTCAAAATATCTTCTTTTGTGTCCATCCATCCATTTTCTACCGCTTGTCCGAACTACCTCGGGTCACGGGGAGCCTGCGCCTATCTCAGGAGTCATCGGGCATCAAGGCAGGATACACCCTGGATGGAGTGCCAACCCATCGCAGGGCACACACACTCACTCATTCACTCATTCACGCACTCACGCACACGCACTCACGCACTCACGCACTCACGCACTCACGCACTCACGCACTCACGCACTCACGCACTCACGCACTCACACCCTACGGACAATTTTTTCCAGAGATGCCAATCAACCTACCATGCATGTCTTTGGACCAGGGGAGGAAACCGGAGTACCCGGAGGAAACCCCCGAGGCACGGGGAGAACATGCAAACTCCACACACACAAGTCGGAAGCGGGAATCGAACCCCCAACCCTGGAGGTGTGAGGCGAACGTGCTAACCACTAAGCCACCGTGCCCCCTCTTCTTTTGTGTTCCACAGAAAAATATACAGAGTCATATTCAGTTTTTCCAAAGACATGGCGAATAAATTATGACAAAAGTTTATTTTAGAAGAATCCTGTCAGGTCCAAATGATATCTTGATAAATTGGTTAAAAAGGGCTATTGTTTATGTTCTTTATGACTGTTATTATAGTTTCGATTTTAGTTTTATTAATACTTAAAATTAGCTTTTATTTTTCGATGTTTAGTTTTTATGTTAATTTTAGTTAAAGTTTTAGCAATTTTGTGTTATGCCTTTGTCATTTTATAATTGATTTGTTTATTTTTAATGTTGCTTTATGAGAAAACTATCTATTTTAGTTTTATTTTGTGTCTTTGTTTATTATTATAATTTTAGTGCTTTAAACTTATTTTTGAGGCAACATTTCAGGTTTACTTTTAGTTAAGTTTTTCTGAAAATTGTTAGGTCACTTATTTTTCGCGAATAAGTGAAACAACCTTGCTTTATGACATGCATCTACTTTAATAACTTTGAGAACTCAATGATATGTAAATACTGAGCTATTATTATGTATTATTCTGTGATTATGACATAATCACGCAAATACACTAACAAACCGGTTTGCCATCTCAGCTGCTATTTCCACGCTTGACTTAACTGGAGTTTCGTGAAAGTAGCCCGACACTTTCATATTTTGCCTCATAATAAATATTGCACAATTCTGCCCTCCCGTGACAGTGTTTTCAAGCACTGTGTTTTCTAACAGACTCCACCTCCAACAGTCTATTGTTTTGTTGTTCAATCTACTGGGATGTCCCCAGTCTAAACATTCGGCAAGCCAATATTGCCATTTAGACTGTCTGGAACTGTAATTGGAGTTTTATAAGGACTGGAAAGCGCAGTAAGCATAACCAAATCCACACAAAATGGATTATACTCACAAGTCACTGATTCGGTCTGATTCTGATTTGGTTTTTCACTTCTGGCACACAATGTTCATATATGAAGTCATATTCAATACCACACTGATGAAATGGACATAACTTTAGGGCAGTCAAAAAACAACATGAAAGGATTTTTTAGCCATTCTGTGCAGTCATCATATACAAATGTATGCCTTCTGGATGTTTTGCACGTTTTTGTGATGAATCACAAAATGACAGCAAGCATTTCGAAAATGTTTTACTGAACATGTCAGTTCATCCAAAAATGAAAATGATTTTACCATTTACGTCATGTAATTCTGCAGAACACAAAAGAATATTTAAAATATCTTGTTAAGTTTGTAACCAAAAAACATTGGCCACCATTGACAGACACTAAACCACTGAGACATTTTTCAAAACACCTACTTTAGAATATAAATATTTGGGGTGAACTATCCATTTAAATACATGATTCTCAAGAAAAAACAATGGATTTGTCTTTGAAGGGCTTGAAGTGCACTCAACCATAACTGTTTAAATTCCCTCAAGTAATTTCAAAGAGCACATGTCCACAAAACTGCACAAGATAGAAAAAAGACAAGTTTCAAACTTTAAAATAGGCAATTATCCATTTTATTTCTTTTTTTAAAAAGAAACTAATACAAGCTCATTTGTTTACTTACTTACACACACACCATCATTACGAAAGTCTTGTCCTTTACTCCTTTTTATCACATATTTTTATGCGTCTGTGATTATCATGCTCTGGAGCACACGGCCAACAGTCAGACAAACTCCATCACAAGAAAATTACACCACTATTTTTTTTAAAACATGAACAGTAAAAACTCTATAAAAGGGTGAAATAAAAGTAGTACAAAAACCTGACCATTATTCTGGAGGTGAAACATTAGCCATCCCGTGCTGAGCCTTGATGATTTAGTCAAGTGTTGAATTAAAGGCACAGAAGTGGATTTCCACCCTGCTGAGGGGTCCACACACAGAGACGAACTTTAGAGAGAGACAGCCACGTGAGTGGGCGCTTTGGTGAAAAATTAATGCTAATGAAAACAGGCAGGGACACTGAAGCGAGACGCTGTTATTTGTGCCGTAGTGATCTCTCGAGAGACGAACAGAGAAAAAAGATTTTCACAAGCTTTAGTGGAAGGAGGTAGACAAACAACATTTCTGAAACAAATTTCCAATAACTGCAATATTTCCTGATGCATTCCGAGCTGAACCCCTGCAACCTTGAAGAATGAACCCCAAAATGATTTTGATCAGAAATTTTTTATGGAGGACCGAAAATTGTGATGTCATTTGGAGCACCATGTCTCTAAAGCTAAAAACACACTGAAACCGAGCTTATCTACGTGTGTGGAATCACATCAATGTCCATTAAACCCCACAATGAGGTTAAGAGACCTGAGAAAGATGCAAGTTGATTGTTGCCATATTGCAGGTAAGTAAAACAATGTTGTGTTGTTGTCAATGAAGTTTTGCAACCATTTCCTTGTTTCCAACCTTGGTCCAGGTAGCACACAGAGACTTTGCATACACCTGTTGGGGCCACTGGGTTAAGCACCTTGCATTATCACAGTCCTTCAGCAGATTAGTGTCTAACCAACTGTTAGATTCAAAGCATTCAGTGTTCAATTCACAGATAGAAAAAGTGAGGCAGTGTCAATAAACATGCTTACATTAGATGACCAAAACCCTTTTCAAATGCATATATCTTTTTTACAAACAGTCTGTCAGAGGCCCTTTAATTAGAAATACTCAAAGTGCAGACCGGATCGCACAAGAGGTGGGTGAACGTGCTGCGTGCTCGACTGTATACAAAATAGGATTCTCGTGCAAACCTAAAGGACCGAGAAAGAGTGATAGCGAAAGAAAGGAGGCCACTATGCAGAGATATACCAGACCACAAAACATCAGCTTCACTCTCTGTATCCTGATGCTAAACTCTGGGGGATGGGAACGGCTTTTTGTTTGCACTTCGTGTCGTTTTTCCTCACCCTCCCCGACTCTGTATATACAGCGATTACTGTAGTTGCTGCAAGCTAAACAAGACAATACAAATGTGCTCATGGTTGAGGTTTAAAAGACCGAGGGAGTCCCTGTAAACACACGTGAACATGTGTATGAAGTTCACTCTGACACACGGTTCACACAGATTTGTTCAGCATCTGTCACTGCCCGGAGCAAACAACACACAGTCATTGACAATATTACCATTGTGCAATTCCCTTCCCCCACAACCAGCTTTGGGAAACACGTTGTTCATCATACAGGCAAATATGAGATACCGCCTTCAAGTGAAACCTGACCACCATCTTTCAAAATAGCACTGATAAAAACTCTCCTGCAACACCTGCGAAACAGCCCCCTTCTTTTCTAATGGCACCCCGGATAGGATTGTAGTCTTGACAAGTGGCAGGTAACTGTTGCACGGTGTTGCACAAAACTCTTACCGCTCACGAACTTGTCTAACTTTCTTTGATCGTATTCTAGCGACACGCTAAATAAACTGTGTTGTGGGGAGAAACGTCAGCATCAACTATGGAACATAATTGAATCCTCTGTGTTTTCATTCAGTATTAGAGAGAGAACTAAAATTTGAAGAATTCACTCAAAGCTTTTCAAACATTATAAGAATGAGACGGAAAACAGCCCTTTGAGATGCAAGTTTTAAGTGTTACTCAGCAGAAGTAGTGCAAACTTCAGAAAGAACTATTAGCAGTAAGCATCCGAATTTCACCCACCTCATTCAAAAGCACTCTTTTCCAAACCTCGGTAAAAAATAGCCCTGATTACGACTTGAAATTTCACACAACTTACCAAAACCCATCTGATAAAAACACAGTATAACATGTTGTATAAAATTGTTTTTTCCGTATGTTTCACTTCATTAAAATTTTTAAGTCAAAACTGTTTTGACACTCCAAAAATCCACGTCTAAAACTGCTACAAATTTCCCTGAAAGCTAAGGAATCTCTATGAAACGAGTTTCGGCAGCACTGTACGTAAGGGTATACTTCCACTGGAGTCCCCCATCATGGTGGTCCGCAGTTTGTTATTGGTTGGGGCCATGACAGGCGGTACCTTCGAGATAATGGTAGGGAAAGAGGTGCTGTGCTCTGTGATGCGTTTGGGCACCATCGACTTTTCTCCACCGGGTACAGGCTTTGGCAATCTCTTGTAGAGCCATGGGTGTCTTAAAGCCTGAACCGGCGTCATTCGTGTAGTAGTGTCCCAATCCAAACACTTCTTCAGAAAGTCAATGAACGTTGGGTCATCGCAGCCTTTGAGGACTGCCACCCACTCCTTGCTACCCGGGGGACCTCGCATTTTTCCTCTCCGAGAGCGGCCCCCGCTGAATGCCTGGGTGCCGTTGCTGAGTGTGCTCACTGTGCAATATCGAGGGTGGCCTTTAGAGTTGATGAAGTTCTTGGCACGCTTGGCTTGTTCCAGCTGTTTCTGAGGAGGCATACCCAGTAACTCCATCATGCAGGCGAGCTGGTCGCCCTCATCTTCCCCAGGAAACAGAGGGTATCCGGTAAGAAGCTCGGCCAGAATGCAACCGAAGCTCCACATGTCTATAGGCATCCCATACCGGGAGCCCAAGATGACTTCGGGTGCGCGGTAAAGGGATTGGATGTAAGTGTAGATGCGCTGGTGATCAAAACAGCTAGAGCCGAAGTCAATGACCTTGATGCCGCTCCTGCCTTGTTGCTTGAGTAAAATATTCTCCGGTTTTAGGTCACAGTGGATGATCTTATGGCGATGGAGAGCCTCAAGGCATTGGAGGATAGAGTGTGCAAATTTGCGTACCAGCGGCAGACTGAACCCTTGGAACTTGTTGCGTTTAATGAGCTCGTACAAGTTCATACTGAGAAGCTCGAAGGTCATGCATATGTGGTTGCGAAACGTGAAGTTCTCCAACATGTGGACAACATTCATGCTGCCCGTCTTGTCTTGCTTCTTCAGGTGCTCCAGAATTCGGATTTCCTCGGCAGCTTGCCGATGAAAGCGCTTCTCATTGCGCACCATCTTCAGGGCGAGGTGCTGCTGTAATTTGTGGTCGTAAACCTTCGCCACCTGCCCGAAACTACCTTTGCCGATCACCTTGAGGAACTCGTAGCGATAGGCGAGGTGGTCGTGAGGTACGTGGATGTAACCTCCCTGGTCGTCGTCGTATCCGCAGTTGTTGGTGCCTCCTGCTACGGCTTGCCTCTTTTTGGCGTTTGGTCCCACGAAGTAGATCTCCGGATAGCTGTGGATCTCCTGCTGCTCCAGTGTAGTCAACTGTTGCCTGTATTGCTTCAGGGCTTGTTCCGGGGTAATCGGGGTGGCCAGCTTTGGGATTTTTGTTGAGCTCTCTGAGGATTTCACAGAGATGTTGCTCTCCACACTTCTCTCTTTGGTGATCGCAGATTGAGGCTTGGTGGGTACCTGACTTGTGCCATTGATTTTGCGGTTGTATGTGTCTTCGTAAACGTACTTCACCTTAATTTGCCCTCCTCGGGTCCCTAGATCTTTCACTGTAGGCTTGTTGACACCCTTAAGAAGGAAAGAGATAATTTAGTTTAAATAAAAATTTGTCATTGGTTATAACTTCCTACTTTAAAGCCAACACTGAGGATTAGGAAGGCTTAAAAATGAAAGTAAAAAAAATGAACGGCTGGCTAATTCCTATCACTTTTAGATCCAGAGCATAACAGAAATCAATATGATGTTAGTCTGAGGTTCTATCGGGCCAGTGTTAAATGATCAATAACGAAAACGTGCAGAGCTGATTAGCTGCCTAGTAACCCTGAGAATAACACGGGTTCAGAGAGGAGGGGGAATTGATGCACCAGTGATAATTGCACTGACAGAGAATGCACATTGGAACGTGAACACAAAACTGGAAGAACAGGATGTTGTTTCTGTACTTACAGGGCATTCAGGAAAAACCTATACAGGCCAGAGTCTATTTGTAATTGTTAGAAACAAGTCATCCCGTTGACTTCAAAAAACACCATGTAGAACCAATTAAAATATAAACCTAACTAACTACATGTTTGGCTTAAAGGGACAGTTCACCCAAAAATGAAATTCCTTGCATCATTTAATCACCCTCATATCAAAACCGACTTTCTTTCTTCTGCAGAACACAAAAGAAGATATTATTAAGATCGCCGGCAAACAAACAACATCGGCACCCATTGTGTGGACACAAAACCACCGAGACATTTCTCAAAATATCTTCTTTTGCGTTCCACAGTACGTTCATACATTTTTGGAACGATATGAGGGTGAATAAATAACATTCATTTTGGGGAGAATTATCCCTTTAAGGAAGGGAGTATGACCGCACCATGTTGTTTTTCCCTAACATAAAAACATAGCGCTTAGAATACATAGAATTTTTTTAATGGTTTTTGAGATTACCACTCAAACTAAATATATACTTAAATTTGCATTAACCCTTTGCCTTACAAAATAAGCATACAGCAAGTTATAGTGGGCTTTGCTGAATGCGAATAGAGGAACCATCTTTCACATTCAGAATGTTTAATGCACCATGGTTACTCCAAGTCCCATTTGTATTGAAGAGTCCACTATCAAAGACTTATAGTTAAGCCCTTTTGGCTCTGTATAAAAGAAAAACATCCAAAGACAACTGAAGACAAGACAAGATATTAAAATTAGGTCACATATGTACAATGAAAAGGTGAACCCACTGCCTCGAAAACTGTGCCAATTGTGTTAGTGGGGGCAGGGACATGGAATGACATTTCTGAGTAGTTGGGCGAAAATAGATTCACGTGTGTTGGTAACTGACAGATAACGCAGAGATCAGCCAAATGCACAGCTGCAGCATCCCAGACATCAGCTATCAATCACATTAACATCCTTATATACTCAAATACTTATTCAAAACAGTACTACAAACAAAAACTACGGTTTATGATCTCAGTGAAATATGTTGAAGTGACACAGGACAATGAATCAAAGTTGTTCACTGTAGTTCGGTTATTGAGTACTTAAAGTGACAGTTCACCCAAAAATAAAAATTCTGTCATTTACTCCCCCTCAAGTTGTTTCAAACCGTTGTCTATCACAGTAAGAAAAAAAAAAAATTCTGTTAAACACAAAAGGAGATTTTTTGAAAAATGTAGGAAAGCAAACAGTTCTGGGGCACTTTTGACTACCATTGTAATTTCTCCTACTAAGGTAGTCAATGGTGGCCAAGAACTGTTTGGTTACAAGCATTCTTCCAAATATCTTTCTCTGTGTTCGTCAGAACAAAGACAATAAAACAGATTTGGAACAATTTAAGGGTGAGTAAACGAAGACAGAATTTACATGTTTGGGTGAACTGTTCCTTTAAGACAGACCAAACACTGGTTAATTATTTGCTGGAGTTTGTGATATATAGTTACAGTTATATATGATATACGGGGTTTTTCCTGCATAGAGAAATTGGAGGCGGTCGCCTCCGTCAAATGTCGTGCCGCCTCAGGCTCTCGCCAAACTTAATAAGTAGTTTAACTTATGTCATGAGTCTTCACAAGAAATGCTGCGTGCCTGTCATTTGTAACTGCAGTTGCGACATTACGCCACAGAAGGGGCGCTGTTTCGTTATCAGCACACTGAGGCGCTAAAAAGAGTTGCAGAACAAGAGCCAGCCTGTGTTTCACGGATGTTTGTTTTGCATCCACGTACGTTTAATTTCTGGAAATTTATTAAATTAACATGACATAACTTTAATCTCTTTAGCTATGCAGTTGGATCGTTTAATCTGCGTATACTGTACACAGCAAGATTCGTCACCATGAACGCACATTGCGTTCAGAACGACTCGCACACGAATGACTCATTTGAAAGGATTCATTTAAAGCATTGAACTTTTCAATCACTAGCGAATATAAGAGATCATTGAATCATTTAAAGTGAACCACAGAGAATGCAAGATGTGAATGAGCTTTGCTCATTTAGTAAGTCTGGTTAATTCAGTTGGCTAATGAGGGCTGAAAACTTAATTGAAAATGACTAAAAAAAGCTTTATTTGATAAAAAAAATTCTGTTTGGTTAAATAAAAGTAATGTTTTATATATCTTAAGTGTCATTTTTATCTAATTTTATTAGAACTTTTAATATGTCAAACTCAAAGTCACTTTGGTTAAGCCACTTAAAGGTACGGTAGGCCTACGTGTGTGTGTGTGTACAAGATCAGGATGGCACCACCTCCGGCTCATTTGAGCCAGGAAAAACCCTGATCATAGTTTTATAACCATATGAATACAACCAGGTCCAGCACATACAGTGTATTATTTATTGCATAACAATAAAGATCCGACAAGAGAATCGGATTATCATATCCCTTACTTCCTCTTTTCCATGATGATGGATCATTCTGTAAACTACATGGACCTGCAAGTATAATCTGCTCTGTTTGAAAACCTGATATTGTCCCAGTGTAAAATATTCATTTATTAAACTGAGTGTTATTACGTTATAAAAACTATGCGCACAGCTGAGCCGCTGACCTTGTGTGCTACACAAGCTGTGAAACACAATAAACACTCATGTGTCACAGACTGAACCTGCACCATCAGCAGAATGTGGGGGGGGGGGGCTTCTCCAAATAAGTGACGTTCCAGTACGCACAAGTGGCAAAAGCACATGTCCTCTTCTGTGGTTTAGTGGCTCAGCTGTGCAAAACTATACAAGCAAGTTCAGCGGGATGAGCACACAAGGCAATATTGTGTCATCTATGGAAAAGTGGGTCTAATTTCCAAGCCCACTTATTCAATAAAATACCGCACACAAGCAGTTTCCCGTTCATACACTAGAGAAATAGTTTCACCATGAGACTGAGGAAGGATGACCCCAGAAAGTCATGGGCACCACTGGGGAAACAGGAAGTCAGAACTTACCGTGTGTTTGGGAAGGGGAGGCAGTCCGGAGGGACTCTGTCCATTCACATCAGCATCCTGATTCCCAACATGATCGGTTCGCATATAAGAGTCATACAGACCATCCCCGTGGCGAGCTGTGGAACAATACGACCATACTATGAGCATGGCAATATGTTGAGAATCACACTTAAATCACAACAGAACATTTTTGCTGTAAAATACAGATGGGTAGTTGCCGAATAAATCGTCCATGTGTCCTGTGGTGTGGCAACATTTAGAATACAAACTGTTAATATTACATTATTTTATATTCATAATATATGTATATTTATAATATAAAATAGCAAAAGAGAGATTCGATTTTTTTCTACATTTTTGTCATCACACCATAGGATAAATTTGCATAATAGTTTGCCTCATCCAATATATCTGTTACAGAAAATGATACATATGAATGCTAGTAACAGATACACAAGGATAAAGTAAAAGAAGGAAGCTTCCCATCTGAGACACACAAATCCCCTTAGGGAAGTATGTAACCAAGCTACAGGTGCGTCAGACAAAAGACAGTCGCTTGAACACACAGCACGGCAGGTGGCTACACATTAAACCAATCTTTATGACTCATTCCAGTTTTAACAGTTTCCAAAATTCTGCGTTATAATATTATCACACTTTTTTATGACTTGGAGTACTTGTGTATAGACAACAATGGGTCTAGTAGGTTGTATTCCAGTTAGGATGAAGAAATGAGCACTGAATTCCAAAACAAGGAACCATTTTATGCACCATTATATTTTATAGTACGGTTATATACTACGAAAGTATTAAAAACAATTGACACATTAAAATGTGGTATATCCTTTCTAGTCACCAATGCATTCAGTAGTATTGACATGAGACAACAAAGGTGCATAATTACAATAGGGAAAAGAAAAAGTTCACAAAGTTGTTCACTATGGTAGGTTCACCAAGAATAGTTAAAATAACACCATGCACTGCTTGTCTTCATAAATAACATTTATCCAGCGGTCTTCAAATAGTCTCTTCCAGATTAGCCACTGCAAAGTCAGAAACTCTGCATATTAAATTTCGTCTGGTAATGAACTGGATAGATATAGTTACCTGCAGTTATGGGGCCATCTGGTTTTCTGCTCAATATCATCATGATTGCACAGTCAACATCGGACTCTTCTTTTCTCTTGGAAAAATATTTGTACTAGATCTATCCAAAATAACGCATGCTTGATGGGGAAAACGTCGTTTGGGTCTGAAAGCACTTGTGGGACATCAACAGTCTTACATCCGACGAGAAGCTTCACAAATGTCCAACGAAACTGACAACAACTTCACAGTGTTGCAGGGTTGAGGCATGATCCCCTTTAAGCTGTTTTCGTCGGGCTTATCTGTTTGACCACCTGTATTGCAAGCTTGGTAGACATCTACACTTCCATTCTACACATGAAAAGAAAGTAATGGTACGTGAGGAACGGTCGGGCTTCCACTGTCTTCCTCGTCGACGATGAAGAGTCAAACTCAAAGTTGCAACCGAAGCGTTACTTTCGGCGAGAATCAAAGCAGAAATATAAACTCTCTCCCTAAACCACAACTACATTGAGTCCAAGCACTAAACCAAGGTCGATCTCCGCTCGTTCCTCCTCTGGAATACCGTGTTGTTTGTTTGATCACAAGAGTCATCCCAGCCAAAGCGCACGATCCAACGGCCAGCTAAAGCTTAGGCTAGCGCTTCCTCTCTTCCGGATAGCGCGAGCCTAACTTGCTTTTATTGGTTTTAACTCATAATCCCCCCGAACCCTTGTCGACATGCGAAACAAAGCCCGTCCTCGAAAGGTCTGAGTGTTTTGGATCTCTGCAGCTCTGTCCAGTTGGCTACACTCAGGCATAGATGTGGGGTTTCTTAGCTTGTTGCTAAGAGCGTCGTCGGCTTCGCCCAGCGCGACGTCATCAGACAGGGAGCGTGAGGGGACTGCCCGGGGCGCGGCCACAACAACGCCATTCCGGCTCGGAAGCCGAGTCTTGAGCCAAAATGGGGGTGTGAACATGAGAGGGATATGAAATGGGTCATGAATTGAGCAATCTAATTTGTTTTTTGGGATGAAGAGATCAGTAGGTGTATCATTAGTTCATTTTAATGGAAAGTTGAAAAATGAGAAAACGGCAGAACGTCCTTCTTAGTTCCGCCTTATTAATACTTTAAACACAAAAAGGTAGGCGATGTAAACATTAGTTCCCTAAAAAATAACTGACATTTTACTGGATTTAATGGTTGTAATAGGAATTTTATTGGTTTAAATGTTGTGATGTATTAGTGAGATCTACTGGAAAACAATTCTAGCACACCATTAAATCCCACTGGAACCAGGCCTAAAACACTTAATATAATGGGTTTAATGGTAAACAGCTAATGGTTTATATTTGTAATGGAAACCATAAAAAATTCCTTTGGGTTAATGAACAGTGAACCAACATAAACATATGTATTGACTTTAACCAACATTAACATAGATCAAAAAATGTCTACTAATACATCTATTTTAGTTTGTAATATAGAATATAATCTATTAACTACCATACCTATTTTTCTTTTCAGTGATTCAAGTTGAATGTAATATTTCGAGCTAGAACAGACATGTTTAAAGAGCACGCACTTTAAAAAACTATTATTTTGCTAAATTTTGGTCCAACAGTCCAAGGAAACGAGACATACGTGTGAAAAATATCAACACACAACAACCCTAAGCAGTATTGCATATATATTAAATGGGCTCGGCTAGTCCGGTATTGTTGTCAAACTCTTTAGAGCCCAGATATAGATCAACACTGCTACAAGAGCACATGCAGGGGTGACAGAGGTGATATGGTGAGACATGTCAAGCTAAATTAGGTGTGCTTACAACAGGTCTGTTTCTATAGTATGCTATTCTTAGCTGTCAGTCTTGGGGTAAACCGAGACCAGTTTTTATTTGTGTCTTCAAATGACATATTGACTTTGTTTGCAGGTTGACCTCTCAGGAGCAGACTGGATGGGTGTGTCCAATAGCATCTCAGGAGGGGGTCTTCAACATTATGATGGACACACACAACTGCTGTCTTTTTGTGGTGACTTGAAAGGTTTCTGGGTGTCCTTAGTATAATGCAAGACTTTTCCAAGTATGGGCATGCTTTCGAACCTGCAAGCTCAATTTTCCTGCAAGACTGTTTTTTAGATGTGTACCGAGTGTCATTAAAAGTTAGAACATGTTTTTCTTGTATTGTCTCATGTGTACACAAACACACACAGTGCACTCAAGTGCAATAGCTGACTATTGACACTACACTCTTAAAAACAAAGCTGCTTAAAAGGTTCTTCACAGCGATGCCCTAAACGTTTTTGGTTCCACAATGAGCAATTCAGTCAAAGGTTCTTTAAAGAACCATTTAAGTCATGTAGTAATTATATTTAGGTTGTATTTAGATGGTAAAATATTTTTTTCTTTGTATCACTCGTATTCTTTGAAATTTTCTTTTTGAGGGCATTCACATTGCAACTATAAGATTAGGGTTCCCTCTGCTGGATGTGAAGGACTTCGCTTGAAATCCTATGTTTTGAAGCTTAAAAATCCATCAGTTTATACATGACACAAAGTAATATTCTTCAATGATATATTTATAGTTTTCACTTTTATACCAATTATTTATTACTAACTTTATTTCATGTTTAATTAACAGAAATACAACCAATTATTTTAGCAATAGCTTGCAGATTATCAGACACACTGATCACCATAAAAGCATGAATTTTTATTTCACTCTTCAGTATATTTACAGCTTTATAGACATTTTAAATCTGAAACAAAACGATTGCCCAATAGTACTGATTTGTCCACATATTCAAGTTTACACACTGAAATTGAACCAAAAAAATAAATAAAACACATTAAACACAAAGCATACATACACTCTTTCTCACACACACTCAACACAAGTCCCTTAAAGTCCCTCTTGGGGTTGATGGGCCTGGCGTTAAAAGCACCTGGGGTACTGCCACTGTACGTGTGAATCTTTCAATATGTGGGGTTATAGGGCCAGACATCTAGAGCGTATGTACAGTACAAAGCTACACGGAGACTAAAGGCACTGCCAGCAGTAATTTGACTGTCAGGGAATTGCAGCCTGAGCAGACATATCAATCCTCTTCCCTTTGCGAGAGTTAAAGTGATACCTCCAGTCCACTAGAGGCTGTACAGACAAAATCATACAATGATATACAATGCAAGCACAAGGGCAGAGTGATCAAAATGGAAACTTTCAACTCTAAAGTGCCATCTCTACTAACGGTCCCAATGAAACGGGTCAACTCTAATAAATTCAGTCTGTGATTTCTGCCATGACAAAACTGACATATACATGCTAGAGATGTCCATCCATACAGAGCTGTTAATTTTTTTTAAAGGACTTGCCATCATAAATGCTTATATGGAGAAACCAAATCAAAAGTCGACTTTATTCTTGAGAATTTGTAATGATGACATAATGTTTATGTTTGGATTATCAATTGACACAAACATCCAATGTTTCATGGACTGACCGTAAATAATTTGAAAATGAGGAAACATATAAAAACACAAATCCCTTTTTAAAACACATTATCAAAGCAAAAAAGAGAAGATGGTTAAAACGTCCCATTACAGAATAATATGGACCACATAGGCCTACTGGCAGAACACTTAGTGGTCTTGATCTGGTCTGACGGTAAAAGAAGTCACGACTCCATAATACACATCTAACTTTACCTCTTTAGAACAATCTCTTTAATGTCATAATTAAAATACAGGGGTTTAACTTTGGTGTAATATAGATTTCCATATACTACAGCTTCAAATTCAAATAAAAGTTCGATTTGGATCAACGTGGCCATTCAGACCACTAATATGTCATCCTCTCAATCTAACATGACCTTCATATGTGCGAAAAGCTAACATTAAGCACGGTTGGTATATCTGAGTGAGTGATTTGTCAGTGCTGAGGCTTAAGACACCTGAATAGATGAGGGCTCTTTCCAGAGACCCAACACTCTGAGTAACAGTCTGTATGGGTGCTTCAGCATTTTTACATTTCTACAACAATCTGCTTAATCTATCCCAACATACAGAAGCTTGTTTAAATATTACATACAGTGCTGTGGGTCTTTTCATGGCTTTACTGGAAGTTTGGCCATTTTGTTTTTTAATTAAAATGGAGGGGGTGATTGTTTTGACTCCTGCAAGTGACAAAATATCTACAGTTTTTTTATAATCTCAAGTATAAGCAGTCATATTTCTACAGTATTTAGCATTTAATTGTTTCTGATCTGTATAGTTTTCTATGTGGACGGGATTAATCTTTGTCCTGATATCATAATTTATGGTCTTTTCCATGTCTAATCTTTTCACTTCCCCTGAAGAAGTGCTTTACTCCCCTATTTTATACAGTTATTCCCTGATAGGGGACATGCGCTAGACACAAGCAGAGAGACCAAAGGGAAAGTCATGCTTTAAGTAACACTTGCAGTAGCAGCAATAGCAGCAGCATGTAAAAACAAAACAAACAAACAAAATGACACATACACACAGGCAGACTGGTCGATGTAAAAACAAACAAAGAAAAATGAAACGAAACGAAACGAAACCCATTTAGCCAGAAACATTCTCCTGGCCTTTCAACAGTGTGCCACTTCCGAAGAAAAAGAGAATCTTTAGAAAGTATTAATATTTAGTTACATCCTCCTCTTTGTTTGAGTCATGTCTCATACCTTGCTCCTCTTTGGGGCCAAAGGTCAGAGAGTCATGCTGAGAGCTTTACAGAGTCCTGAGTGGAGGGTTTGTAAGCGAGTCTGTTGGGCTACCCCTCCTCCAGGCCGCCCTCGTGTCGGCTCAGTTTGATGAAGGAGATTTAATGTTGGACATTAGCCTGGTTTGCCCTGAACTTCACACAGAGCCTGTTGCAACTTCTCCCTGTAGGAAGCGAAACGTTGTTCCACCAGCCGCACGCGGTCGTTCTCTTCCTTCTCCAGGATGATCAGGAAGTTCTGAAGCTCAGGAACGGAGAATGCATGCCACTACAAACAGAGAAGAAATGTTATTAAAGTCCACTTAGAAAATATGTCTGACAGGATAATAATGATAAGAGATTGGAGGAAAAAAGGTAAAAATGTCAGCTGAAAGGGAAAGTCATTTTTGGAGGCGAAGCAACATTTTGATGAAAGATGTGCATTAAGAAAGTAAAATGAATCAAGTTGGTTTCATGTCAAACTCCGAGACATTTACCAAAATATCAGTAAGAATATCTCACCTCCACCTCACCAGTCTCATTTTCCTTAAGTACAAAAGTCAAGTTCTCCAAGTCTGGACCTGCTAACAGCCTCAGGTAGAGCGGGCAGTCTGATATCGGCAACTTCTCAAAAAGATCTAACAAGCAAACAACACTTCAATGTTTTTCCATGACACTGAAACATTTCATCTTCATTTCAACATTTAAAGATGCTCAGTTACTCACCCTGGCGGTTTCGTCGGGTCTGGCGATATAGAGCAAACTTGCTTGGGTTATCTTGTACCATGAACTTCTTCAGCAAGCCCTGGATGACCTCACGGACCGTGGTGCTACTGCTTATGTGTAGCTGTTTAACAGTCTCGCTGGGCAGGTAGAACGATATTCGTTTATCTGAGCTGTCAGAGGAGGAACACTGCCCTGGTGACTTCCCGTCTACAGAAAGTACAGTTACAGGTCTGCGTAACTTCAAGTGAACCCTTATGAAGCCAGTGTATGAGCCTTCTGAACCCTGGAGAAGAACATGAGAACCTTTATCAGAGCTTCTGTCACAGCAACATTGAACTACATGCAACTACCTGACGAAACTTACTAATTTCATTCCATTCTCTGTCACTTTGGAGTTGTAGTCGTCGATTTTTGCTTTAATCTCTTCCTCTGTGAGGGATGTTACGTTTTCTTCTGCTTTCTCTGTTGCGGGTGCGACATTCTAAAACCAAGAAAAAGAACAGTGAATCAAACACAGTGGAACTAATACGCTTTACGTCATCAACGTCACATAATAGTGAACTCTGTCTTGTGTTTCTACAGACATTATGAGCATGTGTTATGACATTACTTGGAAGGCCAGAGAACAGATAGTGATTGACATAAAGACTCTGGTTTCACTCATTTTAAAGGTGACCTTTGCTATGCAAACAGAGAGTTCCTTTGAATTGGTTCATCTAAACATTTCTGTTGGCATTTAGTGTAGAAGAGCTGCTGAGATTACAGAAGACATTCATGGCATCACAATTTTGAGCTATTTGCCCTTTTCACGATTTCTTGGCAACACTGAACTCAATCCAACATACTGCTCAATCCATATTAAATACGGTTTTTATACAGTTTCTAGGGAGTTCTGGATAATTACAAAAATCCAAGAGTCAATGATAGGATTATTTGTATATCGTCGCTGTCCTTCCAAAACCTTGTATGTCCAAATTCGTTTTTTTAGGAAATGTAAAGAACACTGCATTTATTAATGATTAAATACAGTGTTGTCAAAGTTCACAGGCACTTTTTATTGGTTAGATATTTGCGAAACCCAATGACAACATAAAGGGTGACTAATAATAATGATTGATGGCAAAAACTAAAAGTCATGAAATATGGAAATATGGGGTTTCAGAAGGACAGCAGCGATGTGCAAGTCTATTGACATTAAGCATTAGAAAAACTGGCAGAATACTCCAACATGAATGAAAATTTGTGTTGCTGACTGGGTAAGCTTTAGGGACCACTTTTATTGATCAACTCCAGGGGGCAATGTCATTCAATGAGCCATATAAACACCGATCTCTGTGTGTGTGGACAACAGCAACAGTTTTACTGTCTCTCGAGACCTCTTCAAACATATACAGATGTATCTACACTAGACATAGGAGTCAATAAATAGTACATTTTTGCTGCAGTATTGGCCACTGAGGACGTCTCACCCCCTCTATAAAGATTCATCAATACACAACAGAGAGAAACACCTCTCATAGGAAACACGTCCTCAAATTATTATTTTCTTTTACCCCATGAATGAAAAACCTGTGAGAAAATAGGCTTTTACTCTGACACACTGTAGATGATGAGATTTCAATACTTTAGAAGTGCCCTTGATATGCCACACACTGTCCTCCATGCAAAAAAGCAGAAATAACAGATAGGAAAGATGACTGTGCGTGCAGCACAATATTCCATCTTCTACAGTGGCGGAATGAAACACTACTCAAAGAGGGGTGTTCTGGGGGGGATGACATGCAATGCAGTTGCTGAGCAAGCCTTAGCAACAAAGATTCAGTCGGAGGTATTTTTAGCTACTGGCTGCTTCCCCCGTAATGCACGCAAAAGTGAGTTTCCCTCGTCTCTTTCTGGGACGAAGGAACAAGAATGAAAATAAGCGAGATCATTAATTCATGGAGATCCCTGCGGTGCCTCCATGTCTCATTGAGCAGAAAAACACACACATTCATACATGAACACGCAGACAGACTGACAGGAAGGGACGAAGAATTGATCAGGATGCTTAGCAAATAAATTATTTCTGCCCAGTCCACATACTAGAGATGCTCGACATGGATAAGATTAAAGGCGTTTCAAAATCATTTCAAATGAAATAGAGGCAAGAGGTGTTGTTGTGACAGACAGAATCTTCAGACAGGAAATGTGCAATGGTTGCTGCACATGTTGGTTTGTGTGGTATGTTCTGGTAGAAGAGAAACACAGCACTAAATGAGGCAACAGCAAATCTCCACGAGTGGAAGTCTTAATGTCAGAAGAAAAAGTATGAGAGTTCTCTTTCACAGGCTAAACGCTGTGACATCCGGGTTAGTGATTTATGAAGGAGGAAATGAGATATCTGTACACCTATTCTCAAATAATCAGTGAATTATGTGGTTTACAAAGGTGACAATATGTAACGTTGCAAAATCTTATAATTTAAGCAACCTTATCATAAAAATGAATAAGTAAGGGATAACCCACGGCTAGCCGTGCATTAAAGGATTTTAGTGCATGACGTGGAGGCCAAGAACCACCCGCCGAAGTGCACACAAATCATTTACCGCAAGGCTAGCCGTGGATTATCTCGCTTAAACCATAGTCATTTGCCAAGTTAAAGCTGTGATTGATGCAATTTTTAATCAAACAGGTGAAAACGAAAGTCATTCTCGTCAGTTAATTTCAAATGTGGATCAAACTGATTGGAACCAGAGCAATTGAGAGAGAGCTGCATGACAATTGAGAGGTTCTATGAACCGCCATTGAAAGTTCCCGGAAGTTACTAGTAACGCATGGAGAGACGTCAATCAATTAATGAATAAAAAAATGAAATAAAGCATTAAAAGAGGAAACATAAATTACTGGAACTGTCTGAAGGATCCATGAATCACATGACATCCCAAAATGTTGAACTTCAGTTGTCACGATTCACTCTCTCTCAACAGCTTTAAGTGAAACTACCAGTGTTTTCAACAGTTTTAATGCACACCTTCCAGCCAATCAGAATCAAGTATTCAAACAGACCATGGTAAAAATACAATTATATTGAACAGTACATTCTTCTGTATCATAAAAAGGCTGTGCATATTATGTTTTGGAATATCATGCAGAAAGACTCATCTAAAAGATTTTCAATTAAACATCTTATATACAGGAAGCCTTTTATTTAGGAAACCAGGATGAACCAGGCTCACGTGGAAACATTAAGCAACAAATTTAGGATGTCTAATGCTGCAAAACAAAGATGTTTTAAGGTATCTTCTTCCTTCTCTCATCACTTGGAATCCCTTGGTGCACGCAACTAAAATCTCTCAGGAATTCCTGTATTTGTGACCAGAGGACTGTGTGTTTCTAAATATATCTTCATCCCTCCCTTCCTCACATCCGAGGATTTCCAAGGCAGAGAAAGTGTGGCCTTTTGGAACAATGTAACCAAAGAATAAAAATCAGTGTGAATGTGGGTTCTGTTGCTGATGGTCTCATCCAGTGTTGGGTAAGTTACTACTAAAAAGTAATGAATTACTAGTTACTAATTACATATTCAATAGTGTAATTAAATTACTGTACAAATTCCTCTCTCCAAAAAGTATTTAACTACTTTTTAGTAATTACTACTATATCCTACTTCAACCTTGATTAGAAATGATTAAAGGAAAAACATGAAACGGCTTATTTAATTCATTCAAATAAATAATAAATAACTAAATAAACTATTCTTATTAACTGACCAACGTTTACAAATGTGAGAAGAAAACATCAAAGCATACATTTTAAAATTAGACTAATGCACTAATGAAACATGTATACTAGTCCCATGAATGTGTATTGAAGAAGTAAATGGTTTGTTTAGATTTCATGTTCCATTTGAAGATTTCTTGCTGTAATCTACAAGTGAAGGCCAAAATACAAATGTGTGTGTGTGAGTGGATGGACTGATAGGTTACCCTGAAGAAAACTGTGTTTTGTGTGTGTAACAGTGAGCATTGGTGAGCGTGGGAGTTGTAATAGGAATAAATGGCATCATAAGTGTGTGTGATTGTGGGCGAGGTATGTGTGGGATGTCTCCTGATTCTCAGCTCATTGTATCTCGGGTCTTGCATGGAGCTTGCTCACATCTGAGCTACAATATTAGAAATAAACGCAGATATTTTCGCCCAATCCTCTAAAAATGAAAATTCCATAATCATTTACTCACCCTCCTGTCATTTCAAACCTGTATGGCTTTCTTTCTTCTGCAAGCACATAAGAAGATATTTTGAAAATGTTGTTAATCGAAAAGCGACGGCACCCATTCACTTGCATTGGTTTTGTGTCCACACAAAAGAAGTGAATATGCAGGCCTGGCGCTGTTTAGTTAACAACATTCTTCAAAATATCTTTTTTTTTGGTTCTGCAGAAGAAATCCTCAGTCTTTCATTTTCGGGGGGAACTATCCCCTTAAATACACTAATATAAATGCACTTAAAAAAAAAATCTGAGAAATCTGTGAGTTGCACTTTATCAGATTTTTACAGTGATGACATCAAACACAAGCCGGATATCCTGCGAGAGCGCGAAGAGCAGCATGTGGCAGACTTTGTAACTTTCCAGAACGTTCCTTGCAGTGGGTCGACAAGGTAAAAAACTGGACAGATCAGGGTGAGAGAGCAGCCAGTCGGCCGATGTGAAATGTGGGAAAGGGTTTTGATTAAAGCAGTCAAAAAGATAAAACCATGTCTAACCTGTATGAGTTCACAGTAGGAGCATTCAAACAATGCCATTTCAATTGAACAATGCATTTGATTGTTAAACACTCTTCACACGCCATTCTTCACATCAAAAAGTTGGAGAATCAAACAAACAGAGGAAAGAAAGTCAGCTACAGCACAAAGAGAGGGTGTTACCGTATGCGTAACAAATGAGCTTTTGGGCACGACCTGAGTAAATATCAACTTACAGAGCTGACATGGCACGAGAGAAAAGGGCAAGGCTCTGGAAGTCATCACCGCATGTCATGCAGGTGTCCTTGAGCTCAGCACATGGCTACTCAAACTAATTACGGAATGCAATGCCCTCAGTGTCAGTTTCAGACTACATGTGAGTCATATACGCTGCACCTGCCCAACGGCCTCTAGTCATATTCTGTTGGACATCGCAGGCGCAACACATTCAGTTAATCAGCGTGAAAACTATTGTAAAATATACAAACTACAAATACAAGCATTAATATTAGTTTTAATAAAATTGCATGTTGTAGCGTGTAAGCTTAAAGCATGAAACTTATATTGATTTAGAGTGGAGATAACATAAAAATGTCATGTACTGTATGAGCCTCCACATCCCTGCAAGTGCATGAAATGTAATTTGTATACATCACAAGCACATGCACACTTTGGTGAGGGTGGAACAGATTCCATTCAATTATTTACATGCCTGTTTATTGTCAAAATACGCCATATATTTAAGTACAATTATGAGCGTTTGATAGAAAATGTGTTTAAATGAGGTCAAGTATATTATCAAAAGTATGACTATGATAGGTCTACTGGTTTTTATACCAGCAACTGTTATAATTAACTTCTGATGTGCTTTAATGCGTCAGCTATAGCTGCAGTCAAACCGAGTATAGTAAGGGTTCAATAAATAGAAAGGCTTCTACTGTACTACCACCTGCATACTTGCTGTTGAACAGATTAATAGATATTTGGGGTTTATTAATGTTTATACATCCGTGTGTATACATGCCTTGCTTTACAAGATCATCTGCGATTTCAAATATTTTTAAGGCCCTATTTCTCAGCACCCTTTCAAAGATGAAGTGGCCTGGATTTTCCCTGCTGCTTCTGACACAGTGTAGGAATGATGCTTTTCAATTTGCTCAGTCCCTCCCACACACTGCATATGCGTACTCATTTCTCGCTCTCTCATTACTGGGTCAAGTGTGCAGTAGATCCTGCCTCTCTGCAGCTAGCCTGAATGCAAAGCCCATCATCTTCATGCCTGAATAAACACCCTAGATCATCAGAGTCTTCGGCACCTCTCCAGTAAACACAAACCCTTCATGCACACAAACAAATGTTTGATAAAAAATGATTAAAAACATCTTAATGAAAGTCTTGATCTAAGCAGCGTGAATAATTCAGATTTTATTTTTATGTATTTTCCCCAAATGATACATAAAGTCGATTTTTACACTACCTGGCAACAATGGCTGCTTGGTTTAGCCATTTCAAAGCAAAAACAATAATTGTGGTAGAAAGAGATTTAAGCCATTTCTGCTGATTTGCTCAGATTAACTAGTCATACAAACATATTAATAGTGATGCAAGAATCTACGAGGCTTGACATTTTGTTGCTGCTTACTATGTAGGGAACCATTTGTTGAAGTGACAAACACCTGTACCTCATATGCTACCGCAACTCTTCAATCATAGAAAATGAATAAAACAACTCATAACTTTTACTTCTTATCAAGTGCGATGATCTGCCTTATGTTTGCATGATTTTGCCTATTCAAATGTCAGCACCTCCCTGGCTGCCCTCAAAGGAAGTTATTTCATTTGGTGAAGGAAACCAGACCCAATTGTGTTTATGCAGCGTGTTTATACCGTTAACATTTTGTTTCCCCTCCTATAGCAGACATTTGGGTTACAAATCTCCACAAATATTTACAAGTACTACAGTAAGGCGCATGTGTAATGGGGCTATTCCTAGTGTGGGGATGTGTGTTCTCTTTAATAAGTTTGTGGAATAATGATCGACCAGAAAAGCAGTGCTATTTATCAAAGCACTGCGGCAGTTTTCCTCACCCAGTACACCAGTACTCTGCACTTGGTTTAAAAGCCTTTGGCCTGCTGCGGTTAACAGAATCAGATAAATAGGAAGTGCATTATTGATCGACAAAAGCAATTTTAATCCCATAATTTACAAGGAGAGCAAGCACTAAACTGAAAGCATAACGTAGTATTTGATTTATCCATCCCTAGGTAGTTGCTAGAAGATGGTAGTGGATGCTACATTAACTTCACAAAACTTGTGATGTCAAACTGCACTCAATTTCTGTCCAGTAAACACATAACAATTGAACGGTGGAAGTCTTAAAATCAAACAGTGACCAAGAGAGGCCTTTTCTCAAAATTGCAAATGCATCGAACATCTCTCATCCAAGTTAAAATGACAACAACCTTCTCCCAGCACCACAACATCTAAACAACCTACAAAACAATATACACTACACAATACACAAAAGGCCAACATACTGACAACTACAGCATAAACACAGGGCAACTTAAACTGTGCCCGCTGAATGCCCTCAAACTGGCAACTCGTGCTGTGCCCAGACAAAGATGAGAAGAGAATGAATAATTCACATCATGACCTGAGTCTGAGAAGCTCTTTCCAAACCTGAATCTGATCCATTACAGTAAGACACTGTAAGGCTGGTCAGTTTACAGTATTAAAACAGTACGCCTGAAACATTGTCTGATGTTTCATATTGTTATTTCTTTGACATTCACAATGAAACTGCATTAGCTGGATAGCTGTGTAGGCAAACGGCAATACACTTACAAGATGATTCTTGAACAACATTTTATTCACTTAAGAACCGTACCTCAACAGAGTGTAGACCTAACAGGAAGTCAGTGAAAATACTGAGAGTTTCTGCTACAAACAGCAGCCATTTCCTTCCTTTCACAGCAATAGAGAGATTAGGGGTGTGAAAGTCCATTGCAACATAAAAAAAAGTTTATAAATGAAGGCCAGGATATGTAGCTAATGAGCTGCAGCTTAATGCACATTATAAAGCACTCAACATAAATGCAATTGGTGCATGATATAAATGTCACTAAATAAGGATGATCAAATAAAGCCATGCGAGTCGTAAGAAAAATAAAAAAACGTTCAGGTGTTGCAGTATTTCACATATATTATGTGACTTATTAAATGGATGGTTCACCCAAAATTCTGTTATAAGTTTACAAGATTGTTCCAAACCTGTATAAATGTATTTGTTGTGCTAAACACAAAGTAAGACATTTGGAAGAATGTCAGTAACCAAACAGATCTCATCCCCCATCGACTCCCATAGTATTCATTTCCCTACTATTGCAGTAAATGGGGGATGAGATCTGCTTGGTTACTGACATTCTTTTAAATATCTTCCTTTCTGTTCAGCGAAACAAATAAATGTATACAGATTTGGAACAACCCGAGGGTGAGTCAATGATGACAGAATTTTCATTTTTTGGTGAACTTTCCCTTTAAATGTATAAATATGAATGAAAATACCTATTAAATTACACGATCAGAGTGTGCGCCAATCACCTAAAATGTTTGTTTTTTTATTTAAAAAACCCCTCATACTCGCATGCTTGAGGGATAGATGTCAGATCCTCTCCCCATCGCTCTATTCCCTCTCCCCCTTAACCATTGTCTCTCTGCACCTATCCCTCAGAGAGTAGAACGAGAAGAGGGCGAGAGGAGATAAAAGAACCCAAGACGGCGGTAGACCGCAAGAGTCAGCTTTCTTTTCTAGTTGACTAGAAAGGATGCCCCGCCCCATAAAAGCACATGGTCGTCTACGAGAAGATAGCATTGAAGCAGAGTGTCATGAAGAGAGCAGAGTATGCCACGTCTCATGAGAGAATGTTATCCTTAGCCACTGCCCTATAGAGTCTCCCTTGCAGCAATCTCTTTTCGACTTCTTCCCTCTTTCTCTCCCTCTACCTCACACCCTCATATCCCGCCCCCTTGATTGCTTGTCTCCATGGGTTCCAGTGTCAGCGGTCTTCCTACCGCCAATTTCCACGCCAGACAGGGAGCAGAAGAACATGAGACGCCGCTTTCTCCTCTCTCCCCCCTTCCCGAGCATGTTAACCCCCTTGTTCTCCCCCTCTCGCTCCATAGGTCCCTCCCCCCCAGGACTGGGTTTTCGTTGTTTCTCACTCTCTCCACTCTTACCCTCGAAAACCCCGGCCCTCCCCCTTGCTCCCCTCACCCCCGTCCTGTTATCACACCCCGGTCCATTTGTCCCTGTCCTTAGAAGCATATTTTCAGCTCCCCGATTTCCACCATGATCCGTACTGTATGTTGTGCAATCTTTCCCTCTTAGTTCAGCGCAGCAACTCCTTTCACTTCACTAGCTCCGTCAATCTCATCTGAGAGGTTTGCTCCGTCCCCTCGTCGAGAAAGAGAAGGGAGAGAGCCGCAGGTTTCGACAGGTTAGAAGCTGATCGCACCTCTCCAGCAGTTCCCTCAATGCTCCTCCTCTCGAGCGACCTTCTTGATTTCCTGTCGTTCCTTTCCTTTCCATTTTCTTTGCTTCGCCCCCCTCAGTCAGACCAGAGGCTATTAGACTCCAAGTATAGAACTGTGCTCCTTAGGCCATCTGATTTTCTTCCCTCTCTCTGGTCATCGAGTATCCCTGTAGAGAGGATTTGAGAGAATTCTCGCCCAACAGGACCAGAGAAGAATCTGTGGAACGCGACAGGGGCATCAGAGATCGCTTACAGTCCCACTCCCATGTCATTTCACGGACAGGTCGCTTCCAAGTCCCCTTACCGTAAATGAGCCATTTTCCCCCTACCATCCACCGGCGGTGATTCCAGCTCGCCCTCACACCCCTCTAACCAGCAGACACCCCCCTTGGGCCGATAGGCCCAAGGGGCCGAGGGCGGAGGCCCGACAGAAGAAGAGATCTTAGACTATAGTCTCCCCCATCCTACTTCGCCTTCTTATCCATCCCCCGACACCTACCCTCCCCCCCCGGCCTCCTCCTTCCAACTTTTCTGTCCCACCCTTTCTCTCAGCACCTTCTATAGGCTCCTTTTCCGTTATGCATCTCGTTCCCTTTCTCCTTGCCAACTTTTTACAACCCTCCCTCCCCCCCACCTCTACCCTCACCCTAGACAAAAGGCAGGACGAAGGAGAGCGCCCTCTCCTGACTCAGATGCGCTCTCAGCACAAGAGGGAGCGGGCCAGCAGGAGGATTAGATGTAAGGGGGAGAGGGGTGGGAAGAGAAAGAAAGAGAAGGAGAGGAAGAGTAGATAGACGTGGGGGAACGAGGTTAGAGCAGATTAGGAGACAACGCATATTTCGTCCCTTCTCCCATCGATTAGATCCTATGTTACCCTCTTTGTATAGAAGCGCCTCCGATGGGATAGAATAAATGGATATGAGTGAGGATGACGCCGCAGGCAACAGAAACGATGACCTCGTTGCCACCTACAGAATACACACGAACCCCAGCATGAATTCCTCAGTGGATCAAGCACGGCATCAGAGAGAGCAAAGGGAGAGAAGCGAGAGCAAAGACTAACGCAGATGTTTTGGATAGATTAGAGCTAACTCTCCTTTCCCGCGTCGGCGCCCCCCCCCTCTCACCCCCCCTCTACTTATACTACTCACTCCCTGTCTTTCTTCCCTATCTATCATCGTGACGCCCCTTTATCCAGACGCCACACTCCCTTACTCTAATCATTCTCCACCGTTCCGCGGCTCTTTTGTAAGGTCACTTCACCCTGACTTCCCTCCTCTCTCAGCCCCTCTCTCTCCGTCCACGTCCCCCTCCCACCCGATACCTACATTTGCCTCTCCTTACATGACAGATCGAAAGGCACAGAGGCCCAGTCAGAGGAGCAAAGACGCTGTCTCCTGTTGCTCGTATTCGACAAATTTCCCTCTCTTCCCTACTTTTCCCCCCCTACTATATCCTTCTTTTCCCCCCACTCCACATCTACCCTACCTACATTTTTCCTTCTGACTTTTCCCCCGTCCTCTCCCCCCCTCCCCTCCCTTCCACTCTTTCCCCCCCCATCCCCTCCCGCGTGCCCATCCACCCACTACACCTAACCCCGATCGGCCCTCTGCCTTTTTGCCCCTCCCCCCTCTCTCTCCTTCCCAATGTCTTTTCCCGCCCCCCCACCCAGCCCTCCTCTCATCCACTTCCCCCCCCCTTTTCCCTCTCCTCCCCCCATTCACCCCTCCCCACTTTCTTGTATTCTATGATAGCATCCCTCACTAAGACCCCTTTTCTTCTTGACCCTACCCCTCCTAGCGTCATGTGCAGCATATCCTCCCCCTCTATTCTCTCCCCCTTTCCACTTCGTTTCTACGCTACCTTGTCCTCCGGCCCGCTTCTAGATAATATTCTGGCGCCCTGTCCCGTTATTCAACGCCATCCCGCACCACCGCACTCTGGTTTCACCCAGCCTCTGCCACCTTACCAAGCGTCTTTCCCCTTTACTCGAGAGGGAGGCAGTTTCAGGCCAAGCAGGAGCGGCCCTAAGATACGCCCGTATGGCCCTTTTCTTCAACATACACCACCTACTCACTCAACTTTCCCTTTCCCCCCTTCTCCATCGTCCGGTTTGCTTCCTACGCCCTCTGCCATTTTACTTCCCCACTTACCCAATAGACTCTGCTCCCCCACTTCGTTCCATCCTCGCGATTTTCTTCTTTTCCCACTCTTCATCCCCAACTACTTCCGTTTCCCCCCAGTCTCTCTTTTCGCCTTACCCCCCCTTTTTTCCACCCTCCCTCTAGCAGCCCTCTCTTTGCCCCCCTTTTCATCCAGCTTCCAGAGAGAGACCCCCCCTGATCTACCCCCATCGCCATTCGAGAGAAAGCCCAAAGAACTCCGTCTACGGTTTCCTTTCCATTACCCAATCCCATAGTGCCTAGCGCCAGAAAGAGGATACTCATGGATTATGCTTTCTTTATCGACGTCGCGTCTTCTTCCTCTATCATCAGTTGGGTTAAATGAGTGACCTCCATACAAAAGAGGAATCTCCCCTCTTACTACCACACGTTAACAGTCCTCAAACCTAAAACAGTGCCTTTGTATCATCTGCAAAAATGACAAACCCAAACACACATTGTTTGAAATAGAAAACCGTAACCTTGTCTTTCAGTAAGATATCTTTCAGTTTGGTGCGGCACATTTTTTTATGAAAATCCTATTATTCAAAAGCAAGAGATAATTGTCGTCTGTATTGAGTCACGTGAGCTCTTGAGAAATTTTCATTTAAATACGAGTTTAAAGTCTTTCTAAACAGGGAAGGTTTTTACACGCAGTGTTCCATAGGCAAAGCTCCGTTCTAGTGCTTGTAATCTAACCCTTAAAGTCTGAACAATGTTGAGCTGAACGGTGATCTCAAAAGAAGCCATAACAGACCTTGAGATGCAGTCACATCATCAAAAAATGTTTTTCTCTAGTCTAGATTTCATCAAACCAACTCACAAACCCACTCTGAATGCACACTATAAGCATTCCTCACAATTCAACAAGTTTAACAAACGTTAGCACTTACAAAACATCAAGAGAAATGCACACTATCTCACTTCCGTGCGCACACTTCCGTGAGGTGTTTCTCGTTTCTTGTTTTGGGTGTGACTAAGGTCACTCAATCTATGTTAAACCCAACAGCCTCGCTGTTAAACGCTACCTTGGCTACTTGCTTGGCCTGCGGCTGGCGAAAGAAGGAGGTCTTGGCGGTGAAGAAGGTGAAGTCATCGCTCTCCTCATCCAGGCTGCAGTATCCACTGCTCATGCTGTTACTGCCGGTCATTTGCGGCGTGGGATCCAGTTTGAGGGACTCGGTGTCCACCCTGAGGTGGGCTTCAGGGGACGAGGTGCACCATTCCAGACTCCAGTGATGGGAAAGGGCGGACTGACTAGGAGCGGGGGACCACAAGTTAAGGTGAAGGGCCAGTGCTCCACATGCAACCGGAAGCAAGATGCTGCTGAAACGTCAAGCTGTCACTCGGCGTGTACGTTCAGAAGAGCGTGTGAGCGTCACAGCCGGAATCTGATGCTCAGTTCCTGTTTCCACGGGTCACAGGTGACAGTGAAGAAGTCCGTTCCCTCGCTCTATATAGCCGACAGCTCAGTGCATGATAGCAACGACTACCGAGAGCAACACCAGTCCACAGAATGAGAAAATTAGGCCAAATGTGGAGAAGCGGTATATCCCTGCACGTCACAAACAGTCACACAGGTTTGATGTAGAAAAGCTCCGGAGCGCTGAAGGTTTCCAGAAAACGTTGCATGAACATGATGTTGAATATTCCTAAAGCTGGGTGAGAAAGGAGCAAGAGTCTCTCTTCACAGTGAAGCTGCGGCAGCTGCCAGAGAAGAGCCGGAAAATCAACCTGCTTCTTTCTGCCTTACAGTGACTGAGAAAGCGGAGAAGTGACGTAGCACACCTCCCTCCCTTCCTCCTCTCACACCAGCACGCCTGCTCTCTCTCTCTCTCGCTCTACCATCTGTGGTTGTGTCTGTTATCTGCCTACAAGCGTACCCAAAACCCCCTCCTTCTTCCACTATCTCTCTTCCTGCACTAAACTGCTTTTTGCTCAACTGAATATACTTCACAATAAAGTGAGAGAGAGAAGAAAGAGACCGCTGCGTGTTTTAAAAGCTGTTTTACATACAGTATCACCTGATGTGCAAAGTGCATCAGGCACTCCCTAATGGGTGAATACTAGTGAACATCACTGCATTGGCTCTTTTCATACAAAGAGCTTTGCAATAAACAAAGATTTTTTATTTACATAGCCACTTTTCAAATAAACAAAATTGGACATGAACTATTGTTTTGAGTATGTGACCAATAGAAGACTGTAAGTGATATGGAAGACTATAAACTATAGCAGAGATATGTAGGAAATTGTCTTGCACAATGGTCCATTATACAGTTTAATGGTCAATATAATCAAATGTATGACTGCACAATGCCACGACTGGCCGTTCAGAATCGAGTAATCCAGAGAGCGGTGTAATAAGCTTTTAAAAGCCACAGGTAGAATTGAAAGGCTGCAACAGATCATCATTACAGCAGCACGGTTGTTCTATAAATAATTCATCGCACTGTATCGCCGCTTCTGCCATTCCAATGTGCTGTCATGAGCCATATACCACTAATGTAAATGCAGAGAGACAATCCTTATCTGTGGTGTCATTTAAATCTTAAAAGTAGATGATGCTGTAGTAATGGCGAGAGAAAGAATAACATGCTGCATCTAAACAGGGTTGCCAGATTATCTAACAAAACCAGCCCAATGTCCAATCAAACTAGCCCAAGAAATAGCCCAAAAATCACAACTCAAAATATGCCCCTTTCATAACGGTCCCTGTTATGCATTAGACAATTCTATAATAAATGCAAATCATTGTATAGTAGTAGTCATTGACCGTATATTTACATAAATAATATCATTTTACCTTGAGATTTACAGCCGATAATGACACAATCATGACAAGACCCGCAATCGGTTACCATAGAAACGAAAACCAGTGCCCCTTCCTGACAAAAACGTGCTCATTTGGTCAAATATAGTGCCACAGATTGATTATTGTTAGAATATACATATGGTAGACAAAATTGGTTTATTACATGCATATAGGCCACTACAATTTGGCCTGAAGTTAACTTCATGTCTGTGTTTGTTGTTCCGTCTGGCTAGTGGCAAAAATATAACTATTTATATTTTAATCAATTTATATTAATATTGATTTATATTAAATTGTATTGTACAACAATTGTATTAAACAAACAATTTGTTGAATGGTGTTGCATTAACGTTTAGCCAAGTAACCGTTCTTCTACTTGTAACCCAAAATAATACTGGCTAGACAAACTTTTAACTAAGTTGCTAGCTAATGTAATTTACTTATTTCTTTTGCTTGTTTTCAGAAATAATCTACTGGGACTTTGGGGTTGTGTACCGGAAGATAAGTTTGGGCCACAAAAGCGCGCATGCGCATTAACGTTTTTTTACGATGTTATAAATATGTAAAATCTTCAACACACAGAATAAATAAACAACCCACAGAATAAGTTTAAAAAAGTAGCCAATTCGTATATATTCCATATAGAAATACACACAGAAACGTTGTATGTAAAAAACACCATTAGAAAACCGCCATGACAAGATAATGTACATATTATGTGCCTCCGGAGGTCCAAATTATAGTGACATCTGATCTCTCCCTGCGCCCAGCAGGCAATTGGTCTTAACCTTTAACCCTGACCTTGGGGCAAAAACACAAAGCCCAGCTGTAGCACCAGTAAACGTTACTTGTAAGAACAACAGGAAATGAAATCACCATCCTATCGTGATCTTTTCAGAGACCTAACAAATAACATAGGAGTCTAATTGAAAATAAATCCCAGTGTGTGTTTAGCAACAATACCAGACTGTTACTATGGTAAAACACCCTGGCAATATGCCATCTTAAAATTAGCACATTCATCACTTCTTTCTCATTCCTTGCTTTCCTCAAGCCAGTTTCTCCAGCTGGGAAGCGATTCATCACAGAGGGAGATGAAAGACAAGAAAAAAATACTCCGCCTCTATATAAACAGATGAAGGTTGAAAGCCACATCGAGTTTCTCTCATCAGCTTTATTACATTCTCATTGAACACTGTCCCGCACGACATTTCTGGCATTTTATTTCATTACAGCACAGGCTGCTCGTGTACTGGACTATATATTAAGTCCATATCCATAAACCCTGATGGCTGCTCTGGTGTCCAAGCATATAGCAAAAGACATAAAAACATCATCACTATCAGCTCATGACAAATTACTTGAAGCTGTGGCCTTGGGTCGCATTATCATAATCAATGAGGGACTGAACACTTCTCGAGACGCTCGATATCCAAACCCTCAGGGGAGAGAGAGGGTTCTCTTTTGGCTACTGTCAATACATCCCAATTAATTTCCACTAAAGTTCAATCTTTTCTCTCAAAAGAGTTTGTAAGGGGGTTCATGCGGGTGCCTTGAGAAATATAATCAATACCATGGATCAAAGTAAAATCACCCGCACAAAAGCGCTACGCTGAAGCCGCAAGGGTGCCGATACGGACAGACTTCCTGCGAGGCATCATCAGATAAAATACGAGTTGAAAGACCTCATTTGTCACTGTCGAATACTGGCTTGTAAAGTTGCCTCACTCCTATTCGAAGTATGGAACGAAGAGGCCATTCGAGTGTTTATAGAGAGCTTGGGGCATAGTGGGTAATCAATGTCTGTGATAATGAAAATTCATCTCACACAGGGGTATAGAAGACGCATCTCCTCACAATCACAGGCATTTTTCTCTTCGGGATACCAACTGCTGTGTATTTTTCCTGCAATTTTTGTCCAAACGCTCATCCCAAATGCTTTTGTAATTGGTTTGGTATTGTGCAGATGTCACAATCTGTGAAGAGTAATCGGAGACCTGGATGGATCATGACAGTGATACTCAAGTACCATACATTGGACTCAGCTCTAGGTACACAGTGGCGTTAAATGTGGTTAGGATCCTCTTCTGAAAAAGCTTCAACACTTCTCTCTCTCCTTCTCGCACCTCTTAAATAATACAGTCAGTCTCTGGTTTCCACGCTTGGTGATGCACAAAGTGTGCAGAAGAATAAGAGTATATGTTTAACCTGTGCGTGACTTTCTGTGAAATAACAAGCATCAAGTAACAGTTCACTGTCCACAATCCTTGTATTTCCAAATTACCTGTTTTTAAGGAAATAGAAAAAAAACACTGTACTTTTTAAATGATTAAAAACTGTGTTGTCAAAGTTGACAAGCACTTTTTTAATACTGGTTAAATATTTGCAAAAGCAAGTGACAAACATAAAGGGTGACTAATAATAATTATGTATGGCAAAAAATAAATAAAATAAAATCATGAAATATGGAGATACAAGGTTTCAGAAGGACAGCAGCGATACGTGTGTTTGTGTAAGCAAGTCTTTGGCTTTTGAGTCTACTAAAAAACAACAACAACAAAAAAAGCACATGTAGTGCAATGTTTTCTATTTCTCATTCTTTGGGCTTATTTTAAGGTGTTTTGTAGGAAGCACCCGGTGTGTTTTATTTTACGGGCATTTCTAAAGCGATTGTGGAGTACAATAAGGCTTGCATGCTCATTCCTGAAAACCATGCAAGGCTCCGAGTGCTTATGCTTGAGGGCACAGGCAGATTTCATAACTGGTGAACTGAGATGTAGTAAAACACATACACAGCTCTGTGTGGGTTGTCTAAGTGCGTTTTTTACAGAATTTATATAATATCTTGTAGGCTCCGTGTCTAAATATATGTACTTACAGTATACAGTTTAAATAAATGGAGGCCAGCTAATGTGCAAAAGCTGTACAATATAAACCTTATACATGATTTACTCACCCTCATATCATTTCAAACATGACTTTCTTTCTTGCACACAAAAGAAGATATTTTAAAGAACGTTGGTAACTGAACTACACCGGACCCCATTGACTTCCATTGGATGGACACACAACCACTGAGACATTTCTCAAAATATCTTCTTTTGTAATCCACAGAACAAAGAGTGATATACAGGTTTTGAATAACATGAAGGTTAATAAATGATTACAGAACTTGTATTTTTAGGTGTTTTCCATAAGTAAGAAAGATGTTGTATAAAACACTGGCGATTTTCAAATGTTGATATAAATATGTAGCTATGCGTGGCACATTTTCTGCTAAACTGCTCTTGATTTCCAATCTGTTATCCTGGCTTGTAGGGAGCTGTAGTGCACGCGCCATTATAAAGTGTGTGTTTGCTGTGTGCGTGTACACACCCGAGGACAGGAAAAGGAAGTGTATGAGAGATGACAACAGCCTATCTTCACTACCATACAAGTCAAAGCGATGATCCGTTCACCAGCTGGGAAAACAAAGCTCACAAACATACCCTCAACACACGATCAACAACACTCATTAACACCCAGAAAATAAAATAGTCCTGCAAATGTATTCATATGTGTGCCTGATGCTGCAGTGGACTCCAGAGACCCCACCCAATCAGCTCATCTTTAATGGTGGCCGGGAGGATGTTCAAAACTGGAGGTATAAACACAATCTCAGGGTGGAGAATTGCTTTAGCTAATGGTGGTCTTCCTTTCTCTGGTCGCTGTAACGTTCTGACTGTAGGGTGTTGTTGTGCTGCCATGAGGGAAACATATTCTGAAGCTAATTGTTAATGCTAATGCTGAGATGAGGTTCGGACACTCGCCGGGCTAATGTTGAGGCCGTAGGGGGAACAAGAGGGCCGGTGCACTGTGCTTGCATGATGTAAGGGACATTAGGGTGATGTGCATGAGGAACATTTTGTATTCTTATGAAACAAAGAAAAAATTGAAAGTGGGGCTAAATAGGTACGACATGGGAATATTTAAACTTCAAAAACATTAATGAGCATGATTTATGATTGATACTTCTTACATTCATTTCCTTACATTAACAACATACCCACAACAATATTGCTTTAGCAGCTATCCTCAGAAGACATGATTTCTCAGTTTCACTTTTGTAAAAATGTGTGATATTATTAGTTGTCTGTACATATTGCTGACATATAGAAATATATTAACTTTCAAGGTGAAACAAATAATATTTCAAACAATGTTACTTCTTTTTCATTCTGTCTGCACATACACAGAGGCAATAGCACATGCACAAACAGGCAGAAAACGGCATTATAATAACAAGTGATCTTTAGGCCAGTGGGTTTTTTCGATGAATGCCCTTGAGATCCACACAAACGCTGTGGCTCATCTACATAAGGTCAATGGTCCTCCCTCAGTCCCCTGGCACTGGTGTGGCTATGAAACGGCTCTGTTCAAATATATGCTTCTGGCTATAAAGGTCTGTAATGTCCCTTTAGTCCAAGATGGGTGTCTAGCTGCTCTTCATTGTAATTAACTTATGAGGGACTCTTTACAGACCGTCTGCATTTCCTGTGGATTTCCAATGTCTGTCTACGCTCAGAATAAAGGGTCTCTCAGGTGTATTGCAAAGGCACTAATGATAATTACATTGACTAAATCCTGTACAATGAATCCCAATGTAATCCATGCCTGTCATGATCGGCACTCGTTCCATTTCATTAAAAAATTACTTCCTTTTGATTTGATTTACTTTGGTAAATAATACTTTCTTTTCCATTTGAGCTTGAATAACAAAACAATACACAGAACATTTCTTTGCTGTATTTTTTGTGGAATCAATATGTAATGATTGACAGATACATGGATTGACACACATTCAATGTGACATACCACTAAAAGCTTTGATCTGTACTAATGAAATAAATAACTTATGTAGGGATTGTTTCATGCACTTTATTAAAGACAATACTCATAGAGCACCTGGCATCCACATGCTCATGTAATGGAGGCATTCACATGCAGATCACACCACAGAAGTGCAAAACCCTCTGCATAATATATTTGCACACGGATGCCCCCTGTGGTGAGACTTGGAATGACAGACAATTGTAAACAGACTTATAATGTATACATCTAACCTAATCAGTCATTCTGTTCAACGGCATCAAATCAGCGAGGCAATCTGTAGTTTCCTGACCCGTGTATAAAGCGCAATAATGTGAGATTTCATTTCCGTCGAGAAAAACCCATAATGCCCTCTGCTGACAGCTTCATATTCAACAACTCTCAATCTCTTTGACATCACAGGCCAGCTGGGTTAGCTTTTTACCTCATTGAGAGAAAGAGACAGAAAAGGACTCTGAATTAGACAGACAGGCTGCCATCACAAATTAGATGTCTGATAAAATGGCTCTTTTTATTAGTATGCAGACAACATGATGAGAAAGAGTTTGTTCCATTATGCGCTTGTTCTGCTGGACTTAACATACATTAAATGAACAGTTCACCCTGAATTTGTTCAAAATCTGTATACATTTATTTGCTCTGATGAACACAGAGAAATATATTTGGAAGAATTCTATTTTTTGAAGAATACTACTACCATAGTAGAAAAAATAGCTTGAAAATGTCTTGGTTTTGTACACAACAAAATATATTTTGAAGAATGTATGAAAGCAAAAATTTCTGGGGCACTTTTGAGACCATTTTTTTCTACTATAGTAGTCAATGTTGGCCAAAAACTGTTTGGTTTACAAGCCTTCTTCCAAATATATTTCTGTGTTCATCAGAACAAAGAAATGTATACTGTCTGTGTGTGTGTGTCTCAGAGGACAGTGTGCCCCAGGCTGCCTCCTGCTGCTTTTTCTCAGCCCCAACTGTGATGTCACTTCCTGTGTACCTGGAACTAAACTCCTTGCCATTGTAATTCGCAGTAAAGCATCAGACATGCAGCTGAGTGGATGCTAATATGTCCCAGTAAAGCACCGTCCCAAGACTAATGTAATTCTGTTTCAACCATCACATCGTCTACCTAGAATCCTGCAAATTTTTTCTGCTTTTGGAAAACCACACACAGTAGTATAATATTAACAAATTTCATTGACAATACCTTTAAAAAAAATGCTATGAATGCATGAGGAGGAGCTCTCTCGTGGTGTGTAAAAACAATAACCTACCGTCTCCTGATGGTTTGTGGCAATGGGCCCCTGTGAAGTGGTGGCAGACACATTCTCGGCCTGATGGTCTAGACGGTTACAGTCCAGCTGAACAAGCCCCTGACACTCCAAATGACACGTGTAGCTGCAGTCTGATGGCCAGAGACAAACACAGTGCACAAAGTTAGTAAGAGCCATGAATCACACAGAGAAGAAGCACAGTTTAGAGAATCAGTGCAGCCTGCCAACACTCCTTCGGGACCAGAAAAAGCACCATGTTTAAAAAAAGCCATAGGAGCATCAGATCATATGGTTTATTTAGTGTCAGCCATGTCTATGCCTCGGGAAAAATGTCAGTGCTGATCATGTATGTCTGGCTCATATATAGGGCGACACTTTACATTAGGGTAATGTTAGTTAACATTAAGCTAACATTGAGTTAAAAATGACAATACTTCAACAGCTTTTATTAATGTTTAGATAAATTTATGTTTTTTCATAACAAATGTACATTACATTTCTATTGTTAGGAAGAAATACAAATACAAAAATGTATGTAATATTTTTTTTATCGTTAACTGTAAAGTACACAATCCAGAAAGGACGGTCTAAAACTAAAAAGCTGTAACATTTATTACAGTGATGATGAACATTATGCTTTTGAGAAGGTTGTTGTGTGTGGCGCCATCTAGTGTCTGACACTATGAACTGTTTCTAGAAAGGAAATGAGATGGGAGTATATCCTCATCTGTTTATCTTTATTTAATATTTTATGTTATACTTAACAATAATAAAACTGTAATAATATGAGCTTTAGCTGAAATGAATGTTTTTTTAAATGGTCACATACTGAAAAAAAACAACCAACAGATGGCACCAGAGTGAAACATTAAAGTTAAAGGTATAATTTACTCCAAATTAAAACTCTGTGTACAATTATTTACTCTTATGTAGTGTAAAGATGATATTTTGAGAAACGTCTCTGTGGTTATGCATCCATTCCATATTGATAAATCTTCTTTTCTGTTCTGCCGACGAATAAAGTCATACAGGTTTGGAATGACATGAGGGGTCAGTAAATGATGGAAAAAGTGCACGTTTTGGGGTAACTATACCTTTAACAGACACCTATTAAAAAGGTTATTAAAGGCCTTGAACAGACAGCTGCTGCTCCGTGTCTGCCAAGAAACTTTTCATTAACACACAACCATTTATTTTCTCCTCCAATGTGCCCATCCGGTGCCCTTTTCCATGTACTAGCTTTGGAAACCAGCATATCAAAGAAAACACTAGTTAGCTTCCCACATCATGCAAACGCCTCTATTTAAGCAACATAACAGAGAGAACAAAATGACCTCAGATCAGGGCAGAAGCCAAAATCAACACAACTGCATAAAATAATCCATGCATGAGCATCCATATTCATTGCTCAAAGCCACACGGTAACCAAGGAAACAACACTCAGTGCCACTGGATATGTTCCTTCACAGGCTGACCGTGATTTTACATGACATTACGTCCTGCAGTGAGAGCGGAATAGTAACTGACATTCGTACATGAATGTCTTAGTCTGTGGTCTAAACATAACAACACAGAGCCCAATTTGTTTACCTTTTGTTTTGCTTTCAAGACACCGTTCAATGACACAGATGTTGTGTATCTGTCTCCACACACCAGCAATATAAACTGGGGCACAATGAGGGTGACAGATCAACAGTAACTGCTGATCAATTATCAGCGGATTGATTATCAGTGCCAAACACATTGGCTCTGTCAGCAGGGAAGAACAGGGCGTTGGACATCTCTTAGAATGGAGATTAAGAACGCAAAAAGGCCTTAGATAACACGCATGGAAAACAGACATCCCTTTCTCTGGTGCGTCACGGCAACACCACCAAAACATCACTCTTCAGGGGAGTGTTGAGCGTGACTCTGAGAAAGAGCGTCCAAACCAAACACACCGATTCAGGGTCAGGAAATGCATTATGGGAGGAGGTGAGTCTTCCGTCCGGCTGTGCCTCTCACCTCTAACCTCAGCTTGATATCAACAGTGCAGTTTAATCATGCAACACCCTGATAACTTTACACAGTGATAATATGGGAATGACTTTTAAAGAAGTAAATAGTGCAGCAGCGGGTGGAAAATAAAATGAGCCGAATGCTTGTCCACACGAAAATTGGACAAAACTGGAGGCGTACAACAGCTAAATGGTTTAAGACTTAGATGTCAAGCGATTTTCATAGCACTCCAGTGCCCTCCTGCAATGACCTGATCCTTCAAATCATGCATGCTAAACACACTGGACATATGTTCACTAAACCCATCGTCCCCTCCATATTCATATGCCCTTACTGCAGTGTAGTTTAAACCCCCTGACCCCGATTAATGTGAGGAGCGTGCTGCCAAGCTGTCCGGCAGCTTCTGAGGTTACAGACAATAAAGATGAGCCGAGATTTAACAGAGCTTTAGACGCGTCCTCGGCATGAAGGTTTATACAATATATACTTAATGTTCAGGACTGACTAGGTGGAATATGATTGGATGATGTATTTTAAACTACAAGATAAAATTGTTTGTCTGGTGTGGGAATGTTTGTCCCAAATTATAGATCCAAATTAAATTAAAGATGGAGACATTTGATCGTTTTTTTACTTACACAGGAGCAATAAATAAATATATACTTGAATAACAAAAGGAAAAAAATGGGTTACTAGTCTTGTAACGTCTAAAATATACATACTTGACCTTATACATTTTATGGTGGTTTCCCGTACAGGGTTTAAGACTAGTTCTAGACTAAAATGAATATTAGAGCTGTCTCAACTGAAAACAGCTTGCACAGACACATCTTAAAATACATCTGTGTCATCGTTTTGTCTTTAAATGCACACCGGTAATGTTTTTCATAAGGCATGTTCTTTAAAACTTATTTAAATGTTCTTAGGGCCTAGTCCTAGCATAATCTAATCCCTGTCTGGGAAACCCCCCCTTTAATTTAAATAATACCTGTTACCAATAATACCTTTAAAAATCTGTCAACAACACACATGAAAAACTATATAATACTAACATACAGGTACATATTTCCACGTAAAGTCAAGACTGCCTAGAGATTATTTGTCATGTTCTTGTGTACTGTTGGGGTCATGGTAGAAAAACTCCATAGACAGAGCATTAAACTTTTAGTTTACGTAACCAGTAACGCTTCTTGTTATAAAAAAACAGTGCTGGTGACAGAGGGTCAAACTCTTGCCCTTGTCACATTAAACACAATATTTATTTGGGCGCACAAGGTATGCCTTCAGTACAAAAGGGCAAATACTTGCATCTCTGCACTGCAGTCAGTCCCTGGGCCTGTCCCTCTAAAAACATCACTTCCCACTTTAACATGGCTACTTCCTTACGGGTGAACTGTGTCTACGCAGTAAAATTATTTCGGTATTTATCTCAAATCATATTGTGCCGAACTCCCCTGCAATAACTGGAATGCGAGGGGGAGTTTATGAGGGACGAGAACACTGATGTCTTTTTGTCCCTTACGCGCCTTCTCGCCTCCCACTTCCCTCTGACATTGCTGCTCTCCCCTTTGTCTTCCATACATCAGCATTTTCCACCTCAGGATTCACAGTTCCTTCTTAGAGCTACAACTTACATCCCACAACCGCTTTCTTTCTATGCATGTGTGTCTCTCTCTTTCGCTCTTTGTTTCTCGGATTCTGCTTCAGTCAGCAAAATTTTTCGGGCATTTTTTCCCTCTCAGCTGACGCACTGACCCTATAACCTTGCTGCGAGCCCTTTCCCATAATGCCTAGCTTATCTGGTGTAAAAGATTCAGTGTTTACTCTTGAATACAGTGTTTAACAGGTAAATAAGAAGTGAAAATGTATTGGTCGATTTAATTGACACACAACATGCCAGCCAGTATCATATTCCAACAACTTATACTTCAATGGGGGCATCTTACTTAACCCTGTGATTTAGGACAAAATTACTGTTCCTGAATTAGACACAAATATTCAAATAAACAGACAGAAAACAAACAGCAGTTCAATAGACACGTGACTAAGACAGAACAGACAAATACACAGGAAATCTCTCTAATCCTCACTTGTTTTTCCTAGCTAGTTTTTAGATTTAAAAAAGAGAGCCAATGTCTCTCACATTGTTCTCCTTAGAAAGAGACCCCAGTAATTTTAACACGTGTCTCAATTGGAGTTTAGAAAAGAAGAAAATGTTATAAAAACGTATGCGCTATATGCTCTAACGTCAAATTAGTTTTATATCTAGTGTATTTTTATTCCTCCAAAAAAACCGAGATGAAACTGTAACACTAGAAACAATGTTGATATTTGTAGGTCTACAGAGCTATGAAAGAACCACTCCTGACATTTTTTTCTTTTGGCGAGACACGCATTTCATTCAAATGGCAACAAATGTGCCAACGTTTTAAGAACGTCTGTGTATGGGCTCGCACAAAGACCTATCTTTATTGGAGGCCTTGGTGGGGGAAAACAGTGTGTGTTTATTATGAAACATGCAATGTTCCATTATACTGAGCGGGCAAATACATATGTATCCACATTCATGGACAAGGAGTAATAGTCATGGATAATGGTGTGTATTTAGTCAGTAATTAAACTGAACAGATGACTTATGAAAAAAAGCTTATTATTGGAATTAAAACCCGTAAAAAAACGTCTGGCACTTATAGTATAAAACCTATTAAAAACAATGAATAGAAGTAACCTGGCCTTCTCAATGCTTAGATGGCAAAAACCAAGGCCCATTAAAGTGAAGTATCGAGGCAATACAAATCAGGACACAAGATAAAGCACAGACTAAACCGTTCAGATGTTAAAGATGCTGAAAGAGCACTAAAATCTAATCTAATGGATTTAATAAACTGCACTGCCCTGGTCACTGTTGTCTTAAACACATGCCACACAATCATCGCCTCAGATGAACATCTAGCTTACACTGACAGAATGTTCTGACCGCAATGCATTGAGGGTGGTCAATTTATCATTTGAAATTAATAGTTATTGTGAACGTTCGGTCATTAGTGACAACTACCATAAAGAAGTACATGTGTAGTGTTTACCGTTTACTTTGAGATGGATGCAGTATGCAGGATGCAGGAAGTATAAATACAGACAGGTTTGTTTAAAGGAGTCATATGTTTTTCTGTGTCTTTGGTGTGTTATAAGTTGCCCATGCATGTATCAGACACGTAAAATTGCTAATTTTGAAGTGTCGGAACAGAAGATGCATTCTATCTAAAAGCGAATGCTCACCCAGACCTGCCTGAAACACCTCGTGTAACCACACCCCCACAAATCCACGTCAGTTCGTGGTATGATTTGACTAAGACCGCCCAAATGTATAGGCAAGTAAGATGGGCGTAACTGCCAGTTCAATTGCTTTGAACCTGATGCTCCAAATATGGTAAGATGCGTTACATTTCCGTCACACGCTTGCAGTATTCGACCAATAACTACGCACTGGTTAACTGGCCAATCATAGCACACCTCGCTTTTCAGGGCGATGAGCTTTGTAAAAAATCTGCACATTTCAGAGAGGCGGGGCAAAGAGGATATACAAACATGCACGGTATGTAGAAAATACAGCGTTTTTGAACCTTAAATCGTGTATACACATTGCATTACATCTAAAACAAACCATAATATTAGTTTCAGCCGTGTCATATGACCCCTTTAAGGCATTTCACAGCCAGGCTTTCACAATTAAGCTCACAAAACTTCTATCCTGTACAATCAACCACATCCACAACATCTTCAGCATACCATTGCACTTTATGCTTTCAGTAAAATGAAAAACAAAGCTTCTCTTCAACATCAGTTTTCTACGATCATCGTAGACTACACGGTTTCTCCCGATATTATCATTTGTCAGATTTTTTGCCATTTGATTTGACCTTATTCAAACACTCAACGCCTCAATGAACTTTAAAATTTGCTTGACAAGATGGGCATTTACTTTGCAACATGAAAAATTAATGCCGCCCTCAGTTAATGTCGCTGTCTCGCTCAGCAGTGTCTTTGTCATCTACAGCAGTGAGTCAGTGTGTGTGAGAGCGGAAGGCTAACTTCACCGTGAAGAAGGACGGGTGAGAAAAGCACTGGCGTCACCACTGCACTTTTTTTCTCAATCTCAAATGCATTTCTGAACTAGACACTAAAAATGCTTAGATTTACCAACCAGACTCCAACTTAGTCTGGCCATCATAGATATTTTTCAATGAAACAGATAGAAGTCAGAAAGACATAATTCACAGAGCTACAGGTTGTTTGTCCATACCAAAGCATCAAGTACGACTGTTAGCAATCAGGTAACATTACTGTTCTTGAAGAAATACTGTTTTGTGCGAAAACATATTAGTTTTAATTGAAATTACATTCAAATATGGGCTTTTAAAACATATTGGGATTACAACAGTTGTCTTATTTGTCAAACACAAAAGCTCACATATTTGTGGTACCTGTAGTCCATTCAATATTTATATGAAGTATGACTGTAGTTTACAGGAAATTCCGGCAACCTCAGACTGTACTCAATCATTATTCAATTAAAAAACTTCCAAAAGCCCATTAGAAATTCCTTAGGGAAAACATGGGTGCTGTAACTGTCATCCATACAAAAGCACTAACTTGCTTTAAAGCAAAGGTTAACTACCCAGGGCATCACCTTCACATCGGTCACAGACTCGACACCAAAGCTCAGCTGCCATTGGTCTTACCAATGTCAAGGTCATGAGTTTGTTTCCTAGGAATGGTACAGCTAATAAAATGTATACCTCAAATTCACTGTAAGTCAGTTTGGGCAAAAGTATCTGCCAAATGCACGAATGCATATTCTTGCTTTTCATTTGACCATGATACTAAGTGAATTGAAAGCAAATTAACTTGCACTTAACCAGATCTCTTTATGTTCATTACGCTGGTGTACTGTATCCCTCTCCTCAAAAAGAGATTCCGGTCCAGATCAATGAGTAATTCAATTTCAGCTCCCTTGGCTTCTGATCAAAATTACATTTTGCCAAAAACAGCACTGAGATCAAATTTAGCCATTAATGTCTGGGTGTCCATATCTTACCGTATAAAATAAAATAAAAACACCCCAGCAACTAAACAGGATCACCCTGGCAACCAATATACCACATACACCACTTCCATTAAAAATCTATATTGTCTTTTTTAAACTGTGGCAGAGCTTTCACAGGTGTCACACTAGTACCATAGTGTGATAACCAAGCACTACTGTCTCTTTCTCATGATCGCATCGCACGCTGTCTCTCTGGTTTACCGGCACATTCTAGAACCACAGAAGCATTTACCGGCTAAGTTACAGATCAATGTCTCCCACCACACTCTATGAATAGAATACAAAACGTAGGGAACGATGGAGAGACATAATTATAGAGAGAACGAAACGGGCAAAGAAACACATCAGGATCGTGATACGCCAACAAGAGCAGAACAGGGCTATTTAAAGAAGGTAAAAGTCACTGCAGAGGTTTCGACTTAAACCAAAGAGTTCAGGTCTACTCACAGCGAAAATTGTCTCTGTATGTTGCTCCGAACACTTTGTATTTTATCATCTACAAAACCGAACACTACTAATCTCTCTCTCTCCTCTGTTACCTGATAACTCAAGGGTCCCACTACTGCTGGAGCGCCGCAGAATGCGGAGGCCCTCGGACCAAGAGCGGGACTTTGGCAGGCGTCGGAAGAACCGTCCCAGACGCTTGGAGACCTGTCCGAAGCAGGCGCTGCCGACGGCCTCTTCCGTCTCCGGCAGCATGATGGTCGCTATCTCTGGCCTGTTACGGCCTTGACCCAAGTTCCACCATTGCGTCCCGCTCCAGGTGCCGGTCCTCGAGCGGCTGCCGGTGGGTCTGGGCGCCTGTGGCTCCGTGGCGTTGAGGAGTGGGCTCTCTTCGCCAGTCGCTCCTGTGCGTCCACCATCGCAGGGCTGCGCTCGGTTTTGTGTTGTGCTATGAACACCCCCCCTCCCCTGCCTTTCTGCCACCCTGCACCCCTACCCTCACCCAATACCCTCTCTCTGACACGATCCCACCCTCCACTTGTCCGCTTGCTGGTACTCTTCTCCTGTTTCTCTAGCCTGCTCTTGGTTTTCTCACGCAGTGCAGAACTCGTAGCAGCACAGACTGCACCCACTCATCCTGCTCTCTGCAGCATGTTTTTCATTGAATCCTTAAAGGCGCAGCCGCACTGCACTCCTAACACTTTTTCTCTCTCTCTCTCTCTCTCTCTCTCTCTCTCTCTCTCTCTCTCGATCCATCTTTCTCTCCCTCCCTCGAAGACTCTCTCCTGTCACTCACTCTCTGACATCAGTCATGCCACTTCCTGTGTGAAAGAACACGGCCCACGGTTTGACAAACCTGTTGTCCTGAAGGACGTACCAAGTTTGGACCAATGAAGACCACTTTTTCTCAATTCAATTATTACTCTCTAACTTTCTCTTGCTTCTCTTTTTTCTTCTCAGTGTGCCGTGTATCTATAAATAAGGAGAATTGAGAGCAGCCTCCTGCTCCATTTCACTATAGAAAATAGCCATGAAGATGATCGTGAAACAAAACTAGAAAACCATTGTAATACAATTCTTATCTATGATTCCACCCACATACTTCAGAACCTAAAAATGACACTTAATTCCTGAATAAGAGACATGAACAACATCCTTTATTTATGAATTAACATCTCACCAAATACTTTGTTCCACTTGACCAATTCTCAGCTCTGAATAAACACCAAGCAGTGCACATGAGCCATTGGACTGATTATAATAAATGGGGTGACACATTTCTTGCTGTCCTCACACCCCGATTCTCGCAGAAGAGAGAGTGGGTGAGAGAGATAGATAGAGAGGAAGAGAGTAGCCAAGGGCAGTCTAATAATAGCCTGCGATAACTCCCAAAAGTTCTGTCACACATACACTATACTCCGTTTTTTCTGCAGTAACACTCACCGCCTCAAACATCCAACCAGAGATATCATTAACACATATTTACTTCACACACACATCACATGTCACACATTACCTGCAAACACATCCAACTCCATCTGATACTTACATTAGTGTGACTACATAAAATAATGCCTCAAGGTTTCATTTCCAATAGCTTATTATGTGGCCTCGGTCTGAATACTATGAGGCCAAAGAGCTTCAACAGGAAGAGAGGTGACTTAACATGCCTGGTTCATCTGTGGCCGGAGGTGAAAGTTGTATTGAGACGTCATAGACAAAGCTCCTGCTGTACGTCGTGTTCAACAAGTTTAAACCTGTGCACACCAATCCACCAGAACGGAGCCCAACATGTGCAGAAAAAAAGCTACATAGGTTAATGAATGAATAATACTTTGTGTCAATGAGTTTTTGTAGGCGTAAAGAGTCAACCTTAAGCCAGAGGTTTTATTTATTTTGGAAAGTTGGGAATTAGGGAGGAAGGCCAATTTAGTAGTAGAGGTTTCTTATCTTGATATGAAAAGAGTGCATGGAAATGACTTTGAATTACTTGGGCTATAAATGTTTCCTTATCTTGGAATAGAAGTAGACACGCTGCCAAACAAAATAGAAAATCTTTTAAGATGCATCTTTCTGCCAAAAATGATAAAACATTAGTATGTTATTGAGTAACTCATATTACGGAGTACGATGCTAGCAACACCACGGTCATGGGTTCATTTTCTACAAAGCACATGTTGAAAGCAACTACAGTGCCAAAAGCAAAGAGGAAGACAAATACTACTAGACTAATATAACAGTTCATTAAAAATCAATCTGATGTCTGACTGGCATCCAGAAACTGTAATCCATCTGCAATATGGCTATATACAGTTCGGCCATAATGTGGATTAAACACAGCATCAGACAGTCAGTCACTCCTCCATTACATACATTTGGGCTCTGAAATAAGGGGGGAAGGTTACCAAAACTAAGCCAGATTAGACACCGAGCTAGACAAAGACAGAGCAAGGTGCCTTTAAAAAGACAGACTAAGTATACTCTGGTTGTACTGATGTGTTGAGACAGGTCCAGTGAGGACGTCTTATTTTAGATGCCCACAGTCACGCTAGCAGTCAAGCTACCTGAAGAGACGTCACTCATTCTGTCCATGACTTAGCATAAAGCATATACAGTACAGAATATAGATGGAAAATAACTAGATTATAAAACCTAATGGTACTAAAGACTATAAAGTGCGCAGTATGTCTTTCACAAATCTATTTAGTGAGGCATTTGTGCAACTGAAGACGGATGAGAGGTTTTAGGGTTTCAAGTGTGTGTGTGTGTCCTTGTTTGGCTATATTTGTGAGGGCCCAATTGTCCTCAGTAACACTGTGAACAATCTTTACAACCCACTTAAAAAGGCTCATAAATCTTTAAATCTAATACCATGCACGTTCGTGTGATGATTAGGTTTGATAGTAGGTTTAGGGTAGGGCCTATACAATACATCATTAGCCTGACATAAAATTGATGGAAGTCTATGTAATGTCCCGACTAGTATGGCAAAAGAAACGTGTGTGTGTCTTTGTGAGACAAAGAAAGAGAAAGTATGAACATAAAGGAGGTGAGCTGTTGAGAAAAGGAAACAAGCATTAATGTTCTCTTACTGCTGCTCTCTCATTCTCGATGTGTAATTATGGACTGTGTGTGGACTAAATTGGTGACTTGTAGTAGTCAGTATGCACCATCTTTAGATCGTCTGCACAACCACAACCTCCTAAATACATCATCTCCCAGAATGCCTTCAGCATGGACTGTTTAAACCCAATGAGCAACAAAGATAATAACAAAATGTTATGCTTTACCCATAGCAGACTCGGGGAGTTGAAGGCACTAGTTGATAAAATACAATGATATTTTGATAAAATACAAACCGGTGCCTATGGTAAAGGCAAATCAAGACATGTTCATAACAAACTGTAAATCACAAAAGCCCCCTGAACTGAAAGTGTCAACATTTTAAAACTGCCTTTGGAAATCCCCGTCAGATCTCAAACTAAATCCTTCTTGTTGAATGTCAGATGCATACCACAACAAATCTACCCCAGGAATAAAAACACCCCACCCTGGCATTGACAATAAAAGCTTAAATGAAAGAGGAACAAGTGCTCAAAATGTCCGTGGTTTCATGAAAACCGTGGAACTGTATGAATTGTGATAAGGAGCTTCTTCTTTCTTATGATTCTTTCAGCATGGGCTGAATTCCTTTGTGTCCTTTAGAGATGGATGGCTTTTATTGGGTTACTGCTGGTGCCACACTGCCGGGCAGAAGCAGAGAAAACCAGGGAGAAAAACAGAGGAAATGAGAGATAACGTGTTATGGCCCGACGGCTCTACAGCTCGGCTTCAGTAAATTAGTCTTAAAGGGATTTATGACTGTCTACACCTACAAAGATATATGACAGGAATGGACAGATTTGACTTCACTGAAGTTGAAAGAGAGCAAACAATGGTTAATGCATTTTGGAATAGGACTTGGATTAATATCCACTTTTTTCCATTAGCAGATTGCTATGAAATTGGAACTGCTGCAAGGTTTTTTCCCCAAATGTGTCATTTTTGAGCTCTGATCCAAATTCCAGAATCATCCCTAATTTGCATTAACTGGAGGTTTACTGCGTTCACAGTTACCTCCAGTCTTCAGGTCTGATTAAACAAGTGGCATTTAAATAGCGCTGCCTTATCAAGCAATTCACTGCGGTTCTCCAAAAGAGAACTGCTGACACAATGCCAGCTCAGCATCGCTTTACACATACTGTACACACGCACGCACACAAAACACACACAATCAAACACATACTGCGCAGAGCTGCAGGCTGAGCCTTCTGTTCTCAATGTGCATCACATCACTGTATGCCATTAAAGCATATTTGTGGCTTCCTTCCATTCATTCCTTGTATTTGCCATGAAGTAGAAACCTCCCAAATATTTCTTTAAAAAACAAAGACTTTTGTTATTAATACATGTCATTTGTAAGAAGGTGGAGTAGGATCAAAATGAAGAGCAATGGCAGCCCTTTAGAAGCAGGAGAGGAAAAGAGGAAATGATCAAGCATATCAAATAAGATGAAGTGCATGATGGGACAGTGGAGGAGAAATGCCAAATCATGTGTCAAAATGACAACATTATAGTGAGCAGTACAGTGCACAGTTTATTTAAATGAATAAGACAAATGGAAATATCTAAATAATCCTGACATTTTGGTCCTTTGGCAGAAGTGCAGTTTACCTCAGATCCTATTTAATTTATTGAGGAAGCACATGAATTCACATTTTCCTGAAATCATTTCACTACTAATGATATCTGATGAATGCAGCAAGTCAGATAACAATAATCTTATATTCTTAGAGCCCCTGCCCCATTCCCAACAACTAAGCAAACATGACACATAATGAAAATGAAAAAGAAACAATAACCTTTGCTAGGGAATTTCCCCACATCTCTTCATGCCTAACATTCTCAATCCTCAACATGCATCAGCATGCTTCATTTTGTTAAAATACACCGGAAGGTCCTATAACAGAAGAGCCATACAGTACAAGCACTCCCTCCAGCAATAAATCCCAAAACAAACAATATCAGTTATGTACCCATGGAGACTCAGATTCTCTCTGAGATCTTCAGTGAGATTTTTCTTTCTCTTTCTCTTAGCCGTTTAAAAGTTTGTTACTATAATGATGTTTTCTTCGTATAAAATAATTCAAGGCTTTCAAATTGACAGGAGTTCAAAACATGTGGCTCCTTTATGCATTTTTAGAGAATAAAAAAATTGGGCAAGCTATTTACGGAGCTAAAAAATAAAGATTTATAAAATGTTATTTTTGGGCTGTATGTGGTTCTATAATAATAATAATTCATTACATTAATATAGCGCAGGGTACTCAAAGCACTACATTGAAGGGGGGAAATAATATCCACAAAAGCTTTTTTGCTGCATAGGTTCTTAGTAGTATAGTATAAAATACGTCTACAGACCATAAAAAGGTTAAAATTTGATCTTCTGAGAACCTTTGAATGTCCTTTGGGGAACAAAATGAATCGTTTTGAGTGCATGCAGTCCACTGGTAAATTTAAACAGACTAACACCATCCTTTTTTTTTTAAAGATATCAGTACTTTAGGAGCACACTGTTCCCACAGCATCATGTAAACAGCACCAGACAGACAGCCATCACTTACTTCGACACTTGAAGGCAGCGCTGGTGATGTGCCGATTGCAGGCGTCGCACCAGTCCTGTTTCACCTTTCTGGAGGTGAAGTCGTGGCCCTCTCCCTTTTCCACCTTCACCCTCGGGTCTTTCTGGTTAAAGATGGACCATGCTTCTCTTCTCAGAGGCTCGCTCCGCATCTTCACGACCCCTGACCTCGCCTGTGTCAGCCTGTCGAGCTGCAGACCCTCCAGTTCATCAGGCACCGAGCTCGCGCTTTGGGAGCAATTGCCATGTTCCCGCGGTGATGATGACGAGGGAGTCTTTCCCGTGTCCTTCATCGAACTCCTCCTGTTCCCTGTCGTGTACTTGCCGAAAATCCCGTTATTATTGTTCGCGTTTTCTCTGTCAAGGCGGCACTGCTCCAGCGCGTGGCTAGTCGTGTCACAGTGCGTGGATTTGGGCATCTCAGTCTCTTTATTACGCGCGTCCATAGCACTACGTGGCGAACAGGTCTCGCAGGCTCGGTTTGGGGATGCTGATGGCTGTTCGTGATTTAATAACACTGACACCGCGACTCTCGCGCTGTCCGCATCACTCGGTCGGTGTCGCATGATCTTCTCCAGGGACCATTTGCGCGAGAATTTCTTTCTGTCGGTCGCCTTCAGCTTCTGGAGGAGCTGCTGGTCCGAGTCGAGGTGGTGTTGAGCGGGGTGCTGTCTAAAAGTGACGGACGCCATGTCTGTAGTAGTATGTGCGTGGAATACAAACTGAATCGGAGCGCCAGCTGCGAGCGTGTGGTGACGCGCGTACTCGTCGAGCAGCGAGCTTTAAATGATAGTTGACGAGCGGACGCGCGCTCTTTAAAGCACATGTGAGCCTCCCCCTCACAAACTTCTGCTGTCAACTAAACAACCGCAACAAGAAACACTACATTCACAGTCAACCTGTTTGTATTTGTATTATATTTCATTTTTAATGTGAAAATATTGTATACAATATTTAATATCAATAAATTAAATCCTTTATCATAAATCATTATGAATATACATGATAATAAACGTATGTTTCTCATTTGTATTTATAGCTTATATATTTATACTGCAAAATTATTATATAATTAAAGTTTTTTTTTTTAAATAAAGCAAATATAATTACATTCAAACAGTTTCGCAGATTTTATTCAAATGTAACATTTATTAGAGGTATTTAAATAGTATGTTTATATAAATATATATAAACATACCTTCCACTAGAAAGTGAAGATTTATTACAACACATCCAAAAAAGGCAATAAACAAAGTTGATAAAAATGTCCATATGTAGACAAACACACACAAATGTAGCGGAGCCACAGTGGTCTATGTGATGTCACCAGGCATGGTAGTTCCCCATGAGCGAGGAATTCCCCATTCACTCAAACCATATAACACAACATCAAAACCCATTCAACACAAATTTCCCCCTACAAGGCATATCTTAATGTAAACAGAAATAACATTGCATGAGACAGACTCCTGTCATGATGATAATATTTGGAGTTATGTCTGCTGTTCACATAAAGCCCAGATCAACACTGTCAAACAAATAAAACACAGAATCCACAACACAATTTGATGTGATCAGAGCACAGAAAACGTTTTGTATTGCTCCGTGTTGTATGATTACTCAGCTCTGATCAATAGGCTAATTCAATTTGTGCTGTCATTTCTCTTTTCCAAACGGAATCAATTACACCGGGCGGATTTAACGGCTCTCGCTTTGTTTCATGACTGTGCAATAATTACAACATTATTGTCAGTTGAATGCACAATGCCATCAACAGGGTCTCTAGATTACTCAGGAGAATTGCTGCTGTATGAATATTGACCTGTAGTGACATTTTGGAATTGTTGTGGATTCACTCTTGGCTTTTGAGAGAAAGTTTTTGGGTACAAAAGTACTTTGAAAACAGTTCTGTTTTGAGATTACTTTTGTATTCTATCCACTTGCTTTCGCTTTCGCTTTCGCTTTCGCTTTCGCTTTCTCTTTCCATTTTCTTTCATCCTCACGAGCTTTTGGGTTGAGGTAATTTTCTCTCCACTGGCAGTTTAGCAGTAACTACTCCAAGACTTCAAAACAAAGAGACGGTTAAATTGTGAAAGGATTTTCAAAAGAGACTTCATTCTTTTGAAATAATACATGGATTACAACAATAAGACCGCATACCTCTCTATGATGTTGTTGTTACTCTGTAGTTCTCGTGCCACGGCCTCCATCTCGTCTTTCAATCTATTCATTCTAAAAACAGAAAGTGTCTCATTAAGAATTCATACGGTTTAAATGGAAATATATACTGCCTCCTTTGCTCCAGTGACTTACCGGAGAATCATGTGGTCTTCATTTTTTGGTCTGTCCATGCCCTCGGCTCCTAATGGCTGCTGGAGAGCTCTGAGCACAGCTCTGTCCAAAACCTGCCAAGATCATGGTCAGGTTAGGCTTCGCTCAATCATTCTGGCACCAGATTTAAACATTAAACCAAAAATGTGTAAAAAATGTACCTTGCTCTGCTGGGCTTCACACAATTGCAGATCTCCCATCCGCTGTCGCAGGACACCACTGAAGTGCTCTAAACTTGACTGCATCTCATGCAGAACTCTGTTTGAACATCAAATACTAACTTAAACGCAAGACATAAATAACACAGAATGACCTATTGCAGAAGGTTTATCCTGTTTAGTTTAGGTGTGTGAGCTATAAATAATAATAAGCTGGTAATCTTGAGTAATATCCTCTTTAGTTTCCAAAGATATACTCCAGGGAGCTTTGTTGACAGTGAAATTCAATATACATTCCAGCTTTCTTTTAAATCTTGTCCAAGAAGTAGCAGCACCAAAACATATGAAGAATGTTTCTGAATCTATACCTTCCAAACTTTTGGCCCACCTTTCTCATATCAAATATATTTGGAGAACATAGGAAGCATTCATGAGAGGACCATGTTTTAAAATGGTGAGCCAAGTTTAAAAAACGTTATATTTCCATCCATTACATGTAGCTGTTTTTAAAAGCCACAATGTGTCCTGTGTAAATGGCTCCTGATGGTAAAAGGCTGCCAGTTCAGTCCAATGTTTAAAAGACCAAACAACTACATAGATCTAGTAGAAAACAATCAATTATAATAAATATGTTGGTTATATCAGGGGTTCCCAAAGTGGGGGTCGCAAGATGATTCCCAGAAATATATTTTTTTATTATTAGAAACAACTTATTTTATCAAATTTATATTTTATACAAAGAGGATAGAGAATTGCCAAAGTCAGAAAGGCCATCGACCTCTGGTACAAAAAGAGACTGCCGTCTGCATAAAAAGGATATATTTCAATATCTATCTATAACAACAAGTATAGTAATGAGCAAATTACTATAAAATAATATAATGTTGGACTGTGCTCTTTTGTGTTGTCATTATGCATGTGTTTGGATAGACCTAATAAGTGCATGTGCCCAGTTGTGCGCAATGTTTGTATACATTAACCACCTCAGAGGATAGTGGGGGTCTCGAGTCACTGGCACTGTTATTTTGGGGGTCATGGGTCGAAACGTTTAGGAACCCATGGGTTATATAAGGTATTGTATTACATATTATATACTTCATTTATCAACTTCACATTCTTTAATATTGTACTTGGTCCCGTAGACCTCTTCCTCACCTGTTCCAGTTCGCTGCAGCCGTCAGAACATCCTGGTATTTTTGCAAACAGTCATCCTTGAATAAAGCCTTCAACTTCTTTATGTATGAAGATAAATTGATCCTGGACAGAATATGTGCATTTGTCAGATTATTGACAGACACATTTAAGAAGCTGTTAATATTTAATACTCACTTTTCAAACTTGTGAATCTGTTCATCATTATAGCTGAGCTCTGGGACAGAAAAGGAATGGATTAGCATCAGTCTGAAAAATATTTTAACATTTCAGTCTCATTGAATTCTTTTCCATATGACTGTAGGAGATATGATCTATTTTAGCTGACTGCACAGACTCCACAGAGTCACATCACACATTATCATAGCAGGCAGGCAGAAAGGAGGATTAGATTCTCCATGGCTGCCTGTCTGGAATGGTCCTTACTGTCAGATAAGACAGAGCTTCTCCTCCTCATAGTGGGAGCAACCAACACAGTACTGAGTGATAATCTCACTGATCTCAGTACTGGCTCCACATTTACTAACTCCTATCTGTACCCTCGCCAAGAGCATAGTGACTTCTTTTAAGTGTTTGAACTTTGATATTATTAAAATTTTAAAGTTTTTGTAATAAAATCTCCTGTTACTAGTAACCAAACAGAAATAATACCAATAAAATTTATTGTTATTGATGTTTCACCATAAGGTAACCTCTTATGGTTTTCAATTTTGCTAAAAATCTCAAAAAATGATTTGACTTCTCATATACACCTTACACATTATGTCAGAGGGAAAAGAGGGAAAACATTCATGCACTCACTTCCTGTCACTCTGTCTTTGCAGTACTGCTGATGTACAGCAGCAATCTTTCCCATCAGAACCTCCATCTTCTGAATGCTGCATTAAAGACACATGCTGGGTCTGATCACATTACAAATTTACACAATCTCACAAGCCAGTAAAGATTAGCATGTAAAATATTATATAGGTCTGTTATTATTAAATTAAAAGAATCAGTTGATTTCATCAACTTTTATATATATGATTTATATATGATTTCATCAACTTTTACACAAAAGTACTTAAATGTTTTACCAAGTTAATATCTGTGAGCAAATTTACTGTTGGACATTCTTAAATCTATTGAAGCATCCCCCCGATGCAACTGTGTTTCATGCATTCTGACTTCTTTACAATGTTACACGTGCTGTCTTCTCATGCTTGACATGGTCAACTTGTCAAAAAACGAGTTGGACGTATGACGTAGTATTTCTGTTCTCGATACACTCCCCAAGCGTTCGTATAGGTTTCTAAAAGTTTTTTTTAACACGAAAATCCATTTTGTAACGACTTTTCTTAATCCATTATTGGTCAATTCTCCTGGAAAAGCCCGCCCACACGTCAACCAAGGAGAGCGGGAGAAGGAGCATGTGCCCAAGTCACTTTCACTAGTGTGCAGGTGTTGTTCGCGTAGCTCAGCTGTGTTTGTTTGTTCACTGCATTTGGGTGATGAATGTTATATAAACTGTGGATGTAACGCTGGAGTCAGAGATCGTTTGTAACTGATAGATGGTCCCAGCGCGAAAACTGATAGGTGGTCCCAGCGCGAAAAGATGCCGGACATGAACCGCAAGTGGTAAGTGAAACTGAGTCATATGTGTGTGTTTTGTTGGTGATACGATGAATACAAAAACGTATGTTTCCGGATATAACCGTACAGCTGTATCTGTCTTTTATAAATGAGATCAAACTCAAGACTCTACTGATATTTGAAGGGTACCATACTATTTTGTAAGTACTCAAGATTAACATGAGATATGCAGAAATTGGCCGAGTTATGACCACTTTAAAAAAAATTGAATTTAGCAGAACGTGATTTATTAATCAGTGCTGAAATTAAGGGGGACTAAAAGGGGTGATATGACATGATTTCATGTTTTGCTTTTGATTTAGTGTGCTATAACACCGTTTGCGCATGTATAAGACGTCCAAAGTCACAAAACTGCACAAAATTATTTTTAAAGAGAAGTCTGATGCAGATCTGCCTCAAAAGCCTCGATCAAATGTTGCCCAAATGTTCACGCAAAGATGACCTCTGTAAAGTGTCCTTCTGGTCGATCCATTGGTTTCATCATCCTAACTGGGTTTGAAGGCAAAACTGATGCTGGTTTTACTCTTTAGGCACTTATGTACTTATATTTATGCTAATTATTATAACCAGTCTGAAGTGAATCCACTCCGAATGGGTGGCGAGGCGAACTGACGAGCGTTCCAGCATGAGAGTCGCGCGCTCTGGGCTTTCACACACTATCTGGCCTCCGCTGTGCTTGCTTATGGGGTTTGGATCTGATCGTTTTGTTATTTCCTCTGACACTGCTGCTATTAGCGTTCTGTTTTTGCAACTGTTATGATGCGAAACGTCTCCAAGTGAGAGGAGTGATGAAGTGACAATCGTCCTCATCTTGGAAGTCTGCGGTTATGGTAACATTTCCGCCACACGCTTGAGGTATTCAGCCAATCAAAATGCAATAAACATATAAACACATTGTGTTGCACCAAAAACACAAGTTAATAATGATTTGAATCATGTCATATCAACCTATTTAATCAGGGAGTGAATTTTAAAAGTTTCCCCCACTGAATCTCTGGCCTTTTCCATCACGGTATATAATACTTTGGAAAATAATAATATAGAACACTTTCATGTAAATGTTATTGCCATCAGTGCAGTGTTTTTAGCGTTTGAATAAAGTTAGGTATTTATATAAAACTATTGGCACAAGCATAATGATCTACTATTGTGATGAACCACTATTAAGACACAAGATACACTGAACCCAACAGTCTGTATCACCTCTTGTCTTGTGCCAGTGTCTCTGAGTGTTTCAACAGCATCACGTGCAAATGTTGTAGCTGGTTCTGAAACTCTTTGATTCCACTGCTGAACATCCTCTTCAGATCTTCTTCAATCTGCACACAGCAGTACACATCAAACACACACCCTCTCCATTTACTAAACACAAGACTCACAGAACACAACTCATACCAAGGTCAGCTTCTTCTTATTGTCTGTGAGATCTGGAAACTCATGTGCAAACTTGTTTGTGCTGGTTGGGAAGAATGAAGAGACATCCATCAATACCTCATTATAAACCGGTCAAGTTTATTTGTGCACCACCGCTTGTACTGTAGTAGCATAAGTTATATTATAAAATTTTGCATACTAAAATACAACCGATTTATACTCCGAACCATCACTAATAATGCACCAAGTAGTATTACTGAGACAAATACTTACAATCTGTGGAGCTTTTCCTCTGTGCCCATGCAGGACAGCAGCTTCATATTCACCATGGCAATCCTCTGTGTCATGTTATTGCTTTCTATACCTGTGGTTTCACTGCAGTCAAGAGGGAATATTGTTTAAGAGCATCATATCATATACTAGGAGGTTCTAGTCATATAAAACGGCACTTACATGTAGATATAAAATCCCTGCAGAATCAACTCTCTGTACTTCTGCATGGATTGAGCTATCCGCAAATACTGGTGGATGACTCCAACAATCGTCTTAAGAAGGAACAAGAAAAGGAAACATTATAGTTACATATAGTATGTAGGAAATAAGCATCAGAAATTTAAAGTCTAGACTTCAATGCTTACCTTTGAGAAAGTGTAATCTGCCATTACGTCAAATCTAGTAGGCATATTGGGGGATTCAGCTACAGAACAGAAGTCAAAAGTAGAAGGGAAAATAATGGAGTTTAATTTGTATGTGAAATTAAATCACCTTAAGGAGCCCCCAAATGGTTTATTGACAAATACTACAAACATAAATTATTTTATTACACAGCACAGAACTGAGGCATTAGAATGATAATAAAAAACACATTTGTTGGATCCTTACGCTCTCTGTATTGAAGTCCAACTAGTTTCTCCGGCCTTCGGCTGATCAAAATGATTGGTCGATCTGGACTGGTGGGCGGCAGGTTGATTACTTTCATGCTTGGCTCCAATATGAGACGATGACCCTGAAACAGGTACTGCTGAAACTCAGGTTCAATCCCAGTCTGAACTTGAACATCCTCAAAAAAGATGGAGACTCTATAAGAATAAATTTAACAAAATTGTCAGAAACATTTCCAACCTGAACCTACTTTTTAATGACTCTAATTTACTCAAATGACTTGCACACCCAAATATACTAAAACAACTTTTTAAGGATGTAAAAACATTTTAAGAAAACAATACAGTTCATGCATGTGTAACCATCAATTGTACAGATGTGTAAAAGAATGAAAGCAAACGAACGTGTTGTGGAAGCCGATGCAGATGGTGTGTGTTGTGGCGTGCTGGAGAGAGAAGACGTGGATTGTGATGCGGTGCAGAATGTCAGAGGTGGCGGCAAAGAACTGGACGAAGCCCCAGCACTTCTCTTGATTGGCCTCCAGTATGCTGGCCAACACCGGAACCAGTTGAGTCTTTAAACCTCTGCAAATACCAGAGACATGAGTGAACTGCTGCTAAACTCAAGAGGACTGTTGCATTCGTAGTAAATAAAGATAACTATCAATAACTTCTCAGTATTCAGCTCACTCTGAGAGCTGGCATGACTGTGGCATTTTGTAGCTCCATTCAATAGGGCCGTCCACCGTTTTCTGTACACCTGCAATGGCTCCCTCTGGCTTTTCTGTTGTGATCTTGTACCTGGAAGAAAACACATTAAAGGTCCAATGTTTCATTTTTTGGAGGACCTTTTGACAGAAATGCAATTTAATACACATAACTGTGTCTTCAGAGGTGCATAACGATACTTAAGAATGAGCTATTTCTATCTAGATAAACCGCGGGTCCCCTTACATGAAATTCATCACGTTGTTTCTACAGTAGCCCTAAACGGACAAACAGCTCTACAGAATGCGTTTTGTAAATACGTTATCTCTTTCGGCAAATAAGAGAAAACGTGATGACATCTTAGTACTGTGTCAGCCACCGTAGTGCTTCGAAAGAGAGGGGAGTAAGCGGTTGTTTGCAATACGCAACCTCGCCACTAGATCATTTGGGGATAGTTGGTTTCCCCTCATTTACTAAATAATTTGATAAGGATTCTCACATGGTTTTCTTGTTTCTCCGTGGGCCTCCAAATGGTATGAAGGGAAGGCTGCCTGTTGCAGTGTGGTAGAAGGTGACACCAATACTCCAAAGATCGACAGAAACTCCATAAGTTTTCTGCTGCGGCTTTCTCAATACAGCTCGCTCATACATGTCAGGATGCTGAAGCACAGATACACAGAAAAGATAACATCAGCAAATACATAGTTCTCATGGACATACTGTATCAAAAGAACCACAACAAAACCATAAGTAGATTTTTGATAAGAAAGCGCATTGGGGATATTTCTGTGAATTACTGAAAAAAGATTGCTCTTGAGGCCTTTAAAGGTGCAGTTTGTAAAAAAAACGGCGCTAGAGGTCGCACGATCAAAACAACAACAATGACGCTGTGAAGGAGCGTGGAATGATGGGATATGTGGTCTTCAACTCCACCGCTGATGTCCAGTAATCAGACGGGAACGAGAAAACATTTTAGCGGATGAGGTACAATTTTATAATTGTTGCGAATAATTGTGGTCCATAAGTAAGTCACTGCTCGAAACAAGTTAGTGGCTTGCTAGACGCTACTTCCACATTTGTCAACGTTGTCATGCGGTTTCTACATCAGTGAAGGCATTAGCAAAGGGTAACGCGGATATGACGCAATTGACTGGCGACTGCACAGCCCTGTGTCACTGTTTAGAATGGCGATTTACTCACGATTTACAAGTAGTTGGAAACATTTGAGATATTGTAAGTACTCAGCTAAACAAAATATATAATAATAATAATTCATTACATTTATATAGCGCATTTCTGGACACTCAAAGCGCTTTACATGGAAGGTAGGAATCTCCTCAACCACCACCAATGTGCAGCATCCACCTGGATGATGCGACCGCAGCCCTATTGCGCCAGAACGCCCACCACACAGTAGCTTATTGGTGGAGAGGAGACAGAGTTACGAAGCCAATTAGCACATATGGGGATGATTAGGAGGCCATGATGTACAGAGGCGAATTTGACCAGGATGCCGGGGTTACACCCCTGCTCTTATTCCAAGGACATCATAAGATTTTTAAGGACCACAGAGAGTCAGGACCTCGGTTTAACGTCTCATCCGAAGGACAGTATAGTGTCCCCGTCACTATACTGGGGTATTCGGACCCACACAGACCACAGGGTGAGCACCCCCTGCTGGCCTCACTAATACCTCTTCCAGCAGCAACCTAGCTTTCCCATTAGGTCTCCCATCCAGGTACCGACCAGGCTCAGCCCTGCTTAGCTTCAGTGGGCAACCAGTCTTGGGCTACAGGGTGATATGGCTGCTGGACTATATAACACTAGCTTAGTGTTTTTTTGATATTTTACTGCAAAATTGTTACAAACTTCACCTTTAATGTGGAATAGGCATCTATTGATGTGTCTATTGCATTTACACATTTGGCAGACGCTTTTATCCAAAGCAAATTACATTGCATTATCCTATACATTTATACATAGGTATGTGCAATCCCCTGGGATCGAACCCACAACCTTGAGCTGTTAACCCAATGTTCTTACCACTGAGCTACAGGAAAGCTGTTGATGTGCAAAAGACATTTTGATAGCAATAAAAACCACTAAAACATAACTTCCGCCCTACCAGGTATTCCTCTGTGCCATATATTGACAAGAACTTCTCATCATCCTCCAACTCTCTAGCAGCACCAAAGTCTGTAAGCTTGTACACCGAGCGTCCATCCTCACCGACCTGCCTCATGATATTTCCAGGTTTGATGTCTCTGTGCACCACCACCTTTTCCCGCAAATGGTTCATCCCTTGGGCTGTATACGTAAAAAAAATTAAACTGTTGATTAAGTTGAAAAGAACTAGTTATCTGGGTTTGGAAATGTGGGATAATTATATAGTATCTACATATCCAAATTACGAATTTGACATTTTAATAAAATGAGTTGTCATTTTTTGGGTCTTACCCACACACTGTAACACGATGAGAAACTCTGATTCACAAAGTCCAAAAGCATTTTCAGGCTTCTCCAGCAGGTTCAGCAGACTACCACCTGAACAGAACTCCATCACAAGAACCTTCTGCATTGCGTTCATATGCATCTGACAGGCACAATAATCGAGACGGATCAGGGATGGTGTATTTTTCATACACTATATTCATTTAACTCATCAAAGGGTCTTAAACGACCCCAACACTATACATCAAAGAGCGAGACAAAGCTTGAAGATGTCAGCAATACCGCAGGTGGAAAATACTAAACAGCATCACAAACCACATCAGATGCGTACCTCCTCCACAGCAAAGAGTTTAACAATGTTGACGTGATTGAGCCTCTGCAACACCTCAAACTCTCTCATCTGAACTTCATACGGCCTGTTGTAGCTCGCCACGTTGAAGACCTTCACGGCAACCAGCTCGCCTGTTTTCTAAAGGACAGAATCGAAGTCATTTCATATGAGTGTGGAGATGGTTTTGTGCATAGAACCTAAACCAGCTTTCATGATTAATAATGGTCCTGTACGAGGTGTAATGATGGTGTCATGATGACCAAGTACTTTGTTTCGTGCTTTGTAGACGCTTGCCGTCGCCCCCTGACCAAGGACATCATCCAGGGACCAGAGGTGATTCACCGTACTCGCCATCATCACACTGGCACCAGGGGATGACATGATAGCGTACGCTCTGAGAATGACAGAAAAAACATAAATAAACATGTACATACATGAGATTCATAAACTTTGTCTAGTATCCACAACTGTAAGTTTGTATAAACCAAACTAAATGAATGACATTATATAGGACAGTATATAATAAAAACATGTGGCATCTCTAATGGCACTAACTAAACGTTTTATCAGAACTAACTATTATTAATAAAACCGATAATTTACATGCATATTTTTTTGCATATTTTAAATACTGTTCCAGTAGTAAAACCGTGGTAGATTTTCAATAAGGAAGCTGTGGCAGCAGTACCCATGTTAAGGTAACATGCACATCCCTATAACTGATAAAAACACAACATTATGTTCATGATGAAATCATTTTCAGTTTTTTAGGAGCTCAACCCAAGAAAACAAAAGATCAAAGCTTCGTGAGTTTGTTTATCAAATAAAACTAACTCACCACCAGTGTATATCAGAGCAACACAGCAGGTAAGGTTCTTCACAACCAACCGGCAGCAGACGTGTTAAATAAAGTCGATCTCCTATATGACCTTCAAGTCCAATGTAAAAGCTCACGATACTCTCATATCATCGATGAATGTGAGGAGGATTCCCCAGACTCGCTCACAATACATGATTTATGACAACTAAATAAGTTAGACAGACAAATCGCGTGTATGTTGGTCGTCGACACATCTTCCATCACTTGACAAACCCTGAAAGTTTCTCTAATCTCTAAACGAAGTTCTTGCACCAACAGTCCGATTGAAGAAACTATGTAACGTAAACAGCAGGACGGAAATCCACCCGCTTTCATTCTTTCAGGAACTTCCTTGTTCAAATGTATCGAGCTTTATATGGTTCGCGTGTCATTTTCTGCACGGTTTATTCCTCTTAAATTCAGACACGAACTTGACAACATAATGAGGGATAAAGGATTATAAAGACACTGATTTATGTTATACCGCAAACCACAACCGTATTGACGCTAAATATTTAATGTGGCGAGGTAATGAAAAGTTTCCCTGACGCCCTCTATAGGCTAATATTCAAACGGCAACGTCTGTTGGACGTAATGCCGTACGTAAGGCTTTTTTAACCCTTAAAGGTGATTTCTACTTTTAAATTAGTGTAGTTCTGGAACGGGGCACGGTGGCTTAGTGGTTAGCACGTTCGCCTCACACCTCCAGGGTTGGGGGTTCGATTCCCGCTTCCGACTTGTGTGTGTGGAGTTTGCATGTTCTCCCCGTGCCTCGGGGGTTTCCTCCGGGTACTTCGGTTTCCTCCCCTGGTCCAAAGACATGCATGGTAGGTTGATTGGCATCTCTGGAAAAATTGTCCGTAGGGTGTGAGTGCGTGAGTGAATGAGTGAGTGTGTGTGCCCTGCGATGGGTTGGCACTCCATCCAGGGTGTATCCTGCCTTGATGCCCCCATGACTCCTGAGATAGGCGCAGGCTCCCCGTGACCCGAGGTAGTTCGGACAAGCGGTAGAAAATGGATGGATGGATGGATAGTTCTGGAACGCTTTGGTCTAGAAGCCTTATATTGGTCTTTTTTTTGAGAATACATTCTGTAGTTAAAAAAGATAAACAAATGAAAGTTATTGCAGTTTAAGTCTATTTTAATAAAAAATAAACAAAACTTGTTTCAAAAAAAGCAAAAAAAACAAAATTGTTTTCCTTTAAAACAGCCAGAAAATTAAAGCCACACTTCTCACAAATTTGTGTTCCAAATTTCAAGCTGATATAATAAAACATAAAAAATGTAACCACTGTACCACAAATGGTCAGTAGGTGTCTTGAATGCTCCATTGGTTTGCTGCATACTCTTTTACAAATTATTAAATTACTGCCACTACATAAGAATTTGTTAAAAAATGTGTTAATATATGAAAAGTACACTTCCAATGATATGTAGGTTGTAGAGATTTCTTATCAGTTTTATTATAGAATTGTGAAGTTATAAATATGTAACGTTCACATTCATAACAATTGGTCCCACCGGTGGTACAGGGGAGATTTCACTTAACACCTTAACTGCGTTTGTCCTATCGCAAAACGGAAAAAGAATTTGAGTCTTAGAGACTTAGAGCTTTCAAATGATATATAGGTTGTCAAGATTTTTCTTTATTAGAATAGAATATTAGAATTTTGAATATGTAACAATCATATTTACAACCTGAAGGTCAAGGTCAACATCACAAACCAAATTTCTCTCACTGTTTTTGATCTATTGGAAAACGGCAAAGAAATATGAAAACTACATTCTTCAAGCTTCCAAATGATATATAGGTTGTCAATATTGTTTTATGTTTGGAATAGAATAATAGTTTTGAATATGTATCATCATATTTTTAAATAAGACAAAATCTAAATGATGTTAAAAGTTGAATGTCTTTTAAAATCAACAAGATCTAATGAATTTTTTGATGCATGATAATGTGCATGTGTGCTTTCTGTAATATAAATAAAGATTATCATCAAATTCTTGTAAAGCGTAGTTTAATCATATTTTCGAATAACATTAGATATATTTCACGATATGTGTCACGTGATGATGAGCGACCTCCTATCTATTTGTTTGTATGCTAAAGTTCATTAAATCATGTCTAATGTAATGCTTGTACAAACAGTTTTACAACATCACTTTGTGGTTATTTTCCAATCTGGGACTTAAATACTACTCTGAATGTGGAATGCACTTGCTTCACGGCTCCAGAAGTGGTCCAACGTTATTGCAATTAAATCTGAGGCACATATTCAAGCAATTTTTATTTCAAAATGTTTACTACAAGAACTACACGTGGAATTATATAGGCTAATGTGTATTTGAGTGGCAACTACTATTGCTGTAACTGTACAATACTGTACCAAACAAAACCCCACAAACAAAGTAAGAAAAAAAGAAAAAGGAAATGAATGTACCTCTGTAATGTACACTATTGTATATACAAAGTACATCTGAACACAGGTGACCCTGGCAACAGATATATGAATCGACAACTATAAATATATTTAAGAAGACAATTCATTTTACAGTCTCGCTTAAACTGGACAGGAATTACATTTTAACAATAGTTATGATTACAAAACAGAAAGGAAATCACCCTCAATTTGTTCACAAACGTACAATTCAAGTGTATAATGATTGATTTCAATTGACCAAATTAAAGAAAAAAATATGCATGTAAACAGAGGCGTCAGCCAACAGCATTCTGTTTTTTTTTTAATTAAAAAAGAGACTTTGCATGTAAAAGTCCCAACCACAGAGACCTCCAATAAAACAGTTCCAGTTGCCTTTATGAGGTATCAGTAACAATATACACAGAATACTTTCAATCATTTAACACATGAACAAATGTCACCACCGGTTAAGACTTTTTCCGAACGCAACATGACAACACATTAAACAGTTCAGAAAATAACACATTAGGAGAAGGCTTGTCCTCAAGACGTTCATTAAAAAAACAAAAATGCCTTAGTGATTTACAGCTCAATCTTTCCGTAGGTATTTTCTCGGATGTCACAGTCAGCCATGCATGTAAAACTGTACATACCAGGGCTTGTAGAATGAGGAAACGCTTCAAGTTGAAGCAGACTACTGAAGTTGGATGTTTTCACAAACCAGCTCAGCGCATTTTTTCAGATCTCATTCTACTGTAACTAGTAAGGCCTCACTGAGGGAGATCCGTTCTGTTGAAGGCATAAACATGCAGACCATGTGAGGAGGAATTTAGCTCTTGGATGGATGTTGGACAGACATTGATGAAGTATTTCGATTGTCAGACCATAAAGAGGCTAAATTATCATTTTTTCCTCAGCTACTACGAACAAGAAAGTGGCTACCTTATGTCAAGCCATCGGAGTATAAGAATGTAAAGCGATGTAGCTTTTCTCTCTCGCATGTTTCCCCCTTTTTTGTCTGTTAAAATCCTCTGAGGTGGGTAAGTTTTCCCTTTTTTTGCTAAGATTCATAATATACATACATATACATACAGTACATACTGATACAAAGTTACCATGATACAGAGCAGGACCAAGTAATGACCTAAGAAAAATGTATTAAAATTGTTTTTTCACTTTTTTTATTCTTTATATGTGAGCAATGAAAAAACAGTGTTGTGCTTGTGTGTGTAGCAGGACATTCCTCATTTTAGATCTTTTTTTCCAGTTATAATCATGATTAGTTAACGTATACAAAACAACACTGTATTTTAGCACAGTTATGTGACCACTGATATAATAATACAATACGTACACATGTAAGGCTTTTCAGAAGAATTTTAGAAGTGCTGTTGATTTATAGGGAAATGAATCGGATTACCATTAGTTTGTTGCCATGCAAATAGTCTGTCAAAGTCGAGGCTGGTTTGTAGGTTCTGGCTACCTGGTCTCATGCAAAGATGTTCTGTTACATTATTGTGTTAGTTTGCCGCCTTGTAAAAAGAAAGACCGGCTACAGCAAATATACGTTACTTGGCAACTAATGTACCTGAAGACCCTGCGTTTCATACCAGGTGCTCGATGCCAATGAATTATAGTGCATTACTGTGATCAATGAACTGTAAGTATTGTGTGACAGGTTGTACAACATTATGGTTGTTATACATAGTACAGACAAAGGTTTGAACATTTCTGGTTAGGCAATGCTGAGATGTAGCTGACAAACAGTGAGGAAGTTCCAGAGCGACAGAACAGGAGTTCAACTGGTACAAACAGTTTTTTTTGTGCTGGCCTCAACAGACCAGCCATGATTCTGAAGGGAAAAAAAGAGTCCTTATAGTTTTCTATAGTACACACAGTTCACTCATACTTAGTTTGAATAAAAATCAGTCTACACATACGGGGAAAACCCCAAATCACTAAATCGAGATAAGAGACGTTATTGGTGACGTCCTTGTTCAAATCCAAACCAAAACAGTGCTGTAAAATCACTCCAATATTTCCACATGTGTATATCAGTTCCACAAGCTCACTCACTCATGCAAGCAGTCCGTATGCGGATGTCCATTAAGATCCAGAAAAAGTCGAAATCATTTCGTTTAGTTCTTGGAATTAATAGACATAGATGGGGAGGTTGTAAACCCTTCAGACGGGGCAGGATTTGTCAGTGGGTGGTGGAGGGGGCGGAGGGGTCGGGGGTATGGTGGTGGTCGGGGAGCCCATCGCTGGGCTGCCCCCCAGCAGATCCGCTCTTCGGGAAGACCACAGGTTTGGGTCTGGTGGCTGGAGGCTTGCTCTCTCTAAAGGTGGATCCGGGAGCAGAGAGACCCGTGACTGACATGGAAGACAGAGGGCTCTTGGATCCGCTGCTCCTGCTGGGCCGAAAGGTGGAGGGCATGTCGCTGACCGAGCTGGCGCTGCGCTGTAGGGGATGCTGGGAGGAGTCGGACTCGCGGAGCAGGCGAGAGTGGAGCGGGCTAGACGGCTCAGACGCACCACCGCTCTTCAGCTGCTCCAGAGTGTCCAGCACGATGTCAGGAGCGTGTTTGACGCTGCTCTGCCTTTCCAGCTCTCGCAGCTCACTTATCGCCGTGGTCATAGTGTCCTCAATGTCCTGAGAGAGAGAATGGCACAAAGAGAAGAAGGAAAATACAGAGACGGAGTGTCAGTAGGCAGTGTGGTACTGTAGCAGATTGTCAGTCTGCCATTGGGATAGATTCAACGAAACCATTAAATGCAATAAATACAGTATTTACTTTAGTTGTAGTACTGCTGGGAAACGCACCTGGCCGGAAGTAAACTTCCGGTCTGTGTTTGGTTATAATAAATGTTATTTGTAATTTACATTATTATATTGTATATTAATTGTTTTAAATGACATTAAAACTACTCAACTTCCGGTAGACCTCCACAAAGAATCAATAACTGTTAAGTTTATGTTGGTTGCAGCTGAAACCGTCTATACTTACAGTATACATTTCTGTCAGTATAAGTCAAGTTTCCCAAAGTTCATTTCATTTAAGTAGTAATTAAATACAGATTAAAGAACAAACACTTTCTAATTTCACTTTAAATGAAATATACAAACAGCAGACTTGAATACACTTTTTTGTAAGCTTCAGGCAGAACGATTACAACGGCAGCTACTGTGAATGCAAAAAAAGATCGATTTTTGCTAAAAATATATCATGCATTTTATATCTGATTTGCTGTGGGCGGTATTAGACAAAATGAGTCAAAACAGGTCACAGAGATATTCTCAGTCAGGGTGTCTGAACTGTGTGTCCTTCAACTCAATTACAAGCACAGCCTGAATCGATCCTGCACCTCCATCCAGCCATGAAATTAACGCTCAAAGGAAGATAAATAAGACACTTTACAACACACAGACTGCTGTAGAGACCTCAGCACTTTCTTAATAGAACAGTCTGAGAGGAAAATGACTTCCTGTGTGTCGTTTTTACTGTTTAGTCAGTGCCTGCAAGCATGTCAACTTCAGTTTGGTTTAACTTTGTAACATGAACTGTTATAAAAATGTAGCTGTTTCCCTGATAATCATTAAGTAGCCCTTTAAAAAGGCCTGCATGTGTGCAAATGTAAATATGACTGAAGGATGACTACTAATAAATAAAATAATTATGAATAACTCAAAATAATTGTTAAAGTCTTTACTTATTTGGAACAAATCACAGCATGTGTGGCAGTGCACTACATCCAGATTCTTGATTCTTGGTTTGTTGTACCTGTGAGCTATGCTCCACCTGAGCGATAATCTCCGGGTCCATGGTTGGTCTGTGGTTGCTAAAACTCTTGGATCGTCCTGCAGGTGCAGTTTTCCGGAGCTGTGGCCCTTCCACTTTAGTCTTCAGAGAGGCGTGTCGGGTGATGGAGTTCAGGACGCTGTGAGCGCTGACCGGTCGCTTGTCTGTTCCCTCCTTGGACAGTCCTCCTGCAGACATGGGGGCGGTCTTTAAACCCCCAGCTGCTCCAGAAGATCCCTCTCCCATCCCCTCCGCTGTCCGGAAGGTTCTACGGACGCTGGTTGCTTCTGGACGTTTCCTCAGCCTGTGATATATCAATAAAAATAAATAAAAACAGGCGCAACTAATTAATAGATATTATTCCTGGGCTTTATACACTTACTTGTTGAGGTTGGCCAGGTAGATATCAGCTACATGGCCTACAGTGGGCGAACTGGCGCTGGTCCTGGTGGACACCTTTTCTTCCGTGGAATCATGGGATGACTCCAGATCAGCTTTGGGACTTCCTCTGCCTGCAAACCCATCCGGCCTATCACAAAAAAACACAAATAAACTTAGAGACACATTTACAAATCGAATGACCAATTCATACATTTATTTCTTATGATGCACAATAATCGACCAGCTTACATGTCCTGCACCACTATGTACTGGTGCGCCACCAGTCCGTCCGTGCCGTTGTGGCGACCCTGCCACCAGTCATCAGAGGCTCTGTGGTACAGCAACAGAGACGCCCCTTTCTTAAAGGAGAGCTCACAGTTGGTGCGCCCAGAGTAGTCGAAACGTGCGATGGCCTCGATGGGGTCGGACTCTGAAACGTTTAAGGTCCTTGACTTTACTACTCAGACACGCGAGAGAGCGCAAGAGAGAGAGGGAACAAGGGAAGAGAGCAAAGGGAAAGAGGAAGGGTTAATCCAGGGGAAGCCAGGCCGGTTAGAGCACACAGTTACAGACAGGACTGGAGCTGCAGCAGGGGTATGCGGACACAAGAGGGCTTTTTTGTGATAGTTTGGGACTGCGTTAGGCTTGGGAGGTACAATGTAAAAAGTTTTTTAAGCTGAGCAGCACGTTTGTTAGTGTGATGTTCTGGTCCATCTTGACTCACCATCATCACTGTTGCGTATTTCAGAGGGTGTGTCAGGTGCAGGTTCATCCACTAGAGGGGGCTCAATGTGTGGACTATCACTGTAGAAAGAGAGAAGAGAGGTCAGTGGAAACCCCCCATAACAGGCCTTCTTACATTAGATAAATCCACAACAGAATAAAAATGTTCAAAAGTTAAGTCATGTGACTGAAATCTTTCTTCTGACCTTACAAATCTTTTGGTCTGTAGGTGTATGCATAAATGCTGAAAATGGTTTTGAAGATAAAAATTACATTGAAAAAACAATTACTTTCTTTTATTACAAAGCTACATTTTTGTGTAGTATTTTCTTAAAAAAAAAAAGATTATTTGAACTGAATAATGAAAATGCAACTAATCAAAGCACAGCATACAAACGAACTCCTTTAATACTGTTAAAAAAGTGGTGAAACTTCTAGAAGCTGCTTAATAAAATGTAAACAAAGGCTGACTACACTAAATTTTTTAAAATATAACATAGTTTTGACTTATTTTATTGTTATTTCAATTTGGTTTAGTTTACCTTAATTAAGTTTAATCACATTTTGATGAGATACAAATTATGGTAAAATACAAACAATATTAACAAAGCTTGAGAAAGTAACCCTAAACCTGTTCACCCTGAACTATACTAAACTGTGGCGTACCTGTAGTGTCTTGTATTTTTCTTAAAGTCTCAAAGACATTTTTGATTTGATGTTTGACTTTATTTTGTCCATCAGAATATTCTAAAATGTATGGAATAGTAAAATTATACAGAAATATAGCTGCAAGCTGCAATTACGGGGTCAAGCCCAACAAGGGCACAAAGGGAAATAATGGTGAGTTTTGGGAAAGCGTAGGAAAAAGCTCATGATTACCGACCAAAGTGTAATAAACTATAGTATAGGCAAAAAAATAGGCATTTTCATATCTTTGCGCCAGTAGGTGGTGTTGTGATGAACTGGTCATGTACTCTAAAGTCATGACAGTTATGAAATATTAATAGCAACTGAGACAAAGACACGACATGTCAATTTTGAAGTCGATCAGACCAACAGTACAGTAGTTAGAGACAACTTTATGCTTTGTTCAATAAGGCAAATACAGAAATATTGTTAGAAGTTCGCAGAATGAATAAAAATAGTAATTTTACCAAAACACATACCTATAAATAGTAAATTCAGAAAAACTGAACCATATTTTGAAATGGTCTCTTATTTTTTTTCTGCGGATATATCATATATGCCCTATATAGGTGCTTGATCCCTAATGAGTAAACTTCTGACTAGTGCTGCAATTCTGAAGTAATAAGTAAAATAAGATATTCTCAAAAAAATAAATAAGTCTTGAGTTGATTTTTAATGATTCTCTCTTTCCATCTCTCGTTTTAGTCTGAAACAGTGCTTGTTTTTTTTAAACAAAAACAGGAAGTAGAACACAGATTTCGAGATCAAAGCTATAACTTCCTGTGTCCTCCTGACTCTGTACTGAACCTGCTCTCACAGTTCCACCAGGAATCCAGTGGCCTGAATCCACTGCACTAATGCACAGCAAAATGGCTCTTTATCAAAGTCATACAAGCTTCAGTGCAGATAACAACTCTGTTATGCAATTCACAAGCCAAGAAACCCTCTAATACCCCAGTATTCATTTAGTATGAAACAACCAGATCTCCCCCATAGAGCACTCAGCCGAAAACACTGACTAATTTACTGTCATCACTATACCAATAAAGCCGTTTTCTCGTAACACATGCTGGAGGACATTCAAGCTCAACAGAGTTAATGTGCGGAGCTAAGACCGTCCTGGCTTATTACATTGACAACTGGCACACATGAAGCCATGCCTAATAAAAAGCTTAGTTTCATTACAGAGCGGCTTTAGACAGAAGGAACTCTGGGATACGACCGCTCAGTGTAATAATCTCTGCCCGGTGTGCGTCATGAAACATTGTCAGACAGGTTTTTGGCAAAGCACACGTATGTGGACACTTTGTCAGTGTTGCAGTGAACCTTTGCATCTCTTTGGACAGCAAATTGCTATGAAGTGTGGTTGAACATGTGCTTGTGTTTAAACGTCTCTTAAATGACAGATTGGCTCTGTTGAGCAGTTAGTTAGTGAAGATAATCCCACGATCCTCATGTCACTCTGTGTGAGGGAGTGAGCGTGCAGCTTTGATCTGGGCTCTTTAGGTAAACCGATCCTTTGGCTTCTGTACCCTCAAGCAGATGAGTTTGTGATCGGAGAGGTCAGAAGTCACTCTGATTTCTAACGCCTTCCACAGTCTTCCACTGCTCTCTGTTTACACGACCCAGTTGTCGTACAAAAAACACATTTTAAAGCACAAACGGTTTCCACACACGTTTCAGACTGAATCTTACACAATAGTGTCGCTCTCATACTTTTGCTAAGTGACATTGAAACTGCACGAGAGATGATGGAAGACATGAGGGTGAGGTAGGCTAACAGATTTTTCTTTTTCTGGTCAATTCCTTTAAAACTGTATTACATCAAAAATCTGTTAATGATTTATAAATTGAGTTTATTATTCTTGAAGTTTGCTAAAACAAAAAGTATTTTAGATCATTAAAACATTTTTGTTAATAAAAAATAATAAAAATATCTACTTAATATTATTTGGAAAGCTTAAACTAACCAACAATTAGAAATGTTGCCTCAGTAACTGAAATTATTACCTGAACATAAATTAAACTAAACCTAAAGCAACTAAAGCTGAAATAAAAATGAATTCACCTTATATAGCAACATAACAAATAAATAATAAAATGACAAATGCACATTACAAAATTGTAAAAAAGTTATTACTACAATAACAAAACTATTGCACTATGAAGTTGATCTTTCAGGTATGATTTTATTGACGTCATTTGACATCAAGCCGCGTGAAGATCATAAAGTAAAGTGCAATTTTATGTTTCAAACAGAGATGGCGATAGAGAGGAAACAGTTGTGGACTTTGATTCTTAAAATTGACTAGACAGGGTTCCTAGACTCAAACTCGTGTGACCTAAAGCCACATGAAACCCTAAACAGAAAACACATCATTTCACTGACTACATTTTTTTATTACCGCCCATGTAATCCAAACAATCCCGAGCATGCAACCATGTGGAATAAGCCGCGTTTTCACACCCGTATCTCCCAGACAAACCTAAACTGGGTTTCTTCTTAAAGCTACGTCATTCTTAAGTTATACGATATATTCTTTAGAATGACGTAGTGATAAGAAGGTATCGGGAAACCCAGCCCAGATCTAAACACCAACTTTCTATCCATGTTTCATCAGTATCTAAAGCCACTTCCTCCTTCACATCCACAGCAGTTATTAAAAAGCTTTAGGAGAGGATTCCATAAACACTTGGCCTTGAGCAGAGAGGATAACCTCTTCTTTAATTTAAAAAAAAAGGCTTCATGAAAATATTATATGAGATTGGCCTCCTGCCACGCTTCTGGTTATGTTCACTGTGACATCTCTCGGGAGTCTACAGGGTCACGTGCTGACACGCGCTGGAGGTCGGCAACGTATCTGTAACTTTACCCACTGTAATGCTGTTTTAATGACCTTAATATGTGTAGGATGTAAACTTTAAAAAGACTTCTCCGGATCTTAAAGACCGACTTCCTGTAATTTCTCTTTATCTTTCAAAAGCCTTATCCATCATGTCTAACTGCTTCTGTATTAAATCATACCCGTCTCATTTCTAGCTTTGCGGTTCGGCTGAGCAGCTGCTTCAATAAAACGTGCGGCCAAAATTCTCATTGCCAAGATTATGAGCCTCATTTTCAGCTTTTGAACTTTTATTTTGTGACCACGTTTACTCAAACTGACTCCAGATTCTGTTGTTTGTAAACGCACCAGTATTCTTCAGTGACTCCTCCGCGGCCATAGATGGGCCCCTCCAGCTCACGAGGCCCAGGGAAGATACTATCATGATGGATAATGATGGTTTTGATGAGCTCGTTCACATGTGCCTGGCAGGAGACCTGGTCGTGGCCCTCGGGTACAGACATGAGTGTGGGGCCGAAACAGATGGCCAGGTTGTAGGGGTCCATCATGTTGTCGTCACTGTACTGCGATAGACTAGAGAAAAAAACAAAACAAAGAATGAAGAAATATACAATGAATATGTGATGTGAATGTTTTGGCGCCTTAGTTGAGTGCGAAAATGTACATTGCTAAAATCGTAGTTCTATGCAAAATAACTATTTAAGCTCATTTTAGATTAAGCGTCTTGTTCACACATGCCGTGAAGAGACAAGCTCTCTCTGTACTAATGTGAAAAGCAGATCGAGTTCCAGACCGAGACTCTACCTACGCTTTCTTACGACAGCTCATCTATCAGATCCTGAGGCAGTCTACTCTCATACACATATGTTTGGACGCTTCTTACTGATCTCACTCCACAGGATGCCCCTTCATGTGCGTACAGAGACCGCTGATGTGCCCACAAAGCAAGGAAATATGTTCTGATGGGACAGAGAGGTGGTGTTTGGTGAGTGAGGGGTTGGGGTAAAAGCAGTTGGGTCTCATAAACTTCAACATGGAGAGACTCCAAACCAAATTTATGGGAGCTGTCCTTCCCAGACAGATACAGCACAGCGGTCTCCGATTACCCACAATTTTTTCTTTCTCTGTTTTCTGTATGTCTTCCGTACCATTCAAGTGTGATGTCTTCATTGTAAATGTGTTTTTGTGGTAACACTGGACCTCGCGCACGACTGGCGAGAGCAGCAGTTCTTCGGAGACTCATTCTGGCACCCCGGTTGACTTTTATAGTGGAGGAAAGATCTATCGGCCATACAGCAAACACAGAGGCCATTCACAGACATCTGGCATGGGAGGGCTAATGGGGGCTCGATGGCAACAACATACCTCAACACACTCGGCGTCTCACTCACTTCCCATTTCTGGCTGTGATACCAAAGCTGGAGCAGGTTCAGTCAGTTTGGGGAAACCAAACACGCCTGTGTGCGCACCAGCAGGCTGGTATAGAAGCTAGGATCGTGTTGTGGTCTGGGGGGTCTTTCAAAAGAACCACAGGGTGTAAAAAAGGGGGGTGGCAGTGATACGGAGAGAACCGTTTAAAGGGGTTCAGTGCTGTAGCATCAGCTAGCGTTGGGTTTGGGCCAATAGTCTCTTTTAGAAAGGAGAATTTAAGATTTGTAGGTCTTGTAAAATGCAATTTTAAGGACACACATAAGCAATTTGTGGGAAGGGTTGTTTGCTATAGTAAATCACTAGAAAATAACATTGATTTATAGGAACAGATTGCAAAAAAGGTCCCATCTGTCGCAGCTGCAATACCATTGGTTACGACACATGCAACAACAAATGCATACGGCTTTTATAGATAGGACAGTGAAGAGAGGATGGGAATTTATATGGGGTGAGAGAGGGGAACTGGGGTCGGGAAAGGACTCAGGTCAGGACTCGAACTTGGTTCACCATAAGTCAATTTGAAGGGCACTTGTCTATTGGTTTACAAAGGCATTTGGCATTGGTTAAAGCTGTTATACAATAAGTTATAAGTGCTACAATGCTTTATCATTTATCATATGAAAGAGAGATGAAGCCATACAAAAGTGATATCTGCCGGATGCCGATTCTGAAGATTAAATAAATATTTCTGAATGTTATTAATTCATATAATGACTAATAATATTGAACACCAAACTGGTGATGTTTCTTAACATTACACATACATATATATTAACTATTGGCCGATAGCGTGAAAATTTGCTTTAAAGACTGAAACCGATTATTGATATTTATATATTGGTGCATGTTTAATATAAAATGAAGCTTTTAGGAGCTGAAATAGCCAGCAATTTTCAGTATATTCTCTATACAAATTACAACACAATTTAGTAGACTTATATTGACTTCTATAACAACCATTGAATGCAAAATATCTGTCCTTCTGAAGCCTTGTATCTCCATATTTCCTGATACAATAAATCATTATTATTAGTCACCCTTTATGTTTGTCACTGGGTTTTGCAAATATATAACCAATAAGAAGTATTATAAAGTGCTTGTCAACTTTGACAAGACTGTATTTAATCCTTTAAAAAGTACAGTGTTTTTTTCCACTTCCTTAAATACTGTGTGAATTTAGACATCAAAGGTCTTGGAAGGACCGAGCCGAAATCCTCATTTGACAGGAGAAAATGAGTAAATGATGATATTTTTGTGCAAACTAACACTTAAACAGCACTTCTGGACGTGAGATCTTTTTGAACTTTTTGAAAACCCAGATAAACAAAAGAACCGAATGACTTCTATGGAAAACATTCAGCACTGCCCAGCAAACAAATCTTTCCACATGAGCTTTGAACAATGGCACTCACTGCTTGAGGAAAGCAAACAAGTATCTCATGATGACCAGGGTGTTGCTGGGTAGCGACAGCAGGACTTTATGGATGTGGACAGCTCTGTCCTGGAGGTTCTCCATGGCTGAAAAAAAACACCAAAAATGAGTTCATTCAACACAAAACTCCTCTATTGTCTAATATGGAAAGTCTGAATTGAGTATATGAGGTGTGGGTGTAAGAAATAAATGGATACTCACAGACACAGGACATGAGATCATGGAAGACTTCCTTTGGAAAGAGGGCGTTCTCCAGGCCTCTGAAATAGAGCTTTAAAACTCCAGCGATAGAGTCCATTTCGTGGTCGTTCTGATCCCCAGCCAGCGGATCCTCTCCTGAGAAAACAAAGAGAAGAATCAAAATATACTACGAATAGATGAAGAACAATGACTTGGTCCTTTAATAATACAAGCCGATTGAAAACAGAGAGGAGATCATAACAAAGGAAACAGATGATGGTGCAGATTGATTCACCTCTCTCAAAGGCGTTCTTTATGTCATTGACTTCCACCTGGGAGCCAGACACCCTGAATATACCCTCGTGATGGAGACCTATACAGACACACACAACATTATGGACAGAAAGAACAGACAGGACGTGGCTTTTTTTTCTAGTATGTGCTGTGTGTTGAGGTTAAAGTAGATGCACGTACATCTTTACTATATTGTATATATTTATTTCTATTGAATGACTCTTTAACTAATCCATTATCTTCATCAGTTAAAACTGTATTGGATATCAGTCAAATGATATGTGGTTGTTGAATATTGACTCGCTGAGTGATATACAGCCATGGAAAATAATAAAATAATTTTTAATTTACTTTTTATAGGTATGTGTTAAGGTAAAACGATAATTTTAGATTCATTCTGTGAACTACTGACAATATTTCTCCCAAATGTCAAATAAAAACACCTTTAAGTAATACAACAGTAATATTTGTACATGTATTTAGGAAAACTTTTTATTTGATAACCTGGATTTTTATCACAGTGTCTTTTATTCAATTCAATTCAATAAAATTTTCAATTCAATTTATTTATATAGCGCTTTTCCCAATGTGCATTGTTCCAAAGCAGCTCTACAGGAGAAAATATGAAAAACACAGAAAGGTAAAACACAGCACAGTAAATGGAGTTAATAGACCAAGCAAGATCATACTAATAAATAATGTCTCATAAATAATTAAATAAATGCAGTCTCCCAGTGAGCAAGCCAACATGGCAAGGAACAGCAGTCTTTCATATTGTTATTGGATAACTTTATGTCACTCCTGAGGTTTGACTTTGTTGAAATGCAACAGACATTGGACTTTAATGGCCCCAATACATCTAGAAATGCTGATTAAGGATGGTCTCTTAATTTTTTTCAAGCTAGCAATAAGCTACAGAAGCTGTGCTACATTGTGTAACCCATTATAATGGTAAGCGTGGTTATTCACCAATCAGAATCAATTTTATAATAATACATTAATAAAAACATTAAAATTACAGAATAAAAACGGTTCCTTACATTTAGTATGTATTTAGGACAAATATGAGGGAATTCCCAGTGCCAAAACTCTGTGGAAAATACGACTTTATGATTTATAAATAGAAAAGCAGAAATGATCGAGAAATGAGTGCAGCAAAACAGAACATCGTGTTCATTTCTACAGAAAAGACCTGATAGTTGCGCTGCAATAGTGCCTTTGGCAAGAACAGCGAAAGTGAGAGAGAGAGAGAGAGCTCACCATGTCGACTGATGAAGCGTATACAGCTCTCCACCATGAGGGGAATGATTTGGCTGGGCTCCTAGGAGAGCAAAAAAAGCAAAAAATGAGGGAGAAAATATGCAGGTCTGGTCAAATGGTTAGAGGGAAGGGTCCCTGGACATTTCACAGCACAGGAAACCTTTCTGAAGAAGGGTATCTGTTTCTGTACGGGATTCAAATAGTAATAATATTTGCAAAGGGAGGCAGGCATCAGACAGAATTTAACAGGGATGAAAAAACGCAGTTTGAGCCACGGGGGAATGGGGCAACGGTTGCTAGGAGACAGCTTCTCTCCACAGCTTCCTTTTGTTTATTTGAGTGAACAGGAAATGGCTAAGCCATGCGGAATCTGGGCCACGTCTAGCCTGACCGTAACTGCGTGAGGTCACGCTTACAGACACCGGTTAAGACGTGTCAATGTGAGACTAATAAAAACACCCCTGCTGTTATATATGACGCTTGAACAAAAGATGGAAAATGCAAATCTATTTTACGTAAATCAAAGTGCAAAGCATTGTGGGATTGTTTGTTTTAATGTGATTATCTTTATGATTTTACGATCTTACGATCTTTATGTGGTAAGTCATCCAATGGGGAATGTATTGTATATCACTATCCATCACTAGAGGGCGATATGGACATTAGGGTGGTCCTTGGAAGGGATGCGGTGGGTATTTTTTTTATTCGACAGTGCTGGGTCACTGCCCCAAACCTCCTGTGGGGTTGTAAAACCATGTTGGGTTTAGGTAATAGGACAGACATGCTAAATTTATCCCAACGGTTTAGTTAGCAAATGTATTCCACTGTGATGTGCGAAATGATTGCAGGGTGGCATTGCCAGGAAAGTGACTACACACTGTAAATATTACAAAGAAGAGAGAAGTTACAGATCTGTGATGAATAAAAAGGGAATTGATCGACATTTCCAGTACCAATTATCTTGAGACGTGTTTAGAGATGTACATGCATTCACGTTTATGAGATAAGAGATCACACGCAAATATACACACTATAATACACGTAAATATACACACAATAAAATAAACACACAGCTGTCCCGGGGAGGGCCAGTAATTACCTGTTTCCGCACAGTAGAGTCCCTGCGACCGCTAGAGAGAGAGAGAGAGAGAGAGAGAGAGAGAGAGCTCTGTCATTACAATGGATCATTTTCCCTCAAACTGCTCTCATTTTCCTCCATATTCAATCCACAAACCGCCTGTGGCCATTAGACCAGTAGAAATGACCCTCCAGTGACGGGTCCTATTTTAATATACTGCTCTTATATACACACAAACAAATACAGGCTGTCATTAAATCTGTTATTTCTATCGATTCTATAAACTCTTTGTTTTCACATCGATTTCCACACTGCATTATAATTGAAGTGTAAGACCCTCTCAATAAATAAATCATCAGAAGTGAATAAAAGATGAATCTGTCTAGACGAGCTTGATAAATGACCCCAAAGCATCTGCATGCGTGTTAAATGATGGCTTTTTGTGTCTTGTTTGGGTGTGTTGGTTTCGTTTCCCACTAACCTGGCAAGGCAGTAGTCGGTCTTCTGACCTGAAGGGAGCGATAGAGTCAGAGAAGAGAAAAAAAACATTAGAAAAGCTGTTAGATAGAAGCTGGACGTGTGAGGAAGCGACCACAGCTGGATAGAAAAGCTGCCCGGTTTCCTCTGGGAGTAAAACATTTGCTCTTGTCTGTACTGTTAAAAACAACCTTCCTGTGGGATGTGACCTTATACCCACATGGCCCTGACAGGATCGTTCTTACTGTGCAGTACAGTTTCATATCCCTGTTATATATGCTTACATGTATTGAACTTAGAACTATGTTTATGAAACACACAATTTGAAACCATTTTGACACTTTGGTTTTGAGCAAAAAAAAAATGAATTGCAATAACAAATATATTTTCTTTTTTTTTTATTTCTCCAGCCGACATTTATTTGATAAAATATGTTATCTTTAGAGTATTATCTTAAAAAAGTTTGAATCTTTTTTACTATAAATTCCCCTGGAAGTTTACACAAATATTAGCAATAAAGCAACATTCATTTCTAAAATATGTTTTACTATTACAATTATTTTATAAGATGCTTTGTGGTATTACTTATTTTGTCTCACTTTACAACATTCTATCCTGTCGGATAAAAAGACAGAAATCAGTAAAAAAAATGTATATATCAGTTGACGCTGTATGCTAATTCTCCCTCGTTCACTGAGCAATGGCTAACCTTGGTTCTTTATTTCCACTCATCTTTTTGCCATTGTAGGAACAATTTCAAAGTAACAACGTTTAAATGCTTAAACTGGATCATTTTAGAAAAATTACCATTTAAAAAAAAATATTACAGTTACCAAGCTTACAATATATAACAGGAAAAGCATCTCCACAGCTCATGCACACACAGACAAAGTGGAGTGCAGTGCGATACATCCCAAACATACGACAGACATCAGAGAGCTAATTTTAACCAAAGCGACTTACATTGCATTACCCTATACATTTATACATAGGTATTTGCAATCCCCTGGGATCGAAACCACAACCTTGCGTTGTTAACGCAATGCTCTTACTACTGAGCTACAGGAAACCTCTATTTCCCTCAGTCATCTTCTGTCGTGTGTCTGTGCTGGGACATTCTGTCATTGTGTTTCAATAACAACAGCTGGGCTCTGCACATACTGTACCCAAAACCATTTCACACTAAAATCCTGATTCAGTAAGGCATTTCGAATATGTTCAAATCTGTTTTCAGTGGCTTTAATGAGAAACAGAGCTAAAATGAGTAACAGAGCATACAGTTCTTGTTAAGGATCCTTGTATTTTATATTATTATAAACAGCATAAAATGATATACTGTAGAATCTGGCCAAACTGGTTAATGCCCTCAGTAAGCAAGGGTATTGTGTTGAGATGTACTGTAAGAAAGAATGCACCAAGACCAGTACCAACCAGTATGAAGTATAGACGTTCACTTTTTACTATGACCATCTCCTCAGAAACATTAAACACATCATCATCTCTTAAACATCTGTGTTACCAGTCGGATAAAAAACGGTTCATCGGACGCTTGCGTGCCTGACCCCCAGTTAACTTCCAGTTTGTGTTTGGCTAGTGTCTAATAAATAATTTAAATTTTATTTAATTTATGTTCATATTAATTTGTATTGTTATTTTACTGTATAATAATTGTATTGAATAAACGATTTGTTGCATTTTTGTTCATTTTATTAAATAAACTAATTTGTTGAATGGGTGCTGTAGTTCGGTCGCATTTCAAGAAACCGCATGGTACATTGACATCTAGCGGTTGAGCACGATATCAGAGTCTAAATTCGAAAAAGTGTAAGCCAAGTAACGGTTCTTCTCGGTTTCTTTTGATTGTTATCAGAAATAATCTACAGGCACTCTATTGTTTGTGAAAGTGTACCGGAAGTTAAGTTAGGGTCACAAAAGTGCGCATGGGCAACAACGTTTGTTTATGTTGTTGGGATGAAATCGTCAATACTGGCTGAATTTACCTTCCCGTTTACTGACGGTTAAAAATGAGCTGTGTTTTCACTGACAGCAAAACACAGAGCAGAAAATCCTCATTGTCATGTTCACATATCCCACTATGTCTTATATCAGTCTGTTTGACCTCCACCACCCAGGACTGCCAATATGAGTGAGAGAAGTTCACGATAAAGCTCAGAAGTCAGCAGTACAGAGCAGCACTGTGATGTTGAAGCTTTATGCTCTGATGACCACAGACTGATGACATCAGTACCATCCTCAAGCTAATACACACACACTTTACTCAATCCCTTCTCTGCCTGACACTGAACCCCCCCACACACATACTGTACACATAAGTCGACAACACACACTCTCTCTTATCACTAAAAGAAAACACATTCATTTAAAAATTAAAAGTATTACATTAACAATTGAATAATTATTTGATCATTTGGTTCCTGGACTTCTACTGTTTTTATATAAAGCTAATAATATTAACTACAGACTTGTCTGATCTTACTTAAGTTCGTTTACCATTTTTGCAAAGAAATACATTTTTTAAATGGAGGACGTCAGTTTGGGGACAATTGAGTCCATAAACTATAACTAAACCCACATTCGAGTCACTTAAGGGTACAATAACTCACTTTCTCCCAGAGTCTTCTGAATCAGATCATGTTTAGCCTGTAGCTTGGTGATGAGGTTCCTGCCCTCGAGAAACTCCTTCAGTTTCTGAAACAAAAAATTAAAATCACAGGTTTAGCCCAACCGCTAGCCATCTCACACACTTCTGAACAAACACTGCAGCCAGAATCACTCAAACACAATCAATCTTTACTTCTTTTCTCCACCCCTTTCAATTTGCCGTGCTGTGTTGAGACTATACATCTTGTTGGCGTAAACATTAACTTCATATTACTGGCCTAGGATCTATGTGCTGTGATACCTTATGGCTATTTGGGGGCAGAAACCCTGACCTGATGGAAACCTGACAACAGACAGACAGTTAGAGGGTCAAAAGATGGATGGAAAAAATCCGAACTGCGGAGGGAACGAGGGAGCTGAGCGGACAGATGCTTATGATTACATCCATCATATATCACAGCCACACCAGCAGAACGGTAAAGCAGACAAAGAAAGAATGGCCAGGGCATGAAGCCATGCACTGATGCTTTTGGCAGAAGAGACGTACAGAAATGGAAAGTATATAAAGGGAAACAAATTTAGGGAAAATGTAGCAAGCTGATGAAGAGGTGCTAAACATGTCAGCATATATTATGTGCTCTTATTGATCAGTCTGTTGAATATTAGGCCGGAGTAAATGCAAATCCATATTTTGCCACCAGGATATTATACATATGTCCTAACATAACAAATGTATGCAACACAAAATCACAAAAGACCAAAGCTGATAGTATTGCTGAATTCTATATCGTATCACATGTTGTGCTTCTGAAACCTCGGTATCTCCATATTTGTGACTTTTATGTTTTGTCATAAATCAGTAGTCACCCTTTATGCTTGTCTCCGGGTTTTGCAAATATCTAACCAATAAAAAGTATTAAAAAGTGCTTGTCAACTTTGACAGCACAGTATTTAATCTTTTAAAAAGTATTCCTGAAAAACTGTGAATTTGGACATACAAGATTTAAATTGGAAGGACAGTGACGATATTTAATATAACATTGGAAGCAGGTGCTTATATTTTTCAATATACATAATATTCAATATATATAATTTAGATTATTTGTATTAATGAATATATTGTAATATATTAATACAATGTATTATTCTATAGATTTTCAAATGTGTAATAAGATATGTAATATATTGACGTTGTCATTGTCATGTTACCCGTATGCTCTTTAACAACAGCCGCAAAAATAATGTAGGCCTACTTTGTTGAAGGGATACTTCACCCAAAAATGAAAACTCTGTCATCATTTACCTTCGAGTTATTCCAAATCTGTATAAATGTATTTGTTCTGATGAACACAGAGAAAGATATTTGGAAGAATGCTTGTAACCAAATAAATCTTGCCCCCCATTGACTCCAAATTACTTTATCATTTTTTTGTTGTTGTGTTGAACACAAAAGAAGACATTTTGAGAGTGTAGGACAGCAAACAGTCCTGGGCACTTTTGACTACCATTGCATTGTTTCCTACTATGGAAGTCAATGGGGGGGAAATCTGTCTAGTTGTAAGCATTCTTCCAAATATCTTTCTATGTAAATGATGACAGAATATTCATTGTTGGGTGAAGTATCCCTTTAAACAAGCACTATTTAACCAAGAGGAATATACTTCTTTGTACCTTTATCACCTACACTTGAAAAGAGCCAGCACCGATTTTTCTCTTTATTTCGTTTTGAAATTTTGCTCATTAGCCCCTGTGGCATTATGGGAACAAAAAGGTACTCACTGGGCCATCACATACTAAGGTTTCAGACTATTCATGATGCATTGCATGCTGATTTCCATACTACTATATAGTATGGAAGTAGGCGATTTCAGATGCAGCCCAAATATATTTACATTTTCACCCATCACTGCTACAATTATTAGTGGTTACCAGAAGACAGCTATACTTTTCTATAAGTGCTGTAAAGTGTTATATACAGTATGTCAGAAAAGAAAATGGGGTCAAAAGCGCACATTTCAAGTACCTAAACTTGACTCTTTGCCTTTCCACGCACCACTAACTAAAGAGGCTTTCAGTCGTAAAGAGGAGTACTCCTGCAATGTTATTTTCCAGAATTACAACGTGTAATTGTGTTTCAGCCGTCAACAAACAAGCACAGATCAATGAATGGCAGTCAATCGCTGCAGTCCTGCAATTTCCTCTAATTGACGTCTTCTGTACGAGAGCCTTTTATAAGAGGCCTTTGAGTGAGGACAAAGACATTAAGCTGTATCTCAAACATTCAATCTCTTATCTCTCCCATTGCGCTCTATATTCCTATTTTCCACCCCCCATCCATCCTCCACCTTCTTCACTCTTCGGCCCCTCATTTACCGTGAAGTAGAACTGTTCGGTCTCCTGCTGGTTGGCCCGTCTCTTGGCGATGCTGGGTTTGCTCATGAAAGATTCCGACACGGTGGACTTGACCGACTCCATGGAGTTGCTGTGGTGGAAGCAGTCGGTCACATCAAAGTCCTCAATGGTCACCATGTCCTGGATGGTTTGGAGAGTGGCCTCCATTGTCTTCTTCACCTGGAGGGAGGCATGGAGGGATGGCATGGTTAATAAAAAACATAATCATTGGCAATGTTGCAGATTTATTAATGCAGAACTTTTGTTTATGAAAGACGGATGTTTCTAGGAAAATGTGCAACGCTCCGCAATATTTATAGGAATCTGTTCACTCTGTCCTTGAGTTGATTTGTAACGGCGCTCATGGAATGTAGAAGGTCATATGATATATGCATGTGTGTAATATCAATGTTAAAACAGAAAACACGCTTGAAAGAAATGTTTACACAAATGTAATTAAATGAGTAGCCTATATGTTTAGTATGTACAGGCATGTACAGTATGTAAATACACATCTGTTTATTATTGTGACGGTATGTAAACAAATATGTTCGCTTGCGTTTGTGTATATCACCTCTTCGTTCTCTATCGTGAGTGTGGACAGTCTGGACTGAAGCTGCTGGCATCTCTGGATCAGCTCTACCTGCACGGGCTGCTGGGCACACATGTGTCCCTCCTGAGTGCAAAGAGATATGAGAGACCATGAGACACAAGAGAACTGAAGCTGAACCATCTCCAGCAGTGATCACACAGATCTTGTCCCCAGGTGCTCCGGCTACACTTACAAACGGAGGAAAAAATCTGACCTCTATCTGCCCCCTCTTTCTCTCATATTTGCTCTCTTTCACTTTCCCTCTTTTGCCCTGACAGCTGAAGAACATCTGGCCCGCTGTGGTCCACCCTTTCCCTGAGGGATGAGCACACAACAGGGCACATATGCACTGGGGATAACCAGCTGCTCGACTCATCACATACAAACACACACACCCGAGCCCCTGATGTAAGGACTGTGGTTTAAAAACAATGTAAAACAAACACGCACCATACGTTTTGTATTGCAGATGACAATTTATATTGATTGCATAAAGAAAAAGCTTAGTCTTGGTATTATCTTATTTAAAAATATAGACCGTCTTTAGCTTTGAATGCAGATCTTATAAAATCGATTGTTATATACAGCCCTTTCTTTCTGTCTTTCTGTCAATCAAGTTCAATCATGATACATTTTCCACACGACTTGCTGCATAAGATTCATCTAAAAAAAAATTCTGTCTTTTTAAATTTAACTCATCATCAAGTTGATCCAAATCTGTATTAAATGTCTTTGTTCTGATGAACACAGAGAAAGATATTTGGAAGAATGCTTGTAACCAAACAGTTCTTGGCCACCATTGACTACCATAGCATGAAAAATTGCTTTAGACATTTCTTTGTTCTGTTGAACGCAAAAGAAGATATTTTAAAGAATGAAGGAGAGCAAACAGTTCTGGGGCAATGTTGACTACCATTGTAATTATTCCTATTATGCTAGTCAATGGTGGCCAAGAACTGTTTGGTTACAACAGTCTTCCAAAAATCTTTCTCTGTGTTCATCTGAATGAAAAAATGAATACAAATGTGCAACAACTCGAGGGTTGTTGGCACAGCACATTTAAGGTAACCGACATACAGTATATCAACAATATCAAATAGTGATGCAACCGAAATGTCTTTCACTGATGGGGACACGTTTCGTTCTACTTGAGGTGGATAGGCGTCTGTTGCAATAGCACGGCACATACTGTACATGTAACAGCAGGACACGTTTTGGCACCAGTAAAGCAGCATCCACTTTCCTAAGTATGTTTGTGCAATTGCATACCAGCATTTTGCTGTTGGTACATGAAAATAACTGCCAATATTTCAGCAAAATCATTACTCATAATTTTGCAAACTGACCATATCTCCCATGTGAGACTGGAAATCGAAGCGCATTGGAGGGCAGAAGACATTGTTGTAGGTCTCCATGAGCTTCTGTTTGTCCGCGTTGGCCTCCAGGTTCTCCGCAGCATTTTCAATGGTCTCGAGACCGCAATGTTTGGAAGTCTCCACGTTAAACTCGGCTGAGAGGTAGGTACGCAGTGCACGGTTTAAGCTGGCATGGTATCCCAGGTCACAGCACTGAGAGAAGGAAAGAAAATGAGGGTCGGATCAGTTTTTGGGTCTGATGAGTCAGGAAATCAAAGGGTACAAAAGGAAGCATCCAAACATTTTCTGACACATTTCATTTAACTTTCTGTATTTAGGTAAAATTCTAACGGAAACCAGTGTATTATTTTCAACTAAAGAGCCGTCCAATCAAACCACACAGAGCATGCCTTGATCTCCAGTGGGAGGGAACTGACTGGCCCGTTTTTCTATTAACACACGCACGGTTTGACAGATTCACTTCCATGCTCTGATTGCGTAAAATGAAAGACTGCTCAAAGTAAACCTATCATTCATTTTCACAGCCGCGGAGGCTTTGTGGGCCCCAGCGTGCTAAATGAGGGTTATATGACCACTTTGTGGGTGCCTTGTTAGAAAGATTCTGATACTAATAGGATGGGACAAGCGGGCCCTCTGGCGGAGCTCACCCAAGAGGCTGCTGCAGGTCTACCTGCAGGGTCAGACTTAAAGAAACAAGACTGATGAGGCAGCAAATTCACCGCTGTCACATGGTATTATGTAAGAAAGCTAAAAGTAACTCTGCAAAAGTATCCAGTGCACATTTGGTCAACGCACCCCCCTTGTCTAATAAACAACTCAGTGTGAGTCGAGCGTTACTACAATGTCAAAACAAATAATAACATAATGACAATCAGAAAACTTTTAGCTAATAGTTTTGAGCCGAAATTCGATTAGCGGAAAACTGAGATGTCAAGAGGCTTTTAGGGAGGAATACAGTTCAATTACGTTAAAGGGATAGTTCACCCAAAAATTAAAAAAATGGTGTCATCATTTACTCACCCTTTTATCATCTCAAGCCAGTATGACTTTCTTTCTTCCGCAGAACACAAAAGAAGATAGTTTGAAGAATGATGGTAACTGAACAACAAACAGTACCCGTTGACTTGCATTGCTCTTGTGTCCATACAACAGAAGTCAATGGGTACCGCCTTTTTAAGGTTGCCAACAGTAGAAAGAAGGTCATACAGCTTTGAAATGAAATTAAATTCAGAACCAGACCTTTTTAAAGCTATACGGATGAGACAAGTTGAACTTACATCTATGAGGTCTGACAAATCGTGGATGTAGTATTTGAAGACGCAGCTGTTGGTGGCCTCCAGAGCAAGAAGGTACTCATTCCTGGCCTTGATGGCTTTCAGCTTGTTCTCGGTATACTTCGCTTGACGCTAAAAACATAAATGAAATCAGAATGAAAAACAAACAAAGACAAACTTAGCATGGAGGATGGGCACCTTGTTTAGCATCTTCAAGCCCATGCTACCACAAACAAACACAACAAGCTTCTCACAGAGCGACCACAAGCTTCCCCCACATAGAGGAGCTGCTGTTGACCTTGTGGAAACAGAGATGGCCCGGTGGAACAACCCAGTGACGTCCACATCTGTCATTCTGTCAACTGGTGGTACTGGACAGAGATGGTAACCAGAGGTCTCCGGAAGAACAAAGAAAGGAATTGACAACAGTATCTGGCCCAGACATGCTAATATGTGACCTCTGACCTCATGTCATCTAATTACATCATCTACTGACATTCTTAACACAGCGTGTACTGTTCTGACGGACACATGCGGTTAGATTCATTTTTTAAATCGCTGCTGAGGGTTCAAAATTTTACTACGGCCGTGTCGAATTGGGCGCTGCTGGAATTTGCTGACCGGTATGTCAGGAATACGACAGTCGGATTATTATATTAACCAGGCAGTAAAACAACAACTTGTATTTTATCCGTTACATTTTTGTCTGGTAAGGCTCATCCTCACATCACCCTGATGTGTTTTATAAAAATTTTCTGCAGTTATTTGGACTTTGCAAGTCAATATGCCAAACTAATAAACAGACAAGCTGTATTGAATTGTTTACATAAAAACGAAAAGTTATCCTTAGGTAAAACAGTCTCAATTATATAGTTAGGACTACATAAAAAATAAATAAGTGCAGATTTTCAGGAACCAATCAGAATGGAATATTATTAACATTTATGCTTATTCAACCTATACAATTGTTTATCAGTATGTGTGTGTCCTGAGGATTGAACCCATGATCTTGATGTTCTTGTGCGATGCTCTACCAATTGAGCTACAGCACAAGTAATCTACAAATAAGCCTAATAAGCAGGCATCTGTGTACTGTATAGTACTTTTCATCGAAATGTGTCACAGATTAGCCTCTATGGGAGATATTAACAGGTCATTAATGTTGTTCAGGGTCAGTTTTAAGACCCTCGACACCATCTGGAAGTGACAACATGCTCCGTAGCTCTCAGCAGCTTACTGCTCTCTGCTATTCTCTCTCTCAACTCCTGTTCAACCACCTTCCCCATTTCACACAAATCTCTCTCCATCTGCTCATTCTTCTTCTGCCCACGTTCACCTTTCCTCCACATCATGTGCTTAACTGTTCAAGCAACTCTCTGATCTCTTGTTCCATTAACTCCTTCCTTGATGACACTTTTGTTTCTTGAAGTTTACAAGCTACTATGGTATATGTAGATATTTCTTTCCGGTATTTTCTCATAGGAATGAATGGGGTAACTATGGTAACTGGATTTGATTCCTCCACAAGTTGTCAAATGTTCTCCTATTTCTCTTTATAGACCACTTCGGAAGACGATGTGCAGTTTTTTAATGCACAAACATTTGAACAAAATACAACCAACGGGGCATTTATCACCGAATCAAAATGTTAAACAAATATCTTTAGGATTTGTCCAATATGAAAGAAATATAAAATTAAATTAATAAAAACTGACACCAAAAATGCTTCCAGACCGCCGTTTACATCTTGTGAAGTGGCCTATACTTTGAACTCTCTGATCCTTCATTCTCACCTTCTCCTTCATCTTCTCGATCTTCTTGACGGAGCTGCGGCGCACGTGTTTCTCCTCGATCTTGATGTTGGTGAGGGAGTCAGGCGAGCGCGGAGTCTGTCTGTCCTCGTGTCGGACGCTGCGGCTCATTTGCTTCTCTTCCTGTTTCTCTGCCTCCTTCAGCTTGCTCTCAGCGTTGATGCTGTCCATGTTATACATGTGATAGGTCTTCATCACCTGTGGAATAAAGAGGGTAAATTGGATGGAGGCACTGTGTAATGTTCAAAGGTCAAACTTTCAAGAACTTTGTCATGCAGCTGTTACTAAGACATTTCTATACAGCTGTTGTAGTCTTAAAGTAATAGTTCACCCTAAAATAAAAACTCTATCATTTACTTGCCCTCTTCCAAGTCAAAGGGTACCGCCGTTGTACGGTTACCAACATTCTTCAAAATATGTTTTTATCTTTTTTCATTTTGGGGTGAACTATCCCTTTAAAAAAAAAGAACACCTAATCCAAGTTTAACAAACCTGATACAAATTGCATTCACTTATGTTTGTTGGCATCATGATGTAAGTATACCTAAACAAATTGCATCATTATATCAATCATCATTCACAAAATTACAGTACTGGTGATCAGTCCAAAAGATCAGATGAAAAACACAAAAATGTATTCACAGACTGAACAAAGCCAAACTGATTTATGTTGTCTTGTATGAGACAAATTGGACTTTGCGTAGGCAGAGAAATATGATAGCGCTCAAAGCAATTGAATTTCATTCATTCAGAGAGAGTAATTAGATTTTAGTGCACAAGTATTTTGGCATTTTAGTCGGTTTGTTTAAATTGCCCAAGAATCTTTGCAGGTGGTCATACCCATGAAAGCTGCCGACTGGGAAAAAAACAGACAAGAACAGGGCTGAAACAGGAAAACACTTGAACCTGTGACCTCTCTGCCTCAACAGCACAGAGTTATTCACAACCCATTTGACTCCTAAGCGCTCAAAGAAATTGCTTCGCAACAAAATCATTTGCACAGATCATTTATACTCACAGTCAGGCATGCAGGGCAAAACAGATTTTCCGTTTTAGCTCGATGTGTTTGGGGAGGGAGAGGGGGAGATGTACGACTGCTCGGTTTCCATCATGAGGGCTACGGTTCCTGTGGGGCCGATTACTGAGCGGAATGAGATTGAGATGATCTAGAGTCTAGACCAAGCAAACCTCTGACTAGCTTTACCCCATCCATTCAAATAACAGAGGAGGAATAAACTGAGCAGACAGACGTTGAATTGAGTGGACCACAGTATTTAAAGGGATAGTTCACCCCAAAATGAAAATTCTTTCATCATTTAGTCACCCTCGTGTCATTTCAAACCCGTATTACTTTCTTTCTCCAACAGAACACAAAAGGAGATATTTTGAAGAATGGTGGTAATCAAACAACATTGGTCCCCATTCCATGTCTTGGCTTTTATTAGACTGTTCATGATCTGTTTAATAAGATGAGTTAGCTCTCTGCAATATCAACATTAATAGAAAACATTTACAGTGGGAATCTGGAAAACTTTGCTTCCTTCTTGCTCTCATAAAGTGCGAGGAAGTGTTATGTTTTTTACATTCTGTGGAGGAACAATGCTGAAGATCACTGTCTCAGAAGTGCTGACTTAATAAATCACCCTCAGCTTTTCCATTCATTTCTCCCTCTCTTCATAAAAAAGCGCAGATGTCACAAATATGGTGCCAGGTTTATTTTCCTAATCCTTAACTCTTCAATTTAAGGATTTGCTTGCTTTTATGGGCTTTTAAAATAGCTTAAAGTCATCTCCCAGGAGACCATGTGTGGGGGGAGTCCTTGAAAACCCCACCCTGAAAACCCCAAACTATTTTGTTCTCCCCGGCTGAAATCATTAGAACTGTGATGCACGTGGCATGCAGTGTGCAACACTGCGGCGCGTATGGGAAAGTGCTATCACATCTCATTAACAGTACAGCAGGATAATATTATATCATTAGTTTGGATCCACTGATTCAGCCCTGAGTTTTCCATAAAAACATTGCTAATTCTAGTACTGCTAGGAACACAGGTCACTGCGGTGGTGTTGGAAATCACAAAAGTCTATAAAACAGTAATCATACTGTCATTGAGGGTTAAAAGAGAGGTTAACTGCTATTTAAGGTCTATTTCCAGAATATAAACTGTGAATGGGTTCACAAGGAGAGAACTTACATAAAGTTTTAATATTAGAGTGTTATTAAAAAGTATTAGAGTGACCACTATCCTTTAAAATAACAATTTAGCCTCAACAGTCAAAACATTCTTGATTATATGCAATAAAAAAGTAAAAATGGCAGTCAGAATTTTTTGTTAATCCATTGAATTAACGTTCAATTCATTATAGTATTTTCTCTTTATTTTAACAATATGAATTACTAAAATATACAATATTTCTCTGCCCCATATTGCAAGCAACCCTGCTACAAAGTTTTTGTCCTTATTTATAAGACAAAATATGATCCCCATAGTCAATTCAATGGGTACCATTTTTGGGAACTATTTCTTGAAAAAAGTAACATTCCTGAAAACTGTGACAGTCTGAAATCCATTGTTTAGACCCCCTTTTCAGCAATAAAACTAAAATCTTGTTACCATTCTTCTGTCCTCATTTCTAAAATTAGGAGTACAAAATGAAAAAATCTGTAAAACTAGGGTACAATGTACTGTATTAAAATTAATGGATTTTCCGTACTGATTTTAAAGCTGTTTCAGCTGTATTATTTTGTACTGCATTGTGTTTTATATGGTTAACAAAAATTAGCGTAAAATGAATGCTTAATGTCCTGTGGCAGACAATTACCAGTACGTTTTCCTTCTTTCTGTTCATTTCTTTAACAGCTCATGGTCTGTTTAGGTCTACTTTAGCAAAAAAGGTCTGTGCTTCTGAATCTCAACTGCTGCCATCCAATAACATCACAGGAGCATCATCAGTGTTTGAACATCCCACATTCTCTCCTCTCTGATACTGCTAAAGTAATACATTGTTGATGTCCTTCTGAAACCTCATATGTCCAAATTTACTGTTTTTCATGAAATGGAATAAACACTGTACTTTCTACATACTTTGTTGACAAATTTGACAAGCACTTTTTAATACTTTTTTATTTAGTTAGATATTTGCAAAACGACTGACTTGGGCAAAAAATTAAAATCACAAAATATGGAGATGCAAGGTTTCAGAATGACAGCAGCGATATGTGTTCCAGAGTCTCAGGTAGGATTTGAGCAGTCAGGTAATGTACCTCATTCATTGTTGGCTGACGCCTATAATTACTATCATTCACAACATGCACGCACGGCGCACCTGCCTGTCTTTCAGTCTGGTAAAACATTATCGTTGTGATATAAACACATCCAACTCATGGCACATAAATATTTGGAGGGTTCTTCAAGACTCCTTTCAAACTAGAAATCTGAGGCCAGACAACATAGACTAACATAACCACACACAGCACAGGCAGTGACAAAATAATTTAGACCTAGAAGAAAAATATAAACTATAGCCAACCCCATGCCTTAAAAATACTGATTGGACATCAACCACAAGAGAATAAAATAACCACTGGACTGAAGCAGAAGTTCAGCCCCGCAATACCTCAGAACTACGGCAGGGTGATGTAGAGGAACCAGACAGATAGAGAGAGAGTGAGAGAGAGAGAAAGAGAGAGAGAGAGAGAGAGAGAGAGAGAGAGAGAGAGAGAGAGAGAGAGGGAACATCATGTACCGAAACTCTCCCTCTCTCTGAAGTCTTTGTAAGTAGCACAACAAGATACTGAAACGCTGCAAAACTGCAGATGCTGCAGAAAGATAATTGCCTCAAATTTACTCCCACTAGTGTTAAAAAATAAAGATGTGCAGTATTAGAATAGGGTTTGTTTGTGTTTATTGGTATCTTACTGTGTACAGCTCATTGAGGACCTTCACCATATCCTCTTGCAGCTGGAGGCCCACCTCTTTACTCTGTAGACAGAGAAAAACATTTGTAAATGACACAGGTAGAGACAGAGAGAGGCAGTAGATATTATATCCCGGTAGATCTTGATCAACAGTAGTGTCCTGTACTCCATCACTTTGCAGGCACTTCCAGCTAACTATCCTTCATAAGGGCAGAGGTGGATCTATCTCGGGTTGTGAGCCCTGAGGCTGTCACTTTCACAGACTGATGGGATGTCCACCTGCCCTCTCAGTAATGGAGGTCAGCACCAGTAAACCTCACACACATCTAATTCAATCAATAGTCTACTGTTGCCCAACATATAAGATTGTACAGGAACTAACTGCACAGGGGTTATTTTATACATTCATTTTACTCTGACATATTGGTAGTATTGGGAACGTTACTCATAAATACATATATATTTAAAAGTTATGATTGTTTGACTGTTATACGCAATACATTACACATAAATTACATCTAAAGCCATATCACCATATAAACACAACTTGCAGGTTATTTGTATACTTATAGTTATGTGGGTTAAAGTCAAATTATGTCAAACAGCTCAAAATTACCCAGAGGCACTAACTGTGACATTTACTGAGATGACTCATTTTAATAATATGTACATTATAATATTATAAATAATATACTTTAATTAAACACTTGTTTCTGACAATACATCATAGTATTTAGTTAAGTTTCATTACATTGAATAGAAAAAAATCCCACTTAATTTTGTGTATTTTATTTGTTAATCTCTTATTATTGTTATTTTGTTTACATTGTATGTAAAGCTGCTTTGCAACAATGAAAATTGTGCAAAGCGCTATATAAATAAAACTGGATTGATTTGAAAAAAACAAAACTGGAATTTTACAATTCAGAAACTATACGTCCTGAATAACTGATATTTGTTTACTTGTAATAATAAGCTACAGATTTAAGCTTTCATTTTTGCCATCATGGGATGTAGCCAATATGTGGCACATAAACACAAAGGTATTTCAATATAAAAGCATTTAAACAAATACTTCAATATAAAAAAGACGTACAATGCTAAGGAATGGGTTAAAAGAATCAACTGCATGTGCAACACAATCTGACATAAAAACTAACAATGTACAATGTGTCATGTGGCTTGTTACTGTAAAGGCTATTATGCTTTGAAAACTGAGCTACCTCAACTACAGTACATGTTTTTACATTACTCCCCCATCACTGTTGTGCCCTGGCACCTAAGGTTTATATTTCTGTCAGAGCCACAGGCTGTTATTTGAGAAAACTGAAGTGGGTAGACTTTGTAAAAGCATTGAATTTCCTTCCAATATCAATTTTCAATGCATGTTATAACTTCTGCAGCCAAACTGAAGCTGGAAAGCATTACTCATACATTTGATGAGACTTCCTCTCAGAACCTTCAGAATGGAGAAGCGTGGTGAAGGGTTTGTGAAATGGAAACGGTGGTTTGCAGTTCTGGTGGATTCTGTGTCGTGTACGAGAAAGTTCAGGAACGATGGCACAGCATGACATAAAAATAAAGCACTCGCGAGTTCAAGTCCAAACCCTGACAGCGAACAACTCACCAACTTCAAACTTCAATCGCTGTGGGCTGATAACTCGACATGCAGCCAAATGAAAGTCTAGCATTCACAGAAAGCTTTCATACAGCTACTTCTTCCCTTTCCCCTCATTGACATTTTTGTGGGGTTATGTGTGAGTGAAGGGTTTTTGGACAAATGTCAATTAGCTCCTGAATTCCTGAGGATAAAAAGTGAAGGAAAATCGTGGGAGAGACAGGAAACGTGTGACTGAAATGTCAAACAGACGGGCATGGATGTGTGTGCATGAGTTGAAGCCCAGGACAGATTAAAAACTGGTACTAAGTACAATCCCAAAAGAGTGGAGCTCATTTTTTAACCCATTCAAAGAGTTATTTAATAACATTTTAATAAAATGTAATAATATGAAAATATGAATAATATTTAGAATGATTTCATCCTTCTATTCTCTAAAATGTATTACAAGAAAACGAACCAAATAAACCAATAAAGAAATGAATAAAGAATATTTATTAATGAACGAAAATCTTAATGAGGAAAATATCTACACATCACTCTTAAAAATGATGAAAAAAAACGTAAATGTATGCTGTTTGGATCTAATCCACGTCTTTCCATTTTCCCTCCTCTCCATCACTCACAAACACATATAACACTTCCCTTCGAACAGCATAACACCACTGCGGTGAAATTAATCTTCAGTAGTGTGGGGAGAGCGGGCAGCTATGCCTTTCCTCCATCTGTTCTCAGACACGCTCCAAAGACAACACACACTCACACACACAATGAGCCTGAGAAATGGGTGTAAACTACTGATTTTCCATGAAGAGCTCAATAATTTTAACAGACAACTACTGTGATGGACAGACATGGATTTACAAATCCTAATGAGGAGTCGTACTTGTTAAATGACAAGATCACAAGCTCGTCTGTGATCTTCGCAGGAGATGGTTTTGCACAAATCTGTGCTAGAACGGCACAAAGCTTAGATCATCACTATGGGGTGCTGGTGTGTTGTTGTGAAGGGGAATTGGTTTACTGGCACATCAGTCACATGTCGGTGAATTGATCGTATCAACAAGATTTTGTTGCTCTGAGCAACATATAATCCTGCAATTCCTTTAAAGGAGCAAAGTGGAGATTTTAGCGGCATCTAGTGGTGAGGTCGCGAATAACAACCCCTCCCCTTCGAACCGCTATGGTGGCTCTCACAGGACAAAGATGTTGTCGAGTCTTTGCTTCGTTGCCAAAACGGGATAACGTATTTCCGAAATGCGCCCTGTAGAGCAGTTTGTCCGTTTAGGGCTACTCTAGAAACAACATGTCGACTATACACCTCTCAAGACATAGTAATGTATATTATATTATATTGCATTTCTGTCAGTAGATCCTCCTAAATATTGCACACAGCAACTTTAAACAATAAAAAGGGAATTTTATAGGAATTTGTCAGATTCAAACTGTAAATGTAATACTGTAAATGTCTGCGACAATGTATACGAAACTTCCTGCTATACTTGTATTTCTCTGAGCGTTTTCTTGTGTCAGGGTTGTCATGGTTCAATAAAGATTGTCTGGACATGGCTCCCTTGACTCTATTTGCATTTAGAGTGCAGAATTTCTGCAGTGTGTCGTAGAGCTTTTAAGACAGGTGGGAGCGTGGGCTCGGGGACATGGGGTTAACCCAATCGCACAGACATTAATGAGTGCCAGAAAGCCTGTAGAGGGCGGTCAGCTGCGATATTAAGCAAGGCCAGTTATTTCTACAATGCGGAGGGCCGAGCGAGCTACCCCACAGTAGAGAGACACAGGAGAATGTTGAACGAGAATCTCAAGTCTCTCTCAGGAGAGCTGAGAAACTGTCAGAGACACGGCAGGAGAGATAGAGGTGCTGATTGGGATCACAGCCGATCATGGAAGCCGTGCCGCCCGGCAGCCATGTTTGAAAAATCACAATTAAATAGCATAGTTCCAATAACTGATTAAACCTGATACTGACTGTCCCATAACTTTGGTTTGCTAAGCTTCAATTGCGCAAAAATCTCCTTTTTTGAAGCCGTTTCAGCTACTGCGCAGGCCAACAGGCTGGCAAGCGCCTCAACAGTGCCCCGCCCCAGAGAATCATCAGTCTTTATTGATTGATGATTGGATCTTTTTACTGGAAGGCGGGACTTTCTTCGCTGAAGTGGCCATTTTCAGATTTTAACTGAAGATACATGAATTTTAAAAAAAGAAAATGACCCACATGGATAAGCTATTTACTATAAACACTGCAATATTTCATCACAAGTTTAAGTAAAGCTGCATTAAGGCCTAGATTAAAATTTAGGTAATCTTCCAATTGAATCTGTCAAATAACCTAAACTGAGAACATGTTTTACCCTATGGATTGGAAAGCACCGCTCTCAAAATGGGATATCTAACTAGTCTAGACAAGCCCAAGGGAATGTGACACCAAAGGCTGGAATCCTTCTCATATCTTAATTCCACCTACTGACAGTGACTGACAGTATACAATGTTTTAACAAGCTTAGCCAAAATCGTATTTACTTCCATAAATTATAATCGTCTTAATGTCACAAAAAATGCCTCCATCTAGTTCAGTAACTGCAGATCATTCTTTTTAATCATTCTTTTAGAAATGGTAGACAGCTCATGGTCTGTATGTACCAACTACATAACCAGCACAGTGGATGTAGATCAAAACAATACGTAATGTACACATCTGCAAACAAAATGAATGAGTTGTAACAGACTGACATTTCTCTGGTGTTATTTGTTTCAGAAATAACACGAAATTGTGTAAAAGATAACTAAGGCAAAAAGGGGGAAAGTCCATATGAATGAGAAAAGATATGATGTAAGATGTTTCAATGAAACTGAAAAGATTCAAACAGAGAAACCGACCTTCTTGAAGAGGCGTCCAGAGTCCTCGCTGATCTGGGCGAAGCGGGGTATGATGTTATTGAGGTAGAGATCGCTCAGAGTGGCGTGGTCTCGACTCTCTCTCTTCACCTGAGCTAACAGAAGGTTCCAGCAGTTGACCGGAGACAAGATATTCTGCTCTTTCCTGTAGAGAACAGAGAAGAGCAAGCACATGTGTTATTAAAGAGAACAGCAGGATCGGATGAAACTGAGTGTCTACACACACAACAAATCCTGAATGCACAGCTGGCCATCGTGCAAAAGTGTAGAATGTGAAATATTATATAATGCAATAGAGTGAGTATATTTCCTCTGATACTGAATGATGCGATGGATAATAAAATGTAATGTGTGGTCATGATTTTATGTGATTGAATTATGCTACAATTGAATAACATTATATGAAACATTTTTACAAATACATGCTCATCGCCCTCCAACAGACTCTTTTTACTTTTTGCCATTGCAAAATAAATTATTTTTTAAGTCTCAAAATAACGGATGCACGATCAATTATCGGCAATATCGGTATTGGCCGCTAAATGGTCATCTTTAATATTTTCGGTTTCAGCCTATAATACAATTTAGGCCAATATATTATAGCCGAATCTTTGCTCTGGTTCGACCACTTCAGCTGCACGCTGCTCACAGCTAAAATACAGTACAGTACTGTTTTTCTGTCATGATCTTTCACTTACTGCTATTAGCAAAACATTGTTGATGTAGTATGTAGACATTTATGAATCAGTAAATTATAGGAACAAAAGCATATTGTTTGAAGCCGACTGCTGTCTGAATGTTTTCTGTCTTGAGATCCGTTAGACTTGTGGCTATTGAGGACACCTTTCTGGGTTGCTCTGGAAGAACATCTTTAATTTGTTTATTAAACAAACATTAAACCAGAAAAGTAAAAAAATCTTTAATTAGTGTAAAGTAGGCTTGGTACATGATTTTCAGTATTCAGTGTTTCAGTACAAAATAATTTTCAGGTTATGAAATGTTTAATAATTATATACAATATTAATGCTTAGATAATGTATAACGACCAACATAAGAATTATCGGTTATCGGCCAAAATTTGAATATCGGTGCATCCCTACTAAAAATATACACATGGTTAAGAAGCAACATATAGTTTATTGTAATGTGACGAGTACATTGTGTTAGCACAAAAATAGATTTTAAAGGTTAAGAACATACTTAAAACCAAAAAAGATTGTCCTTTGTTTTGCAGTCATGCTGGATGCATCTTAGATAATTGACTCTCTCTGCACTTCTATCACTGCCAAAACCATTTAAACAGATAAACAGATGCAGACACAGAAGAAAATGAGGCGTGACACGCACATTATCAGCACACAGACATATCACCCCTCCTGACTGCTGCTCCGATCAGACATTTGCCCTTGATGATGTTAAAGACCGTATTATAGTCCAGGTTTGGTTAAGGGTATACATGTGTATAAATCTGCCCTGATAAACCCTTTGCCCTCTTTGTGGAGGTACACACCAACCCATGACATACTAAAGAGGAATGCTGCTAAGCCCTGAGTTACACAAGGCATATGCTGGAGGGATGGACGGAGCGGTTTGTGCATGCCAGAGAAGACAGCTGATGCTGAGAGTCCCGTATAGAAGTCGCGGTGGTGGGGCTCATGCCCTCCTGTCAAAATGCTTTCGAATGGGTGGGGCACAACCTGATGTTTCTTCAGACCAGACAGTCTGTACGTAATGTCTGTAGAGATTCTCTTTATCCTCAAGGCAGACATCATTTGCATTCCGTTTGTATTATAATAAACTTTTAATTTAACAGTGTGCCCAAATATTTCTCACTGTCGTACACTGTACTTTTCAGGCTCAACGGTGGAGCTCCCGGATCCCAGCTGAGCATCTGTGAGAACCACTATTTATCATGCCCACCCAAACAACCATTATCCATCAACATTATGCAAACATGTAGATTTGTGCTAAACAGTGCTAAACAACTCATGACCTACAGGGGCTAATGTCACAGTAAAATCCATTTCCTTTTTCACTTTACAAACACTGTCATTTATCAAAACACTTGCACAGATAGGACTTAACACATACACAGTGAATTTCCTCAGTTGAAATAGTGCTGCCCATCTTCAATCTAAACAGCAACCGCTTGACTTGACCAATGGTGAAACAACAATTTATTTTAATATTGTTATTGGTGAAGCAAGATTAACAAATATGCTTAAAATAAATGCAAACCAATTTGGATGTGTAAATTTACACAAAGAATAAGTAAATCCTACTAGTTTTTCTTGCAGTGTAGATAAATAAGTATTTCATATAATTATGCATTTCATAAAAATGATTAATTTTGATCACTGTATCATAAATACTGTATCAGTTAATTATTTGGGCATTATGTCATCCATGTAATCTAAAACAAGTACTGTACAAACTGGGCTTGGACAATGGCACACGCGGGATTCACATGTACAGATGTAACACTTGTATGACATTGTCTTCTGTATTGAAGAGCGCACTGGATTAATCATATCGCTCTGCGGGGTCTCTCTGCTGCTCTGTACAAGACATTCTTCTAGATCTGCTGGCCCACAAAACTTCCAGACAGACGCCCCTCCCTACAAGTTCAAAGCGAGAGAAAATCAGCCAGCGTTCAGAGCTCAGCGGGAGGTACATCACGACCTGTTCCCCTTCTCAACATCTGTCAGAACGATGAAAAGGACACGACACATCTCACTTCCTTTTTGCCCATGCAAATCTTTTGATGGTGGGATTGAAATAAACACACAGCCCAATCAAGTCTTCTATCCCATTGAATTGCATTGCGATGAACAGTGATTTGCTTTATTCAAGATGGCCGACAGAGTTCTACCACATGAAAAGCATTTCAGATCAGTCGTGTATGAGGTCTTGAAGGGATAGTTGACCCAAAAATTCTTTCATCATTTACTCAGCCTCTTGTCATGTCAAACCTGTGACTTTCTTTCTTCCGCAGAACAAGAAGATATTTTAAAGAATGTTGGTAACCAAACAACGGTGGTACCCATTGGCTTGCATAGGTTTTGTGGGACGACCGTTGTTTGAATAGCAACTTTCTTCAAAATGTTTCATTTTGTGTTCTGCCGAAGAAAGAAAGTCATACAGGTTTGACATGACAAGAGGGTAATGATAAAGTAAATGATGACAGAATTTTCATTTTTTGGTGAACTAAATGTACAGCCCCAGACACAAATGATATTGGATGAATTTTGTAGCAATGAGCGAAAACAAGGTTACACTAGCAAATCAAGAACTAGATGGCATAATAAATCCTGAATAGTATGAGTAGTGTTGAATTATAAATGAATAATAAAGTGAAAAACTCCCATGAGACAGATAACCTGATGGCCACCGTCCAACCAAACTATTTCAGCATAGTTAAAACATGTTTGGGAGTTCAGGAGCATCTCCTCCCACCAACTTCCCTTCGAAAACCCCCTCAGTAACACATTTCCCCTATTTAAACAAGGGCAGGAAAGACATGTAGCATAAATAATTGCATTTGGACGATACAGCTGAAGTAAAATTAGGAATGAGAACCTTGGCAAGAAAAGCACACAACATGTTGGTATAAAGAAACAACAAGGCGGTATGAAACTGGTCTGAGCATGTAGCAAAAACGTGAAGTAAAATGAAGGTATTGCACAACAAGGGTTCATGAAAGGTGAGTCGCTAATGGTTAGCAACAACATTCTGTGAGATTTAAGGGCTTGGAAGTCGGTTCAGTCATGAGAACTTTTAGCACATTTCTTGGCTCACAAAAATGACTGATACACACACATTTTAGGATAAATAATGACAGTAAGAGATTAAGAACAAACAAGGTGTCCATTCTGTATTCGCAACACGAGCCGAACTATCAATCGCATGAACGTAAACAACCCTGAGAAACATCCTTAAACATCTCCCAAACATACTAATTTACTTTTTTATATGCAAAGAAGCACAACACATGCTTAAACACATAAGACAGAGTCCTTGGAGAGACACATATCCTCTTGAGAAGGCAAAAAAAGAGACAAAGAGATGTTGATGAGATTAGCATGGCCCCTTGGCTGATGGAAAGGCTTTCCAAACGGCATTCAAACCGGGGAGCTCCGGGTCATTTGTAGAAGGCCGTGAAAAAGTTGAGATCACATGAGCTGAGGAATTGACCAATTAACAGCAAGGTCATTGCAAACAGAGCTGTTCTTTCACTGAAGGAACGCTCCGGAGAGCCAAAAAGGGCCGGATTCCTTGGTGAAACCATCAGAGATGTGACATGATGGCATGCGAAAAATTGTGAGAGGTGAAGAAAACAAAGGAATTCTTGATATTTGGTGTGAACAAAAATGAACGTATGACACAAATACACAACGCAAAGTGTGAGGTTTTGAAAAAAAGAAAAACCACCAAAGTGTAATAAATGGCAGCGAATGTCGGATTCATTCTCTCTCTTGTATTTTTAAAGTATATGAGAAGAGGTGTTGAGGGGGATTTTTCACTCTGAAAGAAGTGTTTTAAAAGGCCCTGGTTTCTGTCCAGACACGACTTTGGAAAAACATCATTCAATCACGTCAAAATGGAGAGGAAATGAAACTTGTCCTGCTTGCTTTTTCTCTTGCCATCACACACACAAGTACAGACGTACAAACCGGATCAGACAGACACACTTCCTCTAGACAAACTCATCAAAAAGGGAAAGGCTGTTTTTGTGATACTGGATATAACACAATAGGCAAACGTAACACACACAGACTGTAAATAAAGTTCATTGGAAAAGGATTGAAAGTGGATTTAAGAAAACAATGTGAAAAGACATCAAATGACAGCACTCTGGAATGACAAAGACCTTTGTTGTCTGTAACCCCTTCCGTTCCTACACAAAGGGGAAGAAAAACGTTGTGAACTTGAAGTCTAATCTTGGATCATCAAAAGATAGCAGTAAGCATGTGACACACCATTGCTCTTCCGTGAAACTAGTGTTACCATTGTTATTTATATCTGTCATGAGTGCAGACCTTGCAGTCGCTTCTGTTTATAATCTATTTGTGGGAAATCAGGCACGCTAGAAATAATGTCAGCACCATGCTGCGTTATCGTTCCAAGCCACGTGTCCTGAAGCATAGCAGGGACGCTTGTCATCGGGTGTCCGGCTGGCTTGCTGAGCAAATGAAGCAGTGTCATACCACACATTTATGAATTAAACTCTTTTGACCCTTGACTGGTAGATCATAAGGCTGCTGAGTGATTCCTGAAAGAATATAATCAGTATGTGGTGGTCCCCAAAGGATCATTCCTCAGATGCCCCTCAACCGTAGAGGACTGTGGAACACACGGCGTACCCGACAGCCACGTTTCGCTGGAGGAGCCGGGCCGGAAAATACCTCACATACCAACACGGCATTATCATTCCAGATGCTGCTTTCGCCTGTTAAACGTGCAGATGTTGAAAAGGGATTCATGGGGCTTATGAAGATTCGAATATGGAAGAGTACATACAAAACGTGAAGATGAGCAAAGCAATACATAGTGAAGTTTAGGGCTGTCAAACGATTAATCACGATTAATTGAATCCAGAATAAAAGTTTGTGTTTACATAATATATGTCTGTGTACTGTGCATTTTAATTTTGTATTTATAAATGCATACTCATACATGTATACATATTTACATATATTTATTTATCTTTACCAATTATTGAAATTATATATACATTTTTATATTTTCTTATATGCATATATGCATGTACAAATGGTCAAAAGAGTAATTAAAGAAAAACTTATTTAGATATTGCATGTTTCTCTGTAAAAAAATTTTTTTAGTAATATTTTATAACTCATTACTGTTGGTCACCCTCCGTGTTTGACTGTGGGTTTTGCAAATGTTTGACCAATAAAAAGTATTAAAAAGTGTTTAATGATTTAAAAAAGACCATTTTCTGAAAAGAAGCAGTCTTGGTATCCACCCGACAACAATATACAGATAAAATTGTAAAAAAATTGCGCAAAGAAACAAGCGCAAGATCAAATCTGAGAAAGAAAAAAGGGCAAACAGTTTGTTACGTGTGACCCTTACCAAGCATTGTAATCGGACTCTGAAAACTGAATTTTTTGCTGAATTTTTCTTCAGTTTTTCTTCAGAAAAGTATGAGATTTTATTGAAAGATTCTTGTTGGATTTATATTATGTTTGTATTGTTATATCGCCCAGGGCTCTGCTATATCATACAGAGCTCAGGGAAACACGGCTCCTCTCTCAGGCTGTGAGGAGCACCGGAGACTCATCTGCACTGTGGTCTCAGAGAGCACAGAGCTGTCACACCAACCTCATGCCCCTTTCAAACATTTGGTCTGTTAATTATTGATCACGTCTGCCAGCTGATGTTGCGTACAGTATGTTGACTTTCCCAGACATGAAGCAGACCTTCAGACCATGTCAATGAGAGCAGTGGAGCCAAGTGAATTTACCAAAACAAGTCAAAACGGTTTAAAAAGTGAGAGCAACACCTGAAGGGAGATGGTATGAAGGTGACAAATGAAAGCAGCATGAAATAATGAAAGGAAAAGCTCAAGCTCTGGATACTCCCGCTGTCAAAACAATGCCTGGGGCAAAACTGTCAGAAAGAAACTTGTGCCAACTGACAAAATACACAGGAAAACAAGCCTACAGTTCAAATCCTGTCTGACATATTTACATAGCGACACAGAAGGGTCAACAATGTATTATAACATAACGGTTCGTTCGGAGTTAAGGTGGAACTGTAATAAATGTTATTGTAGTTTTTGAAAAACTGTTTGCAGTAAACACACAAAGTAAAAGATGCTCCTGTTAGACATCATCCTGAAGTCCTGAATTCTTAAACCGTTTCTTATTTATGGCTGCATTTATTGTCAGGATTTCAGCATACATGTGCTATTCCAGGCGATCCTGAAATTAAATCCTGAGAAAACTCTTCAAAATTAAGCCCGCATATAAAAACAATACACTGGAAAGGGGGTTTGACACAACTCAAAGAAAGGTCTTGTTTGAACCGAACATCTAAAATGATTACAAGCTAATCATTTTAATTAAATATAAACAGCCAGCTAGGACTTTAAACAATACAAAACTGCATTGTAGCCCATAATGGAAGCCATTTAAGCAATTTCTCTTGTCTTTTAAAGAAACACCGGCTGTTTCACCATAATACAAGATAATAACTCTTAACTGCTACAATATCAGGATCAAATGTGGGTCACTAGAGCAGAACCAAGACTTCGAAGAAAATACTTGACATTATTCCATGATCAGAATCCCCACTGCTATCTCATCAAAGTTATGAGACAAAGCCGCTTGTATAACAGCGGGGTCTTCTGAAAAGACTCACTGTATTCTCATGAGCTGAGAACTGGCTCCTCGCAAACAAAGAGAAACAAGGAGACCTTGTTTACACCTGCATGCTAAACTGTATATACATTTTACAAAAAGCTATGATATTTTAACACATGTATATGGTAGTATACAATTTGTCAATGTTTTTTAATCACTAAGGGTGTCCTGTTTCCAGCAATCTGTTCTTGTTTTTTTAATGGAAGAACAGGTCTATTCTGTAAAAAAATAGTTAATTTTGAAAACTTTCAAAATTCCCAAAGGGAGATATCACATTGGATATCTCATGACCTTGGTGAGTTTAACTCAGCGTTCTTAATCTCCACTGAAAAACAGCTTGTGTAATCGTGCCTGAGAGGAAAAAAGCCTGGATAAACATATTGATCTGAAACTGTGCGCAGTTAAGAGCACATATTACTAAATTGCACTCCTCCATTTCATTTCATTTCATTTCTAAATATAAGTGTAGTTTAATATATTATTATTTTACATTTTAATTATGTATATTATTTAACCATTTAATGAAGAGTTTATTAGCAAAAACAGATAGTTTTTTTACTGTTTTTTTTGTGTTAGTCTGCTGTCTTTTTTGAGTTGATATAACTTAATCAAAACAAACCAAGTGTAGTTTGATATTAATTGGAGTCCATAATAAAAACATGATTTATCTTGAAGTATAGAATTTTGTTCACAAAATACTTTACGGCATCAGCAAAAAACAGCCGTTTATAAATCTTCTCTTACTTGTATTGAGGGTCTTTTGTGTAGCGTGTCTTGGCCAGGAACCTCTCAGCCAACTTCTCGAGGTTGCGCGAGTAGTCCATCTCGATTTCGGCCTTCTTGCGGAAGAAGTCCTGCAGGTCCTGCAAGAGCTGCACCCGGAGCTCACATTGCTGGTCCAAACACTTGAGCTGCTCCACCAGCTGAGCTCGAATCTCTGCCAAACAGAGCACAAGAAAAGAAAGCGGGTTATTATAGTACTTCACAATGCAGTATGCATAAATGTGTTTTAAATCAACTTTTCATGTTGTAAATGTGATCAAAACCGGCCACTTCTATCATACAAGTTCAAACATTTGCATGATTTATTTATTGCGATGTCACACTACAGCACTTTACAGGATTTTGATCCAGGCAGAAAACCTATGAAATAAGAATTTCATTGTACTAAAGCAGAGATGACAATAATATTCTTTGGTTGAAAGAGAGACTCCAGACATAAAGTAGCTCAGCTGATCATGTGTTACTGAGTGGAGATCAGGTCCATCAATCACACACATGTTCAGAGACAGTTTATCCAAGCCTATCACTTTTCATTTCTGTTTTCTACAGCATCTCTTCCTCTTTCTCCCTGTCCAGCATCCAGCGAGCACTCACGGCATGGCTCCAAATTAATTTACTCCTTTCAATACAACCCGCCTAGTGAAATATTGAATTATGATGTTCACTTGAGCTCTCTGCTTCTACTGATACATTGATTTGTTGTGCATACAAAGTCTTTGAATAATAAACCATGATATGAAACAACACATTTGTTCTCATTTGTCAGGGCTCTGGACTTTGCGACTATTTTAACTGCCATCTATCAGTGCCCCCGCCCCCATTGGCGTAATGCGTGGGTGTAAATCCGTGGTCACACTTGAATTTACCCTCCATTGACTTCCATTCATAAGCATGCGAATGCGACAGACCGGAAACGCAAGCCTATGCGTAAATATTTTGCATTTCGCTGCGTAGTAAAGTTCAAGTTTGGTGAACTCTGACCTGCGAATTCGCGTCACGTGAGCGCGTGAGACCAAAAGAAGATCAAAACGTCATAGCGTGACCTCTTACAACACAAATATAAAGAACAACAAAAAACAAATAAAAAGAGAAGCGGCTTGGTTTGCGCTGGCAATAGAAACAGGAGCGGATGGTAAAGTTTAAACAGTGAAACGTGTAATTTTGACACAGTACAAACACGTAGCAATCCATGTTGAGAAAACCTTGGCGCGTGATGTCATATCCTGTTCCCGCCCATTACCGCAGCACCGTCCGAACAAATTTTGCATGCGCAAATTCAAACGTGACCGCCGCTAAAGAAGCGCATTTAATGCTATGATGAAGCGGAAGGACCCAGAGTGAAGCGACTCAAATATACAACTCAAAATATTTTTTGCAAACTGCCGAATACAACAATTTCCCCGGCTAAGGTACAAAACAACAAATATAACGAAATGTGTTGCGTGTATTTATATGCATGTGAAATGCGGGAAACATGTGTTTAAACTTTAAGCACTATACTATTGTATAAAGCTCTCTAACAATACTGCAAAGCATACAAAATGTTAACGTTCTACATCACGTTAAATCCTTTATTTGTGAGCATATTGACAAAAGCCAAACGTGCATCAATGCAGCTTTCATGAAGAATAATCACTAAAAGTCTTTAGGTCTCGCAGGTTGTTTGATATATGCGCGCCCAGGGAGTCAGAGCACAAAATAGTAAACTAAGTTCCCTTTCATGCCATTTTACTCTGAAATGGACATATAAACACAAAATTATGTAAAAATTGCCATATTAACAAGAATCATTGTCAAGGTAGTCCGTTCCATGAACAAACTGTTTACAAACAAAACGCATGTGTGTTACTACAGTAAAGTACGCAAGCTCTTAAAGGGGCAGCAGCATAATAAAGATCTCTTAATAAGATCTAGAATAAGAATAAAATAAGAATAAGATTCTAGAATAAAGATCTCATAAAACCACAAAGTACGGGCCAAAAGCACACTGATATTAAAGAAATTGTGTTCTCTTATGAGTTGTTCACAACAAATTAAGGAAGAAAGTAGCTTTAAGAAAGACATGCTTTAAATATGGTACAGTGATGAGAGAGCGTTTACATATACAATAAAAATAATTAAATCATAAACAAAATGTATTTATTAATGTAATAAACACATTTGAATTAAGTTTTAGTGATTGTTTTTTCTCAACTCACCCCATGACTGAATTAAGGGCTGGTGCCACCTACTGAATAACTTTGTAGCACCAGTGCCACCTCTCTCAAATGTTTGTCTAGAGCCCTGTTTGTTAGCATGATTTAACATAATCGCTCAACTTTTCAAAGAAATTCAGATTTCTTGCACAGTTTCCACCTGCAGGATCACATTTCAATTGACGTCAACTCTAAAATTCACTGTCAAACCACAAACTTAAAAGAAAAAGAAAACCACTAAACCACCCGAGCCACATATAAAATCCACAATACCTTTGCATTTTCTGCTGTATAGAAACCTGATGACTTTTGCTTCCATGTGCTCTAACCGTCCCAGCCAGCAGTAGAGAAGAGAGGTTCAGGATCTGACAGTCTCGGGCTATGATACCCAACTGCCCTGGCTGTATTGTGCTTTTACGCTGAGAGCACACTTTCAGTCTGACATCATAGAGAAGTGGGATTTCCATGGCCTCAGTGTCTCTACAAGCTCCTATCACAACAAACTCACAAACTTCCCTCCAGACTGCTGGTGTGCATGTGAAACCCGGTCCATCGCCAGGCACATGACACTGGGCTTTTTTCATATGACATCATCACAATTATACTTTTACAGTTGAGCTGTATTCCAAGTCGATAAAAATATCCAGTCGGCCACTCATTCAGGTATGCTTTGTCAAACATGTGTCAATACCACTGACACTGTAATTTTCTTCTCTCTGTATAATTTATGATGATAGGAAATGAGTCAGTGGTGCATTGTAATGCCTCAAATCACAAAGGGAAGCCTGTCATTTTAGCAAAAGGCAAAGTGCATCAAAACACGCAAACACAGTATGAGGCAGCATGGTCGTCAACCCGCTGGGGTTTCATAATGCCATTATGACCTTATATTGAGATAAACGTAGAGACTAAAACTGCTTGGGAGGGTTGTGCAGCTGGTCATCGTTGAAGAAACAGGAACTGAGAATGTCTTTAAAAACTTCCAAATGCAGAAAAAAGACGATGAATTCAAGTTGAAAAGAATTAAATTGAAAGCAACTGCAACTCAACATCATGTGAGGGATGAATAAATCAATACAAATCAACACAAACTTTGTAAAATATAAGGGATTCATCTCTAAATTTTGCCGAATTTTAAATCGCGGTACCCCAGTGTGGTCAGGCCCACTCTTTTATGTGGATATCTCAAAGTGAAACTTAAGTCAGATGTTCTGCATTTGTCAGGGGCTCATAAAATGCTTCCCAAGTCTGAGAAATACTGTACCAGTTCTGAGCTATTCTGAGTCTACTCACAGAGTGAAATACACAGCTACACGATCATTGAAAGGCTATAAACTCTCTTCAGTTCATTTCCACAGGAGCTCAACTGGGTGTCTGAACCCATTTTGATTCACTCTATGAGTTATAAATTAATAAAGAGCTTAAGAAATACAGCATGTCCTCTGTAACATCTAGGCCGGGTTTGAGTCCAGCCAGGGACGCAAGCAGATTACCCTTCCCCTCTCTCATTCAATTTCCCTGTCCTTCTTGACTGTTCTATAAATAAAGGTTACAAATAAAAAAGTGCCAACCAGATGTGCTTTTCTTACCAAAACCTTTCAAATTTCTATGTTTACATGGACATTATGTTACAGACCCTAATGTCTTACAAATGAACACAAATCTCAACTTTCAAACCTGTAAGATTTTATTTCTCCGCAGAACTCAAAAGAAGATATTTTAAAGAATGCTGATAACCGAACAATGGCAGTACCCATTCACTTTTATTGGTTTTGTGCCCCTACACTGGAATTCAATGGAGTGCAGTGTTGTTTAGCTATCAACTTTCTTTAAAATGTCTTCTTTTTTGTTCTACAGAAGAAACACGTTTGAAATGACGAGAGGGTGAGTAAATGATGACAGAATTTTCATTTTTGGGTAAACTATCCCTATCGAGCTCCTAAATTAAAAATCATAATGAAATACTACATGGTCTTAGGGTTGTGCAAAGAAAATAAAGAAATACACTAGCCACAGTATTCACATAGAACTGGTAAAACATCCACAAAGAAGACTAGATTATAAATACAGGCTTTTGAAGACTAAGAATGACACACAGACCGTTTTGCGTGGTGTAAAGACTAAAGAAGACTGGTCCAGAAGCACTTCCTATTTCAGTTGTTATTCTACACTACACCCAACAGAACATTCACAACTGATAAACGTTTCCACATTTTCAAGACTTAATAGTACATGTTTAAGTAAAAATGCTTGTAAACACAAAATATGCGTAATATGTCATGACATGACATAAGATTTGAGGTACAGAGGCCCAGACATGATGAGACCACAATGAGATCCTGACGAGTTATCAAAAGGAAAAATTCATTATTCATTCTTACCCAAAATCCTCTTACATTAGAAGGTTGACTGTTGCTTGGTGGTACATTACACAAGTGAAAAAAAGTTTCACTTTAGCAGTTCGTAACAACATCCAAAAAAAGCCACTCTTCCTTAGAAGTGATTCGCTAAGAGAACACTTGGTTTTTCCACTGAATTATGAACAAGTATCTTGATCCAAACAGCCTGTGCCTGATTGAGAAGCATTAGTCAGGCATGTCCTAAACATTAAGACGACATTAAAGCTTAACCCATGTCAAAGTATCAGACTGCAGTCTCATTTGCTGAACATGCATTATATAACGACATAATTGCATAGATGTGTGGCGCTCTTTCAGACACAGATGTTGACTTTTCATGCTGCCAACGTGCCACAAAGAAGTGACTGGGGTTTCATTATAGACCAGAACAAAACACAGCGTTGGGTAATACCTGCTGGTCTATGAACAACAGTCATCACAGCATCCTGCTGAGATTTCAGCTCTGTCTGGGTAATAGACAGGCATGTATTATTGATTCTGGTGCCTCTTAGTTAGAGGTGGAAGGGGGGGTGAGTGTGAAACAGAATGACAGACAAGCTGGCGTAAGACAAAAGAGGAACAAGGAACCAAAGATCATCATATGGAGATGAATGCTGTAGGTTGAATGTTGTACACACACAAAATCGGACATTGTTTAATGACTGACCCCATTTAAATGTAAAGGGATAGTTCACCCAGAAGTGAAAACACTGTCATCATTTACTTACCCTCTTGTCACTTTAAACCTGTATGACTTTCTTACTTCCGCAGAACACAAAAGAAGGTATTTTGAAGAAAGCTGGTAGCCGAACAGCGGCGGCATCCATTCCCTTGTATTGTATGGACACAAAACCAATGCAAGCGAATACCAACATTCTTCAAAATATCTTCTTTTGTGTTCTGAGGAAGAAAGTCATACAGGTTTGAAATGACAAGAGGGTGAGTAAATGATGACACCATTTTCATTTTGGGGTGAACTATCACTTTAAGTGATTAATAGAAATCCCCAAAATGTTGACCAGTATGGTTCGCATGACAACCCAACCCCCCATCGCTTTTATTATAGATTAAAAGTTCGGACACTTCTCAATTGGAGTTCTACACAATAAGAAAGCTATTCGAAGTTGCTTCAACCTGAGGGCGAATAAATAATGTCAACATTATCATTTTTAGGTGAACCATTCTTTTTAAAATGGATGTTTATAAAAACTATGGTTTAAAGTCCATTGACAGTGCATATGAACAGTTCACTGGACTGTAATCTGATGGTACAGTCTCATCCAGGCCAAATCTGCCCTCCTCCCTTTCTTATCCCAGCTGTCACTCTGCTCATTTCCCTGAGAGCGTCTCGGCCGGCTACCCGAAAAACCACACCCCAAATCTGTCATATCTCATTACAAGTCCTGGCCAAGGGCACCAAACTCCAGGCTGGTTGCCAGAGCTTAGAAATCACCGGGAGGTAGACAGCAAGACTGCTGTCCTTAAGAAACGGTCTCCGTGTTCTCAATTCTGTACCACTGGGGTCTGAGGTATTCACTGTGGCAAACACACATACGTATTTAAAGGGATCATATGGTGTGAATGCGTGTTTTTCTGTGTCTTTGGTGTGTTATAAGTTGCCCATGCATGTATTAGAAACGTAAAATTGCAAAAATTTAAGTGTCGGAACAAAAGACGCAATCTATCTAAAAGCGAATGCTCACCCAGACCTGCCTGAAACGCCTCCTGTAACCACACCCCTACAAATCCACGTCAGTGCGTTGTATGATTTGACCGCTCAAATGTATACGCAAGAAAGATGGGCGCACCTGTCAGTACAATTGCTTTGAACCTGATGTTCCAAATATGGTAAGAGGTGTTTTATTTCCGTCACACACTCGCAGTATTCAACCAATCACTACGCACTGGTTAACTGGCCAATCATAGCACTCGTTTCAGAGAGGCGGGGCATGAGGAGATACAAACATGCACGGTATGTAGAAAATACAGCGTTTTCGAACCTTAAATCATGTAAACACATTGCATTACATCTAAAACAACGATAATATTTGTTTTAGCCGTGTCATATTAAAACACCTAAATTGAATATAGTCTATATTTTGGCAGATATCATCCCTGGAGTTCCTATCAAGGAAGTTAATAAGCATCTTACGTTTCCATTCTGTTAGTAAAGTTCTGGCAGTATCGGCCCTGTTTCAGCATAAAAGTGTGTCAGCAATATCAATTGGTTTCGGGGGAAACGCTTATTTTTTCAGAAAAAAATCTTACTAAAAATGCTGATGAAAGATATTTTTACTTAAAGTGATAGTTCACCCAAAAATGTAATGATTTTGTCATCATTTACTCACCCTCTTGTCATTTCAAATTTGTTTAAATATCTTACTTCCGCAAAACACAAAAGAATTAGGCCTATTGCAATTTCATTGAATGTATAAGTCACAGGTGAAGTTCATAACATTCACTACGCATAAAGCTTTACGCTTGGACAAACTTTCTGTAAAGCAAGCCGGGTTGTGTTCATACGCTGTTTGGGGCCATTGTGGACAACTATACTGTATTTTTGTCTCACAGCTGGGTGTGAGAAGACAGCAAGGAAGATTTATACAGATGTGCATTTGATAAAAACCGCATTGTGCAGCCTTGAGTCAGGCTATTGTCTTCTAAACGCTTATGAGATACAATTAAAAAGGTCTCAAAGGGAGCAGTTGTTTCCAGGAGGCTGGATGGATGGCGTATACGGTTTGCGTCACACCAAAGGCAGATTGAAGGAAAATCCTTCATACAGCAGAGCAAACAGGAAGCAGAAGGGACCCAACAGGAAGTCATGCTGTGCAGCCTGTTATAGAAAGACGGAAGGAGGAGGAGTTAAGGAGCCAGCTTTACAATGCGCAAGAGGATCTGAACTAAAACTCCAGGGAGAATGGGAAGAACAGCTGGCTGGAGTGAGATCTCGCACCTGAGCTGTAGTGTGAGCCCGACTCGGGGCCCAAACTACAGTGAGGATGAAAGAATGTATAGGTTTTTTTTCCAGTCACATGTTCTGGGTCCCCAAATTGGTCTGTCCATCATTTAATAATATATTTCAGCAGAATGGATTATATTAGTTCCAGACATGCCAAACCTAATCCTCAAATGAAAGATGCATTCTTCATCGAGGGAACGGGGAACAGGAAATTTAGGGGGGATACGGTTTCAGGAGAGGTGGAAGGAGAAAAATAAGGAGGACAAAATGGTCTCAGCAACATATTGAATCATACACCAACACACACCCCTAACTGCAGATTTCCACCTTTAAATACATCTATTGAAAATGTTCATGCCTTAAATTAATTCTCATAACGTGGAATCTTCAAACCTAGAAAACATTATTAGATTTCCAGGTTTTCTATGATCATGGGAACCCTGCAGGAACTGGAAAAATCAAGGGAAGGAGGAAAAAGTCTTATAAGCTTGTGATAAATGATACGGTTGGAGCATTATGGCATCATTACACGTCAACTGTCATCAGCCTGATGAGGAAGAGACTCATTTGAGATTATTTGCTCCATGAGAATCATTTTAAGGATGTGTAACCGTCTCTAACGGAAAGCGTGTGTTAAGCTGATGAGGAGAGATGGAGGAAAGACAAAGAGGAAAACCAGGCACATGAATGAAACCACGCTGACATGCCAACATCTACACCAATGAACATCAGAACGAATAGATAAAAAAAAGAGACACACTCCCATTACAGAGCAGCTGTCAGGACAAAATAAACATCTCAGAGGAACAAAAGAAGAGGAAGCGTCTGTGTGTGCACGCATGTGTGACCAAAGGCTAAAAAATAAACTCAATCTGACAGAACATTATCATAGCGTTAATTCCCTCAATTTCCATAATCAAACCTGTTACCGTGGAAACCAAAGTCTACGTGAAGACTGAGGGAAGTGTGGCTGAACATCAGAATCACTCGGAGAATTCCCTTGATTAATCATTGAAACATTTACAGGAGATAATTGCCCAATGATGGTGACCCATATTTCCTGTTCCACGGATATCCCGCTTCAATGTGAATGAATGAGCAAACACAGCATTGAATTTTTTTCAGGAGAGAGAGTCTATCGGGAAAATGGAAAAACAATTGTCACCTATGCATACAATGTAAAATGTAAAGATCGCACACACATACATGTGACAGGATTGTGTCACTTGAAAAACGTCTTTAGGTCAGAGACGTGGCTTTGTGGACAACGCTCCAGACATGTTGCGTAACAGTGCCTCACGAGCCCAAGATCGAGTCCGGATCCTGTTGTCCTCTCTCTTCCCCTATTGCTGCCTGTGTCTCTCTGCTATGCTCTCAAAATAAGGGGCAAAAATGTAAATTAAGATGTTCCAAAAATGAAAATCTTTCATCATTTACTCACCCTCATATCATTCAAAACCTGTATGACTTTCTTTGTTCTGCAGAACACAAAAGATATTTTGAAGAATGTTGGCAACCAAACATTAATGGACCTCATTGACTTCCATTGTTTGAACACAAAACCACCGAGACGTCTGAAAATATATTTTTTTGTATTCTACAGAAAAAAGTACAGTTTTGGAATGACAAGAGGATGAGTAACGAAAAAATGCAAGAATGTCCATGTTTGGGTGAATTATCCCTTTAAAAAAGAAAAACACTTCAGAACAGACATAATGAATGAAGGATCCAACAAAATGGCGGAAACCAATAATGGTATACGTATGCACTAATAATAATGTTGGTAATCAGAGTGTCTTGATTCAGACGAAGTAAACTGATACTGATCTAAATCTGTAAACGATAAAAGAATGTCGCTTATACAGACAAATGTCTATTGATCTGCCTGCTATATTGAATGGTACTATAACTGGTAAAAACAGAAGATATTTAAGTCGGCTAGTTTACACAATAGCTGTGGAGATCAGTTCACAGTTTCATGGCAGACGTTCAGGGCATTCCAACACTGGTCCAATGAAAACATCTGGGGAATGGAGGGCAGCTCTACCTCCCTGGTAAGTTTGTCAAGAATGAGCCAACTGGGAATGTACCCCCTCCGCGGGATGACATTTCTCTCATAAAGACTTGTTCTGTACTGTAGCTGTGCAGCTCAGGGCAGAAAATATTAACCTGTTTCAAGATCATATGACCAGCAGCCTGCCTCAAAAATGCACAGCGGGAGGTCATGCTATGATATTTGAAAACTGCAAGAAGGACTGAATGAAACCGACTTGAAATATATGAGAAACCAAAGAAACTTCCAAAACTAGTGGATTCCATGTCCTAGTCTATTCTTGTTTATTGAGGCATCGGGCCAATACTCTGGGCATGAGTAGAGAGGAAATTCTTTGGCTGTAAGGAAAACAGAAGTCAACCTTTACTCCAGTCTACAAGCCAATGACGATTGCAAACCGCTTCACAGCTTCGCTGTCCTCTGTCGATTGTGCATCATTGATGTTAATGATCGAGCGCCAGGGTCTGCTGCTGGACTTCTTCAATTAGCGATTAGCACATGGTTGGGTTAACACTTTCAACAGTCCATTAACAAACAGCGACTACTGAAGAGGAAATTATGGACAAGTCATTGGGGTCATTTAAAGCTTTATGTGGTCGATTGGCTTTGAAATATCGCTTTTAAAGTTAAGCACAACGTGAGCGAGTTCTCAATAACTTTATGATAAAAAACAAATTGGTAAATCATTAACTGGTGAATCATGCATTATGACCAACAGCCTAAACGATACGACATTTTCTTGTTAAATGTCTTTCTTGTTTAAACATTTTTTTTTATAGGTGAGCTGTGAAGAGCATCAAACACTACCGACAAAGACTTAAAGTCAATTTGGAGTCAAGTTTCTGTTTCTTTGAACATTGCTTGAATTTCTATTGGGACAGCAGCCCAACATTAAAGATCAGTAAAGGCATCTGCTTACACCACATATTCTCAAAAGAGTTCTCAGTAAATTTCTTTTCCGTCTGTGACATTGCCAGAGGAGAAGCAGAGCCTATTAGCAAGCACAGCAAATGATGGGTTGCTTAATACACAGAGAATGAGAAGATGAGATGTGTGTGTATGGGTGTGTGAGTTTCACAATCTGCTGTACTTTTCTCTCCGATTCCTATCTGACAAATAAAACCTTTCATATTTCATCATAATATAGTCATACAAACCGAAAGGAGAAGAACACAGAAATATCTCTCCTTGCCCGAGTTATCCACCACAACATCAGCAATAATAATGAGTGATAACCAACACAAATCACACCCTATTTAACCTCAGCCTGTAAAACACATAGTTTTGGGAACATGAACAATACATTTCATCTCATCTGTTGGCTTTGCGCTGCATTGAATCTTTAATAACGGTGTCTCTTGGCTTCATGTCTTCATGTCGCTTGATGTTTAATGGAATTGTTGGTGCTTGTGGCAGATCTAGTTTTCAGTATGATTTGGTGGCTGGTGTGGGAGGTTGTGTGTTAACCAGCTTCCCTCCATTTTACCTCTAAATTCTACTAATGTGTTTTTCCTCCCATTTAGGCCACTTAGAGGTCACATGTGAGCCCCAGCGGTCTTCAATCAAATCAATTAAAGGAAACCCCTCATGACCCAAAACCCCTCCCCGCCACAAGAATAAACGTGTATGTGCGTGTGTGAGACGGTGTACTGACTCCGCCCCTTGAGTGTGAACTCCCAGAGTCCCAGACAATCAATGAGAAGGCCATTTTTCCTCATATTTTGGGAAATGATCAGAGACATGCTCACATGCTCTCGGAAAGTCAATCATTTCCACTTCGACCCGGAAGTAATGTCTGGATTTAGTAACATTAAAAGTATCTGTTCACATTAAAACATTAATGTTACTAATGATTAAGTAGCATTAAAACCTTACAAGTGTCTGCTAACATTAAAAGAGCACCGTTTCATAATTTATTTCTGGGTTGAAGTGGGAATTTCCAAGAGCACATGATGGCAGCATTAATCCTAGTGTTCTTCTTGATACATACTGAATTAACATCTGATTTACTCATTGACAACATACAGTAAAGTAATGCTTTGCTATAATAAAAGGCCTTATAGTTTTGTTTAGAGTTAAACTCATTGTGATGGAACAGACAACAAATACACTGCACACTTTACACATTTGCATACTATGTTAAGCATGCATACAAATACTGTTGGAAAACAAGACACAGACAGCTATGGCTAATACTTTCCCTACTTCATAGTAGTGTTCAAGTGTCTTACAGTCTAATAATCTTCTACATTTTGCTGTTCTGTTGGAGTCTGTGTTTTAAATATACTGCTTGGACATTAATACACTTGCTTCACATCCAGCCTGTGCATAAAATTACTCTAAAAGGAAAACACCTACAGTAATAATGTTGCCGAGCTGTTTATGCCCATGAGTTGACCTTCTGTCAGACTTCATGCGTTGTGTCACTGGTGCCACTTCTTTAGCTCACCCAGCCCTACCCAGACCCAACGCCACGAGCGGACACGGCCATCTGTGATGCAGTCTGGTCTCCTGCTCCACTCCCCAGTGTGCCATGTACAGCATCACTCCTTCTACACACCGTAAACCACCCAGCCATCTGGCAAGACAGATAATGTGGCCAGGAATTACAGGATCGCGTGCCGCTTCCTCACACTAATATACCGTGACCAGGTTTGTATGGAAAAGATACAAGAACATCCAATAATAAACTAATTATGCACATACGGGATTATTTCAGACCGTTGGCACCAATTTTATCCGAGTCGATTTGGAAAATAAAATCTATTTCTTCTAACCTAGCAACCGCACAGAACACCTTAGCAACCGCATAGCAATGACCTGGTAACCAGCCACAGCATCACAGCATCAAGACAGTGACTTTTGCACAGACAAGCAGCATTGAGAATAGTGCAAATCTAGTTGAAGTTAAAATGTCCTAACTTTGTCATTGGGTGACAAAAACAACCCTGAGCCTGTCTGCAATGACAGCTTTTTGACATAGGGTGCCACTGCTTATCTATGAGAAGTGTGATATTAAGGAACAGACTTCTCTATCAAACCCCTCACTGGTGAAAAACAGCATCTTATCAAGCGGAAAGAGGATCAGACTAACAGTAGCATGAAAGGAGGGAGGAGAGGATTGAAACCAATGATCTGTACAAACAGATGTTAAAGGAAAAACCCAAAGCTTTCGCACAAATCCTTTGGAGCATCGGGCAGCTGCACAATTTTGCCTCCCACATACAGACAACTCCTTACTAACACTTAACACACATATGCAAATGCAGAACTCCACCATAAGGCCCAATGTACTTAAAACACTGTCTCAGTCTGTGTTTACAAATGGACAACGCATAGTAATCAGCTTTTCCGTCCGCCCGGGGATTTGGGGGGGGGGTGTTAATCCAGCAAGATTTGGCAGGAAGTGGTTTAAGAAAAAGCCGTGCGACAAACTCGCAGGCGGGTACAGGAGCAGCACGTATGAGTATGGATGCATAGTTTGGAAAAAGAACGGCCACCCGTCTTCCGTAAGTGACAGACGGGCAGAGGTCAAGCTCAGAATCCACAAATCCACAAAACCTTGATCTCTATCTTCAGACCTCATGAACTGCGTTGTACTTGTACTGTGCAGTGAGTGTCCAAACAATGCTTAATGCTTGACACAGACAAACAGTAGGTGAAACATCTTCAATAAATAAACACATGTTTTACAAGGATATTTTGGCTTGGAACTAAAAGAGCTAACTGGCAAATCTGTTGGCACTACAGATCAAATGTAAGGCGCTTGTCAGCCGATTCACATAAAATATATTGACTTTTCATAATTTCTTTGGCAATACCCATGTAGGCAAACACCTTGTGGCATAAGCTGGAATGCCAACCACAAGCACCCAACATCATGGACCTCATGGATGCTCTTGTGCCCAATGGGAAGCAAATCTCCACAGCCATGTTCCAAAATATGGAGAAAAGCATTCCTAGAGGAATAAAAGCAGTTATAGCAACAGTTCAATAAGCACATATGGGTGTTGACAGAGGTTTGGCTTTGTAATATATATTCACATCACATGCTGCGTTTTTTCGCAGAACTGAATGCACCATGTTTCTTTAATCCTACAGAGGATTCCTGGAAAAGCAGATGCATCTCTGGAATGGCATGATGCTTTTATTGTTCTTCTAAAATCTAAAAAAATCTGAAGAATGAACAAGAAAAAGAGAGCAACTGATTGATATTGACAGGTCCTGTATTTCTCATAAACCTCTCTGCATGTAACAATTTCCTTTACTGGAGGAAACAGAGAATAGACCTTGGATGGTGTATTTTTTTATCCTATTGACATATGTGTTTATATTTGTTTAATTCTGCCTATGCAGTCAGAAAATCGATTAGACTTTTACTAAACCTATAACCAATTAGACTTCACATGTGGCAGTTGGGTTAAACTGAAAATCTGAGAGGTGAAACCACATGCATATGACATTCTGTGATTCCACGGTTGCACGCAGCAGATGTTTATCACATGCAGGCCTATGACTGTGCCTAAAGAAGAGAAGTTGAGTCCAGAGAGGACGGTGTGGTGTAAAAAAAGAAGTAAACGATATTGATCAGAGCGTATGGATGAATAAATGAGTTTGGAGCCAAGCTGAAAAGACGGGGGGTTCTTATCAGAACCTCACATTCCCATGCTGAAGATAACAGTGAAGGCAGTGTGCGGTGGCATACAGATACCATCACCCACCTCCAATCAAGTCTGTATCTACAGACAACAATGTCATCACATGAAAAAGAGCGAGAGAAAGTTGGAAGGTGAGAAAAGAGGTGAGCCTTAAAGGGACAGTGTGCAAAAAAACAGCCTTAAACACAATCACAAATGCATTGATTGTTTCCAAAATAACCTGGTCTCTAATAGCACCTTTCAGCCATTGCTCGAACAAACAGGTTGCTATTATGTTGCTCAAACATAAATACAGATCCAGTGTTCCGTCTAGTGCTCTTTTTACAAAACTTTGTAAGATAGTGACCCTACGACTGGCTTACTTATAGTTGACTTTGCACATTAAAGTATTTTAAAGGGGTCATATGGCGCGAATAAGTGTTTTTCTGTGTCTTTGGTGCGTTATAAGTTGCCCATGTATGTATTAGACATGTAAAATTGCAAAAAATTAAAGTGTCGGAACAGAAGATGCATTCTATCTAAAAGCGAATGCTCACCCAGACCTGCCTGAAACGCCTCCTGTAACCACACCCCCACAAATCTACGTCCGTTCATGGTATGATTTGTAAGAAGTAAGATGGGTGTACCTGTCAGTACAATTGCTTTGGAACTTGATGTTCCAAATATGGTAAGAGGCGTTACATTTCCGTCACACGCTTGCAGTATTCGACCAATCACTACGCACTGGTTAACTGGCCTCGCTTTTCAGGGCGATGAGCTTTGAAAAAATCTGCGCGTTTCAGAGAGGCGGGGCAAAGAGGAGATACAAACATGCACGGTATGGGGAAAATACAGCATTTTTTTACCTTAAATCGTGTATACACATTGCATTACATTACAAATGATAATGTTCGTTTTAGCCGTGTCATTTGACCCCTTTAAAGGTAAAAGTCACAAAAAATGTTTTAAATTGTATCATAATTTATGAACCCTAATGACAATCAAAACCTGTGTGTGACTATTTGTTTGTGGAACCCAAGCGTATTGTCTGCGTAGTACATCCCTTGTGTGTTCAAAGGCAAATTAATCCTGTTTAAATGTTTAAAAAACGTACACTGAAAGGTATTGCTGCCATAAAACCATTTCACATGGACAGACATCTTTTTCATTCCTAACATTCCCCTCATCTCTCTTCTGATGTCTGTATTGATTAAAGATAAGACAGACCAGTTTTTCATAGACAACATGCTCCATTGAAAAACTTTAAAGTCTCCGTCCCTTTAAATGAGTATTCGCTTAATGCTCAAAACTAGTAATACACAGCTTAGTCTGTTTAATCCTTCTACACTGTGAGCCACAAAGGGACAAATATGACCTCATACCTCTCTGCACTACATCTTCAAATAGTACATTATGCTCAGGACAAGGGAACACTTACAGAACATTGTGCAAATTAACAAAATGGCCATTCTGGCTGGTGACCACCTGCAGTTAGATTAAGCCAGTGTCCTCAGAGTGAACTGATGTTCCTTACGGTCTCGGCTCTCGGGTGATGTTTACGGGTTTGTGAGGTAAGCCGATGGGCACATCGCCCCCTCATTTCTCTGGACAGACTATAGCACTGCCTGCTTAGAAAGCAGAAATGAGATTAGCGGGGCACAGGGCGGCCTGGTGCCCATTGTCTGGTTGCATTATCACACCCACTCAGGGTGTTGACGGTTAGCCGTCGTTCTGCTGACGTATGCTGGGCCTTTGTGTGCCGGGTACGAGGCCAGAGATCCAGTGTGTCTCTTTCTTGCTGTCATACTCACAGACAGTGAACAGAGTCAAACTTACACACATTTATAATACACAATTATTTGGATAAATAATGGGTCCTGAACATTTTTTTGAAACGCTGGAAAACTCTAACTTAAATATCTCCCACACTATATCAGGTGTTAAATACAATTTCAAAAAGAGTATCTGTATTTAACAAAGCAATTTAACAGCTATTCCAAGAATCCCTTTTTACATACTATGCAGTTTCAAGCAAGGGCGGCATTGAAAAAGCAATCACGTACTGGTTCTGCATGACAGCTGATAGTAAATCTACCTTTAACCTCACAGGTACTTACACACTTAAAAAGCTACATACCTCAGCTGTATATTAACATCTTAATCTTAGCCACAATTCTGCACGATGGGGACTGGGTCATTTTAAACTTTGTAAGCTTGGAATATTGTTTCTCTAACCTGTAGTGTCACTTGGCACTGCCACGGTCACGGTCCAAAAGTGCATTAGAGTTTCAAAGCACAGCGCTGGCGAGACAGGCGTGATGAAGATTTAGTAGCTGGGCAGAGAAGGCTTTAGAGACAAGCATGGTTTTAATACTACATAAATAAAGAGGTTATTAAATTACTGCGGTCAAAGCGGACACGCCGCACACCCGGCGAAACTGTGCCATATGCTGAATTCCAGCAAGAGTGCGTGTTTGTATGAGGAACAGTGCTGGATTGTGTCGGTGAGCTGATGTGGAGCACTGCGGTTCACCTGAGCTCAACACTTCGTGGTATATATCCTTTGAGAAAAGAGCAAACATTATAGTGTGAGAAAGTGTGTGTGTGTCTACACAAAAACAGCTCAAGTGTACATTAGCAGAGACTTACATCCGAGCAAATATGAGCCTTGTGTCAACACACAAGCAAGAGCTTTTTTCCCAACATAGAGCTTTTATAATGGAAAGTGTGGCTGTGGAATTAATCTGGCGTGTTGAAAAAAAAATCACTATTTCCACACATGTAATGTAAGGCTGGGTAATGTACTGTATGTTACCCATTCAAACAAACAAACCAATAAACAACAATATATCCTTGTGCAACCAATTCGCAAACGGCTAAGAAAGATGTTATCACTTGTTATCATAAATTGCTAAAAAAAGTGTTACAATAATGCTTTAAAGGAAACGTTTAAATTCTGTCATTATTTTCTCACCCTCTTGTCAACGGTGGTACCCATTGACTTGCATTGGTTTTGTGTCCGTCCAATAGAAGTGAATGGGTACCGCCATTGTTCAGTTACCGACATTCTCCAAAATGTCTTCTTTTGTGTTCTGCAGAAGAAAGAAAGTCATACAGGCTTGAAATGACATGAATGAGTGAGTAAATAATGACAGAATTTTCATTTTTGGGTGAACTATCAGCAGGTGAAGCGGTAAAATCCTTTAGTTATGGCAAACCATTGTAGGCATATAAACTGAAAGATAAATTGTCATTGTCAAACTTTTAACATATTCAATGTTGCTCTGCATCCGCAATTAACCTCTTTTATATATTGCTAAATGCTTTATGTTTAATATACATGAGAAGCAGATTTTGGTCCAATCAGTTCAAAATGTGGGCGGAGCTCCCAGCACAATCTAAACACAACTAACAAAGCAGTAAATGACTTGAGACAGCTGGTGTGATGTATCGATTCTGATCCTGTCAAGAATGATTGCAAAGGACAACATCTAAACACGTTTAAAGATCAAACAGAATCCAAAACCATCTCCTAAAGTAATAACCAGAAAAACATCAACGTTAATACCATCGATGCAGAATATAAGATGACCACAGACGTCCAATATACTGTGTTTATTACGCGCAATTCAAACACAAAAAGATTAACCATATCCAATCAATCAAAATTCACTTGAGCTTCTGGTTTGTTTTAAAGTGATTGCCATATACTGTAGCACAGAAACCTGATAGCTACTGGTCAATAAAACTGGCAGCATTTCAAATCATCTTAGGCCTCTCCAAACCAGGTGGTGTTCTAAACGCAATCTGATCCAAGGATGAGCTCTGTGTCTGTGACCCCGCCGGCAACATCTAATATAATAGAAAATGCATTGTGAAAAATGCAATTGATTGTGCTTGAGGTTCTTGCATCAGGAACCAGAACGGTAAACAATTAGGGTTTGATCAAAACCGTCTGTAGGCGGTATTTTTATCTGAGGAACATAGAAGCGCCAGAGGAAATGTTGGTACAGAGAGAATTACTAATGCTTTTAGAATGCTGTATGAAAGAACTTGAATTATAAATGTTTTTATTAGATATGTATTATATGGCAAGCAATATTTTTAATTCTGCATTGTAGGTTACATTTAAATATAACAAAACGTATTACCATGGCATCAGATATTGCAAGTGACTTGTCCAACACTATCTATACTACACATTGTAAAAGAATATGTAATTTTACCACCATTTTTTACTGAGTGATCATGTTTTAAATACCGTAAAAAACGTATAGTGCAAATGTACAGTCTTTTAATTGTAAACATGTAATTTTACGTGAAAAAAATGCCCAAGCCAGGAATTTTCACTCTTTTACTGGATGTTTTTACCCTGAAATATGGTAAAAAACGTCAAATTACAGGAAGACTGCAAATGTACAGTAAAAACATTAAAAAGGTGTAATTTTATGTGGAAAAACTGCGTGTTATGTTACCTTATTTTTCTGGTGTCCCAGCTGCCAGAAAATTTCAGGGGGGGATTTCAGATTGTTTTACAGTGCAGGTGTATATGCTGTGTCATAAAATGTGTCAATGCATCTACTTTCAGAATAAAACTGTATATATCATGAAAATAATGCATTTTGGATAGATATAAATATACCTTCTAATAACATTTTTAGACATCTCAAAAGCATTCTGAGTCACAAATGAAATTTTAAGTAGTTGTGGCAGCAGCTCACAAACCTGACTGGGAAACGATGGAGACATCTGGCCTTCTGTGCCGTAACTCATTCTGAATTTAGCGGCATTTCCTTTGCTTAGACAAGGGCGACATTATAACCGCTGTAAAACTTCAAACCCTTCCTGCCCTCACACACAGACCTGCATTGTGCTCTCGGGCCCAGTCTGAAGTGCCCGAATCGGAGGAACATGTGGAGGTTTTTCAGCGACTGCTGTTCAATTCCCTGACCCAGTGAATATTCTCAGAGTTGCCAAAATTCCTGGCACAACATTTGCTTTTGAATAACCATGAGACATTCCAGAGTCAAGCGCTCTCAGGTACCATAAAGAAATACAACGTTACTCATTCTAACATGGTTTACAGTGGCATTTATTTAGTTGGCAGGTGCTTTTATGCCAAAAAAAGAATGTGGTCACGGTACAAATAAAATATTGATTCTATAGAGGGTAAAATGTATTGCATCATTCGATGACGTAACGTTATATACAGTCTTGTCATTACTCAAGGAGAACGTAAAGGGCACAGAAAACCAGCTGAATCAGAATTAGTTGTTTCAACGACCGCAATCTCTTAATCACCCAGCTGCCTCTGCTCTCCACCGCTCCTCACTCTCGGGTGGTATAACTCATCCCAGCAGCCCGCTGACTGTGAGAGCGATTTAGCCACTCGACTGGGAAACAGCAGCACATCGCTGTAATGACTTGGAGAGCGGCACGTTTTTTAAGGCCGGATGGCGGCTGCGACACTGCGTGAGGGTGAAATACGACAGTCATTTAGGAATGGAGGAAAGCTCACAATCACCAGGGGAGACGGAGCCGCTGGGCCTCGGATGCTGCAGTCGCGATGGGCGTGTACTTTGTTGAAACAAAGAATATGAAAGCATCCTTTAAAAGGCCATTAGGTTTAAACTATCCCTGGCTTGTTGCTAATTTCCAGCTCACGTTAGATGGATTGCTGGTGTCACACAATGCTGCGTTACACAAAGTGATGGATCTATTGCGCTCACTTCATACTGCAGATATCCAAACCCACAGAAAGTAGGCCAGTGTGGACTGGATGAGAGGGGGGGGACTCACAACACCTCAGCAGAAACACACTATGGAATGCTATATAATAGCTCTTCATGACAAAACATATCCTTTGCGAGAAAAATGTCAAGGAAGGGAGAAACTGTTCCACTTTTCCACAAACATTTTTTTAAGCATTCTCAGGGCAGATGTGAGTTGTTTTAAATCTCCAATTATGAAATGTCTTGTATTGACTGAATGATATATTGACTAAGTTTAATTGTTTACTTGTAGTATATTTTAAGTAAATTAATATCGCATACAACATGTTTATATGGTTTCAGGATTTGTCCTTGTATATTTACATTGCCATTATACCTTCTGAAACCCCTCCATATTTCGTGATTTTATCTTTAGTCACCCTTTATGTTTGTCACTGGGTTTTTCAAATATCTAATCAATAAAAAGTGCTGTCAACTTTTACAACACAGTATTTAATCATTTAAAAAGAACAGTGTTTTTACCGAAAAAGGCAAATTTGGACATCCAATGTTTTGGAAGGCCAGTGATGATATAAGCTTTGTATTAGCTATTGGCTGAAATGAACGGTCGGGAACACTGCAAAATTATTTTCAAAAAGTAAAAAAACATTATCAGGTAAAAGTTTCATAGTGCAGTGATCTAAAATAACAATTTTGTAACACAAATATAATAATTATATGATGTATATTAATATTATCATATATATATATATACTGTATGTTCATATATATTGTTCATATATAATTACTTTGCATCCGGTTTAGGAAAGATAAGCACAAAATTAATTTGCAAAGTTGATTTAATGCAGTACATGCAACAATTTTGAGGGCACTCAAAACAATAAAAGCACAAATTGTAAAACTGTACTGTGGAATCATTAAGCAGACTTTTATCTTCACTCTCAAACTCTAGCTGTTTCATTCATTGGTATTTCCTGACACGGACAACAATGCCGCCAATTAAAAACCCTTACATTTTAGACGCATTCTTTCATGTGAATTTGTGTGCAACTCAAACCCCAGCACCAACATCTAAAAACAGATCTCGACCTGTTTTCTAATCGTGCATGAAAGGCATGCTGATTTATGGCTTGCACTGCAAGTTTTGCAATCCAAACGTTAAGATCCAGAGCAAATCCTTTCATCCCCCTCTCTCTTTTCTTGTTTTCTGGGGAACGTCTGGTGCCGTTCTAGTTCCTGCAGCCGCAGGCACAGAAAGCTGCAATGCAGGAGGGGGGCAATCAGGACACATTGTTCTAAATTAAACCGCCTGTTTTTGTTTGCTTAATGAATTGCATGGCACCATAAGGTGACTGCAGGTGCTCTATAATGCCACAGCGTTCACGGAGAGACGCCAGATTTCATGCAGCAACATAAATGCAGACTGCAGAAACTGCGAGGATGTATTTTACACAGAAACAAAAGGGGGCCGTGTGAATAATGCTGTGTAAAGCTCAGAATTTCAGTGCAAGAATCAGGGAGTATGCTGCAGTTCAAGCACATTTAATAGTGTGGAACAGTGGGGTTATATCAGGAGGAAGTTATCTGCCCTATGGGTTTAATCAGGGGTGGGTTGCTATGCGCTACAGAAAACTGAACAGCCATGTGTGTCTGCAGCAGGAGGCAACCAACGGATGATTATTTTTGACATAGCGAGAGAATCATCTGGAAATGAGATGATGAGAACCACAGTGAGGTCTACATCCCAAGACCTTTCCAGTGTTACCAGGTGATATTTGATTTTTAGTATTTTGCAAAACAGCACAAAGATGATCCTCAATGAGACTGAGAAAATAGTAAATCTATTTAGAATGCATAAAAAACAGATCAGACGTTAGAGATGTTTTCACTTCCGGCCATTTGGTGGTGGTGTTGCTGTGTAATCTATGCATAACAACTCGAATAAACAGATTTATAAGCTCTGAACAGCCCCAGACTGCACACATGGTGGCAAAAAGCAATTTGGAGTCGCACAAACCCAGATTAGCGTGCTGTTATTATGATAATTATGCTAATGCTAACGGTTGCAGACGGTTTAGCCGAGCTCCTCCGCGACTGGCTTTCTGAATTTTGCATTGAAGATTCAGAATATGCCTCTATACTACAGTACTGTAACCTTGTCTGGGTGTCAAATCTACAATGAGACCAGAAGGCATTCTCCGAACCCAAGCAGTTATCATTAGCATGTTTTTCTAGACGGTTTAATGTGGTTTAGGAAGATGGGAGTAAATGAAGAGGATTATGGAGGACCCCTAAATTGCAGACTCAGAGGCAGGATATTAGATCAGCAGGAGGGGTCTTGTGAGACCGTCTGAGGTGGACCAGTTGAAGGAATGGAAAAAAGCAAAGCTTGTTTATCTATTACTAATTTAAAGCTGCAATTTGTAACTTTTGGGGTTACAGCTATACAAAATTATTGAGCAAGTATAGGACCTTATGAAATATGTTAATTTTTTTCCCAAATTCTGTTTCATTTTTTCCCAAATTGTACTTATTTTTCTGGATTCCGTGTTTTTATGTACAATGGTAAGTAATATGAATTTGCCAATGTGGAAAAAATACTTAAGTAAACTTTGAAATTTATTTACAAAATATATTAAAAAGCTACCGTGGATACTTTGTACCACACAGGGGAAAAAGAGGGTACAATGTACTTAACTATGTTAATAAACCATCTTACCAGGACATAGTTTTTTTCTTTCGTTTTCAGATCTACTTAAATGTAAGTATTATTAACCGCATGGATCTGCGGTTAAACAGACCAACTGAGGTAAAATTTGAACCCATTTAAAGACCTAAGTGATTTAATGAATAAAAAAATGTTATTAAATAAAGCATTTAAAGAGAAAACATAACTTCCTGGAACTATCTGAAGGCTCCATGAATCACTGACATGCGAAAATGTTGAACTTTCGTTGGCGCAACTCTCCCTCTCGATGGCTCTGTTTGACAGTAGGTTCAATGCAGTTAAAAGCACCACATGGGCATTACGTGTGCAGTACACGCAATCTAACCACTTTTAATACAGACACGCAAAACAAGCAATTCATTTAGACCGCATCTGAATAATTCTCTGAATATTCATAGCACAATAAGCATTGTGTTAGCTGTTCAGCGCTTCTTTCTGGTTAAGAAGTAATAATGTTACATTTGCCAGATTCCAAACCATTCCGTGTTATACAGCAAATTCCGTTTTTATGCCTGGATTCTGCGATTCCGTCCACGTTTTCCGCATCGCGGAAATCATAGGGCCCTACAAGTACTCAAAAACAGTTTTCTTATCTATTATTCCCCTAATAATAAAAACTCTTGTCATAATTTATTCACCCTTGTGTTGTTCAAAACCTGTACATTTTCTGTGGAACACAAAAGAAGACATTTTGAGAATATTGTCTCTGTGGTTTTGTGTCCATGCAATGGATGTCAATGGGTGCCAATGCTGTTCGTTTACAAACGTTCTTCAAAATATCTTCTTTTGTGTTCTGCAGAAGAAAGAAAGTCATACAGGTTTGGTGAAAGAAAACAAAAACACTTTCTCTCTTTCATCTCTTTAATAGTTAGATTGTTCCTTATGAGGAACATTTATTATCCAATCTCTGTATACACAGTTTACAGCACATTAACTGAAACATGTGAACCAACAAACAAACACATCCCAGACAGAATGAGCTCTGTGGCACTGTTCCTCCTGTTTCACAGAGAGATGATGCATCGGATTGTTTCCAGCCATTGTGGTTGGGGGTCTCCTGTTGCCATGGAAATAGCGCTGACAGGCCCGGGGCCGCCGAGAGCAGAGGTCAGTGGCAGGATGCCAAACTCCCCCCAACAGGCATCATTAGACAATGCAAAGTGGACACAGCGTGAGTTCGGGACACCAAGAAATGCATTGATGCACTGCAGATCCATTCAGTGGCACTCTCACGCTAGCACAGAAAAGCTCCTGACACTGGCAGCTACAGAAATCACTATAAAACAGCACTGCAGTCGTAAAAACCGACACACACTCCAATGTGAGATACTGTAGGAAGACAATAGCTGGCCTCTGCGTTTGATGCCACACCCTTCATGTCGCTTGAAGTATCTACACTGGACTCTTCAGCTCTGAACAAATAAGATTGGGCCGCATGACAGATATTCTAGCGGTAGTGAGGCCATGTTATCAAAGGGACCTTGAACAGGGCCGGACTGGCCAACACAAACAAAGTCTAAGCTATCCGCTCCATCCTCCAACACAAAACTCTCCGACATGCCTCTTCATCTTCATCCCCACCTCATCTTTAAGAACATAAGCACTTTCACAGTTCTGTTTATGATAGAAGCCATGGGCTCAGCCAGTAAACGCTGGATTAAGGTTTCCCTTACCAGCCCGAAAACAGGAAGCAGAAACGAAAGCGAAAAGGAGAGGCAAAGAGAAGTTCGGCTTCTCCTGTTGCCTGCTTTGTGTTCTCTTTATTTGCTGTTTAATTATTGATGCACTTGTCACGCTGCTTAAGGGTAAGAGTGAAACACACTTCCACTGAGGAAGTAAATGCACACACACACACACTGATAACATGGCCTGTAAACCATATTGAGTTTCTTAATGGACTGAAAAATAACAACTAACTGAAAAATGACACCAAAAGAATACAAATCTCCATTGTCTCATAGAAACAGCTCTGTGGTGACACATCAGATAAAATTGGCAAATAGGCTACCATTGTTTTTAATAACCAAGACACAATAACAATACTTCAAATATAACCAGGATAATACTATGGATTATATAAAAAAACATTTATCATCACCATAATAATGCCCTATAGAAAAACATGGTAGTACCACTGCTTGTCCATTTAGGTCTACTGTAGAAACAACATGTAAGGGGACCCGCAGTGTACATGATGTAGATAGAAATAGCTCATTCTAAGGTAATAAAAACATAACTCTTATGTAAGGTCTTCAAATACCTCTGAAGACATAGTTATGTATATTATATTGCATTTCAGTCAATAGATCCTCTAAAAAAATGACACACTGGACCTTTAAAGAATAGCATTATAGCTTAATTGAAACTTCTGTATGTGAATGAATATTTTTACTTTTCACTTTAAAACAGAAAAGATCCTGTCACTGAAAAAGAAAACTGAACTATAACATTTAAAATACAGTTCCAAGCTCTTAATGAATGTTGATATGCTGACACGGGTCCCGTGTTGGCAGCTCAACCAATAGGATAATTGAACAAAAGTCATATCGGAAAACAATCAGCATAAACACCCCTATAGTTAGTAGTATATAATTTGACCAAAACTGTCAAGACCAACAGTGAGTCAATACTCACAGTAAGGATCATTTTAGACTACCAGTCTCTAAAAAGGACATTATCTGTGACCTTATCCCTCATTAAAAACAGCCAATCTGCCACAAAATCAGAACACATCACACCTTGCACCATCACACACATGCAATCTAGTGGGTGAACAGCGAGGTCTGTTGTGCACGGGGAAAGATAATCTATTATTTACTGAGAGACAAACAACAGACTGTTCAGTGAAGCACACTTTTGGTCGGCTGCAGCGATTAACAGCGAATTCCAACACTTCTTATTCAATCAAGTGGTGAAATACAGTTGAAATGCTTTTTTAAGAACACAACACACACGCTCAAGCTCACAGATCTCGTGCCGAGTGTGAAATGAGCACAAGCGCTCAAAAATATTCCATTAAAGTTGCCGCCTCATCTGTTTGTCAGCTGGGTTGCAGAAAGCAAGATTATATGACTTCATACTGTACATTAACCCCCTAGGAAGATACATGGTAGTGATCAACTGTGACATGTCTACTATTTCCTCTAACAAAAAAATGCTTGCTTTGTAAAGGATGTGCCAGGCAGGAAGAAAACTGATACAGCTTGCATTTGTTTTCCTAGTCCGTCTTTGAAACGGTTGTTTTATCTAAGGAACATTAAAGGGAGGTTGGAATCTCATCCCACCAGGAAGCTGTTTGATCTCGCTGAGCTGAAACGCCATAACTGTATCTCAACTTAAGCGCTGTAGTCAGCACAAAATAGTTAAACCTCGGCCTGGTTTCAGTTTATTATTTAGCCTATGTTTTAACTTTTAACATGATTAAACAAAGATATCGTCGTTGTCCTTTTGAAACCTTGGATGTCCAAATTCGCTGTTTTTCAGGAAATGAAAGAAACACGTTAAAAGTTGACGTGCACTTTTAAATACTTTTAATTGGTTAGATATTTCCACCCAGTGACATAAAGGGTGACTAATAATAATGATTTATGGCAAAAACAAACAAAAAAAAAAATCACAAAATATGGAGATACAAGGTTTAAAAAGTACATCAGTAATATAGTCCAAAATATGGAGAACAAATTTTAGTAAAGTATTAGTAAAATGAGTTTAGTATTTAGTAGTGTTCACTATAACTTGAAATGAGAAAAAATGGGGGTCAACCTACTTATTGATTCATTTATTTTAAAGGTCCAGTGTGTAATTTGTTGGAGGATCTATTGAAAGAAATTAAATCTAATAAACATAAATATGTCTTCAAAAACCTTACACAATGAAGAGTGAAGTTTTTAGGGCCTTAGAATGAGCTATTTATCTTCATACACCGCGAGTCCCCTTACATGGAATTCGCCATGTTTCATTATAGAAAGTATAGAAATTTTACCACCAACTTCTCAATTCCAAAGTACAAATAGCTGCACTGCAGTAAACCTATGCTAATAAAGATGAAACAAGTTTATGATTATTAATCTGTCCATTAAACAAAAGACCTCTGTGTTCCCTCCCACAACTACGTTACATTTAATGAATTCAAATGTCGCATTATCATGCTGTAAATTATACTGCAACTCCTGAGAAATACCTTACAGTTACAGTGTGAATTAATCAAAAGACAAGACAGAGATGTCTATGCTTTGGGCATTCCTGTGTGGGACTGCTGGTGGGGTCAGATGACTGGGGCCTCTTACGGTCCCGAATTATTACCTCCCACTCCAATGGGGCCTTTGTAAAGTAACGGGGGTGAAGACACAGACATAGGAAGAGAATAAGAGACAGGCCCACAGAGTAGCATATATGTGAAGAGTGGAGTTTGTACTCCTGACGCATTTCCTAATAAACAGGAGGTGTGTGGGCGGAGCATGTCAAAGGGATTGTGACGTACATTGAGGATGCTTAAATGATGTATAAATAAAAACAAAATGTCAATGCTAACATTAGCTTTGCGGTGCAACTGTCAAAAAGGAAACTAGCAACTATATTGCGTTGGATATATGATATCTAACACCTGCCTTTCCACAACATTAGCAGAGCTCAAACACTCATATTGGGTGTGTCCTTTCAGAAACACCTCAACTGTGCAATATTAAAGTGCTCCGGGGAGCGCTATTGAGAATCATGGGGTGTGGATATAAGCTCTGTTCCGGTCAGTTTGAAAAAGATCGACCGAGGAGACTACGTGTCTCTCCGCTTAAATTCTTCGTTTACCATTCAATTGCTGTTTTTTTGTGTCAAATGTGTGAGTGAAATGTGCGACTGTGTGTGTGGATGTCAGATGTCTCTTAAATACCAAGGAGCAGTCATGGGAAACCAGGGGAGTTTAAAAAAACTGCTTCGTACCCCTCACTAAACTACAATTTAAAGGAAAACATGTAGGGGTTCCAAACCATCCGATGGATTTATATTTGTTCATTGACCGCATTGGCATTTGTGATAGTTTGGTGGTGAGAGTGATGTGGTCTGGGAGTGGTGTATTTAGGGTCTGCTTAACTGTGAACAACTCTGTCTAGTAAAACAGCGACAAAAATAATTGGCACATCATAACCCTGATAATTCCGATTAGTGCGTTTAGCCGGATATGAATGAAACACAAGGAATCTCTGCAGGACTAATAAATCACTGAGCTGTCAGCACCTGGCTGAATTTTTTACATAGAAAGCCAGAACCACCGCGGTTTCGGACAAATATTAGGGGCTATCACAAAATTTGTTCATGTTCACACATAAGACGACATCAAAGAAATATCTGTTTTTAAGGAGAGAAAAGAACAATTATTTACAGTACAGGCCCACTAAAACATTACAGATAATGGCACTAGTACACGCGCGACTTGTTGCTTTTTCTGTATGATCTTTCACTCGCAAAAAATGGTCTATTTACACATAAAGCCAAGCAAGCGTATAGTAGTATATCAGATCTATATATATATATATATATATCATATATATATATATTTATATATATATATATTATATTTATATATATATTATATATTTATTTTTATTTTATTAAGAAACAAACACTTGTAAACTTAAAATCATTGAGTTTATGTTGCATAACTACACTTATGTATTACAAGAGGTTTTCAAGGTTTTTGAAAACATGCAAGTGAGCATTTAGCAACACACAATAGCTCAGGGCAATGCAATCAAAACCATAAACCTCTGTTAACGCAACTTGCCTTTTTTCAGGCATTGCTCCTGATTTATCTCCATTTAATTATTATATTTGCATGTGTCTTAATGAAACCTGACGTGCTTTCGTCAAAGCATGCCTTGGATTTACAGGCCCAGCACGAACAAGCATGCAGTATGCACTAGAGTTGTGCTGACTTCAAAGGAGAAAAACCTCCTCACAACTATAAAACAGGCCCCTAAATTATTATGTAAGAAGGAATATTGTTCAAAACAGGCCTCGAACGAGGAAAAGGAATGAGAGTCTCAGGTTTGGCTCTCATTATGGAGTCCTGCGCAGGGTGAGAGGACATCTGGTTTGAGTTAAAAAGAGCCAGAGCTACGAAAGCCAACGGCGGGTTGAGATCCGCTTGTCCTCGACTCAGGAACCTCCAAGGGTTCCTTCGTCAAGGGTCTGTGGGTAATCCAAAACATATAACGTCGGGGTCAGTGTCTGTCCACTCGGTGGTTCACTCCAAAATGAGTGTGTACCAACTGACCTGACTGGATGTGTCTGAATGTTTAGGAACATGGAAAGTGACACAGGTTGTAGGAATTGAATGCTTAATTTATTTCTTAAAATTACTTGTAATTTGTTTATTTTTATTTTTACTTAATTCTAGTTTGAATTTGAATGCCTCAATTTTAGTTTCACATCCTTCACAGTATTTTTTTGATAGGGCAACATTTTAAAATTTTATTAAACTTAAATATTTCAAATAATAAAGTTAAATTTGATTAAGAAAAATGTTTTAAAGGTCCAGTATATGACATTTAGCAGCATCTAGTGGTTATGTCGTCACATTTTCGCTTCTTTGTCGAAGGAGATAACGTTTTTACAAAATAACATTTTACGCGCTCTGTAGAGCAGTTTGTCGGTTTAGGGCTACTGTAGAAACAACATGGCGAATTCCATGCAAGGGGACCCGCGGTGGATGTATATAGAAATAGCTCCTTCTAAGGTAATAAAAACACAACACTTTATTATGTAAGGTCTTGAGGACCCAAAGCAAAGCACATTTTGTATGTCTCTCTTATCCAACACACCCAATGTCAACAAAATATGAAGTGGTGTGGGTCCCCAGGATCAAAACCACAACTGTAGCTTGTGGTTTATATATGTGTATAATTGAAAGCAGTTTTGGCGCAGACAGTGTGGCGTTATCTTACATTTCAAAGCAGAGCTGATAAGGAGGGGAAAAACGCAACTCTCCGAGCCTGCATTCACAGAGTACGGCCATAAAAAGATCCCAACTGATACTTTTAAATATGTAAAATGGCTCTGAGTGATTTATGCAAGCACATCAGAATAGAGATGAGGTGTACGCATGTGTCGCCGACCCTCCCCGAACATCAGATCAGTGGAAGCATAAGCATGTTTGCGGAGAGTGAGAGACCGCATATTACGAGAAAAACAAAGAACAGTGATGAATTGCTTCATTAAAACCACATTAGAGGACTAGTGACCCAGTCAAAGGAGCTGACTGTCCACGCTGAATGTATCATGGCAACCTCACTCCCAATGCAGCAAATCCTGCAGATATCTACACCTGACTGTTATATTCTGTGCCGAGCGTTTGTGCTATTCACTGGAGCTCTATTTGTGCCAATATTCTTCACATACAGCCAAAAACATTTATACTGTTCGTTTTATTGAATTTGACAGATTTATTTGGCAACACAGAGGCCGCAAAGTTTCAAAAATGAATTGGATTTAAAAGCTGGATCAATAATAAATGCGACACAATAAATACAGGGATTAAGCAGCAACCTTATACACTCCCCCTTCAAAGGCAGCATTAAGCTCTTGTGGTTAATAATACATTTAAAAGGAGCCATTTATTATCCACATCATAAACAATCCCATCAATGTAAAACTGAATGATGCGAGTTAGGCAAAACACACAAGAAGAGTAAAAACAATCATGTCAAAATTTCAAACTTAGCTACGAGCTATTTGTCTTGTTAGACTTGCAAAGCATTGTTCTGTTAGATGAGAAGACGGATGACTGCAAAAGTTGCGGTTTGAGGAAAAGACATCTCTGTGGTATTGAGATGGAGGGAAAGTTTAATCATCATGAAGAGAGACACACCTAAATTTCATCTTTTCTCTCATGAATTTAGAAAATGAAGGTAGATCTTTTGTTTTTGGCAGGCACTCTTTTTCCACTCTACAGGCGCTAGACAAAAACAAGGCATTTGAGATTGTCTGAATGTTAAGGTGCAGCGTGGCAGACATTATGTCATACTTCACACAGTCCCAAATGCTTTTGCACGGTAATTAGAAGAACTCGTGTTGACTTTTGTGTTGTGTTGCATTACTGGACGCTTGACTTTAAACCTGGATGGATTAAAGCAGTATACAGCTGGATTTTAGGCACGGAAGTGAGCCAGAAAGCCATGGAGCGGTCAGTAGCTATAATCAAAAACCTGCCTAACAGAGACAGGAAACAAAGCAGTCCTTAACACAACAAAACAATCTGTTTCCTCTCCTGACCCAAGGGACTTCTCAGACATCTTATACCTCGCTTTCAATTGTTTGTCGAAAGGGGCGGGTTTATTTAGAGAAACTACTGCCCTTTTTTCATTATTTATTGACTTTTTTATTGAGGATAAAAATATGCTTTTGTTGATATAGGAAGCTTTTTATAGCACTTTGCTCATTCTGCGCAACCTGAAAAAACAAACGGCTATATTTAAGATAGAATTAACAGCCAATGTGGAGCCAAGACATGTGATATACAAGGTGCATAAAAAAATTAGCATTTAGGGAATTTAGTGTACCTTTCCATACGGAAATGCATAGAAAACAGAAAACTTTATGTCGAAGTGTGTGGTCAACCGTGTGTTAAAACGTCATGTGTTTGCAATTATTAAAAAAGGTTTAGGGGGAGAGGGCCAGTGTGTCATATTTCATCCTGACTGACAAACATCATTTCAGGGTTTGAGAGCAAAGTAGGAGTGAGCAGGCCAAGAAGAAAAGAACAATAGCCGAACAGAGAACGCTTTGGTCCTGCAGGCCTACACAATACTCTTATTGTTCGAGCAGAACCAAAGCAGATTTGGAAAGAAAGGAGAAGGAGCTAGAAAAGACACCAGGCCTCTCCAAAGACTGTGATCCTGACTCATGTTGCACATTCCTACAGGTCTCAGGTCTGTTGCTGTGTGAGATGTGGCCTCCGTTGTCACAATCACTGGATTTGTATTGAGTGTAGGAACAGAAACAACCTAAGGGTAAGCCCAATTAGACAAACGTCAATGCTTCCTTATTACGAGAAACTTTTCCCAGGGACAGTTGTCGTGGTAAGATAATGGCTTGGCTATCTACCGATAGTTTAAGAACAGCTGTTGATCAGGGCGGATATATCCTTTCAATCAAAAGAGGACAGGAAAATGCAATAAATTTGTGCTCTGTATATAGAAAATATGAAGAAATATCACCAGTGTGATGTTCAATATTATAAGTCATTATATTATTTAATAACATTAAGAAATTTACGAAATATTCCTTTAATCTACAGAATCGGTACCGGCAGATATCACTCTTTTAACAGATTTTGGTTAATCGGCTGAAAAAATAGCTTTAAAGCTGCCCTGCGGCAGTGTTTCTTGCATTCTGACTTCTTCACAATGTTGAACGTGCTGTCTTTTCATGCTTAACATGGTCAACTTGTCAAAAAACGAGTTGAGCGTATTACGCAGTATTTCTGTGCTCGATACACTCCACCTGCGATCGTACAGGTTTCGGAAAGTTTTTTTCAAACATATAAAACTGTTTTGTAACCATTTTTGTCTTAGTCCCTTATTGGACAATTCTCCCGGAAAAGCATGTGGCCGCAAGGAGAGCAGGAGAAGGAGCATGCGCAGACGTCACTTTCACTTGTGTGCAGGAGAGAGAGAGAGCATACGTTTGCGAAGTTCAGGTGTTTCTTTGTTCACTACATTTGGGTGATGAATGTTATATAAACCGTATATAACGCTGGATTTGGAGATCGTTTGAAACTGATATATGGAGCCGTCCCAGCGCTAAAAGATGCCGGACATGAACCGCATGCGGTGAGTGAAACTGATGTCTGTGTTTTGTTGACAATGGGTCGGCACGTGCATTGGTTCAGCCTACCCCACACGCCCCGTATGTTTTCATAAACAATCGTAAAGCTGTGTCTATCTTTTATAAATGTGATCAAACGAAATACTCTTCAAAGATACGAAGTATGCAATACTACTCTATAGATACTCAAGATTAATATGAGATTGGCAGAAACCCTGTGTGTTAGGGCCGCTTTAAAGAGTAATGTCAACGATATCATTCCTTTGTATCTTTATCATTATAATGATGAATGTATTTCAATTAAGAATGATTAGAAGGATTTTAAATATTATAATAATTATCGGTTTTGTCCTTGGTGTGAATATCCTTTAAAGCGTGAAACATAGTATATGTGAGTATGTGAATGCAGACATTTACATGCTATACCTGTGTCAGAAACTTGAACTAAACTATGAGTACTTACAGATCTTAGCTGTTTTCCCACCATTGACAAAGTTTTGTGAGACAACGCATCATTGCCATTGATGAAAATTTCTGGCAATATAATTTACCGTTATACAGTAGGAGGCACTGTAACCCACCTTCGGGAAGGGTACAGCATTTACAGATCTAAAACAGCAAATATGTTTATAACATCGTTCTGAATCCAATCTTGTACAAAAAACTAAATTTTCTCTGTTCAAAGGGTTGCATTTTTTTAAGAAACCTACCCACATTCAAGAAGTGATAAAAAACTGAAGATATAATCGAATCTGATATATTGTATGTTCATATATTCATTGAAGAAAACATTGACCATCAAAGTTTTGTGAAAATTATAAAAAATAATTCTGCTGCTGGCTTGCAACACTTTAAAAACGTTGGTGGGAGAAAAAAAAGTTAAAATAAGTCGTTTTTTTCAATCCTCAAACAAGAGTCAGGGTAACAGTTATCAAGGAGCTGCCTGGCTACACATGATTTTCATAATTAAAGTTCAAGCTGCATTTCATAAAACAGACTAATCAGTTTGGTGCAAGGGCTTACACTCATACATGCCTCCTTTATTTACTAGAACTGATCTTCTTTTCATGTAAATGTAACCCGAGGCGCAGAGGTAACAGAGTTGATGGATCCTCTTTGTGCAAATGAGGCATCTTCAAAGCAGCTAATGAAAAACAGCAACATCTGTGACACTGAAAAGTAATCAGTAATAAGCACTTCTCCAAGGTAAGCACTTCCTGCTTGGCATCATCCAATCAGAACGAACAAAACACATAACAGTTTACTCTTTCATTTGATCCTCAATGTAAAATGCTCTGGTTCTTACAGTTGACAGTTTACTTTGTCACATGTTTTCTTACCATGCATTTAACTCTGCAGAAGGCAAAATCCTGTAAAACAAAAACTGCCCATTTCACTGTGAGAAAGAGGTAGGAGATAGAAGTCTGAATGCAAATGGTTTCCCACACTGCAGGCTCCTGCCTACCCTCCCCCAAACCTTCTTTGGAAGAAAACTAAGAAACTGTTTGATGACTTTACCATAGCCATCTGAAGGCCTGCCGGTGAGCGGGACATTAAGCATGCACTGACAGCCGAATTACATTATAGAGTCCAGCGTCACTCATCTACGAGACAGGCCATGGAAATGTGCACGTGTGTGAGCGCACCATTTGGATGCTTGCTAATGTACTTAATAAAAATTAAAAGGATTGCTGGAAGATGGTTTGGAAACGGCCGGTCCCTGAGCGGAGTTTAAGTGGATGCAGGTTGAGTGCTGTTTAGCCTCAGAGAATCAGCCTTGATTTTTCTTCTTCTCACTTCGTGAACCAGTCTGCCAGATTCAGGATTGGGAATAACCTTGTAATCATTTGTCCCCCCTCCACCAGCTGTTCTGTTGTATTAAATTGATATTGAGGAGCAGGGTGGAAGATTAATTAGCAGGAACAGAAAGTCGATACAGCCATTTTCATTTCCACAGTAAATTATGCTGATGCGGCACAAGCACCATAATGGCATTTGGAGGGTTGTGATTTCTCAGTCGTTCTTTCTTTGCTGTTGTCTCAGGTAACAGTTTGTGTGTCTGAGAGTGTGCATCCGGAGGAATCCGGCATCTGTTGGCAATTACGGACTTTCTGTTGCGTTCATAAACATCAGGCTGTGTTTGTCCATTGGTGGAACCAAAAATTATCCCTGTAGCCCAAAGGTAAAGAAACCTGTGATCCACAGTTATTGGAAACATAAATAAATAATTGATGGAAGAGCTGAAATCCCTCTGCAGATGTGTGAACTACAGCAATGATTTTAGAAAAAAATCTTCTTAGGAGCATGACACGAACTATGGATGGTATAAACCAGCAAAAAATCTACATTGGGTTCATGAAGAGCATTTGTTTTATCTTTCACAAAATAAAAAGATCCCCGCTTCTTTACTTTAACACAAAATGAGACGTTTCTCACAGTAACCTCTGCTCCAGTCATAAACAAACAAGTATTTAGAATCAAGACCACATGGTCAACAGGTTGCCTTTATAACAGCTCTTGTTTATTCTCAAACCAGGGACCTTCACCCTGATCCAGGTCAACTAACTCAGGGCTGGTCCTCTGACAGGAAGCCCAGAAATCAGGGGTGAGTTTCCAATTCAGAGCAACACAATAGCAACAATAGATGTGTGCTGCGCACTGTATCTCCGTCCTTCCTCTCATATGCCTTAAACAAACATCCTTCTTGGATGCTTGGACATTTTCACTTAAAGTACATTTACATACGGTATTTTAGATCCACACTAATCCCACAAGTGAAGGGTATTAAAATGACAAGATTAGAGGAATAACCCGTGGTGTATGTGGATAGAAATAGCTCATTTGAAGGTAATAAAAACATAACGCTTCATTATGTAAGGTCTGTATACACCTCTGGTGTCATAGTTATATATATTATATCGCATTTCTGTCAATAGATCCTCCAAAAAAAAAATGTTTTATTAGTAAAACACCAAAAATGAAGCCCCTCCCGTAATTCCATCACTGCTGCAAAAGCAAATAGTACTAAAATATAGTATTTACGATATATATACGAATTAGTTATGAATTAAATATATTATGAATTTCCGCAAGATTGTATTGCATATACCCATATGTTTTTGTTTCGTAGGGGAAACGAGCAACAATAGGTTGTTTGCACATGACGTCACCGCACTGTGAGAAGTTCCGATGGAGGGCAGCAAGGGATTTTCTCTATAGGATTCACTATAACAAACTCAAAATACCTGTGTTTTGCGTCGTTTTTGACTGTTCAAAACGATCAAACCATGGTAGGTGTCTTTATTGTGAAGCAAAAGTTTATGTTCATGAAGGGGGAAATGCGAGTATTGGCTGAGAAACGGAGATAGAAGTGGCTGGTAAACCTGAATCTGCGGTTGGGATGAGCCGAGCAGGATGACTTTCTATAACTCTTAACGACGTTTAACGTACCTAAACAACAACCATGTGAGCTCAAATTTACTGCTCAAGAACCTTGTCATGAAAGGTTGCAAAGATCGAGTCCTGATTAAAGGGATAAAGTGATGAATCTCACGTTAAGCATTTCTCCCCGACATAAGTCCATTATAATGAAACAGCTTTACGTACCGAAACAACGTCCACAAGAAAAAAATAATTTCTTTAAACCTTAATTGTAATGAACACTAGCTACTGTTAAAAGAACAAGCACTTATTCCAGGGGATAAGAATAGTCTCACGTTAAGATTGTTCTTCATTAAAGTTCATTATAAAGAAACCATGTAACGTGGCTCAAGCCAGCGACAAACTGAGAACATAAAACATTTAATAAACAAATGTATTTATTTTGATTTTCCGTGGTTGTTGTTTTGGTAGGAAAAATGTTTCCCTGTATCCATTGAATACGGCCCGTTCTTTTAACGCAAGCTAGTATTTATTACAAGCAAGTTCGTTGTTCATGTAGTTAAACATATGGTAATTTGAGTTTGTGATAGTGAATTCCTATGGTGGAAAATAACTTGCTGTCCTCCAACCGTGCATCATACAAACCACGTGATTGCAAACTGCCAATTGATACCTTATCAGATGCTGATCCTTTAAAAAAACTGCCAAATACCAGCCAGTTAACCAGCCTCACCAATACATCTCTGTGCAAAACTATTTTCAAACCAGTCGCTTCTGATCCATAAATGTCCACACATATCACTCACAATGTGCTTGCTCACACAGTACCACAGCTATTGAGACAATTAGAGGTTTTTTCTTCCCCTTTTCCTATTCTGTTTTTTTCAGCAAGATAAAGCCAACAGCTGCTTGGGCTGTGAAGACTTCCTCATTTCACCTATGATTGCCAGCACAAGCACATGCTGTTGCAGAATGAGAAATGAGCAGCCAATGGCTGAGACTGTGAATACAGGGGAAGCCATGCAGAATACAGTGTGAACCCGATCAAAAGAAAGGGGTTGTTTCTGCACCGAAACTGGATGAACGAAGTGATAACTGACATTCAAACAGAGAAATGTGAGAAGCTATGCTGGAAAATGTTGAAAAGGAAAATGTAAGGCTCTGAGCTCGGCTTAAACACCCTCCCCCAAAACCAACGAAAATATCAGCACCTCAAACGGAATTGCACAACAACCTACATACACGAGTGTCAAAATCACTATTAAAATAAAACAAATCTACACTACTAGTGTACTCTAATTCGTTTTACAATATGCAGTGTCCCTCAGTAAAATCATCGAAAAATCCCAGAAGCTTGTTTCATATGAATGAAGAACATGTTAACCCTTATATCTTCATGATAACAATCTTTTCAAAAGTCTCTGTTTCCTCTTCCATGGTTAAAAAATGAATCGGGTGTAGAATGTGTATCTTCATGCCTTATGTTCTACTATTGTTTTATTGTTTATTAATAATTCCTATAGCTTCTGAAAGCTCTTTATATTTAGAGACACTTCTCAACTGCTGACAATCTCACTCCCTGCATGAGTTTGAGGATTATCGCTACATTATCCAATCCTTCCAACCATTTGAGGGGACAACGCATGTACATTTGGAGGTGTCGGTGAAGAACAATATTCTGTTTCTGAGAAAATCCTACCTGAGCAATCTTAAGTCTTGGATGAGTTGGACTCTGTTTGTGCTTCTATTTGAACAGAAAACCAGAGGCTTCGAAAAAAAGTTGCATAGTACACACTAGACCTTCTCTTTGAATCTTCTAAATAATTACACAAAACACTGATCTTATGCAGCAAACGCATAAATTACAAATATTAAAAAATTTGTAATTTATTTACAAAAATTGCTCGATATCAGCATGAATTCACCACACCAGAATAAAATAAACTTCAGGAGACCAGGAGTAAGAACACAGTTTGAATGAAAAACTATGTTTCACATCAAGCTGACGATAATCAATGTTAATCCAGATAGAAGCGTACGCAGCTTTGAACCGTCTCTCACTGCCTTCTTGGGTTACAGATTTTCGCTTCATGTCTGGTTGCCTCATCACAGAAATGAATCACCATGCAATTACTGTTTCCTCTTTCTGCCACTAATTCATGATGGAATATTTAGCCAAATTAGAGATGTTTTACTAGGCCTGGTTTCTTTCAAAATCTAGGCCACTTTGCAGCGTGTGCCCGTTTAGTTCCAAACAAAGAGAGGAAATCATCTGTATTATTGTTTCTTTCCATAGTCTGCCGGTTCAAAATTATTGACAAAACAGGTCTGCAACCATTTTTATTCTCTCTTTTAACATGGACAGAAAAGATAAAGGGATTTACTTGGTAAAGAAAGGACTTAGCAAGCCCTATGATAAGAAACCCAGCTGGAAGGTGCTAACAGTGCAAAATATATTTCTCTGTTTATTGATTCATATTTATTTTAGAAAGTAAAACACAATCTCTTTTTGCAGTGAACACACCAGTGCCTTTCAATGCTCTCTGCTAATTGTGGTGATATAAAAATAACAACTAAAAATGCTGATATGTCAAGGTTTTCTAGAGTATAGGCACCCTTGACAACATTACAAATGATGACAAAAACAATCATGAAAATAATCATTTGTAATGACACAGAAAAATGGCAATAAAAAGCTGTATACTCTAATTTTTCAATTCTGCGTTTAATTCATACACATTTGTAGTGGTCATAAAAAATTCAATCAGCATTTGAAACAACGCCTATTTAAAAACATTAAATACTGTAGTGTACAGCCAATACCCATGATAACTGGCACTGAAATCTCATGACTAAACTTCTATTTAAAATAGGGATGGACCGATATGTAAATTTTGGCCGATAACGATATGATGCCGATGATTCTTTAATATTGGAAGCCGATAAGAGATATATTGGCTGATATACAGTATCTAGATATTATTATAACATTTCCTAAGACTGAAACAAAAGGCAAAAAGTGGACAACTGCTTTTATATGAAAAACATTCACTCCAGAAAACAAGGTAACCGTTAGTTCCCTTTTTTCCCTGAAAGTCATGAACCAAGCCTACTTTACACTAGTTAAATATTATTTAACCTTCAAACTTTTCTGGTATATATTTTATTCAACAAACAAATTATAGATGTTCTTCCCGAGCAACCCAGAAAAAAAATCTTAATAGCCATAATAAAGTCTTACAGGTCTCAAGACAGAAAGCATTCAGACAGCAGTCGGATTCAAACAATATGCTTATGTTCCTATAATTTACACATTCATAAATATCTACATACTGTAGCAACATCAACAATGTTTTGCCAATAGCAGTAAGTGAATGATCACGACAGAAAGATACTGTACTGTATTGTATTTTAACTGTGAGCAGCGTGGAGCTGAAGAAGTTTAACCAGAGGAAAGGATTTATGATTTATCGGCTATAATATATCTAAAAAAAAATATTATCGACCGATACCGATAACCTTAAAAATGACCATTTATCGGCCGATACCGATATGGCCGATAATTTATCGTCCATCCCTAATTTAAAATATTTAAACGTACTCTGGTTATGGTTAGTATTATGATGTTACAGTGACCTGCTGGAATAAAACTCTCAAAAATACAAAAACGTATTAATTGAGATTTCCCCACACTCAGCACAGCAGCAACAGGCACAAGTTACTCAATGCTCTATTCAAAAGGGTCAGTGACCGGGCAAGTGCACAATAGAAATGGCGTGAAAACATGATAGGGAGCTTTACTAATGAAGGAAATCATTCAAGTCATCTCTCAATTAAAAACAGCTTAGATTCATTTCATCAGGCAGATGTTTCTATGGGAACGTAACCCCCCTCGTGAGACACAAACGTGCCACATCTGGAGTGAAGAGAGATGCGGGGTGTATTGTTACAATCACTTCAAGAAAAGCTACATCACTGCCCCCAAAAGACGAAACGACCCCCAACTCTACTATCAAACTTGATTTCGTTAGCACAGCATAGTATGAATGAGGTCATAATCGTGACCAAACTCTCGTCAAGCGTAACACTTTTACCCACGTAGCCGTTCTGTCGCGATAAAATGAAACCACGACCTTAGTCTTAAACGCGTCGCGTATCCTCGACCTAAAACACCAATGTCAGCTTCATACAGCCAGCTTGACATGTTTAAACGAAACCAATCGCTTTCAAGCAGCACCACGCCAGCTCGTACAGAGACATGCGGGGCAAAAGAAAACGCCCTGCCTTGTCTATACATACAACCTCCACACGTTGACTGAGACCAACAATGCACAAAAGCGGCACAGACGTCGCATAAATGTCATTTTAACGTCATTTTGACATACCAGAAGCTATGGTCAGTGTTGGTTACAAAACATTTAAGTGCGTCTATAGTCAATACGGCTTCACACGTTGCCAGTGCCCTGGTCCCGATAATAGATTACTGTGACTGACTGACACATCTATCATTCGGTTTAGACACATTGCCACATGTGGAGAATGTGATACTATTGTTTCTCACAAAGTCAAATAAATGCCCTAACGCATCTCTTCATTAATGCGACATTGTTCTTCCCGTAGGTAACCGCTGTGCATTTTCAGTGCATATACAGTGTAACCTCTCATAATGGTGGATGTGTGAGAATGTACATTATAGACGATTTGCGTTTCATTAAAGGCGTATATCGCTTACCTTTAACGTGCGTTTTATATTCGGCTATAATCTCCTTGTCCTTTCGGAATTTAGCTGGAGACGTCATATCGGTGTAAATGATAGAAGTCCTTTTACAGCAAGAAACAGCAGAACAAAAGATCCTTCGTCTACAGATATCCAAGGATGATGAGTATGCTGGAATGGAAAGCAGTCACTAAAATGGTTATTGTCTCCTGAAGAAGATTAATCTCGCCGCATTATTAGTTGGATCTGCCTTTGGCTTCCTAGAAAGAGTGCGTCCACATACGACTCCGTGAGCATGCGGGAAATGAATAAAAAAGGACGAGTTTCATCCCACCGTTCACTCGCACACGATCAGCAGTATGAGACGCAGTGCCTTCAAAAGTTTATGCTTTCCTCTAGCGGACAGGGGACATCAGATCATCCGTGTGTGGCTACAAAGTCTTCTCGGTGCAGAATGAAGGCAAGGGTTAGAGTTTAAACCACTCTTAGCGTCCCCTCGGGCTTTCCAGCATCACACTGCACAGAAAGAGAAGACAACATGTTTACTGGATCAAATTTAAAGATCAGTTCCTTCCAGTAAACTTCCTCAAACTTTTTTCTCTTTGTTTCAATTCTTTAAAACGCAGGTCCCTTGAGACAAGGCACTAGAGTGTTGTAACACCGCTATCAGGACGTGAAATCCACGTTTATAAGGAAAGGAAGTTGTTTGCAGTGCTGTGTGGCTCAACAGTAGTCTGTCGACCGACGTGATCTGAAAAGTAAAGACTTTAGGGAACGCCAGACCCTCACTCTCTGAGCAGCTCTGGGTTTTCCTTAAGGAGATTCCCACGCTCCGCGTAGCATTGCGGAGATTTATTGCGCTTAAATCATGTGCTGTTAAATAAATCGATCAACAACTTACCTTGAAAGACGATTTCCATCTCTACAATAGAAATTCATTTAGAAATTTCTCCCACAAGACTTACTGTTACGCTATTCTCTGAATTTTCCAAAACTCAAACCCCGCCTATTTTCATGGAAGATAAAGATCATCCCCCCTCTTTGGTCATTGGTTACAACACAAGAGCACGACACGAATCTATAAAAACACCTTTTTACATTTTTTAAACACTTTTTAGGGTTGTTTTATACAACATTTTTATGCTAAAATAATGCTTAATGACGAACTAATATTATAAAAGCGTTCGTTTTTATGACTTTGCCATTGCTACTTACTACCAAATCGGAAAAATCTTTCGTTGAGACTTTTAATTTATTTTTATATCTGCAACAATTATATTTCTTTCTTTGCTACAAAGAGAAAAAAAGTGGTTTTGTGGTTTGCTGTAGGTACTGTAATCATTCGCTGAGAAATTTTGATCTGACCAATCATAGGCGAGATATGTTAATTTTCAACCAATCGCCTTTAGCCATAAGGCCGTTTGAAAATGTTTTAGGAAGTACTTGTCCGCATTGTGGCGGAGGTAAACAAACGTAGCTTAGCAAGCTAAGCCCTGTTGCAACGGTATAGGACTTTAACAAACGTCCAGTGTGTTTCTCTGCTATTTGGATCGCGAAATCCTTTATATCCGAAAACAGTTCGAGATAGTTTCACGTTTTCATAGAAAACGAGTTCATATTTAGCTAGCTAATTTAGCTTTCTAACAAGAAAAGGTAACTACGCTCAGCTATTGTACATTCTAACATAAGCGCGAGGATACCAGAAATCTCAGTGGACTTCGGTTTATAATGTCAATTTAATAGGAGTTACCGTTTGCGTGATAAGAGGACTAGGACCTAAAGACCGCAAACGCCACATAGGTAGAAAACAGGCTAACGCTAGCTAGCCAGGCAGGAGCAGGTTATCCGTTTTAGTGCACTGTGAGACAGTCAAACGCTGCTGACTCGTCTCTTATTGTTCTATATCAAGCACGACCCGGCGTTTTGTTAGGAGCAGTAAACAAGTTCTTAACCTGCTACAATGTCTACTTCAAATTTCAAGAATAAGTGTGTGACCCAAGTCAACTGTATATACTGTGACAGTCTTCTGTGTATGAGAGGGATGAAAGCGGTACTGTTAGCCGATACGGAAATCGAGTTGTTCTCAACGGATATACCACCAAACAGGTGAGTATTTTATGACTAGAACCCTCATTACATAAACCTGTCCAGTACATATCAAATATGGCAAATTTGATTATACATAACACATAAACATGACTTCTATTCCCTTTTAGGACGGTTGATTTTGTAGCAAGCTGTTATTCCACCGAGAGCTGCAAATGCAAGTTAAGAGACATTGCATGTTTAAAATGGTGAGCAAAAAAGTTATCATCATGTAATATAATAAATTCACAGCTTTTACCATGTTATTGCTTGTGAAGTAACTCTAGAGTTTAGAGATGGATATTGTTTATAAATCATAATGTATCTACATAGCAACAAATGTATGTATGTGGATTAGTAAGTTGGTATCAGATGTTGCTGTTTAGCCCTGTTTAGCTTTAATACTCAGTCCATTGTTTTCACTGAGGTATTTGCTGTTCTGTTTGCTTTATCATTGTCTTGCAAATCATTTAAAATTGGGTGTTTTTGTCTGTCTTTCTGGCTCTTTCTGCACATTCAGTGGGAATGTTGTGGGATATCACGTGGTTGCCCCGTGTAAGCCCTGCTTGCTCTCCTGCAACAATGGACACTTCTGGATGTTTAACAGCGAGGCTGTGTCCACCATCAATAGACTGGATGCAACAGGTTTGAGAGACCCGTCCACACCTGGTCACTTCTATTTCGACATCTGTAATGTGTAAAATCACTAAAATACTTGTCTTTCATAGGACAGAACCTGCTCCTGTGGGGAGATCTACCTGAACTGGAGGGTAGTGATGATGATGAGAGTCTGGACAGCTTTTCAGAAGAAGAGTACCTCAGATAGAATTGCAGATGTCCAAAGGACGCGACATTTGAAGTGAACTTGTAACTTTCACCCACGCAAATCTACATGTGAAGCACATTGTCCGGTTTTTAGATGACTGGAAAACAAACAAAAAAGTATGTCTACCATCCCAGCCTCCACTCTTGATTTGCAGTATGATTTACAATTTGTAATAGTTTCGGCATATTCTCAGATCATTTTGTATGTTAGAGTGCCACTACCAAAGAAGAAAAGTTTCGTTTTTGTCAAAGGGTTGCAGAAACACATTGACAATAAGATTTTTGACAGACTCTAGATAGATAGATAGATAGATAGATAGTTTCACAGGTCAGACCTTATGTTGAAGTCTAAACAATTTAACAGAAAGAAAATCCCTTTAACCATGTTTTAATGGTTTCAAATATATTGTTAATTTTAAATGGAATGTTATTTATTATATATTCAAGCTGGATATCAATCCACCTAATATAAAACAGACATCAAATTCTAAAATAGACATTCATGCATAGTCATTTAATTTTATAAAGTCTATAATTTAAGCCATTTTTCTGTGTGTAAAAAAACTCGAATAGCTTTGACATGAAGTGGCACAAAATGGCTTGGCTGCTTTGAATAGAGTAGTTAGGCTGAATAACATTTTAGCATTTAAACTTGCAATGGTACTTGGCTTGGTTCACTCCTTTAAATGAATGCTGTTTTTAATGTATTGTTTCATTTTTGTCACAAGGTAATTATGAGAAGAATCGTTATTTAGTTACTGTAGACATTTCGGCGTGACACTGTGTGATATATTTTGGTGTTAGATTTTGCACCTATAACTCTCATGCAATTGTCTATATTTACAAAGACATAAAGTCAACCAGTAGCAGTTATTTCACAACCCTGTTTACCATTTCACTCTGAAATCACTGTAGTTTCCATATTTATTTTTAAGCGATTTAAAATATTATGAGTATGATGCTCCTCTGTAAATGTGTTACAGCATTTTCCATCATATTGTGGTGGAGGTTTTGCAATATCATAGCAAAAAGAACAAGCAACTACTATTGTAATAGCTTTCAGGTGTAGCATTTTTAGGCGTTTGGTTTTGAAGCAATCTTGAGTATGCATTTGTGACCAAAATTGTGAAATGTTTTGAATTATAACTTATTAACAGAGAATATATTTGCTTTAAGTTATCTTTGTTTTCAATGTATTTATTACCATAAAATTACTGTATTTATACTGACATGATTTAATTTGAGCCTTGTGAGGATGAGAAAAACTTTTGTATAATTTTGATCTGCACTGACAATGTCATTGGTTTAAACTTTGGGTTGTTTTGTATGCTGAATGCCTTGATATTAAACTTTTTAATGTGGCCCGTTGTTTTGTAATGTTTTTGCTCACACATGCTTGTTGTCTAAAAACAACATTGTAGAGCAGTCTGAGAAACAGTCACTTCAATATTAAACTGGTTTGCTTCTAGAAGAATGGCATTAGTCACGCAATACTTAAAAAGCCATGTCACATAAATTGGGGATATGTAGTAGACCTGTATTCAGGTTTCGGAAGTCTGAATTTAAAGATGTATCCAGAAACATGCAATGCACTTAGGGCTTGACGATAACTTCAGAGCACTCATAGATCTACAATGATTTTCAAGTGCTACTTAAGTTACGATGCTTGTTGGAAACAGATCGTGATATTAAGATCAATCGTACTTATCGTTTTTAGGATCAATTTAGGCTTACGATGCTTTTGGGAAATGCAGCCCTGTTTGGTTACTGACATTCTTCCCAATATCTTTCTCTGTATTCAATCTGAAAAAAATTGAAACACGTTTGGAATAATCTGAGGTGAATGAGAACTTTCCATTAAGGGCAATCAAAGTTGTGACACCACCCACTCCTTATACTAGCATACAACGTGGCGCTACATGTGTGATCTTAGACCGCCAAAGTTGTGATCAGAATCAGAAGAGCTTTATTGTGCTTGCAATTTTCTATGGTGTTGGAAGCATCTAGTACAAACATTTAATATAATGACAAAATATAAAGACAAATTATAATAGAGATAAAGACAGTGTATAAAAAATATGCATGTATAAAATACTATTGTACAGAATGGGAATAATATATGAGACATTTTACGGGTAGTGTATTATTTAATTTACATATTTAAAATTTTTTACAGATGCTTCACTTGTGCAAATGGATAATGCTGTGTGCAGAGGTAGTGTTATGTATGTAGAAATATATTTGCATAAGGCATTATAATGTACACTTTATATATAATGTTTCAGATGTAATGCAATGTGTATACACAATTTAAGGTTCAATAACGCTGTATTTTCCACATACCGTGCATGTTTGTATCTCCTCTTTGCCCCGTCTCTCTGAAACATGCAGATTTTTTACAAAGCTCTTCGCTCTGAAAAGCGAAGTGTGTTATGATGGCCAGTTAACCAGTGCGTAGTGATTGGTCGAATACTGCAAGCGTGTGAGTGAAATGTAACGCCTCTTACCATATTTGGAACATCAGGTTCCAAAGCAATTGTACTGACAGGTACACCCATCTTACTTCTTACAAATCATACCATGAACGGACATAGATTTGTGGGGGTGTGGTTACACGAGGCGTTTCAGGCAGGTCTGGGTGAGCATTCGGTTTTAGATAGAATGCATCTTTTGTTGCGACACTTTAATTTTAGCAATTTTACGTGTCTAATACATGCATGGGCAACTTATAACACACCAAAGACACAGAAAAACATGTGTACACGCCATATGACCCCTTTAACTGTTTAGGAGGGAGATGGCCTGAGGGAAAGAGCTGTTTCTGTGTCTGGAAGTCCATGTGTTAAATATTCTGAAGTGCCGGCCAGAGGATAACAGTTAAAAAGGTTTGTGTCCAGGGTGAGTGGAGTCTGTGATGATTCATTTTTCTTGCACTGTTCTTCATTCTGGAATCGTTTAGGTCCTGAAGTGTGGGCAAGGGAGCATCAATAATCTTCTTAGCACTACGAACTGTCCGTCGTAGTCTTAGTAGAGCTGATTTGTCTAGAGTGAGAAGAGCAGTGGGGAGAGCACACATCCCTGTGGAGCTCCGGTGCTGATTTGTACATGTGCTCCAGTTATCTGTTAAAGACCTGAGAAAAGATGGGCGATAGCTTCTCCACACAGACTTTCAGACAGGAGGGTGAGACATTGTCTCGGCCTGGTGCTTTTGCAATCTTTTGTTTTCGATCCTAAGTGCAGGTTGAGTATCAAGAGTGATATCTCTGTGATTAAAAGTTTACCGGAATTTATACAATTAGGATGTGATTTTGGCTCTTTAAAAAACAGGTTTGATTTATATTGGCAAGGTGTGATTTGTAGTCCTCGGTCTGTGTTAGAAACATCTTGGCTCAGATTATCATCTGTTTAGTAACCATGGTGATTTCAATCCATTTAAAATGTCGAACCAGATCTTACTTTAGGATATAACATTTCTGTAATATGGCCACTGAAGCTTAAGTGTTATACATTATATAATATAAATGTACATACATTGTACTCGGTGTGGATGGTAAACAATGAAATCGGATAAGAAATGTAAACGTGATTTTGCTGTTTATCCGAAGAAACCGCAGCTCCCCATTGCCTTGTATGTTAACATGAGAGCCTTGCCCTGTCTAATATGGCGGAATAATTTTGACATATCCCAGGAACTGATTTGTATGGGTGACCTCTACCTACTATGACGCCACATGTATGCTAGGAAATAAAAAATACATTCTCATTAGAATAATTTAGGAAATAATGTAACATGTAAACAATGTGAGGTTGTGATCTTACATTACAATTTGACCTATACAGTGATTTTTATGGCAGGCAGGTGGACCTTTTTGTCATAACAGCAGCAGAATAGTCGCTATTTGAAAGCACTGTTGGTTTGACTTTAGTTCATTGTAACCCAATGACAGAGGTATTTGAAGCTGTCATTCATCCTGAATGTCTAAAGTCAAAAGTGACCTGAAAAGATCTGTCAGAGAAAACTGGATGATTTTAGAATGGGGTGTCCACGGGGAGTTCAGTGATGTTTGTGAAAGGTCTGAATAAACCTTGCATACAGTGCAGAGTAGATATTACAAGTATTAGTGGTTTTATGTCTATGTGTATTTTGTTGTATTCAACCTGCTATGCTGTTTAAAAAGCAGGGTGATACCTCAGGAATGCTTGATAACATGGATAGAGGATATTTTTAGGAAAAGAGTGACTATATTGAAAATTCTGAAGTAAAACCTTATCATTGAATGTAATAATAGTTTATGTTAGCCTTTATTAATAAAACAATTATTACATAATTTTTAGTTACAGCGTGATTCATATAGTTACGTCTGTGTAATTTCATATATTGAAGAGTTTAGCATTGTAAGCCAATAAAATGTAGAAATGATTAATGAACATTAAGTGACCCTAAACGGTAGTGAATATTATTTGGTTAGCAATGGGCTCCATCTGCTGGTTGTTCGTGAAATGTTTGCTAGTCTAGGTTCATTTGCTTTCATTTTTTCAAATTGTCAGCTGTAATCTCCTGTTTGAGAATGTTTACACCACGCGATAAAATAACATTTTTATTCTGTATTTAATGCAGAAAGTTAAATATAATAAAAATGGCATTATTTGCATTATCGATATGCCATCCCTAAATTGGTTGGCTGATCATAGCTGGGTTAAACTGGTCCTCCCATCATTATGTTTATCATGTTAATGTAGACGTGTCCTTTACAGCCTTTTTAATTATACATCTTAATTTAGTTTGACATATATTTCTATCACAATGGCAAGAACACCGGCACTTCCGTTACGAATCTATAGGGGGCGCCTAACCACCAAGATTATTTAAAAAATCAAGATCAACAATTTATTCAAAGATTATTTTCCATACATTCTTAGTGAGATACTTCTAAAAACAAGATCCATCCATTTGTTTATGACGTTCACATGAACGTTTCAGCAATCTGACCACAAGAGGCCGCCATTGTACAAGCATACAAGAACTCTGCTGGAAAGCAATAGCATTGGCTGTTAGAACGAGGAGATCGTTTTTAAAGATCGTCGAGTCAAATCTACTGTAAAATCCCATTTGAATCTGGCTTTGATAAATGGAAGATATATATATTTTTTGCTTATTTTCTTTAGTAGACGAAGCGCTTAATTTTTACATTATTATTAGCTACCACTGTTGTGACCATACTGTTATAGCCAAGTTTTGTTTGAACTGAATTATGAGTAATAAAAACGGAGTTATTTTGCCTCTTTTATATAAATACATACATATATTTTTTAATGGTTCATAATGATAATCTTGTGCAACGTAGTAATTACAAGACTGTAAAATAATCGTATAGTAGGCTACATAAACTGCTCTTTTGATTTGATAAAAAAACATAGGCTAAAAAATGATCAATAAACACATGGAGAGTTTAAAATATTTTCTTAAATACATTTAAAACATGGAATAGCCGTTTAGATGTAAGTATCTTTATTTATTGTGTTCGTCAGTTATATCTGCTAAATGTAATAATTTTTGTAGACCTCTTTATCACAGTTCAAACCTTTTAATAGCTCATTCGTAGATACCCATGGTAGCTAGATGTTAAACATCATGTCGTATTAATAGTATTTTATCGTAAATATATATTTAAATATTCGATTCAATAAATTGCGTAATTATTTATCAAACCCCAGAAGTGATTAAAGACGCAAACAGTATTTGATTTCAAGATGATCAAAATGCCACAGTTTTGGACATTAGCGGTTCATTATGTTGGGTGTAGATGTCACTTGATTCCCTCTGTTTTAATCTTTTATTCTACTCCCTAAGAATAATGTTGTGCTAATCCCACCAGATGCTCTGCTTTATCTAAACAAACCTTTAATACCGCAGCACAGTTTTGTAATTAAAGGGCTAATAGGCGGTAGGCGGTGTGCTTCTTGTGGAGGGGGTTGGGTTTGTCGGGCATGTCTGTGCATTTGAATACATGTATCATGAATATGCATCTTTTAACCTTGAGCTGCGGTTGGTCAGTGGATCTGTGTGATTAATGCAAATTTTGCTTAATATACATATAGAGGCCACATTTACTCATCTGCCCAATTGCTCTGGCATAAAACAGATCAAATTCAACACAGGCTTGTGCTTAGCTTTTAATGTAATTATTTAAACATTGTGAATATTTTTGTTTGTTTAAATATATTTGTTTCTAGTCAGACAGGTGACTTTGGTGTCTTCATGCTGAGAAACAGGGCAATAGGACATTTGAGTTTAATTCAAACACTTAAAAACTTAGTTTACCTTCACAAAAATCCAGTGGGGTTCAGTTTTGAGTTAATTTTCTTAAAATGAATGCTCTCTTCATAAAGGGGTAAAATAATCCTCACCGATCACCGTGTAATAAAACTTGTCATATTTGGTTGAGTCTAGCCAAATGCCTTCTTAAATGTTCTGCATTCACAACTCTTATTAAAAGTAGTTTAACAGCATATTTGTGGAAAATATTTTTAGTGCAAGGTCTCCTATGAATTCTCTAGTTCAAAACCGAACTTTGGAGCCCTTCGGCTTATATGTGTTGCTAACGCAAAAACAAATAGATTCAAGTAAAAGTGATGTAAATTGTACAAGGGCGACATGGCTGGCATACTGATTTTTTTTTTACAAAGGGAGTTGTTTGGAATTCTTCAAATAGTATAAAATATATCTTATTTTAACAAAGTGTTTTTATAAAATTCCCCGAAAAATTAGAAAAAAATATATTTTCAATTACGGTAGTACGTTTAAAGTTCTTGTTGCTTTTGCATTGTTTCAGGTATGTTAATTGTTCCCTCGCTTCATTGAAATTGCATTTATAGTAGCATTTTAATTTTAAAGTAGTTTAAAATTTAGGGACCGAAAAATTACCAACGTTTTTCCCCCAAATCCCCTCCTTTCCTAACAAACACACTCTCGACAGTGATTGGCCATTTATGTGTTCTTCCTCTGTGTCGCATTGTTTTGAAGTTTGTGTGTTCCCCTTTAAGAACAGGGCTCTTTGCAGCTAAAGAATTTGCTCTCCTGTCGCTGTGAATGGGGCCCAGGCAGGAGCTTAGCGAGGGGCCCAATGTTTTGTTCTGTTACACTTCAATAGGGCGTCAAGCAGGGTTTGGGCCTGACAGCCTGTGGATTAAAGGCTCTTACCAGAATCTGTTCGCCCCACCCCCTGACCCGCACACTCCAACAATAGCCTGAAAGAAACACATTCTTAACTCTTCAAGTACTAAGTTGTAATTTGCAGGTGGCTATAGCCTAGCAAGTCTCTCCTTAAGGGTTATAGAAAAAAAGGGGGAAGAGGTTAGAATGGTGTTAGCTGTGTGCCCCACCCCTTCTTTTCCCCACTTAGAGCTTTCTTACGCCTTTACAAATATAAATCAAACATCATTGCTCAGGAAATTACAGTAGTGAGCCTCAGCAGCACATGTTGAATGTGTTGCTGGAAGATTTGGAAAGGTACATTGTGTTCTTCTAACAGCCTGTTATTTTTCCAAATAGTGAAAGATATACCGGATGTCAACAGTTTGGGGTTAGCGAAGGAGCCGTGGTGAACAATAGCCAGATGCCTGTAGAGAGCAGGTAGTGATGCTCCTACGGAGGGACGACAAACAATTGTTGCGCTTTGTTTTGACAGCACTTCCGAATGGAGCGAGAGACTGTCTTGAATTGTTAAATGTTTGCATTTCCAGATCTAGGCAAATATAAAATAAAACAGCACAAGGCTGCATTAAAAAAGGACATTGAGAAGAATATAATTTGCATGCGTTCACATGTGCACAGTCTATCTGAGTCACTAGATGGTGCTGTATGTAAGTTTCTTAGCAGCAACTGGGATGCTCTTCTCTGTTGGAGTCGATCTTTTTGCACAGGTGAAGCATTCACAGGCATGGCTTTAATGTTTGTGTAAGAACTCTTATTTACGTTTTCTGAGTTGTGGGCTGGTTTTTAAGAGAACGGTTTTATCTAAATGTTTACATTCCCGTGTCAGTTCGACGTGCAGCGCGGATATCAAAAGATGAAAGCGTTAAAGTTCCCATTCATCATATCAACCAAAACTGCCGGGTACTGTGTCATAATCCAGTGTAATGTAAAAACAACTGAAAGGTTGTGAAAAACAAGGACTGTATCTCCACACGCACAAGCAGAAAGGTTCTTCTGTCATCCTGAAATAAAGGCCCTTGGAGTATTGCTGTCTAGAAGCTCTCCCGTGGTCCAGCAGAGAGGACGGGTCAGGCGGGTCAAGCCTCGCTCATCCTTATAGTCCCAGCCGGGTGTGTAACCCCAAACGACATCTGTCCAATGATTCAGAGTTTCAAAGTGCACGGTTTATACACGCACACACACTGAGGCTTGGGCACGAACCTGCCACTCTCTGATGATTCGATCATTGTGGTATTGTCTTTAGATAAAACTGGAAAAAAACAAGTTGAGCTTAACCAGAGTCCTACATTGAATGCTTTTCATTTAGCGTTTTTAAAAAACACAAAGGCCAGGGTGATGCACTTCCATAGGAGAGGAACCCAAGCGAAATGTTTTTATTTATGGGGAAAATGTCATCGGTGACATTGCATATTGGCTGTAATTGCGTGCCTGCTCAATGGTGTTTTTGAAAACTTCTCTGTAAAGTGGCAGGCTTTCAAAAGCAGTCGCCCTTTCCCCTCCGTTTTCCTGTCACCAGTAACACAACACAGATGTGACATGGGGTAGCAATTCCACCTCTATTTGTTTTAGAGCCGATCGAGTTATTTAAAATGTTTGCAGTCCTGAAAAGGACTAAAAGGAGAGAGAAGCGCGTGTATGCGTGTATGTGTACGTGTACAGCCCTAAAAGTATTTGAACATTTAAGTCATACTTAGAAAAGGTTTAGAAACAAAAAAAATGCACCCAAGTGGCATCTGTTGCGGTGCTTAGACCTTTTCACAGAAACAACTTCAAACCATGTCTCTTTTTGCGAGTCACAGTTTGTTTTAAGCAACTGGCCTCAAGGTCATTTTTAATGGAGGAATATCAGTTTCAGTCAAGTTCTCGCAGGTGTAGCAGAATAACCACAGGTGTGGTTCATCACATTAACTAAAGAAGTGTTCCACTACATTTGACGCATCCAATGACTTTCATCTTAATTATGAACTACAAATCTATTTTATCTTTTGAAACCCAACACATTTTTGCTTGAGAAGAGCGCTCTCAATCTATTTCTTTTTTAATGAAGTGCCACTTGGTTTGATATTTCATTAATGTAATGCAAAGACATTAATTTATTTGCAGAGTGTGGCTTAAGTGTCCAGCTATTTTAGTCGATTGTATATGAAAAATAAAAAGGGTAGGCAGAGAAGGATAAAGTGTGTGTGTGTGTAGACCCCTGGCAGCACCAGGTACAGCTCGTGACAGATATATAAACAGCTCGAGCAAGGTTGACACATGCTGTGAAAATAAAGTAACGCTGCCAGACTTTAAATGTCCGTTGTTTACTTTGGGCTTTATCCTAAAAACAGTCAGAACTGGGCAATTCTATGCAAATGTTAATCTTAAAATCGAAAGTTTTTACAAAAGTTTTTCACCTTCCTGATAGGTCAGATGTCAATATTTGGTGGGTTAAATACCCATGTGAAGTCTCTCTTAAAGCTTTTAAAGAATTTGCATTTTTAAAGCATAGTTTTCCGTAGTCAGGTTAGTCAATCGTCACATCCATAACGGTCCATATTCCTCGTAAATGAACACATTACTATTTTATGTTCTATGAAGAGCCACCCCTTCTCCATTTGTCGAGTATTATTGCTTCCGGTCTGCACATTTTAGATCACAAAAATCAATCAATGTTTGTTGACTCTCAAAAACGTGCATCCTTTTGGATATCCATAACACATACATTTTTCTCTCTTTTAAAAACTGATGTCTGGACTCTTCATCAGGGGATTCATAAATATAAACAGATTTATTGGTATATTGGTAATAAATACATTCTCTAAGAATGTATATTTCAAGTTTTGACAGAAATTGTCACATCCATAATGCTCAAATTTTCTCAACTGCAAGTCAATTTTGTCTTATATGTTTCATCATAATAGCTTAACTTATGTACATTTTGAACAGAAGAACAAAATGACAGGCTTGTTACAAAAGAGTCAAGTAAATGACTGACATTTGTAGATTTTTGAGTAAAAGAATTGTCATATTTATGAAGTTGTTTTGTACAGCTAGAGTACTGTAGACTTCTCATAAAACTGCATTTTTAATATTTCTTTCGACCACCTGGGTCCTTTGTTCAGGTTCTGGGTGTTTTTTGGGCATCCAATCTGCGAAGCACGCTGTACACAGATGAAGGTGCTCTCTGGAGAACTTCACAAACAGCCGACTGTAACCTTCAAAGTATGAAAGAAAGAATCCAGGCTGCAGTGAAATCTAATCCAGCCACAGCTACAGCTACATGTTTCTCTGCCCCCCTGCTGAACCCTGACCCCTGACTTTGTCTGGGTCATCTAACCTTGCTTGAGTTATAGACAGAACAGATCTTCTCCTGCTGTTGTCTCTCTCTCTCTTCTGTTCAGTATGTTCCCATTGGGCATCAGGAGGAGAAGAAAAAAGACTAGATTGGGGACCTGGCTTGCTCGCAGCAGAAATGTCAGGGAGACATTAAACAGGGAAATGCTGGGTGTGCTTTCATAGCACAACCTGTCTGTGTTCCTTCCTATTCTTTTCCAGCCCGCACATCATCTTCGCTGTCTTTCGCTGAGCCTTGAGCTCTGTGATCATTATAGGTCTCACTCATTTTCCAGCCTGTTTGTTGAAGCCATGGTTTCTAATGAGGGCTATGAACTACAGTTTTGCTGCCTAATAAAAACGAGTTATGGTCTTCCAAATATATGTAAAATATGTTATTTTAAAGGGACAGTTCACTCGCATAATAAAATCTCCGTCATCATTTATTCACTCTCATGTTGTTCGAAACCTGTTTATGTCTGTGGAAGACAAAATAAGATATTTTGAGAAATGTCTCAGTGGTTTTGTGTCCATACAGTGTACGTCAATGGAGGCTAATTTCAGAATATCTTACTTTGTGTTCAGCAGAAATAAGAAATTCATACAGGTTTGGAATGACATGAGGGTGGGTAAAAATGAAAAAAAAAGATAAACTGTCCCTTTAAATTCTACGTGTATATAGAGAGTCATATAAGAGTCTTATACCAAACGCATGTCATAGGCTGAGCAAATGTTGTGTTTACCTTGTGTTTACATTTCTGGGAAAATCGCTCATTAATTATTGTCTGCATGTCAGACTAGACTTTAAGACGTTTTCGGTGCTGCGAAAATGGGCGGGAACGATTTCTCCATCTTTAACATTTTTGTACCGAGACGTCACGCTGTGACGTTTTGATATTCTATTTGTCTCACGCACTCATGTGACGTGAATTCACATGTAAGAGTTCACCAAACTACGCAGCGAAATGCTAAATATCTTCGCGTTTCCGGTCTGAAGCATTCTCATGCGTATGAATGTAAGTCAATGGAACGAAAAGTCACAATGGTTTGAAGTCACAATGAAAAACTATAGTTGATATTCTTGATTTTTTGACATAGGTGCCCACCAGTAGTGTTGCATGTTGGTGTGAAATCTCTTTTTAGGTTTACAGTGATTACAACTGGTTGCGTTGGATAAGGGGCCGCATGCTGCTGCTCCGCAGGTGGTCTTGGCATGGACTGTCATTGTCAGGATAAAGGCAACCATTATGTGAGGAAGTAGTGATCAGGAAGTCCTTCTGCCCAAAACCACGACTTCACGTTGCTCTCCTCTAGAGACCAGAAACAACAAACAAGCCAGACAAACACATACACACTCTCTCTCTCCATCCTAACTATAACCTCTCGTTAATTGAATGTGATTCATGTTCCTCCCTCCTTTTCCCTGAAGAAGTGCTTTTGTATGCATCCTTTAGTTCCAGGCCAAAAGGCCCTTTAGTGCCCTTCAGGCATTTCTTATTAGTGTTGTAACACATCTCTATCTGTCTCTCTCTCTCTCTCTTCTCTTCTCTCTCTCTCTCTCCTCTCTTCTCTCTCTCTCTATCTCTCTCTCTCTCTCTCTCTCTCTCTCTCTCTCTCTCTCTCAAAACAGCTTTGAAACTCATCCTGAACTGGTTCGGCTATCAGCACCTGAGGGCAGAAGATGGCAGGTTTTGTGTTTAAGTCCCATCTTATTCTGTCCCACGCACCTTCCTCCACCCCTCCTCTCCCGTCCTAGAAGGTAAAGGCCCTTTGTCATCCGAGCGTACACAACCCCCCTTTGTTTATTTTATCCAATGTTTATTTCACTTTTTACCGTGCCACTCATGGGCTCCGAGGAGACGCGTGTGTACCTTTCCTCCAGCCGTGTAAACACAGCATATTTCGCCACTCGTTTCCCCTGTAAAAAGTTTATATCTGTAATCTGTTAAGTCAGATATTTTAAACAACATCTCGCTGTGTTTATAAATACTGCCGGGCCCCTGTAATGAATTTACGGTAATGCATTTTTTTATCTTCCCAATCACTTCGAAACTTTGGCGGATGCTCGAATGAAAATCCTGTAAGAATGTTTAGGCTTTATTGAGAAAAGTAAAGAAAACAAAGCGGAATAGACAATGTTGGTGTGACAGTTCACGGTCGGTAGAAGACACAACATGAGCGCAAACACTTCTGTGTGGAATGAAGACCAACAGTTAGCATCTTTCTGTCGGGAAGAAAAGCATTAATGCGTACGAGAACTGATGAGGTGAATGATGAAGATTGTTATAACCGGCAAGACTGAAAAATCTGTATTTATTCAGTAAGATTTTCATTTTTTTCTACTGACATAACATTCAGTTGCATCAATAGACGCTGTGCAAATTAAACTTGAAGGTGTTTAACAGAAGTCTGGAGTGTTGTCACAGATTTTTCTAAATGTTGAAAAGAAGGTGAAAAGAAAGTATTGGAGGGTGAGAAGACGACGAAATAGATCCGGCTAGACTCAAACTTGAGCTGTAATGCACATTGAGAGCGCGATAGCCGTATCTAATCACACAGATCGACGCTTTCTACTCTTGGACATTGTTTTGTCATACGTTTACATCACCACACATCTTCTTGACAAGCTAATATCATCTCCGGGATGCTTGTCCTTTATCAATTCACGCCGTCGTTGTCTCATTTCAGTCGTCTGATATTGTCTTTGCGTTACAAACCGTTAATTTGTCAATGTGATCAAACAATCGCCAACCCGTGAACCAATTTCTGTAACTCCGCCGTGATGATGCTTCACATCGGGAACAATGTGAAGTTTCATCAGAGGAACACAAAGAAAGGTGAACGCGTGGCCGAGGAGGGAGTCGTTCTTCATATTCCCGCGATGCGAGGGGCTGTATATTAAGGCGGTTAAATTGTAGTGTGCGGATGATTGGTGGCAAGAACCTGGACAGGAAAGATTGCTCACTAGAGTAGCCTCACATTAAGCCTGTCAATGTACGAACGGTTCGGAGGAGAGAGCTATAATTAAGCCTTCCTCATCCAAGAGAGCCTCTCCATTATATTCAAATTAAGCATGAGTGATTTTGATCAATGTATTCAGGTATACGTGTGTTGATAGCCTCGGAGAGACGTGGGATTTTTATGTCAGACAACAGAAGAGAGAAATGGTGACAGAAACAGCACATATGCCGCAAATCAGCGTGAGCACAACAGTCATTTTGTTTAGACGTTGTTGTTCTCTTAATGTCGATTTTGTTTTCAATTGTCGGTTGTCACGTGCGCCGGTGTGCCTTGACGGATTTGTCGCTGTCGCCGCAAGCCACAGAGCGATTCCTTTGCCATCCCGACTTCAGGGAACAGTTTGTTCATTTCAATAGCTCGGAGACGTGAAGACTGGTGAAGTGGTGTGGTTCCTTCCATAAATCTCCACAGAAATATGACTTCCGCAGCCTTTCCTCATCGCTCGAGTGCGGAGGCACGCTCGAATCTGACATTAAACGTCCCCCGTCTAAGTGAGCGTAAGAGTGATGGCGGAAAAGTTAGACTTCCAGAGCAACAGATAGTGACCCATAAGTATCCGACCTTTAAACAATATGAATTGTGCTCCAGTCGTCACTGGTTTATCTGTCCAGGAAAGCTATAAAGAAAAAGAAACGGGCGCAGGGGCAATAAATTTGGCTATTATTTGTTGGCGAGAGCAAGCGTTACATATCTTTGTTTAATGTCTGTGTGTGACTGAAAGAGTGAGGCCGAGATGGAGTGGGAAAGAAAAAAGCGTGGCAGAGACAGACAGGAGAGAGAGATGGCTATCTGTCTGCATGGAAAAGCAAACGCAGTGTTGGGTTTCTATTGGAACACAGGCCTGTTGTGTTGCAGCCTGGCTCTGCAACCTCTTCCTCCGGCCTCGCTTTCCTCTCACACTAATCTCGCCGTATTACCTTCCAGGATCGCCGGGCTGTTTTAATATCTGTCACTACCTTCCTGGATTTTATGACTACGCTTCCTCCCCTCACATTTGTCCTGTATTTGTTTGACTAGCCTGTCTCAACCTTTTGTATAATTCTCTGTCTTTGTTTGATGGGAGAAATAAGAGTGATTTTGGGTCTCTGCTCTATCTCCGGCTGTTTTTCTCCTCCGTGCCCGAGCTGTCGTTCGTAGAATGCGCCCGACAGTTTGGTGTAAACACACTGATTGCGGCGCTGGTCGGTCTCCGAGCGCTCGACTGCGCTGCACCTGTGTTTTATTGGAAACGGCGTAGCAACAGGTCCGTCATCACAAAAGGAGGTAATCTATTAGCTTTAATGATGCCTGGCGGAGAGACGCATTGATTTTTGCCTCGCCGGTATAAACGCTCGTGATTACCTTCTCACTCAATGGAGAGCTTAATGTCTCAGAGTAACAATAATGCTAGAAGTCCCATCAGGGTTGGGAACGCATTTATTATAAATATCCAGTTTGTTTGGAAAAATTGAATCGTAATTAAAATGTTCAAACTTAGTGATGTTGTTTAAACAACAGTTCGCTCATTGCAAATACGTTCACACCGTGACTTGTACACGACAGTACGCTATGAGAAATTCCATTCAAACCTAACCAAAACATGCACGCTGAGGGCTGAATTGGATATGCTGATGACATCTCATGAAGGCCTCTGCTTGTTTTTGTGTGCTTTATGTTCTTGTATGTTTCAAAGCTCTCGTATTGTAGAGAGTCAAAGCTTTGCCTTATTATTTTGAAACCTGAAAGGCCAGAGCAGAACTAATTCGATATGCCCTTGTTAGCGAAGGCCATCAAATAGAGTATTTGTACCTTGGAAAGCTTCACGGAATTGCGTTTTGCAATTTAAGTCGGGCTCTTGCCATTTTGATGTTTGCTTTTATGTCCCGGGCGTATTATTTTGTTATTATTATCCGAAACAAGACCCGCGCAAATTGAATATTGTATTTAAAAGTCAATTTCATTGAGGAGATAACGCAAATCAGCCTCGTTCTCCAGCCTGCACCTTGATGCATCCCTTAATTTACGCTGGTTTACTCTATTCATTTGACAGAGCCTTGCCGAAGATCTTTTCACGCTTTGCCACTTGCTTGCGTTGATTTCTTTTGCATGGTTATGGCATTTGTGTTTGTCATCTTCTGGCGCACCGTCTTAAAAAAGCAATTACATGCCGACATTTAATGTGCCCGACCAAGGTGAATGTCATTTTGCCCCGACTGACAACATCAAGTGTGGCAGCTGCTTTTCCCGCATCGCAATGAAAGCAACATATACAGTTATGAGAGCAAAAATCATAAAGCATTTCTGCCGCGTTATTGGTCATTTTTATGGTGTTTGTCCATTTTGGTCCCAAACCGCTAAACCTTATGTGGAATTTCCTTTATTGGCCCTTGCGAGGGTCAGCCAAAGATCTCCACGTCGGGGAAGCTATCAAAAGTCGTGCCTGAGCCTTTGGGGGTCTGGTGTAATAGGCCTCCTGACAGGGGGAGAGAGAAACCCCCTGATTGGCCAACATTTTACAGAGCACATGTTTGTCATTAACACATCCTACTATGGTAGTTGCCGATGTGATTAAAACAACCTGGGAAACAGGTGGGTCCTGGAGGCCCTGATTTGCAGGCGCTTTGTTCTGGGTCTGATCACCTTTGCGTAGGATGGTGAACGTTTGGGTTTTAGGGTCTGTTGCTTTTGGGTTTAGTTTGGGTGAAGGTACAAAGCTGCATTTTCCTCCATTGAGGCCCAGTCTTCAATTTTAGCCCTGACCTTTGGGTATTTATTTTCCCTTCTCCTTTTTTCCTCTGAATGCGTCTGTTCCGCGCAGCTCAGTGGTATTTTATTTGGAGGTCAGGAAGTTTCATATGGTGAGTGGAGTGGATTGTGTGTACTTTAAACAGCAAGGGAGAGGACTTGCATAGGAACGTTTGAGGACATTTTAGAGATTGAATTTTGAAGATGATTGGAAAGCTTTGTGATGCAGACGCAGTTGTGGTAATGACTTCTGAGGCCTGTTAATTGAATAGTTCACTCAAAAATGTCATTATTTGCTCACCCTCGTCATTTGAAACCTGAATGACTTACTTTCTTCTGCAGAACACAAAAGAAGATATTTTAACGAACAACGGCGGTACCCATTCCTATCTATTGTACGGACACAAACCAATGCAAGTCAATGGGTACCGCCATTGTTCGGTTACCAACATTCTTCAAAATATCTTCGGTTGAAATATCTTCAGGTTTTACTTAGACTGTATAACATATGGACCTAGTGTCCGTGACGTCTGTGATGTTTTTTTTTCTGCTGTAAAGTTGCCCATTTTAACATGGGGCTCAATGAGATTCCGCTCTCCTTTGGAGCCAGTTTGTAGTGGCTAGTCAATGAATTGCAGTTTAAGTCACTTCCGTGTTGGCTTCTCGAGAGGGATCGGAAGGTTGTCGCTTGGGTTTGACAGGACATGAGTAAATAATTACAGAATTTTCATTTTGAGTGAATTATCACTTTAAGAGCTTTACAGGTTTTAGACAAACAACGAACCACAGAGCCAGCCAAAAAACAAAGGTCATTCAGACGTTATTTCCTTTCTGTATTCTTGGTGTTATTTCAAATGTCTTTCCTTCCAGCACCTGTCATCGGACCTCTAATGTATCCAAAAACACTTGTGCCTCAAGTTGAACTGTTTCTTTAAAAAAATCGAAATGTTCAGCAAGTATGTTTCTGGCATTTAAAGAGTAGAGCATGCCACTAGGTTATAGGTGTGATTCCCATGAAATACCTGTCACTTCTACCTGATGCATTAATTTAAATTATTACGAATTGGAAAAATGTGTGTGAGAGTAAGTTGCCCCTGAGCATAAGTCTACACTCAGAATGATGTGTTTATAGTAAGCAGCTTTGGGGGAAATGTGTCCTTTTATGGTCATTCTCTGTGCTTTGCAAATATGCGCTAATGCGATGGCATCTCACGTCTGGCTCTCTCCCTCGCTCTGATCCGGGTGATGAGGTACCAACAAGGGCCACTGGTGTCGGGACGGTCCAGCATCCTGTGACTCATCCACTTGTAATCTCTCGTAAAAGTACCTTTTAAAGTGTTCGCATGAGTGTGTGTTTTTTTAAACCCTCAAAGGCCCCTGACAGGGGTTTGTTTTTACTTTGGACATGTAAAAGCCTCACTCAGGAGTGTTTAGGTTAGAGCGCTGCTGTCTGCAGCCCTCTGGCCACTTACGGCGAGCGCCAACAACATGCTGTCCGGGAGTGTGTTTGAGAGGAGATATCTGCATTTAACATAAACAAACACACATACAGAGTCCCTGCAACCAGTGTTACATTTCCATCACATTTATGCGTTGGCTGACGCTTTTATCTGAAGCGACTGATATTGCATTTGGGGTACATTTTTCAGCTGGTGTGGTTTGTGGGAATCAAACCCTTGCACTTACCACACTGCAAAAAACTTGTTTTATGCATTTTGTCTTGTGTTATAGCACAAATATCTAAGCATTCTTAAGTCAAGATACATTTACTTGGCAAGACAAGTGACCTAAGATATTTAGTCTTTTTTCATGAAAGAAAATACAAGAATCAGGTATGAATTAGGAAATATAAAACAATCAAAAGAAATCTGCCCGCGGGTGAGAAAAATATACTTGAATTAGGTACTTAAGAGAAAGTAGTTCACCTCATGTGCAGATTGATAATTTTTTGCTCTGTGTTTTGAACATAAACCTACCTAATTCTTATCTTTTCTTTTATGAAACAACACTTAATATCTTAAAGTCCCAGTGAAATAAAAAAATAAAATTCCTATTTTTTCATGAAATATTGCAGCGTTTATCGTAAATAACTTATGAGTGTGGGTTATTCTCTTTTAAAATTAATTTGCCCTCATAATCTTCAGATAAAATCTAAAAATGGACTTCTTGTAACTGTCCATCTCAAATGAGGTTAGATGGCATGGGCGAAGCATCTGTTAACTCCGCCCCTTCAGTTGTCAGTCTGAAAATAGAAATCAGTTATTGAGCTAGTATAGCATTGTTCAATACTAAGTTTATGATAATTATTAATAATTTGGGTAAAATTAATGACAATTAATATTGACATACAACCTTTTAAAAATAAGTAGCCTAACCAGAGAAAATAGCAAGTTTCTGTATTTCTATGTATTTATGTGTTTTTCCCCCCCACAAGATACTGAGGAAGATTAAGATGAATTAAAAAAGGCAATAGTAATTTAAAATCAACAAATGTCAGTTATTTGTAATTTGGTAAAACAGCATTGTTCACACCCCATAAACTTGCCATTCTGACCTTGTCTGTAGTGGCTAACAAGTATCCGATAGCCTTAAGATTTTCCTAAAGTTATTTCCAAGTGTTTAAAAAGAACCAAGGAGAAAATGTCATATTTCAAAGCTATTAATATGTGCGTTGCGCGACAGGGAATGTATTAAGTCATGTTCCTTATTAAAGCTCACTAATGCCACATTATGTAGCATGTCATCAATTAAAATCAATCATTGGAGCTGGGGCATCATGAATTAAAGATGCTGTGAAGGTGGACAGCACATGTCGGGATGATTGGTGTGAGCTTTGTTCTTGGCTGCAGTCTGGCTCAGTGACCACAGTTTATTTCATCTTTGAGCTTTGTGTAACATTGCTGATAAATCTCAGGCTTCTGTTGTATTCTTTTAGATATTATGTGCTTGCGTAGAGAGCAACAGGATGAAGAAAACAGTTCAATGGGATTTTGAGAAACGTGTTTAAAAGTTAACACGTCAAAACTTTTTTTAATCCCGATGGTGTTTTGTTAAAAGCACTTTTAAGGTGTGTATGGCAAGATGAGAGAACGTATGGTACATTGAGAAACAAATAATGTTGGGAAACCTAGGTGGTGGTCTTTAAGGTGGGCTTCTCAGCCCATCAAACAGTTAATTGCTGTTAGCACGCTGTCAGTGTGTTTACACCCTCTCAGAGAAGTTCATTCTCTAAAATCATCTTTTTAAGAGCACTGCAACAATACATGTAATTCACCCAACTAGTTAACTAGTCAGTTGTTGGAATGCTAGTTGACTAGTCAGGTGTCATAATCAGAATCAAAATGTATGATGCTCCAACTTGTAACTTTTGTCTCTATATCGCCATCTGTGTTTGAAATATAAAATTGCAGTTTTCTTCATGTACTTACAGTAGTGGACAAAAGTGATCAAAGTGTTTAGGGGGGAAATTAGTACAATATTTGCTTTTAATGCCCTCTCAGGTTAGATTAAACCAACAAAATATGAAGTGTTTGATACAAAAATGGACAAACTTTGCATTTGTAGGTATTTAACTCTACCTGTCTTTCCAGCCTGACGATCCGACTATCTCTGCACGCATCTCAGCATGCCTAGCCGACATCTCGCTCTGGATGAATGGCCATCACCTGCAGCTGAACCTTACAAAAACAGAACTGCTTGTAATACCGGCCGACACAAAGACTCATCACAACCTCTCCATTCAACTGGGCTCATCAACCATCACATCTTCCAGAAAGGCAAGAAACCTGGGAGTGGTGATCGATGATCAGCTTAACTTCACAGATCAAGTTGCCAGCACTGCCCGGTACTGTAGATTCATCCTCTACAATATTAGGAAAATTAGACCCTTCCTATCAGAGCATGCAACGCAAGTCCTAGTACAGGCTCTTGTCCTGTTCAGACTGGACTACTGCAATGCGCTACTGGCTGGAGTTCCAGCTCGCACAACCAAACCTCTACAGATGATCCAGAATGCTGTGGCAAGAGTTATCTTTAATGAACCAAAGAGAGCACACGTCGTTCCTCTCTTCATTGAGTTACATTGGCTCCCTATAGTCGCTCGCATCAAATTCAAGACTCTGCTCCTGGCCTACAAGACCACAACTGGTTTGGCACTCCCTTATCTTCACTCTCTAATGCAGACATTTGTACCTGCCAGATCCCTACGCTCTGCAAATGAACGACGTCTTGTGGTGCCATCCCAAAAAGGTAAAAAATCTCTCTCACGTACCTTCTCCGGATCGGTTCCACCTATGTGGGATGATCTACCCGCTGCTACAAGATCTGCAGATTCTGTAGCCATCTTTAAGAATCATCTGAAAACGCATCTCCTCCGTCAACACCTGACCATTCAGTTCTGACTTCTATCTCTTTTCTACTCTTTCAAAAAAAGAAAAAAAAAATCGAACTTAGCTCTGTATACTGTGTTAGGTTATATGAGACCAGTATTCTTTTTGATTGCACTTATGCTTTTTGTTGTCCTTATGCTGTCCCAATTGCTTCCATTGTTTACCCCACCTGTAAGTCGCTTTGGATAAAAGCGTCTGCTAAATGACTAAATGTAAAATGTTAATGGACAAAATGATTTGGCAAAACGGCAAAGCACAACATGTCAGGGAATATGAGTTTTTATGTAAACATACAATATAATGGATAGAAAAACAAAAAACTGACAGGAAATTAAGCATACTACAATTGTATTTGTTAGTATTATTTGTTCTTGATCTTGTCATGTATAATATTTTCTAATCATTCTTATGGCTTTCTACACATTAGATGTTGTGTGTCATATTTTGCTAAGCTTCCTTAAAACCCCTTAACATGCACATGGCCCATGTGTTGTTTTGCGTCATTCGAAAGCTAAAATACTCAAGATTTATCTGAACTTGTTTTTGCAATCAATACAATTCTTGCAAATTATCAAATCTAAGCTGTACTTTGCACTCCAAACACACCAATGCGACAGACATTTGAATGTATCTTTAATAATGTCATGCAAAACACATCACAACAAATAAAATATTTGAGAGCAAAAATGTGAGAACACTGCTGTACCATTTAAAAAAAAGTATTTATATATCTACAGTATATCTATATCTATATATAACCTATAGATAGATAGATAGATAGATAGATAGATAGATAGATAGATAGATAGATAGATAGATAGATAGATAAGATAGATAGATAGATAGATCGATAGATCTAGATAGATAGATAGAATTAGAAAGAAAGATAGCTAGAAAGAAAAGCTCGCTCGCTCGCTCGCTCGCTCGCTAACCCGCCGCCCGCCCGCCCGCCCGCTCGCTCGCTCGCCCGCTCTCGCTCGCTCGCTCGCCCGCCGCCCGCCCGCCCCCGAGCTCGCTAGCTCGCTCGCTCGCTCGCTCTCGCTCGCTCGCTCGCTCGCTCCTCGCTGCGCTCGCTCTCGCTCGCTCTCTCGCTCGCTCGCTCGCTCGCTCGCTCGCTCGCTCGCTCCTCGACCTCGCTCGCTCGCTCTAGCTCGCTCGCTCGCTCGCTCGCTCGCAGCTCGCTCGCTCGCCCGCCCGGCCCGCCCGCCCGCGCTCGCCGCTCGCTCGCCTCGCCGCTCGCTCGCTCGCTCTCTCTCGCTCGCTCGCTCGCTCGCTCGCTCTCTCGCTCGCGCTCGCTCGCTCGCTCGCTCGCCGCCCGCCGCTCGCTCGCTCGCTCGTCTCGCATCGCTCGCTCGCTCGCTCGCTCGCTCGCTCGCTCGCTCGCTCGCCCGCCCGCCCGCCCGCCCGCCGCCGCTCGCGCCTCGGTCGCTCGCTCGCTCGCTCGTCGCTCGCGCTCGCCCGCTCGCTCGCTCGCTCGCTCGCCGCCCGCCCGCCCGCTCGCTCGCTCGCTCGCTCGCTCGCTAGCTCGCTCGCTCGCTCGCTCGCTCGCTCGCTCGCTCTCGCTCGCTCGCTCGCTCTCGCCCGCTCGCCGCTCGCTCGCTCGCTCGCTCGCTCGCACGCTCGCTCCTCGCATCGACGCGCCAGCTCGCTCGCTTCGCGCTCGCTCCGCTTTCGCTACGTCATCGCTCGCTTTCCGTCCTTTGGAAGTAGCTCCTGGTTTTTCTCTAGAGATGGTCGGGCAGGTCTTTGTGTGTGTGTGGCTTTGATTAGACACACACGGTGAGGCCCCTAATCTGCCATTCATCTGCTTAGGAATTTCTCAGTTTCGGAGGGGCCTCTGAGAAAACTCTCTGCGCAAACAAACAAAATATCAACTTACCCTGCCTCGCAATATCCCCTCCAATCTGGAGACGCTGAAGCAGCACACTGTTTATTGTTTCAGAGTAAACGCCGCTGTTGCATTTCTGCCTCCCTAATTAGATTTTACCTGCCTTGTTTTTCTTTTTCTCCACCCTGGCTTTTTTATTCTCTCTTAAAAAGGTGATGTTTTTAATGGACCACTGTAAACCAGAGGGTGTTTGGAGCATAAAGTTTTTAAGGGGGGAGAACTCTAATGGGAATGTATCAGACTTCTGAGAGTTGACTTGCTTTTATTCTTCTGAAAAAGAAGAGTTTTTATATGTTTACAATATTAAGAGAACCAAAGTGAGATAAAAGCTTCCAATGCAAAGTTTCACTAACATCTCTTCAGGAACCTCTCTCTCCTTTTGTTTTTCTTTTCTTACTCTTTCAAACGTACTCTGCCGTACCTCAAGGGATAACCGGGGTGTTTCTTTGTGTTTTGATTTGCCCCGCTGTGGCCACGAGAATGCAGGAGCTCCACGGTAAACCCCCAGGGTTGCCACCAGGCAGATCCACCTCTTCCTCACTCACCTGAGGGGGCTGTCACCCTTTCCTGAGGGTTGTGATGCACCTCTCTTCATAGACACTAGGGTGAGATATATTATCGAGGGAGACGAACTTAAGGGCATGTAACCTCACACTTAGAACAGAGCTCGCTTTGGAGTCTCTCGGCAATGACCGTCTGATCTCGATCGTCTTGGGAAATTTTTATGTTGTCAGTCACTATATTGTTCTTTGTTGGAGTTTCGGTGCCACACTTTGCCGCTGTTCCGACTACTTGGTTTAGATGTGCAGTGCTTCAAAAGTATCACAAAAGTACATAAAGTGATCTTTTTTCTATGTGTCATATTCATACGTTTCTCTTTTTTAAACTTAAACAGGCATCTTCGACAACTTTTACAACCTAGTGAAAACTTTGAGCACCCGAGGACGATTTCTCAGCGGTACCCTGAACTTGTTAAAGGTCCAATGTGTAATATTTTGGAGGATGTATTGACAGAAATGCAATGTACTCTACATAACTTCAGAGGTGTATAAAGACCTTACATAATAAAGCGTAATGTTTTTATTACCTTAGAATGAGCTGTTTCTATATACATCCACCGCGTGTCCCCTTGCATGGAATTCATCATGTTGTTTCTACGGTAGCCCTAAACGGACAAACTGCTCTATAGAGTGCGTTTCATAAATAAGTTTTCTCCTTCGGCAAAGAAGCGAAAACGTGGCAACTTCTTAGTCCTGTGTCAGCCACCATAGTGCTTGGAAAGGGCAGGGGGGTGGAGCGAGCCTTTAGTTGCAATTTGCAACCTCACCACTAGATGATGCTAAATCCCACACACTGGACCATTACGTTTTACAATCCTGCTTTTGTAGACGTTCTTCTTTTGTTTAGTGTCTTCTTTTAATTTTCACTGTGTTTTGGAAAATCTAAAAGAAGCTTGTCATTGGGCTCGGTGACCTCACCCCATCACACTTAAAGTCCTCTTATGGTATTGTATACACAAGGCATGGCACTTTGTTTTCTTTAATACACTTCATGCCTTACATGGAGGCAAACAGTGGCCTCAGCCAGCGTTGTGTATCAAGGCACTTTTGCATTGTGTATCGCCTAGAGTAAACCTAAAAGAGGCACACGGGGGTCACATCTTCCCTATCAAATCCTGGGCCGTTTCGGATTGGATGTCAAGGCTCATTCAAACTCGGCATGTGGGTGTTTAGAAATGAAAAGTACACCACAACAAAAGGGGGAAACTTGATATGCAGTGCCTTGATGCACATTTAGCGGCTCACTTCAAAGTGCACTTGTCATTCGCCGTCTGAAGCAGGACCATCTCTATCTATATCTCTCTCCGCCTCTGTCAAACAATCATGCCCCCTGAGCAAAAAAAAAGTTGGCGAAGGGGAAAATGCGAGAATGTTTTTTAGTACCTAATACCCCCCTCCCTTGCTCCCCCTGATCTCAGGCCCCCCTCTCTCTCTCCACGCACTCACAGGGAATGTTTGGAGGCCCTGTTCCATATTTTGTTTGCACAATGCATTCCTGTAGGGTCTTTATTTATGTCAATCTCGCCTTTGATCACAGTCCGCTTACCCACTCTGTCCCTGTGAGTGAAAAGACCCACCTGTGAGGCAGCAGCCAGGGCTCTGGATTCTTGGGAAAGTTTACCGTCAATTAATATGGCTAAATTATTTCTTCACATGGCAAACTACTTATGTAAGGTGATCCTGGCCGGTGGCTGATTCTCCGACATCTGGGTTGGATATTCGGCACAGATGGTCCTACCTGCTCCGGGAGTCTCTTTTCATTCTGTTTTTCTCTCTGTTCTTTCTTTCTTTTTTGTGCGGGTGAAAGGTAGGCCACGGTTGAATGCTTGGGCAGAGTAATTCAAGCGGTAGGGAAGTATAGAGAGGGCTGTTTTTCTATCTTTTATTGTTTAGCTGCGGCTCACGCGCCAGCAGATGATACTCATTAGCACACAGTGGTGCGCCTGAGCAAAAGCAGCAAACTTTAAGCCGACAACTAAAAGTTTTAAGACAAAGAATGTAAATCTGCGTTGCCTTGTTTCATTTAATTGATGCCTGAAATTGTAGGTAGACTTACATTTGAATGAATTACAAATCAGGTTTTCTTTCCTCCAGCAACAGGGCTAAGAGACCAAGAGTCCTCTTTGTTTTTTAAATAACCAATATCTTTAAACCTCGGGTTTTCTCATACCAAGTTTTTTTTCTGTCAACTTGATTAACCTCCCTAATCAAGTAATGTCTTTTTTTGTCTGTCGTTGGTATAGTTTATAGATTATCCGGGTTTTTTAACAGGCTTTTAAATAGATCAGCCAGGTTTAAACCCTACCGTCCTGCTATCTGTCTGCAGTGAGACACGAGCTCTGGACACGTTCTCATACAGACCCCCCCATCACGGCCTCAGCTATCCCAGAACCCCCTCAGGAGCTGTGGACTCACAAGTACCCCATATCCAAATAATTAATCCAAAGCAATTACTCACTGCCTTCATCTCTCTCTTAGCTTGCTAACAAAACATTTCTACGTATGTCCTCATCAGTTAACTTTAATTACGCCGACTACAATTTATCAGCCTCACATTAATGAAACATGCTGCACCAAGATACTCACAAAAACGTCCTATTTTCGCTTTTTTTTCTGTAATGGAGGGAAAAAATAATAATTAAGAAACCCAACAGTGAGGAGCCTCATGAGAGAGCCGGCGGGAGTCGTGAGATATCACTTTTTTCTCTTTTACTTTGTTCTAATCAGGAAACATAGTTACCGTCAGCAATGTGTCTCCTTTTAGGGCCAGTGAATACAAGCGAACAAAACACTTCACGTTTTTAGCAGAATTTTTCATAGATTGAAAGGACTTTTCTCAGTGCTGTTTCTTTACCTGGAAGTTGGAGATAATGTGAAATCTGAATGTTGAATGAACTTCTTTTTGCTGCAGCGATGTGGGTTTGGTGCCACAGTTTTGTTGTCGAATGCTGTGAGATACACAATACTTCTCCCTCAGGATTAACACCATTTTCTGGAAGAATCATAGGTTCTTGCACGGCAGCAAAAGTGTTGAAAATTATAAAAATGATTAGTTGCTTGAAGAGAAAATTATTATGTAAAGTATTATGCTTTATATAAATACATTTAAGAAGAAAGTCTGGAGATATAGATTTGATTGGCAAATATTATAGCAATGTAAGTCAACAGGAGATTTAATTAATTTCTTAATTTCTTTTAGGGATGAAGTTCACCCCAAAATGAATATTCTGTCATCGTTTACTCATCCTCTTGTCATTTTAAACCTGCATGACATTTGTTCTTCTTCAAAACACAAAAGAAGATATTTTGAAGAATGTTGTTAAACTAAAACCGCTGGTCCCCATTCCCTTCTATTGTATGGACACTAAACCAGTGCAAGTCAATGGGGACCAACCATTTTCTGTTTCAAAATATATTTTTTTGTGTTCTGCAGAAGAAAGAACACACAGGTTTGAAATGACATGAGTAAATGATGACAGAATTTTCCTTTTGGGGTAAATTATCGCTTTAAATCTTTCAAATTCACACTGTAAAGCTGCGCTTCTTACCCTTTTCAGTTTAAAACAAGTGAGAATTGGATATTGAGTTATTGTTTCTGGGATGTTATACAAAATGTTAAAAGTTGGTTTGGATAACACATCTGTGTTAAGTATAAATCAAGTATATAAAATAAGTGTTTAAAATAATCTCCTTTCCCAATACGCAATAGTCAGCTTATAAATATAATTTATAAGTTGAGCTGTCGGGTACGGTTTCGTGGAAAATTTGATGTCATTCACATAAAGAAGTATGTGAGATTACCTGCAATTTTGATGTTTCAAACAGAGATGGCGGTAGAGAGGCAACAGTTACGATAGCATGTTCGAGACTGAAATGATAAACAAAACAAAGCTGGAATAGTTCAAGCTAAATCAATTACAACAAGTGGCGAATGAGCAATGGAATAAAACAGGACTTTAACTAAGAAAGTGGTGCGTTTTTTTCCAATAATACAGAGCATATCCATCTATTAGATATCACATCTGATTCTATTGGTGCATTATCCCAGAGTCATAGGATTCCTACACGATCATTTTTGTTTGGGGGAGGCTTGTGTTTGGCGGGGGTTCATCCTTGCTTGTTCGGCCAAGGGCAGCCTGGGAGCAATTTGGCAGTGTAAATTGTTGCCACACATGGGGCCGGTTGCTGGCAGGGTCAGAAGCCCTTGATGTCACACCCTGTCATTTCAAATTAAGTTATGCAAAGCGAGGCGGCCGCTAAATTTCCTTGTAAGTTGGACCACGGGGCCCCTTGGGCATAATGAGCAGGAAGTTATAATTGGACCGAGCTGTTGATTGCGATAATTGCTACTGTCTGTACGAGGTAGCCTGGCCTGCGCTGATCAGCTTGTTACCAAGCCATGACAGCATGCCGCATGCCGCCTGGACTGCGCACGGAGACTCGGGGAGGCGGAGGGGAAATGAAGAGTGAGAAGTACGGGGAGGTGCAGCTCGAGGGGGTTGGAGTGGTGCTGTCGGGGGCATCTGTGTTGTGGGTTTAAGATGTATGTGACGTCTATTCTTAAACCGGCCTTTTTTCCAAGCAACAATGCTTTTCGTCCTTCCCCCGCTGACCTTCTGACATCTGCCCACTTGTTGACCCTTTCTTCTCTGGTCTGTGTGCGGGAAACGTAATAAGGTCATTGGTCTTTGTTGTGTGCTGAAAGGTAGGAAAGGGTCATTAGTGTCTACAAACCCCCTGACATAACTATGGATTTATAATGGTTGATGTATAGGCTCCGGTATCCTAAAACAAGATTTGGAACATTTAGATGGGTAGTTGACAAATATACCATACCATGTGTCCTAGGGTGTGACAGCAAAAATGTTGAAAACAAAGAGTTAATAATATATCAATTTATATTATTAATATTTAATTAATTATTTTAATTAAATATTTTTTGATATCAAAAAGCGTAACAGAGATTTTTCTTCATTGTTAGTTTCGAAAAAAAGGTGTAGATACAGTCCCCGTGAAAAGTGATGTCCATTTATTCAAATATATTTATTAAGGACGTATTTCAAAGGTTGTATTTATGTTGCTTAGTTGTACTTTGGGTATAAACTGAAAATCTGCTTTGAGAAGAATGTTAGGATACTACGTTTAAAAAGAATGACTAGCTTGTACCCAAAATTTTAGTCAATGTTCGCTTTTTCTTGTCAGATTTTTTTCATGCATTTTATGCAGATTTGAATATATTCCCTGATTTGCTACAGTTTGCTTCTTACCAAACGATTTTGTTCAATAAATGCTTTTAAAGTTGACTGTTTTGTCCATTTTTTACCGCACACCTCATATTTTGAGCATTAAAAAGGAGCATTAAAAGCAAACACTGTACAAATATACCCCCCAGACATCGCTTTTGTCCTCTACTGTATTTGTATAGATATACTGATGTAGTACATAATAAAATGACTGTAATCGTTGCATACGATAAACTTTCTCTTTTGCCGTCACATGGCTGAATCAAACTCTCATTACTTTCCTCAGCTACTAAACAGCATTAGCCATTCTAGGTCATTAGACTTCAAAGGCAAGGGGATGGATTATTTACTGAACTTCTGAAATCACATGGCATGGCTCTCTCGTCGTTCCAGATGAGCCTCTAATGAGATAAACACTAATTCAATCCAGACAAAATAGCAGAATCTTAAATATTTACTGTTCCTGTCTATGAAGCGTGATTAATCCTGGGAGGAACAATATCAGACGACACTTTTTGAGTCAACGGTTAAAGAATTTGCCGCATTATTGTTTAGAATTATCGCTTGAGTAAATAATTAAAGGTGTGTTCGAATGTTTCAACTCAGTTTAGATTTAGAACAGCCAAATACAAAAATAATTTTACAAAATGTCTAAAACGTTTATGTTTCGCTTTTCAAGTGCTACAATTAATGTTCTTTACCATTTACTCCACATGCACCAAGACGATACTACGGCTGCATGGTGTATCTGTGCTACAGCAGCATCATGATGGTAAGTGGTGATTCACATTTTGCATCTAAAACCGTTCAGAAACGCCAGCCACACATCCCTGGATTTTTTTGGTTTGTTTGGTTTATTTTTGAATTATGAACATGGAACAGCATCGAAAAACGACTTGGTATCGTGATAATTCACCAGGTATACATAGTAAGATATGTTAATGGTACCATGATAACCGTATAGTTTGAACATTTCAGCTCAGTTCAGAAATAGAACAGCCAAATGTAAAAATCTTTGTTACGTTTATGTTACGTTTGTCACTGTTGATACATGCTAAATTGGATGTCCTTCATCGTTAACTCCACACTTAAGAGTGCATATGCAGCGGATACTAATATGAGCATATGAATGCTGCGAACCGATTCAAACCACAAGCGCACTCCAGCGGTAATAGGCACCGCAGATAGTTCCTCAGAACAGAGGGCCCAGACCATCCAACACTGATCCCTGCATTCACCACACCCCACTATTCATCCACGAACCCGTCTCAAAGGTCACCGTTCTATAGGGGCTATTGAGAACCCCGTTCCTCTTATCCCACTTCAAGGTACCAGCACCTCCATTCAGATTCCTCTGGATACAGCACTCGACACCGTCGCTCACTCTTGTATCCTCGCAGGGTCACATTGAAGAACCGGAATCTTAAGAAGGTTAAAAATGTGGCAAAATGTTTCTATTATTTCGTTTTCGCATCTCACTTTGTTATTTCATTCATCTACAGGACCTGAAGCGGTGCTGTTTTAAAAGCAGAGGCCAACTCTCACCGGGGGTTTTACTTTTAATAGAAAGGTAATAAGGACGATAACCAGCTATATACACATGCACCCTCGTCGTGTTGTTTAACTTTCCTCTATAATGTCTTTAAGACAGTTCCACCGGCGGATTGAAACAAGCACATACTCAGAGTTTCTAATTGTCGGCGTTCTTCAGTTTTTCCCGTCGAGATGCGACGGCGGAGCAGCTAACGATGCGCAGCTACAAAGGGAGAGCAGCGGCGGGGTTAACATGTCTCAGTGCTCTCCCTGGAAGTGGGATTTTTGGGGTTTAGACACCCACTGAGAGAGAATAATGAGTATATGTTTCTAATCTGGGCCCCTAGGAGATGGCAGTTCCCTTGTCTTTTCACACTGGTGGAAATCGGCAGGCTTCTGCTCTCTGTTTTTTTTCACAGGGTAATTTAGTGCGGTCTTTGATGCTTTCTCTCCGGAGCTTCTGTTTCAAATATCCAAATGCAAGGATTAGTGGGCTTTTGTGCCGTAAACCCCAATTTATCCTGTTTTCTTTCCTTCTTTATTTTTTGCAGTCTCCCGACCCCAGAACTTGCAAACAACGACTGACAACCTATGCGGTGTTTGTCACGTAGTTCTTTCTTTCTTGCGCCCGTTCAGTTGTGCTTGTTTTCCAGGGGTTTCCGCCGCGCTTTGGGAAGATGCACTTTGGCGCCGCAACAAGAGCGATTTGGGTGCCGTATCTTGCTTTAAGATTCATTAGCAGGAATAATGTGAAATAATAAGGACTGAAGCGTATTCTCTGGGTGATATTACAAATCCCTTTGTCGGGCAAAGCACTGTCACTTCTAAGTCTGAGTGTGATGAAAGAGAGGAATAAGGAGAAGACACATGGAGCATGCACCCGTCGTCTGCTAACTGAGCCGCCTTTCAGGATCCCTCCATAGATCCTCGGATGAAGTCTTCAGTGGAACTGGCAGCTTATATTGCAGTTCGCCTGCGCTTGCATTCCCCTCCCGACTTGTTGCGCTGTCTCATATTATGTATTTAAATCCTTTCGTGTCACAACACTCCCTCTTTCTCGACACCTCTGGGGTGATTGTACCAAAAGAGAGTGACTTCAAGAGAACCGTTTAATCCGAGGGAAGCTAGCAGCCATTATTCAGACCCGGTCACTCGGGGGACACCAAGGGTCAAGTGACAAATACAGACAGAATTCTGCCTCCGATCCATTAGTCGTTCTTTCTTTCTCCATCTCCTTCACTTCATCGTTGTCGTTGTTGTCATACTTTTCGGCTATTGTGCTCTCTGTTATTGAAGGGGGCCTTTCACCTGCCTCTTGTGTTCAGCTCCGTACATGTTTGTGTCTTCTGGCGACCTCAGTTGTGAATGGTTTTGTTGCTGTGATTCTCTTGGAAATGTTTTTCTGGGCTGACTCAAAGGTCAGAGTGCTGTCTGTGTGGAGATGAAGAGATGACAAGATGCCTTCATACAGCATGCAAACAGTAGCACCTTTCATACACATGTGGACCCCTCAGAAATCTACTTACAGCCATTATAACAGTAATGACAGAACCTGTCAAAGACATTGTCAATAAAATAAACACATTTATAGAAATGAGCAAAAATGGGTGAATTGCACAAGTTTCTCTTTTTTTATGTGGTGCTTGCATTGTTTTTGTGCCTGATTCACTGAAGCAGGGGTTCCTTACATTTATTTTGTAGCACCCCAGTATTGTGTCTAGAATAAAGAAATCATCAATGACCTCTATTTATTTTTTTATTTTGCAGGTGTGAAACCAAGTAATGGAACTTAAAGGAGACATCGAAATTAGCACTGAAGTTCGTTTAGTTATAGAAAGAGCTGCTGTGAAACAGTTTTCTGCTTTTTTGGTTGAATAACAAAATTAGACACAAATTGTCATCATTTATTTTATTCATCTTCTCACATCTATTCAATCTGTTATATTATGATGGAACAAACTATTTCTTAGTGTTGTTGTGTCCATACAATGGAAGTCAATGGTGGCCAGTGTTGTTTGGTACCTCAGAATATCTTCTTTTGTGTTCAAAGTCATACAGGTTTGGAAGGACATGAGGGTGAAGAAATGATGAAAGCGTTCATTAAAAATGTATTCTGTAACTCTCATGCAAAGTGGTTCAGAATTCACGTCTTAAACTTTCTTGTAAGTTCTACTTACTGTGTCACACACATCTGGATAAAGATCGCGCTCTGGCTTTGGAATGTCATTGGTTGACAGCGCTGTGCTCTCCAGCCCGTCTGATCAAGGGCCTTCTCTCTGTACGGCCTGTGAGGAGATCTCCTCCACCTGGCAGACCATGTCACATGAGTGTGAAATACTGACAGGTAAAAGAGATCAGTGCTGTTTTTTCTATCCTCAGGTTGGCAGGTGTAAGGAGAAGGTGACAGGTTACATGGATAGAGGGGGACTAGCAGATCCATCATGATCCCACCACATCAGCCACAGATGCCAATGAGGTTTGCGCTAACAAAACCAACACAGAGCTTGAGCAAAAAAATAACATCCACCCCGCCCCACCTCGGCTTACCCTTCCTACCAACAACTGCGTGCTTGTTTGCTGTTGCCTTGCTCCCGGGATTCATTTTAGAGGCAGAAAGAAGGGGCAGGAGAAAAAACTGTCATGCAAGTCGACAGGCAGTGATTAAGGTTTTAACTGATCATCCTCTCACTGACAGCTAACCAGCTATTATCTTAAAAGAATCAAACGAATGTTCAAAGCCCTTGCCGGGCATGCAACATGAAAGGAGACGTCAGGCGCTGGCAGCTGACAAGAGCCGAGGAGTGCACGAGGATAGAGAGAGAGAGACAAAGAATAGGAGAAGAGAGATCTTTATTTTCATTTTTCTACAGGGAATTTCGACAAACTGATCTCTGAGCCCGAATGCTCATGTACTGGAACAACACAACACAACGGCGTGTTTATATTGTGGGAACTGGCACGGATTAAAGCAAAGCGATAGAAGGTGCCGACATTCAGGGTTTTTTGGTGTGCGTGTGTACACGACATGTTTTGTGCGGCACTTTCAAAACTACACAGTGTTGAATTCATTACGAAGCTGTTTCTCATACATCAACACCAAGGCGAACTGCTAGAATTTACAGGTCACACAAATAATTACCGAACATGTGTCATGCTTGATGGCGGGAATGCATGCAATAAAAGTAAGATGTAAATAAAATGTCAAAATTTTTAAAAACTGGCTCATTTAACTGAAGTGAACTGGAACCATTCAAAGAGTCAGAGATGTCTATATTGTCATTTATTTGTTTATTTGATTTCTTTTCAAGGACATTGAACTATATATTAATTGAACTACTATTTACATATTATTTGAATATTAGAAATATTCAACAATAGGTCAACCATCTCTGCCAATCTGAGTACGACTAACACTACTTTTCTAAGTGGTTACGCTCGACCCAAATGTTTATACTTTAATTGAGAGTAAAATTGGCTCCACTTTCGCAAAAGTTTTCGACGTGTTACCATGACAATCGTGCCAGCAAACCTGGGGGAAATTAGCCCGGAGGGTACCCAGCGGTCTGCTGATACTTCTGAGATGTAGAGGGGGGATTCAGAAAGAGTCCAAGTCGCTATTTGTAGAACGTAAATATGGAAAATAGTTCACCGTAGCCTTAGATAACACAGTGTCCTCGCTGAAGTTTGCTTTTGTAGACCCACTTTGGAAACAAACTTCTGAAAATGTTTCTGAATAGGTTCTGAGTTCTTCGAAGGCAACATAGGAAGGCGAGTTTTTGTTTGCTTCGGTTTTGAGACCAGACGCTGCAACATCTGTGGGAGCATATGGTCACAAGGTCGGCTCGCCCACTTAACTGGCATAGAATTCACCCTTAAAAGAAAACACACATTTTCTTGAACAGAATGTTCCTCTTTACCCGCTCGCATGTTGCACGGTGACTGCAGGTTGAGCGAGATTACTGTACAGAGTGAGTCATGTGAATAGCTTCAGCCGTGCAGATTCAGACAAGAGGCCTATCAGTTCAGCACCAGGTTCAGCTCTTATAGCCTGAAGGTATGATAGGATCTGCTCGCTGTGGCATTTACTGTTGTTCCCCATTTACAACTATTGTATAATGACAGAATCAACTTGCGCTAATGTCGAGGCTTAATGTCCTTCACTTTCTCAGTGCCAACTCTTTTTCTATGCCAGGCACCAGATTGACATGTTTGCTGTGATTAGAGCGCTCATACTCATGAGAGTAAGTGTGGGAATTTGATCTGACTTGTACTAGATCCAACGATATATCGGCAAATAATCAGTATCCATCAATAGTTTAAAAACAGCTGATGATCAGGGCCAATATATCCTGTCAATCAAAAGAGGACGGGACAATGCAATGAATAAGTGCTCTGTATATAGAAAATGTTAAGAAACATCACAAGTTTGGTGTTGAATTTGTATAGTCATTCTTTGTGTTTATAACATTGAGAAAGTTAAGAAATATGAATTTAATCTTCAGAATCGGTATCGGCAGATATCACTCTGAATAATCGGCTATTGGTACGTATCTGTGGAGAAATTTAGTATCGTGCATCTCTAATTTGTACTAAATACACTTACAGAAAAAGGTGTCACTGGGACCCTTTAAAAAGGTACTAATGTGTACCCTTTAGGTGACACATTGTGTACATTTGGTACCAAAATGTACTTTTGAGGTACTAATATGTGTACTAATATAGCAGTTTGAAACCTGTGATCATTGACAGCATACATTTGTTATACTTAAAGGCACCCGAAAATAAAAATCTGTCATCGTGTATTTAGCCTCATGTGACTCTTTCTTCTGTCGAACACACAAGATGATATTTTGAGAAATGTCTCAGTGGTTTTGTCTCAATACAATGGAAGTCAATGGGGGACAGTGTTATTTGGTTACCCACATTCTTCAAAATATCTTCATTTGTGTAGTGCAGAAGAAAGTAAGTCGTACAGGTTTGGAATGTCATGTAGGCGAGTAAATTATAGAGGAATTTAAATGTTTGCGTGAACTATCCCCATACGTATTTATTTCAAAATAATTATACTATAAAACGTTTAAACTATAAAAGTGAAGCTACGAACGACTTTACTGCACAAAAAATGACAAAAAAGCGACAATGAATTTTTAAGATGGCAGTTATGATGTCATGCGTTAGGTCACATTCCAAGAACAAAAATTAATAGCCTACGGGTCTGTGGATAACCCATCCATGCGTTCAAACCTATATATAGCCTTAAGGAATCATTTTCACCTCCTTCTAAAGCTGATTTTGCACATTACACCGCTCATAGTGAGAAACATTAGTGAAGAGATGTTGGCATTTAATCCAGCACACATCAGTAAATCAGTGGAGGGACAGGAGCCATGCCTTCTAATTGTCCTGTTAAGTGTTCCAGAGTATGACATGTTAAACACCCCGTGTCCTTTACAACAGAGGATAACCTTGCAAGGGCTCTCAAGCCAGTGTGTTTTCATTGTGCGGTACCCGCATAGAGCTTTGTATCACTTTTGCTTTTGTCCTATTTCTTTCTTTATAAGTATCAGATTGTGTTGTTTCTAATCTCGTCGGAATGTGTTTCTGTAGTTGGGATTGAATGATGGTCCCCTGGCAAGCAGTTTAATAACAATTCATGGTCACCTGAAGACATGTGGTTGTCCCCGGGTTGATGTTGGCAAAACTGAGGGCTAATAACGGAGACAAGTCCATCAGGTTCCTTTGAGCCTCTGAGCCGGAGAACCAGTGACCCACTTAGCCAACACACAACCCAGCTGATTTAGCCACATTTTGACCCTTAAAAAGAAGCATAATTGCTCTTGAAAACAATGTTTGCATTTGCTTGGTCGTGAATTATAATAAAATGATTGCACCAAATTATAAGAATGATATATCGCATTGATAGAAATAGTGAAAAGGTTGTAGGTTGTCCTCACAGTTGTGCCGCTGGCCCACTGGTGTGTCTGACTATAAAATCTATCATCTTTACATTTGCATTTTAATTGCTCCAGTGTTTGGACTAATTTTGATTCTGACATGTCTGGATGTAAGTCATGCATTTGAACAAACAGTTGGACTCATGTAGCGTCGGATGTGTCACATGTTGTCATTAATGGTAAAGCTCGTACGGCAACTGCAGAGATGTTGATTGCGTGATAATATTAATTGATGGAGCCTTTATTTGATCGTGCTTTTGACAGGCATTACAGGGCATTTGATAAACTTATAATTGTTCCATTTTCATTACAAATTACTGTAGTGTTGTGTGAATAGAGACTTCACATTGCCAGTGCACAATCCAACAATGTATTAAAAGTGATTAAAATGATTAGTTTAAAACTGTTGACTTCAAGTATAGAACGAATATATTCTGAATAAGCACGTTTATACCATAACAGACCGTATTGGAATTTGATGGATGGTTATACATGATCTGGTTTAGGCATGTGATGGTATCAGTTTTCACATTACAAGAATATTTTAATTATTGTTTACAATATACAGTATTATGTTGCATTTACTAGTCTAGATATATTCACTTTCATCTTTAGAAACAATTTAAAGGGTTCACACGCAAGTTAAAATTGACATCATTTACTTGCCATCTTCTGCAGAACACAAAAGAAGATATTTTGAACAATGTTGGTAACCGAACAACGGTGGTACCCACAGACTTGCATTGGTTTTGTGTCTATACAATAGAAGTGAATGGGTACCGCCGTTGTTCGGTTAACCAACATTCTTCAAAATATCTTCTTTTGTGATCTGCAGAAGACAGAAAGTCATACAGGTTTGAAATGAGAAGAGGGTGAGCAAATGATGACAGAATTTTCATTTTTGGGTGAACTTACTCTAATAGGCAACTTTTCATTATGTTTACACTTGATGTCCATAAGCAAATGTTGCATTAGAGCATTCAGAATCTTGACTTATTGATAAAAAGGTTATTAAATGTAAAGCATTTTGATAATGATATATCTAATATTATTCATGGTATTTTAAATTGTACACTGTAACCATATTGTGCAAATCACTTATCAAGATAAACCATGTTATTACATACTGGTAAAATTCTAGGTTTACTAAGATATCTGCCACTATAATTTAAAATGTATTTAATTTCTATATATTTCTCAGATAGACTCACAAAATATAGACTGCAACTTCATCCTTTCTTTTGATCATTCCATCATCACTATTATCACCAAGCCAGTGTTATTACTCTCAGCAGTGAGTGAGAATCTTTCATCACTTCCTGTTTAAACTTTGTCTTGAGTGATCCCCTCATCTTCCCCAAACTATTTGGCTTATTTGAATTATTTAATGTTGGAAAAACTGTTATTCACAGATTTTCTCTGTGTTGAACGGCACAGAATAGCCCTGGCAAGTGTTATCTGATCAGATCAATTATTTGCCCTCATTCGAACACAAAAACACACGTATGTGGAATGGCGTCTGTCATCCGTTCTAAAGCAGATTTATGAAGCAGTTAAGCTTGTGCTGCCGTGCTTTGTCCTTGACTGTGAAAACAATCGAGGCGTGAAACATTAGTTATTCTCCATGTATTTTAATCAGGGCGGTTTTAAACCCATTGTCAAAGAGGGACTGTGTACTCCGAGGCACTTTGTGTGTCCCCTCATGATGTGGTTTGGGGGTTGGCGTTGATGTGGTCACCTACATAGCCATCTCCTCATTTCGAATGAATAAGGACACATTTTCTATCCACCCTAATGATATAATGTTTTTCTGTCCACAGGTGACTAACACATTTTCTTTTCACCGAATAGACTCACGGTATATTTCCGTTTTTGCTGATCTACCTAATGGCACTTCTCCAAGTATGAGGGCATGGTTAGAACAGCACAACATACTTTCCCTCATACGCCAAAACAAACAAATGTCAAATGCAATGACATGAATTAAAATGTATTATGATGTCATGTTTACATTATGACTAACGTTTGTTTTAGACATTTATTTACTTACGCTCAATCCCATGATGCACTGATAAGGTTCCTCAAGAGCAACATCCAACAAGGATCAAACCTGCGACGATGAACCCATAACCTCAAACACGAGGCCACCTCTAAATCATGTTTTCATTGTTACAGTCACATGTCAATGCATATCTTTGACCTGCAATCAGACCAAGCGCTCACAAAAAAATACCGCACACCTCCCCCTCCTTCCCCAGGCCAAGTCCCCCGCGCTCCTAAAAAGAATAACACAACCTCATTTATCATTATTTGTTTCCCCCCATCGCTTCCCGCAATTGATTGACAAGGGCACCGTCGGGGTAAGGGGTATGAATTACCTCACATTCAAGTTATGGATAGTAAATTATGGGTGGCTAATCCCCCACAGGGAAACTCAACCCTTCCATTCAACCCTATTATTCGGTAATGGATGTCTGATTTGAGAATAAGACACTCTGCCTGTCGGGCAAGAGTTGATATAGCGGCGGGCCTGCGGACAGGGAGGGGTCTCCGGCTATAACTCACTGGCAACTTGATCAACGGCGTATAAATCTGCCGCCGGCTTCCTGCGAGATGAGCTTAGCCCCCTCCGCTTGTTCCCACTTGCAGAGTTCTCCCTGAGGCTATTGGGAAAGGGTACACCGCATCCCTTTGGACGGCCGGCTTGCTGTCACAATCTGATGTATAGATACTGTATGGCCACTGTCATTCCTTAGAATTCTGTAATCTTACATAGGCTGCCCGAGGGCTGGGGGCTTTGTTGTCAGAGAACCACAATCTCCACAGTTTTTTAATGGTATTAGCTTCGGATTAGATTTTGAATGATCTTCAGGACATGTGGGTTGTAACGTTTTCACTGCTCTCTTATCAGCGATTATCTGCGGTATTTTTGTTTACCGGACAGTGCTTATTTTTAAGCAGGCGTACTTTCGTATTTTGACATAAGTTATGTTGTCTGTTGATGTGTATGACGATGCTTCATCCAAACAGTTTTAAATACGTTTCTATGAAAGTGAGCAGAAAGCCTCATTCACGTTGTGATCCGACAACGTTATTTCATTTACTGAAATGTTTTAATATTGTATATTCTTTTCATTCAATCCTCTTAGCTCAAGCACACTGCTCGAAATGGATAGCGCAAGGGCACACAACATTCACTTAAAACTTCTAAAATACTTTTTCTTATTTGAAGGATACTTGGATATACTTACACGGCTCTCGACAAGTTCACTTTCATATTATGGCACTTGTCTTATGTAAAAAAAACATGAAAATTCCATAATTAATGCAAAAATTAAAGCTTCCTTTAAAGCACAATTTTTTGTTCGCTTTTTATTCTAGGCAAAAATGCTTACTTGAGATCAAATGCTATACAACGATAAAGGTCATCGTCATTTACTGACTCGAAATTGTGCTCTTGAAATGTTTCAATAAACCCAAAGAGCGCAGAGAAAGAGAAAAAATGAATCATTTTACATTTACTCTGAATGTTCATAGTGTTTGAATATTATTCAACTTTTCTTTTCTCAGTGTGCGGATCACATTGTAGTCTGTTGCCTGATAACATTTTTGCATATTTACTTCTTAGAAATAGAAGCTTGCATGCATCTCTCTCCACATTGAAGTGAATCAGAATGCTTTGCTGGATAATTGACAGGTTGATTCACATCACCAGTATTCTGTCAGATTCAAAGCCCTGGTCTTACCTGGATTAACTCAGATCAAGCAATGATTGACACGGACTCAGTCGGGGGGTCTAAGAATGAGGTGGGGTTGGTCGTGTACCGTGTTTGTGGCTGATGGTGAAAGACGGGTGTGAAACCATGGGCACAGAGCGCTGAGTGAATAGACAGTAGACAGAGATGAAAGATTTGAACTGTCTGTCCTTGTCATGTTTTACAAGGCAGCCCTGTCCATACTGTTATATTATGTATTGATTCTGACTTCAGTTTTGTCAGATAGGCTAATGTCACTATTTGTGTATTTTGAGAATTATTGCATTTGTAACATAAAATAAAATATAATTTATAATCTTTCAAATATTTTTAAATGGTATTAATTAATGCAATCCAATTTTTTTTATTAAAGTATTTTTTCAATGAAATATTTTTACTAAAAAGCCTGAGGTGAGTTTAACTTGGTTCTAAAGACGCTATTTAATGCCCTTTGACCTGTACATGTAATACAACCCATTTTGAATCTGATTTGTCTGTGTAGTCTAAGGTGATAAGGAACTTCCCCACAATGCACTGCAAATGAAGGGGGTGCCTGGGTACTGATCATCTCTATTCTCAATCAGCTCATGTGTTTTCCTAATGATGCATGCAATAGCAATCTCTACACACTTCTCTTTGTAAGCTCAATGCTACCTTGAGTCTGACATTTAAAGTCATGTGTTACTCAAGTTTCCAATTGGTTTCCTTCAGTTCCGCCCAACAGGCCAGAGGACTTGCCTCCAAACACTGAAATTAATTGCTTTTAGCAATGGGCATATCTGTTTTACCCAGCATTCAACACTGTAATCAATCAGCATTCAGGGTTAGTCTGGCGTTAAACCGCTCTCAATGGTAGGGTTGCATACAAACAGAATGACAAATTTGAACTTTTTTGTGTCATTTTTAATGATCCCTGCTCTTTAAATCTGCAATCTTTAATTTAAAAAACAGCTATTGAGTAAAAATTCGCCGACATCCATAAATGTAAAAAAAAGATTTATAAGTTGGAATGTCGTTTACGATTTCGCAAGAAATTTAAGTTCATAAAGTATCCTGCAGTTTTATGTTTCAAACAGAGATGGTGATATAGATGCGAAAGTTAAAGATCGCAGTAACACTAATTTACCTCTTTCATACCAAAGACATGCAGTGAAAAAAAGCGCTAAAAAGGCATGGACACAGCAGTTTTTGTGACTGATATTTGTATTTGTAGGAGTTTCTTCAGACGCAAACTTCATGGGAGGAGAGTATTTAAATGAATCACGCAACGTGATTTTTTAATGTGTGCCTTGATAGTAAATCACCCACAGAAATGTCCACTCCCTCGCGCTGTTTTGTAAATCCGGCCCATAGTGTTTACAAGCCTTGAAGCTCTAAGCAAAGGCACATTGAAACAAAGCATTAATAAGGTGCTCGCGAGCGACAATACAAATGCTAAATCAAATTACTTTTGTTCCACTCCAAAAGTCAAGATATCCCATTATCCAGTTCACCTTTGGAATGGTCCCTCAACATGTGTTCTCTATCCGAGTAAAATATTTTCCGCCATATTAGCTTAGAATCACAGAGCAGCTGAGGTGTGCACTTGTAAACACAAGGATGTTTATTTTCTTAATTGAAAATGGGAGTAGACATTGAACCCAAATAGTTCCCCATTTTTCTCTCGGCGTACTGTTGTATTGCTATTATTATTGTGGCCTTAATACGGGCCAGATGGCTAATATTAGATGTAATCTGTTGAAATAGTTGTGTTTATATAATACTATTTTTCCAGCCAGTTGTTTCCAATTAGAATGTTTGAAAGTTTTAATTGAATTAAATGAGATATTTCAATATGTAATGGAATGGCGTAGAATAACAGTTCATGCCTGGCCATATGTGATGTGCAGTTCACTGAGTAATGTCATTCTTTACCGAGCATCTGCACTCTGTCTGGAAGTCAGGCTCATATGTGTTAATCTGATTTTATTTGGCAGACAGATGCACATCCAACAAGCAGACAGATTTCTTATTTTTTTACTTTGCCTTGAATACATTTTCAGTATGTATAATTATCTACAAAATCTACTCTAGATCATCCAAAAATTTTCGGAGAGCATTTTTATTCAGTATGCTTTCAATCTTTCCTATGCAATTTCCAAACACTGCGAATCGCTTTCCACCCAAAATATTTATTGCACACATCTGCAAAACATTACAGGCATGTCCCACTGGCTTTCACTGTACAATGACATAATATATATATTTTTGTCAGGGATTGAGCGTGTCCTGTCAGCAGTGTTTATCTCTCTGTTCACCAGTGACAGGTGCAACACCGGCCCTCCACAAACAGCCCATCAGCTACGGATGCATCTCCCTGTTCAACCTGTAAGCATTTAAGAGAACACAAACAGCAGCTTTATTAAAGACGTATGCTAATGTATATGGATCCACTTACTTAAGAGTTAAAGAATTAAATAGATAAAAAAATGATATCCCGGTTCCGCCATCTCACTCCCTCTCTCTCTCTCTTTTTTTCTTGACAGCCTGCGCATTTGAGTCCAGATCATACAAGGGTTGGCTTCTGGTCGTTTGCACAATAAAATAATTGACAGTACACAGAGGGAAAACCAGAGGCCGTTGGCCCGAGGAGGGGAGAGGAGGAGCCTGCGGGTTGCTTTGACAGTAGCCAAGTGAATATTGAAAAGGAACTTTGTTGTTGGTAATGTTCATCCCTGTTTGTTTTGGACTTCACACGGAAAGCAAGAAACTCACAGTTAGATGCCAGGTTACTGTCAGGAGGCGAACATAATATCAGTGGGACTGTTTAAAGAGGCAGCGACCTTTTAAATGTTTTGGAGAACAGGAGAGCGCGTGAGACCGCGTTCTATATGTGAAGGAAAACAATATAGGAAGAAAAAAACACCTTCCCCGTCTCAGGCCTGGAAATCAATCGTGCTGCATAAACACACGTGCCGATGGTCGCGAGCGGGAGAGTGATGTGAAGTAATTTGTTTTCTCACTCTGGTAACTTTAATATGGATGATTTAACGCTTAAATGCAATCAGTGTTAAAACGTTCCCAAAAATCCTCATGCAGTCATAACAGGGTTGGGGGTTGTTTATAGAGAGAGGCACAATGCGGAAGACAGATGTGGAAAACTTGCGTCCACCAGACAAGGGCGTCCTTCACTTCTCTCCTGTGCTCTTTTTCACGATGGAGGGCTTAAATTACAGAACTAACTTCCTGGATTACATCAAACAGCAGGCCTTTCCCCTCCTCCTCCCTGTACTTTCCCCAGCTCTCCTCTCTTTCTTCGGAGAAAGGCGCACGACACCTTATTTCGCCCTCCTTTGCTTCTTTTCCACCCGGCAACTGTAGTTATGTGTATGTGAACCACATGTGTTCAAGGCGCACGACGGCAGCCCCGCACCACCCACTTTTATATGAAAGCACAGTGGCGGAAACCATGCGCTCCAGTCGGGAGGTACGTGACCCTGGGCCACACAGGAGAGGGAGGAGGCGCAAAGGGAGGGTCATGAGACGAGACTGTGAAAGTCACAGGCGTTAGATGCTGCGGTCCGCTCAGGCACGGAGAGCGCTGATCCCGGTCTTAGGGGAGAGAAGTGGATTTGATGGGTTGGGGGGTGACTGAAGGGGTCCTGGTTAGAGGCGGTGGTTTAGGATAAGATGTGGCACGTTATCTGGCCAAAAAAATATGCAGCTGTATTTACCGCCTCTGTTTGTTGTTCCCGTGGAAGCTCCAGGATGGGAATTTTCTGTGTCACTGCCTCAAAGGATTTTGGCTTGGGCTTTGTTGATCCTGTGTTGTTGTAGAAAAGAGGAATAAGATTTAAGCATTAGCCATGTCAGGAAGGATTTAACACTCTGCTCCCCAGACCTCTCGCCATTTAGGCAACTCTTCCCTTAGCGCTTAGCACTCAGCGGTCTGCGTAGCTGCCCACCGGGTGGAGAAGCGGGGCCGGCGTTTCCCTCCACCTGCTCTCTTGTGTTTCCGCTTTTGCGGCGTCCATCCAATGGAAAAATAAGGTTCAAGCCACTTGATTTTGTGTCATGCTTCCTGGAGCATGCCAACTTTCAATTACAGCACCTCCAGTCCACCTTGCACTTTGGCCGTGGCTATCTGACAGCTCCCCCCTGTTGTTTGTGGCTGGTGGCCAACTGATTCCCAGCGCATTATGTTTCTCCGACCAACTGAGAGATAGTTGGTTGTTTTCCATTAGACTGTAAGTTATCACTATCTGATGGGGCACGCTGACCTTGACAGATGCCTGGATGAATCACATTTTGCGTTGAGTTCATTCAGTGTGCCCTAAACATGGGACCTCACTGTCACAGGGTTTTACAAGGGTAGTAGATAATTAGAATTCATATTTTATGGAAATATGTTATGAATCAGATTGGGTGACCAGTGTTAAAAATGCTAAACCAGGTCAAATGTCCTCCTTTGTTTATTCATATAAGTGGTAGTGTTCTGCTCTTAACATTTTACATTAATTTGTTCAGTATTATGAGACTTATAGTGGTAAAATGTATTATAAAATTAATACAACAAAAACAAGTCACCACTCTTGCTTTTAAAATGATGTACACTACCGTTCAGAAGATTAGGATCACTTATTCGTTCCTCATTGTAGAAAAATCGGTGTACCTGAAAGACCTTTAATTTAAACTCTTTGTATAAATTAATATTGATGTAGAAAAAGCTCTCACGTTATATGAAAGCATTCTTTTTGTGGACACTTCTAAAAGTTGAATTACTCATTTACTCATTTTAAGACGGTTGGTTATTAATTTTGCTTTGGCCATAGTTGATTTTGCTTTGAATTCAAATTGCAGTAAGTCTAGTATTCTAGTATTACTGTAGGACCATAGACTCCTGTTGAAGATTTCTGCATTAATGAATTCACATTTTCATGTTACTTGCGTGAGGTAAATATGACAATTTTTGGCTTGCTGTACCTGATGAAGGGCTTAAATATGTGTTCTATATACTTTGCGCATTAACTTCCAGTTTTTAAAGTCACATGATATTAAATGCGTGAGAAACTGACCATTTATGCATTTGGCAGGCGCTTTTATCCAAAGCGAGTTACATTGCATTATGCATTTGGGTTCGAACCCATGAACTTGGCATTGCTAGTGGCTTGCTCTAACCACCGAGCCACAGGAAAGCCATTTAGTGGCGTTTACCACAGTTGTGATTTTGCTTGGCAAAACTATTAATTCACAAGAAAACATACGGAACTTGACAACCTATTTTACTTATGGAAAAAGAATGGCTCGTATGTTGTTTAAAATTCTGCTTTTATGTTCTATGAAAGAAAGTCAGGTTTTAAAATAAAATGACTCTGTCATTCATAAAATGTTTCTTATTATAGGTAGTACTGTTTCTTTTAGACCACTTTAAGAATAATGCTTTTAACATCAGGGTCTGAATGAGTTAATAGTTGAGAGCAGTGAATTGGGGTGGGGGATGTTTTTAAGGATGCAGTGGGGCGTGTCTGTCTGTTTGTCCCCCTCTCCCTCACGCCCCGGTTCTGCCTGCTCAGGCCCTCGACCGGGTCACCTGCAAAGGATTAGGCTTTGCCTGGTAGACAGTTGTTGTTCGAGGAGCGCCTGAACGCGTCAGGGGGCAGGAAGAGGGAGGAACGGGTGGGTGAGTGACCCGGTGACTCATCTCACCTCCAGATGCCCAGACTTCACCCCTGCCAGGAGCAACACACCAGGGGTAAAAACAAACACAACAATCGGCCTCTCCCCCCACCGCTTCGGAACATACAAGGTTAGGAATCTGTGAGGAAATCAGCTCAGGAACGCTGGCCCGGAACACACTGTTTAACTCATTAATCCACATTAACAAAAGAGAAGAAAAGGCAGATAGACCGAAGAAACAAAGACCGTATCCCTGAGCACGAGTGTCAGAAAGCTCTGGAGGCAACGGAAGATTGAATATGCTGGAGCGTCTGCGTGCCGTGCCCGTGCCAGCAGGCCGGGAGAAGATCGCACAAAGGGAACAGAGCGGCGCATCGCTAAACTCGCTTCTGTCAATAATGACAAGGCAGCATTCATTGATATTCTCATGGAAAAATAATGTGTTAATAAAGACCCTCTCAGAAGATTACCCAACCTCGCCCCGCTAATCAGCCTCTTTGTAAAGGTCCATAAATCACCAAACTAATAGCGCGGCGGATATTAATAACTCAAATTATGATTTATATCTTTGTTGTCGTCTGTGAAAGGATCCCTCACCTCCTTACATTTTCAATCAATATCATCAAAATGCTAACTAGGGACTGGCTGCAATTACCTTCATGGGGGACAACACTAATTGACTTCTTTCTGAAATGCCATAAAGTAGACAGGTGGAAACTGCGTACCTGTTGCACAAACAAAGCAGAGGCGATGCATTAGTCCATATTAACTGTCATGCCGGGGTTGGCCTTTTCACATCATACTTTGTGCTTTCTAATGTCCTATTCTAATTAAGATGTGATAAACAGTTGCATATAATCATAGTGTCAAAATTACTCTTACAGTGTGCTGTTTATTTTGTTTTGCATACTATTTCATAGTGTTCTTTTGATTTAACACTGTTAAAATTATTTTCAGTGTTTTACTTTTTGTGATTGCCATTTTGGCAAAACAAACAAAAGAGGGATGTTTCAGACAAGCTGTCCTTTAGCAGAGGCCTGTATACTCCAACTATTCAAAGGTTCAAAGGTTGTGATTTCATTCAATAATATTTTAAGTTAACATTGTTTCTTTGACGATGTTGAGCAAACGAAAAAAACTCAATGAGAGATTTTGTTAGAAATTATGGAATAGATAAGCAATTGCATGTCATTCTTACATTTTCAGCAAAACTTCAACTATGCGATATACAACTTAACATTATCTTAGGAACATGGAACTCCACCCCTCCCCTTAAATTCACTATACCTGGATTCTGCCCCCGCGTACCCCCATTTCCAGCCCTTCTTTTTCCTTTAGGTTTAATTCAAAGCTTATCCCTTTCAGTGGTTCTCAACAGGGGGGCCGTGGCCCACAAGGGGGCCCCAGCTGACTTCCAAGGGAGCCTCAGGATGACCGACCAAGTGTTTCTTATTATTGGTCTATTTGTATATTAACCAGACACTTTGTCAGTTAATATCAAGCTCTGAAATATTTTATAGGGTAGAAATTTTGAGTTTTTGAACTATTCCTTAACTATCTCTGTGTGAAACAAAATTCCAGATTTTAAGTGCTTTTTGATGTGAATTGGGGTAAGAAAAGGAAACAGTTAGTTGCTCTTTAACACATTATTCTTTTTTACGTTACGGATTGTCTATTATCTAGTCTATCCTTTAAGTTCTTTTAAGTTCTTCAAAAACGGTTGTGTACAGTTTGAGTCAGCTGTCTTAATTCTTGATTCAGACACACAATTATTTTCCCTTAGTCCTTGTGCTTGTGTACAATAGAGAGGAATGGCAAAGATATTCGTATTAACGAGATGCACCACTGCCGTTACAATGAACGGCGAAGAATGCAACGCCAAATATGGCCGCTGTAGCGAAAGAAGTCCCGCCTCCCAGTAATACGAGCCAATCGTCAATCAGTAAAGACTAACGATTCTCTGGGGTTGGGCTCTCGTGAGGCACTTGCCAGCCTCTGCGCAGGCGCAGTAGATTATGCCCCCTCGAAAAAGGTAGCAAACCAAAGTTGTGATACAGTTCATGTCATGTTTAAATATTGATCGGAAATATGCTGTTTAATTGTTATGTTTGCCAGCGATTTTAGAAATATCTGCATTACCCCATTCCAGAAGAAAGGACTGTGGACTTGCCATGATGTAAATAGCTGTAGCAAACATGGCTGCCGAGTGGCATGACTTCGGTAAACGGACTTTGGTAATGGTCGTCTGTCTCTTTTGCTGCCTCTGTTCTCCCTATATCTGTGAAAGTGGTGATTTCTTGTTTAACAAAAGACATGCGAGACTGAGGTTTTGGGATTCTGCAATGTGGTGATTCAAATCTCGTCCAGGACTTTTCCTGTGGCCAGCATGATGTCAGCTTCAAGCTTTTGTCACTGTCTGATAAGGCAGCTAACACAATGGAATCTTTTGGAAGGCTGGTTGAATGATAACCTATAACAAAAAAGAAATGGGGGAAGAAGGGAGTACGGCGGTTTAATGAAAACTTTCCCCGCACTGGGATTTCAAGGCTCTTTCTGAGGTGACTGAGGTTATCGGCCTTGTTTTTAGCCGCGCGAGCACAGAAAAGCAATCACGCAAACAAATTAATTAGTCTCCCAACAATAGGGCCTTGATAAATTGAACCACTTGCATCTCATAGACTGTCGCTCCATGTTTCCTTTTTAATCTAGCCCTTTCAACATGGACTTGAGAGTGCTGTTTACATTTAGTCTTTGTAGCGAGACATTGCGCCGTGGTTTGCAATAAACAGCTAATTATCATATCTCTGGCTACAGCTTAATTATATTTGCATAGAAATGCTTTGTCTGGCTGTCTCAACAGAGCCTGCGTTACCTTGTCTTTTTATTGCTCAGTTTTTATTTACATTTCTAAAACATTCGGACTGAGATGTACAAATCTCCTGTTTTTCTCATCTTGCCTTAGGTTGCCCCTCAAAGTAATCGTGAAGGTCAGGGACTGTTTCTGTCTTATTTTTATTTTTGAGTCGACAACTGTTCTGATTTGGAAATTAGTGCAAAGTTGCTGTTTTCACTCATGCATGTTGAGTAATTCATTTAATTATTCATTTTTTCTACTTACAAAAGAATGGTAATCAGTTACTTCCATTTTTTTATACAAGCGCATTGCGCAAGGCATGGTAAATTAGTAAAAGGAGGCGTTAAAACGACTAAAAAATGCGTTCAGCATCCGAAATGTATTTACAAGTTAATTTCTCAGTGTTTTGGCTCAGGGCAAAGGGAGACTGTGTCTTCATTCAATTATGGAGTTGGAGTGCAGTCATTAAAGAAAGCGTATTATTGGCGTTGTGGGAGTCGACCGACTACAAATACAACCCACGTGATTTTACACCCGACTCATTCCAGTAACTGACTAAAAGTATTTTGTACGAAGAAGCATGTGGTGTTTTTCTGTAGGGATGGTAGTTCATATAACCATGAAGCTTTTGCACTAAGAATCTTGGAAAAAGTGTTGAAAAATTCCATTCAACTTAGTCATTTAGTCAATTAGTGTTTGAATGGTTCATTAAAGGGATAGTATTAAAGTCCCCCCTCATGCCATTCCAAACCTGCATGTTTTCCTTTCTTCTGCGAAGCACAAATGAAGATGTTTTGAAGCATGTTCGACTTGGCCCCCATTGACTTTCATTGCATAGACACAAAACCACCAAGACATTTCTCCAAAATCAAAAATCTTCTTTTGTGTTTTATGTTTTTTTTTTGGGTGAACTATCTCTTTAAAATAAGCACAATAAAAGTAACTCAATTATTTGATCCATTGAGTCCTAATAAATTACTAAAATACACTCAAATATCAGCAGAACATTTTATGGCGATGACTTTTTCTATTGAGGCAAATTCAAAATCTGAATTTAAACCTCAGATGCTACAACACAGTCGTCATGCAACATCTTCATTTAAATCAAACGCCAGCAAACATCTTGTTGTCCTAACTTCACCGGTCAGTGTTTCAGAATATTTTTTTTGTCTCCCGAATTGTTCTGAATGAGGTTGAAAGAAAAAGACACAAGACTTCACATCTATCGCTGTACTATGAAAGAACTTGTCAGCAAATTAAGGGAGGCTGGAAGCTAAAAGGCAGAGGTGGGGAAAAGTATTTATGAAAGTAATTTCTCAGAGTTGCACGCTGTGTGAGAGTAATTACTGTAGCCTCTATAGGCAGAGTTAAGGGGATTGACTGTAATCACGGGTATAATGAGACTCATGGCAGAACTCTCTCACACAATATAAGGTCAAACATGTCGTCGTAGGCAGCCTTTCATTTTTCTTTGGAGCCGTCATTGCTTTAATAGTTCCTTGACTGACATTAACAGAAAAATGGGGGCTCTGTTGAAGAATGGAAGAATATGTGAAAGTGAAGCACTGTTTAGATGGGTGATTGGCGGGTGACGTTAAAGGAGCTGTATGCAATACTTTTACTGTATTAAATCAATACCTTAATATGTTCCATTCCATTCCATTTTCTACCGCTTGTCCGAACTACCTTGGGTCACGGGGAGCCTGCGCCTATCTCAGGAGTCATCGGGCATCAAGGCAGGATACACCCTGGATGGAGTGCCAACCCATCGCAGGGCACACACACTCACTCATTCACTCACGCACTCACACCCTATGGACAATTTTCCAGACCTTAATATGTTAAATATGCTAAATTGATATATTGGTTTTTCCAAAAAACAATGCTATAGTTTCCACTCTGAAATGTGCGTTCAGTGCCGGAATTTCTGTTTTTGTTTTGGTTTGTGTGACCCCGCCCACAGACGATTTACCCACGAGTGTATTTCGACGGCTCGGTTGCCAGTTGGCGACAATCACAGCATATTGCAGCAAACAAACGATCTGGGTCAGAGATAGCAGATTCCACCCTTAGCGGTACTACTACGTTTCAAACTTAGAAAGAATTACTACAATATTTTACAACTCCCGAGGGGTAATATATCAATTTATTATGATTATATAGCAATATGGCCCATAAATGCGACCTCCGGAGGACGCAACCTCTGAAACGAGCTGCTGATTGAGTTATATTTGCAAACAACAAAACCACTGCAAACGTATAAATGATCAGATAAACTAATTTATGCTTTCCATTAAACCCCTGCAAGTGTCTGGCAACTCCTGTGAGGAGGGGCGGGGTAAAACCCTCGCCAATATTTTGAATTTGGACTGGGATACCAAGCTTAACCGCTAGGTGTCAATGTCACATACGCCCCCTTAAAAGGAACAATTCGGCCAAAAATCTAAAATGTTTTTTTGCTTCTTTGCCGAACGACATAATGTACTTACGAAAAAAAAAACGATATATTTTTTACCTCAACATTAACATAATTGGTCAGTAACATCCAACGTAATGTATTTTTCTGAGGCCAAAGAGCCATTCTGCAATCAAACCTTAATTCGGCAAACAGTGGATACGCTTGCGTTCGCTCAAGGCTCATCTGTATCTGATACAGCTTTGTATCAACAACAAACGCTCTAACTTACCACAATGGTAAACAAACCTCTGGAGAGCACCACGCACTGCGGATCTGACAAAAATGAAGAGTATCAGATAAACACCAGCATCATCGAGACATAATGTGTGTTTGTGAGCGCAACCAAACTGTGACTGCATTTGACGTCCTGCCATTACCAGTACAGAAGTGGTGCGGAGTGGCTCCTCCTAACTCGTTTTCTTTTTTCTTGCTGATGGCTCAGTGTTCTGTAATCCTTGCCGGTTCATGTAAACCAGATTCGTCTCTTCTTGATGCACTTCAAACTGGTTTTCTTGACTGAAACCAAACATGTTAAGTTATCCCCATTAAGACTCCAAATGTTTAGACTGCAGAAACCAAAACTGGAAAATTGACAAAAGCGTCTGACAGAAAATGTCAAGGAAACAACGGGCGCAAAACGGAACGGAAAAGAAAGGAGACCCAGACGGTTCAATTAATTTTATTCATCATTTTTCTCTGTCCAAAATGCTCACAGAGGAGCAAATCCATTTGTCTTTAGCACACAAAAACATGAAATTGGTCCCAGTGACCTATTTTTTTGAGATTTTTCTCATTCTCTATGGTACGAAGCCTTTGACTCTACTATGTGCCTCTATTGTCTTTATGCAATGGACCTTTTTCGCTTCTCGCCCGGTGAATAAACCAATCGTCGGGTCCGGCGTCTCCTTGCAGAAGTCATCGGGAATAAAATATTACCTCATTCCGAGCAGGGAAGAATCCTCTTTTATGGAGACATAATGACTTAAAGTTTAATCTCTTTCGTGCTCACCTTTATGAAAAGACCACAATGATCCATTTGAAGTAAGTTAAATTACACATTTAAATGGAGACGTGTAATATACTTAGTTAAAGTGGGTTTGACCACGGCACCAGTTAATCACGGGCTGTCCCATTAAAATTGGACCGGCGCCCAGGTTCTGTGACCATATTTTAGAAGAATGTGGGATTTTTATGAAGTGTGTGTGTGTGTGTTCGAGTCGTCGTCCCATTTCTCTATTTGTCCACACCCTTCACTTGAGCAGTGTATCGTAGAGTTTTCAGTAGAAAGAACATCAAAGCCGTTCAGAAGGCTGACACTTCCTTCTCCTCTACCTTTCAGAAGTCTTAAATCCCGCTAAAGCTCAAAGCCCACTCTGTCCGGTCTCGGTCCTCTGAGCAGACAGGTCTCACGTCTAACATCAGGACAGGAGACACGAAGCGCCTCAGGGGCCTGTCCTCTACATCTTTCCATGCAAACATCTCGAAGTGGCACCGAGTCGAGCATCAGAAGCCTGTGACATCCAGAGAAAGAAAGACATCGTTCACATTCACACAGATGAAATGCCACAGTGTTCTTTGATTCAATAAGACAACCCTCATGATTCATTTAGAGATGATTCACCCCCTCCTTCTCAATTTCCTTCATCACATTGGAGAAAATATTAATTTGATACACACTTCTCCATGCAATTAGAGGATCATTGAGAAGTCTGCCACCTCTGTACAGTAATCCCATTTTAATTTAGGAGGGTTTGGTTACGTTACGGTCAGGCAGACGCCGGGGCAGGTGAAGTCAGTTAATTATTCCTACTGTTTTCAAGATGGAAATGAAAGATGCCGTTCCATTACGCAGGCATTTAAAACATCGCATGTTTGTTTCACCATGGAGACTGTTTAAACATTACAAATACAAAGAGGGAGAAACACAAGAAACAACATGTTTAAAAAACGTCTCGACGCTGTGCTGCGGCTGTCATGCTTATAAAATAATTTTTGCAAGATGTAATTATATTTTATGTTCCTTGCTGGGATTTTTCAAACACAGAAATATTTGTAGCTACTTATTTTGGGCTAATAACATGTTTAATTCTGAGAACACAAATCAAGGAAGTGTCAGTATGGCTCATAATTATAGTTTTTGTTTTGGCAGTTTTACCTAGCAGTTTCTGATGCTGATTCATTCTGTTCACTGCTCAGACAGGCTGCAAATACCTGATGACTTGAGCAAATCTTAGTCACATCTGTTTAGATGTTTGTAGCACTGTTGCCAAGTAGTTTTCAGTGAAATTGCTAAAGGCAGGACGATTTGCATCTAAATGACGTTGTGATGTCATCACGTCATGATGTCATTACATGACGTTGCAAGACTGTGTCATTGCGTAGAATATTGTTACAAATCAACCATTATATAAAAGTAACATTTATTCCTTGTGAGGCGTTACAATAATTTCTTTATTTAAAATGTAATGATTGATTTACTTACAAAACAGACAGCTTCGATGGCCAACGAATGCGATTTCCTGAGGACTAGGCCTTCGAAAAGACATAGCTACTGTATATTGTGACTGAGTGTGTGACAGAGAAATGTATGTGTAATTTTGAGAAAAATGTATGCTTTTTATTGTTTGACTCATTTTTTTAAAGTTGCTCAAAGTTTTAGTCAAATAGTTTGTAATTATACCAGATAAACACGTGACATTACATTTTTTAAATATATTTCAATCTAAAAAGGGATAGTTCACCCAAAAATGAAAATCCTGTAATGATATACTCACACTCAAGTTGATCCAAATCTGTATACATTTCTTTGTTAGTTTGAACACAAAGAAAGATAGCAACCAACATTTCTGGGCCACCATTGAAAACCGCAGTATAAATAATTATTCTATGTTTTTTTGTGTTGAACACAAATTAAAATATTTTGAAGAGATTGGGGGGTAAAAACTGTTCTCTGGTACCTTGACAATCATTTTAATAATAGTCAATGGTGCCCCAGAAATCTCAGTTGCTTTTTTTGGAACATTCTTCCAAATATCTTTCTTTGTGTTCAACAGAATAAAGAAATCGATTCAGGTTTGGAAAACTTGCAACTTGAGGTTGAGTAACTCATGACAGAGTTTTAATTTTTGGGTGAACTTTCCCTTTAAATTTGGATTTTCAGAAGCTTGTTTGCATTTTTTTTAAACATATTTGTGACCCTGCCTGTGATAACGAGACTGAAGTCTCATAATCTAATAATGAACATCACTAACTTCACTATGATTTCAGTCTTTTACATGGCATTTTTTCAATTAACATTAAACGTGTCAGTGTTTTATTATGTATGTTAAGTAGTATGATTTTCGGTGTAATGTCTGTGTAAATGACTTCAGATGGATTTTCATATGCAGGATCAAAATTTTGTACATTGTAGTATCTGCAACATTGTCCAAAATAATGAATATTCTTTAATAATGAATATTACTCTCAGTGTTTAGGAATAGGCTGATGCAGTCTTTACTTTAGAGCCTTTACTATAGAAACAACTTTAAAGTTAACAATTAAGAAATCAGATGGCATTTAAGAAAACATAAGTGAATACAGTTTGAGCAAAACCTTCAGCTTTATATTTAAACATATCACTATTTGTATGCACAGTGTCCATAAAGGAATGCACAGGTGTGGATTTATGCAGCACATTGAAAGCATGAAGATGCTCAGGGGAGCAATCCATCTAGCAGAGCCCTGCTATAATTCAAATTAGCATGTGTACCCCCTGCTTTTTATCTACTCTGCCCTCTGTCTCTCTCCCACATCTCAGTCTCTCTGAAGGATTAGACGCTATGCAAGTATAAGTGTCTTCCGGTGACCACAGCCGTCTTTAGAGTCAAAGAGCATTTTGTAGTTTTTAGCGTTTGTGCTCGACACACTCACGTCTCACAGTCAAAGATGAGAAGCGCTGTTTTGGTAAATAGGAACGCTCGCAAATGCGCACGAACATTCACAATCAGGCCATTCAGATCACAAAACCGGTCAATCAAAGGCGGTTACAATAAGGGGCCCACGGGGCCGCCCCTGCATACAACGCATCCGCACCTGCGGAGGCAGTGGTGACCTTGCTTCTGAAAAGCTGCGCTGTAATGATCACATGCAGATAGCGTGTATCATCCAGTTTGACGTTTAGAAAGTTGACCCCGAGGTCATGAATGAACTCCTTTTAATACTTTTAAAAGACTACTTTAAATGTGAGCGCAAAAGGCTATTAACCTGTGTTTATTTTTCATTCTTTTATTTTTTATATGAATGATCTGCTGTGATTTGCCTTCAGCGCACATAAGTTTGTATACCCCTGTCAGCAGCGACGTGTGCGAAGAGAAGCGTGATCACACTTTTTTTTAAGCATTTGTACGTGTCGGCCTTTCTGTCTGAGCGAGACCCATTGAGAGCAACAGAAGATCTATGAGCCCTCTGATAATGATGTCACCTCGAGCCACGGGCCAGTCTGAACGCATGAGTGGGCTTCGAGCAGATTGACTGTCTAATAGCTCTCTTGTCCGGATTATTACATATTTCCACTTAAGTAAGGGCTGAATTCTATGTAATCTTGAAAGCTTCAAATTGGGAAAGTGTCACTTGCCGTGGCTGCGCATCAGTCCTATAACATATCCTTCAGTTTCAAAGTTTACAACAGAAGGACTCATGCATGTGTGTTTATTTTTGTGTTTGTACTGGTGTTAATTGATGTTCCTTTAATACAATAATTCACAATGTGCTTTGAAAACATTGTAATGTAGTTCCATAAAAAGGAAATTTCCTTAAGCAGATTTTACTAAAATGTATGAATGAGTGAAAATAATATAGTCACAATGTAAAATAGTTTCGAATTGTCATGAGATTGTTAAAAAAACTAAAAAGAATCAAAATCAAAAATCAAAATACCGTATATTGTATTTTAAAGTAAAAATTTTCTAAAGTCTATTACAGATCCAGTATTTCATTTTTGGAGGATCTATTGACAGAAATTCAATATACAGTAATATACATTACTATGTCTTTAGAGGTATATAAAGACATTACATAATAAAGCGTTATGTTTTTATAACCTCTTTTATAAAATCTACATCCACCGTGGGGACCCTTGCCTAAAATTCGCCATGTTGTTACTACATGAGCCCTAAAGGGACAATCTGCTGTACAGAGTGCGTTTCGTAAATAACAAATATGTTATCTCCTTTGGCGAAGGAGCGAAAACGTGTCGACATCTTATGCCGCGGTCAGAAATTCCACGAAATTCGTTCGGACGGTGGTATGAAGATGGACAGGAGCGATTCCTCCATTTTTTACATTTCTATTCCGAGAGGTCACTCTGCGACGTTTTGATCTTCTATTGGTCTCATGCACTCACGTGACAGGAATTTGCAGGTCAGAGTTCACCAAACTTGAACTTTGCTATGCAGCGAAATGCGAAATATCTTCGGACGGGCTTGTGTTTCTGGTCTGTCGCATTCGCATGTGTATGAATGGAAGTCGATGGAGGGAAAAGTCAAGTCTGACCGTGGCTTTAGCCTCGTGTCCGCTGCCGTAGTGTTCGGGACCTCACCGATAGATGCCTCTGAATTTCATACACTGGACCTTGAAATGAAATGAAAAACACTTATTTGCCACAATATGGTCAGAGTTATCTTTGTTTAAAGGCTTTTCCTATCACATATTGATATATGTCATCAATTGGGATTAGTTAACGTATTAACTAACTGAATTAATTTTGAATCGACTGATAGATTTCATTTTACATTCATCCGACCTTCTAAACGAACACTTGACATAAATGTGTGCACAAAACGATATAAGTGTTTGTTTTGCTCTGTACTGTGTGGGTATGCTCGGGCGTATGTGCGTGAGCGTATTTACTGTATTTGTGTACTACTCCAGTGCCCGTCCCTTTGGGAGTGTCCCGTCAGTGTAGAGCTCCTAACATCACGGAGAGGCTTTCAATAGCTGCCTTTCAATCCTGATGCAATAATGATGCTGGGTTGCATTTCAGCAAAGTGGAAATTAGGGGACTCAAAGAGGAAAGGCAGTCACCAGCGAGGAGATCCTCTCCCGCTTCCCCTCCTCCCCGCTCGGGGGGGACGCGTGGGCCCCGAACGCGGCGTCTATGAGTGGCAGCCCTGCTATCACCACCATCACACACTGCTGCCTGTGTTAATGGAGAATGCCCCGAACTGCCAGTGTCTTTGTTTGCCGGGCCACAGTAATAAATATGCATGAGGTTGAGTGGTGTATGTGTGTGTTTAATGTGCGCGTGTGTGTATGTGTTGTGGGGGGAGTTCACTAATTACCAGATTCCTATCATGAATATGTATGGCCGCATCTTTTATTATGGGATTGGCTCAAACATATCACAGGCCGGGGAGAGGGCCTGCGCAGCATGCGTAATTTAGGCCTTTTGGAGTGTTTGACTTTGATGGCAGTGAGATGCCTGACAGAGAAGGCAAAAGAGAGGCTTAAAGGGACAGTTCAACCCAAAATGAACATTTGGTTGTCACAGTAATGGTGTCCCGAGCAGCTGCATTCTATGTACAATGGAAGTGGATTGTGATTTTTAATGCCAAACTTTATAAAAACGGATTGCTGTCAATCCTGTTATTATGCTGTTAAGAATTGGATGTACATTAGATAATGAGGTATATTAGTAGATTTATAATACTCTATTTTATTATTATGTTTTCTTATTATGTTTTCATATTTGTTTCAGAATTTTCGTTTTCTTTCTTTTGCCATGACTATATGTGTTAATATGTATTTACTGTAACAAAGCAAAACTGTGAAAAGCACTATAGAAGTAAAACATTTTTTATTTACATAAATTACAATTTTGGCTTTATAAATCACAGTCCACTTTGGTTTTATAAAAATCACATCTCCATTTGTGTTTCACAAAAGAAGAAAAATAAAACACTGTCACAACACAATCCCTCATGAGCATGTTTCATTTTTGGCTCAACTGTTACTCGCCGTATTTTCTTGTTTCCCTGTGGCAGATGCAATACAGTTCTCTGGTCTTCTTCACTTGCCCTCAGTGAAATAAATAATACACCTGCGCAGCAAGGACCTGAATCGGGGTCCAGCCCTTTTTCTACAAACATATGTGACAGATAGAAAGAAGGTCATCAATTCTTAAGTACGCTCTCATCCATCTAGGTGTCGACGGAATCCAGATCTCTCATTTCCCCAGAAATAAAGCCCCCGACCCCTCCCCCTCCTCACGGCTCTCACTCCACTATGACGCTCCTCTGTCCGAGCCTTTATCCATTAGATAGATAAATCTCTTTTTCTTCTTCTGTCGTGCCAATGTCCATTTGCCGTGTCCCGCGCTCGAAAGTTATTACTAACCTCAGAACAAGAGCACTGTGCAATCTACCAAAAAGCTAGAGAGCTTCTTATCTGTCTGGTTTATAGCCACGGTGTAATAGATCAATCGAAGAAGTTAACTGGAAAGAAAGGAGCTGCTTTTGGCCTGGTGTAACCCCCATAATGCCAACAATGTCTCTGTCCGCAAAAGTCTGTAAGACATCGTGCTGTGATAAACGTGTGTGTGTGTGTGAGAGAGAGAGCAAATCGTATGTCATTTAACGTGAGGATGGTGTGGTGTTTGGATAAATTGAAAACTATGTGACAGCGATTTTCTAGTAGCCTATATAAATAGTTTTGTAATCTTTTTGTCTGTTCTGACTGTAAATTCTCATTGGATGAACGAGAAGTCTTTGTAGAATGCTGATACACATTGTAAACCTGAATTTTATTTTTTTATCACCAGTTTCTAAAGTCCCGATCATCGTTCACAAGCGTTTTATTTGGGATGTGTCAAAGGTGTCCACGTGTATCTGGAGCACAGAGAATGATTTAATCAGCAGCTTTATCATTTATCAGAGCACTGGGGATATGAAACGTGGACGGTTAGCTGTTTAACAGTTATTGTCCCCTCTTTAAGTCGATTCTGTGTTGAAAGTATTGAGTTTACAAGGGCATGACAGCTGGCTCACGGTTCGATTGCATCCTCTGTGAGACTGTCAAGGCGACACGGGCAATGTCATTTCTGTGATTCCATTCCGTTCCGTTCACACGCGCGACTCGATAACGCAACACGTTTCACATATTACATAAAACACAGCTTCGGATGTGTGGCATCCTTTTGGTTAATGCACTTTCTGCTTTTTCCAACACATCCTGAAATCACATCTTCAGAATGTAAGACCCTGCTAGCATTGAGACCCTGCTGGCATTATCTGATCCTTCAGATGAACTAGACTTTCATTATTGCTATTATTACCCCTTCTCTTACAGCAATGATTTACAGCACTTATCAGCAAAAGAGGTAATTAGAACTTTAGCATTTCTATAGCGTCGGGCCATCCAGACAATTGTTGCGCTTAAGTCTTCGCTGACTTGAATATGATATTATTCATCTTTAAAATGCGTCACGGTTTTAGTCAAATCGGCTCTGTTAAATTGACAGAACAGAAGGCATAAAAGAAAAGGCACGTAAACTTTCTACATTAAGAGACTGTTTATACCAGATATAAAAGAGAACTTTTGATGTAAATGCTTATGCAATAAACACATGTGACTTCTTTACTGTCATTTATCGATTTGATTGTTTGTGTCTAGCTTTACAGTTTTTCTTGCTACCTCAGACTTGCATCTCAGTTTGAAATAAGACGTGAAGAACGTAGATGCAAATACAACCAGACATGGATGCATTCTGCATTCTTTTGTTCATTTAGTATTTAGACTGAGCCTTTATGTTGACTAAGAATATCAGTGAATCTATGCACGGCTGCTTGACTTCATGCAGTTTTATTGAGGCACAGTTGGATATTTGGTTCAACATTTCTCAAGAATTTTCTTTGTGTTTTCAGTTGGTACAGTTCATATTTTACATTACACATCATGAAAGTTTTGTCATTATTTACTTTACCTCTGTTGTAGTCGTGTCTAACTAATGATATCCTACTGTCAATGGATTCTGGCTATACAAACATCTAAATTCTCTTTGACCAAAACTTTCGGATAATGTTTGATACCTTTTTCCTTTCACATTTTCCCAGTGTATGTCTTACCTCAATGACAAAGTATACTTTTTAAGTCTATTCAAGTGGCACTGTTCCACTGAAACAAGGTGTTCCTCAAGGCTCAGTTCTCGGTTCATTACACATGGTGACATCAGATGCAGGTATGGGCAACACTTTAACTGTTATGCTGATAATATTTATCTAACCATCATTTCTGATATACCATCTCTGCATGCACTACTGAAATCAAACGCTAGGTGCCCCAGAATTTTCTTAAAAATGTTTGTAAAATTGAAATAATGCAGATTCGCTTCTAGTTGTTGCAGAAGCGTAGTGCTTTTACTACTTCACCTCTGGTTCTTCAATGGTAAACTGCTTAACACATTCATTTTAAGATATTCCTGCTAATACTTAAGGCGTTAAATGGTCTCGCAACTTGCTATCTCTGTGACTTTATTCACCCATACCTGCCCACTCAGTCTCTTTGATTGTCCATTCGTACCCTTTTGTCCATTCCTACATTTTTGCCATCTATTGGTGGATATACTCAATACGCAATTTTCTTTGAAAAATCTCTTCAATATCTTCTTTCAAGTCAAAGCTTAAAAACATCTTGGTTATGGATGTAACCTCAGTTCCCTGATGGAGGAAACGAGACGTTGTGTCGAACCGACAGATTGGGGCCCTTGACAACCTATTAACTTCTGACTAGTTTAGAAAAGGCCAATGAAATTAGCGAATTAAATTTGCATGCCGGACTCCGCCCCCGTATATCCGGATATAGGGAGACGGCGTGCTGCATTCATTCACCTTTGGACTGAGGAGCCTGAGAGCCTCTCACGACATGCTGCAGCGTGTGGCTCGTGTTGTGGCATGAAGGACACAACGTCACGTTCCCTCCATCAGGGTTAATTGTTGTTACATATACCTTTATATTTTTTTCAAGTATCCCAAAGCTATAGCTTTTTATAATAGTGACATCATTTTTTATAATTTTTTGTTTCACACACAAAGCTCTCATAGGACTTTAAAACTTGCAAAAGGTTGCATAAATATATTTAGTTTTAGAGTGCTTTATGGTACTTTTTGGAATTTGCGGCATCACTATGAACAGGTCTTAAAAGATTCCTAAAAGCTTCTCCTTTTTGTGTTCCAAAATATGCCATTTGGGTTTGGAATGACATGAGATGACATTTGGGTAAATAATGACCGAATATTTGGGGGAACTATTTAACATAATTATCTAATTTAATATAGATTTTTACACACAAAAAAGCACAGCAGAGCAAATTTAAATGTCCATTCGCAAATTTTCCTTTGCTTTCATGACTGCTAAATAAATCTAAGCCCACATCCCTCTTTACCCAGAATAACTGTGGATAGATGTGGGTTGTGAGAGCAATGTTCATGCTGCTTGAATCCCTTCTTCCATCTCTCACATGCAATGCGAAATGGTCCCAATTTAGCTTTAACACTCATGCGATCTGACATGTATACAAAATACCAGGCATTAAGTATTTTTCTTGTATGTATTGTTTTTCCACATGGACAAATTCAATTACAACTGCAGCGTTTTCCAACCATGGAAATTTTTTACTAAAATAGAATTCTGAAAAGTGGGAGTGATTGTGAAAAAGAGGCTAGAAAAGCACACGACAGACACGTTTCTGCATATCTATCCTCCCAGACAGGCCCAGCAGGTGATAACAACGGGTCCCATGTCAAGTCTGACCTTGATAAAGTCGAAATAAACAGAAGCGAATTGGAAATAAACAGCACAATGCTGTGAAGACGACAACACAGATGTTATTGATAACAGCTGTCATTGTTAATACAATAACAATCTTGTCTCATCGGAATCACTATGAATCTGTCAGTAGCTCGCTCTACCTGTAGCTCTGTCTTTTTGCTCAGAAATCAGAGATATAACACTGTACCAAAGCAACCCGTATGCCACGTCACTCTTTCTGACACTTCCATCTTTCTATTTTTCCCTCCTGCTTTCTTTTCCCCTGATGGTTGTGTCTGCTGCTCCCGGTATGAGAAAAAGATTTGGGAAAGGACTGTAAAAGAAAGGAGAATGTCAACTGTCAGTCTTCCTCTGATGTTAGAATCTGCTGAAACCATCAAATGAGAAAGAGAGAAAGAAACATATAGAGAGAAGGAAAACAATGGAAGTCTCCATGCACATCTATTCTGTCCGATTGAATGTCAACCATTCAGGACTAGGTCCCAGAAGCCCATGTTACAGTAGTGTTTTACAATAACCCCTGTTTACAAAGTCAGCTGCCTTCTGATTTTACTATAGTATCCATACTGTATATAACTTTTGTAGTAAAACTGGTAATAAAAATGCTTAATCTATCTGCAAAAAAAAAACCAAGGGTACTACTACAGTTTTAATATACTAACAGCATGGCTTTTTTTATAAACACACATGTATAATGTATTTAATGACACTACTTTAATACTTTAAGCATTGATGTCAATACACATTTTTTTCTATTATACATATATATTATGTATATCGATCCTATTTTTACTTCCGTATTTTGACACATTTCCGAGTGAAATTTGATTTTGAAATGGAACTGGCAGCAGACTGACAGTTGAAGGGGAGGAGTTAACGTATGCTCCGCCCAAGCCATCTAACATATGTCATTTAAGATGGATAGTCATTACAGGAAGGAAGCGCTTTTCAGATGTTAACTAAAGATTATGACGGCACACAAATTTTTAAATGTTGCAAACTGCCCCAGAACTGTTTGCTTTCCTACAAACTTCAAAATATCTTATGTGTTCAACAGAACAAAGACATTTATACAACTATGCTAGTCAATGGTGGCCAAGAACTGTTTGGTTACAAGCATTCTTCCAAATATTTTCTCTGTGTTCATCAGAACAAAGAAATGTATACAGATTTGGAACAGCTTGAGGGTGTTCCTTTAATACACCAAAACAGTGAATCTGAGAAGGCTGCATACTTCGGAAGTGTGCCTGTTAGGCCTTAAAATGTAGTTTGGAAAAGAGCATCCGAGCTTTGAGCTCGAGTTCTCCAGAACTCTGCGGAGAGAAATGATCAATTATTCAATTTAGAAAATGCAGGATATTTTAAACTTGTGCTCTTTCGGAAAATTGCCCCGGTGTAATCCAAAGCTCTTCGGTGGTGGGACGAATAAAGCACGGCTTGAGGAACTTGATGAATCATATTAAAGTATATATTACAGTAGCTCATGTGAGGAAACAGCTCCCTCTACCCTTTCTATATGAGGCTAGATTTTCATACACAGATTTATGGAAGTAATAGGTGGGCCCCATCAGAGTTTTTTCCAGTGCCTCATTCAGAGCTCCGGATTCTCTTTCTGTCTGTATTTTCCTATTTTCTGGTTGAGGCTCACACACGGAGGCACTTGACTTGAACTCATGCGCCTGCCTGGGTCAGGGCCATTTTGTACCCTGCCAGCAGGTGGCCTCTTCCCTCAGGCAGTGTGACTGACCCGGGTGCTGCAGGTTATTGAGCTTCCTGCCCCACCAGCTGAGTCATCTACCCTGAAGGGGTCTGTATGATCTCATGGAGTACACGGCTCTCCACTTGTGACCTCTCCTGTGACCCCGCAGCACATCTGACCCTTTACATGGATCCTATTGAAAAATATATGCTAGGCTCTGCGTGTGAATGGGAATTCTTATAGAAACACACTTAATATTTTTTCATGGTTTCAGTACTAATAGAGAGAGCCATACATGCTGTATTGATCCATCCATTTTCTATACTGCTTGTGGGTTTGTAATGAGTTGTTCAGGACAGGCTGATGTAAAGCTTTTTTGCTATGGTGATACAAAGACGGTAAATGACGTGTCAATACAGGAACTTGTATTCGAAAAATGTAAGGCAAATTTACACCATTTGAAATGTATATGGATTGTGTTTTGTAAAGGGTTTTCAACCCATTTTGGCACAAATTCATATATTTCTTTATGACTAATATAAAATTGATATTTTCCTACAGCTTGTTCCATGTGTAAATGTGGTAAATTAAACGTTGATTGTTGTTTATGAATTTGAGTAGTTGACATGTCCTGTGGTGTGTTCACATGCTGTCTCTGAATTAAATTGAGTTTTTTCAATCTTTATAATTTTGCGATGTTGCAAAGTAGCTTTGCCAATACATTTAGTATATACGATTTCCCCGGACACACGCGACTGGCTTGTAGTTAACTTCCAGTCTGTGATTGGTTATGATTTAACAATTTATTTTATATTCAATTTATATTCATATTAATTATATGAATATAATTGTATATTAATTACATTAAAACTACTCCACAGTTATTAATTCTTTGCGGAGGTCTACCGGAAAGTAAGTTTAGGCCACATAATGTTTGTTTATGTTGTTGCCGCTGGAACCATCTATATGCAGTGGACACATAAGGAAAAACAGCATAGAAATAAGGAAAGATGAAAATGATGATCTATAATAATCTATGTTAAACTATATTTCACACCTGTAGCTTATTTGGTAGATCAAAAACAGAAAGGTCACCAACAAGGACTTAAAATATACACTGTAAAGTACCTGTAAACACTGTAAACATTTTATACAGCATTTTGCTATTCTTGTTTGGTTATCATACCTGCAAGTTTTTATGATCATCATATTAATAGAGAGAAACTTTAACTTTTTTTGCACGAGTTTGAATTTCTAGGCACCTGCGTTTACATTAAACACGTGTGTAGTATGACTGCCCCTTTAACTGAGAATGAACAAAATGTCATCATTTTTGTAAATAACAGATTTACGACAGAACGCCAAAGTGCCCATGATGTTCTGACCTCAACATCTTAAAAAGCGGTGATCCACAGGATAAGATCGGCCGCCTGCCAGCTTCCCTTCCACATTCTCTTACAGTACACTTCTTCTCCAGACTTTTAGCTCTGACACTACACATGCTCCTTCCTCTAGAAGCTCCTCACCGAGGAACGGGAAACTCTCTCTCCTAACGCCAGTGTGTAATAGCCGCTATGTTATTATTATCTGGAATATATCAACCTAATCACAGCTCCATTTTACTACGCTTCCTCCCTCTGCTCCAGTAAGTAAAGAGACGGAAAGAAAATGAAAGCGGAAAAAGTAGTATATATCACAAGGCCGGGGGTTGTCCGAGTAAAAAGATAAACCTGTTAATTTTTCATGGACATCCACACTAATCTGTGTCCATAGTGCCTTTAGTGTCAGGGAGAGAGAATGATGGAAATTAATTAAAATAGACTTGGAAGATTTCCCTGCGCTGTTAAAAAAGTAAAAGTGTTAAATATTACGCTGGCTTATTAGGTCGTACTATCACTTCAAATTACAGGCCGGACATGAGCGTTCCTTTGGCTTTGGTTATCAAGTTCATATAGAAGATATATGTTTTAATTTAATAGCTTGAAATGATTACTTCCAAGTTTTGCATTATGGAGTTTCAAAAGTAAGACTTGTAAAGTGCATGCATGTTAACATTAGAAGTTAAAGTCCCAGTGAAATAAAAAATGACAATGCCTATTTTTCATGAAATATTGCAGCGTTTATTGTAAATAGTTTATCAATGTAGGTCATTCTCTTTTTAAATTTGTGTGCCCTAAAATCTGAACATGCACTTCCTTCCTGTAATCACTATCCATCTTAGATGACGTATGTTAACGGCTTGGGCGGAGCATCCGTTAACTCCTCCCCTTCAACTGCTGCCAGTTCTATTTCAAAATGCAACGGCTGTTTTTATACATCCAATCAAATGCAGTGAAAGACGAAAGCCTTGCCCACTATTTTTTCATTACAAATTCTATTTCACTCGAAAATGCCTCAAAATACAAGTAAAAACGATCGCAACTCCCGGTTCACAGGGACTTTAAAACTATTTGATAGCTACTTTTGGCATCAAAATTATATTTGTATTTCTATGATGTTAATAATAATTATAAGAAAAACGAGATTGTGTAAAGCAAATTAGAGCTCTTTAATATCTCAGTTATTTTATTTCAATTAAACTGAGAGCAAATTGAGACCTGAATCTTTACACATGAGACACACAGTATCTCATGAGTTTTACAAGTGAAACTGATAGCGTTTCACAAAGTAAAGGTTCTGTGATTCCAATCTGAACGTTTCTCTTTAGATATTTTAGGGTTTGTTTCTAACAGAAAAGGGGCATTTAAGTCAAGGATAAATAATGAAACAAAACAGAACTCCATTACATCTCCCGAGTTATGAAAAAGCAACATCTGAGCAATATTTAGTTAGATTTTCCTTTCAGATATCTCCCTTAGACCAAATCCTCTTCACACTCACTTTACTCACAAAGATCTGTTTCCTGAAGATGCCAGTTACATAAAACAGTCTGTATAATGCTAGCGCTGTCATATCTGAACCGTTAAAACCTTTCCCCGAGTGTTGTTTATACGTGGCCTTTTATCTGAAAGGTGCAAGTACTAACATTTAACAAAGTGGAATGAGAAGCTGTTCGGTGCAGCTCAGTTATGGACACATGTGTCTGTAAGAATAGGTTAATAATGAGGGTAATTGTGCGAATCTATTTACCCCACATGCATAACACACCAACATGCTGTGCACTGCATGCCCATGTAAGGTGAAAACATGGAGCATGTTTACATAGAATTTCTAAATCGCTGAGCCACAGAGGAGAGAAAGCAGATATGTGTTTTTCTTTACCAAGCCTTGAGATTTGAGCTTAAAAAATACAAAGGCACAAAGCTTTAATTCAGACCGATGTGAAGTGATATGATGTGTGGAAGTGGACTGCTTTGCCAAAGGAAATGCTGTTGCTCTGACCACCTCTGGCTGCCATACTGTGGGACTGTTTATATGCCTTATTCTATTATTTGTTTATTGTTCTTTTCTTTAAAACGTGGAGCTGGTATTTACATAGATTTTCTATATCTCAGCTGTATCTTTTAGAGAGCAATGATAATAAATATAGAGCAAATGGACACAAGTGGTGTTCTGTTTTAAAGGGATAGTTGACTATTGTTTTTGTGTCCATATACAATAGATGTCAACGGGTACCTGCATTGTTAGGTTATTAACATTCTTCAAAATATCTTCTTTTGTGTTCTGCAGAAGAAAGAAAGTCATACAGGTTTGAAATGACAATTGGGTGAGTAAATGATGACAGAATTTTCATTTTAGGGTGAACACAATTGAACAGGAATTTGTAGCTATTTTAGGAAATGGCAAATTTGTATGAATTTGTAAGATCTTATTTTTAAGTTTTTTTACGTTTTGCATTTCGCAGCAGTGACAATATGTGTGATGGGAGTTATGGGTGATGTTAGAGGACGGCCTTCAGTGTTGCTTTTTTCTAATAATCGTACGCTTTTGTAATTCACATTGTACAAATTCATATGAATTAGCCACCTTGTTAAATAGTGTCTAATAATTCCTGTTTTGTTTATGTTACTTTCCTGGACGATAAAAAGAGATCTCTATTAAGTCTCGAACTTTTCTCAGTCTAGAATTAAACATGAGATTTTCCAAGCTCCTTTAAAGATATGCAATTTACATTCACTTAAACACTGTTTATGTGTTTAAAACTGTTTAAAACACTTTGTATCATTCGCTTTTCTGTAAAGTTTTATGATAAAATCACTTGTGTACATGTGTCTTTACGTGTCAGTCTCAATGACATTGACACTTGTTCTAGCCTCTGCTTATTTGGATTCGAGTAAGTTACCACGGAAAAATGTGAGACAGAAAAACAATGTTTGGTCTACAAACAACCTATAAACAGCTGCTCTCCCTTTTAAGGGATTGTTTAGGGCAACGGGATGAGAAAATAAACATTCTCAAGAAGTCCTTGGCTTTTTTCTTCCAAATAAAGTGCAAGCTGCTACTTGCTATCAGGGGATGACCACAGAGATGTTATAAATTCTACTCGATCCTCAAATGAATGATCCACTTTCTGTCAATTGATGAACCCCTTCCTTTCTTCCCAAAACTGTTGTGTCTGTCTTAGAGACACAAGGTATGTACCGTTTACTTAGTTCAGATATGTTGACGACATTCATGCAAAGTCGCACGTATGAGTTCGGCCTTCAAAAACCTCTCTTCGCGCACGCATGCACGGCAGCCGAATCTCTCGCTCTGAGGAAATGTATCGCATACACAAATATGATTTAGTGCCGAGGGAAAGACAAATCACAAGGGCCTGTGTCTGTTTATTTGAACCGGGAGCCATTACTTGAATCTATCAGCTTTATTTATACTAGTGGCAGGAAAGCATCGGCCAAATTATTGCAGCTGTACAAGAGAGCCAATCATTGGCTGGAAGATGTGCGTAAATATGCCGCGCATGGAAAACAAACAGCGATTATTTTGTCATTGTTTTGGTTCGAGCGTTCTTCCCCGATGCTAGCGCGCTTAGTAATGTGGGCCAGATGGAGAGCCAAGCTGTCAGTACGCGAGCGGCGGGGAGCTCGTGTTCCCTATAGGAGTCCCTGGATGCCAGCAGGCTTCAGTGTCATTACTGAAGGGTTACCACTGCTTGTAAAAGGCTTGTTAACACAAAGCCCTGTTCAGATGTTAATTGGCTAATTGACTAATTAATTTTTCTATAAAGGCATGTGGAGGAAAAAAGTGAGCGCTAATTGAAACCGACTATTGGTTTAATTATGATGGGAGTGAGGTTGGGCTCTGTGATATGGCAGACTGACAGCTAAGGTTGGAGGCAATGATACGACATAGTTCTTCTTTAGAGGCATTTGTTTATATTTTACGTCACATTACCTTTGTTCGTTCGGCAGAATGTTTTATCTTAAGCGTGATGGAGCGCATTCAATGTTTACATTTTATCATCATGCCTGCTCTTTGTGATTCTTTACAAGTCAGTTTAGTTATTAATTGAATCACATCCCTTTCTGTTTCTTTTTCACTATTCAACTTTATTAGGCATTAGAGACTTACGGTTGTGAAAAACACATTATAAACCAAATGAATTAGATTTCTGTCATTTCAATTTGGCTGACAATATGTCATTTTATTTGTGTAATATTGTATATTTTCACTTGATAGTTCACCCAAAAAGGACAATTTCAAACCTGTATGGCTTTCTTTTTTCTGCATAACAAAATAGAAAATTCTTATACGGCGGCACCCGTTGACTTAAATGGGTTGTGTGTCCATGCAGTAGAAGTGAATGTTCGGTACCAACATCCTTCAAAATATCTTCTTTCTTGTTCTGGAAAAAAATGAAAGTCATGCAGATTAGAAATGACAAGAGTGAGTAAAAATGCTATCAATTTTCACTTTTGTGTGATCTATTCCTGTCATAGTCATTGCGTTTGCCATTTTACAGTATGACCAGAACAGCGTTGATGTGCTTTTCGTAAACTCACCTTTATCTTGCAGTAGTGAATAAAAATGCTTTGTATCCACACACGCTTGCATTTACAAGAGAGAGAGAGAGTGAGAGAGAGTGCATAAGGGAGCAACTGAAGGGTCCCTATTTAATTACCTATCTTTAACTCTGTTTGTAATCTCAGTTGATTTATTGAGCGACTCAAAAAAAATGAATTGAGGAGAGGTTGACAACACAGACATCTGTGTGGAGAGGTGCCTGCAAATTCAATTTGGTTCGCCGGCTCTCTAAAAGACAACCACAAATTAAATCCTCCATCTAGGAAGAGCCTAATGAACAGAATTACCAATGATGCAACACTTTATATTAAGGCATATGGATTCACGGCATGTTTTCCGCGCGTCTAGGTTCCTTGTGCCTGCGAGCGAAGAGAAGGGGGAAAAAGGCCATTTTTAATCAAGAAATCCATTCCACTTTTCTGCAGTCCAACCCTCCTCTCCTCCGCCCGAGCCTGCCCATCTCTGTAAAAGCTGGGGGGGAGTTAAACAAAAACATCTTGTTCTGCTCTAAATGGCATTGTATGCATTTTAATTGCAGTGAAATCTCTGCAGTACACTCTCATCCATAGACAATACTGGGCACGACTGGAGGCCGATTACTGCCCTGCGAGTGTAGGAGGATTCCAAGGTTATCTGTTATTGTTAGTTAATTTGTAAAACTGATAATATCACTGTGGGTTTCTCAGACTTCAGTGGGCATTTCACACAAATTAGCACCATAATCGCTTTGCGTTGTACATGACCAAAATGTTAAGCCACAAAGTTTAGGAGTTAATTATCGAATTGTGGCTTGGAACTTTGCCGAATTAGATGTTCTCATAAACTATTTGTTTTTAATTATTGTAATAATACTCCCCTAACAAGTTTCTCATGATCATAATCATGAATACAGATTAAGCCCTCAATTAAATGAGATTACACAAAATAGTTTTGAATCAAGATTTTTATTGTGCTGTTTCCGTAAATTAGTATTGTGAAGTATTTCGTTCTTTATTAATTAAGATACCACATTATTCAGCATTTTTGCCTGTATTTTGGCAATTCTATTTCAGTGTCTATAAAATTTCAACAAAATCAAACCGCGGGAATGAGCGATGTGAGATGCTTAGAGAATGCAAAGATGCATGAAAATTCTCAAAAATCATATTATGTTCCAGCTTATATTTTAAAATACATGTGTAAGTATTAAGTATTGTGTTTAAACATAAATATAAACGTGTTCTCTTTGCATTCAAGATCCGCAAATATTCCATATTTTAGTATTTTTACCAGTTTGTCCCATTTTAAATTTTCTTCAAAGAAAATCCAGATAAAAAATATATATTTTCATTTTGAATTTGAGAGAAATGTAGTGACTAGTTCACAGAATAAAACAAAAATTTAAATTTTACTCAAACACATACCTTTAGATGGATTTAAAAACTGGAAATAATTTTGAGTGGTCTCTTCATTTTATTATATACATACTATGTGCAACCAATACAGTATATATATATTTTTTCTGTGTTGAGTTAATTTGAATCACAATATTATGAACTCACATTACACACCTTTGTGATTTTTAAGCATGTTACGCTATTCAAACGAGAATCACTGCTTTATGTTGTTAACCTCAAAATCCTAGGTTTCTTGGAAGTGATAGACAGTTTATATGATGCATTTTTTCATTCACAGTTTTCAGTTGTAAGCCCTTCTCTGTAGAGGGAGGCGCATTGTTATGCGTTTGTTATTTATCTGCTCCGCTCGAGGAGAGGAATTGCTTATTTATTCTGAAGTTCTTTATCACCGTCTGGCTCCCTCAGGGAGCCTTGCGCCTCGCTAACAGACAAAATAGGAGGCAAATTAAAACGCCGGCCCTATCTGATCTGACGCACTCATTTCCCTTAATAATCACATTAAAGATGGCCACTCGTCTGGCTGGGCGAAATTACGTGCTAAATAGCAACATCACTCATCCAGAGTGAGGACGAGGTGTCTTTAAAGAGGTAAATCCTCGTTTTTTTTCACAGTCCCCCACACCATTGCCTTTGCATGCCTCTTCAATTAGAGATATTTATGACTCCGGTCAGGTTTACTGCTGAATGCCTGTGTGTGTCGGATGAAACCAGGGGAACACTCACGCTTTGTTGGAATAGTGACGCATGACAACAGCTTTACGGTGCTCCCTAAGGCCATTTTAGGAGGTCACGATTTCTGCGTCCCATTCCAAAAATGATGCCCCCTCGTACCGTTCACACCCTTTAAAAGTGTTTGTGGTTCACAAACAGTACCTTACTACTTTTAAGTGGATTTACATTTTTTAAGCAAGTGGAGTTAAAAAGTGTTTCAACCAGTTTTTAAATACTGTTTTTGTGTGTTTCACATAGGGCACAAGGTGTCATTGGTGCCTCCTCATTAAAAACCAAATAGGTGTATTACACCCTTGTGATACACAAATGCAGCTCTCACTTTACTAGTTTCAGCTTGACTTTGCCTGCCCCGCCGTGACCTTGAGTGGGTGTAAACACATGGGGTTTGAGTTTCAGTGTGAGTGTGTGTTTCTGAAGTGGCCATGCCCTCTGAACGTGATGGCACACACCGATGAGGTCATTGTCTTTGGACGTCGACCAGCTCTCTCCCTCTCGCTTCCTCTCTCAGAGAACAGGTCCTCTCAGTGGCTGCTTTGGGATTCCCCGTCCACCCCCTCCTCCCCCCACCAGACACAGGGAGGGATTCAGAAAGTCACACTCTCGATGCTTTTCCACAAGCCAGAAACTTAAGTGAACGCTCAGGGTCGTGCTTCCTTTGGCCCGCATTTCTTTCCAGTTGTTTTTGGTGAACTCTATTTCTCCCTGCTTATCTCTCTCTCTCTCTCTCTCTCTCTGTCTGGTAGGTCTTTCCTCATATGTTCCCTAAGTCACTCTTTTTCTTTTGCTTTCATGACTCTTAAATTCTGGCTGCCGGGCTGAGAAGACATCCGAGAGGATATGGCTTCGCGTGCCTGGCTGTGCTCTCAAAGGAGAGATGGCAATATGTGACGTTCACAAAAACTCCCTCCCTCCACTGTCAATCCTACTAAACGTGTGTTTATGTGTGTTTAAAGCATCCAATTCTTACATTAATATTTCAGTTTCCGTAATCACCATTGCTGGACATCGAAATCAATAATAGACATAATCCACCGGCGACGGTTTCTGACTTCATGTTTTCCTGTTTAGCACGAAAGCATGCTCATCCATTGCCATTCTATATACGATCTCTGTGAAATTGATATCTTAAAAGGGTTTCTAGAACGCAGTGTAAAGCGAAACGTTAAAGCTTACAGACACGCAGCCCGTAAAGGATTGCAGGCGTGACAACAGATAACAGAACAAATTGTGTTGCACCGCAGGGATATACAGTTGCCAGAAACAATTTGTGAATCCTTTGGAATGACATGGATTCATTCACTTTTTCCAGCCGGCTATGAATGATGTCTTCAATAAAAAATGTAAAATGTAAAAATGTAAAAATGAGTGACAGTGAACTGTTTATGTGGCATTAGTTTAGTCAGATTGTGTTTGTGTATATTTTTGACAGAGATGAAGATTAGCCCACATTTTATGAGTGTTCAATGCAGGTATTTCCAAAGGGTTAAACAAATAGTTTCGGGCAGCTGTATGTCCCTACAGTACAACACACTTTGTCAATCTGTTGTTTTTATTGCAACTATACTGTAATCCAAGTACTGTGTGACACTAAACGTAACAAAGCAACACAGAATTTGTTTTAACTGCATTGACATGGCAAACATAATTTTTGACATATTTTCCTGCAAACGTAAATACGTTTATTTGGACTTCAATCAAATTGCACTACCTCAATCAGCATTACTAAATTATATTACATGTACATAATTTCATTTTATGCATGCGTGTAAATGCATGCATGCATCGGTAAACATCCTTGTGCATTTTAATTCAGGCAATCATGTTCTGCGTGGTCGGAGGGTTCAGCAGCACCATGGGGTGAAAACCAATCAAGGGTTCTATTCCTACAGGAACATTAATTCCTGCCCATATTTCCATCTTATTACTGTCCAGTTATACCCTGGACTAATTGAACATTAAATATAAAGAAAGTTAATGAAAATGTCCTTTATCCCTGTTAAACTGTGCCTGAGACTGCATTTATTAAAGGGAATTAATCGGCACATACCCTCTGCAGTGAGGGAGGGAGATGTGTGCGCACATCGCTCCTCTCCATAACACTGAAAATTAGGCTCTTTTTTCACCGGCCGGGTAAATAACAAAGACCTTGTTGTTCCTTCGTTCCCAGAATTCCTGCATTCCATACCAAATTTCTCATTTTCCCTTCTCCGCTTCCACGGCCTCTCTCATCTCTGCGGCCGAAAAACATCTTGGAGTAGATCCATGCTGGTGCTGATTCTGACAGCTTGGCCATTGATTCGTCCATCACTGTTGAATGGTTGGTGGTGATATTGAGTGTCTATTATCAGAAGTGTGCAATTAACATTGGTACTTTTCCTCAGAAAGACGCTATTGTCAGACCCCCTGTAGCGTGCCCTTAACAGGGTCCATTTTGAGCCACTGTCATTGTTCTCTGCTCTTTAAATGACATTCGATCATATTTATGTCAAAACACACACATGAAGGGCAAATCACAGGTCTTATTTGGAGCGGAAGGATGAAGGACTCCGCGTCGCCATCAATCTGAATATCTGACTTGAGTCGAACACAAAGGTCGTTCCCAGACACCCCTGGTTCTCCTGGCCTTCTGAGGACCCTGCTCATGTCAAAGCCCGGGGTTCTGATAACAGCAGAAAGGCCAGCGGACGAACAATAAAGGACCAATTTCATTTAGATGAAAGGAAAACTAGAATAAAATGATAACATTGGCAATCCAAGACCTCCCCTCTTCAAAATCTTTCATTAACACTTTCCCATTGAATCGGCGCGAACGGGGTTAAAAAGCCATTTAAGAGGCACCCGGAGAAACAATGCGAGGCCGAAAAAGACAATAAATAAGATTTCATGTGCATATTTGTAATTTAACATCAAAAGACACTCCAACGTAGACCTCTGTAGCTGCTGTTCTTTAATGAACACACCCCCCCCCCTCCTTAATCACATTCAAATTGGTTAGTGTTCAGAAAATAGAAATATGTATTAGATAGCAATAAATTTTCATCATTGGCTAAGCCTGCTGCTTAATTGTCCTGTCCCAGGGCTTTGAAATTTCATTGTTCGTTAGGTGCTTAAGTCCCCCATCTCATTTTGTCTCTGTGACATTAGTGCTGAGGGCTCTAATACTCGAATAATTTGAATGGGGATTTGCATGATAGAGCGGGGGAGCATTAAAATATAGGGGGGACGAATCAAAACGGGGGAAACGGCTCCTTTCACTTCAAAAGTCACTTTGTTCAAAGTCAAATCACAATATTTAAAGATGCGTTATCGTTTTTTTCTCATTTTTTTCCCAGGGTCTGGATGTCAGGATTGGTTAGGTGTCTTATATAGCTGTCACATCTTTGTTGTCAGGGTGTTGTATCGGCTTCCTCGGTTCACGTTAGAGGGGAAAGCGATGTGGAATTAATACGTTTGGCGCCCTGAGCTGTGGCGTTTCTGTTGTTGTTTTGTATCTTTCTTTGCACTACAGACCACTTCAGAAGATGTAGACAATGGTGGTCCAGAAGAACATCCTGGTCCAGAACTGAATCAAAATGTTAAATGAATATCTTTGAGATCATATTATATATAAAAAAAATGGTATTGAATAAATAAAAACTGGTACCGTAAGTGCTTTGATATTGTACAACACAGCAAATACTTTTGTTTGTCTACATTATTTGATTTTACCATAAAAATGACAATGTAGCCAGGCTAACAACTGCATATTTTCCCCTTTGGGTTACACTTTATTTTGATAGTCCACTTTAGACATTATACTGACTATAAGTAACTTTACAACCTTATGTTAATAACTCAGTAAATTACATCTAGGCTACATATCAACTAACTCTTATTAGAGTATCAGGTGGATAAGTTAAAGAAACAGTTCACATTTAGTCGCTCTTGTCATTTCAAACTCATGAGTTTCTTTTCTCTGTAGTACACAAAAGAAGCTTTCCTGTGGCTCAGTGGTTACAGCATGGAAATAGCAATGCCAAGGTCATGGGTTTGATCCCAGGGGATTGCGCATAGTCAGCAACAAATGTTTAGTACAATGCAATGTAAGTCGCCTTGGATAAATGCGTAAATGTAAAGATTTTTTGAAAAATGTTGGTAACAGAAAACCGTTGGTCCCCATTGACTTGGTTGACTTGACTGTATTCCCTGTGTGTGGTAATGAAAAGTGAGAGACAACTGTGGCAAAAAACACAAAAAGCTGCACTGAATTTGTCTGAATTTGTTAGCTGGGCAGCTGCTTACTGAAGCTAACTGTGCGGAAAAAGAGTTCAACGTTGGCACTGGACACTGGATTTCTCAACTGCACCCATCCTCGAATACACTTTCTCTCTTGTTTCCGATGTCTATAATTAGACACTCAGGAATCACCATTAATGAACAGCCAGTGTAAAAAAAACAAGAAGAAAATATTATTATGCAACACCTTGAAACCCATAAAAGGGATCATTTGAATAATAACTAGGTTAAAAACTAATAATTAAGTGAAAAAACGTGCCTCATCTAAACCGAGGCACCGCTTTCTCTCAAACCGGCCAAGCAGAGATGGCCAAGCTTTTGTTGGTGAGATTTACTAAATGAATTTATTATCTTAATGCCCTTCAACTGCAAATTAAACAGACGTCGTGGCAATTGTTTCAGTGGGAAGTCATTCCTTGAGGTACTTTTCAGTCTGTCATTCAGCAGTAATGGACGGGAGAGAGGCAGAGAAAAGCTCAGACGGTCATTGAGAGGTTACTGTTCCTCTCTCTATGAGTCTGATCATTTGACAGAGATTTGCACTCCACAAATAAATAGCTGCCTGAAAGAACGTCACAGGCTGGTTGTACGGTGATAATTGGTAACCATTTAAGTTGTGGCTTTTTAAATGGATTCGTTTGAATATATTTATTAAGCAAAATATGACAGAAATGAGGTGGGAAATGGTATATTTCACACTTACACCGTCAAACATTTGCATCATACACAAATAGTAGAAAATCCATCCGGTTCATAATATTTGTTGTTTGGGGACTTTCCGTATAAATTGGATGACTTCTGAGTTGGGTGTGCCCTGAGAGTCAGTTTGGTCTCATTTCTTTTCCTCATTAGTTCTTGACAACGGCACCTTCTCCACAGTGTGTGAACCTCCCACCCTGTTAAAATAATATTTATAATACTCATGTCAAGTAAACAAGAATGACAACTTGTTATATAACAGTTGTCCCAATGAATGTCCCGTGTTTCTTAATCGTTGTGTAATGTTTGCCATAAACATTGCATGACAACGTTATTTTTATTTTATTATAAATAAAAAATCTGTATTTGGATTAGGATGTCCAAGTTGAGAGGAATGTTGCAAATATATGTGGGTAATAAACAAATATACTGTAAATGTGTCCTATGGTGTGACAAAAAAACAATGAAGATACATCTCACTTATGCTATTTTATATTATAAATATAAACAATAATAAATAAATAATACATTATTAACTGTTCTTTTCCTGAATTTTTGCTTTGTCACACCATAGGGCACATGTATATTGGTCAACATTTGTTTACAGATTTAAGCTTAATGTAAAATACCACTGGACACACTCTCTCTCTCTCTCTCTCTCTCTCTCTCTCTCTCTCTCTCTCTCCCCCTCCTCCAAAAGCCAGTGTTTGCATCTCATTCGTTATTTTTCAGGGCTATCATTTGCATTCTGACTCCCTTATTAGTTAATTTCTTGGAATCCAAATGTCATTTTCTGGCAAATAAACCCAAGGTTCTTTTCCCTTTGAGGTCAGTGTTTCTTTATTGCTGGGGTCTGAGATAATGAGCCTGCGCCGGGCGACCCTACAACGGCAGTTTTTTTAAGAGCAGGGCATGCAGGGGAGACCGGCCAGTGCAAAACAACAAAACAACAACATGCGCTTGTGTTTGGCACAACGTGCACACAGAAGCCTCATGTGGTAGCTTTATTGGATAAACGGCACTCTATTAGACACAGTGAATAAGCTTCTAATTAAAAACAGTTTGGTAGATGGCAGTAATTGTTTCTTGTTAAATCTGGCTTTTATTTCAAGCGCAAAGCAGGCGATTCAAAGCGTTATGGTGGGAAGTAAGGCTGTGTACAAGGAGGCAGAACGCAAGCATAAGTCTAATGAAATGCGTGTTAACTGACCCCATAAAATGGTCTCGATCTTTCTCTCGTACTCTATGCCCTTAAATCCATCTCTCTTTAAATAAAACTACTTAAGTAAGCTATCACACCTGGACCAAAGGCTTCTTTTGAAAGTCCCTATATGACCAAAGTTTGTCTTTTGTTGGAACAATAATGTGTTCTAATAATCTGTCTTCTTCAAGTCTGTAACTCCACCGACTTATCTCACTTTATTCCAATTCATATTGAGATGCGTCATTCCACCCCATAATATCCTCCTTTCATTCCTTCTCATTATTTTGTCCGTGGTTTCTTATTAATATGCATCAGGAATTAGGTATCTAAATAACGCTGGAACATGGTGAAAAGGTGGAACTGTAAAATGTTCAGAAATGTCAGATTTCTGGAAGATGGGAATTGTGATCTTGTCATTAAGAGATAAATGAATGTCCTAGAATCACAATTATCACTGTAAGTGTAGGTAAATGAATGGAGATAGGAAGGACATTGTCTTTTTTTATCATTGCTTTCCCCTTTCTTTTGTTCCATTTATTAGATTTTTTCTCTTTCTTATTTTTGAGCTCCAGACCTAAAGGATTTTATTAGTCAGAATCAACGGTGGTACCCAGAAGACAGACTGGTCGAATTCTCAGATGTTTCATTTAGTTTTCAGCTATCTTTTATACATTCTTTCTTTAAAAATAAATTCTCCTAAAATGCTTACAAATAAACACACCATTGTTTTTTTATTTGACTATTACATTTATTCTACTCTAAAGTTGGAGGAATTTGCTCAGAAATTTCGTTTCAAAATCTTTGACTTAATATATGATTTGATAAGATTTCTACTAAAATTCTAGATGTTAAAATGTGTGATTACAAGAAGGAGATTCTAGGAAAACATCTATTTCGTAATGTTTCTTTCCTATACAAAGTCACTTTCTGCATCACGTCTATTGAATTTTTCAAGCAACAAGAAATAAATAATTAAATAATCACTTTACAACTAGTTAAGTGAACGTATTAGTTAACCGCAGTTTACAAATAGGCCTGTCTTTCTTTCCCCAAGCTGTCTGTTTAGATTAATGGGCTTCTTCACTGCTGCGCCACACAGGGATTCTTGTTTCCTTATTAGATTTGGGAACATCAAGTATTAAAATTAATTTCAGCCTTCTTGCATCCTCATTAAAGGCCCCTGTTACTTCATATTTATATAATTCATGAGTAAACAAATCTCATTGAAGTGTGTACCGTCGTCCCGGCTTTCAAATGGGACTTAATGGGCCAAACCGGGATCACATATTCATCCCAGGCTACTCTTGAATATTCAATGGGATACATATATATGTATATGCTAATGGCTGAGTTTAGACATATGTAGTGAGCTCTTAGCATACTAATAGGTCACGGAAGACATAGGGCATGAATCGTATCAGGACAATCACAGATGTAAGGGAAGACAGAAGAGGTTAAACACAGAGATATATGTGCATGGGTAACGCTGCTATTATGCTCATACAGAAGTTCTCCTGAAGCTTAGATCAAATGTATTATAACTAGCCTTGGTATGTATGCTTCTATCTCATTTTACAGGGATAGTTCACCCCAAAATGAAAATTCTGTCATCATTTACTCACTATAGTCATTTTGAACCTGTATGAATTACTCTATTCAGCAGAACACAAAAGAAGATATTTTGAAGAAAGTGGTAAGCGAACAACGGCGGTACCCATTCACTTGCACTGGTTTTGTGTCTGTACAATATAAGTGAATTGGTGCCGATGTTCATTTTGAGGTAAACTATCCCTTTTATGTGCTGTTTAGTTAACAATGTCAGAATTTGGTTCAGAAAGGGTTACATGTGTAATTGCTACTTACGGTTTTAAATGTGGAATTACATAATATTTTCATGCAAAGGTTGTAATAATGTTTTCCCCTACGTTCTTAATATGACACATGTGGGAGTTTAAACGTAACACATTTTTATTTTCATACGGCGTGGTTTGAACACAATCATAATATGGCATTGTGTAATGTTGTGATAACATTTTGCGCTCGCTGGGATACGCAGAACACACATAGGTTCTGCGGTCACATAGAAATTCAAGAGAAACCTTCTCCCTCATACACCGAATCAGTGTTTTCTTTTTCTCTGCCATAAATGGCGATTTTTTCACGCTAGCTCTGAATCAACAGATTCCCCCCAAAATAATTTTTAATAGTGCTAACTCCCTGTTGTCAAAGCCGGTCCACGTTAATCCCTTGTAAGGTGAAAGAGAGCAAATGTTTTGAATTTTGAGCACCTTTACGGCGGCTGTTTGATAGCGCCGTGCGCTGCGTTACGGTCAGTGTGTGTCCACATTTGGAGAGATTAATGGAGAATACTGTTCCTGTGACCTTTCCTCATAGAGATGGAGGTGAGGCGAGTCATTAATGCTTCTTATGTGGTAATTAATGAGCCCCCATCCCCCATCAGCACCTATCCGGCTCTGTCAGCCACCCCCACGCCAGGAAACAGCGAGCAAAAAAAGATGACCGGCGAATGAAAGTGATCATTTAATTAGGCTTATGTGCATATCTGGTGATAGCCAAAGAGAGGTGTCAGATTTTAACTGCTGCACTAAATTACAAGCCCTACCACCTAGAGCTCACCGGCCTCGGACGAGACGCCACACCAGCACGCTAGTTATTCCATAAATAGTTGCAGCACGCTTCCTGTGTGGCGATTAAGTGGCATCGGGAAATCTGGAGAAGGTCATGGGTGTCCACAGCTTTGAAGCGATGCTAATCTCTAGGTATTTTTCAAGGCAAGCGATAAGCAATTATTTTCAACAACCAGAAGCATGTTTGGAACAGAATGTGTGTATGTGGCAACAGAGGCGAGTCAGATGTCAACCACGCACGCTGCTTAGAGGCAATGACATCTGTGGAGCTGGAACCAATAGGGTGACATCCTAGACAAAATCAGGGAATTTTACAATTGTGAAATCCAAGCAGAGAATGTCGTGGAAATTATAAAATCATAAAAAGTCAGTAGTCAGACCATAATTTATTATAATGGGCTGTATTATAGTTCATTGGCTATACATAGGAATGTCACAGTATACCGGTATTGACAATAACTGCTATTTATATTTTAAAATATACAATTATTTATATTTTTTTAATGAATATCAAAAACCGTGATTGTTGATATCATGTAAATGCTACACGATAATAAAGTGAATAACTTGGGCACCGTTTGAATTTTTCCTCAAGAACCACAATCGTTACAAAAAGAGGAAATAAACTAAATTAAATTTGACTGATATCATTTTATTTAAAAAAGCATACATTTTTCATTATTATCACAACTATAACTATAACTTGTGACAGCCCTAGCTATACAGTAAATCGATCTATGTAAAAAATACCCAATCAGTAATAAAGTAGAACAGGAAAATTCATGAGGAGAATATTTATTCTCTAGTAACATGTATTTCATAATTTTCATCTCTGTGTTTTTATAGATTTTACTGTTTGCTCTCCGGTGTGTTTTCTATAAAGCTGCTTTGCAACACTGCAAAATGATAGTAGACTTTTAAAGTAAACGCTATAGAAATAACCTTGAATTTGATCAAACAATCAAGAAAAATCATTAGTCAAAAGGGTTACGTTCTTTGGAGGTCATGACCTCTTAAAAACGCTTATTTTCTCTTGACTTCTATACACACAATAGGCATGGGCTGTTTACCGGTTTCAAGGTTTACCGCGGTTTAAAAAGTCACAGTTTCAAACCACTACAATTCTCTATAATACCGTTCTTACGGCATTAACCATTTCATGTCTCGGAACTTTAATTATTTAAACTAACATATGTTTATTATGGTTCCAGATATTCAATATGTACCTTAAAAATGTAATATATTGTGTCTGATAAAAATAATTTTGATATGTAATTTTAAAATTAACATATTGCAGAGCTGTAATCTCAATACTGTGATATTTTTACTTAAGCTAACAAAATCTCATATCGGCTCACCACTACACTTGCTCCAAACAGCACAAGAGGCTAGCGTGTTTGGCTTGTCCTTCCCGCACAGCTACCTCCGCTCTGATCGCCCCTCTGGCTCTGACTCGTACCCCTTCTTACGTGTGTGGATGATTGATGTGGCTCGTGCTACGACCCAGCTTCATTAGCGCAAATGTCATTCCTGCCACGGCAACTAACGCTTCTGCCTCGGCCATATTTTACCATTTCTCTTCTAATTGAGTTTAGAGTTAAAAATGTATGAGTGTATTAATTGTTTTGTGACATTGGAAGGGAAGTTTGGGTGACAAAGAGGGCCTTCCATGCAGAGCCGAGGCTGTATGATTCAAGGCCTTACATTATACTGCAGTGACTCTGTTACCCGAGGGACTAAAACAAGAGGACCCTTCTACTGAGGAGGGACATTTAAACACCAATTTAGGCCGGACGGATGCTCAAATTTACATGCTTGGCTCTATTCATTCGAGATATTTTGATTTGAAAATGTGATGCACTTTGATTTCCCCCTCATATATTTGTGTTAGATGAATAATAAAGCAAGCAAAGAACTGTATTGCGTTTATTTTGAAAGTTTTAAGCAATCTACAGTCAGCAGCCCCGTAGCAAGGCACTAAAGAGACTCGGAACATCTTGGCAACCACCCGAGCATCATGGCCGTGAATTTAGTTTTAATCAAAAAAATCTAGACGTTTTAACGCAGACTTCTTCATGCAACACAAACTTCTCAATGCGTGTGTATTGTATCCACTGTGTTCCCAAGGCTGAGCAAACAACAGACACATGGAGTTCATCAGCTCTTGGGCTTCATGCTTTCTTCATAAACCCATTCTCTCACCTCGAGTACAACCGCAACTGTAACGCTCATCATCTAGACCGTTCAAAACCCTACCTGAGAATGGACAGGAGGGATTACTGTACTGTATTGTATGTGTGTGTGGAGGGTACATAGTCTGCCGAATGCACCTCTCTCCGTCCTGTAACCGTACACTGTTCTACTGTTTGTCTCCATTCATTCCCTGTTCTTTTTCCCTCCTTCTTTTCCACTCAATTTGACCCAGCTGTGAAAACTATCCCGGTGGTGCGGGTGCCGTCTGGCGGGTCTGGTCTGGTCATGCAGTAGGTGAGGGCCGGGGAGCGGTGCAGACCTTTGAGACAGTGAGCCTAATGCTCTCCACATGTTACTGTCTGGAAAGCGGCCCTTCGGTTAGCCATCCACGTGGAAAGCGTTCAGTTAGCATAAGGCTGGGTTAAACCGCGGAGTCAGGCTAAACCAGACACCTCGCAAAATCAATCCCTCGGATGACCACGCCTCCAACCGCCCCTCCCAGTTAGTTTATGTCATCTAATTTGATTAGAAATGCCAAACAATGTTGGGGAAGTGTTTGTTTAAGAGCTCTGCTTGAGTTTTGCGGTAGTTAAAATTGGATGGTGTGTTGTGGAAGCCAATTGTGTGATTTGATTATGCTAATGTGAAAGTGCTTAAATATCTTTTATACATAACAATCCAATCAAGTAAAAAAAGCATTTATGTGGACTTTGCTTACTGTAGGTCGGATATCAACCCAGCGCTTTTGTGATGCCCGGCACATGCGGCTTTCCTCTACGGCAGTCTGTCCTTCTGAACTGCAAGTAAAGCCGTTCTATTCCTGTCCTCCTTCTTCTAGAGACACAATGAACTGTTGAAAATGTAATTGCCTCCCTGATCTAACCACCATATGCCGTTCAAAAGCCCCCCACTCACTCCAGTGGGCAGCCGCTCAGATGATCTCACCCCGCTGTAAGAGCGTTCTTATTAAAGAATGGTGCAGACATGACAAAGACAGCGGAACATGGATAGAAGAGATTTTTTCTGACATACTCTGAGAATTTTAGTGCCAGATATTAATTACTGCGTGTTCAAAGGCACGGCTGCTATGAATTGAGGTGCTGGTGAGTCTAGAGGGGATTGAATGACAGAATAGCTGGTGGTCAAGCGGCTCCGGAGATCAGGCACAACAGACATCCGAAGAATTCTGTTTATTTGAAACATTTTGATTGGTTTGTGGCAAATGAGTGTGTGTTTGTTGCATCTCTGTGGCTCTCTATCACTGTAAAAAATGCTGGGTTGTACATTAACCTATGTTGTGTGGTTTTAACCAGTTGTTGGGTCAAATGCAAACATTTTCTGTGTTGATTTACCTTAATGGCTGGGTTTGTTGATTTTTTTCACCCAACGCTGGGTTGAAAATAAACGTGAGCTGCGCCGCTTCCTCTAGTCAAATGACCGAGGGCGCGCGGCACCCTGCAAAGTTTATCTATTTCCATATTAAAGCATCTCGAAACATAGAAAGATGTAAAAATAACAAAATCGCGTGCACAACATTTGCAAAATGTGAATAATATAGGAACGGTTTACCCAAAAATGAAAATTCTGTCATAATTTACTCGCAGACAAGTTGTTACAAAATGTGTAAATTTTTTTGTTCTTCTGAACACAAATAAAGATATTTGAAAGAATGTGTGTAACTAAACATAGTCAGTGGTGCCCCAGAAATGTTCAGTTTCCCACATTCTTCAAAATATCTTGTGTTCATCAGAACAGGAATTGTATATGGTTCTGGAACAATTTGAAGGTAACTAAATGATGACAGGATTTTCATTTTGGGGTGATTTATCCCTTTAAGGCTTCATTCTTATGTTTTCATCTATTTCAATCTATTTATTAATATTACAGCATTTAAAATATAAACAGATTTAGTTTTATAGATTTAGTTTTCAAAAATAGATTTGAGAATGCATTATATTTCCTTATTCCATCAAAGGTCCATACACATTGACAGATGTCTAGGTTAAACATTGACCCCTGAAAAGTCCCTGCCACCTTGTACAATAACATGACCAATGCAGAAGCTCCAACAATTCTGATAAACATCCTCCCACGCTCAACGCTGGAACAGTGTGCATAACTGCCTTTACGTAAATACTTCATGCAGCCTTCTTGGAAAAACACACTTCAGCTTTCTGTGCGTGTGGCGGGTGAGGGAGAGATGAAGGAAATGAAATGAATGGAAGAGATCAATAAAATAAAAAGTGTGAAAAAATGGAATACAGTAATAAATGTCTCGCCTTCAGGAAGAGGAGCAGAGGTATTTCTGTTCCTTACCAGACCGACTTGTGATGTCTGTGTAAGACTTGGCAACAAGTGAATTAGCCTCCGGAAGAAATCAAAGAAAAGCTAAGAAAATCAATAGCAACAAAGTAGAAGTTTTTCATTACGCTCCACAGCTATTGAATCAGTGCCGGCCGTTATCACTTTATCGGTTTGGGGTCGCTGTACCGCAGTCATTAGCATCTTCTAGTCATGCTAGGGCCGTCTGTTCCTGCTAGCGACGTCTCATCTCTGTTCTGTGCTTCCCGTACGCCTGTGATGAAATATTGACCAGTTGCTCCAGGATCCAACTCTATTGATCTCAACTTATCCAGCTGTTTATATCTGAACTTAAGGTTTAACTTTCATTGATTTCTTTGCCACCTTTAAGTTCTCAAGGTGCTAGCCTTTGCTACCCGCTAATTGGCTTAAACAAGGGAGGTCTGCAGTCTTTACCTAACAGACAAAAAACACATTGACGAAAGAATTAGGAATGATTATAAACACATTAAAAGCTATGAAGAGAAGATCTTTGTCCAATTTCTTTGTCCATGGCTGATTATTTCTTTAAGCTATTGTTGTATCCTAGTTCCAGTCTTTAAAAAATCATAACATATTTTTGTTACACCATGCAGCATATTATCTTATTCTAAATATTAAGATGCACAGACGTCAGAAACCACAACGTCTTTGAGTATAGTTTAAAAATAACATTGCAATGTGTTTTCAGGCTTTTTGTTTGAATGCTTGTTTTACAAATAGTGAAACTTTCAATGAAAGAAAATATAGCATTGAGAAATGTACAGTATGTGTATTTGTCTTTAATGGTGTGAGGTGGTGCTGACTTGATAATGTAAGTTGACCCAAGCGTTACCTAAGAATGTTTGTATGGTTTTCCAAAGATTACAGCGAGAAAGTGAACTCTTATAGTGACACAATATTGACCAGCGTGAGTAAACCCGATGCACAATCCGAAGAGATAAAATGCCAAGCTTTTATTTGTTTTCTGTCAGGTGACAAGGTCAAAACGCAAGCGGGACGCCGACATTAAATCCATTCTGTAGTCTCCTTATCTTTGTGAAACCATTAGACTCGGTCCATCATTTTTTAAAGCAAGGGAAAGCGTTAGAGTTGGTATTTCTTTCATTTATGAATTTGTTTATTCATCTATTTATTTTACCAGTCAGCCTTTGATGCCAATAAGTATAAGACTGCTGAAGAAAGAATCTAGTTACTGGTTCAGATAGGCGAAAATATGAATTAAACTCTATATAATGCAGTTGGTTCTAAAGCTGTTTACATGTTATGTTTCATGTAATGAAAGGGAAAAGACCTTGCAGCTTAGAGAGCCTTCATATTCTTCCTGGCCTTGACAACCAAAACATGTTTTTTTAATCTAGTTTCCAGATGATGCCATATAATAAATAAATAAAATCATTTTGTAGATGTCTCTTGAGCTACAGTATGAAAGTTGTTCATAATTTCACCTTGTGTGTATTTCTATTACACAGCATTTATATCATATGTGTCTTATACTGATAATCAATCTTCTAATGGGGGATGGCAAGGCCCTCTGCGCTCTATGAGGACTAATTCATGCGTCTTTCGGTAATAAGAGGCATCCCACCAGAGTTCTTCATGAGAGAGGTCTCCCAGGGCCATGACTGGCCCTTAATGAATATGAATGTTAAAAAAACATAGAGAGAGAGAGGGTTGAATGCAAACAAGGCACCACTTGCACCCTTTGGCCTTTTTTTTCAAAATCACTACGCTGGTGTCAAGCCCTTAATGTTCAGTGACTGCTCACCAAATGTTTTGGGATCCGGTCATTGGTGTTATTAAAATCTTCCTAAGCGTATTGATCTTGAATGTATTGTTTTGGTTTTACATTATTGGGGCTCTTCACACAGTTTTCCAATTCCAGCTTGATTCTTTCTCTGTTTTTTTGCTTCCAAAATTCACACTTTTTTATGTTTATGTCTTTGTAACTTTGCTATTCTCTCCAACAGAGACGGAGATCAACAAAAACCAGAGCCAATTTTCTGAAAACATAGAGGCTGGGTAGGTGTTTCTGTACAGTAATTCAAAAACATATTGAGTTTTTTGTAAAAGTTAAATCACAAATTGTTGCAATTGTTGAATCGAGAACAAACAAATAATTTTTCCACTTTCTCTTTTTGAAAAAAAACAACATTTCCTTTCCGTAGACTTTCAGTAATGATCTCCCCGATGCTCAAATTAGTCAAGAAACTGCATTTCAGCAGATTTCAATAGCTCCAGTACTATCTGCAATATTTTTACAGTTCTGTACTGTATGTCAACAATTGTTACATTTGCTATTCTGATTTCTCCTGAGGGGAGACATCTGAGACAACGCTGTTCCTTAAATGAAACACAAATGAGAACTCCACTGAATCTCTAGAGCTATGAAAGAGCAACCTTTGGGCAATGAAACGTTCCTTTGGGAAGAACTGTAGCTGTTCTTCCAGAACACAGCAACTCTTATCAGTGACTATAAGACTTGAAGCAGTAGATCAGATGTGGAAGTGACTCAGATGCAGCAACAGCGTAAACTCACTCTGCCCCCAGAGAGCAGAGTTCAACCACACAGTCAGAGCAAAAAACATTCCTCCACAACCAACTATGTGTGTGTGTGTGTGTAAGGGAGGAGGTCTGTCTTTTCTCCCTGGCCTGTTTCCTATGTCGGGTCTGTTGTGTCTGCTGATAAGACTCTGGTCTCTGGGAGACTGAAGGCTGTGCCCAGTCTTTACACAGATTGTGTTTGTTTGTCCGTGTATGTGTGTGTTCAGACAGGAGATTGAGGGAAAGGTGCATGGTTGTGTCGCCATACTAAAAATAAACGTTCTGTAAATTGGGTCCACCCTGTGTGACTGAAGTGAAATCTTTATTTCATTTAAAACATGAATACACACACTCAGGTTTGTTTGCTGTGTTAGCTGTGACATCTTATTGACTTCTGTTGTTTTGTTACTCTAAAAAAGACCTGTTGATATTACATTACATAATCGTGGCATTTATACTTTATATATATATTTTTAACTTTTTTGCTAATAAGAACCACGTAAAATGCCCACATCAGTCTTTACTGTTTCACTATTCTCTAAAAACTGGATGGTTTATTAACACAATCTGTCCTTAACTGAATTTCATTTTGTGTCACGTTTAAGTAACTCAACCTGGTGTTGTCACATTTATTTTTGTAACACAAAATGACTCATAATGTGTTAATGTGATTATTTAACAAATCAGTTTTAAGAGTATACTGTATATTTCTAAGATAATTTCCAAAAATGCCCCCCCCCCACAACTTACCAAACCTATACACAGACACATATGCAATTATTCCTTAAAGAACACAATACCGCAAAGACTTCTGGGTGGACAGGTGCCATGAAGGGGGGGTTGAACAAGTGTGTGTGTGTGTGTGTCAAGATGATCATTCTGTCCAACTATTCAGCCACACTAATCTCTTTAAAGGCAGACGCAGGTTTAATTGCCAATAGCTGTTGCATATTTAAAAGATTTCATTTAGGCTGTTTGCGAAGGGGCGGCGAGTAGCAGCGCAGGCCTTTGTTTTGTGACGCGTGTGTGTGTATTTGTGCACGGGTGACATGTGGCAGCCCTACAGACAGCAGGTGAGGCCAGGCGTGCTTGAATGGTGCAAGATAAGACCGGCTCCTTTTCTGCTCAGATGGTCGGTCATTATCACGCCACACCACTCATTAACAAACACACATTTGCATCGCTACTATTCATTATTCTTTGTTTCTTTCTCTGTGGCCTGATCCTGTCCATCGCTTCCCCGTCTTTCTGCCCTTGTCACCTCTCTTTGTCTTGTTCTTTTCTTTATTTCTCTCTCTCTCTGGCTTTCTTTTTTGGTGTGAAGTTGAAGGAATGGTTTATTATTATTTCTTACCGCTGGTTTCAAACCTGTTATGCTGTTATTTCTGTGAAACACAAACATTGACATTTAGGACTGGTAATAGTGACCGTGTTTGTTAAAGGAATAGTTCACCCAAGAAATGGTCCCCATTGACTTTCCATAGTAGGAATAAAAATGACTATGGTCAAGTCAATAGGGATCATTTTGGGGTGAATTATTCCTTAAGACTTTAAATAAGGGCCAAAGTAATACAAAAAACGTCTTATAAAATGCAAAAAAAGTAAGCTTGTTTGTTATGTTTAAAATCATATTAGACCATATGACAGAGATAAACTAAAATTTAAGTGATCGTTATTGACCCTCCTTTAAAGCTCATGTCTAGCTTATGATTAGGATTCAAAATGGTGAAATAGTCACTATAAACATTTTATGGCAAGAATTTAACAAAATTCTTTTAAATAAATGCTTTAAATAAATGCTGATACAACGTGTGTTTTTGGTGAGCTTTTCCTTTAATCCTCAGTATTTGCAAAGTTCCTGAACCCTCAACCTGATGTGGCGCAGGAAGCAGATTTATAGTTCCCTTTCTGTCGGTCTCTCGACGTTGTGTCGAAGACGACAGATGGGGTTCGCCCTTGAGAACCAATCAACTCTGACTACTATAGAAAAGGCCAATGAAATTTGGCGAATGAAATTTGCATGCCGGGCTCCTCCCCCGGATGTCCGGTATAAAAGGAAGCCGGCGTGCAGCATTCACTCACCTTTTGTTCTTCAGAGCCCTCGCTCATGACTACGAACAAAAAGAATTCAACGAATTTTTCTTCTACTTCGCCGGATCTACGACGCAGAGCAGCGGATCGTCCCTTCCTGCAGCGACCTTCTCCTGGGCGTCTCGGCGGTTCCGGAGGTGATAGAGATTATTTCTAAAAGGTCCTTTTCAGGACTGACTGAGCAATTTCCAGCGCGGCATGTCCCGCTGTTCTCTTGGGTGCGGCACCCTCATCGAGGAGGGGGATGGACACGATCGCTGCATTAGGTGTCTGGGCGTCCAGCACACTGAAGCAGCGTTCGTTGACACATCTGCCCGCACTGCGGGCGGATTGTCACTCAGAAGTTGCGGTCACGGGGGCTGTCTTCCTACGGGAACCAGCCACCATTTCGTCTGCTACCCGGGCTGTGACATCTGTGGCTACGGCCCCGATGACCACCCACGTAGCAGCATAAGTGATATGGGGAACTCTGCGAACGTAAACCCGCCAGCCAAGTGCTCACGGGCCGATCGCACCCCGATTCTCTTCTGAACGTTCCCCAACCGGCGGTGGCATACCGTTCGGATCCTCAGGCACGCACTCGGAAACGATGTGTGACGTAGATGAGATGTCGTTCGCAGCATCGGAGGGAGACTGGCATCCGACTCTGACGAATCCGAGCTCCCCCCCAGGGGGGTCGAGCTCAGGAGGAAGCAGAAGTGATGTCAGCCATGCTAATCCGGGGATACGTGGTTCCTGGGGGCGGAGCGCGGTGCAAACCGCGCCCACCCCGGGTGCCATTTGTTTCCCGGAGGTGCATGAGGCTGTAAAACTAGGAGCGCTCCACGGACCGCTCCGGTCGAAACAGCTCCGGCTCCCTCACTTCCCTCGAGGGTGGGGCAGCCAAAGGCTACGTCGAGATCCCCCGGGTGGAACGTGCGGCTGCGGTGCATCTGTGCCGCAGACGGCTGCCGCCTGGGGAGAATCGGCCATGCCCACCGTCCAACGCGTGTAGGACTTCGACATCTATGGTGCCGAAGCCTTGCGCTGCCGTGGACCGGGCTGCCTCCTCTCTCTACGCCATGGCCATCCTGCAGGTCCGCCAGGCCAGGGCGTTGAGAGAGCTCCACGAGGGTAAGGCCGACCCAGGTATAATGCAGGTTTTCTGTGCCGCCACTGACAGCGCTCTACGGAGCGACCAAGGTGGCGGCACGGGACCTGGGTCGGACGATGTCCACGGAAGTGGTCCAGGAGAGTCACCCCCGGCTGAACCTTGCGCAGATGAGTGACACCGAGAAAGTCCGCTTTCTTGTTACACCCGTCTCGCAGGGTGGGCTTGGTACACCGTCGAGGACTGCGCTCAGCAGTTTTTGACGGTGAAGAAGCAGACAGTGGCGATTAGCCACATTTTTACCACGCTGCGACTCGGCCGCCCTCAAGCCTCCGAGATCTCACGTCATGTCTGTTTCCCGGCAGCCCAGGACCCCTTCCACATCGGCTCCGGTTACTGTGCCCCCGCAGGTGGCACCCCGGAAGTCGAGGTCGAGGGGGGGAAACCTCACCCCGTCAGCTAACTTCTCACGAGAAGTGACACTGACGGGAAGACCCCAGGGGGAGCAACATCGGGCCCGACCTTCACAGCTACGGCTCTGATCAGTCGGTACGGGACGGCTCCTGCCTCGTCACCAAAGCCGGGCCCTTTCAGGGCCTGGCGCCCACTACTCACAGAGAGTTTTCTGTTTCCCCTGGGAGTTCATTCCTGCCGATCGCACACTCCACTGGACTGTGCCCGGCAAACCCGACCCCACGCCCTGGCGAGGCGTAGGGTCGTACACACACGACAGCTGCTACCACTCTCAATGACAGTGCGTGCAGCTGTCCCGCCAGGCAGGTAAGTAGGCAGAGCCAACCTTCCCTCCGGGGCCCCCTCCCCCGACAGGGTTAGCTCCGCCAGCCATCGAACCACCCTCCATGGGAATGGTGAAGCAGACCGTCCCCTTGGTCCCCCTGTCACAGTCCCTGGGAGCTCGAGAGCTGCCCACACTGTCTCGGTGGCTAGGGCAGACGGTCCGTCTTGGTTACTCGATCCAGTTCGCCAGAGACTCTCCCAAGTTTTGGGGCATCATCTCTCCCTCTGTCTGAGGCTAGGGACGCCTACATACTTCGGGTAGAGGTCACCACCCTTCTGGCAAACAGGCATCGAGTTCGTCCCTCAAACCAAGATGTTCGGTGGGTTACAACCCGCACTTCATCGTTCCCAAGAAAGACGGCGGGTTGCGCCCGGAGGTCTGCGTACCCTGAACTAAGCACCTTCACAAGCTGCTGCTCAGGATGCTCACGCAGAGGCGCGTCCTGACACCCATCAGGTGTCAGGATTGGTTCGTGGCAATCGACCTGAAATCCCTTTCGGTCTGTCCCTGTCTCCACGGTCTTCACGAAGATCGTGGAAGCCGCCCTTTCTCCCTGAGGGGAGGAAGGTGTGCGGGTACTTAACTATCTCAACGACTGGCCTGACACACTCGTGAGATCTGTTATGTATACAAGGGGCCTGGTGCTCCGGCACCCAGATCGATTGGGAATCCAGGTCAACCGAGGAAAGGACAAGCTCTCCCCAGGGCAGAGCATCCTTTTCTCGGTAGGGAACTCAACTCTGTCACCATGTCGGCGCTACTGTCCGCAGTACGCGCCCAGCCGGTGTTGAACTGCCTGGAACATTTCAGGCAGACAGCGGTCCCCCTGAAACGATTCAGAGGCTCCTGGGCATGGCGTCCTCGTCGGGTGAGACCCCTCGGGTTGATGCACATGAGACCGCTCCAACACTGGCTTCAGAGTCGAGTTCCGAGGAGAGCGTGGCACACCGGCAGCAGGCGCATGGTGATGACGCCCTGCGGCCGACGCACCAAAACCCCTGGTCTTCCATGACTTTTTCGACGGACTAAGGTCCCTCAGGGCAGGTTATGAGGCAGTCGTGGTGACGACGGACGCCTCCCTGCAGGGGTGCGGTGCAGTGTGTGTAACGGGCACGCAGGCGGGGCATTGGGCGAACCCCCACCTGCGCTGGCATATCAATTGCCAGGAGTTGTGGGCAGTGCTACTTGCACTGAGCAGGCTGCGGCCTCTCGTGCGGGACAAGCACGTGCTGGTCCGAGGACGGCACTACAGCTGTAGCGTACATCAGATCTTAGGGTGGCGTTCGCTCACAGCAGCTAAACAACTTGCTCGACGCCTCCTCCGGTGGAGTCAACAGGTGATCCGTTCCCTGTGGCCACACTCACCTCGGGCAAACTGAACTAGACAGCCGACGCGCTCTCTTGTCAGTTTATGCCTCGTAGAGAGTGGCGACTCCACCCCGCGTAGGCCGCTTGGTACTCCCTGTCCGAGGCTCGACACGGATATCCTTGCGCACAGCTGACCGCGGGACGGGCGGAAGCACACCTTCCCCCCCCCCCCAGGAGCCTCCTTGCACAGACACTGTGCAAGGCCAGGGAAGAGGAGCACCAAGTGTTATTGGTTACACCGCACTGGTCTAACCGCACTTGCGTCAGAGCTGATGCTCTGGACAGCGACTCCCCCTGACCCATTCCCCTGACAGAGGACCTGCTCTCTCAGGGGAAGGACACGTTCTGGCATCCCAGATCAGACCTCTGGAACACCATGTCTGGTCTCTAGACGGGACGAGAAGTTCCTGAGTTGGCTACTCCCCCTCTATGGCGGAGACCATCACCCAGGCTAGGGCCCCATCTACTGGGCGGTTACACGCCTCTAGACGGCGCCGCTTCTTGTCCTGGTGTCTCTCTCAACGAGAAAGACCCACTGAGGTGCTCGATCAGGATTGTGTTGTCCTTCTTACGAGACTGGAGACTAACATCTCCCCTCCACACTGAGTGTGTATGTAGTCGCTGTCGCCACTCATCACAACTCAGTTGATGGAAAGTTTCTAGGATGACACGACCTGGTCACCAGGTTCCTAAGGGGTGCGAGAGGGCGGCTCCCGCCTCATCTCCGCTCCATACCCTCTTGGGACCCTAAGGGGTCCTCGGGGGGGGGCCTCTGGGCCCCCCAAGAGCCCTCGGAGGTTCCGATCTTCCTCACCCGAGTAAGACGGCCCTCCTGATGGCGCTCGCTTCCTTCAAGAGGGTAGGGCACCTCCGAGCATCCTCCGTGTCCTGAATTCGGCCCTGGTAGCTCTCACGTTATCTTGAGACCCAGGCCCGGATGCGTGCCCAAAAAGTTCCCACTACTCCCTTACGGGGCGAAGTGGTGAACTTGCAGGCGCTCCCCATTGGGGAGGAAGACCCAACCCCATCCGTGTTGTGTCCTGGACCGCACGCAGGGCCTCAGTAGCTCTGACCAGCTCCTTGTCTGTATTGGAGGACAGCAGAGGGGAAGGCTGTCTCCAAGCAGAGGTTGGCGCACTGAGTCGTGGATGCCGTTACGACGACATTCCAATCTCAGAATCTCCCATGCCCACTGGGGGGTATAGTCACCTCCTGGGCACTGGCAGAAGCGCCTCTCTAGCAGACATCTGTAGAGCTGCGGGTTGGGCTACGCCCATACACCTTCGCAGGGTTAAACAACCCTAGCGTAAACCCGGTGTCAGCCCACGTCCTGCGTGGCAACATGTAGGACTGGCATCCGGCGGGGCGTATGCCTGCGAAAGCATCACCCACCCTCTAGGAGGCTGGGTCAGTGTGCTATCTACCTCTCTCCTTACCCTACTCTGGCTAAGGACAGGTATCCTATCCGCTTCCCTTCTTACCCAACCACTTGGTTAAGAATAGGCATTCTATCCATCACTAAGCAAGCACCACCTGGGGGTTGGCTGGGGCAGAGCAGCCTTCCCCTTAGGCCGGGATAACATGTGAGCCATCCCCTGGCTCTAACCGGACCTAGTGCTACCGGACGCCTGTAACACCCCCCGTGGGCTGTTCCGTCTGATGTATCCTCATGATATGGTTCCCACTCCTGGTAACCCATGAGCTTCCCCAGGTGGACCTCCACCTCGCGGTTAACTACTCAGCCCGCACGTTCCATGCGTTCTCCTCCAAGGACGAGACCATACCTTATCCACCGTATTCCTCCCCACGGGTAGGAGGTGGCCTCTGCAGCGCATCCCTAATTAAGGAAGTTGCGCTTACCCGGTGTAAACCCGAGCCGGACGGCCTCTCGCCAGTAGAGAGCTAAGGCCTCCGTCCGTGAAAGGTTACCGGTCAGGGGCTGTTCCCATCTTTCTCCAAGAAAGCTCTGGAACCCCCCGACCACCACACTGGAAGGTTACAGTTTCGCGAAAGCATCGAGCTGACACGCCCAGGCCTGTTACCGTCGCTTCGCTAGAGATTGTGACGCGATACCGTTGTGGCGTTTTCCATAGGAACCCCATCTGTCGTCTTCGACACAACGTCGAGAGACCGACAGAAAGGGAACGTCTCGGTTACGTATGTAACCTCGGTTCCCTGATGGAGGGAACGAGACGTTGTGTCCCTTATGCCACTAACACGTATCGTATTCTGCTGCAGTCGTGAGAGGCTCTCAGGCTCTTCAGAACAAAAGGTGAGTGAATGCTGCACGCCGGCTTCCTTTTATACCGGACATCCGGGGGCGGAGCCCGGCATGCAAATTTCATTCGCCAAATTTCATTGGCCTTTTCTATAGTAGTCAGAGTTGATTGGTTCTCAAGGGCGAACCCCATCTGTCGTCTTCGACACAACGTCTCGTTCCCTCCATCAGGGAACCGAGGTTACATACGTAACCGAGACGTTTTATAAATAGGTCACTTTTCACTTTTATTATTTCATCTCAGAGGAATGCCACCTCAAGTATTCACTTTAATGAGTCATGAGGGAAAAGGTGATATGAATTATTAATCGTCAATCATCATGCCCAAAAATAACTAAATATGTTTTTAAAAAAAAACTCTAAATAATTTCCCCCTCAAACATCGAAACATTGGTTCGTCACACACAATCATGAAATATAAATTTTGTGTTCCATGTTGTCTTTTTGTTTGATGCAAACAATGCAATTCACTTCACTCAGATGCAAATTCTCTGTCAGATCAACAGGTTCATCATGTGATTTCAATGATTCTGAGTGGAGTTCCGTAAACCTTTATCATTTCTCATTTCATATGTTATAGTTTGAAGATTTTATTTAAAATAAGAACGGGAAATGACAGGTCGAAGAAGGGGAAAGAGAATCAGAAAATGTTGCAAGTCAGATTCAAACTCGAATTGTCCGTATAAGCACCGCAGCTTGATTTAACAGAGCCAAAAGCAACAGCTTATCTTGTTTCATTTTATGAGTAGCATCTCCTTAGCCTAACATATACGATTTATTTATTATTATTTATTTATAAGACCTCACTGAGAAAATAAGAAATACATTTGGTGTGTTTTTCTCACATTCCCCATCTCTCTCTCATCTGACCTTGACCACTTGTCAACGCTCAGATTTCTCCACTATGCGTTTCGTTCCCCTCACAAAGCTGCACATGCTTGCGGTCAGCTTGATGTGAATTGAAATGTGTTTCTTTTCTAATTACAGTTTGTTGTTTGTCCTCAGTATGGTGAAGAAGTCTGTGGTCAGAGGCGGAGGGGTGAGACTGTCGGTGTCAGCGGGCCCAGCGAACCGAGCCCAACGTTCCCGGCAAGCTGTTGGGTTGTTGCATGGCTGCCGCTCGACCCTTTCAGCTCACTCGTTCAAATCCCACACTCTGCCTCCTTTCTTTCACGGTCTCTGATAGCGGGATGGATCGCGATTAACCCCGGACAGTAAATCAATTAATCAACTGGAGCATTGTGGATATTTGTGTTCAAATGGCCAGCTGACCTATGCGTCTGTGCAGCCGCGGCACAATACAATCGACTGTCCCAAACAAGTACAAAGAGCGTTTTGTTCACGCGTGGAGCGTGAGGTAAGCAGCGAGGAAGACATCCTTCATCTCCTCCCTGCTCACGCTGTAAGCAGCAGATTTAGTGCTGTAGAGTTATGTTCAAGAGACTCACTGAACTCAAGAGCCGTATTTTCACAGTTCTTCTTCTTTTCAGGATGAGTTAGGGCACATGTCGCATATCCTGCTTAATGAATTAAACACGTTTGAAAGGATGAACGTATTTAAATCAAAAACTTTCTTTCTTTCTTTCTTTCTTTCCGCCAAAGCACTAACAACAGTAGCTTATAAAACATCTCCAGAGAAGACATGAAAACAAGTGTTTACATGGGAAACAAACACGAGTCTATAAATAGGCAGCGCTGGGTGAGTGCGTAAGGGCCACATCGATCTGTTGACGGAACAAGGAGAGAACACAGGGTGGAATAACCTCACAAACAAAAGCTCTCATAAACAAATATATCTGCATGGACAAACAATCTGCTGGGTTTAACAGACACGACACAGAGGAAATTATATAGAGCACAGTTGAGGGGTTTCATGTGGCGTTTCAGTTCGATTAGACAATGGAAAAGCGTGAAATGCCACTGAAATCTAAGTTCCAAGTCTTGTTGGCGGTGTCAGATATTGTCGTTGAGCGGTCAGACTGAGGTTTATGGCTTATTGTAATACAAAGCTTTTACAGAAGTTTCTGCCATAAACTTGGGCGAAATGGGAGTTTTAATAACAATGCAAGCTTGAAACACATTTTCCTAGTCTCATTAAAGCTTTCTGTTTGTTTGTGGTGTTTACTGGAGCGTTTTACGGCCTGTATTACTGTGTTCCTGCGTTTATATCGACCTCTGCACTGTGTGCAGTATGAGCCTGAAGTGCGTGAGATCTTGAGATCAGTAAATGCTTGTGGATATGTGTGAAGTGAGCAGAGACTAGAGGTGATTTCAAATCTGTGTCATGATAAATGACATAAAAATGTCACTCTTAATGTGTAAAATATGTGTTTGTGCACATGAGTATATTGACCCTGCCTGTCACATTGTCAAAATATAGAAGTTGATTGTGACTTCTGGTTCCCTTCGATTTCAAAGGGACAGTTTACCCAAAAATGAAAATTCTGTCTTAATTCACTCACCTTTAAGTGGTTCAAAACTTGTATACATTAAGTTGTTCTGATGAACATAAAATAAGATATTTGAAAGAATGTTTGTAACCAAACAGTTCTGGGGCACCATTGACTACCATTTTTGTATTCTATGGTAGTCAGTAGTGCCTCAGAACCTATCCCTTTAAAGGTCCAGTGGAGAAAAATTAGCGACATCTGGTGGTGAGGTTGCGAATTGCAACCAATGGCTCACTCCACCCCTCCCTTTCGAAGCACTACGGTGGCTGACACAGGACAAAGGTGTCGTTACAGTTTTGCTTCTTTCCCCAAGGACATAACGTATTTATGAAACGCGCTCTGTAGTGAAGTTTGTCCGTTAAGGGCTACTGTAGAAACAACATGGCGAATTCCATGTTTAGGGACCCACGCTGTATGTAGCCTAGATAGAAATAGTTCATTCAAAGGAAATGAAAACAAAACACTTCATTATGTAAGGTCTTTATACACCCCTGCTGACATAATATCTTAATGCATTTCTGTCAATAGATCCTCCAAAAAATTAGGGACGTATTTAATATAAGACAATTAGGAATCAATGCCCGTGGCTTCCTTTATGCATTATAAATATCTTCTAGTTTTATATTGAAAAAGTAAATCTGATTATGTTGTATGTGTGGAATTTTTTTTAAATCTTGATCCCAGGTGTTTCCCGGTGTTCTGTTGCTCTCCCTGCCTTATAATACAATGCATGAAGAGCATAAGCGGAGCATGGGGAGGTTACCTACATGTTTCTGAGATTATTAGTTAGAATATCAATGTGTCATATGTCAGCCGCTGTGATGTGTAGCGGAGTGTGTGTGTGTCAGCATCCTCACTGGGCTGAATTGATATTCAGATGTTTATCGTGAGAGACTCCTACAGGGGTCTTTAATGTGCCGTCGTGATAAGTTGCATAGTGAAGGCCACGAAGCATGTAAACGGCTGTCAGGGGATGCGCGCCTCTGATCCGCCCTGTCAGAGCAGAATTGAGTTAGCACGTTGCTCTTCCAGGTTATCTGATACGGGGAGATGTGTACACAAATGATGCTTCGCTCACCGGAGCTTAAACACGGCCTTCTTCACGCGCCGTGGATTTGAAGACGTGATTAAAGAACTATTGTGATTTGAACGGTAAAGACTTCCCAAGAGGGCTGGGTTGACATCAAAAGCTGTTATAGGAAGGTATAAGAGAATGTAACAGTGTTAAGTAAAATGGCAGTGTTAAAGCGTAGAATATAAATTGTTAGTCAAAGTGAGTGTACTGAGATAGTAAGTGCGCCTCTTTCCTCATAGGTTTATTGTCTTTCATTTTTTTTATTTGATTTATTTAAATTATTTGTTTTAATTCATATTTTATATATTTTTGTTTTATTTATTTTTATTTTATATATTATTATTTCATATTATTTATTTTATTTAATTGAAGTATTTATCTTTTGGTTGTTGTGTTCTACTTAAGTAAAACGTAAAAGTTGTTCATGTTCATGAGCCAATCATGTAAGTCTTTTTCGCAGGCAGGTGTGTTGACTCAGTCCGAAGGTCTCAACTTTATGTGTTTGTGTGAACATGTCTATCAGCTCTTCCTTCTTCGGATAACTGGGCCGCCCTGACAGCTCAACCTGTGGTGCGTTTAATGTAGATTGTACAAACAGATGCCCACACCACGTCTACCACACAAGGGAGATCCAAACAGACAATCATAAACAATTTAATCCTCCCCATCCTCAAACATATACATACCTCCACTCTCTTTCTATCTCTCTCTCGGAGACTCTTGACCATAACACCACATCTATGTAATACATTCCACTGTTTATAGGAGAATTTGACGTATATAGTTTGTCTTCTCAGCAGGGCAGAAGCTGCCGTCTAGAGCTCACAGATGTATGCGTGGTGGAGCGGCATTGCGAAAAAATGACTCCGGCATTTTACCTTTTTTATGCATATGAACTAAAATCATTATTCAGACGCACAAAAAAATGGCTAAAATGCAATTTCGTTGTTCAAAAACTGCAAGGTTGTGTGTGAAACCTTGTGTTGAGCCCCATTGGTTTTCTCCAAAGTGCCAAACCACTCTGTTACCGACACCTTGCACATACCTTTTACTCTTATAATAACTGACTGTCTATGTTCTCCCGGCCAGTTCATTAAGGGAGTAAATATTTCCTTTTGGAAAGGGGCAAGGACCTGGAGAGCGTCCAGGGAGTTCTCAAAGCAAGACAGGAACCCACAACTAAAACAACTATTACGGCTTACTGCGCTGCCAAAGTCTACCGTTTTATTTAGCCAACAGAAACCCTAAAAGTAGATATTGGACCATCAGAAGATCAGGTTTGGAAATACACAGTCTTCCTTGTTTGTGTTAAACAATCTGGATAATTATAATAAAAATGAACATTTTGTTGGCGTCGCAGGAAACGGGCTTGAAACGTGAACTGTGCCCAGATCAGAAGTGGCAGACCCCTGTGGGGATAAACGCGTTTGAAAAAAAGGAGAAAAGAGCCAGAAGTATATGAAAGAATAGGTTATTCAGCTGTGATTAAATAGTAGTTTTGTTCAGCCTCTGTCCAGATGTTGAGTCTATGTATTTTATTTTTACATTCTTGGCCCCCGGCCCGTATATATTTTGGATACGGCCGGGAGTATATAATATCAGTGGAAAATGATGTGGTCTGGTACCTTTTAAATAACATTTCCGCCTTTTTGTGCTGCTTTCTTGTTTTTCTTTCCATGTTTTCTTTTATTTTGGAATCAGGTCGGAGAGGTGCTGTTTAAAAATGTGCTGAAAGCGGAGAGAGTTTAGAGCGCTGGGGGATTGGAACACATTCCCCGCTCGCTTCCTGGAAGTTCTGGCCCCCTTTTAGCCCTCCTCTGAAAATATATAAGATAAAGAGGAGGAAACTGGAGGTCCTGGATTGAGAAGGTCAGCCCGGTCAGACTCACGTCCAGCTGATTGTTCTCAATGTGTCCGGAGCAAAAATCCAGACTCTTGCACTGTAGACGAATTCACTACACTGGGTAACTCGGCGATTACAGAAAATAAAATTTGTGCCCCAGATCTTGTTTTTCCAATTTCCTTTTTTTGATGATTTACTTCAGGACAAATTTGAGGGGAAGCCGGGTAAAATCATCACAAGAGACGTTAATTGAGTCGTAACAGTGTGGTACACTCCTGGGACGACGTATAAAACTCAAACCCTGAGGTCTGGCCACAAACCCTCTTTCTCCAGAGCACACGCGCACACGTGTGGCCCTTTGAGCCGAGGTGACTAAATGAAACGATGAGAGGAACTGAGAGGTGGCCTGGTTTTGAGGTTTTCATGACTTTTACTGAGGGAGCAGTGTTTGTCTGTGCTGACTGCGAGAGCTCTTGTTCTAGCAAATTTATGGGCTGGTGAATATCATGAATGCTTTGAGGTGGCAGAGGAACACTTTTGTCTTAATCCAAAATGATTTTCAGTGCATTAAAGGTATCATCCGGCGGGTTAACTAAGGTTAACTTGTAACAATATCGGTTTACCTAGTAGCTATAGGTAAACCGACTAAATCCACTGTTGAGTGTGTTTTTGTACAGATGGAAAGGAGTATTAAAATAAAATTTTATAATGCATCTGTTTTATAATACATAGGATTATGAAGCAAGATCATTTTTTTATTACTTAAAGAAACAAGCACCCAAAAATGAAAATCCAGTGTAGGAACAATTGCTTTTTAAATTGCTTTGTTGTGTTGAACACATAAGAAGATATTTTGAAGAATGTAGGAAAGAAAACAAGCATTCTTCCAAATATCTTTCTCTGTGTTCATCAGAACAAAGACATTTATATAGATTTGGAACAACTTGAGGGTGAGTAAATGTAGACTTAATTTTATTTTTGGTGAACTGTTCCCTTAATCTCTAGTTGGCTTCTTATGCTGAACCACCTTTAAAATAATGCTGTACTTTGCTTTTTACAGATTAATTTTTACATTATTTTGTTTCACGCCTTTACAAATAAACAGTAGCTTTTAGTTTTATAAGTATACCAGGTTAATAAAAAACAAAGAAATTCACAGAGTCTATATGCTTTCCTGTAGCTCAGTGGTAAGAGCATTGCGTTTGTGGGTTCGATCCCAGGGGATTGCAAATACCTATGTACAAATGTATAGGATAATGCAATGCAATGTAAGCGCCTGCCAAATGCATAAATGTAAATTAAATGAATATACTTTAGAAGGAACTAAACAAGATAGAAACAGACGTGCTAAAGGTCGAGAAACTCTTATAAACTTTATGCATTGCAGCAGGCAAAAGCTGAAGGAGGAAGAGAGGAGTCAGCAGCTGCCTGAAGCCTGAGTTAGTGATAAACACCTGAAAACAGCTCTCAACTTTCTTTTATTTGGAGCGCTAATGGAAGACTGTTGCCAGGAGTGGGAGCTCCCCGGTGCATTGCGTCTGTTGAGAGAGTGTCTGTGCCTGCCACTCCAATTAAAGCAATCTACAGTGAACGAGAGAGAGAGAGAGAGAGAGAGAGAGAGAGAGAGAGAGCTAGAAGAATCGCATCTGGATCCAAAGCTGTTTCCCAGCCAAGTCACAATTGTTTAGTCTGAAATAAGAAAAGTGTCAGGGGGAAAGGGTTCGTTGTGTATGTGTGTGTTGGGAGGTAAACGAGTGAGAAAATAGAAGAGACAAACACAGAACCTTTGTATATGTACATGCTGTTGTGTGGTGGAAGAGTTTATAAAATGTGATGTCTCATTTCAGTAGTGCTGTGAGATATGTTTCCAGGGGTGATTTTTGGCACAGTCTCCAAACGCACTGCCAAAGGTAACATCTGCTCGGAGGGTGGCGACGTACCTACTCTCGCCTAGTCACACGCAATCCACCACGTGCATTGGATTACACTTGCGTATTTTATCAGCACATGCAATTTAAGGCTACAGTGTGTCCACTCAGCACAGAGCAAATCCTCTCTGGCAGTAAAGACAAGATATAGTTCACCTAAAAACGAAAATTCTGTTCTCATTTACTCACACTCATGTCATTTCAAACCTGTACGACTTTCTTCTGCCGAGCAAAAAAAAAGATATTTTGAAGAATGTCGGAAACCGTTGGTCCCCATTGAATTGCATTGGTTTTGTGTCCATACAATAGAAGTCAATGGGGACCAACGGTTTTTGGTCACCAACATTCTTCAAAATATCTTCTTTTGTGTGTTGCTTAAGAAAGAAAGTCATACAGAATTAAAATGTCAATAGGGTGAGTAAATGATGAAAGAAATTTTTTCAGTGAACTACTCTTTTAAGTTGTACTTTGTGCTGCAATATTTTTGGTAATGAGCGCATGATATTCTGGTTTCTTTTGTTTACGTCCCTCACCCTACTGTAAGTACATTATACTGTAAGCTAAATTCAATCTTTGGCATACCATATCTTAGTGGTGACTGTTTGGGCCTATTGGGCAGACAGAGCGTGTTTGTATGCATCTGTGTGTTTGTGTGTGTGTGTGGCATATCGCGAGCACTCAACACTGCAGCACGCAGGACTTGTGGAACGCAGGGGTCGAGAGGATCTGACCTTCCCCTGAGGCCTAGAGTCTGGGTCAGAGAACAGCGCCACTTCCGTCCCAAACAACTCGCTCATAAACACCTCTGTGTCTGACACACATACACATGCAGCAAGAGTGTGTGCGTGCGCCGGCAGAGTTGCGCCTGAGAGTCTTTGTATGAGTGAATGCATGGGTTTGTGTGAAATTGTTAGTGTGTTTTCGCAGTAGAGAGAGAGAGAGGAGTCGAGATGATCTGTGTGTGCGAGTGTTAATTGCTGTGAGCCTTCCCATGCCCCTGCATTCAGCTGAGATAAATGCACGCTTTGTGGATGCACTGTGCAATCTTTGTATGTGTTTTTGAGATGGTGCTTGGCAGGTATGAAGGATATAGTGTCAAATGAAATAATGTAAATGAAGTATTATCTGACAACATTGCACATTAAAGTGGTATGCTTGTTGGTCCACAAATACTGGAATGACTTTGAAACTGCAACACTTGCCATTGCACTCTCTGTCAGATTTGAGGGTCCATTCTCATACTCTCCTATATACAGTATATACCTTCTTCTGCCACCACGGCGCGGCCATCAAACCTGCAGTGCGTTCAGAAACCAGCCAATTAAACTGAGTCTACGGGATTAGACTTAATGGCTGTAGGTAGTGGTTTCTGTTTAAAGTGGATTATCCTCAAAGCAATAAATGAAAACCCCATTACAGAAATGGCGCCCATGCCTGACACTGTACCATCGGCCATCATCCAGCTCTGTGCCAGCCTAAATACACATCGGCCGTAGTCCCAGACTCTTATTAGGCATTTGAGGAAATGTTATATAATTCTGTGGTAGTTATCCCAAGTTCCTCAGTGCCTGAAGTAGCACTTTTGATTTCTCTGAGGGTTGTAGTGGTGGATGAATTGCGTTATTAAGTCTAGTTCTCTTCGTTAAGTACCGAGAACCCATGCTGGAAATGAGTTTGAGGTTTGGGATGGAGAGCAGTTAAGTGCCTGTGATGACATTTCTCACTGACGCAAATTTCATAGGAACGGCCATACTGAAAGATTTACAGTATGAAACCAAACTTACTAATTAAAAAAATCTTTTAACAGGTCTTTACCAAAAATTTTTAATTATGATTCTCATCCCGAGTTGTTCCAAACTGCGCTACATTAAATTTAATTGTATATATAAACCAATTGTCTGTACAAGCAAGATAATATATTTATATAAAAAAATATAATTTTTATTAAATGCTTATTTATTACCAATTAAATAATGACCTGTCAATTAAATCACAGAAAAATGTTACAATTATGCAGGCAATGAACTATGCTTCTATATCTGCCTAACCAAAACATATGATTGGCCCCCCAGTCGAGCCAGCCTAGTACCGGGTTCACTTTATGTCACTATTTTAAATCGTGACTAGTGATGAATTGCTCTAACTTATAAAACGTTGAAATTGTCAAAAAGCGATACTTCTGTCATGAATAACTTAACCTCAAGTAGTTCCAAACCTGTATAAATGTCTTTATTCTGTTGAACACAAAAACATATATATTTATAGATATTTATAGAAGACAAGATTTCCAGGGTAGTCAAAAAATGCTAGTCAAAGGTGCCCCAGAACTGTTTGTTTTCCTAAATTCTTCAAAATATCTTTATTTGTTTTTAACAGAACAAAGAAATGTATACAGGTTTGGAACAACTTGAGGATAAGTAATTCATGACAGAATTTTCATTTTTGGGTGGACTATCCGTTTAAGTTAATTTAACCATGTTTGTCAACAAGTTACCGTATAATTATACATTTATGACTTTATTGTTAAGCTTCTGAACACATACGATGGCTTTTACAGAGAAACAGACCAACCTTTCTAATAAAAATATTTTTTCTGTTAGTCACTGAACATCACTATGCACTGTCCTCGTATGACAAGTAGGCCTATATTGATTCTACAGAAGAGAGCACGTGTTACAGGGTGTATATTACACAATTTTGTTTATTCATCTATTAAAATGTAATGAAATAATTAAAAAGGAAATATTTTTGAATATCATATAAAAATGATCAAGAGCTTGTAAATACACTGCCCGTCCCAAAACAAAGTCAGCACCTGGATTTAACTTAACAAATAGGTAAGAGCCTCACATTGGATTGGAGGTCTTGCATGGTTCAGCAACGTTATGTGCACTAAGAATGAGGTCAACTGACTACCTGAATATGCTGAATGACCAGGTTTTTCCATAAATGGGTTCTTTCTTCATGGTATATTCCAAGATGACAGTGCAAGGATTCATCAGGCTCAAATTTTCACACATGGATTGGCCACCACAGACTTAACACCATTGAGAATCTTTGGGATGTGCTGGAGAAGGCGTAGCGCGTGCAGCGGTTGGGCTTTCCCATCATCAATACAAGATCTTGGCGAAAAATGTATCAATGAACTCTGGATGGGAAAAAAAGGACATTCTGGACATTGCAGAAGCTTATCGAAACGATGCCACAGCAAATGCGTGCCGTAATCAAAGCTACAGGCGATCCAACGAAATATTAGAGTGTGGCTTTTTTTGGACGGGCAGTGTACATTTGAAAGACTTTTCTTTGTCATAACAACCTGTAAAAGATCATGTTTATCATGTTTAATGAATAAAGTGAAAACTGACATCTTTTTGCAAGTGTTAAAGGCTCCAGCGTTTTAGTTTCCGCCAAATTGGAGCTAGCCACGGGAGGTTAACATTATACAGTTAACCTTCTCGCACTCGCAGCGTATATGGTTAAACATGCATGCGTCTGCCCGGCGGCGCAAGAAAAGATAGCAGGGTAACCGAAGCCTAAAAGGTAAAAAGACACAGGTAATGGCTCCCTGATGAAATCTGATAAAAAGCAATTGAGCCGAAGCATGAGTGCTGCCTCCAGCCACACCTGAACTGTGCGTCTGCGTGCACGTGTGTGTGTGCATGCGTGTGTCGCCGGGGCTAATCAGCAATGCAGCGAACACCCTTAGAGACAGGTGGAGGGGTGTGCGTGCGTGTGTGCGCAAGCAGCGGTGAGCGTGGTGGCAGGCCGGCCCTGTGGGGGGGCTTCCAGAGGTCTAGCTAACTAATGAAGCGCAGAAAATTAAACTGGCCTCTCCTCTCCTCCTCTGGGCTGCCGTGGAGACAGAGCACTCGACTAGAGTTTCACATTTGCTAGGGTCTCATCAAAAGCACACGCTGAGGTATTTCCACCCCTGAGGGACGGCGCTCTAAATAAGAAATAATTACTCCGTTTTTTTCTTTAGTTGGGGCGGTGCGAGATGGCGTTCGGACACACGTCTCATTTGAGAGCGCAGCGGATGAAAAGCGGTTTCCTCTCCTTTTCCTCTCCGCTCCGTTCAGGAGGTCTGTTTTTCCTCAGTGGCTGCACAAATAACACAGCTGTCATTGGGAGTATCTCCCAGGTACACTTTATCTTCTCCAGCTCTTGAGAAAGAGCTTTGACCTCTATTTGCAAAGGTAACTGAGAGTGTGTTTATTGCAGCTGTGTTTTTTCCCAGTCACAGGCAGCACACGCGGACGGAGAGATGTGTGCGGCGCGTTGGCACACAATGCACAAAACTTGTATTTTATAAGCTTTATATCTGTGTGAATTTCTTCAAAGCTTTGGGTTTCCAATAATTTGTTAATCGGTTAAGATCAGGTATTTGTTGAAGGCTTTTTTTCTCAATAATGACAGTATATTTGCCGCCCAAATGCTATGAGATCAACAGCAAGCACATTTGGCCTTTAATGACCAACAACTGCTTGTTATTTCAGAAGAGAGGGCTCCATTTGTATCCGCACATTGTGGCCACACAATACATGTTGTCTTTCGCAGTCCTCCCCGTATTTCATTCTTATGTGTATTTTGTGCGCTCCAAGGTGGACATTGTTAGCCGTTGCCGCTTTCTTATAATTGCAGTCTGAGACCTATCGGGTCGAAAAGATTGATTTTCTTTTTCATTCGTTGAACCGAGAAGTCTTGTGTATTTGACGTGATTCAGAACTACGGTCCGAAATCTCCTCCACAAGCATCACCATCCACCCTGCTGCCTTCATACAACTTTGTGTCCTCGTCCAAACAAAATTAAAAACGAAAGAATGGAAATAAAGGCGCATAGAAATAGGCATGTCGCCATTCATTGCTGTGTCTTTATGCTTTGCCGTAACATCACAGTTTTAAAAAGCAAGAGCAATATAATTGATTTTGTGCGAAACAAGTATTGTTCTGATGTGAGAGCTTGTCCTTGGTCAGTGAATGACACATGCAAAGTTTATGGGTGTGCTGGAGTGAATCGAAAGGTGTCTTTTCTGCACAACCCAATAATTATTTGGTTTTGATTTGCGTATATTCTCGATAGACACTGTATATGTGTTTGAGCTTTTTTACATTATAGTTTCGAAACCGTTTCTTGTTTTATTCTATTATAAGTTTCGTTGTATAAATTGATATTTTAACAAAGATAAATATGAACGTATTTAAATATATAAATATCACTGCTGTCCTTCTAAAACCTTGTATCTCAGTATTTCAATTTTTTTTTAAATCGCTGTAAATCATTATTATTAGTCACCCTTTATGTTTGTCACTGGGTTTTGCAAATATCTAACCAAAAAAGAGTATTAGAAAATCCTTGTCAACTTTGATAACACAGTAAGTTATCATTTCAAAAGTACAGTGTTTTTTCCATTTCCTGAAAAACAACAAATTTGGACATGCAAGACTTCAGAAGGACAGCAACGATATGTTAATGTATTATCTAAATAAACATTTGCATATTTTAATGTAACATAGTTTTAGGAGCAATGGATTATTTAACATTATTTATGCAAAAACGATCTGCTCTGTTTAAATAATTTAATCACTTGGCAATGGACAAAACTATTATCAAATACTCTGTTCTTCAACAGTACTTTAAGGGTTATTTTTTTAGAATCATTGAGATAAAAAGACAAACTCCTTTCTTCATTTAGACAATGGTTCTGTGTAGTTTTATGGTTGTATGAATGCAACAAAGCAAAGTTTCGAGTTTCAAACCTGCAGCTCAAACACAAGGGCGATCTGAGCATCACCTTTCTGACAACAGAACTTCTCCCTCACAGTCACCCACTTATGAGACCCAGCGCCATTCAGTGTATCAATAATACTTCACAATCCTGAAGGCATCTTGCCTTCTCTAAAACCACAAAAGAAGAGATATAGAAAGGAAAAGAATTTGCTCTGGAAACTTGAGAGGAGTCAGACTAGGTGGACCTGCTATGAAATTTGATAAAAAGCAATTGAGTTGAAGCATGCAGCAAGGACAAAGAGAAAACAACAGATCAGAGCCGAGGCTGTAAGGTGTAGGGGCGATGGCCATTGAGCAGACCGTGGCAATGTGTCTTGGAAGGGTCTGTTGTGTCTGTCAACTTATTTCAGTTAAAGAATGTTATTTTAAAGGAGTAGTTTGCCTTCAAATTAAAATTCTGACACTAGTTTCTCAGACTGTCTATCAGAGTGCATGAGTCATTCAGAAAACATCCACATCAAACAGGTTTGAAAAGACACGAGCATAAGTAAATGATGGCAGAAAGACCTATTTTTAAGTGAAAAGGGTAATTCTATCTCTCTGTTGAACCTGAATCTCTATACAGTTGTAAATACACCCCTGATAGACAGCACTTCTGAGGGGAGAAACGGTAAGAAATCATATGGAAATTCACCACGCAGTACTCCATGTTCTCTCTCCTCAGCTCTGGAGCCATTCACATAAGACTGCTTGTTAAGGAGAAGTAAATCCAGGCCGAAGTTATAAAGTATGAGCAGGGTCTGTGTGTGGGCGTATCACACACCCCTACACCCTCATCTATGAATTCCTCTGCTTCTGTAACGTATCTGTATCGACACCTCATTAGTGATCTGATGGTGTGGTGATGGAGGCTTTCTGGGATACGCTTTGAAGATCTGCTGCAATTGTGTCGGCAAGGCACCTTTAAAGGGGTCATATGTGTTTTTCTGTGTCTTTGGTGTGTTATAAGTTGCCCATGCATGTATTAGACACGTAAAATTGCAAAAATTTAAGTGTCGGAACGGAAGATGCAATCTATCTAAAAGCGAATGCTCACCCAGACCTGCCTGAAACACCTCCTGTAACCACACCCACAAATCTAAGTGAGTTTGTGATATGATTTGACTAAGACCGCCAAAATCACACGTCACACGCTTTTGCAGTATTTGACCAATCACTACGCACTGGTTAACTGGCCAATCATAGCAAACTTTTCAGAGCGATGAGCTTTGTAAAAATCTGTGTGTTTCAGAGAGGCGGGGCGAAGAGGAGACACAAACATGTGTGAAAATGTGAAAAATACAGCATTTTTGAACCTTAAATGTGTATACACATTGCATTACATCCAAAACAAACGATAATATTAGTTTCAGCCGTGTCATAGGAATTTTAATAAAGGCACTACAAATGCCTCTGCCATAGAAGAACCATCGCTTCATGGAATAACTTTTTTGGCTATCCAAAAAACGAGTTAAATGTTCTTTTAAGAGCTTTTTTGAGTTTTTGAGTTGATCTTTCAAGAATTCATTGGAAAATTGAAGTTTTTATTATGATTATGATGACAATCTAATGATATTTAATGTTTAATTCATAGCTTTGAGGTCCAGTAAGTGGTCGGAGCTTTGATCGCTTCCACTGCGTCTACACCGGACGCAGCACAAACACGAAGACAATAGAATCATTATCATTTTAAATTTGTCCAAACTTGTGGCACGACACGACACGACAAACCCATTAGAACAAGGCATTTGTCATGTCACGTTGCGCCACTCTCGACCAGTGTAAACACGTGTTACCATTTTATGTGATCACGTCTGGTTACAGCACAATGTTAAATCACTACTGGTTTCTTTCGGGCTGTCCGGATTACTCCATGGCTGCAAGTCTTTCATCCAGGTCCTTCTGAGCTCAGGTGTGACTTCGCTAAGCTCTCACCCCAACCTGTGATAGTGAAAGAGAGAACACATGGAGCGCTAGATTAGAGACGGCTTCTGCTCCCGTCTGACGGCTTTAAGACACAAAGGTACACCGGGCCTGTGATTCCAACTCTCCCTGCAGGAACTCTCTCCACACTCCGTCAAACTCAAAGCTAGCGTGCAGGTAACACAAGTTTGCGTGAGAGTTTGCAACAGCGTAAACCAAACAAAACATGAAACGCCGCTCCGGCTCCGTTTCATCTGCGACAGACTCCCGGGCTGTTTGGGGAGAAGAAAGGAAGTTATTTTCCTCCTCATTTTTGCGTGAAAGACTTCCCTTTGACAGATTGAGAAGAAAATGAAGAGATGTTAGTTTTATAGGAATGTTGTTGGTTCAATGGCAACATTAGTGTTGCCTGTTCAAACCGTGCGCTTGCAGATAAACGCACTCCGCCTTTTAAAAGTTTGCACAACTCGCGCCTGATAAGCAAACATCCTTTTAACGTATTCATTGGTGTGCCTCAAGGAAACGTGTTTTTTCTGTGTTGCAGCATTGTCAGACCTGGGAAAAGTTCGATGTTTGAGCGCAAATTTGCTAGCTGTTTCTCTCCCATGTAGAAGCTTTCATCATTTCCTGCGGTTTTGTTTTCTTTTGGTAAATAAGAAGTCTTTGTAACCCCTTTTCCCATTTGTGATAAGGCTTAAATAGAGGTCTGCGTTCCATACACACACATGCATGCTCACACACTCACAGATACTATTGTTTCCGTGGCTATAATTGCTGAGAGACAATAGCGGCAGTCTGTACTACTTTATTGTCTGTTGGGTGCCATACCAGCCACAGCAGGAGAAATGTCTTCATGTTATCTGCCGTGATATAAGAATTAGCAAATTGTGCAGACTGCAGAGTTAGTTTCGTTTTCTTTCAATTTGACCAAAGACATTTAGTGGAATAGCCTCAAATTATGGGAAGGTCCCAAAACTTTTGTCGTTTGACTTTTTTTTGACTTTTGGGGAGAAATAGGCCTATTCAGATTTCTGTGTATCGATTTAAACATGTCAATCATATTATTTACCAAACAGTTCTTGGCTACCATCGACTACCGTAGTAGGATAAATTACTTTGTTCTGTTGAACACAGAAGAAGATATTTTGAAGAATGTACGGAAGCAAGCAGTTCTGGGGCACTGTTGACAAATTTTTCCTACTATGGTTGTCAACGGTGGCCAAAAACTGTTTTGGTTACAAGCTTCCACAAATCTTTCCCTGTGTTAATTAGAATAATAAATGTATACAGATTTGGATCAACTTAAATGTGAGTTAGTGATTTTTTTTTTTTTGGGTTAACTCTGCCGTATAGCTCACAGAAATTACTATTCAACCATTGTAGACCAACGAAAAATGTGCAGCTTGCGTGTGATGTATATTTGATTTAGCGAGCTTGTTTATTGTTTTGAAAAGATAAAGGTGATCTTGGTTATAAAGATCAGACTTCTCCTCTCCTCACCCTCTGCTTTGTGAAATATTACTCATCGGGTGTTCATTACTGGCCGGTGGCTAAGAGCGGAGCTGTGGGTGTTGAGGTGATGTCAACTAGACAACATTGAGAAGAATTATCTGGACTTTTTTTTTGTTCGTGCTGTTAGATGCCACACTATCTTCCTTTTGTGAGGACAGTAGCCCAGGGCTTGTTTGTTAGGTCTCCATTTGAAACTCAGCCTTCTCTTCAGATGTGACGGAGCTTTAGGGCTGTAAGTGATTTTTATCTCTGAACGTACGCAGAGTCTGTTAGATGTGACTGCGCGGCCGCCTACTTGGTCCTTATTTTTCGTTTGAATTGTCAGTCAGCAACATGTGTCATTTATCAGTGTTTGTGGAAAATGAAATCAACTGTGAAAACAGAGAAGGCTCCATTCTGCTTAATGATGTTGGTAGTTTAGCTCCATATGGCGCATTCGCTGTTAACAGATTAGCATAGTTTCTCTCAGTCATATATCACACGTGCACAGCGTTTATGGTTTACCGCGGTTATTGATTTCACTCCATTTAAGACATGAGGTCCACATATGTGCGTTTGGGGCGTCTTACTGGATTTATTTTCACAACGTAACATCATCCAAATATGCAGACGTGTTTTTTTTGACCAGCAAGCAGTTTTGATAAGTTTCATTAATAATAATTAACATATTAACCTTACATTAATTGGTTGCCACACTGAGGAACATAACCCTGACAATGATGTCAAAAATATGGTGGTGGGTGTGTGTGTGGGTGTGCGTGTGTGTGCGTGCGTGCTTGTGCGTGTTTGTGTGTCATACAGTATGTGAGCCAATATTCGCATGAATATCAGATGTTTTTGTATTTATTTGTATATGTCGTTGCAGATTCATAGTAGGCCTTCTTGAGAAGATTCTAGGACATGCTGTTATCTGTAGCATGTCTGGACTTGTTTCCCATTTGAGTGACAGCTCTTAAGGCTATACAATATATTTATTTCCAATAATATGCCATACACAAACTCGCTCACACCCTTCAATAACACACAACTGTAACACAGTTTTTATTGCACAGCGATGGCATAAATGTCTGTGAAAGCTCTCTCCATTGAGCACCGTTTAAGCACATGCACCCATGTATGTGTCTCTGCTTACTGTATGTACAGCAGCACTCACAGAATTAGAGACTCTTAAAATATGTCCGCTCAGATCTGCACCAATTAACTTTGTGTTTTATGGTTCATAAATTCAGTAAACAGGGCTTTCAAAACACGTTTATTGCACTGCGAGGCCAAAAACAAGCTCAGTGACTGTCTCCGGTGGTGATGCTAACATATTTACAACAGAGGCCTGACAGTTTTACATCACAATCATCTGCTGATGTAATGATAGCGGGAAATTATTCACATGAACCTCTTTCCTGTAAATCTATTTATACCTGGTATTAACATCGGCCTGAGGTGATCCCATCACAAGCAGCGGTGCTAAATGTTTAAACATGCTCCAAAATGTTTTCCTTATTGCACGCATGGTTTATTCGACGTTCCAATTACTATCCTATGGACATTATTTTCAAAGTAAGCATTTATACACTCTTTTGACATTTTGATATCTTAATATTAAACATTTGTTGACTGTTTTAATGCTTGGTACAGCCAATGTAGCATGTGTTTTGTGATAATACTGAAGAGTTTGTTTGCAAAATGAGATAACTCTGCTTTTGAAATGTTTCAAAAATCATGTTTTTATTGTGTTAGTTAGCTATATTTTTTGAGTTATGGCTTAAATCCAAACAAACCAACTGCTGTTTGATTGATATTAATTGGAATGCAAAATAAAAAACATGATTTATCTCATTTTGGAACCGAACTCTTCATATATCATATACATTTCTTAAATCATTTTCATTTATTGACTGTACTTTGCTTATTTATTGTAAAGCTTTGATACAATCCAATATTGCGAAAAGCAATATTTGAATTTAATTTCCACTCAAACCACATTCAGAGGTAGACAGAAATGCATTTGACTGCATCACATTTGTAGTGTAGGCACTAATATATCATTCAGGACTTTTTAGTACACTGAAGCTGCATGCGCACTGCAGCGGCAATCTTATTTATTTTTATGGAAGCTTGGCTAGTACCGACGACACAAGCAACAGTGACAGTTGGTGACAGAAAGTCGCCGTGTCTAGCGACAGACAAAGTCGAGAATTGTTCAACTCCAAAATGATAAGTGACTTTTGGGAGCGACTACCAATGGGAGTGAAGCAGTAAAATCACGTCTCTCATCAGTTACTGCAGTGTTTGTTAATAACTTTTACTAGGGCAACCAAAACAAGGAACGCCTTCTAACTAGGCGTGCAACACATAGCAACAAAGTCACTGGCAGTGTGCACACAGCTTTAGAATACTTAACCAGTTAGTATACTTAAAGGCAGTTCACCTGGAATTAATAATTCTGTCTTCATTTATTCACCCTCAAGTTGATCCAAATCAGTATAAACTTCTGATGAACACAGAGAAAGATATTTGAAAGAATGCTTGTAACCAAACAGTTCATGGCCACCATTGACTACCATAGATGGAAAAATGACAATAGTCAACTCCCCAGAACTGTTTTTGTGTTCAACAGAACAAAGAAATCTATAAAGAAGTTTTTCCTACTTTGGTAGTCAATGTTGGCCAAAAACTGGTTGTTTACAAGCATTCTTCCAAGAAATGAATACAGATTTGGAACGACTTGGGGTTGAGTAAATGATGACAGAATTTTTATTTTTGTGTGAACTGTTCCTTTAAGAGCAACAGTGTGCTGTGAACGTCAGTGTGTACACATTTTGCATTACTTGTATCCAGCCTAAGTGCAAATTTGTATCTTGTTTAAGTTGTAACAGTAGTTGCGAAATATGTTTCACTCTTAGATGTATTTTCCTTTTTCTCTTTCTGTCTTTGACACTTACTTTCTGTGGTGTGGGTGGGGGGTTGGGGGGCTTGAGGTGAGACTCAGGTCAGTGTGTTACTCATCAGTCTGTTTCCTCACTGCAGGAAATGACCGACTTCCTCTGACTCTGGATCAGTGGGATTTAATTCAGCCGAGTCAAATCACTAGAGTTGCCAACCCTGTCCGTATAAACCTATGACCATGTCCAAATTTAAGGGAACAGAATTTCAGTTGAGATCCAGGAATATCCATTGATTAATATGTATTGGTGGTAGCTACTAACTAAATGTATGTGTATGGTAAAAATAAATTAGGGGCACAAACTGTTAATGGTGAAATATAAAGACTGTTATTTGGTTTCACTTGACAGGCTTTGTGGCTGTGTCAAGGATAAAAAGCTCTTTAAAATAAATCATCTTGAGATGTTTATTTACAGCCAGTTATCTAGTGTTATAATTTGTCTGGGTAGAAGTTAAATCACGTTGTTTTTTGTTCTTCTGGCATCCCTCTGTACTAGGTTTAGGGCACACAAGCCAAAACCGTATGTGCTGCTACTGTAGATTTGAAATCCTGACAGAAATATCAAACATAGCGAGACATGAAGTGTATAATGTGGTATAATTTGGTAAACCGTGTCAAACATGTATGTACTCCACACAGCTCCGACACATTCTGAGACGAGTAAACATCTCTCCCATATGCGATTTCTCCACTCCAGCGGCTCCGGAGGACAAAAGGCCAGAACGAAACATCTGTTTTACAAATACACTTTCACAAACACTCTTACATGTGCCGACTCGCAAGTAAACAAATAATGTCTATGCTGTCAAAATCAAAGATAATCCATCCGAGGGTTTCCCCCTAAATGCCAAATGACTATTCCTATATTTTATCTGTCAAAACAAGACGTTATAACATGCTGAAGTGTGTACAGATATGCTAGCGCACTGCCAAGGGGTCGAGGCTGTGGCTGTCAGCTACCCGTCAACCCTGAGTGACGACCCCCCCAAACCCCTCCTTCAATGTCAAGAGGGGGGCCCTGGAGGGTGTGTTGTGCTCACCATGTACAAAATCATACAGTGACCCCCTCCCTCCCCTTCACGTGAGACAGCTCGCCTTGCCTGGCAGGCCTTTAAGGAACCCCGTTTAAAGACTCCCAGTGGGAAGGGCCATCAAAACAATTTGGAGAGACTGCGGCATACTGTCATCCGCGAGACCCTCAGACAGAATGTCTCAATGGAGACGGTGGTCATGAATAGAAAGGGGTGGGGTCGTTTAAAAGGGTGGGGCATTAATATTAAACAGGGGTCTCTAATAGAATCCTGACCAACAGCAGGACAGGGGGCTTTGGGCCAAATATGCAAAGTAAGGATGAATAGAATATTTGCATACACGTGTAGATGGAAAGCTACTTAATATGCACTTATTAACTGTGTTTGTATGCGTGTGTGTGTATTTATTCTTGTTAGACTGGCTTCAGACGGCCTCTATACATCACAAATTAACAAGATCTGAAACTGAAGCTGAAACTGATAGTTGCAACTCTGTGTTGTTATATATTAATGCACATAATGAATGTAAGGAACTGTATAAAGATTTGTTTATGATGAAGGTCTTTATTTAAAGGGATAGTTCATCAATTAAAATTATTTTATCATTTATTCACCCTCATGTCCGAATCTGTCTGACTTTCATTCTTCTGCAGAACACAAAAGAACATATTTTGAAGAATGTTGGTGAACAAACTGGTCTCCGTTGATTTTTATTGTATGGTCACAAAACCACTGAGACATTTGCATGAGACATGCAAAGTTTGTGGGTTTGTTTCTTGTACCTCAAATGCGCTGTTAAGGTGCTTTGGATAAAAGCATCTGCAAAGTGCGTAAATAAAACGGTACAGTATTTTGTCTGTTTAAGCTTTTAGCACCTGCCCACTTAGCTGCAGATAGTCATATCATACGTTGAAGCCTTAAACACAATCTCAGAAGACAGACCCTATTAATGCAATCCCACTTCTCTAGCCACAGGAAGTCTTATTCTGTATGTAGATAGGGGGATTTAAGCTCTCATTGCAGTGTTCTACATAATGCAGTTGCTCACTTGGGAAGTTGTGTTTTGCTTGATTTGACTTTTAAGTAGTCCTCGCTTTTATAGATAAGGGAACGGCGTTGCCAGGTTGGATGATTTTTTTTAGTTAGTTGTGACTGACTTATAGGTCCAGTGTGTAATTTTTGTAATGGTCTATTGACAGTCATTAGGGCTGTCAAACGATTAATCGTGATTAATAGCATCCAGAATAAAAGTTTGTATTTACATAGTATATATCTGTGTACAGTACATATTCATTTTGTATTTATAAACACAAAACATACACATACTTTTTTTATATATATTTACCAATCATTATAATTCCAAATAAACATTTATTAATTGTTATATGTTATATATTTCTTTAAAAAATGCATTTATGTGTTCATAAATACAAAATTAATTAGCACAGTACACCGACATAAATTACGTAAACACAAACTTTTATTCTGCATGCGATTAATCACGATTAATTGTTTGACAGCCCTAACAGAAATGCAATGTAACACATAACTATGTCTTCAGATGTGTATAAAGACCATGCATAGTAAAGCGTTATGTTGTTACTATCTAATAATGAGATTTTTCTGTCTACAAACATCGCGTTCCCCTCCATGTTGTTTCTACAGGACCCCTAAACGGACAAACTGCTCTACAGAGCGCGTTTCGTAAATACGTTATCTCCTTAAGCAAAAAAGCGGAAATGTGACGACATCTTAGTTCTGTATCACCCACCATAGTGCTTCGAAAAGAAGGAGGAGGGTTGAAGTGAGATGTTGGTTGCAATTCTAAATTTCATACACTGGACCTTTTAGAAGTTAACTTCTAAGTTGTGTCCTCGTTTTTTTACAATACTTTGGCATTGGAACAACAATGTATCTTTCAAAAACAATTTTCACACGATTTATTTTGTGTTAAACCGTTACGGCAGAAAAAACTCGTACAGCCTCTTTAGATTCTTTCCAGAACGATTTCTTTGCCTCTTCAACCCTTCCATTACACAGGAGGTTAGCGGAGGGTTAACAGCACCACTTTTGTAATAGCTTGTGTTTGTAAATAATCATGTTTTGTCAGCGGAGTAAATAGGCGCTTTATTTAACACGTCAAATGGGAGGAACGGCGGCAGAAGTGTTTTTCATAGCGTTTTATTCCCCTTTGTCCTGTTTTCCTCTCTAGTCAAACGTTTAATACAGAAAATAATAATGGCAATAACAAACAGCGCTGGAGATAACGCCGCCGTAATCGCCTGAGAAGTCCCAGCACTGGCGTGTGGCTTTGTAGCACTAAACCACACAGCAAGGGGGAGCGGGGGGAAGATGGGCTGCAGTTATTTTACATGATATTAAACACTTGAAAGCGTCCAGCCATCGAGCCATGGAAAGTTGCGGGAGTTAAAGGAGTGTTAGACAGAGAGAAAAGAGCAAGGAATATAATTGTAAATAAAGGGATATTCGATGGTAAAGTTATCTAGCTAAGCGCTGTCAGGCCGCTCATTGTTTAGAGAGGTGATAAAAGGCAATTTCCCTCTTTTTCCTCACCGCCGCACGCACGCACGCCTAATTTGAGGGCCATTTTCCATGACAGTGTTGACAGTTTAAACATATCTTCCCTTTTTTCTCTCGGGCTTTGTTGTGTTTTCCGTGCAAAGCTGCTTGTTGTATTCACGCTGCTGTTTATTAGTCTATAACCCTCTTGTATCGCATGTTCCTCTCAAGACTCTAACAATGCTTGCCATGGGGCCCTTAATACCTGTCAGCTCCTGCCAATGCAAACTCATTTTGTTTCATATTCAAATTCCCCGTTGGGAAGATTTGTTTTTCTCTTCGGCTTCCTTAATCTTCTTCCCCGCAACAGAGCTGCGCCTCAATTTGAGGTGACACAGAAAATATGGCTTATCATGGCGCTGTGAAAGCGATCCCATTAGGTGCTGCAGCTTTCAAGTGAGCATGTAAATAGTGAGCGAGGATCAGGGAGAGTAATTGACATAGATGCTCTCATTCAGAGCAGGGCTTCCCCTTGTAATGCCTTTTTGCCGGAGCAAATAAACTCAGTTCTGCGCGCTGTCAGATGTGGCGGGCGTTTTTTGTGCAGGAATGGGACTTTATGCTGGAATTTCTATCCAGGGATTCTCAGTGACGGCTTGTAATGACTGCTGCTGTTGTTGTGAGAGCTGTTGTCTGTTCATTTAGCACTAATTTGACAGGCTTGTTAAACAACCCTCATATGCCTTACATTTGTTTTGTCAATTCGCAAATCTGTCGGAATCACTGCAAGCTATTTGAATTAGTTACTTAGCGAAAATCTCACTTTTTATAAAGGGATAGTTCACCCCAAAATGAATATTCTGTCATTATTTACTCATCCTCTTGTCATTTCAAACCCGTATGACTTTCTTGTGCAAAACACAAAAGAAGATATTTGGAAGAATGTTGGTATTGAAAAACGTTGGTACCCATTCACTTCTATGTGAACACAAAACCAATGCAAGTCAATGGTTACGGCCGTTATTCGGTTACCAACATACATAGCAACACACATCTTCAAGATATTTTCATTCTGCAGAAGAAAAACTACAGGTTCGAAATGGCAAGATGGTGAGTAAATGATACCGTGTTATCTGTCATTTTTAAAGGAATGCTAAAATAAACAATTGCATGGTTTGAATGAAACTTAAATAAGTTGAATCACTGACCAGTAGTTTATTATAACAGGCATAGTTCCCATGAAAATCCTCTCTCTTATTTTTACTTCCCCTTGTGCAATCCAAGATGCACAGTTGAAGATTTTCTTTCTTCAGTCGAACACAAAAAAAGTGTTTATGTCTATAAAGAACTGTCCCTTTTTTACGCATAGGTCCCAACTTGTTGAGGCTCTAAAAAGGCACTTAGCTTTGTCATAAATGGTTTGTTTAGTAAGTTATTATACAAAGAGAGCCTTTGTGTAAAGAGTGAATTCTGCTGCAAATGCTGTATGTTTTCTAGGTTTAAAATCTATAGTGAATTGAGTTCAACACCGAATAAAAGTAGATGATATAGCCAGATAACCTTGCCTGGTTATTGAGGTTATACCAAAATGTGCTTATTTATCTGAAAACTCCAAGCCGTTTCCAAGTTCCCTCTCCCCCAATCTGAACTTTTAATGCATAGCTCTTGATGCACGGTCATCTCTACTGAAAAATAAAACAAACTGCAGCACAAAGAAGAGATGCCGGCATGCAGTGTATTTGAAAGGTGTCCGGTTTCATTTCTTTGGTTAAGCCTCAAAGTAGAGAAGCTGCATTGCCTCACAGACAAAGCCATTCGAGACCAACTTACTTATTATTGTTATCTATTACCGCTGCTCAAAGAGAAAGAGACACCTGGCTTTATATCCTTCTTTTTTTCTATTATCTGCTCACTGCTTTATTTTCTTCAGAGGATTTGCCTTTTCTTTCTTTTTCTTTTTCTCTTCTTTCTTTTTTTTTGATATATTTATTCATCTTTTGTTCGTGATCTCTGGAAGAAAGCAGGTGTATTGTTCCTGGCTGCTGAAATTATGCGTTCGTAATAAGTGAAGTTATAATAATAAGCTTTGAAAAATATGATAGCATCTATCAAAACCACAAGAGACAAAAAGCAGGCTTTTGAGTGCACGTGACAGATGAAAATACAGGCGGTAGAAAACTTCCCTGGAGTCGATTGAGATGTAACATTTTTTCTCGGTGTGCAGGAGACAGGCGTAAGAGAGTCACGGCGTGACGGGAGATCAGTGATAACTATTATAAAATGCTTTCCATCTCTCCATCTGTCTCTCTCGTAATCTAATGACCTCTCTCCGGAGTGTTTATTGTTGCAATTCAGGTGTCACATCAATTCTTGCTTGTTTCTTTTAACAAATGTTTACACGGGGAAATGAGCCAGTTATTGCTAACTTAATAATGCTACACAAGTTCATCAGCAGCTGCAGCAAACATACCCGAATCTACTGGGAATATTTAATCATCAAATGCAAAACTGCTACGGTACATTTAGGTGTAATTTTCAGTCATGCAAAGTTAATTTGTTTCTATATTATAAATCAATTAAAGACTAACAATGATGGAGAATGCTTGTGAATATATAATTGAGAGCTCAGTGTAGACACAGATTGATTATATACTCCCCCTCCTGTTATGATCCTCCACCCCATCTGTTTACGATGCCAAATGCATTTGCCTGTTATTCCAATATTGTCTCCTCAGAGAATTTAAAGAATGGATTACAAATGTTATTTTTGATCCACTTGGCCTTTCTGTATATATCCATCTATTGTCATCTGGTATTGCCTTTGATGATCACTTGTCATTTCTACTCTGTGCAGAAGTAATATGTGCAAATAATTCTTATTTTCAATGGTAATGTTAAGGATAGACAAAATTTTACATAAAAACACATCTGATCAATGAACCCCAAGCAAAAAATTCTGCCACATTTACATTACAAGATCATTTACTATAATTATTAAGCATGTACTCATTAGACGCTTTTGTTCACAGAAACCTAAAAATGAAGAAAAAAAACCTCACACGCAATTGGCAGAAATCTGGACATGACTAATTGTTTCTGCACTGTGGTTTCAATCGATATGAGCAGCTTTGCATTGTTGCAGCTGTTGGAGATAACAATCTGCTTTTGCTTCATCACACATGATCAGATTGATGACTTTAGCTTAATGTTGCATGCTGTGTTTGTATCAGTTTGTCAGGCTGCGTGTTCATGCATGGGGTGTGATGTCATTCTTCTGGCGAAATCAGTTTCCCCTGATGGTCGTGATAAAACGGAGCAAAAGCCACTTTTACTTTTTAACTGCAAAAATGTTTTATCTAAACATCTGTGGGAGAGGAAGAGAGAGAGAGAATGATGTAGTGAGAAACTGTTTGTATTTTTACATGTCTTAGTCAGGACAGGACATGCAATGTGTGTCTGTTTGTGTGTGAACGTTATCCCAAGATAACACTAAAGATGCTCACTGTGCTCGTTTCTCATGAATCATGAGCACTAAAGGCCCGTGGATGAAATTTCCACTTGTCAACACATTACTGTTTGTGTTTACTGCAAACTCAGGAGAGCAATAGGAATGTTTGTGAGGCTTCATCAGAGACGGGCTGATTTGTTACACACATGTAGAAACACTTGCCTTTGTGGTTTGGATGGCTGAACCCGAATAACTGCACTCTGTAGTAATTCTTTGTTAAAAGGGGTGTGAAGTCAAAACCACACCAATATGTGGTTCTTAAACTGCTGTTTTGATAAAACACAAAAATAGTGAATTGTTCGTGGTTTGGGAATGATCTGTGTGTTTGTATATAGTATATATATGATATCACTGCTGTCCTTCTGAAACTCTGTATCTCCATATTTTGTTATTTTTTGCAAGGCAATGCAAAATGCAATGAATTTGTGCTCTGTGTATAGAAAATGTTAAGAAACATCACCAGTCTGATGTTCAATATTAATAGTCATTATTTACATTAGTTACATTTAGAAGGTTAAGAAACATTCATTTAATCATCAGAATCAGTATCAGAATCGGAATCAGCAGGTATCTATCTGGAGAATCGACTATTGGTATTGGTGGAGAAATGTATTATTGGTGCATCTCTAATTATTAGTCACTCTTTATGTGTGTCACTGGGTTTCTAACCAATAAAAATTATTGAAGAGTGTGTCAACTTTGACAACTCAGTATTTTATCATTTTAAAAGTACCATGTTTTTTTTTTTCCATTTCCTGAAACATTCAAAGTTTTAGAAGAACAACAAAGATATATATCTCACACGTTTTCATGATTTATATGAAAACACTTTGCATCAAAGTTGTATATGTTAACATTAGGTAATGCATTGTGAATTAACAATGAACAGAAATGATTTGTTTATTTATTTTAAATGTATATTTTGTAAGGATTTTTAAATCACTGTTAGTTCATGTTACCTAAAGTTAACATATAACTTCAAGTGTTTGTATTGGTTTACTGATTGATTTGAATACATTGAATTTTCTTCTAGAGGTCTTCCAGGTTCAATGCAAGATAACCTTTCAAAAATACAAGGCACGCTACAAAATAATTTTGCCTCACCTCTCAGTTTGTTAAAACAAACAAAAAATGCTAATGCACATACAATGGAAGACTGTGGGACACGCTGAACCCGGAACATTCCTCTATTTTTCATTTTCTTCCTGTCAGCTGATGATTTGTTGGTATGTGTCTGTTGGTCCTCCCATGGAAAGGTGCAATGAACACAATATGAACACAATAGTACCCTATAGCTGCACAAGTTCAGTAAAGATGACATACTATACACTAAATAAATGGTGAGTGAATGGGCGGGCTTCATTACCGTGGACTTACTGCAAAAACAAAACATAAGAACAGGCTTTTTACAGACCCTGAACCAATCTTAAGCAAAGACGGCAAAACTTGTTTTAGATAAGAAGACTCAGACTGGTGTTGCATTCCCAGAGGTGCGCTCTCTCGTCTGTACAGTAGTGAACTAAACCAGCCCCAACCCAAGCAGTCTGCACGCCTGTCAATCATTGTCTCCTCTGGGCTCTGCTGCCCCATGTCTCCAGGGCAAAAAAAGACGCTTGATGCTTTTTCTTAAGTGCCTCTTTTCACACGCAGGGCAACAGTGCGCACACACACGCTCGTAAATCACTGTAAGGGAAACATGCCGCAGAGTCAGACTTGTGCCTCTCATGCAGGGGTGAACGCGTTGTGTCATCCACATGCAAAAAAACAGATCCCTGCATTTGCTGTAAAACAGCATATGGTTATGAACCCACTGAGGCAGTTTATTAGATCTTTACAAATGGGTTGTTGTTATTGCTAACTGCATTTGTAGGATTTGTCAAAGCGTCTGTTTATACGTATCCAACTCATATTTGATCTTGTAAATAATCCCTAAAAAATAACACAAAACCTGTTTCAGATTTTCATTCTGTCAGTTTGTCACAATCGTGATTAGTCATCTTTGGCTAAATAAAGATCTAAACAAGAGCTTTAATGTGAGTCCTCACAAGCAGGTTTTAAAAGTTTGTGCTTGTCGGTTTGTGTGTGCAGATGGGCACGTACATGTATGAATGTGTTTACAAGTAAATGTGAGGGTGTGTGTTTCTGTGTGCAAACTCACATGTTCGCTCAAACATCGAGCCGTGTGCAGTGTGTACAGTGTTAAGATAAATCACAGCTTTAGAGCAAACATTGTTCGTGACAGGCCAAGGGAGTGGAGGGGAATGGAATGTTTTCTGAACTAACCAACAAGGAAAACAACTTGTCCTCTTGTTAAACTTCTGACTAAGTGCACAAGTAGCTTTACTAAAGGTGTGAGATGTTTACCTAGCGCTGGATGTACAGTGTGTGATAGCAGATCAACTCAGATAAAGAGTGTCAGTGGGCTTTTTTGTTTGCAGGTGTAAAGGCGGCTTTCAGAGTGAAAAGAATCCAGCTGTAATCCACTCCTACATGGACCCAAACACACAATCTTTTATTCCCTGATCCTGCACTTATCAAAAATAGTTGTAATTACTATTTTAACCATGTTTATGTGATGGTTAAGTCATCAGTGTGTGTAAGCTCTTTAGTCACAGCAGTATTTCTAATGCTAAAATCTTTGTTGTTGTCCATGAGTCGAAGTTACTGTTTAACAAGAATATATATATTAAAAATATCATATTGCCTTATTGTTTTTATTCAGATGCCCAAATACAGTTGTTTGGTTGTAGTCCTTAAAAGAAAAATAAGTTTTAATGGATTAATGTTACACTTGATTATAGGGATGGAACAATATCAAAATGGGTAAAAAAGTAAAAAGTCGGTACGGTATTTTCCCAATAATTAAACTGATTAATGATGACTTGTAAACATGCCAATTACATCCTTTTTTCTTTATCCTATAATCATAACTGTTGCTTAGAAGTATGAGATATAGCATGAGATGGGTCAAATGACCTAAAATTCCCTTTTATAAAATAATTGCACCAGATGGACCTTGACATTTTTTCAAACTTTCTTACTGTTCAGCCCGGGAAGACCTATCGTTTCAGTCATGTGACCACGATAAAATTAGATAATTTTGCTATTGCCATAAAACGATGCTTTTGCGATAACACGATATCTATAATATTGTTACATCCCTACTTGATTTGATTAGTTTCTAGCTTCTTGATAACTATTTGTGCACATATTTAGTTGTTTTAGGTTGTCATTTGCCTAACAAATTTGACAATACCATTTTTAGTTTTAAACAAGTTTTTGAAAGATTCCTAAAATATATTTTACTTTCTCTTTATTATATATCATCAATTTATATTTGTAAAATCTCTATATATATTTTTTTTTTAAATCTATGTATATTTATTTACAAATTAAGTATTCAATAAAAAAGTGTTATTATATAGGTGTGAAATGGCTCAATACATAGACAACAGAGTTAAAATTTAAAGACATTTTTTTTTATATCAAATTCCAATAATGTGATTTTTATTACACCGTGCAAGATATGATGAAAATAGCACTGCTTTGTCTGTTAGATAACATATAAAAAATATAATATAATATAACATATACAAAAATAATATAACATACATATAACATATACAATTAATTATATAACATATCAAATACAAAACATATCAAATACTTTATTAGTGATTTTTTTAAAGAGATACAAATGCCCATGGTTCAAGAAACGCCCATGATCGCAATAAACTGGCATTGTTTACTCTTCAATGTTCAAACAGAGCATGCTCCTTCATAACACAAAAGATAAACACAGCAAGATTTCAAGCTGGCTCCAGAACTCGCCATTATCTTACATAACCGCAGGTGCTGGTTCTGTACATAAACGTTGGCACACGGTTTCATTGACAGCAGAAAAGGATGGTGGAGTTTTGTCTGCAGGGCTTCTGCTGGCGGAGCGCGTTCGTGTCATCCTCCTCCCCCCTCTCCACGGGTAGATTGAGCCTCACAATTATGCTTTATTAATCTGCATCCCTTAATTGAAAATTCCCCTGATGAGGAGCGATACTCGGGGCTGTACCTGGAATACGCCACTCATTATCTGCCAAGGTGCCTTTGTGGCCTGACGGCACTTTCCAGCCACGTCCAGGTCCTGCATGCAAATCAGAGGATGAGCAGAGTCCCTGATGACTGAGAGAAGGATGGAGAGAGAGAGAATTAGAGTGAGGTTTGTCAGTGTGTTAGTCTGAGACCTGGCAATATGGTGAATCTGTGGTTGTGTATGCAGAAGCATCAGGCCAGTTCAAACGTGCACAATAAGATTTTGTGCCAAGAAGATGTTAAATATAATAACTTTATCTTTTGTAACTAGGGTCATTGTATGTATGGAACGACTTATGTCAGAATAATTTTTTCAATAAAACAAAAATTCTGTTCAATTTAGTTACAGTGTTTCTTGGCTTGTTTAAAAAAAACAAAGATCAGGTTATCATTTTGCATTCTAAACTCTGAATTATAGTTTACACATGTGTAAATAAGTTGTACAAATGTTGATTCTGATCTAAATGCTGGTCTAAATGCTTATGTTTCTTAATGCTATAGATAGATAGCCTGATCGCGCTCTCCTCTCTCGACCATCGCGCTCCGCAGCCTCTCCTCGCAGCGCTCCTCGCCCTCCTCTCCTCCCCTCCTAAGCCTCGAAGCCTCTCCCCGCCGCCCCGTTCGAAGAGATGTTTTTTGAACCTTAATACATCACAAGTACTTCACCATCTGCTCATTTTATCAGCACATCTGTATTTCCAAGGCTTTCAGATTAACACTCAAAACACATTAAATGGAAAGGTACATTGGCGGGAAATTAAATATGTGAATTGAAAATGATTGTTACATAAAATTAATTAGGAAGAAGAAGAGGAGCTAATAGGTGATTAAATATTAAGCAAACTGTTCGGAGAGGTTTCAGCTCAGACTTTAATCACCAAACCCTTGCGCTTCATTTTCCATGTTTTTGATAAATAATGAAACAGTTAGTCTTGGCCATTATGGCCTTTCCTCTCTCTCTCTCTCTCTCTCTCCCCCATTATAGTTCCTTTCAACAGAGTCACTCCGTGCAGCTGCAAACAGCTAAGAAATGTGGGCCAGTTTGTCGTTTAAGGGGCGACACATATTTAATTGTATTTATCGCGCCGTGCAAGCGTTAAAAAAAGAAGAATCCTATTATGATTTCTTTGAAAGTAATTACCTTAATTATAAGTTGTAATATAGTAAGACAGGGACTGCTGGAGTCACTTATGGAACAATTTGGGAACTGTTTGATTTAATGAGGTAGCAACGGCACAGGGAGCTCTATGTAGATGTCATACCATCTCTTTTACTCCCATTTCCTGGAACGTTTTTAAGGCCACATCTTGAATCTCTAAAAGTCGTTTGGCTGTGTTTGCTATGAAACAATTGCGCTGTTCGAAAATCTTTTTTGTGTCTGACACCACTCCAAAAGGGTGGCTGCTTAATTTAGCTTATAGGGATAGTTCACCCAAAATTGAAAATTCTGTCATCCTTGACTCACCGTCTTGTCATTTCAAACCTATATGACTTTCTTTCTTTTGCAGAACACAAGAGATGCTATGAAGAATTTTGGTTACCAAACCACGGAGGTACACACTGACTTGCATTGGTTTTTGTGCCCATACAATAGAAGTGAAGGGTACCGCCGTTGTTCGGTTACCAACATTCTTCAAAATATCTTCTTTTGTGTTTTGCAGAAGAAAGTCATACAGCTTCGAAATGATGACAGATATTTAATTTTTGGATAAACTATGCCTTTAAATATAGACAACATAAGCATTTGTGGACAGCCCTTAACCTCCGGTACACATCACAAACAATACAGTGCCTGTTGATTATTTCTGATAACCGACAAAAGAAACCGATAAGAACTGTAACTTGGCTAAACTTGTCTCTCCAGTATTTTGAATTTAGACTACGATAACAAGCTGAACCGCTAGATGTCAATATACCATATGGTTTCTCGACCAAACTACAGGACACATTCAACAAATTGTTTATTTAATAAAATGAACATACAACAAAATTCAACAAATCGTTTATTTAATACAATTATTATACAATAAAATAAATATTAACAAAAATTAAATAAATATATATAGGCTAATAATATTTTTAGACACTAGCCAAACACAGCCTGGAAGTTGACTGCAGTCCCGGCGCGCGTCCGCTGAAACGGTCCATACTACATCCTAATGCTGGGTTCACACCAAACACGAACAATCGCGTTCTACGCTGTTTATGACTCGTGGGAAACGTTCGTATTTTTCAAGGAAATTAGTTCCGTTTGTGATCACGTGATCTTGGATTACGAGTTCTCGCGACACATTTTAAAGCAAATATGGATTTGCAAATATTAGTTTGTATGAGTTTTACACTATTTTGTCAGTGATGAATATGATTTAAGATGGTTAAAATAGAGTACAAGATGATTTAGTTTATAGGAAAGTATGTTATATACTTCCTTTTTTAAATACCAAGTGGAGTGAAAAAACAAGGTGAAATAAGACATAATTAGACAATATTCAACAAGAAATATTAAATACATTGTCTATATTCAACAACTGATTGCTGGATTTAGAGTGCACGTGTGGCGTTTTCAAGGTAACATTTGGCCAGTCATTCCCTTGTTCCAAATGCATAAACGAGAGACTAATGCCCAATACCCTTCAAACAGTTCACTTCAAGGCCTCAGCCCTTCGAAGGGAGTAAGTCATAGGGATGCTCACTTCCGTTTGGAAAATGTCCCTTGTTTTCCCCAGATTCTAAAACAAAATATATATAGGGAATGCAACCCAATAATGCATAGCACAGTGAGAAAATAAATCCAAGATGGCAGATGAGAAAAAAATTCAATTTCAACAAAAATTCATGTATTCTGTATTATCAGGAAATGTATTTTTATACATATTTGTGTGTGATTTTAGCTTTGAAATGTTCCAACATCAATGTGCATGTTAAACTAACAAGTTCAATTTCCTGTGCACTTTTTGTATGACACACACAGTTCCAGCCAACATAGAGACTTCCAAATCAACTACGTAGATAGTCAACAGCAAGGCTTAGTGTTTTCTCTCTCCTGTAAAAAATCTGGCGACGGTAGGTGGCCCTATTGTGTTCCCCACATCTTTGCTTATCAGTGTTCTCTCAAATTCTTTCCAGAAAGAAGCAGAAAAAGTCCCTAACATTATTCACTATTGTCATTACTCTCCAGCGACATCACTATTCCTAAGTCTCTGATTGGTCCGTCACCAGCCCGACCCCTCCTTCTACAGTACGTGTTTGTCATTAGTTGCGAGATGCCTGCCTCTCTGGCTGTTATCTACAGTAATGCACAAATGCAGAGGTGGGGATTTTGAAAATAAACCCTGGGCGCCACAACTTCCTCTCTGCCCGCTTTGCCCACATGCTGGCGTGTCTGATAACAGCCCCTTAAAAGGGCTCCTGTTTCACAGAGCATTAATTGAGTAGAACAGGTGAAAGTTTGATAACATTTTGTACAGTAGACTTTTTTCAGCCCAGCAAGAGGTGCTTTTCTTTGAAACAAACAAACAGTCGATAAGGCCGTAGGTGCTTAAGATTTCTTAATATGAGGGCTTGGTTACAAAGCTACACTTTTGAGTCTTTTCTCTGTATTTAAACGCCTTATAAAGTAGCGAAGTATATCTGTGAAAGCATCATGTGTAAACATCTCAGTTTGATGGTAATATATACTGCATGCTAAAGCTTTGTCGCAGTCAAATCTGCATCTTTCTACTTGTTTGCTTTTCAAACACCAGACCGCATAGATCACAGTGTAGCGAGAAATAGCAGCAAAAACAATAAAAACATGATACCCTCAAGAAAAAGAATACCATGATGGACCTGGCAAATGTTATAAATGAAATACAAATCACATGCTTATTCTGTTAAAGGAAAAACACAGAGCAAACCCCTCAAATTATCAACGGTATTCACATTTCATTGATAGCATAGATGAGTTTTTTTTTTTAAATGGACAGACAATTATGTTCACTTGTCGTATATTAATACAGATTCTTGACATCTTCCATAGAGCCCGTGCTGTCAGCTCTTTGTCTGCTTTAATTGAAAATTAATGGTTAGAGTGTTGCCTTGGAAACCAAGGCAATGGCCGCCAGTGGCGTTCACAATTCATGCACACAAACCGGTGGCATGCGTTGTCATGTGTGACCTTGGAGGTTAAAAAATAAAATAAAATATGACAGAAAGCAATATGTCTCTGTGTATGTTTCGTATGTATGCATGTGTGTGTGTTTGTAATAAAAAAAAGTATTGTACTTTGTCAATGAAAGAAAAGAAAGAAAGAAAGAAAGAAAGAAAGGAAGGGGCAAAACCATGATGGTGTCAAAATGGCAAAGAGAAGAGAATTATGTCTCAGTGAGAAAGCATAAAGGACCATTTCTTCATTCAATTCTCCCTATTACCTTTGTGATACTACAGTGATGATGTTGCCAGAGGTTATATTATAGCGTCATAATAGGCCAACCGTCGTGGAGCAGCCAGTGGCCTCTGAATAGGCTAGTCAAGATTGTATCTGTCTGAGAGAAGAAAGAAATCGACTTTGACTTCTGAGGGCATCGGCGCACAGAGCAACAAAAGGCACTTTGGAACGGCGAGGCGAGCATCATCTGGAATTTTGAGCGAAGGTGCTGCTGCTGGGAGTTGGGGAGCTTGTCTGTTTGAGCGAGTCTTGGTATGAAGTATCGCATGTGCTTTTGTTTTTAAGGGTTATGTCTTGTCAGGGTGACAGGATCCATCAGTGTGTATAAGAGGGATGGTGAGACATGTGGTGTGATAGAGATGGATGGATTTCTATCTAATCTACCCTTATTACGTTTATGAAATTATGTGATCTAATGGTGAATGTTATTTCACCCAAAAATTGTTCACCAAAAACATAAATATCATTTACTCACTCTCAAGTTGTTCCAAATCTGCATACATTTCTTTGTTCTGATGAACACAAAGAAAGCTAATTGGAAGAATGCTCGTAACCAAACAGCTCTTGGCCACCATTGACAACCATAATTGGAAAAATGACAGTGGTAGTCAAAAGTGCCCCAGAACGGTTTGCTTTTTCTACATTCTTCAAAATATCTTCTCGTGTGTTTTTCAGAACAAAGAAATGTATAAAGCAATTTTTACTATGGTAGTCAATGGTGGCCAAGAACTGTTCGCTTACAAGCAGTCTTCCAAATATCTTTCTCTGTGTTTATCAGAACAAAGACATTCATACGGATTTGGATCAACTTGAGGGTGAGTAAATGAAGACAGAATTTTCATTTTTGGGTGAACTGTTCCTTTAAATAAATTAGTTCATTTAAATATTTCTGAAAAAAACTACGAGACAGATAGAATAATTTATATAACTGTAATGAAAAAAGGAAAATGTTAAGTCCCTCTTACACCCCTCCTTAATTGACAATACAGCGATTCTTTCTAAATTCATCTTGAGAGGCTTCCTTGTGGCTTCTTCCTTCACCCGTTCTATTGAATAGCAGATACCAGTGGAGATCTACCACTCTGCCTTAGAATTTTCGGCATTCTTCCGATGTGCCCTCTTTGTCTGAATGCCCTGCATCAATAGCGAGAGGCACCTTTAGCCTCTCAGAACAGGAAGCTGGGCTCTAACCAGCCACAAAGACTCTGCATGACGGCCTGATTAGGCTCTCACAGGACGCCCCCCCCCCCCTCCCATTCCCATTTGATTATTCTGAGGCAACTCTAAATCCCCTCGGTTCAAAACCAAGCGTAGGCCTTAAACCAATAGTTCACCCATAACTGACAGTTCATTATTCATTGATTCCAAACCCTTTTTTCTTTTGTGGAGCATAAAAGATCATTTTTGGAGTACGTCTCGTCCACTCTTTTACAGTACATTTATGAAATAAGTGAAGGACTGGGGCTGAAACGTAAAAGTATCATAAGCACTTCATGTGAATCTTTACATTTTCATAAACCATACAGTACAATAGCTTTGGGTGAGGAACTGATAGAAATGCAAGTTTTCATATCTTGATATTCACCCTTAAGTTTTTGGTTTGTTCGGTTGTTCTATCACAAACACTTTGAGTTGAATCTTTCGAATGAATCAGTTGATCCGGTTCACAAAACCTTCTGAATGAAACGAATCTGGTTCTGGAGTTCAGCTCATTGACTCAATGATTCGCAGCTTTAACAGCTCACTGGAGTGGAAGATTTTCAGTGAATAGACTTATATTGCGATTTAACATATGGATTAGATAATTCAAATATAACTCATCGAGTCATATGGACGACTTTATGATATTTTATTGTCCAATCTTGTTATGCATGATATGAAAATGAAAAATGTATTTGTGTTCCACAGAAGAAAGATATACCTGTACAGTACACTTTGGAAAATGGCATTTGATTATTTTCAAGGAATTACTTCAAGAAACTTGTGAGAGAAAATGCATTCCTAAAACATTCCTCAAATGTTTACAGTGGTGATTCACAAATATGTAAGGCAGTTAAACATCAATCAAACATCAGGACAGTTTTCTCAGTACATATTTAAGCACAGTAAGTCTCTCTTGACCTTTACATGAGTAATATTAGTTTAAATCTGTCCCTTATTTGGTTCAGAACATGGCTGGGTGAATGGAGTTTATTTTGATATACAGTACGAGGTTATGATAATATTTCTCTGTCAAATATACAGTCTGTCTGTAAATCCCAGAGTTCTGCGTTCCGGCTGATGCTCCAGCATTCTGTTTTTTGTTTGTCTCTGGGTCAGCTGAACTTGTTTCTGTACTGAAAGAGACCTTGGGGATTCTGTTTTACTGAGCCGCGAGGGGGGAATTTTCCAAGCCCCTGTTAGAACGGGAAATGCAGAAACAATGGAGAAAGACAGAGCGATTGCTAAAGAGAATCAGCTCAACAGCGGGGACGATCCACGCTGGCGTTCCTCGAGGGAGAGCGATAGAAAGAGAGAAAGAGAGAGGTCATGGAGCTTCATTTTCTTTTTGCCTTGAGGGAAGGCACAATAGCACACTCACAACCCCTGAAGGCACGTTTGTTTGAGTGTTCCACAAATTCAATTTGCTCTTGTTGAGAACATGTCACATTTAAATGATCGGCATTAGCGTTGTCAACAACAAGTTGGCAGAATGGGGGATTTGGCGCGTTGCCCCAAGACACCTGGCTGCTTAGCCCAAATTTATCATTTCTCTTTTTGCAGTATTTGTGTGTGCTGTGACGGCGTTGTAAATAGTGTTTTTATTTTATATACACCTTGACCAGGGCTTAGAGCCGAAGCGTTGGTTCAATAATCGTTTGCACAAGTGAATGTCTGAAATTTTTTTTTTTTATTGACCTTCCTTGACCGGCACCTCATATGTTGTGCATTTGCTCTTAAACATTTTAAAGCTTTATTTTATGTACAGTCATCATAAGACCAGCTAATAGACACTTCACATCGTCATACATTTTGACATGGTTAACTATTCAAAATCTTAACTCATCCTCAATTAACGTTTTAGAAAAGTACGCTTCCTCTCTTTTTTCTCTTGGCTTAATGAAAACGATGTACCCCAAAACCACCGCATTAAAGCTGGAGGCCCTTGTTTTGTCCACATCATATTCAATTTGTTTTGTGCCATTGTTTGAAGTTAACACACAAGTAAGGAACGAAAAAAACTGAAATCCTGTATTTTGGAAAGTCTGACTTGAGCATTCATAATTCTCTACCAGTTTTTTCACGTGTCTTTTCAGACATTTCTTCCCTGCATTTTAAAGTAGAGTGAAGGGCTTTTCAAGGCCTTAATATTTCAGTTGAGTGTGAATAATGAAAATCATCAAACAGATTGGAGGGAATAATTTAATAAATGGCTGAAGCATTCAGTGTGCCGGTGCAGTCATTGTGCTCCAGAGCATTTAGTCACTTTGAAAAACTCTCCGGAGGCCAATGAGGTCATGGATCATTCATTAATCCCCTATTTTTTGGCATGGGTACAGAATTTTGAAGGTCTTTTTATAATGTATCGATGCGCTTGGATACGTGCACGCACATACATGCACATTTCAACATATTGTGAACTTTTATTACTAATTTGGATGCGCCTCTTTGTCCTGTACTTTCAATGAGACACGCAACCACAGTGCAAGTCCTTGCCCATGTTTTTCCCTCCCTTCGCTGCATGCTATTTAAAGCCTCTAAATGCTGCGGTTAATTCCTCCCCGTTTAGTAACCGAATGCTTTCGTCCAGGATGTCATAGCAGCACAATAAATGCCAATAAACATAATGTACAAATAGCATTATCTCACATCACGAATTTAGCGCAATGGGTTTTTTCCTCCTAAGTATCGTCTGACTGTAGGGAGGAGAGCACACCTTAGTTTAGGCTGTCACTCCTTTAAGCCCGAGTCGTGTATGCTTCTATCAGCGCTCTTCAAACTAAGTGCTTGTTGGAGTATTTAAGCATGAATCTGCAATGTTGTTACGGCTCCTCTGTGTTCCGACATGCCCTGCTTCCCTGGATACCTCTGTTGTCAGTACACACAGGTAAAGTGGCACTTTTGAAGAGCTGTCTGGGACTGTCTGATGTCATGCTTGTAGAAAGTTGAGGAATTTGCCCTGTAAGAATTCAGGTTTTATTTCTGACAAGAGGAGCTGTTGGAGAAACACATGATATCATATCCACTGGGGTGACGCGTGCACTTGTTTGGCTCCTCTCTTTACGGTCGACAGTGTGACAGCGGAGGCGACGGGGTCATCGAGGTTTAATTGCCATTCGGTGTCCTTGCCCCTCCCTGTCTCTCTCTCTCTCCATGCATCCCTAATGCACCCAATATTTGGCGAGAGGAGGAAAGGTAAAAAACAGAAGCATCTGTGATGAGGCGTAGGCGGGCGGCGACGGTTGCCGAGGCTTCCTCTCGACAGTGCGGGCACCCAGCAACCGAACGCAAACATGCATTATAGAGATAGCTCACACTAATATGAATGTATGACTCTCTTGTTGGTCCAAACCCATTTCATTTTCTTTCTTCTGTTAAAAATAAAAAGTTTAATTGAATGTCTGATCTGTTTTCTTCCTTGGACGGAAGTGTTCTAGTACCCAAAATATAAAAAGCAAAATTTGAGCCATAATAGTGATCTATATGACAGCTGTGGTCACCATTCACTTTCATTGTATGAAAACATCCTGCTACAAGTAGATACAATTTTATTCATTTTGCTTTTTTGGACAATAAGTATTTCATGAAAGTAATACATGGATATATGCATGCACATGATATTTTCTTTTTTAGAACTGCACCAGTATTCTCACACAAAACACATGCTACACATCGATCTCCAGATGCCAGAGAATCTGCACGCTATAAAATAATAACACATAATAAGCTTTATTTTCTTTTTTCATAGAGTTTATATGCAGTGTGGGTGAAAATTCCCATGCCCAGAATTTCATTTTCAATACAAATCATACCACGAAGAAGAAACAGGCCAGATTGCCTAAAGTATAAGTTCTGTGCACAAATCCCCTCAAATCTTTATGCCAAGTGGGTTTTTAAGTTTACATTTTAAGAATTGTTTTAAAGTTTAACGTTAATTTGAACGATTATTGTGAGTAAAAATCTCTTTGTGTACAATGCTCTGACAAGCATGCATGCGCTTTATGAAAAACATAAAAATGTCAAAACAGTTTTTTTCATGAATCACTTGATGACTGGCTATTATGTTCCGTTGTAATTTTGCTCAGTATATTGAAAAATAAAAGCTAAACGAAAAATAGACAATAAGATAGACATGTCCTATATAGTCAAATAAGAAACTTGTCAAGCCCACCAATGGTGCTGCCTCCAAAATTGACAGATACACCGTAAATGTGTTGGGTGACAGCAAAAATATAATAAAAAACGAACAGTGAAAATAAACCACTCCTATGCTATTTTACATTATAAATATAAACGATATAAAATTCTATTTTATTAACAGTGTTTGTTTTCATAACCATGTCACACCACATGACACATGTATGTGACACCTTAAATCACCTCTTGAGTTCATACATCCATGCTTCTGTGCTGTCCTGAAAGTGATGTAATAGCCCTGCCTACTGTAGGTCTCTCCATCCGACTAAACATGAGTACATGTGTTTACCCACCATGCCTCGGTGTCCACAGCATGAATTATTCACACTACAGGTAATGGACCCCGCTGAGAAGCTCACACACCGGTTAGTGCGAGATCAGGGTTAACACACACAAAAGGGCAGTGCGATGGCTCTTTTAACTTAGAATCTACATCACTTAATCAATCTATCATCTAATCAATCAAATCCCTTTCATTTACGTCTGTTTTCTTCCCCTATAAGACGCTGGCTGATGGCTTATATGTCCTCGCCTCAATCAATCGGCTTTTCAATCAAATCAAGTAGGTTTACATCAGCCTGATTGGCCCACATTAGTCAGCACAGATGTACGGCACCTAGAAGGGCTTTACATCAATCCACCAATCAATCTGCCAGCTTGCCGGACATTCAAGCCAATCACGGGGTTTTGTATCATTGCGTATACCAAGACACGCATGCATACACACCCAGAGGACTTTCTTTTTTAGTATGTCCTCATTTCCCCCTCTCTCTCACCAGAGACTCCCTCGTGAGCTCCTTCAAATCTAGAGACTCTGAAGTGGACTTAGAGGTTGTGGAGTGGTATCACACATGTGCGTGTGTGTTGGGATGAAAGCGTGCATGTGTGCGTACACGTGTGTTTGTGAGCAGTGGCTTCACTGGAGAGACAGCAAATATTTAAGTAGAGGTGCCTGTTGTTGGTTCTGGATGCCTCCGGCTGCTTATAGGATTTTTTTGCATTGTGTAGTTGCCAGCAAGTGTAAATAATGTGACAAGGTGTTATTCAATAATTGCCTGAACTCATTCTATGAAATCTCCTAAACAGAAATAAAAAAAATTTGAGGTTGGATATTGTTATATTTATTTTAAGTTAGACATTTGTTTTTCTTCAAGAATAAATAATGTGTTTGTATACTGTGGGAGTACAAACGTGTGTGAGACCAACATCTGAAATTTAAAATGCAATTGACTGTATATAAGGAATTCGTGAGTTCGCAAATAATAATAATACTTCAAATAAAGAAACGTTTTACAGAAAACGAATGCAGAATATTTAAGATTCTTTCGTTGAAGCACACAAGATCCTCTTGGGAATCATTTTAAACAGTGTTGTGATATCATGAATCATCTGGTTTTGCCCAAACTGTTCTTGTTCATACAAGTTCATGCCAGTTTGAATGCATAATGACATAACAGCAAAATAGAGGCATAGCAAATATTAATAAAAGTCCTAAAGTGATGTTAAGTTTTCAGTTCAACTTTTGACTCTGATACTGTAACAACGGCAATAATAAAATTGTTGTAATAAAAAAGAAGAAAAGGCAAAAATGGCATTTTAATAGTGGTCTTACACTTTGGGACCCCTTTGTATATGAGGTGATCTCGGATAACTCTATTTTTTACACAATGACAAACATAAAAAAAACTATCAAGAGCACGATTTTGAACATTTTGTTCTGGTTTTGTTTTTTTCCTTATTTTGGGAATGTTAAGTAACAGTAAAAATCAGTGCTTGCATTTTTAAGTTTTAACCTAAACCTTGAGTTGTTAACAGATTTTTTCATTAATTATCAAAATCTACTTTTCCATTAGTCTATTTCTAGAAGCGCACACATTCCTGTTGGTCTGAAACTCCACTTGCAGATTTCTCATCCCTGATGTCATGGCTCAGATGCAGTAGTTCTCTGTCGCGTATTATTACTTTAAAGCTTTGCAGCTCCAGTAGATAGGTTGTGTTGTATTCCAGCGCACACGTTTGAAACGAAAATTGAACCATGTTCATTTCATCTTTAATTTTTTCAAGACTGAAAGAACGTTATACTTGTCTTACCATGATGTACGCTATCCAGGGTAAAGCGTGTGCGGATTTATCTATATAAATGTATTTGTAAATGATAAGTTAGAACTCTAGATTAGCCCAATAAAAAAGGTCTCAGAGTTGCTTGATGGAGTTTAAAGCTGTAAAGGTAACATTACAAATCATGGCAGGCTTTCTGAGAGCGGCTGCCAAGGCGACGGCCTGCGCACATATATAACCATCAAAGTCTGCAGGGCTTTCTGGCCCACACTCGGCCTCAGTGGGAATAAAGCTGTCTTCTACTGTGCGCTGTGGGGCTGTAAAAAGTTTGGACGGGTAATAAGTGGCTCATTTTTAAATGAATATGCGTCAGTCAGAGGGAACGGGTCGGCCAGATCCCGAGCTTTCATCCTAGAGTGCACGGTAATGATCCTGTCGTAAAGGAGAAAAGGGAGAGAGAGATTGAGAGGGAGAAGCAAGACAGGAAGAAATGAAAGCAGTGGTGGGGAGAACATAATGCACATTTCCACATTTTGGGGGGAGGTGTTGTTAGTACTGGCGTAAGTGGTAAGCGAAAAGCCAGACAAGCGAACATCACACACACAGATCAAGATGCTTTCACTTACAGATATTTAAATGTGTGGGTGCGTTCGTGTGATAGATTTAACCAAAGTTTTCTCTTTCTGTAACCCAATTGAAGTTCTAATGTCTGCACACATAGGCTCATTGTGTTCTCAAAAGTGTGGTGTACATGTGTGCGAAGAGGTGAAAGGGCGGGGCATCATGTGCTTCTTATGTTGGATACTGTCGAACAAAAAAGAGAACTCTTCACCTGCTCATTTGAGAAGTCCCCCACATCATATCTCAATGTAAAGATGACACTCTCTATCAGAGATCATGGCAGAATGTCCAGCTTTCAATAACTGTCTTCAAGGACATTTCCCCTCCTTCACACTCAAAAAAATGTGGCTTACTTTATCTAATTCCCCTGCCCGCACGACGTCCCCCATCCTCTCATTATGTAATTTGTCCTCTCATTTTCTCTTGTGTTTGATTTTGACAAATATGGGGATTATCTGAATATGGGATTTTTAAATATATGGCTAATGTTAACTTTCATGTATTTCGTCTAATCTGCTGAATATTCATTATGGGTCTCAAGGACGAGCCGAATCGCAGAGGTCATGAATTCTGTGTGGAGGGAGAGAAAAAGAAGAGAAAGGGCAAAAAAGAAAGATTAAAATTTAAACCAGGATTCACTTTTGAATTACGGAAATAAAATTGATCACTAGTCACACAAAATCTCGCACGAAAGAAAGTCTGTGTCTTGCGGTTATCAGTTAAAGGACCAGATTCTTTAGTTTTAGAGGTCACTATTGCGGAAAATAAAAACAGAAACACATTTCAAAGACCATTTTCAGTTTTTCTGCATTGACTATTTATAGGTATGTGTTTAAGTAAAAAAAATTGTGAACTACTAACTGTATTCCTCCCAAATTTCCTACAAAAATATTGTTTCTATTTGCATTCATTTGAAGAATATGAAACCTGAAGATACAGGTAAAAATAACAAAAAAGATGCTCTGTTATTTTTGAGACTTCAAATACTTTAAATAAAACAAGTTTATGTTCATTTTTAAGCAATACAACTGTAATATTTGACATGAATTTAGGAAAAGTTAAAATTATTTTTATGTGATAACCTGGATTTTTATCAGTTTTTACATGTCTTGTCATACTGTCAGTCTTTCACATTGCTGTTAGATGACATTATGTCACCCTTGACATTTGATTCTGTTGAAATTCAACAGTCTGGACCGAAATGGCTACAATACATCTAGAAATGCTGAATAAATGAAACATAGGAGTGGTCTCTTAATTTTTCCTCTGCTGTATAACCCCAGCAAATGTGAAATAGGCACAATAGTAAAATTATACAAAAATACTGTAAATGTAATTCCTTTAATAATACTATAATAATAAATTCTAAGTTTTCCCTCAGATTTACCTCTGAATGTAACAGTTTTAGGGTCAAGATGGAAACTGCAAGATTTCTCCTGTGAAAAATAATCAAATAAAAGAATATGTCAACACTATCTTTAGGTATAAACCAACAATAAATGCTCCCCTTGTGGTCTCCCATATCAGATCCAGATGTCTCTTTCACACCGACACAGGACGACAGACCTCTGATATATTTTATATTGAAGCAGAATCCAGCATTGAGAGTGGAAATGCCACGGCCTGCGCTGTCTGAGGGAGGCGCGGATCTGAGCGGGCTGACAGTGTTCCTATCCAAACCCAGCGTCCTGCATGCCAGGCTGCCTGTATGACAGCTCTCTCCCCGTGCAACGGAAAAGTCACGGCTGATTCCTGTGGGATCTCTTAGCAAACAAAGGACAATGCCTGTGGATTTCCTCTGGGAACGGCAAGTTTGGCCGGAAGATTTGGGCATACTGCAGATTGATAATGTCAGTCGATTGAGATATGGAGTGTCATTTTAGTGAATGCGAGATCAAAAAAGAAAGGGGGAGGAAGGTTAAAAAAAAGAAGACAGTGTGTCATTTGTTTGCTTTGATACAAGATCGCACCCGAGCAAGAGAGGAGGGCTTGTGTGTGTGTGTGTACAGACACACCGCCTCAACAAGAGACCTTTTGCTGCCTCCTTTTGTACAATAGGCCGCTCTCCTCATGTTCGCTACCGGCCCCACCTCTGAGCCCGCTCGGTGAATGAAAACTTTGCAAACTCCTCATCCCCTCCCACCATCACCCCCTCACTATCCTCCAGAGGCAGGTGACACTTCAGCCCGCTTGCAGAGCCTCTGTGGCTGGGCTACAGCTGCGTCGAGCATGGCAGTCGGTCATCCTCATAAGTGGCCCCAGGCTAGATTCATACCCTTTTCTCTCTTTGAAAAAGGCGGCACCTTAAAACGGCCCGTTAACCGCCGGCCTCATCCTGGATGTTTTTTTCCTTCTTTCCAACTGATCTGTGTGGTTGTTCTTCATTTTTGGACAGCCGTATTCAGGACGGAGTTCCTCGCATGACACGGGCTGTTAGGATCGGTTACCGCTCCCCGAAGACAGCTCGGCCATGTGGTTTATGTGAGGATGGATGCAGTGTTGACAAAAAAGACGAGCGAGACTTGAGAGAGAAAGAGAGACAGTACACGATGGCGGAGGAGTAAACAATACCGCGCTGTGTTATTTAACACCCTCTAACCAAAGCCAGCTGGGCCTGTAAACACGTTTATGACGATTTAATGAAAACATGCTGTTGCGCCTCTGATCTTCCTCACCAATCAAACTGCGTAATTTGCGTACACAGCCACTGTCTTGTGGCATAAACAGTGGCTTGCAGCTGTCATAATTTTATCTCTTATTCCGAGGAACCGTTTCAATATAGTCGTTTCGAAGGAAATAGCCCTTTTGACTCTACCCCGTCTTTCCATGCAATCTCAAGGGTAATCTTTTTTATATAAAATGTATCTGCTGTTTTTGACCTTAGGGTTTGTTTGTAAACATTAACAGTAATCATTTTTATTTTACTGGGTTCATTTTTTACTGCATTGCTCCTGTGTGGCGGTTAAAAAGAGCATTTTTTAGCTTGTTACTACACAAATACAGTTTCATGTAAATGCAGGTGCAGTCTCAAACACACACCGGTCTCCACTACATCATCAGGCGACGACCTGTGTCATGTGAGGTGGTCTTTATGTGTGCATGCATGTGTGTGAGGGGGACCAAAAAGTTGTTGGCCCGCTAAGGACCTGTTTTATACCAAAAATGATAAAGATAACAGTTTAGCGCCCCTGCTAGTAGAGTAGAAAATAAAGTTATCTTTATTCTAAACTCATGTGCTGAAGTTTAACATTTCAACTGTGTCGGCCATTTAAAGGGATTGTTTTAAAAGAAGATATTTTAAAGAATTCAAGATAACAAACAGTGCTGGGGCACCTTTGACAACCATTTCAATTTTTCCTACTAGTCAATTGTGCCCCAGAAATTTAATTTGCTAAAAAAAAAAAAATTGTTTAACAGAATAAATAAAATGATACAGGTTTGGAACAACTTGAGGTTGAGTAATTCATGACAGAATAAACATTTTTGGATGACCTATGCTTTTAAATTTGAAAACATTTTAATTGGATGTCAATAATTTAACTTTAATCAGCTGTAAAAAAATCACTTTGAAAGTGATCCCAACAATATCATTCGTCTGTATACCGTACTAAACATAGTTGCAGTGTGTAGGTCGCTAAATTTAAAACGTTTTAAAAATTGTATATTTATTGTTCGCTGCCTAACACCGTGTCTACACCAGACACGGAGCAGCATGATAACCCATTATAATTTACATTTTGTCCAAACTAGATGCGACGTCCGGTGTAGACACGGTGTAAGACCTTAAAGGGACGGTTCACCCAAACATAAAAATTCTGTCATCATTTAGTTGTTCCAAACCTGTATAAATGTCTTTGGAAGAATGTCAGTAACCAAACAGATTCCCTATTGACTCCCATAGTATTTATTTTCCCCACTATGGAAGTAAATGGGGTATAATATCGATTTGGTTACTGACATTCTTAGCAGAAAAGAAATGTATCCAGGTTTGATACACCCTGAGAGTGAGTAGATGATGACAGAATTTCCATTTTTGGGTGAACTATCCCTTTACCTTTTTGTCCATAATGCTACTGTGGGTCAAAACATATACCTGAATTTTGAAACTTTTAAGACTAACACTTTTACTATTCCTTCTAAGTATTTCCAACTTCTCTAGTGTTACTAAACATTTTTTTGTTTTCTACCTCAGTTATTCTCTTCTTGAATGCTGACACATTTCTCTTTAATTATGAGGGGAAAATGTTGTAGAACAGCCAATTCGTGTAGCCAATTATGTTTAATTTAATTACCTGTCGACTTTGATAATTATTACCCCTGATTAACCACAAAGCCTGCTCTTAAATGTTAATCGAAAGTGCTGGATGAAAGTGCTGAGGAGTTTTTCTTTTTCATTCATAAAAGAGAACATTATTAGATTACAGTGACTGAGATTCTCACCTTTGTCTCAGGCTGCTATCTGTCTGAGGTGCTGCATAGCTCTTCTTCGTTCGTAACTGGCAGTGTCCTTGCTTTAGTCCGGCGTTGCCCTCGTAGGTGGTGAGGATTTCATTTTCCCCTTTGTTAGGTAGTCTTGTTTACAGTCCCTAAGGATGTTATGATTGAACAAACAAATAAAAACAAACACGCACATTCACAGAAAGCATAAGCACCAATTTTTTCGTTTCTGGCGGGAGTGAGACACAGAGCGCGCAAGAGAGAAACCGAAAATAACAAACAGATGAATAAGTAAACAAACAACAAACAATAAATAGAAGCGTTGTTTCCATGTCCCTGTGCTGTGGCAGTATTCCTGCGACCAGCTGGAGAGGAGAAAGAACACACAAGAAAAAGTCCACAGTACACAAAATGCCTTTCTTCTTATCACCTGGTGGTCTTTTCTTTGCTAAAACTGTGTAAAAGTGAACAATGATAACACATTTTTTGGGATGTGTGCTTGTGTGTGTGTTGGTTGGGATTTTTTAGGTGGTCATCACTAGAGCCTAAATCATGCAAATTTGGGCTAACTGTTTTTATTTAAGGGTTAGATTCAGGGGTAGGGGATACAAAATATCATTAGCCTCATATGAAAACAATGGATGTCTACGAGATGTCCTTAAATTTGTGTATTTGTGTAAAAATGTGCAGATGTGATACTTCTGGACTAGATCCACAGCTTTGATGTCAGCTTTAGGGGTGATGGGGTAACAAACATTCAGATCTTAGGTCTAGAGATTATTCACCTCCTTGTGGTCATATGATGTCTTGTCATAACAAGACTTATCAAAATGGCTTACTGAATCTGTTTGAACAGAATTAAACCTTAAAGGGCTCAGTACTTGCTTTGGAAGTTTGGAAACTTCAAACGGGCCACTTTGTTTAGAAGCTGAGATGTGTTACAGATATCAGTTTGTCCACACATAACAATGCTACTGATAGTGATGTTTTGATTTGAAGCCCAAGAAAATGGATAGATTTCTATGCCTACATAGAAAAGTTTCATTTGCAATCGATCACTGGTGGTTGTGTGGATTCTCTAATCTTGTTTGCATGTGTCCCTGTGTGAGGTGAACTGTACTGTATTTAGGCTAGTTAAGTAAGATAATTGGCCAATCTATGGGTTCTTTCGGTAATCCTTTCATAGGTGCCTCATTAGCCAATGATGGCAAAACCGCAAGAGCATTAAATCTCAAACCCGTGATGTTGAACAGACCGAATCTCTTTCTGTCCTCAGTACCACAGGGTCACGGCATCTGTTTTGGACTACAGTCCCTGTCATGCTCAACCGTGTGGGGGCAAAACAAGTTTTGGTAAAGTGTGTTTACGTGTGTCTGAACATGTCAATCTAGAGGACATTAAGAACACACAAACAAATTAAAAAAGCACCTAAACCGCTTTGTTTGTCCGTGAAGACATTCATGACTATATAATATTAAAATACAAAAACGTTAAAGTAGATCTTAAGCTATAAATACTGTCTTAAGATGAAATCAGACGGTGTTCTTGGCACTGAGAGTCCATATGGCAGGACACAGTATTGCAGTCAGCATTGTTTTATGAGCCTGCTCCCATTATTTTAGCCCAGCATGGCTACATCTTGGCATATTGATTTTTCTAATGAATATGTCTTGACTAATGGGGGTCGTATCCTATTGTCCGGCGGAGATATGAATGATTGCGGTTTTCTGATGGTAAAAGAAGATTTTTGCTGAGAGAAAGTTTCCACTGACCATAAAATAAATCATGTTTCAAAATGTTTGATGAGGCGACAGATTTTTGGTAAAGGATCACCTTGACTATGCATTAAAAGTTTCGAAATGTTTTTTTCAGCTTCCTCACAATGTACATAATAATACTTTAATTCTAATAATAATCATCATCATCATCAGTATAAACTGTAATAAACTATATCAATCTAAAATATGCACGTGCATTAACTATATACATCTACAATACATTTATATTATATTATTAAACAAAATAACGACATAATAATCATCATAATAATATGAATATGAATATTAATAATAATGCTTTTATTGACAGATACGTTTATAACATTTTCATTAAGTTTCACTGAGAGCAAAACTCAAATAACGATTAGAGCTTGCTTACAAACAGCAAGAACAGACTTGTTAGTTCCCGAAGAATAGATGTGGAGTAGGTAACGGTTCCCATGGTGTGTCTGTCTTTTGACTAACATCTGTTGCTCGTCGTCTGCCACAATGGCCAAAGTAAAGCCGCGATGCGCGCGGAGGTGAAGAGATCAGCACATGGAGCGCGCGGGGTTTGTTATTGCGCTACACAAGCGGCAGAGCAGAGGATGTGCACGCGCACCTGTTTTAGACGCATTACGGTAGACTAAATTGTCCCCTAACACATCGCCAACACAAGACACAAGCCGAGTAATTCAACACTGATTTCTCTGCGAATGAGCGAGGAACAGACGAGATGCCAAAAACTCCAGCAAGAAGCATTATTTGGACTTTAGGAAAACTCACGTTGTGAATAACGGAGGAAGGAAGACGATTTGAAGCCACGAGGAGACATTAGAAGCTGCGTGCTTTTTCTTCATGAACTTTCAGGAGCGCTGTGACCATGCAGCCTTTGAGCTAGTGCACGATTATTGTTTCCACTTATCACCCAACTGAGTGATCAGTTTGAGAGAGGAAGCCAATAAAAAAGGGAAAGGAAGACTAATAAAGACAGTTGTCGTTGAAAGTAATGGTCCGAAGATATCACTCATAGAAGAGGATTTTTTTTCTCTTTTGCGTTGCTCTTCTCAAGGTTTTTGGGATCGCTGGGACATTTCACCAAAGCTGGAAGCGAAAGATCCACATGGTCCAGCCCGTAGAGTGAAAGTAGAGTTCTTCAGTATATCCTAACAGGTTGATATGCACTTTTTTCCCTTTTCTCTGTCTATCCGTCTATCCTTCTTTGTTCCACGTATGATTAAGTGTGATTTTGTCTTTAGGATGAAAAGGATTTGATTCGTTCATGCGTAAGTTATTATACACAATAGAAAGCAAGAAAAATCTAATCCCACAAACAACGGAATTACAAAAATACGCTGATTTTTAAAAAGCAAAGACTTAAGTGTGGCAGTGAGTTAGATGTTGAAACTTTTAGTTTACTTTACACGTTTGCCTATATGCGAAGGAGGACGCTTTATTTTTCTATTCGATAAGGTAAAGTTGTCTGTAGCCCACATGAGATGTAGTCACCGATGACGGAACTGTTCGCTTCTTAAAACATGTAAAAATGATCAGTGGTTTAGTGAATATGTGGCACTTAATACTTAAATGCGCACGGCCTCGTTTATTGTGTCAGCTCCATCAATCCAACCAGCTATGAGTTCAGAAGATTCACATGCATACAAACGGCGAACACAACAACTCCAAGAAAATACTTAGAAAATAGTTTTTGACAGATCAGTTACGTTTGTTCATTCCTCGTTATCAAAAAATGCATTGCAGTAAAGGCATGTAGGTGTATTTGGTTACATTTGAAAATACCATTAAACCTCCACTTTAAAAATGTGGAAATCAGATAATCCGCGTGACCCGTAATTTATGTAAACAATTAAAGTTAATAAACAACATTGAAATATAAAGGCTATGAAATGTAAATCTAAATTGTCTTATCGTTTAGGCTACTCTGCTTTAAATCACTAGTATTTTTCTTCATTTAAGGCCTCGAACTAATACTCAGTGTTGCTCTCTTCTCAAAATTACCCATTGCTTAACGTATGCGCTGTATTAAATGACATGTTAATTTTAAACAAAAATCAAAATAAGTAGAAGATGAAAGAAAAAAAAGAAACGTGGTGAAGTTCTCGTGACAATTTTAGTCTACACGTTTGAACAAGTTGTGTGTTACAATGGAATATTTATAATACAATAGGCCTACATTAAAAAGTAACTAGCCATCATTATGTATATCCCATAGCAGCAATTAACGGAAGTTATGTAATATCTATTTTGGTAAAATTTGCTGGATGTAAAAGCAAGTAATAAACGTGGATGAAAAAGTTGTTGTTGAACTTTAAATGTCCAAAAGAAAATATTGTAAAATTGTATTGTTTTTAACACGGCATTCACAACGTAATGCTTTCAACGAAGATAAAATGAATTGATGAGTTTTCGCCTCGACGTGCACGAACAGACTATAGATTAACTTCAGTTGTGCAAAACTTATTTTATGTGTTTATTTAGAGATTCATTTTGCATACATGATCAAACTCTACATCAAACATGAGCAACGTGTTTCTTTTATTTAAGCATATTTTTTTTTAAACCGAAGTCCCACAGTTGTGTGTTACTTTAGTGAGCAAATCAGCGCCCTTTGTTTCATTCTCAAACACTCGGAGCAGCCTGGCTAAAACAAAACCAACTAACTACAACAACAGCAGCAGCAATAATTTCTTCATTGCCAGTCCAATGCATGCTTAGTAATTTTGCAAAAGGAAATACATCTCAGGGCTGTGACGAACCGAGAAGACTATTCGCACTCTATTGGTGTGAACGAACAAATCTCCACTTCAGTCTAGTATATAGACGTGTGAAGAATGGCGCACCCGCCACATTGTCCTCCTAAAGAAATATACATCATCATCATATGACAATGTGTGTAACTTTCGTGTTATTAAGATTTGATTAATGGAAAATTGTGCTTTTGACACAATTAGTTTAATTTAGTTTGAATGCACACTGTGCCACATGCATTCTTTTTGCTTCTTGTAGAAAGTATAGGTGAATAGATTGAATTCACTGTTGGTATTTAACAACACAATGCAAACTTGCTATTAAAACCACAAAACTAAATTTTATTAGAAGGAGTCCTATTATATTTTTATAATTTTTGCTATGTGATTTCACGATTTTTGTAAAGTGTTTATGACATTATTAATTGCACTTTTCTGACATCTTTTAATTAGACTTTTCCAACTGCATTCAAGCACACTTTATTTTCAATCAGGATACACATTAGAGCTTTGAATAAAATGAAAATTTAATAAAAGCATTTTTATTTTATTTTTTAAATAATTTTCTTGAGCTAAAATAAACATTAGTTGATTATCTTTTTTACTGTCACGTTGTGACTTACAGATAACTCGGTTTTGTTTGTTCCTGCAGTGTCTGTTCCCTGATAATATTGTCTCTTGTGAGTGCCTGGTAATTGAAATGTTACATTTGTAAATGCAGGTGAAAATAAGCATAAAGTGATGAGTACAATTTAATTTGATCTGCTTATATGTTAGATGAATAGAAGGGCTGAATGATATTATGTGTTCTATCAGTGATAATTTATGAAGTCGAACTTCATGACAAGGAGTAAGGCATTTATTTTTGGGAGGGCATGAAAACGGCTGTAAAGAGGATAATTTACAGTTATTTGCATGGCCGTCTATGCAGCAGCTGTAAGCAGCGACTGTGACAGTGGAGCTGTCGATAGTTTTCTAACTCTTTCTAACGGCAGACACAAAAGGCAGTCTGATTAAACACACGGTGAAATTCAGGTTATCATTGATGAAGCACTTGTTTCAAGAGACAGTAAGTGCATTTCATGCCTCTTGCAATGCTTACACAAATACAAACGTCCCTTTTTGAGTTTTTCCAAATATATTACATTGATAAATGTGTGTGTTGCATGCCAGGCTGGTATTCAGGCCACTGTGGGTATTTGTCTGGGTATGTAGAAAGGGTCAGATGTGTTTATTTGCATGCTTGTTTGTGACTGATGTTTATTTCATTGTGAATATTATGTGAATACATGTTGCTATTTGATGCATATTTTAGGAACATTTTTGGATAGTAAAGTAACATCTCTAATTGTTTTGTTAATGCAGATATATCTGTGTGCTGTGCAAAATGCATTTAGTCTGTAATGCGTGTTTGCATGCGTTTGTTAAAGTGAGATGAGCCCGAGTCAAGTGATATGGAGGTAAATTTAAGTTTTCAATATTATGGGTGATTTTAACATGAAACACTCTGGTTCTTGTGAAGCACTGTCCCTCCAACCCTCAGATGGCATTTTCACCATTAAGCTCTTGTACCGCTCCAAAAATAATGTTAGCTTTTACATGAGTGCATTTTTCTAACCAAAGCATTTTGAAGAGGAACACACATTCATCTCTAAATGATTATTATTTTTTGTCAATCATACTTTTTGCCCTCGTGTATTAGATTTGCCACTCTGGCACTCAAGTCCTGCTCTCTGAAACGTGTTTGTGTGAAATATGTCATAGCTACGTTCTCTCTTTCGTATTTCAGTTGACCCGAAGTGAAAGGTCAGGCTGGAATTTTTACGCTCGTTTGCTAGTAACTACGCATCGACTCCAGCGTTGACCAGCGGGCAGAATGACTGGTGATTGAACATGTGGTTTTAATTGAAGATGTTATTTGGTGTAACGGCGAGGCTGAGCATTTCTTCTGTGTGTGAATAATAAATTAAGCACGTTTTAGACAGTGAGAGCTGTTTTTATTACTAGTCGGAGAGTGGTGTCATTTTTTTTCTTGAGCTCGTCTACACTAAAGCAATTTCAACGAAGTTCAGCATCTTGCCCATCTGTAAATCAAAATCAAAAAAGAGAGAGAGAGAGAGAGAGAGAGAAGAGGTTGGTTGGAAAAGAGGGATGTTTTCCAGATGACAACGTTGATCTGATTATATAAGCTATAGGATTGTACAGGACTAGCATTAACCGTTTCAACTTTGAGAGAGACCAGAAGCTGTGTGCCGTCTTTGTTTCAGGATGCTGCATATAACTGGACATTTTTTTTCTTTAACAGGTATTTATCACAAATTTGTTTCAAATGCGAGCTTAAGCGCAGCTTTTTTCCGCACTGGTACCTTTTTAGCAATTTTGTTTCACGCACAAGATTTCCTGTGCTGGGAGGCTTCACACAGTGATCCGAGAGAGTGCCAGGCTGTTATGAGGTGATGACTGTCTTAAAGAATGACCCTAACGTTTGCTTAGGGAGAGGAATGGCCCATTTCCGATGAGCTGGGGAAATGTGGTAGAGGGAAAAGCAGGGTGTTCACTGTACGGAAATGACAGTACTTGAGTGTGAGGCGTTGATCATTACTTCTCTATATCCATTAGCCGAGCACCTCAGGAGAGATTATTGGTACTCAGAGCCGCAGATGCTTGTGGAAAGTGGACTTCTTTGTGCAAGCCTATGGGCCGTCACACTTTGATGCCTGCTAAAGAGAGTCAGAGGTAAAGAGAAAGTTAGACAAAGACAAAACTGGCCTCTTGTGCACTCACTAAATTCTCTCCTCGGAGCACGGAGTGACTTGATCCAGGCTTGATAAAGAATCACTGCATCATTGGGAATGGCATAACTGTAGTGTCGATAACTGAAGCTTAGCATGAGCGCGGATGTCACCTGAAGTCGTAAACTCGCTCCCTTCAGCCACCGAAGCTGCTTCTGCTAACTTTGCATTCCAGCTGACAGCTGTATTTGTGTTATGGATTTTCTCTCAAGTCCTCCGTCTCCCCCCTCGAGCCATCACCCCCTCCCTCTCCTTCCCCCCTTCACGATGGTCTTTATAACGCGACTCGCTGTATATTTTAAACGCGCGGTGAAACTCTTGACAGGCCATCATGTCCGTCAGAGAACGGCGGGGAGCAGGCGCGTCAAGTAAAGCGCTTTGGGGAAGATGGCAACAAACTTTGGGCACTTTAAAACTCTGTCACGAAAGACGAGATGTGGAAGTGACAGCTCGCGCGAATGCGTCTTAATAAAGTTTCTTCCTTCTCGAGGCTTCTGTCTTCGGTCAAATCCCGCGCGCGGAGCTCGCGCCGCCACTCGCTTTTTCTAAGCTCTCTAAACAGCGATGGCGATTACAAAACCTTCTGCCAAAACATTATCCACAGCGTAAAGAAGATATTTTTCCTTTGTTTAACGGGAACGCCGGGAAGAATTCCTGTCACTGTTGCCGGCCGCGGTAAACCTTAGTCCGGGTTTAAACTCTAATCCACCCCCAGCTGCTGAAGGTGCGAGCGCTTCGTTCCTGAGGGAGTTTCTGGCACTGCACTGTACGGTCGGATAAATCCCCCTCCCTACTGTGTGACCATATAAGTAATAACCATATAAATGTATCTAATTTTCATTCGCTAATCCGTAAAGTAGCAGCGGAATGGAGAAAGTGTTGGTTTCTTTTATGGTATTAGTAATGGGTAACAAGGGGATGCCTACTTAAGTTATTTGCATTTGAAACGGACGAACGCGATACATCTTCTGACAGAATTATCACTCAGCCGTGTGTAAAACAAAATCAAATTCAGTGTGATTGAGACGACGGCTGAGTTACAGCCCCTTCCACTCCTTGTGCAGATTCTTGGTTTGTGCGATCGTATATATTAAACAAAAATGTTTAAAAATACTGAAGTTGTGTAAGAACTTTTCTTGCCCTTTTTTCTGCTCTTGTGGTGAAGCGTCTTGATGCGCGGGACGCGGCGCTCAACACGTGCGCGTCCCCTTCACATGCCAAATGCAAGAACACACAACAGGAAAACATCTTCAGTAAGCGTCTGCGCGATTTAACATGTACTCATTTTATTTAGTAATAAGTAGTCTCAAAATAAATTGTTTATAATTATTTATAAAGTGTTGCTGTAGACTGTGTGTAAATTGTACTGTATTGTGTAGCCTACTGTAGAGTTCATAATTAAATGTCACTGCTCAAAAAGAGCTATAAGATATGACAAATATATTTTTTATAGTAGGGTTTTCTGAAAAATAAAATTAAAAGCACATTTCTTTGTAGTAGATAGTCCGTTTAAAGTGAGTGATGAACATCGGTAACCGTTGGTTAGAGTTGCCTTTTGCTCTCCGGCTGTGGTCTGTGAGCATTGTTGACCATGAGACATCTGCCACTATATTATCCCCAGCTGTTATCTGAATAATTGTGTAATAACCCCCCTCCGCACACACACATACAGACAACCCCTCACTCTCCATTCATCGAAGCCCTAGAGGGAGAAGTCAGGGAGAGTATTTTCCTCAGTCCTAACAGAGGGAGCACAGAGGGAAGGAGGGGTGCATGGGTTAGGCTCCCGGTCAGACTTCATACCGGTTAAGCTTTTCTTGTCAGTACGCAGAGGGCATGATGGAGCTCTGTACCGGTATGAGATCTGCCCTCGCGGTCACTGCCAGTCAGGTGACACCTGTAATGGGATTCTGCATCCATATCCTCTCTTCCCTGGGAAATAACCCAACCTTTAAACCTAGGATTACCATTCCTGTTCAAGACTTTTCCACAGGAGTGAGTAAGTTTGGTGCTGTTTTCTTTCACGCAAACACTTTCATCCCGCGTGTTTGTTCTGTGTGTGGCACCGGCACTGGCATTATAAAGTGAGAGTGAACAGAAAAAAATAAAATAAATAAATGTAAATTGTAAAACGGATTTTAATTTGTGGAGAAGTGAAGAATTGCATTTTTTGTTTTAGGGTTATTTCCCTTTTTTCACAAAAATGTTTACGGACCAAAATTTGATTTTTGTTTAATTGCAGAACAGGAAGTGATGTTTCAATGTTGCATATAATATTTTCATGGAAGTGTTATATGCAACAAATACTATATGCTAGAGGTACTATATGCTATTATGCGAGAGAGATACAATATCATTTGTCTGTTTTTAGTATTTGGCAACCCAAAGCAGTTTTATAACAGATAAAGAGAATATCAGATGAATGGATGTGTTATACTTATTTAGCTTACATTTGACAATGCTGTCGTATTCTATAGCAGAGTCAGTACCATAGGTGCAGAATTAGTGATATAATTAAAAAGATGAGCCCTGAAGTGGCCATAACTCAGACAGTTTCTGCATATCATCTATTAATCTTGAGTATTTACAAAATAGAATTGCACCCTTCAAATATCCTTAAAGTCTTTAGTTTATAAAAGACAGATACAGCTGTTTCCGAAAACATACAACGCGTGCGGCGGGATGGGGGAGTGGAACTAAAGCACGTGCGCACCCATTTTTCCACAATTAATATAACATACATCGCTAAAATGCCGTGAACAAACAAACACACCTCAACTTCTCTCACTATTGCAAGAGTAACGTTTTGACGCAACACAGTCACTCTTCATGTTAAGCGGGTCTTCCTATCGCTCGTCGGTTGACGGGTGGGCGGGCTTTTTCTTTCGCCTTGCCGTGGGCGTGCGTTTCCAGGAGAATTGCCCAATAAGGGACTAAGAATAGTTGTTACCAAAGGGATTTTCATGTTCTAAAAAAACTTTCCGAAACCTAGACTGGGGGATAGAATCGAGCACAGAAATACTACGTCATACGCCCAACTCGTTTTTTTGACAAGTTGACCATGTCATGCATGAGAAGACAGCATGTTTAAAATTGTGAAGAAGTCAGAATGCATGAAACACCATTGCACATCCCCTTTAAGTAATAAAACATGTATTTAGTTAAATGTCCTTGTCTATTGATTTGCTTTTTCGATAGGCAATTTGCCAGATTGTCGCTCTCACCCACACACAGTAAAAAGGCAAACACTGCCACAGGTCCTACAGCTCAGTCTTCTTGATCTTCTTAAAGGACACAAGGGCAACATCTCGACACTTTCTTTCCTACCTTTCTCACTTTTCACAATTCCAGATTTCCTAAATCTGTGTGTTGGAAGGCATTTGTGCAGAGACACAATCTTACCTTTTCAAATTAATTAGTCTCCTGGCATCCTTGAACTCATGATGAAAGGGGACCGAATACTTTAATTAACAGAGGAATGATGGCCAAATTCATGTTTCTCTCCCCCACATGTATTTTTATGGGTGGAAATGAGGTTGCCGTGATATTGGGTTGGCACGGCATTCTATGGTAATTTTTCACTTTCAATTCGAATTACCTTTCCTGACATGACCTGTGACCAGATTTTATTAAAGGAATCTGAATGATAAAACTTGCAGATAACTCCGGGCAGAAAGGTGTTGTGATTGTGTGTTTAATTTTGAAACTAGCATACCTAATCTTTACATCATTTCTTTTCAATCACAGTGAATTTGATCAGATAAAATGTTGAGCAGATGAAAGACCCGAAGCCTCAGATGTAAACCTATGCCTTGTATTAAAACCTGATTAAATTTGTTTAAAGAGTTTGCACGCTGCATTTTATTACATTCAGACAATTCAGCTGGCTCTCGCTGGCGTTTTGAATAGGTTGCATTGAAGGACTTTTTCTCGTGTGATCTTTTGTTAAGTATTTGGTTGCCGTAATTGCCGTTCAGTTTATAGAAAACAAATTTGGTTCTCATAGGTAGAAGAACAATTGGAGCGAAATGTTTCAGAAATCTTTTGATGGGAAGAAACGGAGCATCATGACCACTGTCCTCATTCAGGCAGCCTTGTTCTCCTCGAACATATCTCACATCTTTTTTTCTTCATTTCGCATCACCCACAGATTTCTTTTGAAGTATTTACAATCTGTTGGTAATTGATAAAACACAAATATTTCTTCAAGGACTAACAGATTTTTCATGTTTCGCTCTTAAGCACTCAGCTCTCAGAAAAAAACAAGCTCGCATAGCAGTGCATACACACACCTAAAGAAAAACCTGTTAACAGGTTTGGGGGGGGGTTGGTAAAAGTGACCTCAATGTCTCTAACAAGTCAGTTCCTTTTTAAGGCTTTATGATGGAGGTTTGTAAAACTTGCTGGAGAGAATTTTTCCAGAAATTCCGCAACACATCTCCTGAGTGCTATAGACGTCTGCGAGCGTGGACCTCTGCGGTCCCCACTGTTAATGCTCCATCATTAGAGCAATAATTTTCTGCACACCAGCTTGCCATGGTTAATTTAAAAAACACAGTCATGGATTCTTCCTAACCCCCTGTTCCACACCACCACCACCAAAAAAACCCTTAAAGACGACTACAAACTGCATCATGCTCCCTATAGACAATCATAGGTCGTGTTACGTCTCACTGAAATCTAAATGTAAATCACTTTATTTTTAATCCTCCTCCTTCCACGCTCATTACTGTCCGCCAGGTTAATTGTGTATGAAACCAGTTTTCAGGTAGGTGTTGCTTTGAAAATGTGCACTGGAGGGGGGAAGAAAGAGAGAAGACAGAAAGCTTGTGTATGTTAGAGAAGAGTGGGAAACCCCACGTGGTGGCTGCATTAGAAACCAGAGCGGGTCTTTGATTGACTGGCGGTAAGCCGAACCCCTCGGTGGACTAATCATCATTCCCCAATCATTCAATAAACACCTAATCAGGCTAATTGACCCACTCCCTGTAGGAAGCAAAGCCCATGGCCTCACTCACACCTGAGGGAGTGGATAGGGATGAACAGACCTTAGCGGGGAAAAAGGGCAGCCAGGCAGACCTCCATTGTCAGTAAGACTTGTTAGCTAAAAACAAAGTTATGCGTGTGGTCAGGTTTGTAGAGATCTGACACTCTACAGTGCTTTGAACTTCGTGTAAGTGAAACCCCCCAAAATCCAGATATGTGTGGAATTTGATAAATGCTCTGATTAGTTGACCACCCTGTTTTAGTGATGAAAAATGTCTGTCATGCAAAGAGGGAAAAAGAGAGGGGGGAATTTAAAGGGAAATATATGTGTCTATTCCAATAAAAAATAGAATTAGTGTCTCATCACCTGTTTTATCTCGGCATATTAATGTGTCGTTCTAAGCACATCGTCCCAAGGTTGTCTGGCGAAATCGTTTTAGCGCGGCGTGTGTTTGGCTGACTTTCAGAGCGGCGCGCCTCTCCGCTGAAGCCTCCTTTCCCTCGACTCTGACATGCACTGTCTTATCTTCCTGACAACTTTGTCCACAGAGACGCTCCAAAGATATTGATATTACAGTGTATTTTATTGTAATGAAATATGCGTTAAGCTTTACTTTGTCAAGTATGACTTATCGGCCCCCTTAGATCCTCTGTCTGTGGAATGCAGGATTCCTCACTGTTGCTTAGAAAACCTGAAAGGGTCATAAAAAGACCTGCTTTTTTCCTGTCCGTTTCTTTTTTCCAGCTGAGTGCTTTCGTATTTCGGTTTGATATCTTTTTTTCAGGGGGGAGTCGTGTGAGCTTTTTAAAAAGATTTTTGCCTTTTTCTTCGGGCTGAAAAGCACGTTCGTATCTTTGGTTTGTCGTCTTTATTTAATTTAGCCGAAGGTTCAACTCGAGCCGAGACAGCGGGCCGTTTTCAGCGACACCTCAAACATACACACACATGCCGGTTCTCACACACTTTGTAGGATTATATGAGGAAATAATTCCATACGGTCATCCATCCTACAATAGTATTCTCTTTTTCTGTCTCGCACACACACACACACACACATTTTTCTTCTTTCTCTTTTTCCTTGTATTCTGCCTGGTAATGAGAATCTGTTAATGAGAGTGAGAGATCTTTTGGGTAAAGCGTAATTTATCAGAAAGGCATAGGTTTTAAAAAATGGGGGAAAAAGAGACAGTCCTTCAAAGAAATTCTATTCTTCTTATTTCTGAATGTTTGATGAGACATTGAAAAGTTTTCTAACGTCATGCGGCCTGAACAGAAGAGAACAGAGCGCTGTCTAATCACGCTTCACAGAAAAATGACTTCCAACCAGATTTAATTAACTGATAAGAGGGGCTTCAAATTAATTTTTCAAGGATGTTAGATTTTGATTAAGAAACTCCTAAAAGAAATAGACGAATAATCATTTTTTTAATCAACTTACTCAAATGGTAACTGGTTAATATGGTAATTCTGGCAATTAGGCCAAATGTTGTAGAGCAGTATTTTCTATGCATCGTTGTAAAGAAATTATAATATCTTTACATCTAATTATTACGCTTATTTCGTTTTTTGTGTGTCTACCTCTCAATTTCAGTGCTCAGGTTTTTTTTACTCCTCTTACATTAGATCTGCGTTCAAATGAGAAGTTGGAGTCTGAGAACACTGAACGCTGTGAATGGAGTCTTTCAGGAATCCATATTGAACGGATATTGGGTGGAAGTGTGGGGGGGGTGAGAAAAGGGAAGTGTTAAATGTAATCGGAGTCATTTACATTTAAAGCAGAAATTACTCTTGAGATTTCTTAAGCCTTTCTTCGCCTCTGTAGATTATGTGAATTAATGGCATGAACTTTTTTCTTAAAGGCTATTCATTCTAAATGGACGCTTGCCTGTGGAGGTACGTGAAAATTGAGAAAGTCCTAGGAAGTTTTCCAATTCAGTGTAACTGATGAGTTTCTCTCATCGCAGGTAGTTGATCAACTGTGATTTCTGTGCTTGCTTAGATTTATCCGGCATAAGCCTTGCATTCACAAAAAATCAATACCCTCATGTTGTCATACTTAATTCTTGGTGATTTCTAAATAGTTTGAATATAACTTTATTTCTTTATTTCTAAGTTGAATAAATACCAATTTAATGTGCATACTATATTGAAAGCTTTAATTTGTTTTTATGTCTATTAATAAAGAAATCTCACCACAGCAGCATTTGTTTTTCACCGAGCACGTGGCTACGCGCAAGGAACAATATTGACAAAACATTTGAGTGGTTCTTTAAACGGCACGCGGCTTTCCAGGCGCGGTTTCTTTCCATTTGAACTCGCTCGCACAAGTGGCTAAGTAGCTTCTTGATCGGGTGCCGGCTGGCAAAAACTCAATATTGAACGTACATTATTCAATTAGCAAAACTCATTAGCAAAACTTGGCGTTTGTTGTTGTTTTTTTCTCTTTCTCTCTGGCACAGAATTAATGGTTTTGATATGCTAATTAGCGAGTAATTTAATTTCAAAAGGCCTCAATTAACAGCGGCGTTGTGGACAGATGAAGTTAAGCAGCATAATCTAATTTGCATTAGTAACGAGCAGGGAGTAATTAGGGGACTAATTAGACACTTCAGACAGCACTTGTGTTTTCTTTCTTAATGAAGTGGAGGGCTTTTTTTCCACGGGAGCCAGAGTGTGCCATGCATCAGAGCGGTGACGATAGGCAGGGCGGCGGGGGCGGGGATTTGGCACTAGGAGACGAGTGGCATTTGGCTTACTGATCGACTCCAATTACAAACCCCGCTACCTGTCACGTTAGTGGGCCGGCGACGCGTGTCATTGGCCGTGCCGAGACCGATCTCAAGTACCAATTGTGAAGGTCTGAACGTTTTAGGAAGCTGCCGTGATACACGCGTCTGAATGAGCGCGCTGCATCGTGGGCCTCGTGAATGAATTAAACCTTCTGGTGGAATTTCACCGCTCTTTGACCTGGCTCTGCATACTGTCTAGGGCTAGAGGATGAGGTCATAGCACAGAGACATGTCAGAGCCATTATGGGCCTCCGTGTGCCTCCCCGGATTGGTTCGATTTTTGTACCAGGGAAGTTTTTCAAACCCCTTAACCCTTTCTGCAGATGATTTTTTTGTGGAAAATGGAAACATTCCCCTTCTCTTTTTTTATTATTTTGAGAGAGACACAGGATGCTGGATGGTTGAGGAATCAGGGCACAGACTGTTGCGTGCAATGACGTCACTCTTGATGTTTGAAAACTTCACTAGCAACAAGCTAAGTTGGATTAATGAGGGTTTGACCTTATCATTTTAATATTTTTATTGGTTGTGACTGAATTAGTTCACGATAGAGTCCTTTCGATTTATGTTTCTTTGAATTTGTCCCAATTAAAGCACAGGCTGTATATATTTTCACATAGATGTCTTAAGTGTCACGGCTTTATATGCGTGACTATTTAAATAAAGTCCAACTTAGTACAACACTCCAACCGAAAACATTTTTGAACAACTTTTGAACGAATGTATTAATTTAAAAAATCTCAAATTTTGCACATTTCAAGACCCGCGTAGCTTCATGGAAATGAAAATAAAGAACCGAGCAAATAAAATCTTTCCCTCTCTTTCCCTTTCGCATTTATCTTTCGCTCGCTTCCTCTCTTTCAATCTCTTACTGTTTAGCTTCGTGTCTGGTCTTCTGTTTTCCTTACATCTCTTTTGAGGTATAAACAGACTCTTTGATGAAATGGTTTGAGGATATTTGGCCGTAGGCTTGGTACACAAGCCAGTGTTATTTTCCCAGCTGCTGCGTCAATAAGAGTCCAGGAGTATCCAGGCAGCTAGCAAACATTCCACCAGCTTTTCCAGGCTTTGTCCGGCGGGCGAGTATAAATTATTGCTTTGCTTTTGTTGAGCGTTAGCTTTCTTAAAGTGACCACACATTGAGTGCTCTTTACCCCCCCCCCCCTGCCGTTTGTGCCGGATGAAATTTGTAAATGTGTGACTGAAGCGAGTGGCACTGAGGTCAAAAGGAAGGCCGCAGAAGATAAACAGTAGGAAGGCCTGAAATCGTCATTTGAAGTTCTCATTTATTTGAATTCGATCGGCGTCCCATTAAAATGCTGAGAAATGATTGTAAACAGTGTGGCTTCGGAGCGTATTCTCTGAAGCCTTGAGTCTGTGCACTGTTAAAACGGCTTCTCTGGATGACTGGTGCCAAGCACGGTTTCCATACGAGCGCTGACTGTGAGCAAAGCAAAGTTCCAGAGTCTGCATGTCGTCTGCGTCCTTAGTGGCACACGGCTTCAGGTTTCAGCCGGATTTGTTTTTGGATACAGTGGAGCTGTGAAGCTGGCCTGCCAGTCAGGAAGGGTGTAGCCATAGGTGAAAAAGAGGGCAATTTTGATTGACATCTTTTAAAGTGGGTGGGATTAAAGTTTTAGAGTTGTGAGTGTTTGCTGTGTATGGGGAGCATGCGCGCAAATTATTTTAATATTGTGACTTATGACATCGCCCCACCCGCTCAAATGCACACGTTTAATTGCAAAACTATATTCCAGATCCGCTCAACCTTTATACGCTTCCTGGAAAGGGACCAGGTTTTGATTTTTGCATTATGCTTTTGAAGTAAAGGGTGAAATTTGAACCCTTCCTTGTTTTAACAAGGAGACTGACTCATTGGTTGCTGGTTCAGCAGTGGACCACGTAGAGCCGGTTAGAACTCTGTTTTTCACTCGATTTTTTTCTCACTTTACGACCAGCCGCCCCGTTGATGTGTCTAAACGCGTCGCTCTCTATAACTTCTGACAGGCATGAGGAGTTCATTAATGCTGTAGGGAGGACAAACTCTCCTCAGCCGGGCCAGAACTATTTCTCATATACCATCCAGTGTGTTGACTACATACTGAAAACAATAAAAGGGTGGCGCTGGTACCGTAAACCACAGCTTTCGTGAGCGGTCAGCTTGGGAAATATGAATTTTCTCTTTCGATATTATTCATTCTTAAATGCTGATCAGAAGCCTTTTAAATTCTCCAAACGGAGCGAGTTAAAGAAACTAACATGCATTACGGGCATATGAATTACAGAGCGCGGTCGCTTTCTGAAAAACCATATAATCCTGGCGAGCGCATTCATTTATCACATCACTCAAGCTTATTTCCCTTTTTTCTCTCATGCGTGAAGAAATCTTTAACCAAGACATACGTTTCTGCATTTCTATTAAACACAGCTATCCGTTCAAAGAAACTACAGAAACAAGAAATTCCTCTCTTGGATGTCATTTACATGAAGTTTGCATTTCTGTTGCTAACCTTGAGTCAGAGCCCATTTACAACGGCCTTTTATTTCTGAAAAAGACTACTCGACTTTCTGACCTTTTATCTCATTTTTCCTGTGGAGGCTGAAAACGCTTCAGCTCCGGCCAGTGTTTAAGGCACGCATGCTGGGTGAGAGAGGACACGTCTTACAAAGTGGACAAGAAGTCTAGCTTCGTGCTACGACCGGTTATTAAACTGTGTTTAAGTTCATGTTTGATTGACAGGAGAACACGGCGTGAAAGCTCAGCTCAGACGTTCTGCATCTACAGCTGCAGTGGTTTTGACAAACATAACCCTTTCTATTCACTATTGTTTTTTACCTCCCCAATTCTTTTTCTTCTGCTCTAACTCCAATAACAATGCTATTTGGGGTGACTGAGGCAGCTGCGTATTTGCAGACCCCCTCCTTTCTCCGTCCTCCATTGTGTGTGATCTCAGCGTCTGGGACAGCCGGTTTGATCCCTCTGCAGTGGGTATGCTGGGTAATTTGCCTGTAGTCTTCTGTTTCTGAGCCCTGAGAGGGATGAACCCCACCTGGGCACCGCTTCAGTAGGGATTGCAAAGTCTAGGACCACCTTCTCCTACTGCTAGCTATTTTTAAAGGGACAGTTAATCTTAAAAGGAAACGAATAACAACATTTTACAACTTTTAGCGTGAACTTTCTCTTTAGCTCACTATTGAACATACACAAAATGCGCAACCAAATTTTCGAACACACCTCATTTGAATAATACTCTCATTTTTAAAAGAGTTCACCTTTTCCCTATCCTGGTGATGGGTTTACAACCACACCACCTATTTTTTCAAAGCAAATGCATATTCATCAGCACCTGAGCCTTAAGTGGCCACATTTGTATTGATCATTATGTGGAATTCATGTGGAATTAGCCATCTTTAGCCAATTCATCAGCGCGGCACGTGGTGCTTTTAAACATAAATAATAGACCCTCTGATCGAGTCGTATCAGGTGTGAGATAAAGCCAGAATGACGCAGCCAATGCACACACTTGAAGTTTTAATGTAGCATCTGACTTTGGGAGGTTCCAAAAGAGCGCCAGGTGAGGTGCGAATGTTAGAGCCGCACTCCTTCTTAGAAACCGTGCATTAACCCCAGCACAGTTTATAGAGTCGCCTCACATGTCCGTGAACGTTTCATGAGAGGAATATTAATCTTGGTCGCCGCCTTACAAAGCCCTGCCTAGCCAAACTTTCTCTCTCCCTCTCTCTCTTACGAGCTCAAGTCTGCTTAAGACGGAACTGAAATTGCCTACCCGAGGTAAATAAATTACTTTCATCGATTGGTGTAGTTAGAAACTGACTTTATCACAGTTTCACTTGACAAGAGTCGGATCCAGGCCTGATAAAGCGTTTCGGTATTAGGGCTTGTAAAATCAGTGCTCTGTCTCTCGATGACTATCGCACTTTATTAAAACTGAGAAAAATGTAAAAGCGATGGCTTCCACTATAGATGGTGTCCAACTAACACACAGAGAGCAGGGAACACACAGCTATGCAAATAAGAGTCTGGGCGTCCTGGCTGCTATCTTAAAACATTTGAAGAGTCTTCCAGAACTAGGCTCTTGTTATCAATTAACTTTATTGCCATGTACTGTGGGTTTACATGTAAAAGAAGTTCGATTTGGTGTACTCATCTATCACAGTAACTGAAATTACAATCGTAATACAATTCTTAGTAAAAATCAAGAATATTGATAAAGTTTTGAATATTTTGTCTAATCAAATATTTGAAAATGAAAAAAAAAACGAAAGGTAATGTATCTGTACAATAGTGTAGGAGGTGTAAAAGTGCGCCAGTGCAAATGCTAACAATTTTTTATGTTGAATAATTTTGTAACAATTTTAATAAAGGACTTAAAACACTTTTAATTTGAATGACGGAGCATCATTACCAATGCCAATATTTAGGGTTAAAAATTTGAACAAACACTGTGTCCTGTTACTTTCATAAACTATTACATTCACCTGATAGATGGGGTTAAAAGTTCAGCCTAAGGCAGTCTGAGCAAGTGTGCGATGTAAATAAGAAAAACAGAGCAATCCATGACACACAGTTTTTTTGGGGGGGCAGACACGCAGATATGTTGCTGACATTACTGTACTGTCATATAACCCAACGGAGAAGACTCATCTATAAATGCCACACCATCTCCTCTCACACATAATTCAGTTCTTCTATTGAATTCCGATCTTTTTCTCCATTAACCAAATCTATTCATTTTAGCTGCTTGTATTTGTATTGGGTATTTTTTTTTACAATTTATGTCATGTCTTATCAAATGGCAGGTGCGTTGTGTCAGCGACTCGGTCACCTCAGACTTAAATTCAAAGCTGCCTCTAAAGTACACAGTTTGTGAACGGGGAACAATACATCCAGCACACACACTTTCTCTTTTTCTGATTTCCTTTCTCTCCCTTTGTTTTTCTTTTTTCTTTGTCCTTATGCAAGACCTGACAGGAAAACTGTGACAGAGGCCTGAGCACGCTATCTATTAATTAGCTTCCTTCTGAGGAGTCTCTAAACACACACACAGCCCGCTCCGACCGCGGCTGTCAGCGTCTCTTCTCTAATGTCCGACATCTCTTTCTGCCGCTCTGGAATGACAGCACGAAAATGAATGTTGTCAGAAAAAGCGAGAAGTGGAATCGTGGGTAAATTCAGCCTGCCAGGATGCGGGACTAGACGAGGCCGTAATCGTGGCCTGTGTTTTTATTTACACGGATTTGGCCAGGTTCAGGTGTTGATGTGCTGTCAAACAAACAATTCTGTTTTCATTACACAGCAGACGCGGGAGATTAAATGGAAAAGCAGCATCTTAACTCGCAGGAATTTGCAGTTTCTTCGTCGGTTATTTTGATAGTTAATTGATGTGTGGGAGGGTGTTGATTGGGATTCCTTTAGATGATGTGAAATCTGCGTCGTCTTTTTTCCTTAAAAAAAAAAAATGCTGAATATTTAATAGACTTCTGCCTGTTAAACGGGAGGTTCGCAGAATGTGTAATATTTCTCTGAAAGCAGAAAATATCCAGCATCACGCAGCGTGTGCATGTATAGAACAGCATGTAAACAATTTCTGATTAAAGCTAAACGTCGCTTGTAGTAGGTTATCTGAATTACAGCCGACATGATCCAATATCCTGCAGCGCTCCATGAGTGGTTGTGAGGCGGGTTGTTTGTGGAACAAGGTCAGCGGAGACCTCGCCAAGCATAAAGCCGGTGTATCTGCCACGCATAACTCCCTCAAGACATTTCTGATGTGAAATGTACCTTCCTAAAGCGTGTCTTTCCTTCATCTGATGGGTAGATGTGTGCAGAGGCCAGCTGCAGGTTCTTTGTAAGTGTTTGAACTTGTTGACAAAGCTTAAAAATGATAGTTTCTTAGAAGATGCGATGCCTCAATAGAGAAGAAGAAACAAGAGACATAGATTAGAATTTGATACCGTGTGAAGGTTGATATGTAGACAGCCTCACACACTTCCATGAAATGGACCTTCTCTCATCATTGAGTGAATGGCTTTCGGACTTACTGTAGACAATATTAATGGTTTTCCACTAGATTTTCTCTTATATAAATACGTGTAAATGTGTTTATGTGATCAGAGACATGGAATCTGACGTGTATTGTATTTGGCTTTGTGTGCGAGTTCACGCACCCCTCATGGGGTCTGCTGTGAGAAAATGACATTTTGTAATCCATTTGGATCCCCTGAAGATATTGACTTTTCACTCGGTTTAAATGCTGCTTGTCACTTTTAAAAGAAATTTGTGAATAAGGAACAAGAAAAAGGTGTGGAAATCCATGAATCATGTACCCAGGGTTCAAAATGATTTTTAACGTTAACAGGTGAATGAAGGAGATTTACTGCCTTATTGGCAATTCAACTATATTTTAATTTTGGCTGTATGATACATTTTAATGCACGGCAAGTGTTAATATGACAGAGGCACAGATCGTCCATTTGAATCCAGATTCATGCTTCCCATTTTTGTATATACTCTTTGGCAGATTGGATATTGTTCCAGTTTGGGTGAGAGTGAGAGTGTGTGAACAGCTCTGCACAAACTGGCTCTTATGTGCTCAGCTGCGGGACTGTCTGATGAGCAAAAGCTTTCATTAGGATTGCCACAATGCTGATGGATGTCAGTGTTTAAAGGGAACTATTTCACACGGCTCAAAGTTACTCCAGGGCGCTTCATTACTTAGTCTCACTTTAGCAAAATTAAGACAACTGACTTAAGTGTTGTTTCATTTAGATTTGTTTCGTTCAAAATAAACATGAATTGCCATTCGCGACCCATTTACGTTTTTCCAAGCCTGAACTGAACGCGATTACCTCCATTGTAGCCGCAAAAACAAGCATCAAGAAAATAAATATGGTCTATTTTTATTTTAAAGGAACACACACCAGTGAATTTGCGGAGGTCCTCTGCTGTAGAGGTGGAAATGGAAGTGACCCACACACATGCTCAAAAAAAGAAAAAAAGAAAATAAAACAGGAATAAAAAAAAGGGAGACTGAAAAGTATAGGAGTCTGTGCACTTAGCTCTTGGTAATATTTATGGATACTGGACCATGTGATTACATAATAAGATAGTATGAACACATTCTTAATTAAATAATAAAAAAACACACTCATTTGAAGCATTGTGTATCTTTTTTTTTTTCACTTAAATCATTATTCATCCATCCATCCAGCATCATTATCGTCATTTCACCCGATTTACTCGAGCACTAAAACTCTCAGATTCTCACATCCCATTCAGGATCAGCGTCCAGCCCAATGATGGTCTCTACCCCTGACAAAATTCCGCACATTTTCCACATTCTGATTTTCCCCATTTCTGGACTTTTCCCAGGGTTGTCTCTCCTGGCTGCACCACCATGTGACTGCTCATCTCAGACTGTAATTCCCTTTATTTCCCATTCAGCTGCTTTGTTCAAAAGGTAACAATCGGTGTTGATGTTAATCCGTGAAAAGTCAGTCTCCGTAAGGGCCACGAGATGCCATGAGACAGTCTCAAAGGCTGCCTTAACTTTGGTTCCTTTCGTCCTACTCCCACGGGAAAGAAGTCAGTAAGCACAAAGGATTACAAGCTTTTTTCTGTGGTGCAACATTTTAAAAGTAATTTCTTTAATTGAGCTTTCAGCACATGGATGAAATCAAACTGCTGTGTGTGACAGTGTTTCATGTGTATGTCTATGTAACACGCATACAGGCATGCGTTTAGATTCACATGTCGACCCATATTAATGTGGAATGTCTGTTCGCAAAGTATGTCATCAGAGCAAATGTTAGTTAGTTCAAAGGTGAGAAGCTGCGCTCCACATCCCAGCCATGTGCAGACTGGCTGGAACACGATCCGCTGCTTCTCCTCCATCTGCCCGGCCGGTTTCGTCTTACATGGGTAAATTACACTCAATCACTGTAATTGCATCCTACACAGCATGTGCCTTTGTGTCAAATTCTCGAGCAGACCCTTCTCTGCCCGCCTTGGGGAAGCGGTTGAAATGATGTCAACGTTCTGGGCTATTTTATGTCTGTTTTCATTAAGCTGAACAAAATCCAAGTGTTTTTCCTAGTTGTTTTCTACATTTAAGGGAAGGAAAAACTTAAGCGCAGCTGGTGTGTGTATTAGGGGTTTAAAAGAGACCATGTGGAGACGCTGGTGAATATTTATATGCTTTGCTTGTGTGCTTGGTAAGTGTTGGCGGTTATGTTCAGAGGAGCGGACAATTCAAAAATCAATGTGATAAGCTTTTCTTGATCTGCTCGGAAATGTTTGAAGTCAGTCTGGTTTAAAGTTTAAAGGCATGACTAGAGTGGCCCAAATAGAAATGCAATGAGGGATTTCAGGTCTCTTTATCAAATCATGTGTAGGCCTAATAAAAAACAACAACGCCGTATGTAATTGTATAACTTTGTAATATTTACAGTTGAATGTATGAAATGGAGAAAACTGGCAAATATTGTTTTGTAGTTTGATTAAAGTTGGTACTTTGAATCTTTTCAAGATCCTCCCTCTTGCCTATTTTTCCTGTTATTACTGGCGCTCGGTTACGGCACCTTATTTTTCGTTGAAAGGCGAGTGATGTGCGATTGATGAAAAATGAGTGTAGAGAGGGCAAGCTCCAGTAGGAGGAGAGAGAGTTGTTAGAGTTTAAACAATCCTTTTTTGTGACCTGGCTCCTTATTACTCTTCTGGCACCTGCAGTATTTTTCAGTGTTTTGGAAATGTAAACAGACTCAAAATGCCTCCAGATGTTGCCAGCTGTGCTCACCGCCACCGCAAAATACTGAGAAACGGAGCTCGGGGGTGTGCGCGAGCGTTCGCGTGGGACTCCCGAAGGACAAAGCCATTGTGGGTTTCCATTATATATGTTATCATTTATTGCATGTTTCTTTAGGCTCATTCTGCATGTTTGTAACTTTCCGTCTCCATAATGAGTGAATAGACACATTGTGTCTTTTTCAATTTGCCTCGGCCCATATAGCCTCAGTCCAATAGAGTGGATGAATTAGCGAGCACCTTTACAGTAAATTTTAAACGTGAAAATACAATTAAACGCCGTTGCTGAGGAGATAAAAATGTGACGGAGAGCTTCCATAAAAGAAATTGACCTTGGAAACCTCCCATTACAATGGAGACACCTAACTTCAAAGAGGTGCTGGGTGTTAAGAAAATGTTAATTGGTTGACACCGAGGGGGAATGGTGCTGTAAATCGCCCAACAATTTGATCCAATCACCGACGATGAGCGGACCCCCGTGACTCCGGTCCCAGCTGTACCTCTGAGAGCTGCGAATATCATTTTAATTTTATTTAGCCTAATTGTTACAGGCACCAGGTTCAATCTCTGTTTCCATGCAAACAGACCCACATAATCACTTAACTGCATTTTAATTGCGCACTCTCAGTGCTTATTTGTAATGTTACCGATTTATAACAAATACAACTGTAATTCATCCGACAAGCATGAAAGGATTATTTTAATTAGAGGCAGCTTTGCCCAAAACAGTGTAAGTATTTGGCAGCAGGTTGAAGTAAAGTCTGTATTGAAACGCTAAATCTTCTGATGTTCGTGGAATAACACTAGCCAAAAATATTATGCAACTGAGGTGCAAGACCACCTTGTGCTGTCCTCTGGGAATAATTAGACCCCTAAAGGCCGCAGTAGACGTTTGACTGCTTTGACCAAAATTGTGACTGCTCATTTTCACTCAGGTTTAGTCCTAATTCGAATTCACTTTCACGTACGTCCAGTTTGTAGTTTGTCTTTTCTTAAGGTAAAATATGTGAGAACCAGATGCATGCTAGGCAGTAGATGCGGTTGATCACGGCGAAGGGAACAAAGCGAGGAGTTTATCACCTCCTGCTGTTTTGGGAAAATAGGCGTTCCTATTATAGAAAATAAATAAGGATTTGTCTCTGCTGGAGCATTGATGAGGATTTAAATTCCCCGAGAGCCTTTGAGCACGTCCCTGCGCTGAGAAGCATTTAGTCATGCCGGTCCATTTAGCCTTTTAATCTCTGGTGAAGTTTTAGGGGGTTGAGTGATGTTTCCAGCTCAACAGGTTTTTAAGATCTCAAGGAATAGAATTCCCCTTCGTTTTTTGGAGGATTTATCCACACACACACAAACACAAAATACAAAGGTCTTCAAAGCTCGAAGGGTCGCAGGATTTAAGTTTAAAGCTTGTGCGTTTTTTGAAACCTTCAGACTTTCCATATGGATTCTAGATGCTTGTGTTTAACATGCAGCATCTGGCATGACTTTTTTCAATCGCATTTTTGGCCACAGAAAATGTGTAAAATTTAAGCACAGTGGATTGGTTTACATTAAGTCAAATTGTTCAGACTAAAGACAAACAGTGCTATGTGAAAATCTGAGTTGACTGATCGTTCTTGTAAAAGTAAAACTAGAATTTGGCTTTGAAAAAGAATGTTTTGTATAGACCATGGCATACCACAACTGGTTTCTCTCGTTTTCTCCGGTTTTTGGGTGAAATATTGAACAGTATGTTAAAAAACAAGACTCGAGCTATACCGTAGAAACCACGTGACGGTCACTAGTCACAGTGAAACGACCGATTCTTAAACAACCTAATAACACACAGTTACCTGTAAATGTAGGTAATCCGTGTCAAATGGGTCTTTTTGTTTTATAAGCAAAAGATGAAGTCAAGAGATGTGAATAAATGATAAAATTAGGCTTGAAAACATGCAGTGGTGAACTGAAGGATAGACGAAAAATGCATGCTGGATATTTAGGTAATAGAAGAGAGAGAGAAAGAGGGAGAGAGAGTTAAAGAAAGAAACAGAGGTGCCTGGGACAAAAGCGGTATTGTATCATTTAAATGACTTCTGAACTGAAAGCTTTAAAACTTCTCCAGAGGACTAGGTCCATAAAACAGGGAGACAGGGGTTGGCAGGCCAGCATCTAGACGCTTCCAGGAAAAGGAGATGTAAAAATCAATTTGCCGTGAAAAAGGTAAACAATCGGAAATGACAAATATGCAGCTTTTTCCATTCCTTTATTTTCGAAGGTATTAAAAAACGCAGACAAAGCTGTGGAAGAGTGAGCAGTTGGAGTCAGAAGTCTCTGGTGAAAGATAGCAGATGGCGTTGCCCCCATCCACTCCCCCACCCATTCCCGTCTTAGACTGGCTTGATACTTCCAAGCTGTGTTTTTTTAGTTGTTTTTGAACCTATGAATGCTACATCATTTAAGGCTTGGCAGACAGGTTTAGAAAGTCGAGAATCAAGCTAGTGCTGTATTGTTTATTTTACAGCAAAGAAATGATATGTGTAACTAAAGTTGTAAGAAATGTAAGCAACAGGTGGGTGCCATTCTTCAGGCAAGTGATGCTTATTCAAAGATTTCACAGATTTTATTTGAATAAACCAGTCAAGGCCCAGATGCTCTGGAATGTTTTTCATTGAAACAATGAGGAGAAATCAATGTGGTTTAATTGTCTTTTAAAAGCATCGACTTTCCTTTTTCTCTCCCTGTCTGCCCCCAAAGGCCCCCTCCCCGCTCGCACCTTTTAGCCCGGATGTCTAGTTTGATGTTGGCTTTGTGCTGGCGTTCACCTCCTCCTGACTGGGGGCGTTAGCTCTGCCTGGCTGCCTTTGGGCTCAGGCTTCGGGGGCTCTGAACCAGGCTCGCAGCTTTTCTTAGTCAGTCATGCGAGCTCTCCAATTAAAGCCAAAGGAATGAATATGCTTCTTACACGTCCAGTCTATCCACTGGTATCATTAGAGCCGCCTCTAAAGATGGCCTTTCAAGTGCGCTTGGTGTAAGAAAGTAAGGAGATTGGAATGAGTCCTTTTAGTATGCACTTCATTAGAGTGTTATTGCCCAAGGATTGATTAGAGAAGATGCACAATTTGTTTCCGCAGGAAAGTTCCACTTTTACAGAATTGAGACCGTGCTGTAATGTATGGTCAATGCAGTGCGTTATTGACACGGTTCATTTCTACGCAAATCAGACATGGCTTCTAATACGTCATTTTTTTCTTTTCTCTTTCGTGTCTTTTTGTGTGTGTGTCATGATTTTTGTCTTAAGAAACATAATCCTCTTTTCATTCCCCCCTCCGCCTTCCTCGTTGAAGAGAAATAGAACTCTTTACAAACTCCCTTGGGAAAAAGAGGAAGAATTGAAAGATTGAGAAAAAACAAATACATTCCAGGTCCTAATTAGCCCGTTTTCTGCCCCTAGATATTCTTTCTGTCTTCCTCACTTTAACTCTGCCTTTCTCTCTCTCTCTCTCTCTCTCTCTCTCTCTCTCTCTCTCTCTCTCTCTCTCTTTCTCTTACTTGTTCCTCAGTACTTGCGCTCTCCTCATAATTGAACTTGTCCGCATATCCTTCTCTGGAGAAGGACAAAAAAGCTGGTTCTACAGTATGAGCACACAACAGGGAGAAGAGATAATGCAGTAAAAAAATCCATTTTTCTTTCCTTTAAATCTTTTTCAGGTTGGCAAGTGCGACCTGTCAGCACCTGTAAACGTGAGCCTTGTAAATGAAGAAGATGAAACCCGATCGTCAGGGCGATAACACGACCCCCCTTTTATGTTTCGTCTGCGCACGGTTCACAAAATTGCTCTTTTCCCGCTCAGACCCAAAGCCGTTTGACTTTTTCGTCTGACTCACAACGCCGAAGCTTCCTCTGATTTGTGTTTTGTTTTCTTACACCGAGGCAGATAAACAGTTAGCGCAAACAAGGCATCGCACAAACTCAAGGGTTTGATCTCGCAGCGTGCAGTCCATTAATTCATAATGAGATAATCATGCGGGAAGAAACATTTGGTAGCATAATATTTAGACAGACGCAACACAAACTTCTCAAAGAGAGGCAGACGTTATCGTTCCTTCCCGCCATGTGGTTTCTTGTTACGGTTTTATATACATAATCTCTGCGAGTTGGCCAAAACTAACGCAGATGGGCACGTTGAGGCCCTCTTGTTCATTTACGTGTGAGTGACTGTTGACGTACCCCACCACCACCCAAACCTCTTATGCATCACAAACTGCATTATGGCACTGAGCCAAATTTGTCTTATAAAAGAAAAATTACATCCAGAGCCTGTTTTTTCTCTTGCTGATTTTGAGGGTTTCCCACTCAAGTTGTGTTCCAATGTTTTTCTCTTCAAATGAAATGGGGGTCCCATTCTCTCTCTCTCTCTCTCTCTCTCTCTCTCTCTCTCTCTGTCTTTCTCTCCCTTTCTCTTTCTGACTCCGTCTCCCATAGTCTGTCTAATATTGGTACTCTTTGTAGTTTCAGGTGCAGCAGAATTCTTTTTTAAGACTACAATTGTAATTTTATATTTTCTTCGAGTTAGTAAAGTGAGGCATATACAGTATAATTCAGTGTAGTTGGGTAATGTAACCAATTCCACTAAATTATTGAAGTTAATTACATAATTACGCAGAATGTTTTGTAAAACGTAATGAACAGAAACATTCATCCATCATTTTCATTCTACAAGTACATTTGCTCGGTTTTTAGATTTGAGAGTCTCATCATAGTTGTGTTTCAAATCCGGCTTAGTGAACTTTAAACTAGGTTAGGAACAACTTTAAACAACCTAGGCAGAACTTTAAAACATGCATTCAAATACTTTAACCTTGAAATCTCCCCTCGCGAATGTGGCACTACTCTTTTTTTCATCTTTTAAATGTTTGAGTGTTTGATAGTTTGAGGTCTATAGCAGAAACCACTCGGGAATTAATGTCATTCATATGCCCTGCGGAAATTACTTTTGAAATGCATATAATCTAAAACATGCAAATGAGGCTGACTTTATGCACCCTGTTTAATATGAATTATCATTTTCTGAATACCTATTATTACTGCGTACATTTCTCCAATTATATTGTTCTTTTTTTGTCACTTGTGTGCGCACACACACACGCGCGAATACTCACCCAAAAATGTGACACTGGCAACGAAAGAGAGGGAGAGTGTGTAGTGTGTGTATTTCTTCTGGAATGTTCTTCCACTATTTTAATGACGTGTAATAAGGCTGATAATGACACAAAGGCAGCTAGTCTTGTTCCACAGAGAGGAACGGAAAGCGAACAAGGTGAACAGAAGACGTGTCGCACACTGATTTTAAAATCACCTCACTCAAATTGAATTGGAGCTCGCGCTGGTGTTTTCATACCAGGGAAAACACTTCACGGCAGATATAAAGAGAAGTTGGCGAGAGCAAGCTTAATTCATGAATATTGAATAAATGCGGTGAAAAATGTATGTAATATTAAAGTGAACTCTACATGTTTAGTTTCTTGCCAGATTTACACTAGTTCTGACACCTCATACAATGACTACAGTTAGGCAATTAATGTTCTTGTCTATGAAACGGCTGTATGTGCGTCTTTTGGGGGAGGAGGAGGGCATTAATTGAAGGCATCCATTTTCAAACGAATTACCTCTCTAATTTATTTATATTGCATTATGAATTATTCTATTGATATTATTATGATTCAGATTAGTAGTGCTTTTCCACTGTTCGTTCTAGTGATATCAATTTGCATTCGAGTCACTTTAACAAAGATTTTCCTTTCTGTGCTAAATAATAAAAAAGACGTTTTTTAATGCAATCAGCAGTGCTGAAGAAGGAATTCATATTTTAGGTTTAACTTTTGCTAGGAACTTTATTAGGCAGCGCAACTACTGCAGAATATCATCGAGAAATTACTAGCAGCTGATAGTTATAAACAGCCGTGGCTTTATCCCAAAAATCGTGGAAGGAAGAAAGGTTGTGTGTGCGGTCCGTGTTTAAGTGTGAAGATGGTGTGCAGTTAGTACTTGAGAGATACCTTGGACCGAGTTCAGAAGTGCACAAATTCAATTAATTTGAAAAATGGACATGCTATCATTTTTCCTCATGCTTCCTTCTAAAGTGTTGTTTTTATTATAGAGTTATTAAATTTGATTTGATTATACCCACTCTGATCCAATCAATTAATTAACTTAGAAGTCCAGAGTGGCTGTCATGAAAGCAGATGTATAAAATTATATCATGTCCACTTTGAATGTCTTAAGAAATGGCCTCACTGCCTCATTAAAAGACTCGAGTCAGTCAGTTTTTTTCCTCATCAGGCCAAGATTTTTTTTTCCATTTTACCGTCAGAAAAATTCCATTGTTCAAATATTTCTTAATTAAAATGGCTTATAATAGGCATATAGAAATAATAAATAAATACATTTGTATGTTAAAAATGACATTTAAATAAATGTTTTATTTTTATATTTATAAATGTATAAGCAAAAAACATTAATAAATAAATAACCTATATATTAAGTTAATTGTTTAAAACTGTATCATGAGATTTAGGATTATGTACATGCCAAGGCAATCGGAAAATTTTAATTATAAAAATATACCAAATAAATTTGCTTGTATATTAAGCATATAGAAAGTGTAAATTAATAAATTTGCATGTTAAAAATAACATTTAAATAAATGTATTGTTTTAGTTGTGTATATACAGGCAAAAAACATTACTTAAATACAAATATTTAGATAATTAAAAAAATCTATTATGCCATTTAGAATGAAATAAAAAGTAATATATTATATGCATATTAGTATGGTAGACAGATTTATACGCTTCTATTCTGCTGTTGTACTTTACATATTTACTGTTTTTGATGGTATCATGTTTTTTTATTGTTATCTGTATGTCAGTTCTGATCTCATACACACTCCTTATCTTCAGATGTGGTTATGCTGAATAATAGCTGTTTCACAAACAGTTTTTCAAGTTTGACTTTGAAGTAACTTAGATCCTTTCGTGAGACATCACTTTCCATTACCCAAACTATTTTGTCTTTGCCATTGTTCTGTTTGGTTACCATTTATGTAGTATGTATATTGCATTGCTGTTCCACTTTCCCCCTCCTGTCTGTTCCAAGCTGTCAGTGGTGTGGCTTTCTGGTTTTCTTGATTGAACTTTTTTTTTTAAACCATTTTTCTCCAGATTTGCCTGTTCCCATTTACTAATTGAATCCAGATCAGATGACTCTCTAATAAGGCTCTGCTTTATTCGGGCTTTTCTCTCTCCTTGATCCAGTAACTCATCCTTCAAAGTTCATCTAGCTTATGAAGGTCAATGTTCATAAAGAGGTTCTTGCATGTGCATTTTGGTGATTGTTAGATTGTTGGCTCTTGAAAGCCATAAATATCCACCTCTGTTCAAGCATGTTAAATACAATTTGGGCATTAGAGCCTGAGGCATCGTGAGACTGCCCTGCCCTTGACATTAAACTCTTACAGGACATGAGAAATAGGTTTATTCGTCTTGATGATCACAGGATAATAACCACCGGCTATTAACACAACCCACAATCCCCACAGCTGACCTCCGCTTCTAAATAGACATGCACATAATAATACAGCATCCCCAACACACTGATTTATCCTCTGTCAGTCGCACGCATAACATGCATGTGAGTGTAAGGATGTATGGCTTTGTGTCAGTTTATGCTCAATGGCTGACAAACAGGCTGTCTGTGAAGGCCCCGCACCAACTTCAAATATTTGCAATGATCTGTCTGATGGAGAGGAGACCTCGTATAGAAATCTCTAGTCTTTTAAATCTGAAAGGCAAGCTGGAAAATCACTTACTTCAAGCCGAAGAGAAAAAAGCAGAGGGTGGTGCTGTCAGAGAGAGTAAATGTTTGCCCCGGTCACACACACACACACACACAGGAACGATTTCATCGGTCGGGAATGCTAGCGCTGTTTACCTATTGTAACGAAACCCACCTGATTGAAGCTAATCTTTATGGGCTTTGCAAACAGGACTTTGGCTTCATCTGCATCAGGTGCGCTTGACAGCATGGACACATCAGATTGCCATATGGTACATTAGATGTCATAGAAAATCTCCAGTCTGCCTCCCACACACACACGGTTTCCATGATTGTCTTCTTTAGTTCAAGACAAATTCCCTGTTTTATTTGGCCTCCTTTTCTTTCCCCTTGAGAATCTTTTTTACTTGTTACTTGTATGTCCTTGATAATTCAATTGTCCTTTATACCCTTCTTATGAAAATTGGTTGGAAAGCAATTCCTTAATTGTCATTTGCAATAGTTTAATTTGGAAGAGAAATTGGGAAAGTAATCCAAAAACCAGTTTTTAGTTTTGATCATTTTAGTTGTGTTTTAGCGGTTTCAGTTTGCATGGTAAAACCCTTGCTGAAGGTCTTTCAATTCATGCACTTCAAAGCAATGACACTACAGTCACACACAAGTAGATGAATGTTTTAAGTCATTTTTTTCTCAAACATTGCTCAAGCTCATTAGTCTAGTCCTCAGAAAATCCACCGACTAGTTAAAAATGTGGAGTGCTGCAAATCTCTATTAAAAACACGAGTATGTGGTGTAATTGGGACACCAGCTCTGAAACCCAAGAAAAACTGATGTCATTATCACAAGATCAAAGTTATGACATTAGCCCAATCTTTCTACTGTAACTCTCTTTTGTGCCATGGGGAAATGAATCTGTTATTTTTGGACATTGGTGGTCCTATAAGCTTTTTGCGGTTGGAGGGAAGAGATTAAGTTGGAACTGTAGTCTCCAATAAAGCAGCTTCAATTTGTTTATACTTTGCTCTCTTTACAGTAAATCACTTGTGATCGCTGTAAAAACGCACACAAACATTTATTTTATGCCTGAGGTCATTGCGCATGGTTTGATTATAAGTGTCTCATCTTTAGTACAGCAACACTGTTTTTATATTGTCCTAAATTGTCCTAGGTTTGAGAATTTTTATATCCAAAGTACCACACAACTCTCTTTTGCATAGACCTAAAAGGAAAATCTGAGTGTATTTGCTTTGCTCCAAAAAACTGGCTAAGTAGCACTTAAAGTCATTTCCATGGGATTCGACCAGGTAACCCATTTAAAGCAGTCCTGAGAATTAAACATAAGAGTGACCAAGAAATACTGATATTAGTTTCTTTTTTGATAGGTAAACAGATTCACTTATAGCGGCAAACATGCAGGCATTTTATTTAAAGGGAAAGTTCACCCAAAAATTCTGTCATCATTTACTCACCCTCAAGTTATTCCAAACCCGTATAGATTTATTTGTTCTAATGAATAAAAAGGGAGATATTTGGAAGGATGTTTGTAACCAAACAGATCTCATCCCCCATTTACTGCCATGGAAAAGAAATACTATGGTAAACAATGGGGGAAGAGATCTGTTTGGTTACTGGCATTCTTCCAAATATCTTCCTTTGTGTTTAGCATAACAAAGAAATGTATACAGATTTGGAACAGCCTGAGGGTGAATAAATGATACAGAATTTTCATTTTTGGCAGAAAATCTCTTTAATATGAAAGCGACCCCCATTCCTTTCTAAATGTGTACAATTAATTTGTGTATTATTATTAATTATTAGTTTAAAAAAGCTAGTTTAATCTTTCATCAAAATGTAAAACTACTTTGTCACCAAATTTCCTGTCTTACTTTACAATCCCTCTTTGCCAGCAACCCGGCTCCATTCCAATACGTAACACCCACTTTCACAGTCCAATTATTCCCAGGTAAATAAAATCCAGTCCTATTTGTGTAAATTCGGTTGCAAATTCCATTTCATGTTAAATTTAAAGGCACAGAGTGAGTGAATAAGGAAGTGGGTGGCAACGCTGAGGGATTCTGTCATAATGCCAAGTGGAGCAGTGTGCCACTTCCACAGAGAGTAACGGCTATAGGGGGAAATAGAGAACAGCTTCGCTCATAAAATGAGAACACGTAAGTGCTCGGCTAAGCAGTCTTCAAACGAGGATCTCTTTTTTACCGTCAGGATATTCCACCGCACCGTGCCCCCCGGGAGGGGCGGATGGTTGATCCCTTTGAAGTGGGCCGTGCCGGGTACAGAGGGAGGGAAGCAGAAGGTTAAAACTGCCAAGAGACGCCCAGCAATTCAAACTTTCTCATATTAGTAGCGCTCCTGCGTTGGGATTCTTTCTTGTGGCGACTTGCTTCGGGTGCCCTGCTCATCACATCTCACTCTCACGCCCTCTTTTCAGTCTTCCTGCTATCTGTCTTTATGGCAGGCAGTGACAGAATTCCGCTGAGCCTTTTAGTTGATGTAGTCATACCTGCCCACCATCCAAACGCCTAGGGAAGATAAATTTGGAGGAAGAGCCGCAAGCTGTGTTCTAACCACTGGGACACACACACATCTGCCCTCTGCCCTGTGGGTTAGCTTTCGGAGCTAACACAAATACACCCTATCCTTCCCGTAGACGGCGTTCCTGAATGTTTGGATGCGGAAAGCAGTTCTTCCTGAAGAGGCAGATAAATAAACAATGAATGTGGGTTTTTACTGCTCCGAATCTACAGGAAAACAAAGCAAACAAATGAACGCATTTAATTCAGCAGTCTTGATCTACTTTTTCTTAGAAAGCCGAGTTGCAAAACCTAGTGAACTGCCTTTACTTTGCCAATACTTGGGCTTCAAACGTTTAATCGTGATTAAAGGTATCCGGAATACAATTTTGTGTTTACATAATATATGTCTATAAACTGTGCATATTTATTTTGTATTTATAAACATGCACACGTACATGCATGGTTTTAAGAAAATTATACTTATAAGTTAAACATTTATATATAATTTAAATTATTGGTAAATAAAAATAAATACATGTCAATATTTCCTAAATATGTATAAATTAATATACATACATATATACAGTACACACATACATGTATATACATATATTATATATATGTGTATTTGATATATATATATATATAAAATATTTAAAATTGATATATATATATGTGTAAATTTTTATATATATATTTATTTATATATATATATATCAACAAATCTGAGCGAGTAACATGAAATCTTGTAAACTCCTATCACAGACATATAAGTTGTGCCTATACATATAGGCACATATAGGCACAACTTATATGTCTGTGACTGGTGTTTACGCAGACTTCATGTTACTCGCTCAGATTTGTTGACAAACAGAAGCGTGCATGCTCCTGTAAAAGTGTTTACTTCTCTGCAATGCTGAACTGTTTCAGGTTAGCCTGAGGGAGAAGATATGAGATGCGCTGGCACAACTGCGGCTGTCTCCACTAATCATGTTGGCTCCTCCTTTGTTTTATTAATAAGAGCATTCCTGCGAGCTGATGCAAGGCTCTAGAAACAGCCTTTGTGGGACTTATATAAATAGACCTGTATGAGGCTTAACATGATAAAGAGTTATTAATCTGGTAAGCTGCTGGATAGAAAAAATGTCTCGAAGAAGGGTGTCTGTGTGTGCTAGCGTGTGCGTTATGTGGAGCAAGACTTTTCCACAGGTGCAAGAAAAGACAGCAGCTCACGGCCCTGCTGAATAGTGTAAAACGACTCTGTGTGTGCCACGAAGAGGGCTTATATAGAGGAGGAGGATGGTGAAGAAGAGTATATGAAAGAATGAGTCACTAATATGAAATAGTTTAAAATGCGCATGGGAGAGAATAGGCAGAATTAAGCCATTTATTCCATTTTTATTAGTATTGTCAAACTTGTCGTCTTGTATTATCACTTTTGTATTTTCTTTTTTGTGGTAAAGTGGAGCTCTGGTGTGTGCCGGAGAGCTGAAGTTGCAAATTTAAACCAGTCTGTCGACATTGCCAAAAGAATTACTGTACGACTTGAATCACTGCATTATTTTAAAAATGTCTCCGTTCAGTCCTCTGCAGTGCAAAGGAAATTCTTTAGTCCGGTTTAATGTTTGCCATATTTTCTTTCAATGAGGCCTAAACAAGGAGGGGTAAAAGCAAAACATGCATAAAATGAAATTACAGGTATCACGGTCAATCATCCGTTATAGAGCTCTCAGTGTTTTAGAAGCCAGTAATACGTTTTTATGTGAAGGATTTGAAATACACCCATTTTCATCTGAAATAATAAAGACTGATTCCATTAGTTGGCGATGTGAGTACCATCTGAACGCAGCGCTGGCTGTCTACCATCTTTGCTCCGGTGAAGTGATCCAGGCTGGAAGTACCAAATTCAGAGGGCATTAGTGAGGCTTGTGTTTTGGAGTCGGACCGAAACGATGAGTCCAATCTCCAGGATACGCCTGCAGATGTGCTGATCTGGGATCAGGCGGCTGGATCCGACAGTCTCAATCCTTTTCAAAGCTCTTAGCCCGCCAACTGGGTCATAAAATACTGTGAAAGCCGTTAGTCGGGTTCAGAGGTAAATTCACTTCCACTTCGGTTGACAGTACACGAGAGAATCCGTGTTTGAGTCACCGGGCCTGTCATCGTTTGAGCATTTACAGATTCGCACTTGTGCCGGCGTATGTTTACTTTGTTTTGTGTCTTTCCGGATTTTAGTTGCGGAGAGTTATGGTTAATGGATAAGAGATAGCGCTCGGGATGTAAGAGTGTTATGGGGATCTGCTTTGTTGTTGGAAAGCAGTGTCAAGTTCATTTAGCCAAGAACACCTGATGCTTTGTCTACGGTTTATAGTGTTGATGTCTCAGTAAATGATGTTCCCTAAACAACAAAAAACTGAGAAAAATATGTTCTTCTTTTCACCTCTGAACTTTTGAGAACACTGGAAGTGTGTAGTTCCCGCTTGGCTGCTCTTTTTTGAGAAGGTGTGAAGTGAAGCCCACCTGTATGAGATTTACCCAAGAGACCGCTAACCTTTGCCCGACTGGGCTGAGACTCTCTCTCCTACCCAGCACTCTTTGAATCCTCTTTTGAATCCTCCGTTTCTCTGCCAGCCACATTCTCTCACTGTGAGCTAAGAACCTTATCTGCCTTTAGGGTAGACGCTAGAGGAAAGGAGAATCTTTGCATGTGGGAGGAAGAGACTTTGTCATAAATGATATAAATTGTTTCGCCATTGCTGCTTTTTCTGACCTTATTTGTTTTTGCATCCCTTCCTCAAATTACAAGTACTAGAACAAAGAAGGCTGAAAGCATGCATTTTTGCTGCTAATATGCACTTCTGGAGCCAAATCAGAATTCGGGGAGGTGTTTATTCCCCTTGTTGCTATCTTACCTTAGCAACTCTCAGCATCTGCATTATAAACAGCTCCTAACAGGCAGACACAGAAGTTCCCATGATCCCTTGTTGCAGCCTCGGTACTTGCAGAAACAGGATAGAGAATGAATCACCACCCCTCCACCCTTTCTTGTAGGTGCCAAAGAAAATCTGCTGATATTAGAACATAAATAAAGAGAGAAACCTCAGTGCATAGCCATTGCATTGCGTTACCATGCCGTGAAGACGCTGGTCCTGGGTTTTTTGTTTTATCTGTTGAAAGCAGATTTTTTTCTTTTGTCCCCGAAGCGAAGGCAAGTTTGGTCTCATTTCTCTTCCATCCCAATTAAAAGGCAAACGTGCCATTTCTTTTCCTCCTCACATGCATGTTGTTATCTCTGCGATCAGTGGAAGAACCCCCCTCCCTCCCCCCCTTAGAAGAAAAATGCATCTTATGTTCTCAGAGGTCAAAGTTCACACTGAGGGGCTTGAGGGTCCAAACAAGATGCGGCAAGCTTTGGCACAGGCGGCTCAGATGAGGCTGCCAAAAACAATTACAAGACGCTGCAAACTTCTGTTTTGCAGGCGTAATCAAAGGTTCCCTGCACAGATTTATTGGGCTGCTTTATTTGTGACCTTCCATTATAGCGGCAATATACACCCATTACGGGATATGACAAGGCTTCATGCTTGCTTACACCCCAGGCTGGTTAATATGGCAGTGATGCACTCGCTATGCAGCTGCACGTCTCTTGATGCGTTTTTTCAAGCGCAATTTCAATGGCGCAGGCAACAAGTCCTGCATATCCTGCATGTGAATGCATTTCCTATGGGATTCTACTGCACAGTGTAATGAGTTTACATTTGAACTAATCTTCTTTATTTGGTGCCATAAGCACAACAACTGATATGAGTGGCAAGTTGAATTTCAGAGCTGATAGATGTTATCCCCACCATGTCATATTAACGCTTGATGGATATAGATGAGTGGATGTAAAAATAATAATTCCTCACTGGTCCGTAGGCGACAAAACTACCCACATCTTGGGTTTGTGTCCCTCATGATACAGGACAAGCCTGCATATTCCTCAGTCATGCAAGTTTCGCGTGACTAGTTCAGTTGACAGCTTTTGGCCGAAATATGTAACTCCTCAACCAGGTGCGTTTTTGTGACTCCGAATGCGAACTTGTGGGATTCGTAGATGCGCCTTCAAGTTTTCAAAGTGTCCTAATGTACATCTGGCCTATGAATATGTTCTAAAGTGGTTAAAGCTCTCTATCTCGATGGTTTTCAGCTGTTGTTGTGGCGAGCGACTAGCACAGGGCTGAACAGCTCGTACCACATGGGCAGATAATAACATTCCCACAATTCAAGCGTGGGATGCGCCGATCCATATTGTTGATCTTAAAATGCTTCTTGTCTCTTTGTAAACAACAAATGCCGGTGGTGTATTTTAGATTCTCACTTCGTCACTTAATGACACTAAAAGCATTCCTTCTGTGTTGGTGGATGCTTGTTTCTATTCTTGCAATAATAGTGCACATGAGATTTGCGTTGCTTTTTACCGGACAGTGTTTTATCAGACAACGTTTCATTGTAACTCCGAAAGATGCATTGACGCATTCTAAGACAAGCACTCTTTAGAGCCGATGTACTTCTGTATTTTGTAACCTTTGGTAAGGATAAAGTATGCCACCCCCAGACTGCTGTTGTTTGATCTCTTCAGGCAGACCTTCTTCATCCATGTTCATGACCTTGGCTGCCATTGGCTATTCAGTGGCTCAGGTGGTTCTTTAGGTGTATCTAAATAGATGTATGGCTGACTACTTCTTTACTGCGTTGTTTTCGAGGTCAGCAGATGTGTCACTCCTTGTATTTACACTGCAAATAAATACTTTCTGATGGGTTGTTTTGTCACGTTGTAAACGTTTTCACGTCTGTGCTGTTTGTTAGTGCTGCTGCTTTTTTTATTTACAAAACGACACTTGCAGATTTAGGTTTTTAATATGTTTTCGTGTTTGCCTGCAGGTGCCACGTGATGATGGTAGAATCGGCAACAGAGACCATTCGAACAACACCCTCCAATCAGAATGGAGTCAGCAGTCTAAGCAGCCAATCAGACGGCGGAGGAAGGGAGGGGGGGTCCAACGGGGACACCAATGGGGAGATCAGCCCAGTGGATTTACTGCACCTTCAACAGCAGCAGGTGTGTGTGTTTGCTTAAGTTGTTGTCTGAAAAAGTTGTGTGAGAAACTCTTTCTTTCAGGAAGTGTGTTTAGCTGTTAGTTATTTCTTGTGCAATCCGCACATCTTGCGCAACATACAAACAATCAGATATATATATGAAGCGATCCGCAGTTTAAAGTCACAGTTTGGTTTTTAAAACCTGTCACAGTTGACTGTGTGCCATATTTCGCAACCATTAAGTCATATTTAATGGCCACACATTAAATGATTTACTAAACTAGTACACAGGCTTGACATTTTCACACATAGTTTAATAGAAAACACATTTAAAAGTGAATTCGAAGAGTGTTTTTCTGTACATGCTAACAGCTAAACACAGCTTTGTGACCCATTCCCAAACTCCGTTGACCACTAATACAGGTCCAACCGATTTCCTGATACTAAATCACACTTTTAGGTTTAATCTTTGCAGCAGTTTAAGCCCGGCCTGAGTCACAATAATGTTTTCTGCTGTGACACGTCAGCATGCAGAGGCCTGCGTTGTTCTCTGGACTATGCGTCAGTGTCTTCCATATCCAGTTTGTCAGCTGGAATTTCCTCACTTCCCGGATTCTCTTGGCTGAAACTCTCACTTTTTCTGTTCACACTCTTCTCCAAATGCATCACAGACGCAAAGAGTAATAGGACGCCTGGCCGTGTTATCAATGAAACAGAAGGTGTGGCTGAAAATAGTTATTATTTATCTTAATGTAACATTGAAAAAAACAGATTGATACATTTATCTGGTATGAAGTATATATGCCACTAATATAATGATGTTATTTAATTTATTTAATGATTTTTTTCTTTTTTTAATTTATTATAACACATCTTAGGTGAATTGATCATATACAATTTGTAAATGACTAAATTGTATCTAAATTGAGTAAAAAACGACTTGGCATAGATGATAAGCATAGAATATCAATAATAAAGAGCAATACACTTTGCCTCTGAAAATGTCATTTAGTTTGGTTTCAATATTTTATTTCTCAAAGATGTTTGGATGTCTTGCGTTCATTATATGACATCACATAACAGAATACATTTAAAGTGAAAACAAAAGATAGAGAAGTAGTTGTGAGCCTATGCTAGTCACTAGTTCCTCATGAATGGCCACAACAACAAAAAAAGTAACCGACAAGGAATGACGCAAGAGCAGGATATAGAACAGAAAGAGAAAAGGAAAGAACTTGGTTTGTAAAATGCCAAAACTTTGCACTGCTCTTTTATTTTTAAAATAAGTGCTTAGAATTGTAGTCAATGTAATGAATGTGAACGTATGCGATCCTCTGTGGTGCGTGTGTGTGAAGAGTTCACTGTATGCACAACGGGTTCTTTCTTTCCAAATCTGCAGTGTGGTGTTAGTGCACCTGTACATGGTCATGCGAGCCAAAGCCTTTAATAAGAGAAAGAAATTGCCAGTTTCTTCTGCTCTAAACCATTTCCAATGTCAAACATGCCACACTCTGTTTCTCTTTACTTTACTTCCTCTCTGTCTCTCTTTATTTTCCTTTTTCACTTTTTGGCCACACTGACCCATAATTCTTTGCTCTTTGGTGGCATGCAGTAGCTCCTTGTAAAAGTAACAGTAAAGTTACGTCCAAACATTTGACAGACTCTATACTCCTGATTTATATTTATTCTGGACACAGACGGCTTAACTATCACTCTACAGGAGAGTAACGTCACGTAGTTTGAAGGCTTTGCGGTCAGAAGAAAAAAACTTTTTTGTGTATTTGTAAACTGCCATTTAGCCATAATTGTTTAAGAGGGGCTCTTGAAGTTCTCCGTCCTTTCACTGAAAGCTTAAGAACTAAATGCATTTCTCCGCTAAGATAAGCTCACTGCATGCTCCTCAGTGGCGAGATTATAGAGTGCTTGTTACACAAATTTGCGGCCTCTTAGCATGTCAAAACAGAAGCCGTTCGTTTAGTCTGTCAGTCGTATGTTGAGTTTTTGTTTTTCATTTGTTCGCTGCCTTTGCTATATCGTAGTCAGACCAGAAAACCCTCTGGCAAACATTTTCTTAGAAAAAACGGTCTAGTTCTACAAAAGTTTTCAATTTTTTGCAGAAACAAAATATGGCAAATAGAAAGCAGCAGTGGTGTAGCTAATGCTCATAAGACAATGTCTTGAAGAAATTTTCATGTGGTTGTCTGCAAATGCATTGCTTGTTTGCATGTGTAAGCAAATTATTATTTTTGTGGTTTGGCTACTAGTTGAATAATACACTAACTAAAATTAATAGATCTGTCAATTTTAAATCATTGTTTTGATGTCCAAGAGAATGCAGTCAATTTCTGTGAGGAAACAATCATCCACAGTTAAGTATACAATATTACTCAATAAATATCCAATATGAACTGATTCTAAGATGTAAACGGATTCACTAATACCTTGTGCGCCTCTAGAATGTGTGCATGTGCCTGCATGTGCCAATGTTTACGCGCAAGTATATTTTATTTCTTCATGGCCTTGAGCCTTATGCATTGAAGTTGCACACATCTGCTCTTCTTCCAGTAGTAGTTTAATAATCTTGCTCTGGTGTTATCTGAGTCCCTTTGAGGACACAAAATAAGAATGTCCCCAGGGTGTCTGCTTGAACTCTTGTCGCTGTCTTAAATGGCAAATTTACTAATGCACAAATGGTTTTATTCACTATTCAGCTGCTTTGGAATCAACATCCACAACAAAATGAATAGAATAGTTTTCTGGTCAGCTGTGTCGTACAGTTCACCCTCATTTGGGCTGAATGAAAATCACGACTTTGTTTTACACAGCCTCAGCCTGAATGACATTCCCTCACAGGTCTGACCTATTCGTCCACAGAGAGATATCCCAAATATTCTTCTCATTTTCTTGACCCCTCTGCTTCAAATGAGATGTGTTTTTTGCCAGCAAGTATTGCAATGCACCCTTTGATATGGGTGGCAATGAAGAAGAAATCTGCGGGTTTCTCTTTCATTTTTCATCCTCTTTCTTCGAATGGAGAGTTTGGCCTTGAAGACAAATGGCTATAATGAGGAAGGCTCTGAAATGGCAAAGCGTGCAGTAAAGTGTTATTATTGCAAAGGCTCCTAAAAAGCCATTTATCAAGTTTTAATGCCTTGCGACACTATACCTCAGACAGCTGTTTTATTGAGATGGACTATGAATGAAGAGATGCTGGGAGGATTTAATAGACAAAATGACTACATGCGAGTTCCTCTACTTATATAGTTTGTAGTAAATACTATAGATTGTTTTAAAGCAATAACAACATAAACAAACGTAACTGCGCATGCACACTTTTGTGGCCCAGACTTAACTTAATGTACACATCTGCAAAGAATAGAGTCCCTGTAAATTATTTCTGAAAACAAGAAAAAATAAATTACATTAGCTACCAAGTTAAAAGTATGTCTAGCCAGTATTATTTTGGGTGACCAGTAGGAGAACTGTTACTTGGCTAAACTTAACTGCAACAAAGTTACACGAACCATTCAACAAATTGTTTAGTTAATAAAATTAACATACAACAAAAGTTACATTTTTTTAATTTAATAAAATTATTATACAATAAAATGCGAATATACTATAAATTCATATTATTATACATTAAATCAAATATAAATAGTTATATTATTAGATACTAGCCAGACCGATAAACAAACCTAAAGTTAACTTCGCGTCCGATGAAACCATCTATAAAGATCGTCGCTGGTAATGCAGTGAGTTCAGTAGAAGTAAAGATCTTCAGAAGTACAGACCTGGGAAGTATGCATAGTTTAATAGATGGCACACTTTGTCGTGCTTCGTTTCGCTTCTCTCCGACATTGTTAAAAAATATCAACAGTAAGCCTCAGAAAACACCTCCCATTATTCAATTCCACGCTAACATGCTCGTATTTCACTGTTTATTCTATTTATTAGCTCTCGTTGGCTGTTTTTCCTCTGTCTGGTGTCCTCCTCCGAGCCCAAATCTTTCACCTGGAAGCGGCACTGTTCAGCGATACTGGTTATACACCCTGCCAAGAAAGCACTGGAGCAGAAAAACAGTCCCAGGTCTTCTTTGCAGGCCCGTGTTGTCAGAACACAAAGCGCTCTCTCCCTGGGCCCCTCGGGAGCCTGGGAGAAATCACAGGCATCTACAGACGTCAAAGACTCAACAGTCTTTACCAAACAAACAGAAGCCCAGCAGAGTGATGGAGAATGCGAACGGGAAGGAGAGCGAGGGAGGGTGAGCGACAGGGCGACGGGTGAACACGGGAGAGCGCAGAGATGAGTGGTTTGGAGGCAGGTTGAATGCGGCCATTTTGGGAGAAGTGAAGAATGACGTATCGGAGTTTTCAGATTTCGATATAAACTCAAATATTTCTAACAAACTTGAGATCAAGTCGGAAACTAAGAGCAACCTGTGAGCAATAAAATATTTCTCTGGGATGGGTACAGACAGATACCGGTAGAGGAGTCAGAGAAAGAGAGAGGGCCGAGAAAGATGGAGGGCAGGGGGAGAGTGGAGCTGAAGTGTTAGGAGAGAGGGAACAACGGAGGGAGGGGAGAAAGAAAGTGTAACGCTGAGATGTGTCAAGAAAGGGCGCCTGGGCCCCCCTGAGGAATGTTCCTTGTCTGCTTCACAACCCCAATACCAGCAAAACCCTTTGCTTTGTAGAAAAAAAAGGAAGACAGGAGAGGTGGAGAGAAAAAAACAAGAGTGCACACTAGTGGAGTCCTCATAGAATTTCATCCTCTTGTTGCACAAAGCCAGGAATCCAAGCAAGGGTTTTCTGTTTTTCAATCCCTTGAGTGTTCTTCACATCAAATGGTCCCGCTCGGCAGCCAGTGCACGGTGTAGTGCTGCCCGGGCAGGGGGGAGGTGGCCCTGTCAGACCTCTCTATTGCTTCTCTCTTTCTTTAATTGGAGGTCTTATCTCCCTCTCACTCTCTTTAGGATACACTAGGCCAGTGGTTTTGCTTCAAAGTGAGCATTTAGATAGAAAGTGCCCCGAATGGTTCGTAGCAGATTGCATCTTTGGGTCCACACTAGCTCCGCTGAAGCACCATGTTGACCCTTCTTTTGCTTAAAGAATGAGTGATTTTCTAAAAAAGAATCCGGTTCTTTTATCTCCTTTTATTTGAGAAATTGTAGTGTTGATTTTTTTAGACTATTACACTAAATGCTAAAATGATGATGGACCGCTTGGAGGCCCTAATGCTCTGGATCGTTCATAGATTTTTTGGGGGGTCGAGCACTTGGGAGGAGTGAGAGGGCAAGCAACCACTTCTCTAAATAGTACAAGGTTGAGAAAGATGGGTGGGCGAGAGGAGGAAGATATTGGAGATGTGAAACACACAAGAGGGAAACGGACAGGCAGACTAACGTCTCGCTGTGCGCTTGAGATGAGCTGATCATTAAGAGAAGAACAAACATCGACAGACGAACATTGCTTATGGTTTGGAGCTTGAGAAGTGCATATGGAGACCACATCGCTGTAAACCTCTGGCTCTTTTGATCAGATGTAGGACCACAGACAGGAGATAGCAGATGCTTTTCACTGTCTCTCGCGCTTCCTGTTCTCCTTTCTGTTTTATTTTGACTCGCATCTGTGACTGGGATTCTCACATTTTAATACATATATACTACTGGTCAAAAGTTTAGGATCACTTATTCCTTATGTATATTATTTCCTCATTTTAGAATAATAGTAAACCCATCAAATTATTGGAATAACAAAATTGCAACAGTGGGTATAATGTCGACTTTAAACATTCAAAACATGAACTCTATTTTATATTTTGGCATCTTCAAAGTAGGCGCCCTTTGAATAGAATTTGCAAAATCATACACTTTGTATTCTGTCACATTAAGCATCTTGAGGTCTCAACCTGGGAAGCTTATTAAACATTAACATAGTAATCAAACTTTTGACTAGTTGTAAAGTATATACTTTATATTCCATACTGTGTGTGATGCAGATTTATTGTTACAATTTGGTACTGCTCATCACTTTTGAAGCATCGGACCAACCAGTCCTCATTATTTCTAGTGTAGACTTGAGCTAAATTAGGGAGTATATTGGCGTATCTCTATACTCTCTTTTTTGTTGTTCTTTGGTCTTTATTGTAAAGGATGCTGATGGTTTGTCTGTGGTCACTGTATCATAATCACCCCCCTTTTTATGTTATTGCAATGCAGAATTAGCCGTATCTGCGCTCTTTGTTTTCTCCGGCGCTGTTCCCCATTAAGAGCTCATAATGGACTCTGCAAATTGGTCGTAATGGTGGCTTTAATTAAACTGTCTATGGCACAGATGGGAGGAGTGGATAAAGACATGTACCGTATAGATCTCAGATTTTGAGTCCACAGATGGCGATGGCCGATCGCGACTACCTGTGAAGCAGTCTAGATGCTTTAATTGGGTTTCTACGTGTGAAATGCTAAGCGCGGTGAGAAGAGGTAGAAGTGAAGTTTAGGCGGCTTGACAGTCGGGGTGTTTGGCCTCTCTCCGGTCTCATTAACGTTGGGAAATGGCCTTCTGTTCGGCACTCAGCGAACAGTAATGGCCGTATCACGTCTTCGTGTGAAATGAAGCTCGTTTGACCAATCGGGGAAACGAACAGAAAAGGAGAAAGGTGGAGACCGGTGGGCTTAAATACGGGGAGCATGTCTTTTTAGACAAGGATGCAAGGTGATAGGGGCCAGACGAGGAGCAAGCTAAATAACATCCAGTAAATCGAACATTGTCAGCCCATTGAAGGGTGTCATCGCGTAAAAGCATTCCGCACTTTTAATTGTCGCGCGTCCCATTGTACGGAGGGTGATGAAGAAGAAAGGTCAAGCTGGGTCACCAAACGCTAGTGGTGACCGAGGTGCAAGGGTGAGGGGTTTTGAGGAGAGTATCAGGGCAGGGTAGTTGCCTAGCATCTTTAGGCCGCCTCAACAGATGCGGCAGCAATACAAAAAGACCTCCAGCGTGCTGGTTTCCTTTAGTACAATGGAAAAGGTGGCGTGGATTTAGGCTTCTTGCAAGATTAAGAATGGAGAAGTTTTAAAAGTGAAGAGGTTCTTTCAACGGTCTGAGAATTGAGAAAAAAATGAAATGACCTCTTACTTTAATACTAGCCAACATAAATTAATAACTTCAATTATTTTCTCACATAAATGGTGCAGTTTTGTGCAAAACTGTAACACTCTCTCATCTATGTCATGAATAAAGTAATAAAGTAATGTCCTGTCCAGGATTGGTTGCACGTGCACATTTCTATAAGTACTAAGACCTGTACGAAGCGTAATGTATTTCACATGTGCCCCGAGATATTTCATATTCTTCATTTAATGATTTTTTCACACATCAAGTCCTAATTCTGGAATGTGGGAATGTCATATTTATGGGAGTCTAATAAAAGTTATTTATGGCTTTTCCAGGGAAACCTTTGAGAAGGCTAAAGAGTGCCGCCGTCAGTCTGCATTTGCATACGTGTACGTGCGTGTGTGTGGAGGGGACGCCGGTTTGCTATTTTCTCTTTGTGTGGACTCAGTTTAACTCCGAAGGGCAGTTGAAGTCACATTAGGAGCAGTTTTGGAGATGCACGGCCCCTTCGTCTTGTGTCTGTCTAAAGCGTCTGCTGGAGCATCTTAGAAGAAGTGCCAGCACAGCTGTGCTCAGATCAGTTCCAAATGCACAGCCAGACCACAGTAGCACCCAACACAAATCACATTTACAATAGACTCACAGATCACATGAGAATAATGGTCACAATGAGACGTGAAATCAGGTTTTGGCTAATATATATTTTGATAGATAATATTGTCTTTTTGAATAATATTAATGATCAAATGCTACAATATTTATTAATTTTTTAAATCAGTGTAATATTACATTAAATATGAATTAATAAAAAAAGAAAACAATTATTTAATTAATTTATTACATTTTTGTACCACAAAAAAGTTTTTAAAACATGTCTTATGCAGATGTAATACGAAAAAAGTGAATCCATTGCTATGAATGTAGTATATATTTGTGTCTGCGTCCCCTTATTCCACTTCCTGTTGCACTGCAAAGTGCTAAAGTTTTATTTATCATATATTGTCCCTTGACTAACAAGCCCTCATTTAGCCTCTGGTCCTTAGCAAACAGATTCACACACAATAGACTCGCACCAACAAACACTCACATCCCACTGTCTAAAGTGGTGCCACGAAGCCACCTTTTATTGCGCGCCTGTAATTTCCACGGCCCGGCCAGTTCATAGGCAATGCTTGAAGCACATCAAGCATTGACCTTCTTCTAGTCACCATGACGATTATGAAAGATTCTCAGCTGGATACTAATGTGTGGGCATGTGGAGGTAAGGCTCCCTCAGAGCTGATTGACAAACCACTGGAGAGAGAGAGAGAGAGCGGAGGAGAGAAAGGAAGGGGGCTGGAAAAAAAAGTGTAGGAGAATGAATTTAGTGAGCAGTATGGAGTGAGGAGAGATTTAGATAATAGTTAAAGTGGAGAAAAGGGATGGAGGAGGTGGGGAGGGAATTGGAGTTTAAAGAGAGGGATAAAGGAGGGCTCATTTTAATCTGACTACATTTCTCTGACTACATCTCCTACTGGACTCCACATCAGGAAACAACAGCTTTAATTGACATTAATTGCCATGCGTTTTTGCCCTCTCAACTTTAATCAACAGATGAGGTGGAAAGAGAGTAAATCGTCAGGGACCGGTGCCTGTTTAAACCTCTTAAAGGAACAGTGCACCCAAAAATAGAAACTCTGTCATTGTTTATTCATACTCATGGCATTAAGTTGGACAAGTTTTAACCATAAAAATGTTAATGGAGTAGTTCACTTCAAAATGTTCCCCCATTCACTTTCCATAGTATTTTTTATTCCTATTATGGAATGTCAATGGGGCAAATTTTGAAGTGAACTGCTCCTTTAAGTTAGATATTTAACAAAAATAGTGGAGCTACTTTTGTAACTCCATTTGAGTTTATCATGTTTATCGCTGTAAATGATTTCAAGATACAGTACTCACGTTTTAATTTGTAATACTGAAATGAATTCTTTTATTGACTACGTTTTATTATTTATAAGTACCCGAGGTTGGCTTCCAAAACATTGATTTTAATATTTGACATGGTCTTACTCAGTCAATATTAAAGAATAGTAAGAATGTTTTGTGTAGAAAACAAAAAATGACTTGAACTGGTTGAACTTGTTTTTACAGGCAGGGTCACAGAATTTGTGGTATTTATCTAAATTGTCATTATGACTAGATTTGATTTCAGCTGTAAGGCTGCATTAGTTTTTTTCTTGCGTGTCTGAGTTTTTGTCATATTGTCATATTGTTTTAAAAGTAGACTTTTTTTGTCCTTTTTGGAGCTAGGTCCCAATATGCTGCCATTCTGAATATGAACAAAATTTACATCTAATAAACATGCTCACGTACAGCCTCACCAAGACCAATTTCCTTCAATGCCCACTTAGAACTTGTTATTGTGCTGTGCAACACAGAGACCTCACCCTACGCTATCACAGAAGCCCCTCTCTGTATACGGCTTAAGGGACCCCTCCGCTCTTCATCTCTGTCCTCCCAATGGTCCTCTCTGGGCTCCAAAAATGGAGAACCCCCAGGGGAAACAAAAAGAAGACGAGGAAAAAAAGCAAAAGAAATATGCGCAGTGCCACTCTCAAAGTTGTTGCCCTGGTAACTGGTGAGGGCGAGGGACCGCAAACAATGAAGCCAGATCCCTTTTTAAGTGTTGCTAATTAGCTTGCCTCTGCTTGCTCTTTGTGTTTGCCATCTTAAAAAGAAACTAAAGTCAACAGGGAGAGGCGTCGTAGAAGAGAAAAGACAGAATGTTGGTTTCTGTTTTTCTTCTCCTTAATGGCCAAGGGTGCACATAGAGGCGAGATGAAGGCCGCTTTGTGCCAAGCGACAGATGACTGATGATATAGATTGATGCTACTGATGTAATTGAATATTGATGAAGAACATGTGAAACCTGGTGCTGGTTTGGTTTTGTTGAAGGTTTGCTTTCACGTGAAAGAAACTGTTTGCTTTGTCCGTGGTCGAGCATCTTTAGCCTTTTATAACGGCTGCTTGCGCATTGTTTGCTTTGGAGATTTTGATTTGGCGGACTTGGGTGTGTGGGGGGAAAAGATCATTTAAACTACAGATGAATCTCGATGCTCCAGTGACTTAAAAACACATTTTAATATGCATATATGTCTTCATTTGTTTTAATATTTTAAGTGGTGCTGGGACTGTATTTGGCGTTTTGACAGTATGCACAGTGAAACCTTTTTCAAAAGGTTACGTCTGTAAATGTGTTGTCTTTTAAGCACTTTTGCTGTATTTTAAAGAAGTTTTGTACATCTCTACTCAGGGCATGGCAATATTCCCCCTCCCTCTCTCCTTTCTTTTTCTTGGTCTTTGTGCTCAGAGATGTGAGACGTGGCCTCATAACACTCTGTTTCCGCTCAGTAGGATTTATTCCCCCCTAACTCATGCACACACACACCACCTCACTCCCATTTAAACGCATACAGCGAGAAACGATGAACTCTTCGGTCTGTGTACCATTTACCCCTTTTATTATTTTCTCCAGATCTGTATCTCCGTAGCTTTATCCACTACCAGGTGTAAAATCAAAACTAAACTCAAAACACGTTTTTTTCTTATTTGTTCCCTCCGAGACCACGAGACGGGGTGCATTTCCAAGCGAGCGGTTTTGAATGTTCACATGGTGTTCCTCTGTTTAAACAATACACTGTGCATGTCTTTTTTCTCGCAAGCTTACTTTTGGCAACGTGCTGTGTGCGTTATTATTAATTTTTTCTATTTTAATAATAACAAAGAAATGCGTTCCATATGTCTGCTTTGGACAGGATCCCCGCTGCCAGTTAGTGGTATCCTCATCAGGGAGATCGGTCAGTCTGCTTAGCATGTGTGTGTGTTTGTGGGACAGATTGAGGAGGGCGGAGGATGGTTTTGGACATCCTCCCATTTCGGTGAGAGCCAATGGGGTAGGTCACTGTAGCATTGACTCACATCATAACACCCTAACACCTTTAGCACAGCTCCAGCACATCCCTACAGATTCACTAAAGCACTCTCTCCAATATCTTGAAAAGTTCTCAGATATGACAGGACCTTCTAACTCCATTTTTGCTTATTAGTTTTAGCAATGCGCACAGCGGAGAGAGGTTGAAACCCTATCAAGTACTACTTTGTTTGGCTGCCAAAAGGGCGGTGTTAAGAAAACCACAGCAAAACTGCCGTGCAATTGCCATCAATTAGAGGACGGCGCGGCCGCCGGGGCTAGAGGATTCAGAGATGACCCGTATCGTGAACTCTCTGAGCTCTCACTTTTCTCTCTTTCTGTCTCAGTCCTGAACTCTGCTAATGCTGCGGTCCTCGGCACTACAAAGCGAGGCCGTCTCACGGTGCCAGCAACGAGGTAATGATGCCCAGAGAGCCCAGCCATAGTGGATTACACTTCCTCTTTTGCTCTTTCAAAGTGGAACATGGGGATAAGTTACTGCTGTGAGCCGGAGAGAGAGAGACACCAGGTACATGTGAGCTCATCTGAGCTTCTTTCACCATTTGTCGTCCTCTAATGAGTTCAACAGCCACGCAATCCTTGGAATCTTTTTCACAGTTTTCAAAACAAAATATCTCAGACATCCGAAACGTCGCTGCTATCATGTTGCAGCATGTATTTACTTTATTAACATTTTTGGGGACTGAGGTGTGGAACGCTGCACATCTGGAAAGCAGCAGAGGCAGCAAATTTCGAACAGGTCCTCTTTGTGAAAAATAGGATGTAAAATAGACCTGAAAGTGGTCAGGGTGTTCAAACATTACAGCATATTTTAAGATTTTTCCTCTCTTAGTTTTAGTTTTTATTGCCTTGGCTCCAGCTCACCCTTTCCCCATTTTAATGGCCAATGGGAGTCTGCTCTAGCCGTTTAAATTTTAAGGTTTCGCCGTACGCTTTATATTGCGGAAACATTACATTAAATAGGAAAAGAAGACAGCGTTTTTAAGGTTGCAGGAATAATTCCGGCATTAAATAATTCCCCTGATTTTTCGATTTTTGAGATCAGCGTTCTAATGGATTTAAACAAAACAACTGTGACAAGTGACGGAGAGAGACTGCGAAACCGCATGATGGAACAGGAAGTGGCAAATTAAATCCAGCTTTGGCCAAAAGCGCAGAGAGGGGAAAAAAGCCGAGAAATATGGTCAGAAGTGCAGTTTATTTGTAACCCACCGTGAAATTGGACAGCTCTGCAGGCTATGACTGTAATGAGTCATGGGGACCAAGTTAAGATCTACGAAACCTTGGCCCGGGCCTGTAAACCCGATCCCCTGTCCTGCAGCCCACACCTCGCTCTGTAGCCCGGGGTGGACAGCTGCTAACAGGCCCAATATGTCTGACTGCTGCCGCTCTAGACGATGCTCATTTGGTCACCAGCTGTGTTCCAGCATTAAAATAGAGTAAGTCTGGTTCTCCTGCAAATGATAATTCAACTTTATGAACGGAGCTATTATACGATAGCCTCTGTGGAAACTTACAGAGATGGCTGGCTGATGCTCCATAAGTGATGATGCGGAACACTTTGGATTGTGTGGACAAACAGTCTGGCCTGCCACGAGTCTGCGGCCCTGCGCGATATGCAGTGCTGGATTCCTCTGGCAGCTGGCAGTGATGCATTTGATACATTACAAGCAACCGCTAGCGAAGCCCTCGCTTCACGTAAATATGCCATTCAGATACAAAGCAATCCCACCAGTTGTCACACCCGTGAGTCATAAAGCCGCTGTCATGAGGGGCGGAAAGAAAGGAGCGGGCAAATTGTGTGCCTGTAGCCGCTCAGAGGTTGTACAAGCAGGTGCGATTATTTTGACCAAATCCGAGTGACGTTTTGGATGCTGGCTTGTGTTACATTTGTGAAACCTTTCATCTCCCCTTTTCTTCTTTCCTCTCCCTCTTTTCCACCGCTACCCAATGCAAGCAAACAAAAACAGCTCAAGTCTTCATTATAAGACGTTACAAGGAGAAAGCCGAACTTCCTAATTCCAGGAGGATAAAGCCTAAAACTCAAAAGAAGCAGCTTTGGCAAAGCTTTACTTTTCCTTTAAGGTTGAATGGTACCAGTTGGGAAAAAAGGAGCCTTTGTCTCTCTCCGTGCTCCAGGTTTGGAGGTGGCTATCATGCAGGGTGCATGCTGAACAAAAGCACCCAAGTGTAACAAGTCTTCCCGGTTTGTACCGCTGAAAGAAGGTTAAGTTTAGTTCCTTTTCTTTTGGTGGAGGTGACTTTTTTTCTTCAAGTTCCAGTTCCGCTTTATACACAGATGATGTTGAGTGGCAACAAATATCCTTTTGCTACTTATTTATGAAGTGCTATTTTGTGAATTGGAAATAAATTCTGTCTTCACACCCTTAAAAAAGGCTTTTTTGAAGGTTGACTTGGGTCTGTTTGTAAAGCGTCTGACCACCTCTATCCGTGCATGCGGTTGTTGCATGAGGTAGGTAACATTACTCATGAAGAGCACACCCTGTTGCTTTCCTAAACAGTGTGAACAAATTACAGAGCACATTTCAAGCACTTTTTTTGTTTAAGAGAAAGCTGACCTTACGTATTTGGACTTAGATTTCACCGCAAAGCACAGACAGAGTAAAATTTGTTAAATGATGATTTTTTTCTTCTTTTTTGTGCACAAATAACTCATAGGAAAGAACGATCAAAAATGAGGTCTTGAATATCTCCTAGACAACAGCTCAGGTTTTTCTTTCAAGCAAAATATTCTCACACTGATGTTCCCAGATTTGTCACGTGTGCAATTTGATTTATTTCTGTTGTTAAATATCATAAAGAACTTAAGAAGAACAGTCTCTGAAACCGAATGTGTGAGCTATACATTAATATTTCATCCCAGGCTTTTTTGTTCGGTTATCCCATCGTATCTCTTTGTATATTTTTCTTTGTCGTTTAAAAGTTACACGGGACAAAAGCATTATGTGTCATGTCATGATGTGTGACATAATACCTCAAATCAGCTCCGTATCGGGGTAAATATGCCGTTTGGCAGTAGAACGCAGAGTGTTAGTGGAGCATGTTGACAGGGGTTTATTTAAGAATGAATTAAAAACGTAGCGCCGGTGCCCTGAGGGAGGCGACCACTGTTACTGTGTTGACCTCTGTTAAAAGGGTCTTATCTGGACAACTATAAATAACTGCACATCATATCTAACTCTGATTGGAGGTCAACAGAGAGGCAAAGGTTTGATTGGTGGATTGCAGCAAGCAGCGTTGTCTGTTTTATAAAGTTTATTCCTTTAGTGTAAACAGAACCACACTTTCTCCTATACAGCAATGAGATTAAATGTAAATGCAAAACAAATGGAAACGTTTGCTTAAGCCTGCTGGTTTTCTTTAGTTTTAAGTGGGGGCCTCAGTAAAGACTTGAGATCTCTATAAAATCTTATAGACAGCATTGAGATTAAACAGGCTGCTCTCCTGAGAAATAGACTTTAGTTATCTTGCGTTTCGTCATGTGTTTCAAAAGAGTATTTATGTCTCAGACTGTGCTTAGACACTAATGTCTGTGAAAAAAAACTTGACCTCAAACATTTTATAATAAACCTCTTCGAAAACTAAATAATTGGAGCAGTGCTTCTGCATTTCACAGTGTGCCAACAATTTTTTTAAGTAATAGTTTGAAAATTTATTCACCCTTTTTTCATCTTTTTAAAACTGTTTGACTTTCTTCTGCGGAACACAGAAAAATATATTTTGAGGAATGTTGGTGACCGAACAACGGCAACCAATGCAAGTCAATGGGTACCGCCGCTGTTCTGTGTGTTACCAACATTTTCTTCAAAATATCATCTTTTGAGTTCTGCGGAAGAAAGTCATTTGAAAGACAGATTTGAAATGAAAAGATGGTGAGTAAATGATGACAGAATAAAAAATTTTGGGTTAACTGTGGCAATGTTAATGCTGAGCTATAAAAGAGCAACTTGCGAGCTGTATATTCTTCAAAATGGTTTTGTCTCTACATTAACCCCCAAATAAACCCACATTTTTTTTTCTTCTTTGAATTGAATATTTTTCTTCCCTTCGAGCTTTTTTTTTCATCCACCCTCGTCTCCGTCCATATCTCTTGAGCTGCCTCCATCACACAGTGGCTGTCTCAGTTTGTATACAGCTCAAGATCAGCCAACTCCAGTAACATGATTCCCTCTGACCCTTCATGCCACCCCGAGCCCCTCCCCGCCACTCCACCGCCGTTTCACCCACCCACACCCATGGAAGGCCCACCGTGGGCTGGGGCTCTGTTTTTCTACGGGGGGTTGTTGGGGGGGACGTTGCGGGCGTCAACAATGGTTCTCTGTCAGCGATGATGGATCATTCCAGCATATGGTGCCCACCTGTCCATGGAGGAGCCGACTTCACTGTTTAGATTTACAAGAGAGAGATAGAGAGAGAGAGCACCCCGTGTTCTGCCCTCTCCCTCATTCTAACTCTCACAAACACAGGCGGATTAGGGATCCGATTCATCACCTCCTAGTCTTGTTTACCTAAGCAACCTGAGCATAATGAATAGAAGCTGGGACATCCAGGAAAGGGGCGCGCAATCAACCATGTTTGTGTTTTTTACAGCATTGTTTTGGAACGTCCATCCAGAGTAGCTCATCTGTCGTATTATTATTGGACGTAGGCACGTCTAAGCACGCAGACACAACTGTCACAACCCCGTGAGAGAGAGAAAAAGTGCAAGAGAGAGACTCGTACTACGTGCGTATGCCAAAACGAATTCTTCCCTGTTCTTTTCCCATAATGGACCCTCACCCGAGGGGCCCCTCCCACGCCCACGCTCTCTCTCCCGCAAAATGAAAAGAAACCCAGTTGTCAGCCATTTTTTCCGAGGCCGGTTAAAGAGGGGAGGGCGAGAGAAAAGGAAAAGAAAGAGAAAACAGGGTGGGTGCTGGGCAAGGAGAGCCCCCATCCGACCACCCTGTACCCCCCATGACCCTGCTGAATTAAAAAATGCTCTGTTATTAAAGGCAATGTCAGGAGTGTTGATTTACGGGGGGGATGGGGGGGGTCGATGACAAGTCAGAAGAACTCGCACACTGTGCAGCTCGGGCCGCCAAGCTGGGCGCTGACCTCTTCAACCTCCCTTTCCCCTCTCTCTCTTACTCTCTCTCGCTCACGCTCATCCGACCGCCCGCTCCGCGCTGCAATAAAACCTGTCTAACTCAACAGCACAATGGAACTGTTGTTGGGCCCGGCCAGCAGCGGCCTCCCTCATATTTTCTTTAAAGGTGCAGTACTCACCAGTGAATGCCACAAGGTTTTGGGTGGGTGAGCGAGAGAGAGATAGGAGATGAAAGTAGCTAAGCGAAAAGATGTTCTTGTTTGAAATCTGGATGTGTTTTTGCTCCCTGCTTGATGTGTGGATGGAAGTTATGAAATATTTTTTGCTGTTTGTGTTCCAAATCTTTTTTTAACCTCCGCTGTTCATGAAAGCAATGAAATTGGCAAGTCAGACTCAATAGCTTCACCAGCCGAATGGAGCCTCTCCCCTGTTGCTCAGAGAGAGGGCTCACCGCCCCAGACGCTGGATAACCGTCTTCTCCTTTCGGGCCCGTCTAGTGCAGCCAACCTCTTTCCCCGTCGCCGGTCATGATTGAGACCAGCCGTGGTGACCACCCATTCTTCAATGGGTATTGTGCCTTACCCCTTAAAAAAATATTTTTCCTCAATTGAAAAGTTGTCATCATTTACTTACCACCCTCATGTCTGTCCAAACCAGTGCAATTTTCTTTCTTCTGTGAAACATAAATGGAGATGTTAGGCAGAATGTCTGAACTGTTCAATACAACAAAACCTTCTATAGAACAAACGTGGATGGTGATTTATACTGCCAAACTCTAAAAAGGAGAAAAAAATACAATAAAAAGTTTAAGAAGCCAAGCTAGAACTTGACGAACAGCTTAAAATTGTATTTTTATGGGTGGTCGTACCTGGGGGGACCCAGTCATGCCACCCAAATAACATTCTCTTAATGTTAAGAAATGTAACTACATAAGGGCTGTTCGTGAAAGTTACTTTGGATTAAACATGTGCACTCAATACCACTTATTATATTAAAATAATTGTGACATTTATGATAATTAAACAAGATTTGAATATAATGGTAATCAGTGCAGCAGTTTTGGCAAATTTTGTTGATTATTGTTCCAGACGACCATCTGGTCTGCGTGTGTGTGTGAAGTAATTTACACCACATGCTTTAAAGTAGAGTGTGTAATCTCAGAAGTAGTCATAGATGAGAGGTGCTGTCGGTCACTTTAGCTTATCCAGCCCTCCACTGAGGTCATGTGCACAGATGGATGGGGCTTCTGCAAAGCATGTGCGTGCGTTGGTGAACGTGTGTGTGCGCACGCCACTCCATCGCGACCTCAGCAAAAGTAGCAAGTGCTCTTGATGCAGATGGTTTTCATCCCACCGACCACTGCATGCTCTCTCTCTCTCTCTCTCTCTCTCTCTCTCTCTCTCTCAGGCCTCTCGCCTTTTTCAGCCCCCTCCCTCTCTGGAACCCCCACCCTTGTACAATAAAAAAGACAGAGGTGTATCTCTTTTAAATGGATTGGCACCATTTATTTTGAGGGTGTTGGACTGGGTTTTGAAATACATCCTCCCCCACATTTAGCTCATAAATACTTGTGCAATTGATATAATGGCTATTAGCTCTCACAGTTTAATACTGATATCAGATCAGAGCTAAATGTTTTAATGACAGTGAATCTTTGCGGCTGAAACGAATGTATGAATTAGCCTTCAAGCTGACCAATAGGCAAGACAAAACACAAGTTTGGTTTGTTTGATATGTTAATCGAGATAACAGGAGCAGTGAGATTATAACAACAGCAGATGGAAACGTTTAAGAATTGGAAAAGCCATATCTAAGTTGGTAATTATTTAAATAAAACATGACTGAGAGCTCCAATGTCTCACAAACTAAAGAAGAGCAACACAATGACCCCCCAGAATATTACAGAGGACAAGTAGGTTTAAAACATGTAAAACATTTTCAGCATATGCATACAAGCGGCCGTGAGAATTTACGTCCAGTAGTCTTTTTTTAAGAGAGCGCTTTCACCCCCTCCGTCTTTTCATAAATCAATATTTACTATGTAACCTTCCTCTCTCTCCTCAGGGCCAGGAAGCAAATGTGCATCCTGATAGCGCTCTTCATAAAGCTGTTCGCCCATTGATTTACTGTCGCCTGATGTTTTTTGTTTTGAAAACTCTGTTTTGCCATCGGACAAATAGATGTGTTGGAATTCCAACGTCCGGACAAATACTGCCGTCATTCGTACACCGGGTATCAGGCGGTTGGCCTATGATGTGGTACGGATCTCAAAACAGGCAACTGTGGAGAGATGATCTGAATTAGAGCAAAAATAGGGTGCGGTAGAGTTACACAGAAAGAATGATGTAGCATTTTCCATCTCTCGGTCAGAGGAGAAAGCTCTTCTCTGGCCCTAGTGTACCTGTTAGGAAAGGGCCCATACACTCGGTTTGGCAGGTGGTGCCTTGCCGTGTAGTGCTAAATGTATCTCTCCTGTGATTTTGAGGAAATGTAAGCAAAGTGCAAAGGTGTTGGTGTGTAATGCTCACCGCTGTGTTCTTCTTTCTCCTCTCTCGTGTCTACAGGCCCTCCAGGCAGCACGCCAGTTTATCCTCCAGCAGGCCACGGGACTCAATTCCCCCAGCAGCAACGAGATCAAACAAAGCACTGTACAGGTACAAACGTAACACACAGTCACACAAACACATACAGAATACAACTTATCCCAACTTGCCTTTTAAAGTTGCTCTTCTGATGTAAATATAAATTTGACCACCTGGTGTATGTAATGTAATTGTATGTAGTTGTTTTGTATTCCCCTCTCTGTACTACATTGAAGTGTAGAGTCTTCAATGTGGCTCTTTGTACTAAAGAGCTGAACAATGACACTGCTTTAAGACCAAACTTCATTTCTCAGTGGGCAGGAGGTTAGCTTGAGTGCACGTACCTGTCTCACCTGTCTACATACAAACACACACACACACACACTCAAGGTCTTGAGCAGGAATCTTGTGAATAGAATAGTGTGGAGAGCTCAGGTCCGTCAGTGATGTGATAAACCCCAGCGTGATGCCTCTGTCAGATAAACAGACCACAGCGGTTACAACTGCAGTACCAAGCTCAGCCAACACACTGCACTCCTTTTTGTCTCTGTACTTTTTCCTAGGTTAAGCAGTTTAGTGATTTTGTGGAATGAGTAATATACCCAAAGCACAAATAGATATAGCTTTATTTAATATTCACCCTGAATGCAAATATCAAATTGAAGATACTTCAATATGATGCGAGATATGATATTTGGTTATCATTTTGTGCAATTTTATTGTTTAAAAGCCAATCAGTTCCCTGCATTCTTGAGTATGTATCATACAATGGCATGTTTTCAAAAGTTTTAAATTTTTGCATCATTTTGAAGAAATGTGCATGAAGGAATTTACATGTTTTGTCTGGGTTTTTTACTGTCACTAAATCTCTTCATACCTGCCATGTTAAATTGGGGCAATGGCGATGACTGCCTGCTCAACAGTAGCACAACCATCAAATGTGACAAGACATGCTCACGTGCTTAAACCAAAGTACACCTTTGATATCACTCATGAAACATGCTTCCTTCCCGTGTAAACACATGCATGTAAACTCACACGTAAAGATATTAGCATCCACATCAACAGGCAGTAAAAACAGTTTTTCATTTTAAGTTGATGAGCCTTTTATAGATTTTGATCGGTTTAAGGTTTATCCTTCATCTTTATAGTTATCATCCATAATGTGAACAGGTTTTAACACTAGTACAATGCCACAGATTAAAACAGACTTGCTCACTGTATTTAGTCTGAAAGCATGGAGATACAAGACATGAAAAGAGGCCATGCTTAATCAGACCCAGGAAGTGAGGGGCGTATATAAGCGCGGAGGTGAAAAATGGTGAGCGCGAGTGAATGAAGGAGCACAGGAGAGCCGCCCAGAGTTTTTCAGACCATCAATAATCTAGCAGGAATGCTGGCTGACAGTTGAAATGACCGTGTTGAGAGGTTTTCCCTTCAGGGTAATTAACATTATCAAGGAACAGCAGGTTACCTTGTTAGTGGCGCACTCATTTAATTAACAAACCACACTAATTAGATTGAACCCTGGGCTGAAGTTTGCTTCTGTGGTTATCGAGCTAAAGAAAAGAAAGGGAAAGGATTTACCAGAGCTGTTTTTGTTGCATTGTTTGATTGTGATTATTACCACACATCACACATCTTCAGAAGTTGATAGATCTTTTGACGATTGATGGGGCTTTATTGAAAAGTTTTTCGTTTAATTTGTTGAGAATCGTTGGTATTATTGCTCAAGCTCAACCACAATATCAATTGAACATAGAGAGCCGCATTATCTGCAGGGGATGCTGGTTATCTTCCACAAGTGCCCTAGCTACACCTTATCAATTTGTTATGCGCACAAACCCTAGTCGGCAAACCCTACGCTTAGATCCAGTGACGTTTCTTCACTCCTGACCCTTGACCGATCCCCAGGTCAGAGTCTCAGTTTGCTGGCTGTATGGGCTTCCAGAGAGAGGGGAAATCCAGTCATCCCTTCCCAGCTCAGAGTAGCACAAGGCCAGCCTGAATACTGATGATAGATAGCCCAGAGATTCTCCTTTGTAGTATCAGAGACACATCCACAGCCCCAGGCCTTCCAATCTCTCACCCCTCCCCTCACAGACTGTGTCAGTATGTTTGCAACTCTCCCTGTTAATGTACGTGTATCTGAGAAGTATTTGCACTGCTTTCCGTTACTCTTGCTTTTAAAGCAAGAAAAAGCAGTACACGTTTATAGTGACACACTTCACACATGCTACACCAAAAGGCTGATCGACAACTGACTGTCAAGAGATGTTTTTCGTCTTTTTTCTATTCATCTCGCTTTCAGTTCTATTTGTAAAAGGACCTTATTAGTTTGAGAAAATATTTGGTTTCAGGGAGCAGTTGTCCATTGGTGGTGAGAAGAGGGCAGAAAAGTCATTTAATCTAGTCGGCTGTGCTCAGAAAAGGAACTTTAGCGCACAACAGGCTGAAGGAAAATGGCCGCCAGTCGGGTTCACTCCTTGCGGGGCCATTTTACAGATGTGAATGAAGCTTAACGAACAATGAAATCTTTTGCCGCCGGATAATTAGATTTTTCCTTTTCATAGTTGCTAAAGGAGGCAGAAGTTTAACATTACAGAGTTTTTTGGCAGACTATACCAGAACCTTGACTTACAGGTTCCTCCCTAAATGCTTAAATCAATTTTTTATAATTGTCTATTTGCGTCTCATTTTCACCTTCATCTTTTTTTTAAATGTTTTGATCTTGATGAATCAAAGATTTGTAGATTCTTTGTTTGTGCTCAGTCTATGCAGAAGAGTTTTGTCAATAAGCGTCTTTTAAACTGGTCAAGGTTGGTCTTTGCAGTAACGGGATTTTAGGATTAAAATAGTGATCAGTGTTTTTAATTTAAGTTGATTAAGGATGAAGAATTATGAAGGCTTATTATTTATTAATTTAGAACTATCAGCATTATCAAGACCGCACAATGTGCACATATTAATATCTCATCATGCAATGTAAAGGTCTTTTCACATACACTCCAATGCGTTTTACTTATTTGGCTCTCCTTTGAACGGCGTCTCTGAATTGTTCAAAAAGGCCACTCAAAATGCTTGCTACGGATGCGAAAAACGCAGAAAATCGAACCCGGTCCGAATTATTTTATGACGGACAAAAATATCGGCGGCAGTGTGTATATGTGATTGACACAACGTGAGCTCATATTTATTTTATTAAAAATAAATCAGACGCAAAATCGGACTCCATGTGCAATGGGCTTTACTGTATCTGCGTGTATAAGGTGATGGAAAGGGCACAGCATGTATCACCATGACTGTGTGGACCCATTTAACATGAAGACACACACGCGTATGCACGCACACACACACACACACACACACGTGGCTCCAGTCCCATATCTGTTGGTAATTGAAAAGAAAAGGTGTCCTCTTTTCATGTATTATTGAGGACCTCGTTTAATTAATAAAAAAAATGAAAAGACTCATTAGAGACATGCTAATTAGTTTCCTTCTCTTGAGTGTTGATAGAGAGGTTGCGTTGCCACGGTAGCGGGTGGGTGGAGGGAATACCACATTCAGATGATCCGATGAACGGGTGACGCCGGTCAAAACCCTCCATCTTTGTGTGTGTGGTCACACCCTTTGGGGTTATATTTACCGCATGAACTTTTGAAAGCTCTTTGGGTTGCCAACAAAAATTCACATGTCCTGTTTGTTCTTTATCAGCGTAAAACACAATACACTTTGTTATCATGTAAATTTCCACTTATGAGCAGGTTTTGAGAAAGGTCTCTAGTGTTTTTGAAAGAGAATCTCGTACTCTATCAACACCTCACATCAATGGTCGAAAAAGGCTGTCCCTACTGGACGGAGCCCTTGATCTTGAACTATTATTTTTGAAAACTCTCCGTTTTGTACATTAAGTGGAAATGCTTAGTTGGCACTTTTTTCTCTTTTGAGAGCTTGTTGTGAAGAGAGAGGTTTAGAGAGGGTGACCCAGAATGCAAGAGACCTGACAGATTGAGAGAGAGAGAAAGAGAGAGAGAGAGAGCCTGTCGTGGTGAGTGAAGAAACACCCAGGGCCGCACTGGCCGTTTCAGAGTTTGGGTTTGAGCAGTGAAGTGTAAAAGTCCATTTTTATCTGAAACATGAGTGAAAAGTGTAATGAACGCGGTCGATAATGTGCTTTTATATTTCCGCACTCCAGTCATCTCTTCTGTTGTGTTCCACTGGAAATTTGTTGTCATTTTATTCTGAGGCAGTGAGGCGTTAGATAGAGGCACGGATGTGTGTGTGTGAGGGACGTTTACAGAAAGTAGGGGGCTAATGGAAGTAGGATATGATGGAGGGAGTGGTGGGGGGATTTTCCACTTGAACCCGCCGACTCCGGGCGTTCGCGCTGCGGCGGATTTTCATTTGTCCGAATGCTGTCCGAACACTGTCAGGGAAAGCGTTCCCAAGACGCAGCGCTGCCTTGAGATCTGAACTGGGTGAAAATAAGCAAGTGACAGCCCAGAATGCTCCGCTTCTTCAGAGTCGCTCAGCCCTGCAGCCCCCAGTGGCTGGCTTTTATTACCCCTGCTCAACACACAGCACACACAGGCAAGCAATCCCAAACACAGCGCCTGTACCACCATATATAGAAAAAAAGATATGATAAATACCTGTGGGAGGTAATGGTGATAACTTTGGGGGCAGGGGTAGTACTGGCAGCCATGGGGGTTTTAGATCATTCTGGGACAAATTAGCCTGTGAAAAGGTGGCTGTGTGCTTCTCTGTTGCCTGGAAGAAATCATCATTGAGCCACCTGGTAAGAGCGCCTGCAGCCTTTCAGCGGGCCTGTTATTAAAATGACAAGCCTCTTTAGCGTCGCGTCCCACTCAATAGTGACCCTTCACTCTCCACATGCAGGCTAATATCTTCCAGGCTTTTTGAAGGTGGCGGCGCGACTGTTTCACCCAGCTCCACCGCCCACCCCTTTTTTTATGCTAACCTGCCTGGCTTCCCTTATCGGTTACACCTGAGAAATGTGACCCCCTGCCCCAGCCTGTCAGGATTAAGAGAAGGGAATTATTCTAGTGGAACAGTGGAGGCATTTTGCACTGCTATCCATGTGATGATAAACATATTCTGCATCGGGGAAAAGAAGATTGTGAGGGTCTGTAATGAGATACCAGGATTATCAGTGTAAGCAAAGACTCAAATGTGTAGAAGTAAATGTAAGCATTTTTCCTGACCGAAATATACAGTATGCAACCTCATTGGACTTTAAAAAAAAAACTGAAATACATTTTCATGGCTTCACATTGAATTCAGATTTTTCTATTATTTTATTTTACCATTTATTAATATTTTACTTAAATTTTTTTGGTCAAAACTGTGATTTAGAAGATACAGGTATGATCTTTTTATTTTAATAAATATAATGAAATATAGACCACTTATTTATTTTGTATTCATTTATTTTACATGTATTCTTAAGTCTTAAAGATAATCTGACATTTTAATTCATCGTTTGTGTAATGTATAAAAACAGAGTGCTTTTGTTATTTAGGTCTTGCAAAACGGTCTATAATGAATATATGAATAAATATAAAAATATTTCTTAATTGGTCAAAACCCATTCCCATCTTTTTCAAAGCAGTCTTGTGTCTAAATCATGGTTTTCTTACTACAGTCTTTGTAATTCCCCTCCACATGTCCCTTTTCCCTCCCTGGTTTGTTTGGGTACAGCCCCCTCCATCCTTGCTCTCCCCGTTTGCCCCCTGTCTCGATCCCCTTCGAGCCTCCATAACCCCAGCTTTAACCTCCACCTCCCTAGATCCATCTTCCCTCCCCGGCCTCTCCCTCTCGCCTCGTGGCCCAGCGCTTGGTGTTGTTTTGCGAGGCGATTAATGGCGCTGTTGTGTAAATGAGATGTGACGGCTTGTTTACTGTCTGGGGCCTGCGGGCAGTAAGCTGATGAGAATAACCGTGAATAAACTGATCATAATGCCCATCAGCACAGACTACAGGTATTCTAGTGCACGAGGAAGGAGAATTAGAGAGTGTGAGAGTGGGTTGCGGCTAGGCAGTGTTAGCAGTCCTCCATCGCTGAGGTGAGTAATACTTTTTGACAGGGGTAAACAGCGCTGGAATGTTGTGGCGCATGAGCGCGAATGCCCGTGTGTAATGTCCTTTCTAGTTGTAGTCATCTCTTTGTCAATTTTTTTTTCAATTATCCCTCCCACTCCAGGGTCCCCATGGACTGCGGTGAGCTTGAAGACGGATTATTTAGATTGACTGTGGTGTTTAGTCACTTGCTTGCATCTTTCTAGATTTCACAAGACGATAGCGAAATATTCTTTGATACTGTTGGTAAGTTACTTGGTTTTGGAGACATAGAAATAAAAAAATCGACAACTGTTATGTAACCAAAAATGAGCAAATTATTTAACAAAGGAAACAACTGTTTACTAAACTGTTGTGTGTGCATGTGTAAACCAGGACTTCAAATTTGGATGACCGGAACCCCGCTGTCTTCACAGTTATAGTCATTTTTTGGCCACCTTTCCACATGAGCGTCACTCCATCGTAACTCACACTCTCAAGCCTGAGCCGAGTTCCCTCGCAGTCTTTAAAGCACTAGACCTTTGCGCTCTTCTCTAAATTCTTCAACTTTAAGGGCCCGTTTATCAGATTTCCCCCTTCTTTATGTGGACGACTATATTATTCCTCTCTAGCTATAAAAAGCCTTTCAAGAACTCAGCCAGTCCCAATTACGCCTTTATGGAGCTGATTTGCCACGTCTGTCCAAAGTTTAGTAACATGTTTTTATATGCTTTTACTTGAGGTTCCTTCGCCCACTTTTCCTCCTCTGGCGCGTGTGTGTGTGTATATATGTCTTTCTGTATGCACCGCTGCACTACATGTGATAATTACCCTGTAATATGGAATGGCAAAGAATCCTCCAGAGAATAGAGATGCATTCATCATCATCCATTTATTTAAATACCATAATTTAGTGTACGGCTCATTACTGGAAGGTTGACCTTTTTCAAAATGAAGAACTCTCCTTTACCTCTGTACTCGATGCCTGGTTTCGGTTTTTTTTTTTTTGGGAAAATGCTAATGCAGAAAAATGGATGTGATGATAAAGGATGTATAGCTGTCTGTCTGCAAATCCAGGTGAAGCAAGCATCGATTACCCTCCGCAGCATTAAAATCTATTCTTAAACATCAAATAATTTGAGTGTCCTCTTCATTAAAGCAGAACCGGTTGCAACTCTTCACTAAATGCATAGAGATGCTTCATATATCAACATGAATGGAAGCAGATTAAATTTAGGAGCACAGGTGAAACGGCTTGAGGAACGAAAACGCCTGCAGAATGCTTTTTTAGAGCGAATGGTTTTAGTTTAATGAAAGTGAGTCATCTGGCAGGTTGACAGTACTGTATATTGTGCTCAGAACGAGCGATATTTAAACACCTTCGCTGGTTTGGTTCGAGACCCCAGTGTCGGGGTCTGTCTGCGGGTGTCGTGTTCGGGGTCGCGAGAGATTCAAATCATTGCCCGCGCCCGTCTGCGTTTTCAGTGCGGCAGGGTGGTTGATAAAAGCGATTGTAATTTATCAAGAACAAAAAAAGGAAGGAGCACATTAAGACTCATTGGAATGCAGCCTCTGTCCGTACTACTTCCTTTATGACCCTCTGGGACGCATCGCTCTTCTTGCGCCTCGGCTTCCCTCTCTTCCTCATTTCCCATCTCTTCTCTTTGTTAATCAGTTAAACTCGCTTTTCAAATAGCACCTCTAATTACTGCTTCACTCCCTTCGAACGCCCGTCTCCCCCTGCTGCTCTCTCTCTTAGCCTGTCTCTCTCTCTCTCCCTCTCTGTATTGAAGCTGACCCCTGTCAGTAGTGGGTAGCTGTACGTGGCGAGTGTGGACAGCGCTGGTGAATCTTAATGGTGGTGGGAGGCTCCAGAGGCGCCAGTGAAGCCGGCTCATTAGCAGACAGTCACATATGTATGGAGAGGGGTTTAGGGACGGCCATCGTATACACACCCTTTATAGTGATCTCTTCAACACACAAAACTGTTGAATTCATGCATTGTGGTATATAATGTCCGGAGAGGGAGGTTTGCATGTGTTGATTGGGTACATTTATCGTATTGATCTCTGATCGGATAAGTGAGATCCATTTAGTCAGCTTACTTTAAATATAAGGTCAAAGATCAGTCACCTGCAGATGACCCCGTGACCCCTAACTTCTGATTGGTGAATGCATGTGGGTTTACGGGAGAAAGCCTGGTTTTGTATAATCCCCCCCCAAACATTAAGTCATAAATATGATTTCGAATTCTTATCTGCTCAGTTGGTCCAATACATCTCATCTCAACTTCAACATCACCTCCAATATAAAACATCTCAACTTTCATCCCGTTGTTTTTAAAATATAGCAAATTAGTTTTCAGGCTTGTTAATTCACAGCATGGTGCTCATGGAGCCAAACAACCCTCTCGTTTTCCTTTCCTGTTGCATGTTAATTTAAAGAGAGGGGGTGGGGGGGGGGGGAAATGGACGAAAAAATTAAATGCATTTAATAAAATGCCTGACTTCAAATGGTTGTGGTTTCGTCTCCTCTATTACCGGGTCTATTCAGCTCCAAATGAACGGGGGGAATCATTTATGGCGAGAGACAAAGCCGAATGAAAATATAATTCCGCATTGTGCCGTGCTTTTGTCAGCGGCCGTCAAGTCCCTAATGGTGCGCTTTTGTTTTCGTGCGCTGCTCTGAAACCGTAGTGTCGAATTGCACGCTCCGCTCGTGGCGTGTAATGGCCCGCCTTTGTGATATTAGATTATAGGGGCAATTAATGGCGTCAAACCTTAACAACTCAGCATTCAGTCTGCTCGTCAATCCCTCTGTCGTGCTGCAATAGAAGGTGTTATAACTCTGGTAATTATTACGCCTGCAACTTGAAAATGTCAATGAACGTGTGTATAAAATAGAATGTATGGGTTGTCACGGCGGGAGAATGGGATGCAGAGGAGCAATTAATTACCGGTTTTCATTTCGCTCTTTCCCGTTGACAAGCAGCCACGCGTGGCAAATTGGCGTGACGCCAGGCTCCCGACGCAGTGAGCCCCCTCTTTGCCCTATCTAGCGTTCTTTTTCACCCCGATATTCACACAAAAAAAACACAGACACAACAGTCGTTCTGCTGTGGGTTGTCGGCCCTCGGGTTGTATATGGCACCTGGCTTCGTTTCAAACACCTCTTGCGCTCTGGGTGCACATGCTCCGTTTCAAAGCCGTAATTGTAGGGTCATTGATGTTTTTAACCCTTTGTACAAGACGATCGAGTGGTGTGCCAAAATGATGGCAGATGACAACACATCAAAACGCAGCTTTAATATGCCCATGCTTGCTAAGTTTAGCTGTAAGCGCTAGTCTAACCTGCGTCACACCTATAATTAATCAAGGTGAATGGCACGCCTGCTCATAATATGCGTCTCTGTCTTGTGGCACACAAGCTAAAAGAGTACGTAAGTTTGCCTCTTTGTCTCCGTCACAGATACGGGGAAGGATTTGAAGGGTGTGAGGACATGGGCTGCTTGTTTGATTGCGATAGGAACGTTTACAATAAGCATTGGACAGGGCCCGCCGGTCGCGCTCCCGCGCCGATAACCACGCTCCTCGAGCGTGGGCAACGAAAGCTTTATCCCTCTCAACCCATGAGAAATAGAGACGGCGTTCGTATTTGCCGCCAATCTTGTTTACAAAGTCAAATCAGCTCTTTACAGATTTAATTTGCGTCTGACAGCTCTCTCTCTCTCTCTCTCTCTTCGTTTTTCTTCTACTTATCTCGCCCTCTCTCCCTCTTTTTTTCCTTCCCGTGCCCCTCCTCGCAGAGCCCTCGAGCTGTGAATAGATAAATGGCAGAAAATATGAGCGCTCAGGCGGTACATGAAAACAAATGAATGCAAATACCAGATCGGACCGGGAAGTCGACACAGCGGTGCCTGTCTTTTTTATTCCCTTTGAGTGGAAATGTAGATAAATGTACACATTATGCGGGATGGTAGTTTGCGCTCGTGTGTCAGGTTTAAGCCAGCCGTTGCCTGTAAATAGCTTTATTTTTATTGAGCAGTTGCATGAAGATGATCAGTTCTGGCCCTTGAGCAGTAAATAGGAAAATAAATGGAACGCCACAGAGCGGCTGCGCGTGCGCCGTTGTGGAAGATCGCTAGCTGCATTCGAGGAAGCAGCCGCAAATTGTACTAGTGGAAATTGTTGGCCCGTTAAAAAGCTGCCCATACGTTCACAGAGTGGCTAGTCCCACTCGCTTAAAGTATGTAATCATGTACAGGCAGCCTGCCTCTCTCTCTCTCTCTTTCAGTTTTGTTAATACCTCTCTCACCCTTTCTCTCTTTCTGCATATGCTGTGAGATAAGCATCACGCTTTCCTTCTTTACGCCTTGTTCGTGTCTAGCAAATTGCACTCTCTATTCCACACTGTTGCAAGTTGCTTCCTGTCGATGGTTATCTTATCGCACTGTTTGTTATTTTTGCCAGAGATGTGATTCTCTAGATAGCAAATCATAATAATATGTTTATTGAAGTAGTTTCAAGCTGATAAAGACTAGATACTCAAGGGAAGATTTGAGCAACAGATTTTCTCTCTCTATCGTTCTGCTTTGGAAAAGCTGCCAGGGTTTTACAATGCAAGCAGTGTGGAGCTCTATTGTGTCAACAGGGATGATGTTTTGTGTACTCATTTTGTCGTGGCAGGATAAGGAGTTAATTAAAATGAAGAACAACATTCCTTTATGATGTTTGAGAGATAGAGAGACACTGAAAAGCCTTTGTATCTAGTTGAGGTGTGGGGACACAGAGGTGTTGTTTAAAGCAGTGCTTTTGTTGAAGGATTTAGATTTTACATAGGAGAGCAAGTGACAACCCAACACAGTATGACAATTGTTTAGTAGGAAACGTAGCATTTAAGATGAAACGTTACAATGAACTTGTTTTATTTTCCAACTTACCTGCTTATGCATAAACAAGCCAAACAATATGCACAAGGTTAACATGACATCTGGTTAAATTGTATTAATAGTAACCGAATTGCTGACAATTTGACAATTGCATACATTTTAGATGCAGTCAATGAGTAGGGAAAGTGCTCTCTTCATTCTCATAAGAATTAAAAAGGCTTTTTATGTAGCATTGCATAACAATACGGTTAGTTGCATTTTGTATTGATTTGCTGTCCGAGACCCAGTCAAAAACTCATCCCTTAAAGTGATAGTTCATGCAAAAATGAAATTTGTCATTTCAAACCTGAATGACTTTCTTTCTTCTGCAGAACAGAAGAAGATCTTTTGAAAATGTTGTAATCTGGACCCCATTCACATTCATTGGGTTGGTGTCCATACAATAGAAGTGAATAGGGTCCAGTGCTGTTCGGTTACCAACTTTCTTCAAAATATCGTATTTTTCGTTCTGCGGAAAAATGAAAGTCTTTAATGTTTGAAATGACAAAAGGATGAGTAAACGATGACGGAATTTTAGGGTGAACTATCACTTTAAGAACCACAGATATTGTGATAACATGCATAACTGTGTACATCGCCACTTATCTCCTGGTCTCTTTATCATGTCATAGGTGCCGGTATCCATGGCGATGATGACCCCACAGATGATAACTCCTCAGCAGATGCAGCAGATCCTCTCTCCACCTCAGCTTCAAGCTTTACTTCAACAGCAACAAGCCCTTATGCTGCAACAGGTATAAAACACACACGGGCACCTCTCGCAGCTGTTGGCCTCTTAGGCAGTCGCCACACACAGAGCTTAAAACAATATTTGTAAATGTCTGGACTGCTCAGACATGACATGCCCTCACAAAACCACACAAAAAGGTACATTTAGGCCGTTGGTGTATTTTATTGGCTAATCAAAATCCTACGCCGTTCACAACTCCGTTCGCCCTATAATCTGAAAGGGTGAAACTGTGGTAGTTGGGCCAGATTAATGCAAAACACATCATTTAAAAAATTTAAAATGTAAAATTGATACCAAGTTGGTACCAAAGATTATATATTAAAAAACATTTATAAAACATTTCACACTTTTACAAATTTAGAATGATCAATATACACACATGAACAGTTTGTTTCACAGTTCCTTAAGAAAACTTTTGCTCAGGCCGTTTGTGTTACCTCTGCCAACTCAACACGGTGGTTTAAAATTTTGTGCAGGGAACGACGTCCTTCACTTGTACAGCTGTTAGCAGAGCTTTTATAGACTGCAGAAGGGCCGCGCAGTAAATGCACGCTGCATTCACGTGCGGTTCCCATTAATAGAGTGTGAGTGTAGATGTCAAAGCGTGTAATGTAATCGCATTTCAGAAACACACTGTTACTTTGATTGCATCCTCACAGGCAGGCCCAGAATCATATCTTTCCCGGCTTTGATATTTACTGGCTCCGGCGTTTATATGCCGTGTTTACTAGCATACTCACGTTGGCAGCGCCTTCTTTGGCTGGTGCCGCTACACGTTGACTTGCCGGCGGTCAGAGGCAGTTTATGTTAGAGCAAGGACACCAGTTTCTCACACAGCTGCGAAAACCAAACTACTCCGTATCTCTTCTCACCTACCCTTCTCTCATTCTGGCCCTCTCTTTCATACTTTGTGTTTATTAGTTGCACGGCCTCTGCTATCTCGCTGCGATATCGCCTGGAGGCCAGAGGTGCGGCCCCTGCGCAGACATGAAGAAACAAACAACTCCGTTTTTCGCACGTCTCTCAAATATTTAACATAGCACCTCCGTCGTCCCAGAAATCCGCACACGCTCTGCCCCGCGACCTTTCCACATTCCGCCCGGGCAGAAAATGGGTCGTGCACCACTTCTAAACCTCGTCCCCCGATAAAGAACGATTTTTTTAAATAGTTTAAACAGAAAAAAAAGGGTTTTCTCTTAAATAAATGATAGAAGTTTTGGCTTGACAGAGAGCAGAATTGATTGAATAATAAGGGGGAGGCGGTGCTCTAGGCGACTGTAAATTGCACCGAGCAGATCCAACGAATTTATCAGGAGTCGCTTGCAGAAATCAAAATTCAGCTGTTTGAGGAAGAAACTCATGGCACTTTCGCCTCCCCTCTCCCACTTTATTCCACTCGTTTTTATTCTATTTTTAACGAGGATTTTGAAATTGAAATAGTGACTGTTCATGGGCCGTTTTACATCTCCAGTAAAAGCCAGTGGGTTTAATGGTTTTCACTGGTGATGAACCATGTGAGAAGCAGCTCTTAATGCTCACTATCACACAAACGGCAAATGGAGCAATCAAAGTGCCTGCCAACACACACACACACACACACACACAGCAATCTGTCCCTGATCTCATCCCAGTGTGGGTGGGTGAATGAGTGGGTTTCGGATTTTCTGCATGTGAATACCTTTACAAGCAAGATTTTACATACTAAGACTGAGCCGGCGAGAGAGCGAGCGTGTTTATGTATGCGTGTGCACTTATGCATGCGTGAGTTAACCTTTACATCCCTCCAACCCTTAATTATAGCCCAGCTGATATACTTTCCTCTTTTTTTATCCCCCTCTCTGCCGTTAAGTTAAACCAAGGTCACAATAATGGGAATATAAGGTGAATGCTTTTCAAGGCGAGCAGTTAACGCGAAAGAGGCATGCGAATCAAATCATTAAAAAACCCTTAATTATTCTTTAATTATTCCCACAACTATTCAGCTTCATATTGGCATGAATAAAAGGGGTAATGAGTGGGCGAAAGGCAGAGACGACCGGCGGGCGGCAGCGAGGCGTGGAGGAGAGTTTAAACCCGACCCGCAGCGAGACAGAAAAAAGGGCAACATATTGCAAGGAATGTGTTTAGCGTGTTAAATGGAGTTTAGCTTCACACCCTACGGCTCGCTGGCTTCTTCTGCTCAACACGACCCGGGCTCGGCATCTGATATGCAGGTAGCTCACCTTCGGTATCCTGTAAAGTTGGAAAGCGGTAGACATTCAGAGACGCAGCGGTGTGAGGTGGCTTTTGTGGCATGCAGACTTTTAGTATTGCTGGAAAGGGGAACTCGGCTGTTGTAAAGAGAAGAACATGAGCGTCATTTTAAAGCGAGGATTTGTGTACGCTCGGGTCAGCGCGAGTCAAGATTCCCTAAAAATGTAGAGGAAAAGAGGAGTCAAAGTAGAGCGATATCTGTCAACCCTCCTAGCCCATCATAGTTGTCTCTTTTTGTTTACAATACATGGATCAGTAACAATTGAAAGCCATTCTGGTTTCATTCCGTACGTTTTCCGTTCGCTGGTTTCATTCGGCCTACAGTTATTTCATTTCTATATATCTATTATTTTTAATCTGTATGTAGCTCACTGTGAAGAACCTCTTTCCTCACAGCCTTGAGTAAGCCAGCATTAACCTATCTGTAAACAGTATGTGTGATAAGGAGTTAATGGGAGTGTCATTATTCTACTTTTCTTCACCAGCTGTAGCCGGCGTCCCCCAGGCGCTCCTCTAAGGCCCCAGTCTGTGCAAGGGCCAGCGCTCTGCTCCTTCGGTCAACATGTACTTCCATGTCAGATAGGTCATCCGTGCGAAACCGAGATTTTAATCTTAATAGGCTTTCCTGAGTAAATTAATAATCTGAGAGTAAAACAAACAGCGGCCGGTCCGCGGTGGCCGCTGCGGTTAGTCAGAGCTACAGTTTGAAATGTTTAATGACAGTGTTACTGGGTGTGAGGCCGCCCTGTGTTAAGAGTCTGTAAAATATAGCTACTAGCTCTAATAGCCAAAAGTAAACATGCTAGCGCAAAAGAAAACCTTTTTATGTTTTCTCTCCTTTAATTACATACATTTAAATGTTTCAATACATTTTCGCAAAAAAACACACACATTTAGATTAAACTTTTTAAACATTTACGTTTTAATTTACTTAATATTTTTCTTGTTAAATACTTAATATTCTCTTGTCACACGGTGTACACAACTTTTTCCCTTCTCATTACCGATACAGGTAGTTTTCCACATTTAATGAAGTTCTACATGTATAATATTCGATTAAAATAAAATTCATTAATATCTTATTATGTATGATTAATAAAAAATAGCTTGGGCATACCGGCTTCGCTTGTTTTTAGCAAAACATGCTACAGTGTATGAGATTGAAAGTTTAAAATGGTTACGGGAATAAGAATTTTCAACGCCTTTTTGTGTAAAACCTTTTTAAAATTGTGTTAAACTGTCAGTAAAAGTTTAGAAATGAATGCCTTTAAACATATCATACCTTGTTTCAAATGACGATATAGGAAATTTGTTTTGAATAATTTGTTGTTTTTAAGAAAATTATGTTTGACATCTTGAAAGTAAGATTTCATGAGAATCACCCGAATATGAGCTATAATAATACTGGTGTGTGCACAACTAGATACACGTTCAGCATTTCCTCTTGAGGTTTTTCTTTCAAAGAATTAATAAGTGATGTAATGTAAATTATTAATCCTATGTGCACTCTTTGCCCAACACACGCCTGTTTTCTTTTCCGTTTTGTGTAATAAGATGCATTGTTCTTAAGAATGAAACATACCCCCGACCTCACCGCACACATTCACTATTTCATTGACTCCCACATGCCTCTGACTGTTCCCAAGCTTTTAATCAGAGTTGGCAAGGTGTGCCATGGTGAGGTGTTTTATTTTGATAAAGCACAGGTCTCTGTTTACCTGTGTATGGGAGATAGGGACCCATTCAGCTGAGCTTTGAATCACTAACCAGTGTGTAAACACATTTCTTGTGTTTTATTATCCTAACACAAACCCCACACGCAAGCAAACGGGTTAACCGCCTGCCAGAGAAACATGACAAAATGGGCTGTTTTGTTTTAAAAAGCCTGTGATTTTGTATTTAATACATTTTATCACACATAATTGCAAGATTAGTAGCAGGACCGGGACAGCTTTGGTTAGGCAGATGTCTGCGTTTCAAATCTCTCAAGATGCTCGAGGCCAAAAATGTCCTTTTTTCTGCCGATCTTTAACTGGCTCCTACCACCTGCGCCCCGATCGTAACTTTTACTCGAGGGGTAACAAAAGCTGCTCTCAGATCAGCGGCGAAAGGCAAGCTTCCCCAGTGCTTTCCTAGACAGGTGTTGTGTGTTTTAGTTCAGTCAATCATACATAAGGCTGTCTCCACTCTGTCAGGTTTGCCACGTCAGGAAAAAGGTGGACAGATGATTTACAAGACGCATTCATAAGCCACCTGCCAGGTGTGTTAGATGCCTTTTAGAGGAATGCTGAGAAAAGATGAATAATGCCTTATTATGGAGGCACTTTAACCCTTAAGCAAGAAGCTGATCTTGTTTTATCCTGTTTTCATTTTTTTATGCCTGTAGTTTTAGTCAAAGGCAACTCTTTGCACCCTGATACCTCATTCTGGATAACCGGTGTCATGTTATTGATTTGACAGCAACCAATATTTTTCAGTTTAAGAGAATGACCTATTGTAATATGGCTTTCCAGGATGCTTGTTAAGTGAATAAGTGATTTCAAGTCACGGCTACAACATACACGTAGCCATAGCCCAGCCCATTTTGTTCTGTTAAATAAATCACTAAACACTCAATATTTGTTTAAGCCGGGATAATCAATGTCCATTCTTTAATTCTCTCTCTCTCTCTCTCTCTCTCTCTCCAGCTGCAAGAATACTATAAGAAGCAACAGGAGCAGTTGCACCTCCAGCTTCTAGCCCAGCAGCAGCAGCAAGCAGGGAAGCAGGCCAAAGAGGTGAGGAAGCCCCGCCTACCCTACTTCACCCTCACTGCACCCCACGTGAGCATCCTCAAGATTTCTTTATAAGGCTAAGAATACGTGATATGTGATATGTGCCAGTCAACACAGTCCTATTGAACGCTGTATTCATTGAGCCTTGCATGAAATACCCACCTGCAAAATACCATGCGTTTTCATTCTCGTATCCTCTCAACAACTCGATTGCGTTTTGTGCAATTCAAAAATGCGGATTAGGAATATGGATTTTCATTTCTTGCTGTCGACCAAAGTCATGCTCCAAACCTTACCATGCTAATACTCGTTAAGTATTAATTTACAAGTCGCCGCTTGCTAAGCCTAGTGGAAAATCCCTATTACAAGCCGCTATGGTGGAGATGACGAGTTTCTTTAATTGTCAATTAAGGAGCTGAGGGGGAGAAGGACCTGATCTGGGTAATGAAGGTGAGGGGGAATCATGTTGGATCATGAAGGGATAAGACTACAGCACAACAAAGGCGGAGACGTAATCGCCCGTCTGCGCGCCGTGGGAGACGGGAAGATCTGCGTTAATCTGCCGGTCAAATGAAATCCAAATTTGCACGGCATGCGTGTCTGTGGCATGAACTATATATGATGCAATTTGATCGACCGTTTGCAGCTACAGAAGACTTTGCGTCGAGATTAGCAGATTAGCACACTCGCGGGCAAGATGCAGGTTTTAGATCTAGAGCGAGGGGGATTGTGGGAAAAAATGATGAGATCATTAAAAAAAGACCGGTTTGAACAAACAGGTAGATCAGAAAATAAAAAACAGCTATGTTGTAATGGTCTAGCACAACATAATGCTGCGCATTTCATCGCCTATTGGTTTAAAATCGCCTTATTTGGATTGCAATATAAAAAGTTGCTGGATATCGACATGTTCAAACTGTGGTTGTATCAGTTAAAGAGTTAAACATTAGCGGCTTATTCATTGTAAATTTTAAGGGCAAACAACAGGTTAATTATTAGCTGAACTGTATGTGTGTGTGGCTGAAAAGGAATGAGATCTTGACTTCATAGCAGGTGAAAGAGACTGAGGCAAGCAGTTGGAGGGGGTGGATGCTATAGGCCATGGAGGACAGGGATTAAGACTGTTAGATATCCACCAGACAGCATCATGACTGATAGAGCAAATACGTGGCCAATGCACGGGTTGCTCGAAACACACCCACACACGCTCTCTTTAAATGCGACCGGTATCATGACATTTTCCACAGATAGTCAAGGAACGTGACAGAGAGCGAGTAAAAAAGGGCTGAACTTGAAAGTGAGAGGGAGGGGAAGAGTTTAAAAAAGCTTGGCTAACCTTATCCGAGGCCTCGGGAGTTTTTCAGATATTTTCCCTTGTTAAATATTAGAGCAGGGGAGAGGGTGTACTCGTGGAGTGGAAAGAGGCAAGAAAATTAAACTGGGAGGGCAGCGGTCAGCTATGATCTCCTGTGGGTCGGCTCACGTTTATTCAAGGCTTTTCGTGTAGGCCAGAAACATACGCTGTGCAAGGACGTAAGTGCAGATGAGGGATAGTTCACCCAAAAATGAAAATTCATTATTTACTCAACCTTACGACATTGCAAACCTATGACTTTCTTTCTTCTGCAGAACACAAAAGAAGATATTTTAATGAAAGTTGGTAACCAAGCAACATTGGCCCCCGTTGACTTCCATTGTATGGACAGAAAACCACTGTAACATTTCTCAAAATATCTGTTTTTGTGTTCCACAGAAGTCAAAACCATATGCATGAGGGTGAATAAGTAATGACAGAGGTTTTTTTGGGTGAACTATCCCTTTAAGGCCTTGTAGTTCATTTACTTCTATATTGTGAGTTAAGGGCCTTAGTGTGCATGAGAATCTTGGTTATGGAGATAAGAGATATTAAGTTCTAAACATGAATGGATTCCAGAGTAACACAGAAAGGTAAACAAGATAAAAGTATGTTGGTTTAGTCTGTTTGAGGTTTTGTGTCTGAATTCAGTGTGTGCGTGTGTTTGTGTTTTTTGTGTGTGTGTTGTCTGTCGTGTAGTGATGTAGCGGCAGGCCCCTAGGGACGAGTACACTGACAGTGCTGGACTAAAAGTGAATCAGTCAGGCGTGAGGAGAAGAAAGAAAAGAGAGCAACAGAAGAATGTGTGGCGTTTCTCATCCCTTTAGACTTCTTTAAAACCCTTTCTCCTCATAAGCCTCTTTTTCTTTTTTCCACCGTGCCACTGCCCCCATGTAGACTCGCGGGACGACACAGCCGGCAGCAACGGTACACAGCTCATTCGCGCCTGCGAGCAGTTATCGACACACTCGCAGCTGCCCAGAAACACACCGCCGCCTCTCAAAACACTAACCACATCTCTGGCCATAATACCAGCTCCTCAAGCAATGCTGTTTTCAATAGATTTTATTTTCATTCGTCATTATTAGCGTAAAATTTCAACGTTCATGGAAAGCGGTTTGTTCTTGCGATTCAAATTGGATGCTGAAACTCTGGACTCGCAAAGTGCTTGTAAATGGACTGATGACACGTTAGATACTCTCTCGGTAAAAGACGCTTTAATTGCCGCCCGTGTCTCTGCCAGTCAGCTCGGCTGGGTTGAGAGGTGAGATAGATAGGAGGAGTGAAAGATGGTTGCCACACACATTTGTGCATCATGAATCCAGACTTTTGCGCTTTTTCTGTTTTTTATTGTTTGACTCTCTTTCTCTCTCACTCCTTCTCTCTCTCTTGGCTTGACGGTTGAGCCGTGGAGTCACCCTGGAGTCAGTCTAATGAAGTAGCGCTGTCAGTCGGGCCTGGCGTGCCCAAACTCTGTTTGATGTGCTCATAAATCAAGCTGACAGGCCTGTTACTCCGCTAGCTTCAGCCACTCAACTGCATCTAATGTAAACAGCGTGCAGACACAATGTGTTAAAGAACTTGAACTGTGTCCCATGGCACCGAAACAGGGAGGGAAATAGAAAGGAGAGAAAAAGATGGGCGGAGAGGAGTAAGAGCGATGGACGGGAAGTGGGAGGAGAGATCGACAGAATTAATATTGCCTTTACCCCACTTCCCTTCATTCGGCGTTGTGTGAAGGAGCAGGTACGCATTTTCACGTAGAGCGGGACTTTGTAAAAGTTGCCCTGTCTCGAAATCTAATGAGGGAGCCTTTTAAGTGTGCTTCCAAATCAATCCAAAATGAGAGATTATTTAAGAGAAATGTTCACTATTAATACAATGATATCTAATTCATTAAAGAAAGTATACAAAAACTGTTTTTTATTGTTATAGAAATGGCTTTGCACCATGCTCGCATGTCAAACTCAAATGTCTCCCTTTTATGAACCTATATAGACAAATCCATCACTTCCATGACTAAATGCAGTTTAAGGAGGCATTTGCCAACGTTGGAGAAGGTCACAAGGTTTTGGAACAGAGCAAGTGTGTTTTCCTCTTTCAGCTGAGGTTGACCCGTGTGGCCCTTTCCCATGAGGCCTTGCGCCCCGGGCGGCAGCCTCAAACACTCCTTTGACAGTGAGATTAAGAAACTACCTTTAATTCTTTTTATTTTCCTACGCTCCCTTTGACATTTTTTTTCTCCCCTCCACACTTCTCATCTGTTATCTGGAAAGAGATAAGGCCCATCTCTCTTTTGGGGAACATCAAAAAGCATGTAGCTGGAAACAGTCGGGCCGGTTCAGGAAGGAGGACATTTATCACAGCGACACCGCCTGACCTTATCACCGCATGCCATGTATTCCATAGCACTTACCCTTAAACACACAAACACACTGGACTTCCCAAATCGTAACCTTTTTTCTTCTGAAATGAACACTTATCTCTTTTTTACTTTTGAAGGTGGAGTTTTTCAACAAGGATTTCTCAAGCACTCTACCCTGTCTGCCATTGTTCAACCTAACAGATCCAAACTGCTCGAACATTATTGGTTGAGTCAATGTAACCATGTCTCTCCACTCAAACAAGACAATGTATTTTAACATGCAACAGGCACTTCTTCCTCCCATCTGAGTGTGTTTTAGCCTTTTCCACCTCTGGCCAAACATCATAAGGAATTTTCACACTCGTGTCTTGTTTTTATCTAGTTTAGGCTTTGTCTTGAGGCTCACAGTGCTTATGTCATACGTAATAAAACGGTTCAGTCCTTTTTTTTCATCTCTTTGTTAACCATCACAAATGTCTGCGAGCACAGAGAGAAATCTCTCGAGGGCTGAATGATATGACTGTCCATATGCTTCGAGACCCATTTATGAAACAATGAAAGAGAGTTTGATGCACGGTTATCAAGTTTCACAAAGCAAACTGTTCCACACAGTGAAAAACCCCAAGCCTTATCGTAAAATGATAAACATCTGATCTCTTCTAATCTGCGAGTGTGTTTAACATTGCATGCAGATGTTGTTAGCCGCTGTTTATTGCCGTGTTAATTATGCGCCGACCGCATGCTAACAGATTACTACACGCAGGAATGAACAAGCGTGTTTGCGAGTGTGTCTGGTGTCGGCCCCAGACCACATGGAACTGTCACTCAGATTAATGCGTTATCTCTTATTGCATGAGAGACTTTATTTACAATAGAGTTCCACACTTTGAACCGAGCTCCAGCGTTTTGTTGTCTGCTAGTTGTCGACCGCCACAGGAAGTGCTTTGGTGATTGAAGGGGAAGACATCTCTATTCCAGGATATGTCCTATCCAAACATATCCCGGACAGGGTTGAAGGCATATAAAAGCCAATGAGTGTCTCTTTAATCCCTCCCTTTCCATCCTGGAGCTTGCCAAATCTTTCCTCTCATGCCTTTGTTTTTGTTGTTTAACGTATTACTCTCTGTCTGTCTCTCTCAGCAGCAGCAGATGGGGAACAAACAACTGGCTTTCCAGCAGCAGTTGATCCAGATGCAACAGTTACAGCAGCAACACCTTCTGAATCTACAAAGACAGGGCCTGGTGAACATACAGCCGAGCCAAGGAGCCGTACCCATTCAGAGCCTGCAGCAAGGTAGACCATTCAACCACAGATAGATAGTAAATACAGTAACATGATTGTGCACCATTCTTTTGAAGTACAACACTCATTCTTTGTCTCCATTGGCTGGTCAGTTTTGGCCCTTGGGTGAGTTGCAACAACCACAGGACTCTTAACCTGGAGGTCTGTCTTTTTCACAGCTCTGTCCTCATCCTCAGCTGCCAACAAAACACACAATCTCTGATTTCTAGTTTAGTGATGCCTATTAAAGGAAAGTGGAGCTGTGGAGGAAATGCAGCGTGCTAAATAAATGCAGCATCTGTGTTCAAACCCGTAGCCATGGACCAGATGGCGGTCTCAGACTGAGGCCAGACCTGCATCCACAGCCCACTTATTCTTCCTTAGTCAGACACGCTGCAGACACACACACAAACACACACACATGTGCTCTCAGACTGACCCGCTACTACACATAAAACATGCAAGAGGTATTAAAGTAAAAAAAAATTTTTGCAATAGCTTTTATTCAGTGATGGATTATATTATATTATATTATATTATATTATATTATATTATATTTATATATTATATTATATTATATTATATTATATTATTTTATTTTATAATATTTTATATTGTATTTATAGCTTTGGTTTGGTTTCATTAAACTACTTTTTTTTTGCAGATTTTTCAAATCTGGTATTTTAATTAATTAGCTGATATCAATAAAATGTTTATTACCATTAATATCTTAACTGGCACTTTTATGTTTAATGAAGAAGATAAAACATTTGTACTATAGTGTATTTAAAAAAATAAAATTACTAGTAATTATTAGTAGTAAAACGACTAATTAGTTTTTGTAGTAATTGTAGTCATTATAAAGCATTTTGGATTTCTTTTATATTTTTCTGTTGTTCTTTTTTAATATTTATTCCAGTCAGCAAAAAATTTTTGTTAAAGTTTCACTTTACTTTTCGATAACGGTAATAAAATTGACGTGCGCAACAATGATGGCTAATAAAGCGGCCTGTTTGGGATCTCTCAGTATTCTTCCTCTAAAATTAGGCAGTGGACTACCATCTCAATCTATTAGAGCTGGATGAAGCCCCCTGGAGACTAACTACAGCCATGTCCAAAGAGCCACATGTGAAGCTTGTTAACTTAATCAGCTCATAAAGAGATAAAAGCCAAGCTTGATTGTTGGTTTTGTGGAAGGCAGTCATTTGGATAATAGGTAAAATATGCCACAAAATTCACTGGGCTTGTGTAGGGGTGGCGGGGGTTACTTATGTGTGTGCGTACGCACGTTCCATACCGCACGCCTGACTTTTACATGGTCCAGACACGCTGGAAGAAAAGGGGGGTTTGGGTATTTTTTTACTTCAACTACATTCTATGTAGTTTTCCAACTTTCCTTAATTTGTCAATGAGCCTCACCAGAAATGAATCTTGACTGCGAACTGGCCACCGTCTGCCGAAATTAGACACGTCAACTTTACGGGTTCCACGGCGGCCATAACATTACAAGAGTCTCGACAGGACAGAACAAACAGGCAGCTGATTCTAGTTTCCATGCCGAGATCCTTACCGCTCTTGCCGATAGAGCCTCCAATATGATCCAGGTCTTTAATAAAAGCGCTTGACTCTCTTTTTTGCCCATTGCTCTTGACATTTCTGATTATTTCGGTCTTAAGAAAACATAGACTTCGTCATCCAGCGTCCTGAGTGGGCCTGCCACACACACACACACACACACACGACTGCTTTTAGGAAAAGTAGTCTGATGGAAAAAAGGAAAAGGAGGAAAGAAAGTTGGGGGAGGTGGAGCAAAGTTGCAGGGTCGATAAAAACTATTTTTCACGAAAGCTGTAAACTTTTGGCATCTTTCTGGCCCAGACCCCCGCACCCACCCACACTGTTGCTTATGTCATTGTTACAAGAGTATTGAAGAACAATAAACTCTAGGCTCTTGGAATCCCTTCTGCAAATTCTGCGACGGAGCAGGATCAGGGAATTTCCCCACAATCCCTTCCTGAAGAGAAGCCCTCCATTATGACTGGCCAGCCAACCATGCGCATTCTTCTGGGTAGTCATGCTTGGCCGTAGCTGATGCTGAAAAGGATTTGTTCTCTGATCCGTGGGTGGCACCAACCGTTGTTGTTGTTGTTTTCGTGTTTGTTTGCCATATCGAGTCATTTCCTCAGGAAAGCTAGTGTTACGGACCCGAGTGACTCATTACTGAGTTCACTAGACAGACGATTAGCTTTTTATTCATTGTTTACGTTTCTTTGCAATGTTCATACTTACCAGTTGCTGTAATTTAAATTCTCGTCCAAAGGGTGCGTCCGAGATCTGTCGGGTTCAGCTTCGTGATCACCATGCCACACTTTTGTTTAGTGCAGGCCTTAGATTCGTGGAGCGTGGAGCTAAAGGGGTCAAAGAAACAGATATGAGCTTCAGTGAGAAAGATTTAAAGTTGTGTTTTAACAACGTAAATGTGCCATAGATTTTAAGGCCTCTGATTGGCCAACTTCTTATGAATAGTAATAAGGTTAACTATGTGTTGCATACATACTAAAATACAAAAACAAGATACAGAAAGAACTGATTTGAATTAATGCTGTGATGTCAGGCCACTCAAACAAAGCAATTTGAATTTGGGGGGGAAATGAATCTAAAAACGTCTTATTTATAGTGCACATCTGCACATTAAACTGGGATGTGAAAGTATTTGAACACAGAAAAAATCAACTCAAATATTTTCACAGGCCAGCATAGGTTTGGCTCTTTAGTTTTTTCGTGAAATGTGCGTGTGAGAGAGAAATAGAGAGTGTGTGGCCGACCACAAGGGAAAACGCCTCACCTACCCCCATGTGTGTTAGTGTGTGTGTTTGGAAGAAAGTGGGAAACAAAAATACTTCACTGTAGGTAAACCGCTCCATCTCCACCCTGCGTCCTCCTTCCACTTCCTGTCTTCGAGCTTTTCTTTCACAAAGTCAATTCTTGCATCCCTCAATCCACAGCAACAGTGACACGCCACCGGATTGGCTCAGTTATTTGCTCAATTATTTGCAGGGTCAAAATACATCCCTGGCCCTGCGGTGCTCTGTCAGGTTATGTGCGAGTAGTGAACAACTGCATGTAGCAGCAAGTGTGGCCATACATCATTTCCCTGGCCCTCGGCCGGCTGGGAGGTGGGGTGGAGGGGTGGGCCAGGCAGGGAGTTTTGTTTTGGCGGGGTCTGGGACAAGAATGCTGGCGGACCAGACATAATATTTAGATTGCTATTAAGTCTTTGCCACGTGAGATAGTGTAGCAGGCTGTGGCTTTTAGGGAACAGCGTGCGCCAGACTCGCTCGGGTTGGGAACCGGCTGGCCCTCTCTCTTCTCATCATTTTACACCCTCAAATCTCCCCCCTTTCCTTTCAAAGTGTATAGAAGTGAGAAAAACAATCCCAAATTCAGCAAGTTTGAGAGGAAAATAAAACAAAAAATGCCAGAAGAGCATCTCGCCAAGATTATTTCACCCAGTGACGGAGGCTGCAACAGGGTCGCTCAGGACAACGATAATTACAAATGGAGGTGGCCGGGGAGAATTGCAGAGACAATAACAAAAACGCGCTGAAATTAGACATATGCTTCCTTTAGTTTGGCTGGTTCCCCGTTCCATTCTCCTATGAATTGAACTACTCCCTCTGGCTCGCCCCCTCTGCTGGTCAAGTGTGGCACGGTGTGTGTCCGACTGATGTCAGAGCAGTTTGAGATCTCTGAGGCGGGCTACCCTGCCAGGTGGCTGTGGTTCAGGAAGTGGCGGTGGGGTTTTGAGGTGTGATAAGGAGAGAGACACAGGTCTGGATGCTTTCCTAAAGAGCTCTCGTCATTCAACACTTGGCTTATGCTATTCACCGCAATTGAAGTGAGGATCACTAATAAACAACTTTATAAACACTCTATTTAGCTGCAGTCTGTTTCATTATATGACACCTGTTGACTCACGGCTTTTTTAAAGCAACCTTTTGAGTTTTAATGGAGAGTTACGATATAATGCACACAGTGCACAAAAAGAACGTATTTTCAATTCAAGCCGATTGCAAAAAGGTTAAATCTCTCTCTCTCGCTCAACTTAATGAAAGTCCTTCTAAAGGTAAACTTATACTCGAGCGTCGGACTTACGCCGTAGCCTCTACGCAGTAGCCTACGTGTCGGTTTTCATTTATACGTCTACGTCGTTGTCCGTGTCGACAGGCAATGACCACTAGGCGTCAGTGTCCTTGGCGTGTTGCTTGTGTAACCAAGACAAGAGCCGAAGAAAAAGGAGCTTGTTTGAGAAGCATTAGCAGTGATATCGGCAAGTAAACAGTCACTTTTGTTGCAGATTTGAGATGTTTAATACAGATGCACAAATATTTTACTTGGATAATTCATTCGGAAATGCGTTTGAGTAAACATGACTCTATCGCAGAGTTTTTTGACCTGAGGGAGGGGTTCAAACGGACCAATCACAGCGCTTGCGGTCCGCGTAGGGTCCGCGCTGAGTTGACGCGTTGTAACATTTTTGGAGAGGTGCGCGTCAGGCTACGGCGTGGGGTACGTGGCTCTGCGTAGGCTACGACTTAGGGCCGACGCTCGAGTATAAACTGAACTTAAGGTGTCGTATCATAATAAGTTCAACTTTTTAGTTATCCTTTTATTGCTCTTCGAAAGTGCATAAATGCAGTGAACTGATCTCTTTCGATTTTTTTACTCAGCCATGTGTCCCACTGACCTGCAGCAGTTGTGGAAGGAAGTGGCAGGCATTCAGAGCACAGAGGAGGCCATGAAACATGAGGGCCTCGACCTGACTACCAACAGCTCCAACTCTACCTCATACACGGCCTCCAAGGTCTCACCTCAGATCCCCCATCATCCTTTGCCAAATGGACATAACTCTGTGCACACTCCAAAGAGAGACAGGTGGGACCTGCGCTCAATACACACATAGAGAAACACTCGTTATATTTTATGAAAACACGCATTAAACAATATCGCATGAGGTTTTGGAGCGCTCACTAACTACAAGACAGTATTTCAAACATGGATATTTTACACGCATCATATTTTATGGATTGTGCCGTCATATTCACTTTGATGTTCATTTGATATTTTATGGTTGTTTCATTTCTTCAGAACATTGTGCATCTACGGCACAATTGACGCCCATGTGCCAGTTTAGCATGAGTGTGTGTGTGAAGTGGGTGATGTTGCTGAAGGAGGGAGTGGGGGGATGGCACTGCTCTGGGGTCCTCACGGATTCTTTTCATTATTTTAGAGCAAGACTCTTCGAGTGGATCTCGTCCTTCACCAAGGAGTCCAGTGATGATCATCTCACGCCTTACTCCAAAAGCGCTCCCCTCCAGAGCACCCAGTGAGTACACGCACACACACGTTTGTCTATCATGGTGAGGACCTTTCATTTCATTCATACTGAGCTAACAATATTTTCCATCATAAAAACATCCGGGAAAAAAACAATACAGCGGTATTGGCAAAAACCGTGATGTATATATAAACATGATTATAGAGATCGTGTTCATTCTTCACATATCACAATATCAAAAATGATTTTGCAGCCATTTAAAGTTTTAAGATTCCCTGGATACGTCTTTTTAGTGTGATTCATCGCCCCAAAAAAAGAGAAAATAAAATATATCACGATATCATATTTTTACTGCATGGTTATTGTTGCCAAAATAAATCACAGTACCTATATTATCACGATATATTTTGGTCAAATGAATACCTTCATCATGGATTTCTTTTTTCGCAATGATCATGTAGTGAAAATCTGATATTGTGGCAATCCTACCTCTCAGTAATACAGTATAAATTTTCTCCTAAAAAAGATTTGTTAAGCTAAAGACATTTTTCACATGAACATTTATGGGAGAGGCAGATACACATCCACATCCAAGCCTGTCGTGCCACGCGAGTTCGGGTAAACGCTAGGAAAAGTGCTGCCTCCATGTTTGCTTATACCACTGTTCTTCCTGACTTGGCCTAACACATTTACACACAAACAGACACACACACAACTCAGAAGGAAGAAAAACTGTGTGGTAAGGCTAATGCATGGCACATGTGGACAGTGTGGTTGCCAGTAGTTTGTAATGTCTAGAGGCTGAGCGGCTTCTGAATTGCGTTGGCCGGCCACTGCCAGCACATCTGATGAGGAGGAGGAGGGAGCGCGTGTGAGTGCCGTGTCGGGAGGCCCTCATCTGTGAGCAAGCTGCTTTATATTAAGCAGTGCTGTGATGTGGATTTGGGAAGAGTTCCCCAGACCTTCAACCACCACAGGCAGTGCCGCCCCCCACCCCCCTGCCCATGCTTAGCAGCAGTCAGACGCATGACGAAGGATTCTGTGGTCCATGCCCCGCGAAGCCCACGCTAGCAGTGGCGTTTGGCCAGGCCCGAAATGAAAAATTGCTGGATGAGACTGCTGGCGGGGGTTCTAGGCCTGATCTGTTCTGGGTCTCAACAGAAGCCGGGCCAGGGAGACCCGTTCCAGAATGCGCAGGCCACCGAGCGCACAGTGGCTGCTTCTCAAACTAAACAAGAGCTATGAGTTATCCCCAGGCCTCATCTGCGGGTCCTGTCAGCACGTCCATAGCCACCTTATCCATACTCCCGCCCGGAGACGTGAAGAAAATCTGAAGATCACAATGAGTTTGTCCATAATTACACGACAGCGTGTTGTTCCTGGCTGCACCAGAGGACATTCGAACCTGTGATGAAGCACGAGATGCTAATACGATGATACACGCTCTTATTGGAAGCCTGTCAGTCACCGTTATAGAAGAGCAGTCTTTTTTACGTTTGCCAGATTCCCTTTAAACTGCATCTGTTCAAAGCTTCCTGAAGGGGTGCTTGCAGAACAGGCTCAGAGCTATCGGCTTTCTCAAACTGGGAGCACTTGAGACCAGAATGTCTTTTTCCATTGCTTCATTGCTTTTGTATTGGTTGCATGTGTGTGTTCTGCGCTACCATGCCGACTGCTTTAAAAAGCTTCAATAAGCTATTGAACTGAATGTTGTTTCGATTAAGCCAGCAGGTGTCTAAATGTTTTAAAGGTGCAGTACGTAATTTATGCACCACTAGCGTCATCACGCGAATGTAAGAATAAGAACATTTTAAAAAAGAGTTTTGGATCCTGACATCTGTCTTGCATTGGTTGACAAACAAAATTTGCAGCTGTGGTTGGGGGACTGTTTTTTTGTAGATTTGATTTTTCTGCGTTTTTAGCATAACATATTTATAAGATATGATATATATATATATATGAAGAGTTTGGATCCAAAATGAGATAAATTTGTGCATTTCAATTAATATTAATCAAACTGCCCTTGGTTTGTTTTGATATATATATATCAAATATTTTTAATAATATATATAATATGGCATATAAACACATAATTCATATGTTTTAAATATATATATATTTTAATATATAATTAATTATTTTTGTGTGTGCTTTATAAAATTATACAGCTATTCTACTGTAGAAAATGTTTATGATTGGTTTTTAAATAGTTTTTAATTCAGCTCAATATGCAAACAACAGTGTTCAGTGGGTTACACAAAAGTTACACGGCATGAAAACAAATGTACATGATGTATCTCGTATAGTGATAACTCGGCACTGGTTCTACACAAGTGCCAGCTTTCTCGCACTGGCCCCTGGCCAGAAGTCTTTCCTTATTGTTTGCCTGCCTCTAGCTGTATCTCAACCATCTTTTCATTTTTTCCCTCAGAAATGTTCTTGTTGTATCACTGATAAGATGTGCAGTGCTTCACGATACACTGAAATCCATTTTATCTCATGGTGATAATAGGGTTCGGTCATGTTTATATTGGTGAGAGCACGACTAACCGTCTCTATTCCTTTTACAGCTCGACCCACGAGGAACACACAGCCTCACACCCGCTCTACGGACACGGCGAGTGCAAGTGGCCCGGCTGCGAGGCGCTCTGCGATGACATGGGCCAGTTTATCAAGTGAGTGACAGCTGTCCATCAAATCCACTACACAGGCACATCACCTGATGCAATTACATCAACGCTGTTACATGCATCAACCCCGTAACTTACATCTAATCCCCCCGCTGAGCAACAGAGCATTCATCATTGCCTGCTGCGGCCCATAAACACAAGTCCCTGTCTGTTAGCTTTTCCCTCTGTCAATGTGCATTCATCTTTTTTTTTTGATGAGCCTGCAGGACGCTCTCTAAGTAAAGGCCTTCTCTTGTGCTGAAACGAAAGGGGGACGAGAGAGCGAGCAATAAGAGAGCCGAGTGGCTGACAGACGGGTTCAGGTGTGATGTTTGAACAGACAGGAGACCAGTGAATTCCACAGGGAGGTGGGGAGGGGGGCAAGGTTATTGCTGGAGAGAGCGTGAGACATTCTCCAGCGCTGTGGGACTGTATTTGTGTATGAAAAAGGAGGCTAATCGTGATGGACAGGTATTTTAGCCGGAGAACACTGTCGTAGTAAACTAGACTGCCCTCTATAGTTTTGCATGCAGATTCACAGTATGTCATACAATTACTGTCTGTGTGAACACCCAAAATATCTTTTTTGTAAACATTTCATACGACTAGAGTTAATCTCTTGCGTATTTTTGGGGGGCTTTGTTTAAAGCTGTAATTAAAGCTTTTTGATTTAAACCAAACTATGTATTATTGTTATTAATGTTATTACTATTGTTATTATTTATTATTGTTATATAAAAAGATATAAGTCATCTTAAAAATGCTTGGTAATCTAAGTAATTTCTAATTTTTGCCTCTGTATCGACATCTCTGTTTAAAACAAAATGGCAGTCAACCATTTTTATAATAATGAAAATAAATTATGAATTATTTAATAATAAATCACATATTATTATTATAAAAATGGTTGGCTGCCATTTTATTTCTCAAACAAAGATGTTTTTACAAAGGCAAAAGTTGATTGGGACATTTTGAGACATCAATTTTGCTGTACATTTTTCACTGCGCTTTTCCCCAAAGGTTTTGCTTAATACTTTTGTACAGGAAACTAGTTCACACATTCCTCGTGAGTAACCATAGCGACACACATCCTGTTCTCTTCCTGTTGACCTGTCCAGTGCTGAACAGCCAGAATGTGTGTGTGTGTGTATCTGTTCAGGTAGCTGTCAGAGGCCGATTAGCTCCCCGCTCCCATCATTCCCTCTCTTCATCCCTCAGCGCACCACTGCTGGGTCAAGCAAATTGTTTTCACGCTTCGTTAGTGGTTTACTTAATTAGCTCATTTACAATTAGAAGCCTTTGTTTCTTGGATACAAGCAAAGACATCAAAAAGAGGCTCCCTCCCCTCCACCATATCCACTCTCCCTTCCCCCAGCCTTCTTTCTTCTCGCCATCGCTTCTTTCGCACGTGTTTGCCAGTTCGGGGTCTTTGGGGATGCTGGTGGGGTGAGAGGAGATAAAGAGAGGAAGAGATCAGACAGGGAAAGGCGATGTAAACAGTCCCATTGTCTCTGTGTGTTAAAATAATGAGACTTCACAGTGGAACGTCCTGACATGTTGGGCTGTCACGGGGTGCGAGACACACTGTTGCTGCTGACGCCAACCCAGCGGGCTCGGGAGTTGCAAGACGTTTGCTCTGTTTCAAACCCTAGCGAGATGCCTGCAAAGGCAGCATTTTAACGCATCATAGAACCTTTTAAAATGAAGGTAACTTAATTATGCCTTTTTGCCTCATAGGAATCCCAGGATGCATCGAGGCAAGCTCAGTTTAGAAAACTGTTTATATAAAAATGCTAGATGAAATACTGACGCATTCCATTTGTAATGAAAAGATTTGTATGCTGCGTCTTTCTGTTAATGAGTGACAGTCACATCTTTGTTTTTTTTATTTCCTGATCATCTACTGATCCAGGGTTGCTCTTCCTCAGGGGGACCATTGTATTGACAGGCCGGAAAGATGTGTATGTAAATTTCCTCCGGTCGTCCCTGGCGACGGGGTGAGGAGCATGCTCAGTGCACGCGGGCGGGAGCGGGAAGCGCGTATGATGGCCGCTGACACACACATCAAAGAGACGGAGAGTCTGGGAAAGTTTTAAGAGTAAAGCTGTTGTTTGGTTGCGCGGTGTCTCGTTTCACATAGCCTCGGGGCAAGCGGAGAACGGTGGAGGGGGGGTATAAGATAAGAAGCGGTCGGGTTGGGGAGGGGGAGATGACAGATATTGCTGCCAGTATCGTGCACAGTGGCCTAGTCAGAACACTTTAGTCATCACTGCACTGCAGACAAGAAGAGATGGTCCGCTCGCCCGGTTCTCTCTCTCTCTCTCTCCTGTTCTTTTCTATAGGCACATCTGGCCGCATGCCACATAGTAGAAAATGAAGCCCAGCAGGACTGAAACGGCATCTATTCACGAAGTTGTGCACCCCACCTCTTGCGTGTTTAATAAGAAATTTTGATAAACGCTAAAATATGAGGAAAATATTTATTTTGTCTGTGCATAATGTATCCACTTTCTTTTTTCCCTGCATGTCTCTCTCTTTTTTTTACACTGTAAGAAAGATATAACACTCATTCGATCTTCATCTTCCACCCTCCCTCGCCCTGAGCTCTTTAATGATGTTCAGTTTTCTCTGGCATGCCAGGAAGACATGTGTTAGAATACTCAAGCCCTTTGTCGGGTCCCGTGAATCTTTTCGACCATTGTAAATGCTCCTCAAATCCCGGTCGGGGTGCGGGGAGTAAACACTGCCTCATTGTCGGGTCTCTCGGAAAAACGCTGCTACTGTTTATTATGAACTATAAAACTTGTGGTCTGTTCCTTTATTCAGAAAGAGAGAGAGAGAGAGAGAGAGAAAGAAAGGTGGGGGGACATAGAAAGATGAGATCATGTTTTTGTTATTATCATCATGTGCTTGCGGGGAAAATGGATCTGGATTAGGCGAATGGTGACATCATTGTTTTTGTTTAATTTCTCATGGAGAGAGAGCATGCACCCCTCTTTTGCTTCGGTCTGACACTTGAAACGTTCGTGTATAGGGCGGTCACCTGGCGGGTGTCGTGGAGACGAAGCGAGTCTAGGAAGTGTTCTGTCTCTTGTTCACTCGCGTTTTGCTCTCCTGCAGTGGATGGACTTAACCCGGCGTTCAGGACAGTGTTAAAACACGCAAGAATTCCCTGATGGATAAGAGTGTTGGATGAGATGGACTGAAGATATTTGTGTGCTAATTTTGTGTAGATCAGTGCTGGATTGATGGAAAGGAGGATGATGTATTTTACATTTTAAGCCTGGATCTCCCGTTAATATAAAATAATCCTCAATCCGCCTGACCTCAGGAACTATTTGCTTAGAGGCTTTAAGCTGTAAGAAGTTCAGCTGTTCCCAGGAAGTGAGCATTGTGGCCCAAACACGTTATATTTACAACCCTCTTCTCGTGTATTCTTTAAGGCGCTCCCATAACCCCTGACCTCTGAGTCATTACACTCCACCAGGTGTGTGGTTTGGAGAGTGGGAGGGGTTCCTTCCGCACCTGGAGGGAATGACATCATCACTTGGATACTTTACGACATCATCGTCTGGTAACAGAATTGTTTATGGAAGGGATAATGCACAGTCAGAACAGCCCCAACTGGCTGATCCAGGTCTTGTACCACCCTGAAGGGGTTTATTTTTGCAATTATAACTAGCTGACTGTACATTATCCCACTTTACACATGACTACATGGCAGATGTATAAATAAACGAACATGAAGTATTAACACAAATATTCAGCTTTTGAATACACAAATATTCTGTTCCGTCATTGGCTCCTCACTTTGGTTGTTTGGTTTCTTTGGTTTCGCTTCCTTTTTGATTCTAATCCTTGCATCGCCGGTTTTGTTTTTTGTTTTGGGGAGTTACACACAGCTTTGAAAAACAAAACATGACTTGAATAACTAAAGGGCGAACTCGCCCATTTGAAGCAGTGCTTGATGAGTAAAACAAATGATGTCATATCCAGGTGTTTTTTTTTTCAACTCCCACTCAGGGTTCATGGCCTGCAGCACTTAGCTCTTCTACAAAAAAACAAAACCGTTTCCAAAATAATATCCCACTCCAGCTGCGTTTCAACTGAATAACAGAGACATTAGGGCATTTGTAGTGAGCTAATATATAGAGATGTTTAGGGCTGAAGTCATTTTCGTTTCTACTCTTTCATTGACTGTTGGTAAACAACATAAAACTGTTATTCGCAAATGTGGATTAAATTATTTCATTATGTAGCTGTCTCCATTTCCAAAAACAAAACGGTCACGTTTCTATGACACAATCCTCAGCCATTCTCCAAAATTTTCTTTCCACGTCTAATATTGTTTTTAATTTTCTTGCGAGAGGAAATCGAGTTTATACGCCTAGTGAAGTGTTTTTCGGATCCGCTATTGTTAGGGACTTCCTCCAAATGGGCCATTGTTGTACCCAGAGGATCCCATTAAATGTTTCTCTTCTGAAATGGAAAAATAAACAACTGGACGCGGTCGCATTTTGATGTAGTTGTTTGTTTATGTGAGGTCATGCTTGGCCGGGATGCTGCAACTGGATCTCTGCTGCCTCAGTGACCTCAGTATTTGTGTATGTATGCGCGTGTTGTCAGGATGTGATGGTCTGGGCATGTAGTGCAAACACGTTAGCACACGCGGCACAAACTGCTGCCGTCTCCAAAGCAATCCCAGAAGGCTAAGCTGGAGCCGTCGCGCGTGTTTGTGTGTGTCAGCTACATGGTTGGTGGCAGATGGTCCAAATATGCTTACAGGTCTCCCTCTGGGAGTTTAGATAGGGTCACCTAGGCAAGGTTTATTTGCACGTAGATAGATTTCGTTTTGTGGGCAGCGTGTTAGGATACGCTGACCTCCCGCCGCACGTTTGCATTATTTAAACTCTCGATTTCTCTCTTCCAGGCACCTGAACAGTGAGCACGCCCTGGACGATCGCAGCACAGCCCAGTGCAGGGTCCAGATGCAGGTCGTTCAACAGCTGGAGATACAGGTGAGATGCGCCCGTAGACGCAAAATCAACATTTCTGGAGAAATCGCGCGAAATCAACGTTTCTACAAAAGCAACTTTTCAACGTCGGGCCCACCTGACTGGCTCTTTTGAGTTTCGAAACAATTCAAGAAGAAAAGGGTGTGTTTTTGTTTATTTAACAACACACCTTCATACTTGAAATAGTGTTCACGATAGTCTTTGGGTGTGTCTCAAAAGTAGGCACTATAAGTTCACTCCTTAGGGTGCCATCTGTGTCCCAATATTTCATAGATCAAGGCAACTGCTTGAATACGTTTTCACAATATACTGTTTCACGTCAACGGGAACTAGACAGTGGAACGAAACAAAGCCCTGGTCTTCTTGAACTCTCCCATACTATCTCTTGCACGTAGATAGTGGAAAGAAACAAAGCCCTGGTCTTCTTGAACTCTCCCATACTGTCTCGCACGTAGATAGTGGAATGAAACAAAGCCCTGGTCTTCTTGAACTCTCCCATACTGTGTCGCACGCACACACAGCTGGCATGATTTTCTGCCCATTACATGTCACACGAGTTGATAGAGATCACTGGAGCTTGTAATAGAAGGAGTGATGTGGAGTGTGGGTGCAGGAAAGGAGGCCAGAATATCTGCCTTTGATGGATCCCAATTAGAGAGTTTCCCAGCACCTCTCTCATCCCTCCCGCCGTGGGCTCTCGGCGAGCGCTGCAGGCTGCCTGTCGCGTGCGCGCATGCAGTGTCATCTCTAATGAAAGATCTGATAAGGAGAAGGGTGGACATGGGAGGTGAAAGAGACCTCCTCTGCCCACTGACACCTTCTTTGCCCTAGATTTATACTCCCAATAATGGCTTTAGTGCAAATTGCAGCCATTTTCTGATCGGTTTAGACCTGTGTGATATGAACACTGGTCTAGCTGGTGATCAGCAATGCTGGTGTTTTTAACATGACTAATAGTTAAGACTTTTTAGCCAAGTATTTAGACAAGCTGTGCAAGATCAGTGTTGCTGTAAATGGTTTGGACTTGCGCTATGTTAAGGACCGTGTTTTTGTCAATACGAGTAATTTGTTTGGACACTGAGGCTGTCAGAAGAGCGTCTAGTGACAGTTAGGATTGGCAGACACTGACAGGTCAGCGCTCGGGCACATTAGGTCAGACACAAAGTAAGCAACTGTTAGCTACGGGGTAAGTTGTCTCAGAGAGCTACTTGCACTCATCAGAAGCCTTTGCTGAACTACAGTAAAGCGCAGGTCAAGGAACTTCATTGTGCTCACAGCGGTAATATTCCTGTAAATCAACAATCTTTAAAGAAGCCCTTTCTTGGACGGGCACTTCAGACCCTCCAGCTTTACATGGCAGAACAACTTCCCATCATCGTCCAGTCAGAGAGATCTTGTAATTGGTTGGCTTTACATTCCGTCCACCTCCCTTCCAAGTTCTTCTCTCAATCCCCAAAATAACCCCCTCGCAACAACGCTCATTCAAAAAAAACACTACCCTGCCAGGCACACGCAGCAAGCTGTGCTCGCCGCGGCCAGCGAAGAACGTTTAAACGCGGGTCCAGATCGATGCAGGGGAGATGAAAACTGACAAGAGAGTCAACCCACGTCCAAGCGTGTTTCCTTTCTTCCCTGTCTCTCTCATCTACCTCAGTCCTGTCACCTACCCTACAATACCCCCTCCCCCTGCACCCGCTAGCCCACCCCGGTGCCAACCCAGACCGACCAGTGCCACCCTTCGCCAACCTGCTGTCTTTCCCAATAAACCAGCTCAGTTTTTCCAGTGATTTTATTTCCCTGTTGACCAGCACGGGACAGCCTCCTCATTAAACACACACATATCAGCTAATGGCTGAGTAAACAGCCCAGATCTGTGGATGACTTCAGCAACGCTGGGCACAGCTGAAAAACATAAACATGAGTGGAGACTTGAGGTTGATTTTTACAGCTTAATTTCGATTAAGAACCTAAGACCTATTCCTAGAAGCAGTTTAAGACGAGCATTTCTATAATGTTTGCTGATAACGTTTGGGAAAAAAATATTTTTTGACGTATTAAACACATGTCAGTTGGCGAAAGCTGGCAAAGCAAATACTATAGATTTACTTCTTTAGAAATTGAACACATTTTAACTGTTTATTATTTTAATATAATTTGTATTCATTATTGAATTATTTTAAATGATTTAAACATTTTAATTATATAAATTAAATTATTATGTTAATTGTTATTATTTTATATTTGATTATTTCACTTACTACGTTGTAACTTCAGTCTCAGGGGGTACAATTAAAAGCAACTGACTTTCTTTCTCTGTGTGAGAAATGCCTTTAAAGTGACACTAAAGTGTATGGAGGCAGTCTTAAAGGATTCGATGAGCTGCCTCTAACCCCCCCCACCAGTCGCTTCAACACTTCCTCTAAATGGCAGTTATGAAAGTCAAACAGGGACGAGTGTGGTTGCAGGGCAAGTATCTCAGAAAGAGATGCTGCAAGACGGATGGAGAGAGAGAGAGTGAGATGTTTTCTCCCAGAGGTATCAAGAGCTGTGAAACGGCACGTCAACATCCCTGCAAGCTGTCTCACTTAACAGGCAGAATGCAAAATTATCCTCTGAAGAGAAAGTGTAGAATCACTGCCTCAGCAGTGCCCATTTACAGTATGCTGAATATACAGTCATGACATTTCCAGCTTTACTGGCATGACAAATAATTGCGTATTTGTGATGGCAGAGCACAAAATATAAAAAATATACAGTTATTGGAAAGGAAAGAAAAGAATAACAATAAATAATCGCAAATAAAATATTTTTGTGCATCTTGTATGTTAGAATAGAAATAAAACGAAACAGATTTCAGAAACTGACTTGAATGTTACTTTGGTCTAATGTGTGTGTATGTGCTTTGTGTGTTATCTAGCTGTCCAAAGAGAGCGAGCGTCTGCAAGCTATGATGGCCCACCTGCACATGCGTCCATCAGAGCCAAAGCCTTACCACCAACCTGTAAGTTTATAAACTTGAACCTTTGTTGATAACCTACCTGTTTGGTACTGTCTATCTCTGCAAATTGTAAATCCTTTTTAAGCTTTTGAGTTTTCAGTTCTTGCATAGCTATTCTAAAAAAAGCAGTTCAGTGTACAGTGTGATCACAATGTGCGTAAAGGACTGAATAGCGCACTCTATTGGAGCCTGAAGGAATTGCTCCCTGTGCGTATGCGAGTGTGTGTTCTTGGATCGTGTTCCTGGAGAGCAACCAAACACTTTAGTCTCTTTGCAACCAGCTACCTGTCAGTGAGACTTATCCTGATCCTTAATCTTCACAAAAGTAATGAATCATTTATTCAAACATGCTTTTAAAAATCACCTTCAACTGAAGTGTAACTCGGAGAATAGACTCTTAAAAACACAAATCGAGACCTCTTTGTAATTACCGCAGCCGGCTTGTTTTACTACCAGCTTTAGAAGAGATTAAGAGCGCTTGTGTGCGCAAGTATAAGTGCATCTGAATGCGCTCGCCTTTGTATCATTGTATAAATGACGGGACGCGTTCAGAGAAGGAAACCTTATTCCATATCCTTCCAGACGTCAGAATGCTTTTCCCCTCGAGCTACCAGCCGCCTGTGCAATTATTAGGAATGTAATGAATATTTCATGCTGAGATTGATGAGTAGTCTTATTAAAATACGAAGATGTTGAAATTAATTGTCAATTAGAAGTGGAGTGTCTTAATTCGAGGGGATATAAATGAAGGCGGGGGGTGAAAGTAGGACGCGTCTCCTGTTTGGAGACAAATTCTCCGGATCAGCTGCTATTAGACAGTAATGGGAAACAGGACGGAGGCCGAGCGACCCAGCCAAAACAGAGAGAGACAGAATGACAAAATGATAATTGTGAGTGTGATCAAGAGAAAGCATTAGCATTAAGTGGTAAGGGTTAGCATTAGGGCGGAGCTTAGCGAAAGCTCAAACCCTTGTGTGGCATTGACCGCTATTAAGATCGTTGGGTGTTTGGCACAGCAAACTGGCACGGCTCCAGCGTTAATTAAGTACCTGTTAAACCATTTTGCTCCCCTAATTACTGGAGATGGGCCAGGTTGGCTCCTGTGGCACTGAGAATAAAGACAAAAGGGGCCGGCGCTGTTTAATTCGCCATATTAGCTTCAACCCCGCTACGCCCACCCTTTCTTTCTCCCGCTCGCACGTGCGCGTGATGGTTTTAATTAGAACAAAACAAGCAGCCCCGAAAAAGACTCCCAGAGCGATGGAGAAAGCTGTTTCCTAACGCTCCGTGCCCACCGAAGCTAATTGGGCAGAGCAGGTCCACAAAGAGGGTGGGTAACCACAACCGATATTTGTTGCCAGATTGTGCTCTCCCCCTTTTACCATGTATCATTTTGTTGCGCTACTCATGAAAGGGCTTTAATTGTAGACGGCGTGCCACAGAGGAGCTTGACAAATAAGATTGTTTGAATTTCAGCGGCATCAACTACTCATAATAGAGTCGCTGTGCCAGCAGCTTTGGCATGGATGTGCCGGCATGCATCACAGGATGTGTTCCTCACAGCGGGAGACCAATGACAATTTGACAATGATTTTATTTCCTGGCGTGTAATTGCAATGAAAATGATGGGGATACGAATCAAGGCTACACAGAGATTTGAGTAATTGCTATAATTGTTTATTGTGTTGACATTAGATCTGCAACAGGCCGCCGTACGTTCTAGATTTAAATGATGAGATCTAAAAAAGTTTCATTCTTTTTATTTCGTCTCGTTCAGTTGAACCTGGCCTCTAGCATGTCGATGTCCAAAAGAGAAAGTGAGGGGTTTCCCGAGGGCTTGCCTCACCCGCCCACCTCCGCTGCCACCCCCATCACCCCCATGAGGCAGGGCCCCTCCGTCATCAGCTCCTCCAGCCTGCATGGAGTCGGACCCATGCGTCGCCGCAACTCCGACAAGTTCTGCACGCCCATTGCATCAGGTCAGTGTTCCCCCTGAACACTTTTACATGTCTGCACTTGGCGGACGCTACACTGTACATCAATTTCTACACCATAGTGCACTATAGTAATACGCTTGTCTCTGCCCTGAACAGAACTCGCACAGAATTGTGAATTCTACAAAAACGCTGATGTCCGGCCTCCATTCACCTATGCTTCCCTCATACGACACGTGAGTCAACCTGTGTGTGTGTGTGTGTTAAATGTACAGATCCGGGCCGTGTTTTTAGTACTCCAGTGCACTAGAGCCCAGTTCAAAGGTGTCTGCTGGTAACTGAGGATTTATGTGCATCTCTTCACTCGATGTCAGTCATGCCGAAACGCTCGGCACTATCCATAATGCATGGCTTGGCCGTCTGGAAACGGTCCATCAGCTAATGTTGCGCTAATAACAGCCATTTGAATCGCCTCTTGACACTCGCTCACACTATTTCTTCCGCTTTCTTCACTTTATTCGCCAGGCCATTCTGGAAGCCCCTGACCGACAGCTGACTCTGAACGAGATCTACAACTGGTTTACACGAATGTTCGCCTACTTCAGGAGAAACACAGCAACGTGGAAGGTAACATCCAGTCACATTCATTGTCATTTGACACCTATGCGATTTTTTTGGCACTGATGATCTAGAATCACATTTTGTGCATCAATTTATTGGCAATTTTTTCTATTTTTATGTCCACTAGTTTCCATGTCAAGTATCATCGAACAGGTTTTTTTAATAAGAATAAGTCAAAATGGCTGAATAGTCACCCTCCTAGTGTTTTAGGGGATTTTTTCACAACAAAAAATTGCCTAATGACAACATGCTGTGCGTGATAAAACTCTCTCAGAGAAGTTGCATTGTTAAGCATTCTGCAGCGGTCACTGTGTACCGAACATTATATAATATTGTTTAGAAGAGCTTACACTTGCCTCCTGGCAATGATGCTGGAGGGCTCCTTTTTTTATCCGAGATAAAAACAGAACAACAGACCCGGCCCATTGTTCAGCGCTACCCAAACAACAATAAATCCTGCCTGCGTGCCAAGGGGTACAACGGGTACAAGAGAGATACGGCTTTCTGTGGAGCTCCAGTAGCAGTGAGGTTATTAACGATGCCTGACTTTACCCAGACAGCCGAGTTACAACCCGGCCGTTCCCAGATCTGTTTTTGATTTCGGTACAAACTGTTCCTCGTTTTTTGTGTGTCCTGATGGGCTCTTGTCATTGTTGTAATCGTGTGAGCACATTGTTGTGTTGTGAGAGCACTCAAATGTGGTGGCTTTTGGTTGACTCTTGATTGTTCGATGGAAATGACGGAAGCGGCATAAACCCTCAGAGCTTCTGAGGTCAAGCCTTTTAACTTTAAGCTTTAAGCTTTTGCATAATTTAATTTAAAATGTTTATTTACCACTATTATTAATAGTGGCCATTACAATGATTCACTTTAATGCTTAAAGCAATGCGATCAGACATCCAGGCAGCCCTTGCATAGCCCGCTTGTGCTGTGTTTGTATTTATACAACCGCACACACAATTGCTCTGTAATGCTGTGTTATCGGTCCCTGGGCACGTAGCATAGTAATGCAGTGACTCTTATCAGCCTGTTTAATTTGGACTGGTTGATCAACGTGCGCCCCGCTGGTCCAGAGCCAGATCTATATCAGCTTTGCATCTCCTGACCACCTCCAGCATGCCTCGCTCCACCGGTCTTCCGCAGGAGACCAGCTCTCTCCCTGGGCAAAGTAGCTGGCTTCCCCGACCCCTGTGAAACAGCTGCTGTTATTTCTGTGTGGAAACTCAACCTTTGATGTCCAAACGGATGCTTTAATACATGCCGCTCAGAAGCAATGAAAGACATCAACTTGTGTACACCTGTTTATACATACATACATACATACACATATTACAGTTTAATTTCTGTCATATACATATTACAAAACTGTCTATTTTTCTTTTTAGGAATTTTAGCACAAAATGTTTTTTTAGTAACCACCTGTGATCTTAAATCCAAAGAACTGTTCATCTAAAGATTAAAAATCTGTCTTCATTTACCCTCAAGTTCTAAAAAAACTTAATTTAAACAAATTAAAATTTTATAAACGCAAAGTTCATTGACAATTTTCTTTTGATCATAATGGTGCCTATTTATTGAATGAGGGAAGAGAACGTCGTAAGCATTGATCAGTATTCAAACTTTTTCTCTAAACTTGCCTTAATGATTTTTGTCACCCATCACCCTGTTCTTTCTGTCCGGAGTAAAGACCACATCCTTATGGTGAGGTGCTATGTCGAGCAGTCATTAAAGGCTCGGGTCAACCATGTAACCTTCCATTTACCGGCCCATCTCCCCATCACCCTGCTCGGCCATTAGCCTAGTCCTCAAAAAGATGTGCTAAAACACGCACCTCCTGTCCTCTCCTTCCCCCGCTGAACCAGTAGCTTGACAAGTCGGCGTCAGGCCAGGGAGGAAATGGATGCCAGGTAGCGTAGCTGGCTTCCTGTCAATCAGCCTCTTCATTAGCTATTCCCGTGGCCTACAGCCTTCAGCCCGGGCTGCCCCACATTCAGCCAACACTGGCCCAGGGCTCATTTGTGTGTCTGAGCCTCTGGAGGAGAAGACGGAGAGAGAGAGGGAGAAAGCGAAGACTGTGAGATAGAACAGCAGGCTAATAGCCTTGAACCGCAGTGGCACCCAGGAACAGTTAGTGAGCTTCAGTTCAGGGGAGACGCAAGTGGCAGGAATATCTTTAACAACTCATTTCGCTTTTATGAAATTTAACAATTAATGGATTCGTCTGCTTCTCCTTCTCCACCGGAGCCTGATCTATTTTTTCCCTTCTCTGGCCATCTCTCTTCTTTTTTAATAACTCCACATTCTCACTTGTCTTTCCCTCTTGCCAGTCATTTGGCCCCGGTATTAAATATAGAAATGGAGATGCATGTTCTCTGGCGCTCTTAATGGCCATCTATATTTCATGAAAAGTCAAGTCCAGAAAGCAGAGGAAGTCATTGATCAGTTCGAGGGTCGGCTCTTATTGGCGAGATGGACACTAGCCGGGAACGCAAATCACTTCCCATTTTTTCGAGTGTCTTTTTGCACACGCTTGTAAAGGTTTTTTCTCTTACAGAGATGTTACGATGTGCAGCATCTGTCAGTGTTTTGTGCAATCCAATAATTTCCCACTGCGCTTTTTGAAATTCCCATTAGTTAAATTAATGATCGTGTATTTAAAGTTGGAGATATTTGTAACCCTGATCTTTTCTCTGGGACATGTTCTTGTATTACAAGAATATTAAAGGCAGATTTTTGTTCTGGTGCTGTCTTCCTTAGCGGAGGATTTATTCTGGATTGATAAAGTGTTTAACTTTATGTTTATTGTAAGCGGTGTTGTCTGGCTGGTGTATTGGAAAAATCATCATCTTAATCTATATTTTTATTTTTTGTTTTAGGTCAAACATTTTGTTTACATTTATGCTTTTCGGTATTATCCAAAGCTTTACATTTTCTCAATATGTTTTTTCCTTGGGATTCGAACCCATGGCCGCCGTGTCAATGCACCAGTTGTGCTACTGCGATATCCATCAAGAAAGCAAGATTGTGCAAGATAGTCTTTGATATAGTCATTGGAAACTACTGCTATGTCCTTCTTAAACCTGTCTCCATGTGATTTTTCTTTCAAATGAATATTAGTCACGTTTCATGTTTGTCACTAGGTTTTGCAAATATCTTACCCAAAAAAAAGGATTAAAAAGTGCTTGTCAACTTTGACAACACAGTATTTATTGATTTAAAAAGTACAGTGTTTTTCCCATTTCCTGAAAAACAGTAAATTTAGACATCCAAGGTTTCGAAAGGACAGCAACGATATCTTGAATTGAGTTGAGTTTTTTGAGCACACGGGCTAAATCAACCACCTGTCATACTGTAGAAATCACTTTTCATCCAGTCAGATCTTGAAGGCACTTTTTATTATCATCATGTTCAATAATCACATGACAGAGTTAAAAGAGGTTTAAACTGTACAGTAGGCTACATACATCCACTTCAGCTGCTCATTTCTCGGCATATTAATATGCAGACAGAAAGAGCGATCGCTTGGGCTGATGAGACGGTAAAATGGTGGCGGGCGGTGTCATCTCTCTCTGTGTGGACGACGCCACCGAAGGATCCGCGACCCGTCTGACACGCACATCACGCGTGCCATCTTTCTAATATCGCAACGCACCCCAACCTTCTCTAGAGCACCCGCTCCTCCAGTCACACACACACAGCGAGGAAGGCATTTTGTTTATGTCTACCAAGGCTGACCTCCTTTAAATTGCTGCTAATGTTTTAACTGGGAGAATTAGTCTTTCATCACGGATGGGAATGCAAATAAAATCGGTGAGGTGGCAGGCTGAAATTGGGGTCATACTCATTTGCAAAACTAAGCATCATCGCTCCTGCACGGGGAAATTTATTCAAAGGAGGGAGGCCTCGCCTGATTATGGCACTTGTAATTATGGTTAGGAGTGATTCTAGAATCAGCAGTCCCTCCCTCATGGATTGGGAAAAAAAGAGCGCGTCTGAAAAAATACACAGGATTTAATTATACACGAATTAAAATTGGTAATGAAATTGGGCATGAACAAACTACAAATAGCAGATGAAAAGGAAGGGGGCTCCCTTGGGGGTGTTATTCTAGATAGTGGCTGATTAGTAAAATTTAAAATAAAAAGCAAGGGGTGGGTTCGCCGGTTGTGGCGTCGTGGGGGAGGGGTAGTTGTAAGGCGCATCGTTTTATTTTTCGCGTTCAAAGATTTTTTTTTTAACTCCCACTGTTATGATGGTGTGGCACCACATTGTCACTTCTCCTCGGTAGAATGTGCACTTAATTGCTTGTGTGTGCGTGAGATGGTGCGTGCGTGTTGGGGGGGTTGGCGAGTTTTAGATGGAGAGATATACGCTCGGTCGACGCGTCCCTATCTGAGCCATACGATCTTTTGTGCTCATCATCATGTGCGCTCTTTTAATTAGAAAGCAGGTATAAGATTTATGCCGTTATTAAAGGCTGTTTATATCTGACTTTGCTATAATTGCATTTGCAGCAATGACAGCGAAGCCGTCCCGATTCTGTTGGAGATACAGCATGGCGACAGGCCTGAACTGACTTCGTCTTTTCGCTCTCTGTCTCTTTTTTACCCAGAATGCTGTGCGCCATAACCTGAGTCTGCACAAGTGCTTTGTGCGAGTGGAGAACGTCAAAGGAGCTGTCTGGACCGTTGACGAAGTGGAATACCAAAAGAGGAGACCACCAAAGATGACCGGGTAGGTAGAATCGCGCGGTGGCTCGCCTGACCTTTCCACCCCTCATTTGAAGTAACGAAAAATTTTATGACTTTCTATTGTGTCATTTTCAATTCTTTTGACTTTCTCCCATTGATAAAATTTAAAAAAATGAAATGGTAATGGCCGTGTTCTGCGTACATTAAAAGTGGTTGGGGTCCAGTCATATAAAAAATGACTAGAAACATCATAAAAGCACCACGAAACTAGTCCACATGATAGTTTTGTGTAGGCAACAGGCCAACATTTTGTATCCAAGAATCCCTGCCGAGACCTTCTGATCTTTCTCAAAACATAAGCCTATATTTAACTGCCCAAATTCATACTTCGTTTAAAATAACCTGTGTAACATCGGATTAAAAAGGCGCTCTTCAATCCGAGGACTATTTATTCAGTCAAAATTCCCAAAACAGGCTTTATTCCTTCAGCTAAACCATAAGCTGCAGGCCTGGTCTGTAAGTGGGACTATAATAGTTATTGGCATGTATGATTACCCTAATGGGCTTCCCATCATTACCTTATTACTGACTCTCCAGTCAAACGCACAAAGGTCTCTTTTGTACCTCCTCTGCTTGTGTTTGGCGGTCCATGTGTATGTGTGGGTTTGTGCGTGTGTCTGTGTCGACACTGTTTAGGATACATTGTGAGCAGATGCACAGCAGAAAAGCTTGCCTGCTTGCATTTGCACAAACAGATGTTACTTGCCGTCTTAAGCTTTGCCAGAGACGACGGCAAATTACCCTGCACTACAGATCCAATGTAGCACACAAACAGGAAAAAACAGTAGTGCGTTTGCCCAATATGCAGTGTCAGAATCCGTTTGTTATTCTCGGTTGTTTGTATATTTCTGTGCTTTGTTTAACACACACTTAAGATATGTAGTTTGACGTGCACTTATTTGACCTCTGTTTTTCTCTCCTCTTTTTAGAAGTCCCACACTCGTGAAGAATATGATCTCTGGGCTGGGATTCGGCTCCCTGAATGCCAGTTATCAGGTGAGTTTGTGTGTTTTCCGTACATAACACGCCTACCTGTTGGGGTGTCACCATGTACCGGTATTGACAATAATTGTGACAATAAATACCGTTATTATCAATATTTTTTATCATATTGATATGATTATACTGTAACTGTAAGTATTCAAGCACCCGTTTTAAATTTGGCTATAAGAGCCACAATGGTTACAAACTTTCTCTCTGCTTCCAAACACGTGTAGTGTGAGTGTGATTTATTGTCCCAAATGTATTTTATTTTAAAACTTTTTTATTTAAATTATTATTTAATTGATTATTAAATATTAAATACATTTCAAAATTCAGATTTTCATCAAAATCTAAAAAATAGTTATAAGGGCTAAATATGGCTTGCACATTATAGAGATTTTTTTGAGCTCCTCATTTTCAATGAAACTGGTCATATCCATCAAACCAATGTATACACTTAATACTGCTTCAGTAGTGAATCTGTCTAAATGTGAAAGATAGAAATGGACTAAAAAAGGTCACAGAAAGATCATGGAAAATTCCAAGTGGTGGGTTTTGTGCCCGGTGCAGGCCGGTTCAAGCACAAGGGCACTGATGACAATTTCCTCTTCTAATTATCTTCTTCTCCCAAACCTCCCCGCTTCTCCTCCCTCCAGGTGCACATGCTCCCAGTCAGCCATATGTGATTTATAGCATCAAATATTTGTCAATGAAGGTCACAGCATAAAATTAGTGTCTGTCCTAGAAAATCCATCTGAAAGCTACGATATCACCACAACTCGGATCTGAGATTTGAGATCTGTGCCGGGCCCGTCTAGCTCTGTTTGTGTGTGTGTGTTTTTCCCAAGAACGCTGTGTGATGAGACAGAGATGGATCTAGGAGGGTTAGCCTTTGTGCTTGCGTTGTGGTCTGGGTGTGTGAGGCACTCTCTGTCTGTCAGGTCTGTGCTCATCCGTCTCTTGACAGGACAAGCAGTTTCAGTGGCTGACAAACAAACAGCCCAGCTAATCACGGGCCAACACACACACACATGCACCACCCTGGCCCAGTTTGTCCCGTTCTGACCCTGCAGGCCATCTCTATGGAAATGGAACTGCTCATGCTGAAAAGGCTACACATAAACTATAAACCTTTAACAAAAGAGCCGACACACAGACTAGCTCTCTGGTACACAACCACTCCCCAACACCACAGAAACACTGGGATAATTATGTCAGGATTTTTATTAGGGGTTTTTGGAAAAACTTCTCATCATTACATGGGAAAGCTATTTTAATTGAACGTTGTATTATCTACCTAAAATCTACCTGCTTATCATTTCAGACAGACATGCGCCTTTTCAACACTTTTTAGAAGATTGGAGATTTTGTTTAATTTTAAGGAATGTTAGGAATAGGCTTTTTACCATCAGATAAATGTTGCCTGACCCCGATCAGCTTTCTAGTCACCACCCAGTCTCCACAGAATCAGAATGAATTTCCCTCAAACTCTCATTTCTTTTTCTCTCTCTTGCTGGCATATTTTGGGCAGTCACGACAGTTTAAATTGGCACAAGGACAGCGTGAATTTCTTAGTTCCACTTGTTCAGAAGTGACTGCTGGGAGATGCTAGAAACAGACTAGAACCGCTTTCCGTTCCACCTTTCCACATACATTAAAATATCCATATGCATATTTGTGAATATGTTGATTTATATTTACTCAAATTAATTTACAATTTCTTCTGACTTCTGTTCTTTTTAATGAGGCAGCTTTTTAAAAAAAAATCATGTAGCAATTTATTAAGTCAGTACATACATTTATTTATAATCAATTATTTACATTTGTCATTTATTCATTTAGCAGACCCTTTTATCCAAACTCCAAATCACCTTATAAACACAATAAATACAGTATGCCAGTCTATGTTTAAGGTAACAATTTACTATGTTTAAATTACAATTTAAAATATAACATTGTAAAAAAAATCTGTGAATAAATGTTATGTTGTAAAGAAAATATACATTGAAGAATATTAAGAAATGTTTCAGAACATTTTATTCAAAACCATGCTGCCATCTAAGCAAAAAAGAGAAATACCAAACCATAAGAAATTGTTCAATTCATCATCTTAATAATTGAAATGCAAATATGCATAATTTTTATAATGAGTCTCAGATATTTGCACCCACTGTAAACTGTGTAATAATCTTTTTTATTTACATTTTATCTCTAAAAAATGTATAAGAATCAAATATTCTGTTAAAAAAATTATATAGCATGCTTAGTATTTCCTTTGATTATTCTGAGCATTATAGAAATTTCCTTTGATTATTCTGAGCATTATAGAGATGCTGTAGATGATGTATATGTGCATGTGAGCATTACTGAGCACTGCATGATTGACAGAAATATGAGTCCCGGTGTTTCTGTTCATCTCAGTGAGCAGTAGGGTCTGTTGTGTGGAAGTGAGGAGACCCCTAGTGGTGAAACAAACCAAACTGCATCTCTACTTCCTATAAATCTCTCTAGGAGCACACAGAAAATAACATGTGCTGTTGTTTGTTTCAACATTTGCTTTCAGCTGTCAGCGTTTTTTGCACAATATGCAGAATTTAGGACTATTTTCTCTCACAAGTTTCCTTACTCTTAATTTCATTGATTTGTGTCTTTGCAGGCTGCACTTGCGGAAAGCACTCTTGGTCTTCTGAACAGCCCCACCCTGATGAACAACAGCACAGGTGCAAGCCTCAACATGCTGCACGTCGGGCACGATGATGTCAGCAGCACTGTTGAACAGGTCAACAGTAACGGCAGCTGCAGCCCTGGACTCTCTCCACATCAGTACGGGTAAGACCAGTCAACCAACCTTATGGGCATGGTCACTAGCAAATAAAATGCAAATACTGTTTTTCATGAAACAATTTAATACATTTGTATTATACAATTTTGTAATAACATAACCAATTATTTAAATAATGTAAATAAGCAATGTTGTGTTACCTAAAACGAACGATAGAGCCATTTCTAATCTTGCTATCTAAGATGAACTATATTCAATATCATATGAACAGAAGTTTTGTATGACTGATATATTTAAAAAGTTCATCTCTTGATTTGTTTGCAGACACCAGATCCATGTGAAGGAGGAGCCAGCTGAGATGGAGGAGGATAGCAGACCCATGTCCCTCATGGCATCTGTCACTCAAAACATGAGCATGCCCGGTGACGAGCGTGACATGGAGGAGGAGCTTCCCACAGAGGAGCTGGAGTAAAAGCGACATGGTGGAGGCGGAGCTTACTGGCCTAGCCCCTCCCTCATATTCAAGGCGTTCAAGACCAAGTGCGAAGAAAAAGATACAAAACCAACTACAACTTCAAAAACCAAAACAGGGTTAGACCTCATCAGTTCATAATGCAAAAGTACACAACATGCTTTTTTTCCAATTTTTCATTTTTTCGGTCAGTACCCTCAAAAAGACCCCTAGATGCCCAGAGCAAGTTCTCAATCCGTTTGAGACCTCCTGAGTTTTGAAACATGATGTGTAAGACTACCACAGAGCTACTGAGGGAAACCTGACGAGATACAACTTCAGTGTACTCACGTGAGGGTGTACAGTCATTTTTTTCTTTCCAGAAGTCACCTGAGGTTTCTCTGTTTTAAGTCTTTTTAGCTTTAATATCTGTGTTCTTTGGGCCTGAGAACACTGCTTTTTTATGGGATACATACATGGCGGTGATTTACCTCAGAAAGAAGTTCACACGTCTGCAAAAAGAGGGAAAAGATGACAAAAAGACATCTTTAGAATGACTTCTGCTTTCATCCAGATTTTTGTATTCATTCGTTGGGATGCTGCAAGACTCTGTAACTTTGCCGTCACACAGATAAAGTTCACAACTCCTGACAAAAGCAAAGCAGAGACTAAAACGCAACAAGTCGTAAGTTTGCCAACGGCATCCCTGGCCACCTGACCAACTCTGACTCCTTTTTGCTTTTTTTTATCCCCCTTTACATGACTGGACTAGCAGCGGGAGGCGTTCTCTCTCGGGGCAGTGTTAACCGCTCTGATCAGACAGTGACTGCACGCTCTCCTTATCTTTATTCGATGGTATCCGCAAGAACCCGCCAGAACGCGTTTTCTCTCCCGCTCTGTTTGTTTGTCAAACCTAAAGTAGAAAACATTGCTACCCCCAAAAAAGGCATATTTCAGGAACTTTTGCTGTTGTTCTCCTGTGGTGCTGTTATGACAGCCAGACTGACCCGAAGTCTTGAGGAGGACCGGCTCAGAGACTTTATTGACTGTATTGTTGATTATAATATGTGTGCAGTAGCTTTCGATTTCTTCGGTTTTCGTTTTACTTTCATAGTCGTTTATTTCTAAAGGATCCACATTTTTCATTGTGATGTTATTCAACTATTATATGTTTTCTGTTAATTATTTTTTTCTTATCATTCCAAAAATGGGTTATGTTCAGGAGAGAAGTTCCAAAAACTATTACCTGAAAAATACTCCAAATTTATCCTAGCGCTAGATCGCAGGTGACTGAGGATAGCACTTAATGTTAAGTGATAGATGCTGAAATAGCAAACGGAACCACAGATCTAACAAAAAAATATCCCAAGGTAACAAACCACTCAAACATTCTAGAGAGAAGCTGAAACTAAAGAGATGAGGTGTCATACACATTGCAGGGCTCCCTGTAAGATCCTGGAATAAACTTTACAGGTATGTTTTTATTTCTTTCATTTTTTTTATTTTAGGAATCTTTTTTTCAAAATTTGCGCCATTCACTTGTTCATTTCTGAATTTTCTGTAGAAGCCAATTGATATCAGCTGCGATACAAAATATTGCTTTAATGTAAAAAATAACGCGCTCACAGAATACCTCAGAACACAGTGTTTGCCCCTTCATGCTGTTATTATAAGGGGATTTGTACTGTGGCTAACCAACATGGCGACTCTCTCATTATCGGTTCAAAGTTCTATAGTTACTAGATATATAAAACTTATTTGCAATTCACTGTGTGAGTAGAAAGTGTCTAGCATGTGAGATTTTTCTTTCGCCAAACTAAAAAATTCTCAGTAGTGTTATGCCAAATTCCGAGTTTTAATTTAATATATGTTGCTTTTTCTTAGTTTTCCCCATTTTACTTTCGTTACAGGTAACCAAAGAGATATTTAGTAAACCAAAAACTCTTTTTATTTATCATTTCTTCCTAAAGAACTGGCCAAAAGTACACAAAAGCATCATTTAAGATTTTTTTTGCTTTTCTGTTTAATCCTTTGTTTTTAACTTACACTACAGAGCATTCCGAAAACCAAAGTGTAAAATGCATGTTTTTTTAAAGGAGAGAAGTTTCAATATATGTTAACCTGACGAGTTATTAACACTACATATGTTTAAAGGCCAAAAAAGCAAACTAAAAAGAAAACAAAAAGCAAAAAAGCAGTATTATAAAGCCTCTTGCGGTATTTTAGTTCATGTATGAAGCACTTAGGATCCGAGAAAGCTCTCTACCCCACCTTGTGCTCAGGCAGTTGTAGTGTTGAGAATGCAGTCTTAGAGGAAGATTCGTCCTCTGAGTTGGCAAACAACTTTACATGCAAAAGGCACTTGAATAACAGTGATGAACTTCAACGTCACACTAGAAGCCAGCAGCAATTACTCAGCATTACGGTTTACTTAAACAGAATGACTCTTACCAGTATTTTAAAATGAAAACAGTTCAACAAATACCAAAAAAGCAGGCAAGCATTTCATTGAAACTGAGCGGGCATGTTTTCCCTTTTTTAGACATTCAGTTTCCTGCTTGTCTTTTCTAGCTGTCCTACCCCGTTAAACAGTATTATTTACCATACAAGTGAGGGAGAACTGATAGGAACAAAAAGACTCACCGTTTTTGGTCAAAAACATTTTTCGTTAATATTTTAAAGTGAGGTCACAGAACAGACGTGTATGTTCATTCCATACGCTCGAACCACCTTCAAAGAATTAAAACCAAAAATAACGCTACCTCCTTTTCAAAATGATTCGCCAATGAATGTCACCTCAAGTCATACAAAAGGTGTAAATTCCTCTCAGTTTTTCACTCGTACACAAAAACGCACCAAAATAGGATTATTGTTGTGCAGCTGCGAGCTCAATTCTCCAAATTCATTGGAAACCAATAAATAATACACAATAAAAAAAGACGTCTACCTCTCCACCCCGTTCTAAAAAAGATGCTGAGTCCTGTTAAGTATGAAGCATTTAGTGGTCAACATATTTAAAAGGGTCTACTCCAAATCACATATTCCCCACTTTAAGTGATCTATTAGCATAGTGTCTATGTACAGGTCCTCTATGCGGAGGCTTAATTGTGTGTTCTAATTTCGCATGCATAATGAGAGGCCAGGCCAATGAGAGCCATTGAGCTGGCTGGTCATTAGAGCATACTCAATGGGCCAGTCAGTTGGCTGTCAGAAATGATGATAGGCAGAATGCATTAACGTAGGCCACTCTTACACGGAACCCGCTTCCCAATTAATGCAAAGTGTAGCTTTGTGACGGCGGCGGAAATAGAGCGCGCACACACACGGGCATCCCTGAGAGATCATCACGCTCCTGGTAGCGGTTACTCTGGTAAAACAGGCTTTTATTTTTACCATCGACCACTCGAACAGTGAAAGCACTAAATGCCTGCAGAAACCCAAATATCCAAAGAGAAACATCGAGCTTGTGCTACAGTAACGACTGAGAATTGCAAAGAAATGGAAAACTCTCACAAAAAAATTGCTGCATTCAATAAATGGACTACAATTGTGCTTTAAGGTACACCTGTAAACAACGCTGTAGGTGTAGATTGAAACACGTCATCGTATTACCGATCGCCATGACTTCATTACTTTGACAAACATGTCGTAATGGTGTATTATTGTATATTACCGCTTTGGCTTATAGCTCTCAAGGGCATTCCCTCCTTTTTATTTTATTTTATTTTCATTTCCTTTTTCTGTTATCTTTTTATTTTCAGCACCTGTTTAGCTATTGTAAAGTTTTGAGCTCAGAATTCCTATACTGTACTGCTTATGCTGAAGTGTATTTATCATATTATGTGCTGCAAGTATCATGGTCGTTTTTTTGTTTTGTTTCGTTTTTCTTTGCTTAGGCTCGGTTTTCCCAGTTTATTTGTCACGAAACGTCTGGGACGATGATTTTTTTAGTTTGTGTATTATCTCTCGAAAAAAGAAAAGATTCAAGTTAGATAAGTGGTTTAGGTAACGCACCTGTTTGTATATTTATCTTAGCTAGGACTATTTTGATACCTTTTTGTCTCTGTAGTGCATTTATGCATTTTTAAGGAAAACATGAGAGAAAACTAACTAAAAAGTTGAACTCGTTGTGTAATGATACCTCAGAAGGACTTTTCTCAAAAGACAGGACCAAAATTTCAGTGAAAGAGAAAGAAATTGAAGAAAAATATGTAGCCCTCTCTTGCTTATAAGAAAGAGCAACTCTAAGGTGTTTTTTTTTGTTGTTGGTCCTTTTCGGTGCCAATATGTGTACAGACTCCCTTTAAGTCAAGTCATTCCTTTATTTACTATTGGCACTCAAAGCTGTCTCTCGTAAGGCAATAGGGCTCTCGATTTGTATAGCACCTTTTTCAATTCCATCCTCACATCACCAAAAATGGGACCAGGTTTCTCCAACAGACTTTAGTTAAACCATTTTCTCTGGAAGACATTCAGAAAGGCAATTTTCTGCCACTGTGCAATTGAACATTTCTGGTATTATAACACCAATTGCTGTGAAGTTGGTGAGACGTTTCCACAGTAGCATACCAAATAAGATTTTGAAAATGCTTTCAGCCACCAAAGGGGTTGTGGGTAGACATCTGTATTCCAAATTGATAAAGTCTGCCACAACTGTAACCAAACAAATGTGTGATGGAGCAGTATTTTACGTCTCACTATCCTTCACAGCGGCAGCAGTTATTCGCACTGTAACCCTTAGCACCGCCCTCATGCTCGAGGTTCGAGGTCTTCGATAGGCTCAGAGCTCCATTGCCTGGTGATTAATAGCTTTGAGCTGCCGTTCTCCTGGAAAAAAGACCCCGCCGGGGAGCTTTGCCTGATGGGATTAACTTCTTCAGCCAATCAAATGGAACTACCACTTCGACTCTCCTCTCATTGTATTTTTACGAATGTGTGTACATTTTCAGCAGTGACTTTTATGTACTTAGTTTTTTTTTAATTGTTACGTTTACTTCTTTTTATTTTTTTACGTTCGTTTTGCTTTTCCAGATGAGACTTGGGGGGGGTAAAGAATAGGTGGTGGCTTTGAATGGTATAGAAAATGAAAAAAGGCAACTAGCCACCCACCTTCCTTGTTCTAACCCCGGTGACCATGTTTATGCGAGTCACTGCCGTTTTTCCTTCATGCTGTATAAAAAAACACATATATCTGTGTATTTGTAACCTGAATCTTCTTGTGTCTGTCCATGCAGACAATAAAAAAACTGTACAGTAGGTCTAGTTGCATGTAATCTGTACTAATTATTGACAATGGCATTATAAAATGCAATAAAAATACTTATTACACTGTCTAAGGCTGTGCATTGTTTGTGATTTCATGTTTTGTTTGTTTGTTTGATTTAAGGAAAGCCTCAGCCCTAAAGTATTGCTACTGTATAAATGTATCTGGTTATTCCTTTTTTTTCACTTGAAAATAGTTAAACAGCTTTGTCAGCAATGCATGTTATTATAAAATAAAGCAATTGTGAAACCCGCCAAGTCAGACACATATCGGTCACCGTGGTGACAGTCTGTTATGGATTGAAGTTGGTACATGCAGCTTCTCTATACAAAAGCACTCCATTGTGTGCAAGTGCAGAAAATGTGCTCTCAATTAGGAGCGAAGGGAGGAGTCTTCGAAAAGAAAAACTGCAGCATGTGCATAACACATACTGTGGCCACATTGTGAAATGGATGATTGAAACTGAGAGCAGGGGCCTCAGCTTCAAGCACTTTGCTGGTGGTGGGGTGTCTATGGGGCACTTGCCATGTTAAAAGTTCTGAACTTTATGCACTATGAATAGGTCCAATTGATGTTTGTTTATTTTGACATGTGGGAAATGGCTATGGCACAGCAGAGAGTAGGCTATAATCTATAAAGTTGGGTCTCTAAATGATGGCCATTAGATGACTCGATAGTAATGAATATCAGTGATGTATAGTTCTTTATTACGAAATGTTCAGAATTCTGTGGTTCTGAATGATTAATTTAACCCACTTTAAAATGATTTCGTATTACTTACAAAATAGCAATTGTACTTTTTTTAAATGACAATTTAAAATTGTAATGGAAAAACATGCGTTAACATGACTTACTGAGCACATCATTTACCCAGAGTATATATATATAAAAATCTCCTACACACTTTTATAGAAATACTTTTATGAGGATTATTTAAACCCAGTGGGCATGTATTTTAAGAAACAGAGTTCAAAAGTTACTGTGTAACCTGAACGTCCCATCTGAACTGCTGGAATTGTGACCTCATCAAAAGAGGTTAATTGGTGCCAGCTGTTCAAATCAATGCAGGTTTGTGTTTGACCTGCCCTGCCATATATTTACTAAACCATTATTTTCATTACCTGCTAATGACAACCCAATTCTGTTCAGGTGCAGTCTGATCATAAGTGATTTTGGTATGTAGTTAAAAATGTGGAAGCACTGTCACTCTGAAATATGCCAGGAAATGATCTCACTCAACTATCACTAAAACTGTCATCAATAACAGGAATCCATGTCTCAAGATTTCAAACGATCTGTTTTTCAATATTGCTGTATTTTAATGGTTTGTGTTGTTGCTGTCATCTACACTGTAAAACTTTGCTGTAATTTTGCAGCAGTTTTGCCAGTAACTTACTGTAGATTTGATTTCTACTTAATATTTTCCTTTTAGTACTGTTTTTGATTTGAGTTCTACTGTACATAACAAGAAAAGTAACCTAAGACATTTAGTCTTGTTTAACGAAAGAAAATATAAGAAGTTTTTGTTTTAAACAAAATTGTAAATTAATTCTACAGTAAGTTACTGGCAAACCTGCTGCAAAACTACAGCTTTAAAAGTGTTACAGTGTAGTTCTGTCATGCAGTCACGAACTGGTCATTTAGGGGCTGTAAACCAGGTTAATTCTAACTAGTAAATCACTGCTGTCCTTCTAAAACCTCCTATCTCCATATTTATGTTTTTGCTGTAAATTATTATTATTAGTCACCCTTTATGTTTGTCACTAGGTTTCGCAAATATCTAACCAATATAAAGTATTAAAAAGTGCTTGTCAACTTTGAAAACACATTATGAAATCATTTAAAAAGTTCAATTTTCTGAAAAACTGCGAATTTGGACATTTGAGGTTTCAGAAGGACGGAGACGAAATTCACTTTTAAAGCACAGTGAAAGGTAAACATGAGCTATTTGACTGTTTTGTTGCTGTGCTGCAGGCTCTGTCCACCAGGAGGGGTAAATAAACCAGACAAAAACAGAACGGGACAGAGTGAAAAAAAAGAAAAAGAAAAACAGTTTAAGACCCAGTCAGAGAGCCCGTTCAGACCTCTAAGAAAATCTCTCATTGACATACAGGCAGGGTGGAGAATGTTATTCCAACCTATTTAGACCAGGATAAGGTTCTCTGCTTTTTTCTACTATCCCGCTGCTCCAGTTGAAATATGCCCTGAAAGCTTATCTTCAAAACACTCGAGCCTCTGCTCTGTAGAGGTGTTGCCGCAATATTGGGTGAAAAGATGGAAAAATGTGGTTGATTTTGGATCGTTTGATTTCTAGGTGATTAAAATAGTTTGAGTTTTTCTCCTCCACAGATGCAGGAATTTAACACAGACTGTTGGATTTGGTGTTTTGGAAAAGTACTCGAATTGTGTTGGAATAAGAGCAGTAAACTCAGGTGAGCTCAGGTCCTGCGGGCTGCAACCAAATATTAAGAGTTATTCTTTGTGAGGTCTCTGGCAACAGCTTGACGGTTTCATTAATTTAATATGTTACTGATCTGCCAATATTTCAAGTAAGTCTCAGTAAGAGCAAACACTGCGGGCCTGCAAGACCAACTGAGTCAGAAGTCTGAAATAATATTGTTTGCCTAGTGCTTCCAACTACTGAGTGTCCTCTCAAAACACAGCACATAATTTTATCCTCCTAGATAATAACATGCACACATACACACCCATTTAAGTGTGTTGTGCGGCCTCCAAACCCTGCATAATGAGACTAATTAAGACGGCTCTGACAGAATACCTCAAACTAGACCACATGCTTATAGAAAGCCTGTACAGGAGAACAAAAGCATCTTTGTGAGTTATTAGAACCACATTTTCATCCCTCTTTTCTTCCCTGGCCTTGCCAAACTGTTCAAATCTACTACAAACAATCAGTGTCAAACGTTTAAAATAACATTCAGGAGAAAAACTGCTGGCCGTGAGTGATGTATCGCTGTTCTGGTCAACAGTGCTTACATTAATGAAAAAATTCAATTATTTGGTCAATGTGCTTATAATAACACAATGTTATTGCTCCTGTCATTTTTTGTATTAATGTTATTTGTTGAACTTAGACGAGCTTTTGATAACGCAAAGTATTTTAATACCACTGCAAGGTATTATGGGAAGAGAGTTTTTAGTAGCCTATCTCCAGTGGAACGTTCCAGCACTCACAGCTGATAGATAAGGTCAGTCTACCTAAAAGTTTGTATTAAAAATGTCCGGCAGTAACCAGTTCCCATGGACTTTGTTGTTGTACACATAAGCACATTTCCGATCCATTTACTATTTTGCTCAGTCTGGTCCATATTAGTTTATTTACGGAAGCATAAGAAACAGTGTCTTCGTGGAACCAGGTTGGAGTTTAAAGTCTGCAGGACCCCAGGGATCTTGGGTCATTGATCTGTTATTTTGTGCATGTGTCTTCGAATTTGATGTGGACTTAGATGAATAAAATGTTTAAAATATTTTTATTGATTCTAATAATAATATTAGTTTAAACAAAATCGCATTGGTATGTTTGATGAATCCCTAAAGCCCACGTCACAAAGAATCATTACAATGGTTGAAATCAATAGCTATACCAAACCAATGGGATACATCAATGCAGCATTCCCTTATTCCCTACATTTACAAAAAAAGAGAAAGAGAACAGTGATGGAACTGAATGCAAGGAATTCAGGAATAAAAAACACATACTGTAAATGAAAAAATAGGAATGCATCAAATCATTCTTGTTCCCTGCACAAAAGAAAGTCAACTTTATTGACACCGGGTTGTGTACGGCCTAACTGATTTAAAAGCTCCATCCATCTCTGTTGTGCATGTGATTCTTTTCTTTTCTGCCTGATCATGTCTACACTAGCTGCAGCAGGTTATTTTTTTATGTGGAAATATTTACAATAAATAAGACTTCTTGTTTATATGCAAAGCCAACTTTCAGGCCCTTTGAAGGTTAATTTCTCGGAAGAATGTGAATACTGTGGTTGAGGCGTTTTCACCATTTCTTTATAATGCTCTGCAAAAAAACATAGGGTCAGTTGAGGTGCAAACATTGTTCAAACAATGGATGACAAGGGTCATTAATAAAATATATTATTATATTGTATTATACATTATATCGTATTTTATTGAATTATTATATGATCTTATACATTATCTTATATAGTGTTTTGTTTACTCTAACGCGTGTGTGGGTATGCTGTGGTCCTGGACAGTGTAATTGTATAGTAGGCATCTTTTGCCTGAAGGGAGTCAAGAGTAATCAGACCTCATTTCCTGTCCAAGAGTCTCGAGCTGTCTGCGCGAGCTGCTGCACGAGAGACCACAGCGAAAACACCGAGAAGCGACTCGGCATTAGCGGACATTAAACGAGAACGAAACTCCCTACTTGCTTTTATTTTTTCATTCATTTAATGTACTGAGAAACAACTCGACCGACTCATGCGGTCCGTTTTCTGTCAGGTTTTGGGGGATCTGACAAACGAAGACGAAGACAACCGCTTTTATTCAACGCAGGAGAACAAAAGTATCCGGATAATACACGAATAAATGACAAACAACGAGTGTCAACAACAACGTCAATCAAACAGACAATTGTTGAAGATACATGAAGAGAAAGAAACTTTTTCCCGGTGAACAGGACAGTTATAAGTTATTGTTTACTTTGCGCAAGGATTAAATCATGTATTTCTGAGGGGACCGAGTGACTGACAGGTAAGACGATTAGACCGATATGAAGGTTTGGTTTAAAGTATGTAAAATAACTAGTTATTCTGTAGTTTGTCTTAAGTGGTAAACTGTGGACACGTTCAACAGGTTTGAGCAGGAGCGTGCAGAGACTCGCCATTGACAAACCCGAGCATGAAAATAAAGTCTGTAACGTTATTTTGTGCTCCATAATATTATTATATTAGTTATGATGTAACTAATGTTTTCAAGTATAGCAATATGCTCGAGTATTGTAAATGGCAAAACGTTTTAATTAACTCTTGAAGTAGCACCTTCACTACATGAATGGTGTAGCCTAGTCTAGGCATAAAAATAGTTTGTTTATGTGTTTAGATCATGACTTTCAGATGTTCATCACTTGAGCAAACGATTGTGTCAAAATATTGATAGTTTTTGTCCGTGTCCCGCTTCGTGCCGTTCGAGTTTCTTCTTCTATTGCCAAGCATTATTTCCCAAGCCGCCAGTTTTTAAATGCTTTGGCCCACTGACATCAACTGAACAATAGCAGGGGAACGTTATAGTGGGAACGAGGACATCTGTATGTTCACAGGCATGAGGTTTGTTCTGTGTGCTTCTGTTGTAGGGTCATTTCTAGTTACCTGGCACCTGGCTGCAGGACAGATGTCTGAGGAGGAACACGGTCATAGCGCCAATCCACCCAAACCTCCAGATGGAGCCCAACTGGACAATCGTCCACTGGAAGCCCTTACTGCCCCATGCCCAGGTACATCAGACACACCACCAGCATCTGGTAAAGAATAGGCCTATGACATCTTCGAACAAAAAACTGCCCACTTAATCGTGTATTTTTATAGTTCATTTAAAATTCACAACTTTGTCAGTTTGTTCCACATCATAAAGGTCATGTGAGTTTGGCGTGATATAAAGTTGGGTAGATTTTTTTCTGCGTACAATGACTCAGTCGGATGACCAAGCGAAACATGTAAATGCTTGATTTCTGTGACAGCATTTTTCGTTACACCTTTGTTTTAATCTATTTAATATTAATGGCACTCATTTTTCAAATCTACAATTTATTTGTATCTTTGTATGTAGTCACTCATAACACTTTATAATAAGATTGTAACATTTGTTAATACATTAGCTGAATTAACAATGGAAAGTAATATCGTCAGCAGTTATTAATCTGAGTTCATTATAAATTCAGCATTTACCAATACTTTTTAAAAATAAATTAAAAAGTTGTCAATTTCTAAAAGTTGTAACTGTTCACATTAGTGCACTTTGAACTAACGTGAACAATTGTATTGGCATTAAATAGCGTTTGCTTATGTTAACACATAAAACCTTATTGTTTAGTGTTACCTACTGTACTTATTTTTGTATACTGTGTTTGAAAATCAATCTTTGTTAATCTTTGAAAATCGAGACACGTATATAAAAAGGATATAGATCTTTCCAAAAATCCTCTATTTTGTTGTCAAAATCAAACACGAGATGCAGTCTGTTTTTGTTTTCAGTAATTGCAGACAGTTGTCTGCTTCTCATCTGTTCCTTTGTTGTGGTCTGGTCAGTGCTGTGTTGATCTTTTGTGAAGTGATGGAGAAAGTTCTCAGCCATGCATGAAAGTTTATCCGAGATCAGATGATGGTGAGGGTCGTCTGAGGATTGAAGAAATGAGTTAACCCAATAAGATCAATGATGGTAACGGTTTTGCCTCAGTTTTAAAACCTTTTCTTCACAAATGACACATAAGGGCCTAAAATATGAGCAGACGCTTGTCTATTGTCAAATTGTCTAAACTTGTGGACGTCTGCAAACAGGGCTAATAGTTTTAGTGAGGCGTTCTGTGGTTGTAAGACTACGGTTTTTACAGACTCTGTAACTGGACGTTTGCAGAAATTAGTGTGGCATTTTTAGGGTCTCTGAATTCCAATGGGGAAATGGGCCACTTGGGACTTCTCTTAAGCTCTGCCCTACTGTCCAACTAGGGGTCAAAGTACCAGATTAGTCATGGGGCTCTGTACAAAGGGCACCGCAGAATACACACGTGTGGCATTGTGTATGTGCGTCTGTCTTTTGACTGAGGGCCTGTGAGTGTGCGTCTTCGGACATTCACACATGCAAGTGTGCGAACAACAAGTGGCTTTGAGTGCACCAGCTCTGCAAGTGCCACAGTCCTCTGTCCACAGAAATCAGGTCCACAGGCGTATTTACTGTGGGAGAGGGCAAGTCCTGGCTCAGTCATACTTTTGCACAACAGCTCTACAAAAACCAGCGAGCGTGTTGATTCCTGTGTGACTGCCACAGCCAATGCACCATGGTAAGCCAGCCACAGTCAAAATTAGGCCACCAGGCATATATGCGATCCGCCCAATAACCGCTAATTACATTTAGCTCCGAATTGTTCCTAAACATCTGAGGTTTCGCCTCAACACGAAGCACACTTGTTTAGACTGCATGGAATTCTCACCTCTCTGTATTTAGACACTGTGCTTAGGTCGGTCATCTTGGTATTTGCTTTACTATGCAACATTTAAATCATTTGGTCGTGTGTGTAGTCTGTCCTGCTTTGGAAAGTTCAGCGCAGTTGCTTTTGCAATTTTCTAACCATGAACCTCACAGCAAAAAAGAACCGTCTTAGAATCAGTTTTGTTATGATTTATTTTATTATATTTAGCCCTAGAAATATGATGTCAGATCTGGACTGATAATCTAAAGTGCTTTATAAAGCACAAGCTTGCATGAGGCCGTTTGATTATGGATATGGCACCGGTCCGGGCTAAACACTGCATGCTTTGATTGGCCTTTTCAGTTGAGTGTCTTAGTTCTGTGTATAGGCCTGACTCACTGTGGCAGATGATCTGTCCACACTGACTCTTTTACAACCGCTCAGGTCTCCAGAGTGAATGACTATTGCTGTTTCTCTAGATACACAAATTTGTTGACAATCATGAAAAGGCCACATTTTTCAGCAAGATTTAAGATTAAAGACATTCTGTGTGCAATTTGAAACTTTAAGACAAATACTCTGAGATACTGCCAACATCTCTGGTTAAGCTTGAATGGAGTTATGATTTGAGAGTGATGACAGAGCGCTCTGTTTGTTTTTAAGATTTATGAATGTGTTCACAGATTCTGTAACAGTTTTTACACAGTGTAATTAAAAGTAAACTTCGTAGATGTAGCCTAGATATAGGAGACTAACTGGCTGACAAATTCGTCTGGTATGAAACATTTTCTTTTTTAAAGCAGTACCTTTTGCAAAGTCCTTTAGCTCAATTGGTTTAGCATTGCAGAGTTCCTGAGTTTGATGAACGGGAAACACCTTGAATGCACTTTGAATGAATGTGTCTGTCAGATGCATAAATGTAGCATAAATAAAAATATAAATGTGTCATTTATGTAGGGTGACCATAAGTGCCATTTTTCCCGGACACGTCCTGGCCAGGATTTCGGGTGCGTCATCCAGAGGTCGTATTTGTACACCGCACCGTCAACGAGGTTTATTATTTCAGGTTTTATTTCAGAAAAGCAACCATTATATTTCAAGGTAAGACTGAAACTACAGTGATTATATGTCTTAAGAGAAATAAATGTTAATTTTATAATGTTTTTTTTAACTACGGATGCGGAGGACAAACATGACCTCCGGATGACGCACGCAAAATCCTGGCCAGGACATGTCCGGGAAAAATGGCACGTATGGTCACCCTTAATTTATGTGTCACAATAATCCCTGTCTTGACTCCTGTCAAAATGTCTTCTGCATTCTTTTTGTTTATTTTTGTTGGACCATTCAATGACAAACCCAAGAAATTAATTCTGCCACTCGAACCAAGCAGTTTCTTTGGTGCATCTTCATGAAAATATGAATACATTGTGTAAATTCTGTCATACCAATTAAACGCAGTGTAAACTTCATGGCCAAGTGAGAGAAGTAACCGATGGCCCCTTATGGCATTTGTTCAGACAAACTTGAGCTCTTCGTTTCTAATGGCTTGATATTCTCACCACATAATTAGTTACAAATGTTCAGCTGGCCTTTCTAGATGTTTATTTTGGCTTCCCCTGTCAGATATGGCTTGTCTGTCTCCTTTGTATGGGAAAGATTGAAGAGGCTCCATTATGGTCGAGCGTTGTGGGGTCTGTCCTTGATGTTTGTCCCGATGGTTTTATGTTGCTATTGAGTTTCTTGCGGGGAAATTACTGCAGCTTTCACTCGAGAGATTGTGGCATTAAAATGAAGTATCAGGGGTTGTTTAAAAACATTTCAGTAACTGTTCTCAAGATTTCTAAGTTTTTAATATTTTGAATAAGAGGGTTCAAAGAAGTAAGTTAGAGACAGAGAGAGAGGGCACACACAAATCAATGCTGACCTATGAGGCAGCTGTTGGCCACTCACCAGTGTGTTTGAAACTTCCTGGTGCTTCTTTTGAGCCAGCAGAGGTGCGTGACTGTGCAAAAGCAATGTGTTTAGGTTAAAGAGAACCAGGAGCTATAATGCGTCATGCGTGAATATGCCAAACCCCTAAACGGAGATACAGACCCCCCACCCTCTTCACAAGGGTTATATCTCAACACAGAAATTTTCAAATACAATATTTATTGCTGTTAAATCTTCCCCAAAGCCTGTTAAATACCAGACATTTCTATTTTAATGAGCTTACTGTGTTTCCCCTCCTCTATTGTACTCGCTAAATAATCTGTGAATTTGGATAAATTCCAAAACAGTTCTTTGAAGCTTTTCCTCCTTAGCGTGTTTTTACTTTTGGCCAGTTTACAAGCCCAGATTAGACTCTATTGTTTCAGAACCCTTCTTAGTGAAGACGTTACCATAGCTATCAGCACGTCTCTACAGAGGATCAGCCATTTGCTTAATTATTTTCTCTTGGCTGCCCTAATTACATCCCTTAGGGGTCATCGCTAAAAAATTGTGTCAAAGTCATGATGGGCTCACAAAAGTGTAACGCAAGTGGGTGAATGAGGGTTTTAAATGAGGCGCTTTGCTTTAATCCATCACCTCGCATACCACTCTCACGTACCTTCTCTGGATCGGTTCCACTTATGTGGAATGATCTGCCCGCTGCTACATGGCAGATTCTGTAGCCATCTTTAAGAATCGTCTGAAAACACATCTCCTCCGTCAACACCTGACCATTCAGTTCTGACTTCAATCTCTTTTCTACTCTTTCAAAAAAAAAAAATACAACTAAGCTCTGTATACTGTGGTGGAATATTATGAGACTTTTTGATTGCACTTATTCTTTTTGTTGTCCTTATGTTGTTCCAATTGCTTCCATTGTTTACCTCATCTGTAAGTCGCTTTGGATAAAAGTGTCTGCTTAATGACTAAATGTAAATGTACACAACTGGCACCACCTATTTTTTATAGGCCTCCTTGTAGTCATACTCATGCATTGTAGTCCTACTCATGAATGTATGAACGAATACGAATAAATATGCAGCAGTCACAGAAATCTGTATCTTGTCTGTAACTTGGATGATTATATGGCAGAAGACAATTGACTCAAAGACCTAGTGAACCATATGGATGGAATATGGCATGCATGGTACACATTTCCGGATAGCTGAACTGCAAACGGAGAGAAAGAATGCAGAGCAAGACAAATACAAATCTATGGATCTCGCTGGCTCCCATCCAGTGGTTACTGATGCAGTCATCCATACATTTCTGACTCACGCAAACACATTTTAACCTTAGCTCACTGATATTGATGCTTGAAAATACTCATAAAAGCAAATGATTTGCCCAGGGCAGCTCAGACACACCCAGCAAGCAAGTATTGCTTTACATTTCATGTTGAATAATGGATTTTAGAGATTATAGAGACATGATGCAACACATTTGGAATCTTGTCCTTGACGAGAGTTGTATTTGCTCTCTATTTTTGCATTTCAATATAAAGACAGATGTTAAAAACCCTCTTTGCTCATCAAGTAATCTCAAACCGCACCCGCTGCACCTTGAATGTGAGAAATGCAGTCTGCATTGTCATTTGATTCTGTATCCTTTCAATACCTTGTGGCCCTGTGGCCAGCACATTGAGATGCCTGCAGAGCTACAGCAGACCATGTCTGCCAAACCAGAACCCGATAATAATATTACCATAGAGCGGCATAAAATTAACCTTATTTTATGCCTCAAGTTAGTTTTTCTTTTACCATGCCCCCCTGTTATTTTCAAGTCTCTCACTGTGTTATGTGTAAAAAGCGTCTGCCAAATGCATGCATAAATGTTATCACTCCCAGTGGATTTTTAAAGACGGATGCTTTTAATTAGTCAGGGTAATGACAAGTAATTAACTCCATACACAAGTGGCCGGTGCACTGCCTCTCTGAGATGGCTGATCTTTAACAGTTTTCTTTGTCACTTACTCCAATAGATTTTTCTCCGTGGATCACAGTTAATAGTAAAGACTCTTTACTATTAAACAATTTTCTAGAGAAAATTATCTCTAGATTGAAAGGGGTGTTATTTCGCTGAACGTTTTCTTATCCCTTGTAGTCCATTAAAAGCTAAAGTCACAGTTATGGTTGTAATATAATATAATATAAGGTGAGATTTCGTTGTTTTAAGTGAGAAGTTCTGTATCTCAGAGTTGGAGAAAGTTCTGATTTCAGGCATGTCTCTCTCGCCTTCATTTGAGCTATTCCACCGAGACAAATGGGGAGCAAAATATCTCCAAGTCTCTCGTCAGTGTCTTTCTCTTTTTCTCCTTTGTCTCTTACTCTGGATAGGAACTTCTAAAAGAGCATTAGTTGGGGTTGTTGAAGACAGAGCAACAATAAAGAAAGGCAGGGGCTTGAGGGTTGAAAGAATTTCAAAGTGTCCCTGTAAAGCCATAAGGCTGCTCAGCGTCTAATACCAGGCCTCATACCTGACTGCTCGAAGATTATAGAAAGTCTCACTGTGCTCTACCAGACCTCAAGAGTAAATAAGGCAACACCATAGAAAGGAGAGAAAAGAATAAGAGAAAGATGAGGTGATTCAACGGGGAGGGTGACTCAGAATCAGCAGTGTATGAGTATCTTGGCCAAGTAACAGGCAGATGTTACACACACGCTCTGATAAACACTTTTTTGGTAGATAAAATACTTTATCCTAACCCAGTTTAAAATACAGAGACAACTGTAAGTAGGTTGATTTCGTTGAAAAGTACTGTGGTATTATCAAAATTGAAGCCTGACTAGCCTGGCTGGTTGACTCAACCAATTGTGTGAGTCTGGGCAGGGCTATCTGTTTGTTTGACTTATGTCGGATGAGAGAACTGTTTGAGAAACTTGAAAAAAGCCATTCTTCGCAATTTCATTTAATTATAGCTGTGACACAGAAATTACACACTTCACCACGCCTTTGTGCCAGTTATATAGAATATTCCTGTAAACCTTCACTGGATTCCAGTCAACTGGAAATATACTTGTTTCAATGTTGCTTACAATCTATACTGTACCACAGGACATTTTTGTTGTCGTGGGAAAGTACTATAAAATTTAGGTGGGCTCTTTCCCCCACGTTACACGTAACATGATGCCTTTAATGTCATAAACTCTTAATGGCTGTTGCCCGCATACTATATTTTTATTTCTGTTCTTGTATTTTTTACTGGAAAATTTCCTGTTTACAAGTCAAGTAAAATAACCACACATTTTCTGCCTCTGGGATCCGCACATACTGTTTACAGACGTAGCATATAGAAACATAATCCTACAGTATTTACACCCCATCATTTTCCTTCCAGGTTTTTGTTTTAATGCACTTGGCCCGTTTAAAAAAACGAAAAAAAACAATATCTAATTGTGAAAGGCTTTGCAAACGTGCCATATTTGCTCAGATCATAAAGTGCATGTTCTTAAAATTCCTCATTGCTCCAGCCAAATAATATAGAAGTCTGTGCTGAAACTGTGATGTCTGTGCAGTAAATCTCCCTGTACGGGTGTATGGCTTGATTACGATGAGGAATTAAAGCTCTGTCTTTGATAACCGCTGGGTTCCAGTTGCTAATGCTCGGTGATCCACAGCAATGGGAGAACAGATGGAGCTGACGCATGCTTCAATGCCACAGCGGTATAAAGACAGACCTCTGTTCTGAGCAATACAGAGACAGGCTTCAGCGGTCTCCGTTTTAAAACTAAAATGCTTCATGAATGTGATCCCTGTCTGTTCACAGTCCCACTGCCCTGCTAACACACTCACCCACAAAAGCTCACAAACTCTCTAAACCCTGCGGGTTGCTCTCTCTTCTCTATTTTCGTTGTGTTTCTTGGCTGTTATAAATCAATGTGCACTTTTGAAACGGCTTTTGGAAAACTTGATTCTGGTCAGTCACAGTCAAATATTTTTGTATATTGACCATTAAAAAAGTCAGTGCAAGCTTCATGTCTCGTTTCATGTGGATGTTTTTAATCAACAAATCATGTCTATTTATTTACTATAATCTAATGATATTCAGCTAGTCATTATCTCAAAATAAATCTCTTTAGATTAATACCAGATCATCTTGTCATGGTTTATTTTGTGAAAATGACAGACTGAATGTACATTATCTTACTTGTGCTATCATAATATTCACATTTTAAAGTCAGACATCAGGGCCCGTATTCATGAAAATCTCAGCGCAAAGAGTTGCTCCTAGTGACAAAAATCTAAGAAAATTCTTAGAAATGTGGTCGTTTCCCCTTAGAATTACTGAAAAGATCCTAGTAAAGAAAAAAGTCATTCATAAAGCATCTTAACCCTTAAAAGAGCTCTTACGGTGCAAAATTTTAGGAGTAGCGGGGAGGACTTTAAAGAGATTTAAGAGTTTTTTTAGCAGCAGAGAAAATGGGCGAAACTCGAAAATTGAGAAGAAATGTGTTGCATTGCATGACAATTTCCATATTACTTTAAAGGGTTATCCAATTTTTTTATTTGTCTTTTGTTTGTGTTCAACTTTGGTTTATCTTGGTTTTCTTGTATAGCTGCTTTGATGCAATGGAAACTGTAAACGCGCTATAACATTAAATTACATTGAATTAAATTACATTGAGTTAATAAGACTCAACACATTAGATCGTGCAGGGTTCATGTTTGTGACCTATCCTACACTGCAAAAAATGACTTTCTTACTTAGTCTTTTTTTCTTGTTTTCCAGTAAAAATGTCTAAACATTCTTGAATCAAAAAGCATTTTCTTGATGAGCAAACTGATCTAAGAAAATAAGTCTTGTTTTTTGTAAAAAAATATGACATTTCAGTAAATTTGTACTTAAAACAAGCAAAAAAATACTTATTTTCTTAGGTCATTTTGCTCATCAAGAAAATCCATCTTGATTCAAGAATGTTTAGACAATTTTACTGGAAAAAAAGACTAAGTAAGAAAGTCATTTTTTGCAGTGTAGTAGAGACATGCTAACATCTCCAAGACAGCTCAGAAATACCACAATGCCAGAAATAGAAGAAATCACTACATTAACATATTAAGCAACTGGAGAAATGCAGCAGAGATGATTTGGTTCTGTCACAACCTTCTATGGGATCACACAAACAATCACAGCACTTACAGAAAAAGGATTGTGTCACTGTTCATTTTCTATCAAATACGTTGACAATAACAGCATGGTAAATAAAAAATAAAGAGTGCGTGAGTATGGTAAAACAGAAAGAAATGACATGTGCAATTTCAAACTAATGACCCTATACTTAAAAGCGCTCTTTTTTCCTTCTTGGTCAACCAACCAATCACAGTCTTAAAAAGACATAGCAACGGGGTCAGCCCCGCCTCCTCACTAAGATAATAGTTTTTGTCTTTTCTTTGCTCAGAGTTGCTCTCAGATTGATCCTGAGTCACTTTTAAGCTAAGACTCCGACGAAGAAGTTTTGATGCTAAATTAAGAGCTTTCTTAGAGGATTCTTTTAAGCTTTAAGAATTCGGGCCCTGATAAGTTCGACATATGTCTAAAAACTGTGTTCAGGAAATACTTGGTTTTCAAACCCACATGTTTTCTACCTTGGTTAGAGGTTGATTATTGCGACTTTCGCTGCAGTTATTGTGATTTGTTTCTGCTCCGTCAGCAGCTGCTTCCAGATGTGGACTTACCAATTCCAGCTCCTTCATTACTTCACATGCACATGTCGGCTATAAGGCCCCGGGGTCTGCACAGCACCACAGGATACTTTCAGCCTCAGCAGGCAAAGTGTTAGGGCATATTTCGACTGGTGGCACGAAGAGGTGTTGTGCTTTTATTTCTCACCCGGGCTGAGGTAGAAAGAAAGTTGCTGGTTCTATGAGCTATGAGCTAAAGCTTTGACAATTTGCCTGTTGTTGGTCTTTCATTCGAGGAAATGGGTCGGAAGCCCCCTGTGAGTCATCTCGGTTACAAGCTATGTTTGTCTGCTCAAAGGTGAAGGAGTCTTGCAGAGAAAATAAATAGGCACGCATTCTGTCATCGGCAAATCTGATTCTGATAGGTCAAGATCCCTGCTGCTGTGACTCAACCTCTTCCTTTTGTTTAATTTTTTCTTGACCCATTTTCTCTCTCCGTATCTAACTAAAACAATTTGTTTAAAAAGCACTCTTCCTGTCCACCTCCAAATTAAGAAGTGTAGAAGAACAAGATTCCCCAACAAAAAAGGGCAGAGCACAACTGGAGTCGGCCAAGATTCAGAAAAATAAAACCAGGACAGAATAAGCCAAATAAACTAAGAACAGTGGACTGATGTTCCATAAGAGATGTTGTGTGTTTATCAGACAGCCAGTACAGCCCAGCTGGCTTCCATTTGGGTAGGTATGGGACCGAGGCCAGCGTGAAGGGGAACTCAGTTGTACCCAGCTCAGCTAAACACAGCGCTTCTCTCGAAGACCCAGTCCTGACCTGCTTTGATGTCAGGCTGCTCTAACCTCCTCAGACAGCCCTGTATAATTACCAGGCCACATAATAAGACCACTTGGCTCCAGTGCTAACTTATAAAACACGCACACACAAACACATGCTGCTGACCGCATGAATGCTCCTTCACGGATGCGTGAGCACAACTCTGTCGAAAGCACATGCGCACATGTGACCGTATGGTAAACTGTTGCACATGCAAAGTGAAGAGCTGGTAGAAAAGTGAAAAAAGTGAACATATAAACATCCTTCTGAATGGTGGTGTGCAGGGTTAAAGACCGAAAGTCAAGAGGTTCACAAACACATGCACAATATCACAGATATGAAAACAAAACAGTGTTTTCTCATATTGATTTTTACAATCTTTTTTCCTTTGTTTTTTTTTCTGGCGTCAGAAGGGGACGAATCCAGTCAGCAGACAACACCGAACACCACACTCATGGAGAAAACAGAAGAGGTGGAGAATGGCAGCATCAACAACAACAGTTTGTCTCAGCTGGACCTTACCAGCGCTCTTGGCAAAAGCATAACATGTAAGCATGACACCGAGTAAGACAGTAAGACTACATTTCCCAGCAGCCCTTTAGTGTGGTTTTACTTGGTGTGTTTGAGTTCTATAACGTACCTCAGAGATGACGTATTTTTGTAGGCCAATCTGGAAGTTATAGCGTCACATTAGTTCCCTAGACTCAAAGCTTTTGCATTTTTCCCATAGACTTTTGGAAGATCGCAAAAAATAAGATCTGTGATTAACAAAGGTTTATGATGTTTACACGTTTTGTCTATCAAGAGAATCTTTACAAATTAACACAATTGTTACATTTGAAACCTAAAAACAATCGTCAGAAGTAAAAAGCTAACATGAGGCTATAAACAGACTATACCACGATCGCTCAATATCAACGTCACCACATCCAAGCCCCCCTATCAATCCCCATCCATGTTTTTAGAGATTTGTGCCAATGTTGCGTTATTGTGCGTTTATATGTGTGATGACGTCTAAAGTCCCCGCCAAAAGATGTAGTCGCTTTTAGCATCTTGATAGCAACCGCCGTTTTTAAGACACAACAAAGCTTTAAAAAGTCATGAACGGGTTATAACTGGTGTGTTTTATGTCATTGATTAAAACGTGAAAATATTTAGGCCCAGTTTCACTGACTTAGCTTAAGCTTAAGCCAATACTATGCCTTAGTTAAATTAGGATATTTAATTCGCTTTTAATAATAATAACACATTACTGGAGTGCATCATTAGACAAAACAATGGCATTGACATATTTAAAGATATGGCAGGGCAATTTATTCTCAGTAAAGACATCTCAAACATTCATATTAGTCTGTGAAACCGGGTAATAGAAGTTTTGTTAAAGTCTGTGTAAAGTGGCATTAAATTATATGTTCTGAGTTTGTCACACAACAGAAAAATGTGTTATTAAAGGAGTAGTTCACTTTAAAAATAAATGTTCATGATAATTTACTCACCCCCATGTCATCCAAGATGTTTATGTTTATTTTTCTTTAGTTGAAAAGAAATTAAGGTTTTTGATGAAAACATTTCAGGATTTTTCTCCATATAGTGGACTTCAATGGACTCCAATCGGTTGAAGGTCAAAATTAAAGTTTCAGTGCAGCTTCAAGGGGCTTTAAGCGATACCAGACGATGAATAAAGGTCTTATCTAGCGAAACGATCGGTCATTTTCTAAAAAAAATGTATATGCTTTATTAACACAAATGCTTGCCTTGCTCTGTTCTGCGATGCGCGTTCATGACTTCACGTAATATGTAATTACGTTGAAAACTTGCACGTTCAACTTGTAAACACTGACTTGGTACTTCCGCCTACGTCAAGCGTGACCTTTTCAACGTTATCACGTATTTTTGAAGTCATGAAATGTGATGGATGCTAGGCGCTCTAGTGATAGGGGAGGAGCCATGCATGCTCAGACGCTCCATTGCATCATCGATCCACCGTTTTAGCCCTGCCCAAAAACTGTCTTTAACAGTTTAACTCCACAATTCAGTATTACATACTTCTGAGTCTTTGTAATGTGTTTCAGCAATACATTTCTTAAATCTATAATGTGTTTAGAAACAATTCTCAGAATTCTCTTTACCCGGACTTTATCCACAGATCTTATTTGACGTAATTTACCAAAAAACCCATTCAAAACACCCTTAGATTTGGGGGCGATGAAACAGGAAGTGCTAAAATGCTAACTTGCTTCCGGGGTTTTCACACAAAAATACTCCACATCTATAAAACTATTTTGCACAAAGCTAGTGTAACAAATACAAAGTAAGAGTTAAAAAAACAATTCCAGCCTGGGGATTGTTAAAACAGGTTCACAAACTGGATTTAAACTCATACGCAAATGAGTGTCTCATCTCTGTATGTAAGAGTGAGTGTGATAATTACTTAACCATTCCTCTGACCTTGAGCAGTGATGACTAAATTGTTACTTGTTGTTGTTGCTTCATCGAGGTAAACTCATTTAGGGAAGGCTGTGTTTTCCGGTCCCGAGGAGTCAGCTTAATGTGTAGATAGAGACTGGGTGTGTAAAAGTCTGTAGACTGTGACTAAGTCCTCTGACTAAAGGGTTGATTGTGAGTTTGTTCTGTTACTGAGTCACATCAGCACCAGTCCTCTGTGGGAGAGCACACCCACGCACAACCTAAAATAACTACGCACACACACACCCACGCACACACACACAAATTGCATGGTCATCTGTAGCCATTTGTCTGCATTTGTATTTCAAAGATACACATAACACTGCAGTAGAAAGAGTTTAATGTGGTTAGTTGAAACCTTAAATATAGATTAGATTAGATTAGATTCAACTTTATTGTCATTACACATGTACAAGTACGGGGCAACGAAATTTACTTTTGTCTAACCAGAAGTGCAATAGCTGCAAGTGCAGGATATTGCTATAAGACACAGACGTAGATGAAATTTGACAGAACAATGGCAGAGGGTCTCCTGGGACATGTCAGCTGAAAGATGTTTAAGAGGTGTTAAACATCAGCATGATGTAGCCAAAGGGAGCAATTGCCATTTGCCTTTGACAACTGAGATGTGATATTTTTGGTGGTCACTGCATGCCATTATTGTAATGTTGCCCAGACAACAGTGCCAGGTGAGTTATAGCACTGTGTTTTTGGCAGCCAAAACCAACTTTCTTACTGCTGTCGAGGGCATATATTGGGGATAGTGTTTCATAGACTTTTTCATGATTTTATAGTCAACTTTTCTTTTACCTCATGATAAACAGCGGCCTTTACATAAATCGTGTGTTTGTATGATTTGTGTGATTGTATTTATCATGCAGCGGTAAAAATCTACTGTTTATATTGTGGTAGATACCGTATGTCCACCTAGGTATCACAGGGAAGACTGCTTTTATTTACACAAGCGACAAACGACCATTGAATAATGTAAAAGTTATTGGGCGCTGAATGAGTGAAGAGTGAAGCAGAGTTATTATGGTTACCAAGTGATTTTGTTCAATAATATACTGTAGAATTCACTAGATCACAGTCACATGTGTGCACACATGTTTCATAAAAGATTTAAATGTGATTAATATAATTAGATATTAGAGTCAGAATTATCTTTTTAATAGTCAGTTACTTGTTTGTGTCACGTGTTAAACTGTGTTGCATTAATGCCAGACTAGCAAAAAGGGGAAGAGCTCAATAATTGGGGTTTAAAACATTATTTAAAACAGTGTAACAGTTGAAATCCTAACTGCAACACAAACTATATTTAGTCAAGTCAAGTCACACTGTACTTATAAAGCACTTTTAAAACCATCATAATGGACCAAAGTGCTAAACATCCACAAAAGTACATCCACATACATTACAATAAACTAACATAATATTCAGCCCCAGTAAAATCCCAAAGGCCTAATAAAGTAGATAAGTATTTTAGTCCTTTTTTAACATGTCCACACTAGGCATAAAAAATAAATTAATAAAAATTAATAATAAATGAATCAACAGATAAGTCAGTATTCAGATTTTATTGTAATCATTAGCTACAGCGCTATTATGTTATTTTTTCTTGTTTTAAGCCTGCTACAGACTGTGTGATTTTAGCAATCTTATAATATCATGACTGGGCTGTTATGATTATGAAATTTGGCTGACGGTTAATTGTCTAATAAATCGTTGCGATTATGACGAGTAATTGTCTGTTTTAGAGCTTTGGCGATTATGGCGATTAATTGTCGATTTTAGAGCTTTGACATTTAATTCTCATACAATTTTGATTCAGCTTTGAAACGACCATATTGTTCTGAATATAAGACTCCATGTTTAAGGTTTAGGCTTTTACCTGGCAATAATACAACCGCCAAATACTTGTAAATTGATCAGGAGTAAATTGAAGCCACCATTAAAATACTATCATTCATAGAAAAGTTTCTAGTCTGTTTTTTTCTCACTTGCAAGACTACAATAAAATTTGACTTCTATGTTAATAAAATGTTGGTAGACTGGTTTTCACACTGAGATTAGCTTAAATAATATTAAACTGTAACGCAGGTTATTTTTATGGTATATGCTTTATTTTTTTTAAAGTGATTGTTTTGTGGTGGTACATTTGACAAGTTTTACCATGCTTTAGTTACAATATATACTCTAAAATATGCAATATGCAGGCACTACAGCTCCCACTAGTGTCTTATATGGAGATGTGCAATAATTGCGATGAGGACAAACAATCGCGATGAGACGATTATTTAATAATCGTGACAGCCCTAGTCACAGTGCGTGACGTGGATCTAATAAACTTGGGAACGACATGCATGTACACTGTAGGATGATGACACCTCCTGAGTCTTAGGCTACGGCGCAAGTTAGAAAACGGCATCAGCATGCGTTAGTTGCAAACAAACACAGCAACATGAATCACACTTTGGCAGTTGTGCTTTTCATGTGTGGTGCAAAAAAAAGAAGAGGTGGCAGCGGAGAGAGCAATATTATTATCTTTTTTTTACTTTTATTGCCATGTAGTGTTGATCAATATATCATTTCATGTTGCATTTTATTTGGCAACTCAGTAGGTTGTACAATCAAGCAAAATTTCTGACACTGCCAGAAAATGATCGCAGGCTGTCTTTGATCGCAAGACCCTGACAACGGCCGTCTTTTAGTCTTTCTCACTGTACGACCGGCGTTTAGGAGCCACGACCAGAGAAATCGCCATGGTTGTCATCTTTCTTCTGGGACAGCCCAAAATCTCACAGACTGAATAGGCTTTAGAGAAACATGTGGGTCTGTTCTTAATAACCGTGTAGTTTCCCTGTGCACACATACAGTATTAGCCAATCAGAGTGCCTTCTTAATTATAAGTACCAATTATCAGCAGCCGCATTACAATCAACACAATAAGCTGCTTATAAAACGGTCAGTTCTGGTCCTTGATTCTGATTGGTTGAGCCGAGTTCTAAGCCGTTATAATATACCCCGGTAACCCACTGCTTCTTGTGGCTCATTGCTTTATTGAGGCAGCACTTAGAAGCACTTTAGAAGAGGGTTTGCTATATGCAGGCTGGTGGATTGAGTAGCTGGCATCTTCTGACTGTGTGATTTATAGTTTTTCTTTATTTTTCATTCTGTTTTTTTTGTATTTAAATTATTTTTCATCTAAACTAAAAGGCACTATGTCAGACACAGTAGACTACGTGAAGCTAGCACACTGGCTTATTCCACAAATGGCTCAGACAAGCTTCTTTGAAGAAAATACTGCAACCCTTGTTTTTATTCTGGTGGTTGTATCCTTTACTTAAAGTTAATTTATAAGATCTATGTTCCTGTGAATTAAAAGGTCTTAGGCATGTATTGAATAGGCAGTGTGTTATAGTTTAGCGAGTGGCGTGTGGAATGTGATCGGGCTCATACGCTAGCCAAAGTACCCTGGAAGGCTGTTGGGTTATTGTGGGAGTCGACTGCTTGCAAGAGTTATACTGAAAGTGTACCTCATGTTAGTTATAGCTAGTTACAACCTGTCACACCTCACTTCGGTGACAATACGTACATTGGTGAGGAGATATGATATGAAATGTGCTATCCGTGGTGCAGTGGAGAATTATGTGAACACTTGGCCATAGTTTGACCCAGTGTTACCCAATGCTTAAATGAAAACAGAAAAATGCATCCTGCATTTCTACCCCCGGACGTTTTTTTTTTAAATGCCCATAAAAGTGGCCGCATTACGATTGCGTAATGCTGCGAGGTACAGGGCCTCCTTCCTCTCACTCGTCACGTCTGGTTTTATTTGCAGATGGACCCGTGAGAATGCCTGCTTCGGTCTATTGCATCATCAGCTTTACTAGGAGTGTGCAATTATTTTATTTGTTCTTTTAAAGCATTTGGTTACTTACTTTTTTATTAGATTGTTGCATGTCTTTACCATTTCTGTTCCTTAATAATGATGAAGCAAGTCTTATTTTGTACTGAGATGCAGAAACAGGAGCCTTTGTTGAGAACAGAAGTATGAATCTGTCAGGCCCAGATGCTCTGGCTCAAGGTGATGATGTCAGTATGATGATGATGTCATGGATATCGCATGTGTGTCTAGACTTAACGCTGTTGACAGGCTCCTTGAGAGTGCCGAAAAGCCTGTTAAATTCCCTTTTTTTCTCTGAAACTGTGATCTAAGTATGTGAGAAATGAGAGCGTGAGAAGAAGGCTGAGTTTTATGTTCTTCAGCAAAGTCCATGCTGATGTGTAAAAGTGCTTGTTTATTTAAATACGTTTTTGTGTCTCCTAAAAGAGAATATTTGCAGATTTTGTGCATCAATAATCTAGACCTGTGTTTTGTGGGTGTGTTTGGTTTAGTGGCCTGTATAAATCATATATAAAATCGATGCTGTGGTTTTACACTACTTGTCATCTCTTGTGCGCACAAACTCACAGATCATCAATACATTCAGTTATTTACATAATTAGCTTCCATCTTTTATGCTATCTAGATGCTCAGACTGGGTACTCCCTGTGAGTTTTACAGTTTCGAACACCAGCTTTAAAGACGATGACTACTGTGTGATTTATAGTCTATAAAAACATCTTTCGTGAAGAGATGAAGGAAAAGCTTGAGAAGATTTTAATTTGGAAGGAGAATAGTCTCATTACATATCATGTAAAGGAATGAAATCTCATCTCTTAGTCCCATTCTGGCCATTAATAGAGAATTATTTCGTTTTAGCAAAACCTTAAGCTCAATTCCAGTTTCTCACTCATCCATTATCAATCTTTAGAGGGGCCCCCATCAGGGAAATAAACTTCTCAAAGGAAGAGAAAAAAAAATGCTATCTTAAATTACAGCTTTTAAAATTCTTTGATTAGAGTCTTCATCGCAAGAGATTGTCATTGAAATGAGCTAGGGCAGAGCGGGATTAAAGACTACTGTGTTTCTTGTGAAGCAATGCTGTTTTTTTAAGACCACCCTGTAAAATCTGGCACTGCCTCCCACTCAAAAAGCCATATAATTTACCTTCTGCCACATTATAATAGTTACAAACAAGAAGCATCCTTGTTTAGAACGGGAATTTCCACCCAATGGTGATTTGGATGCTATATATTTTTCTTTTTGGGCTGTCTGTAAATGAAGAGAGGAGGTGCAGTCAAATTTCTTGAATTTATTGTTTGTTTTCATTTTGTATTGTTCAGAATACGCTGACTAACAGGTTTCTCTGGCCCTATGGGTTTAAAACAGAAGGTAGTGTTACTCACGGATGTTTCGGGGACTTTAAATGAGGTGTTTCGGGAAGCCTGGGGCCCTATGCAGGGAATTTAAGATGACGTCTTGTGGTCTCAGGGGTCCAGAGAAACTTGTGGTCAGATGATTTAGGGGCCCTGAGTGACTCTAGAATCCTGGAGAAACAGAAAAATTACACTTGACGTTTAGCCCTGAACTGAGTTTTAGAGAAAAATGGAGAGATGCTGAATGCTGTTTCTGTATGTGACACACTTAAGAGACAGTCCATTCATATCCAAGAAAAAGAGAATTCGTAGCACTGAATATTGTTGCAGAACAAGTTTAAATGGCTATTTTTTGTCTTTATTTAATGCTATTGGAGTTTAAGTTTCAACAACAGTTTTTGTTTTTTCTCCATTCAGGTATAGAAGCTGTAGGACTAGAAATAACTGCCTGGGGGTGTTCCCAGTTTAGCTGCATTGACTTGAATTGGATTGATGTGCTTTAAAGTGACTTGTATATAGATGGATGGTTTTTCAGAAGAGGAATCACGGTTGGATCTGCTTCACTCATGTTGCCAAGGGCAATAGATGCCTGATGGACTTGCACAACATCTTTGAACGCATATTTCTCTGTTTCCACTCTCCTCCCAGTTAGTCCATTTTAAATCCATCTCTATATGCTCAGTGCTTATGTGCTTCGACCTGCAACCTGATGCTGAATCATTTCACCACTGAGCATTTACTCCCACAGTTTGTACGACTGTACTATTGTAGTTTACCACACAATATTTTATCACCTATGTATCCCCATGTTGTAAACGTGGACACAAAACATGATGTTAGGCTTCAGTCACCATCTTCTGTCAGTGTATGAAGAGCTTGTACATGTTAGATGATAGCAAATTGATGTTCGTATGTCTGGTTTAAGATAGATGTAGTCACAGACTAACAATGACAATCTTCATCTACATGCTGCCTAGTTTTGTGGCTACAATAGTTTGTGTATGTACTGATAAATGTTTATGTATGAAGATGCTTTAACCATGTTATTGAGCAAAAGTGTTTGTGTGTATTTACATGTTTATGAACTGTTAGATGCTCATACACAAGCCATGTACTTACAGTAGTGTGCCACAGTTTGCCCTGGTTCTGAGCAGAGAAAGTTTTGGCTACTCTAGAAATTTCTGGCAGAAGCCCAGGAGACCGACTGACGCTGCCTGTTTACTGCCTAAATACACACATACACACTCACACACAAACAAAGTAACATCCTTGAGTCAAATACCTCATCCAAAAACTGCAGCACAGAATAAAACAAATATGCCCCATGTTATTGTGGATTCAATTTCTCACCACCAACTTTCCCCCCAAAAATGCCCAGTGGTCTTTAAATATGTTTACACCCTTTAACCGCGCATGCATTTTTAGGTAAAAAAAGTTAGAAATGCTGATGGTGTAGTTGTAGTATACAATACAGTGCTGTTCTGACAATAATCCACCTCTTCGACCCTGAAATAGACCTGGTTTGAATATAACTAAGAAAAAAGGAAAGAGTATATATTGGAAAGTGGCATACGTGGTGTGTGTGTGTGTGTGTGTGTGTGTGTGTGTGTCGCGGAGATGAGTCACTGAGAGAATGCAAAAGCACTTCTGTTCTGAGTCTAATTGTATTAATCCATCAATGTTAACTTTTGCTGTCTCTGTGTTATTTTATAGCTAGTTTTGTTTTTGTCTTCTCGCTAAGCTTTCTGTTTTATGTTCTGAATTCTATTGAATTAAATCTGATTGTTTGTGTCTGTTGGTTGTTGGTTGTTTCGACGATAATTTTTCATAGGGAGGTTTATATATTTATTTCTTCTAGAATGTAAAAGGTTATGAATGTGAGGTTTCTTTCTGAAGAGATTAAATATCAGGGCGCATCCATGAACATCATTGTTGCCATATGAGAATTCAGACAGGAAAGTAAAGATTTTTCTTCATGAAGTATGTTGTTTTTGTACTCCAGTCAAAGCCTGGGGCTCTACTTTACATTACGAATGTTACTGGTATAAATTCAGTTTAGTAAAATACACATGGGTTGATCAATTCGATTCTGTACACAACAGTACCTGGATTTAATGAAAATGATGTTAATGTTGGAAATCTTGTTGGCATTCGTGAAAATAGTCAGAATGTGTGTGTCGCAGAGTTATTATAGTTTTATTTAGTTTTTTTTAACTTTTATTTAAAGTTTTTATTTTTAGATGTTTAGTTTTTGTGTTAATTTTAATTAAGGTTTTAGTCATTTTGGTATATGCTTTTGTCATTATACAATTCATTGGTTTATGTTGCTAAATAAGTTAAAATAGTTAATAAATAGTTTATGTTTATTATTATAATTGTACTGCTTTAAACTTACTTCCGTTTATTTTTGAGGCAACATTTTAATTTTTTCCAAAAAATTTTAGGTCAATATTTTATCCGATTTCAACGAACAGGGACATTTTCAAAGTTGGATGCACTTACTGGATGCAAGTGGTATCACACCACCAAAGCACTGATGTAGTCAATGGGATTCTGTTTTAAAGACATTGTGATTGTAAGAGAACACATAAGATCATATTCATAATGTAAGTTTTGGAACTGTGTGCTGCAGCTGGTGGTAATTTGGTTAATGAAGTGTTTCAGGATTTCTCTCTCTCTGATCTGTGACAGAATCACACAAAAATCTTCCCACATCACAGCTTTAAATGTCAGATGTAAATCCAATGTGAACTGTAACTGTTTCTGATCCTAAAACTAGAACTGGAACTGGCAAACAATGAGGGTGGTGTTTAATATAAACACCCAGTAATTCTGCACATATGGAGTGATGATGTTTACCTTCTTTATGGTAGAAATCGCTTTCATTTTATGAGGCTGGCTTTTAATATTTTTATAGACTGTGACATTTAATGCATTTCATTTAAAAATATATATTTCCTTTATATTCCAACCAGAGTAGATTTCTTCTAGACTCTGACACCAGCATACTGTGTGGGCATGTGCCTATTCAGCCATTATCTAATTTAGACGTCGATTATCTGTTTTTGTTTTAGGCCTTACGTGTCAGGCGTATGTTTTTCCCGGACTCCACATACTTCCACATGGCCATCAAACCTCTTCCTATGAACTCTCCTTTATTATTCCGTCTGGTCGTTTCTGACATGACCTGAAATGTATGCGTTAAAGCCAACAAAATGTTTAGTGCAGCAGTAGGATGGGATTAAATACTATCATCATCCTCAATAAATATAACAAAACATTTGAAGCGAAAGGTCCATTTAGCCTCTTTTTCTGTTTGAGGGGTTTATTTCCTTTGGCTCTGAAGGTCTGCATTTCACGTAGTTGTTCTTTCTTCCAGAATAATTAGTCTTCTGCGGTGCTCGAGAGTAAAATATACGAAGTGCTGTGGACGGCTTGCCAAAGTCAACTCAACGGGCAGTTTGTGGAGGAACACTAGAACATTTGTAGGCTGTAAACTCACAGGGAGACCGTGTCTGAACCTGGCTGAAACGTTTGGCCTCATCCTCACACCCAGCTCAAAAAAGACTGACGTTTAAGTCATAACTTAGGTGATATGCATCTCTCTGTTTTCTTTACCCTGATTTGGCAGCACTGCGGCATATCGCTGGGCGCGTTCTTTTGTTTTCAATGGCAGGCTGTGTGAAACGCGGTCCATTTAAAACATTCGTCCACTATTCTGTGCCCAGATTCAAGTACGTAATTGAGTATTTGTTTAATCAGGGCTTTTTGCCTGCAACAAATTGTATAATTAGTCTTCATTGTTACTGACTTTTGAGACGTTCAGATAGACAGGATTATCTGCCAGTTAGCTTCTAGATATAATGTAGAAACGGAACCTTAGACTTCTGTCGTTTCTATTTATTTCTCTATTTTCAGGCACACAAATGTTTCCTGCAACTTTAGTTTTGTTGCTTATTTTCTATGTTGTCTGGTCATTTGATCTCTGTGGGAAATGAAGTATAATATTGATTTAATGTTTGTTTATTTGTGTCTTTTGTGTGCAATGATATGCTTATCCGTTCTGGTCTTTTGATCTCAGTTTATTCATTTGTGTTACTTCATTTGCGTTCTCGCCTGTCTATTTTGGTTGGTTTTTTCCTGGTCCTTTGAAGCTGGTTGGGGGAAAGCCATCTTAAACTAAAAAAATATTAAGAATAAACAAACTATAGAAGAGGCAGATGAAGATGAACCAATAAAATGAGTCTCAATGTGAACCACATCATTTTAGTCTAGACACAGATGCATGCTTTCAAGGATCAAGTGGATATTGTAAACACCTGCATTCTTCCTGACAGGAACATTGTCCATTCGTGTCATGCTATGATTGAATCAGCAAGACTAGGACTGATAAACCTTAAATGTGCAACATATACCATCTGATTTTTTGCCATGTAAAATTTGGTTTTTAAAGACTTTTTTGCCTTAGAACACCATTAAGGGAAAGATCTTGAGTTAAGAGCTACAGTACCAGAAAATCATAGCTCAGATATAAAACAAGAATCTGCCTGTTTTGGAAAGATGATGTGTAAGGAAAAATACTGGTTCCATTAGAAGAAACAAGATGCCAATTAAGTTTTCCGGCCAAATATGTAGATGTTGTTTTTCTTTTGCGCGTCCTCGGGCTGTGCAAAGAGAATAATTACGCAGCAGTAGAAAACCTAAGCAGCTATAAACCCATTCACCTTTGTTGTTTCTCCTTCTCTTGTTCTCCAGATCAACCTCAGGCACGGTCTACGCCCATCCACCCCACGCTAGCTAACTCTGCTGGATCAGCGGCGCTGCTAAGGATCGGCAGCAAGCCTCAGAACAACGGGGTTAAGAACGGAACCTTTTCACGAGCTGCGTCCTCATCCTCGTCTTCATCGTCGGCCCATAAAAGCCCTAAGAAGCTGCATTCCAACCCTTCCATCAACAGCCAAAGCAGCAAGAGGAGCAAAGGTAGCTCTAAATCCAACAGCTCCCAGATCCCCACAGAGGCCCAGGATGGTGAGTCACACCTTAAGCATGGGTTAGAAGTGCGAGACAGGTGCCAGTGCATGTGCCAAATCTGGAAACCTACTCCGTGTTTCCACTAGAAAACTGAAAACTAAACTAGATTACTCCCATTATATTCAACAATGCTATTTACACATTTATACACATTTTATTTATTTACATTTACAATATTATTGAATTGGTCAATTACATTTAACTAATATTTACATTATTCACTAAACACTAATAATATTTTTTTCTGGTGCATTCATCAATATGAAATTGATCAAATATTAAAATAAACTTAAAATAATAAACTATAATAATAAGTATAATATTTGTTTTTACTTTTTCTTTTTAAAATTTGGGGCAGGTAATGTAGTAACACAGTCAGTCAAATCATTGTTTAAATAAATCGGATATAACACCATTATTTATTAAATCCATGAAGATTTATTTCGTGACCTATACTTAGATTGCTGCGTCCACTGCATCCTGGCCTGTCTGTTCTGCGAGTTCCTCACGCTGTGTAACATTGTGCTGGACTGTGCCACGTGCGGCTCCTGCGCATCAGACGAAGCGTGCTTCTGCTGCTGCTGCGCTTCCGAGGAATGCGGCGACTGCGACCTCCCCTGCGACATGGACTGCGGCATCATTGACGCGTGCTGCGAGTCTGCAGACTGTCTTGAGATCTGCATGGAATGCTGTGGGCTGTGCTTTTCGTCCTGAGACTTCTGTACGGGGTGCATTGCGTTTCACCTACCGAGGATCTGAGAAACAAGCAAAGAATAAGCTGACCCGATGATCTGGAGTAGACACAAACCAAGCCGAAGACCATCAGATGAGCAGACATTAGGCTTGCACATGACTGGCCCTAACAGGATGATCGTTCTGATTACTTTCCAGTTGCTTTTTTCTGAACTGACCTGTTTACTCTTCTTTAAGAAGATGGGCTGATTCAGCAACATTGTACGTTTTCTGGACTTGAATGGATTCTGGAAGTAAAATGTGTGTTGAGTCTGCCTTGGCAAGATGATGAATGCAAGACGCAGTCTACAAAACGTTTGATATCGTGACTCTTCCTGGTCCAGACACTAGGAACGAGTGCTCGGGTTTCAAGCGTAAATGTCAGCGTTTATTAGTAGTTTGAACTTGTCTTAATGCCAGATTTTATGACTTGGATAGAAAGTGTGAAATCCACACTAAAAAGTGCTTGAATTACAACACTGATGTGTTTTACAAAACAATTCCATCTTTAAAACATTCCAACATTGAGTTCTCTTGTTAACATGTACACTACACTCGCAGTAATTGTACCCTTCATCTTAATCATTCATTCGAAATATCAGCTGTCAATATGTACAGGACACTTTCTGTAGTACACTGGTGTAGTCCTTCAGTCACTGGCTACAGCGCTAAGGATTACAGATAACAAACTGTGAGTGTGGGACTCATAGATGCATGCGAGTGGGAGAAAGACGTGTATATTTAATATATGGTGCCTTACTACACTTGTATATTAGATTGTGTGAGGTGACAGTTATGTTGTTTCCTATATTTGGACCTGTGATTTATTCTCATTTTTTGTCACTTTTACTGCCTTTGTCAAAATTTCAAAGTGTGCTATTCATATGAAAATCGTTGCGTTTATATTAATAACAAAGTTATAAAAAGCAAAAAACAAATGAATGCAAAACAGCATATTTAAACGGGATAATTCCTTGATGTTAAGGAATTAAAAAAAACATTTTATTCTCTCTCTACACCATTCTGGAAAATTATACTGTAAGTGGTTGTGAATTGTTCCCATATTTTTGCTTTTAATGTGAAATGTTTTTTTCTGTTCCAACTCTTTCTTTTTAAATCAGTTGAGTGACCTTAAACGTTAGTTAACATATCTAGTACCTATTGTATTTTTTCATGTAGTAAATTACATTAGTATTAGGTATTCCTTTACCCTTAAAAGGTCTATTGCAGCATATTATATAGCACATTGCATTTTAGCATTGTGAGAATCAATACATCGTACTCCTCCTTACTACACTAACAAAATTATCTCACAGAAAGATAGTGAACGTGATGCATTGATTTGAATTGTTTACATTAAATGCACTTCTGTATTCTTGCTTGCCTTAAAACTGGAGCAAAAAGATTTCTAAACTGGACAATAGCGGGCAAAACATCCAACTCGTGCTATTGGAATAAAGAAATCCATCACTGTTACATATTTCATCTGACTATGGTATATTTTTATTGTTTTGTTTAAGAGCGGTGTCCATTGATCATGGATTCCGTCTACAATTAACAACCTGATAAATGTAGATGCGTTCTTTGAATACACACATGAAAATGCCTGGATAATAAATCCTCACTTCTTTCGTGCACTTAGCGTTGCGGGGTCTTGCGATAAAAGCTTTTGCATGGAAAGGTTTTTTTGCTTCCAACCTCATTCTGTTGCCCAAGAAAGTTCTGTAAGGCTGTCTTAGGCAACAGAAAACAGTGCAGTTTAATAGGCTTTCAAAGCGCTGCCAAAATCGTTAAAAGTGGAATGTCTGTTCAAGGCAACAGTGCAATATGTGATAGAGCCTTCCCTTTGTTACATTCTCTCTCACTCGCTTAGTCTTTGTCTTTAGTTAACTCATTCCTCAAAAGATTGTTTTTAAAAGCATCGTAGCTTTTGAGTCCAAGCCTTTCCCTGCTTGTTTAACCACGCTGATGCATCTAAAGAGAGCACGCACATTTATAACCTGACGTGTATAGCGTAAAGTCTCTTTTCTGAAACAGGCCGTCCAGCAGGGGAAAGGTTAAACACATTCAACATCTGCATCTGTTTGACGACTCCAGTGTCTTTCTCACAAGCATATTTGTACTCGCACAAACCCTTCAGATATTCTCACACTTAAGAAACCGAGGACAAGTGGCTATTGAATATTAACCATGACATGACAAAGACCGCATTATAATAGATGTGAAAAGGTCACCAGCTGTGATGAATAACCCCGACGTGAAAACGCCACTGGCCTTAAGCTCTGAGAAATTTTACTTCTCATCTCTTCCAGAAGTCAAAAACATGCCAAACAGAAGACACGGTGTCTGTTTTATTCATGTAGGGGTCAGCAGAGAGCGATGGCAGCCATCCTCTCTTTGTTTTCAATCCAGTTCAACCCGCTAGTTCTGGAGAGAACGGCCCTCTGTGACCTTCAAAACATGTTCAAAAGATGTGATGAAATGAGTTCAGAGTTGTTGCAGTGTTTAGATGACACAGATTCCAGTTGGAACACTTGACAGTATTGCATTTGAAACTGTTTCATTTCTTTCTCTTTTCACCGAGAACTCGATCAAATGATTACTGCAAATTTTTTGCATCCGGGCTCACTACTGACAATCTGAGAGCCCAGAAAATGTGTCTTGTGGAGAGCGAGGCTTTCAGAAGAGAGTAATATAATATACTGGTCAAGTTTAAATGAATGTTCCTATGGTTTTCGCTAATGAAGACAGTTCTCAGCGGAGCACATGCCTCTGTTTGTATTTCTGCAATACCAAAGGTTAAGCATAGTCTGTGGTTTTCTTGATTATTTTGTGGGTTTTGTGCATATGTACTGTGCATTCACAACCACAGTCACACACCAGTCCACCCACGCACACACACACACACACACACACACACCAGAGGGATCAGTGCTGAAAAGGCTTGGTGAGTCACCAGATATGTGGGACTGAAGCCAGTTGCTCTACAGTGAAGCATCTTGTCCTCCCACATTAAAAAAGAAGCGCTGGCTGCTCGCTCTGTGGCCTGTCTTTAAGCCATCATTGTATTTCATTAACAAAGTGTAGCTTAAGTGCACTTAGAAACATTTGCATTAAAGGGAAACAAACACACAGTGGCAACGGTATGTGTTGTGAACTGTGGCCGCTAGTTTCCAAGCCTGTAGAAGGATTTGGAAAATGGCTGTTCCAACAACACAATGTTATTGCATTCTCTAATTTAGAGACTTTTGTACACATTTCAGAAATATTTAAACTACGGAAATTATTAACAACGTTCAGGGTAGGGGTTTTAGACCAATAAACATTTAAATTCATTTTATTCATAATTCTTGAATACTTTACAGAATATAAAAATCAAAGGAGACCTGCTGCACATAGCAGGCTTAACATGCTTCATCGCACAACTGTGCATGGGATTGCCACGCACACAGTGGAGCTTATTATAAAGTATACAAAAGAGAAGAAAATAAACAGTATCTGTATTTTATCGTGGCTCATACGGAGTTGAGCAGGCTGGCAGACAGTGATGGATCATTCAGTCTGGATATGCTTTATTTGGACAATGAAGCTTTAATATAACATGTAGGATTGAAATGATTCTTCTCTTCTTGTTTAAGCCAAAACCCAATAACTGGCTGACAGTTAAACTTAGTTCATGCATAAGAAAACATGACTGCCTTTTAAACAAAGTTGCAGAATATCAACAGACGGTTTCAGCGGCAACAACATAAACAAACGTTATGTGGCCCAAACCTGTGGTAGACTCTGCAAAGAATCAGTAACTGTTGTAATTTAATACGATTAATATACAAATCAAATATATCAATGAATGTATAATAAATTGTTATATTGTAACCAAACACAGACCAAAAGTTCCAAGTTAAGGGCCAAACCTGTTCTCTTTCCTTCAGTATTTACAATGAGGTTGCATTTGTTAACATATGTAAATGCATTAGCTAACACAAATGAACAATGTGCAATAAAGCTTTTCAGCATTTATTCATCTTTGTGAATGTTAGTTAAGGTCAATACAATTGTTCCTGTTAGTTAATCGTGCAGTAACTAATGCTAACAGATACTGTATTAATAAATGCTGAAATTAACAAGAACTAGAGTTATTAAATGCTGTAGAAGAATTGTTCATTGTTAGTTCATGATAAATAATGCATTAAATAATATTAACAAATACTACATTATTGTCAAATGTATTGTTTTATAGTAAGACGATCTGTTCTGCAATGTCATAAGAAAGCAACGAATATCACGCAGGTAAATCATGATCTTTTGCAACAGGCCTCTCTCTGAATCTGTTAGACTCACTTTGTTTTTCAAGTCTTGCGGTATAGCGCACTAGTTCTTCGCACCACTGATGTCTTCATGAGAAACACATGTTGAGCACAATGCTTCCCTTTACACTCGCCAAACAATGAGCCTTCTGCAACTGAGAATTCACAGTCAGCAGAAATAATGTGCGAGTTCTGTTTCTCACTCCCAAAACGTAGATTAAATGATCTTCAAGTCCTCCCTTATTCCTCAGAATAACTCAGAATATCTTTACACGGTCGATCCAACATACGTGTTTGCAATAATGCAAACAACTACGGCACAAATGCAAAGCTGTGATCAAAGATGATAGTAACGCATCTTTGGAGGATCTTGATTCCTTTCGATTTGCTCTGAAAGGATTGTTTAAAAGTGATTTTTCAGCACAACACTCTTTATGAAGCTCGCGATGCCCAGCCCAGCGTCTTGATGATGGTTTTATTTCAATTTTTTCTTTCTTTATTTGATATGTAATCATCATACGTCTTTATAGATGCATGACAGAAAGATTAATCAACCTATCCAAATAACCACGATGGTGCCGGATTGCGGAATAATGAATCAGTTGATGAATGCCCGGATATATTCCTCCTTTTTTAATTGAAGTTTGGTAGTTGAACAAAGGGGGTACGTGACCGCACAATACGAGCAGGGGGATAACAGCGGTTTGAAGATGAAGAGGGAAGATTATTTCCGGTGGACTGGAGCAACCCAACACTGCAAAGTTAAATTAAAGGCAGAATTTGCACAACAGTTGGGTGGGGGGGCGCTCGGGGGGCAGTCAGACAAACGCAGCGAAGGGGACCGGCTGGGTTTAATGACCTCTCTTCTGTGTTGATTCAGCTCTCGCATCAGCCCCATGCAATTAACAGCCATATCCTTCCCTTTGGCTTTTTATTTAATCAAAAACCAGTCTCGGGAAACCGATGGGGGAGAGAGAGAAGGGGAAAAATTAAGAAGGAAAAAATTAAAAGATGGATGAGATTACTGTAAGTGGCTTTAATAATGAACCTGCCATACATACAGTGAATATCAGAGATAACGTAACAGTGATTGGAGAGTTGGGCTTCGCTAATGGAACTTATCATGATGCTTCTTCAAACGTCTTCATTTAAGTGATGTCATATTTTTGCCTTTTTATTTTGGATTTCCATTATAGAGTAAAATCGTATGTAATATCTAGGCGTAGGCGCCGGACACTTTTGTCGGCTGGCAGCGACATATATACATTTCCTCTTACTGCAATTCATTTTATGTATAAAAATCAAATTTTGATTCATGGTCGTCAAAATAACGTTTTGTATTTCTAATACACCAAGTTTATGTCCAAAACGAACTCCCTTCGAGGCCTTCAATATGAAGTCTGGTGTATATCTATGGTATTGCTCAATGCGGGTTAAGAGAAAGGAGACAGTGGTGTAAAAACAGACAGAACAGTGGGGTGGCGATTTTGATCTTGGTGGGTGGGCTTGTTCTGATGTAAGGTTGTCTGCACGTCTGCTGTGCATGCTTCCTCCCTGCCGCTCTGGTTTCTCTGTCGTGATCCAGGGTGTAGCCGTATGTGACAAAAAGATTGTACAATATGCACCCCACTGTTTTATGGCTATGATGTTATGCAACTGTTGGTCTGCAGCCAAAAATGCAGCATCTGCATCAGTACTGCAATAGGGGCACCTGGGTTGTCCACTTGTATGGACTGTATGACACCTGAGTATACTGCTATTGTTTAGTTGTGTATTAATTTTTTTTTGGTGACTACAAGTCACTAAACTATACTAAAAATACAGCCACAGAGAAATCTTTCCGTTAATCATTATTTCTAGATGTACTGTGGTCATTCCAGTCCAGTGTCAATCAAACCTCAGAAGTCATCCAACAGCAATGTGAAAGACTAACAGCATCACAAGAATGTTATTAAAGCCGAGGTTAAAAAATGCTTTTTGAACTTTGAACTGTTGTTTTGCTATTTTCTTTGCAGTATTTGCGGTCTGAAAAAACAGAACATCTTTTCTGTTATGTTGACCTGTTTCTCCAGTTTTCATTTTCTGCAAATAAATGCAAATAGAATCAATATTTTTATTTAAAATTAAGGATAAATATTGTAACTGTAGTGGTTCACAGAATGTAACAAAAATTATCATTTTACCTAATAAAACATATTTATAAATACTAAATTCAGAAAAACTGAAATAAAACTTTGATGTAGTTTCATTTTTTTCTGTGGCAGTATGTTTGTATAGGTTTTGTTTAGTGTGAATAAAAGACCAGAGTTCAAATTTCACACTGGAAATTGATTTCCCCCACAGAATGGCACTTTTATTAAGATTTTTTTTTAAATATATTTTTGTATTAATACATTTTTTAGTCCGCTTGCCTCAAAATTAATTTGAACATTGCTCATTGTAGCATTATTTTCTTTGATTAAAATTCTTCCCAAAGGCCGAGTTATACATGCACACGTGTATTTTGCCAAGTAACGCAAGACTACCAATACTTGAAATGAACCAGTCTGTCACTGTTCCGCAATCTCAAAAACGTCCCTCAAAAGTGTGCTTTGTGTGAGTCTAAGCCCAAAAGAACACACAGCATTTTATGTATCAGAGCTAAATGTCAAAGAGGTGCTTGACAGACCATGCAAAAACAGACCTCTGTTTAACCCACCCTGACTCAGTGCAGCTTGCGCAAACAAGGAGCACAGACCGTGGCCTTGTAGGACGTAGCGGCCTTTCGTGGAGGCTTGCCACATGTAAACATTTTCAGGGCTAACTGGCTCTCCGATTTCGTCTTGAACTTTTGCTCGTCTTAAACACTTGGAGATTTTTGTCTTGTCTAATATGTACAAAAGCTTAGTTGGAAATGTTTCACTGTGCCCATGATTGTCAGCTTCCAAAAGGTAAACTAACAGTAGGCTACCAGGTGCATCAAATTAGCATCTGTCCGGATGGGCTGGACCATGGGCCGGTGTGTTGACCAGAGTGTTGAGTATTGATTCTGGAACGGAGAGAACAACTTCATTTCTTTGCATTTTCAAATCCCTAAACGGTGTCAAATGAAGCATGTATTTGCACAGCTTGGGGAGGATATGTAACAGATCAGCAGCATCTGTAGGGCCAGTGTGCAGAGACTGTGCCTGCTGAGCGTTGGGTCTCTTGCCTCGGAGCAGGTGTGTTCTTACACAAGCACAATAGGACCCCGAGCATCACGCAACCTCTGGGGATTCTACAGGACGAGCGCCACATCAGCAAAACAACTTGTTTCCTGTTGCCTTTTCCTCGCTTCTCCTTTAAGGATGGAAAAGGACTAGGCCTTAGTGTTTGCTTTGCTATTATTAGTCATGCACACGCACTGCATATCTAGTATATAAATACAGTTTGTGTATTTACTGTATGTGCGAGGGGTGGTATGCACTTTGATGTAAGGGTTGTACAGCAGTCCTTGAAGAAAGTGAGAGAGGAGGGTTAGAGGGTCTCTGTTTAAAGCACTCTCCACTTTATCCCCCGTAGTCTCAATACTTCTCACTTCTCTCAGATTTGAGGGCCGGTGGGAGTGGCCGGTGAACTGGATTGTAATCTGCACTCATATTTTCTGCATTGATTTGGCGTGAAATGGATTTGAACGTGGTTAAATAGAGCTGACGGTGTTCTTATTTGTACAATTAAAATAAACACATGGATGTGCAGGACGTATAATAATTACATCTATTTAATTGTTTCATTTATGTCCATTTTGTGTGAATTATGAATATCCATTACCTGGAAAATTGGAGACACGTCTTCAGATTTTGAAGCCTTATCATCTTATGTCATCCATATTGTTTAGCAACAGGCCAACATTTATACAAGCTCACACATGTGAACAATTACAATAAGTGGAAAATGAATATTAAGGCAATTTAAAACCATATTCAACTGTTTTCATCTATTTGTGGTCTCACGACATACTTAGTTCTGACATGCTAATAGTTTAATGTTCTTGTCAAAGGAGCTACTTACGGCTCAGTTTCTTCCTGAGTTCCGCCCAGTGTCAGTCAAACAGGAAACTGAATATCAAACCTCTCAACTCCATTTTAACAGAAACACCATTTGAGAACGTGATCAATGCTTATACCTGTTGGCAAAATCAAAACAGTTATGTTAATATTCTAATATGCTATACAGCACTATACATTTATGGATAATATGAAGCATATATAACCAATATTGCTTTTTCCTAGAATATTTATCTTTTAAGATTTTCTCTGAAATCTTGTATTATTTATGTGGTATTAAAACATGTGTGGAATAGGAGGAGTGCTGGCATGAGCATGTTAATAAATGACAGCTGGAAAACAGAAGAACCAAAAAGCTGGAGAAACATCAAGGCTGCATTCTACAAGTTTACACAAGACGAATAAACAGTTTTTCTCTTTCCTTGCCTCGTGTGTATACGATTAATTTAACATAGATTTGCTTCCAGACTAAAATCCAGCAATCATTTTGGCAGTCAAAGGCTAAATAACTTTCAAGAGAATTACTGATATTGTTGAACATAAGAGAAAAGTGTCACTTGTGTGCATCTTATAGGTGTTTAGAAAATGTTAACTTCTAGGTTTCTACTTCTCTCCATTTACCTGATAAACAACCATTTAAAATCACGACCCAATCCGAATGTCACAACTTGTTCAAATCAGCAGAAATATTAAAAAAATCATTGCCGCATATTAACCTAAATTATCATCAGCATTATGGAGTGGTGGGCGCCATCCCCCCATTTCAAAACTATGGGCTTCAAGGTTGTTCAAAGGAGAAATCAGTAATGACTGCCATTGTCCGAACTCACATTAGAAATGACTCTCTGGTATTCAGCAGTATCTGGGGCAGGGCATGAACATGTCCAATCTGCCCCTTTGTCAGGTGAGAATTAAGCTTTTCTCACTTCATGGAAAGAAGCTCCCGAGAGCTGGAGGAGAGAGATCATTCAGATACCTTTCCAGCAGAAGCCCTGACCTATGATTGTCCCTCATATCGAAAGTTTGAATAGATAAAAATACCATTTCTCAATGTACAGTATATGTTAAGTACCTTCATATCTTCTCATTTTAAGTCGAGCACATGTTTACATTTTTATCAGAAATATAAAATACTTATTTTCCTTGTGAATATTTGGGACAATTTTTTTCTTTTTTTTTTCTTTATTTAAAAATGCAGCTAGTTTACAAACAATACACATGCATAGTCTACTTGAAACCAGCAACATAATTTGTCTTCTTGTGCAATATGTTATTGACACTGATATTAAATTAGTCGCAGCGCAGATAACCAGAGGTTTAAATTGGCCAGTGCGGGCATATCCTTACCTTTTAATGAGGTCTGCATTGTTGCGGATGTCAAGCCTCTTGAAAGGTAACCCACCTCACGCAGACCCCCAGCCCAACCCTGCACTCGTTGGTTCAGGCTGAATAGTTCTGTGATATGTTCTGCTCCAGTGTAGTACAGAAGAATTACTTTGTCTTATCTTCCAGTGGACAGAGGTGACCTTGTGGAGGAATGAGAGAGGCAATTAATACGGCAATCACTTGTGCCATGCAGCGAGTGCTTCACCAAATCCTCTGTTAACCTTTTCAGGGGACAGAAGAAAAAGACCTGACGAAGGCTCACCTTTCATTTGTTTGGGTCCGGTATAACTGTCTACGACAATAATTGACTGTTGTATAAATGTTTGTTTAGCATGTTAAAAGAGCCAACCTATATACATGTGCTATAAGATATGATATATTTGCAATTATTGGGTGCTCGCAAAAGTTTTCTTTTTTTACTAGGCATTAATGGAAAGCTTTTTGCTTCCGTCTTGCATGGTTTAACCACCCCAACCTTTACTTTTACTCCATCTGATGCAGTCTTTCACCATATTCTCCAAACCAAACATGCTAAATAGTCTCCAAGAGACGCTATAGAATACTGTAAAACTGTATATATATTGTAAGGAACTCTTGATTATCCACTTGCTTCACTTCAAATGTGAAAAAAATCACCCAAAAAGATAAATGTTTCTAACCACATAATGTGAAACTGTCCCAAAACAGAATTGGGTTTTGCATTTAAATTGATAGCTCACCCAAAAACTCTGTCATTATTTACCCTCATGTCATTTCAAACCTGTATGACTTTCCTCCAAAGAACACAAAAGAAGATATTTTGAATAATGTTGTTATTGGTGTTAACCGGCACTGTTCGGTTACCAACATTCTTCAAAATATCTTCTTTTGTATTTTGCGAAAGAAAGAAAGTCATACGAGTTTGAATGACAAGAGGGTGAGTAAATGACAGAATTTTCATTTTTGCTTGAACTATCCCTTTAAGTCATTCTAATGCACTTCGTCTCATTGAGGTGTTTAAACACACACAAGATGCTTTAGTTTTACACAAACGTAAATATTACACGTTTTTCTGATTGTATAAAATAAACTAATTTTCACTGTTGTGTGTTTTAATGCCATTTTTTGTTTCACTAATGCAATGCGCTTAATGAAACTGACGCACACATTACTATTTATAGGGACAGATTTGTGCATCAAGTGTAACAAAAATATTGTTGCATGCTATCGTACAGTTGTGAACAATGTTTTGCTTCCATTATTGCAAACATACCTTTCTATACCCAAATAACCATCAGCAACAGACATGTGAATAGGAACTTGGCACTCATTGCTAAATTGAGTAGTTCTTCAGACCCCACATTACGTATCCTAACCCAAAGACCACGTATAACCGCGTGAGGCAAGCCAGCTCTCATTAATCTCGGCCTGCAGAGCGCTGGCCTGCGAATGGAAGTGACCGTGGAACACGCGTGTCAGAGAAATACACACCGGCCCTTCTGCGTGACTGAGGAGAGCCGGAGACTCAAGCCAATTATCCCAGTCGCCGCTCTGCCTTTAATTTTATGCAACGTACGGAGCCTGTGCAACTGTGTCTCCCTACCAGGCGGACACCCAGGGCCTGTCTAGATGATTGCAATTAAAGGCAATTCCACTGCTCTGCTGCTGTTAGGTGCAACTGCTGTTGAGAAAGGAGACCGGGGAGACACTCGGGGTGGTCTTAATCATTGACCGGTGTGACGGGCTATTTCTGACGTTCTTTTCAAATGCTTTAATTAGGCAATGAAGGAGAGAGAGAGAAGTCCATGCAGAGGAATACTGGAGGTATAGCAATTAGAATCTGCTCTGCAGACACGCTGTGGTGCTCATGCGGGAAATGCAGGTTCGAATGCGATGCATGCCCCTGTAACCACAATGTATTCTTCCTTTCACATCGGCTCATTTTTTTGCTCACTCTCGGTGCTGCCTGGTCAAACTGAGCATATGTTCCCCTGTGTTCAAATATCAATAAAGGTGGATCTAAAAGTTATTAAGTTTTACCCCACAATTTTGAATATTAGTTTATATATCCAAAGGGGGAAGGTTTGGCCTCAGCTGGTCAATGGTGTAAATACACCATCATGTCTGCAATTATTCAGGTGAATGTTCTAAATAGAGGCCCGGACAAAAATGAGGTCTAACTTTGGACAATTTACATCTTTGATTTTTATTCAAATATTTTCAAAAAGATGCATACTAAATGTGTGTGTTTGGAGGATGAACTGAAGCTCATCTTCGAGAAGAATTTAAGAAGGCTTGACAAAATATTATACAGAACACATGCACAAAGTTTATGTATAGCCCAAGAAAATGATTATAAAATATTACCACGAGAGATGATCCAATAGTCTTAACAAACAAAATTGTAGTTAGTGTTTGCTTTATTTCCCTGCTTTTTTCTATTTTAAAAAATAGAATGTTGTTGTTTGCCTTTTTGCCAAATCATTTTGTCCAATAATTACCTTACAACTGTGTTCATTTTGTATCATCTCATTTTTTGATGGTTTGCTCGAACTTGAGTCAGCATTAACAGCAAATATTGTACAAATATTCCCCCGGACATCACTTTTGGCCACCGTGCAAACACCGTTTAACATTTAGGGCTGTTTTCCCATACCGGGTTTAAAACTGGTCCTAAATAATAAATAGAGCTGTCTAAACTCAAAACGGCTTGCACTGACATCTTAAAGGGGTCATATGGCGCGAATACGTGTTTTTCTGTGTCTTTGGTGTGTTATAAGTTGCCCATGCATGTATTAGACACGTAAAATTGCACAAATTAAAGTGTCAGAACAGAAGATGCAATCTATCTAAAAGCGAATGCTCACTCAGACCTGCCTGAAACGCCTCGTGTAACCACACCCCCACAAATCTACGTCTGTTCGTGGTTTGATTTGACTAAGGCCGCCAAAATGTATACGCAAGTAACATGGGTGTACCTGTAAGTGCAATTGCTTTGAACCTGATGTTCCAAATATGGTAAGAGGCGTTGCATTTCCGTCACACGCTTGCAGTATTCGACCAATCACTACGCACTGGTTAACTGACCAATCATAGCACACGAGGAGCTTTGTAAAAATCTGCGCGTTTCAGAGAGGAGGAGCAAAGAGGAGATACAAACATGCACGGTATGTGGAAAATACAGCGTTTTTTAACCTTAAATCGTGTATACACATTGCATTACATCCAAAACAAACCATAATATTAGTTTTAGACGTGTCATGTCACCCCTTTAAAACACATAAGTGCCATTTTGATGTCACAAAATGCACAGAAGTAATGTATTTTTGTAAGGCATGTTTGTAAAAATTTTACTAAGACCTAGTGCTTTCTTAATCTAATACTTGTCTTGCAAATGTTTCAATCTATGTTAGCTTAAGGAACAACAATAAACTTTTAAAAGTGCATATACTTTAAACGTGTTGCCAACACTGATGTGTGCTTTGGTAAACATAATTGTCCTCCATAGATATCCCTGCAAAGCCCGAGCCATAAACTCTTAACTAAGAATATTCTTTAGTTTTCAGCAACTCTGATCCCCACAGACAGAGATACTGCTCCCCCTGCTGGAGGAAACAGTGACTGCAGAGATGGGTGAGAGCCAGAGAGCGAGTGAGATAAAACTAAAGGCTGCCAAGCCCTGTTTCAATATTCCTTCAGCACACTTGCCCCAGCTGTTTCATAATTAACACTGGTGTAGGGAGATGCTCTTCATCTGCTTGATTAGATAATTAAATAATGAATTAACCAGAGGGCTTACACAACCTCTTCAGATCTCTCTTTCTCTGTGGAGAGACAAGGAGCGGGTGAGAGAGAGAGAGAAAAAGAACACAGATGAGCTTTTACTAAATTCTCATCTGGATGGCAAATCAAGATATTCTTCTGCTCCTCATTCTCACACACAATATACACAGTTTTGGTAGATAAATGAATATACGTTTAGATTTGTATTGTTTTTGTATACCATCACAGTTATAGACCAACTTTTTTCAAACAGGTTTGTATCACTTGGAGATCTTCGACTATCATTGTTTTGACGATTACAATATTTTTATTTTCTTTTACCCCTAAATTAGATTGAATGTAAAATACATTTTTACAAGTAAGGATCACCTTTAGTACATACTATTATTTATTTTTCTAATCTATGTGCAGACATGAACTCTTAAAGTATGCCAAAATACTGCTTGTTATGCAGACAGCTATTAGTCAAGAATTTGGTCTAAATTTGGGACAGCACCTGTTTAACCGACCGACCGCAGACAGAGGGATGGTGAAGAAACCTGTTTGAAAACACTCAGAGATGCTGGAGACACACTTAGGCTTTAAAGACCAGACACCTTGTAAGTGATGCAGAACTGTTTACTGTGTAAATGCCCAACATCATTCAAACTACATCATTCAGAAAATAAAAATCAACGCATGACCAACGTTTGAATCGCCAGATGTTTCATCATAACAGACGAGCAGAATGGAAGAGAAGACACATGGTATATTACATACCTCATTGTTTAATTAGGTACGAAAGAGTGGAAATCAGTTTTGAATGAGAGAGAGGAAAAGCAATAAAGTAAATGTTTCAGCCTGGTTGTCGGTCTGGAAGCTGCAAAGCCAGTAAAAATGTAATAATAATAAAGGCGCCCAAATGCGGATGTAATGGCCTGTATTTATGTGTTTCATTTTATCTTCAAAGACGGGCTGAAATTAAACAAACGTGCGAGTATAAAAGGCCATTTTAAAAATAGCCCCCTTTTTTCAGGGAGCGATCTCATCTCGGGTCCCGGCGAGAATATTGCTATCGTCAGCACTTGCAGACATTAGAAGATGAATCAGTGGAAGAAAGAACAGAAGAGAGGGAGAGAAAGGGGCGAACGGTGACAAAAAGACATTTTAATCACCGTTATTTCCGCCCGCACCCAGGCGAACGAGGATCGTGCCAGGGGTTGTGTGATTGAACTGCTCCCTGCACCTTTAAACAAAGCCCACGCAACTGCCTCACCGGCTTCATTTTAAAGACTTCTTTAGCCATAATCATTTTCATATAATTCACTTTCATACAATTCTTTCTCCTAATCATTATCAGGGCCACTAACGTCTTAATGACTTCATAAATTTAAGCTATAAAAAGTAATGGAGAAAGACAAATGAGATAATTAGGAATAAATCTTAGTGGAAGCCCATTTATCAAAACATCGAGAGCCACTGAATATTCACAATCATTAGGCCCTGTGTGTAATTAACAAAGCCCCTCAGTTATGAAGGAAACCTGTTTCCAAAGATATTAAGATCCAGAAGACTCCATGTTATTAAATTGACCGATGAATCTACGGTGTATAATATGATGTGGATTATTAGGATCCTTTTTAATTAAAAAGTGCGTTAGGTTTTTTTACCCTTTTTATTATTTAAATTTTTTAACACTTTAATGGGAAGTTGAATTCAGGTCTTTAGTCACAAGGCAGTAAGGGAGCTATCTCTCTATCTTTTATTCTTTCTCTCTCTCTCTCCCTCTCTCTGAATTGGATGGAGATGATATAATGGACACTAGCCCTCAGTCCCAATATTTTATTCTCCTCCAGTATTGTAGCACACGGACGTGGCACATGGATGGACGGCGTCTTTTAATTTAACACGCTTTGAGTTCCTATTATCTTAAAAACTATGTGTAATGAAATAATTTGTGCTGATTAACTAAAGTGAGAATAAGGCTCATGTTAAGTGTCTACGGAATTAAAAACAGATCTCTCTCTCTCTCAATACATCAGGACAGACCGTGTTTTTAAAGCAATTTCCAAAGTGTCAGCTATTTTAGCTTCTTCTTTGTTTTTTATAAAAAATAAATCAAGATGTAGTATATGACATACAATGCCGATGCCATTTCTTTACTCATCAGTTAGGCATAAGTACCTCTTCGTTGACACAAAACAGCAATGTTCTTTTTTATATTACATACGTTTGTTACATAAGATTTTAAAGATTTAACTATATAAATGAAAATACTGAAAATGATTTTGTTTAAATAATTGAACTAAAAATAATCCCTATTGTGGGTAAAAAGGCAAGTATGTAGTAAGCATACTATTTCTTATTTTTATGTTAACTGAAAAATAGAGTAACTTTTATTCTGTTGTATTGACTCAACAGCAAATCACTTTTTTTGCAGATTGGGAACCATATAGTTCACTGTACAAAACACAGCTTGACCTTTAGTCTTTTCAAATCTGTTACATGATCTACATTTATCATTAATCTAAATGGTGTTAAACTGAAGACCTTCAGTGGGTCAAATTGGCCATCAAACCAATGAATGATTTGGAATCCAGCTTTCTAGATTATCATTACCATTGTGCCCAAGGGGCGCAAATCACATGCGTATGAATGATTATTCACAGTGACGCAAAAACGATGTATGCAGAACATGCGGTGCATAGGGGCACCGCACAAGGGGGGCGCCATTGAGCCAAAATATTATTAGAAGTTTTTTTTAATAAAATGTAATTATATTCAATTATATAAAACGTTTTAGTAAAATGTTTGTCTATCATTTTAAACGCGTTCAACAGAACAGAACAAGAAAATGAAAAACAAGTTAATTGACAAGTAAAATGAGGACAACAATGTCCAAGTGGTATATCATTTCATCTCTGTAAATCTTTATGTTATTTAACGTTGCCTGAGTAGTCCATATCATAATATATGATGTATTAACGTTATCAGTTCACCTCCACATATCTCTGTCGCTTATAAAATAAATCTGTTTGTGAATGAGCTTAATAACGAGCGGATGCGTCTTCTGCAAAAGCACGAGCTGATGCGTGCAGCGGAGATTGCTTGAGGACAGTGAAACAGCGCGATGATTGACAGGATGACAGAGACTAGAGTGCAAAAGAACATTTGTTCATAAAAAATAATTATTTCTTCGTTCAATGTAATTGAGTTTGTCTTTGCTTTACTTTAATGATGTTGTGTTTTCATACAATATGAACCACACACTAAAAATGTTTTAAAGTAAAAGGGTAAAATCCAAAGATCTTATTCATTTGTGTCATTATGCTATCCGTCTTCTTTCGTTTTTCAGTAGAATTTTATTATAAAGTTTCAGTAAAAGTATGTTTAACATAGGCTATAGGCCTACTATTTTATTGTTGTGCCGTTTGCTTAAATTTAGATAGATGTAGACATGTACTGTTTTACAGTACATGTGAAGATGTGACTTGTCTGGTTCTATTTGCTTCAGTCAGCTGTGAAATATTATTTCTCTGTGTGCCATTATCTCTCCCCGATCGCCCCTCGACACATAGATTATACGTGCTTATCGGCAGAATACACAACAGTTCGTCATTAGAACATTAATTGAAAAGTGTAATTAATCTGCCTTCGTCCACCTCCTGGACCCCTGCCAGCATCGTCTGGGTACGAGTTTGTCTGCACCAAAAAAGTGAAGAAGCTGCAGTGATGGAGGGGACGTGAGATAACTGTGACTCGATACTGCCCCCTGTTGTCTGCACACAGCTCCAACAACCTGGAGTCTGATGTCGACAGCGGCACAAGATGCCTGCGGCGTGCGCGCGGGACTCCACTGGGCAGACTGACACCCCAACGGGCTGCAATTACCCCACAGCAAAACCTATTGTCTGCATGTCACCCCCTGGTGACTGCACACTGTAAGCAATCGTCTCTTTTCTCTCGCAGCATTTGTACAAATAGCTTCCAGAGTCAGTGAAAGACAGAGCAATTTGGTATTTTGTGTCATTTGACAGGTGAATAGCGAATGCTGGGGGATACACTAACAGAATCATTTTGTGTCCGTTTAAAGGACAATGGGGAAAAGAGAGAGCGGAAAAGTATCGGCAGAAAAATTAGTGTTGCTAAAACAGCGCTTCACAAGACTTCAGTCATACGGAAGGAAGCTGTGATTAGTCCAATCTGTCATTAGTGTGTCACTGACGGACCCATTAGCTTTGACTCACGGGAGTAAAACGCTGGTCGCTGAGATTTGCATCACGTACATTACGCTTTACTACTGAACTAGAACTAGTGTGCCCTTCTCTACTTTGATGCTTAAAGGGAAAGTTTGCCCAAAAATGAAAATTCGTCACTTGTGCTGTCCTCCTGTCTTCTGTTTCATCAATTGCATTCCAAATCTGAATGAAAGATTCACTGTGAAAAATATTGGGTTATTTTCAACCCAGCATTGGGTCAAAAAGAGACCATTTAACCTATGCTGGGTTGTTTAAACCTATTGTTGGGTCAAATATAACCAACCATTTTCTGGGATAATTTACCCCAATGGCGGGTTCGTCATTTTTTTCACCCAACGCTGGGTCGAAAATAATCCCCCCAAAAAATGGTGTTGTTTCTTTTGCTGTAGAAAAACAAAGATTTTTTTTAAATGTATTGACCAAATGTCCTAATTGCTCTTTTCCATGAATGGGGACTGAAGCTTCAAGCTTTTAAGCGAATTAATGGACAACAAAAAAAAAGATTATTTCGTCGTATTTTAATATTTTTTGCACTAGAATTAAGTACTCAGTGAAGAGGGAAAACTTAGTTTACGTTTATGCCCCTTACTCATTGACAGATATTTTTTCTTGTTTTTAAGCATAAACTGATATATATATATTTTTGAATAGAAAACAAGACTTCTGAATAAAATGTTTGTTTCTAAAGAAAATTGATTTGTTGACAAATAAACCGTAAATGTGTCCTATGTTGTAACACCAAAAATACAGAAAGAAAATAACAATTAAGCTATTTTATTTTTTAAACATTATTAATATAAAACAATATAATATGAACAGTTTGTTATCTACATTTTTTCTGTCACACCATATAGGACACATGGACGGTATATTTTCCAGAAAATCCCCAGCACTGAAACAAATGGACTTTGTCATGTTTTAGGGCCTTGGAGTCTGTTACTGTCCGTTCGATGTCACCATTTTCCCTAGAGATCTCTTCCTAAGGGACGCATGTAGATGAGGCTGTAATTGGCTGACCCCGGGCATCTTTCCCCAGGCTTAATTAGGCTGCCAGTCTTTCCTTTTTCTCACCCATCCCCAGTTAAAGCGCCTGGAAAAGGAAACCAGGGACATGTGGGTTTTGATACCCGAGAGGCCACGATTATTCCTAATGTAAGAACTCTGTTCTAGGATCTCTTTTGCAGCTTTAGCACATGACGACATGTATTAACTTTAAACAGAGAGTAAGTTCACTTATCTCAGAAACTCAAATGTGTGAATGAATGTTCCTCTAGTAGAGTGGCAGTTTGATCAGGTGCGGCAGTGATGAGGTGATGTCATGCTCCGTCTTTATGGATGCTTTGCTAATGAGGTGTCAAAAGTAATCCGACACTTGGCAGGGTCCAGCGGTAAATGTTCGCTCTCATGAACTTACTGCAATATACCTGAAATGAACAAACCGAATGATTTCATTAAAACTCACATTAAAGGATTCAAACTTTTTACTGCTATCATTTCTCATATTTCAAGATTTTTTAACTAAGTGAGGTCACTGAGATTGTATCAGAGGGATTGTACATCAAATTAATGACAAATTACCCGTAATATTGCAATTGAACTTCAAGAGCTGGATGTGTTTGCACAGATGCTGAAAAGATCACACCATCTAAAATAGTGTCTTTTTTTAACAGTCACTATAGTAACTTTATATAGATATTTTTACACAATACAGGGTTTTAATTAGAAAAAAAAGTCTGATCCTCATTATTGTAACATGTTAAAGAGATTCAAAGAGAAAATTAATTTTGAAAAACAAAATCACAATAGCCCTGCAGAGGACAAGGTGGTTCAGACAATGGATTTAACGCAGATCTGTCCACTCGCTTTGTAGATATTTGTTTGTCAAAAGGACAAAAAATAAAAAAAATGCTAAATATAGTTTTACGACTGGTAGGTAATATTCATAGCTTGTGTGCAATGTAACTATTGAAATAATCATCTTTTTCTGGTTGTGAAAATTAATGATCAAAGTGAGGAGAGTTTTCTTTCCTTCCTGTGACTCCGGTCACGGATAAAGACTGAGCGTATGTGCGAGAGAGCTGGAGAGTGTGAGAAAAGAAACAAAGATGTTCTCTAGCCAGTGTTCCTGAGTTCCTTGAGAGTAAATTAGTGGAAGAGCAGGGCGGCTTACTTTATTATTGTAATCCACAGTGCTAGCGCCGTGACCTTTAGCAAGATGATTGTTTCTCATTTATGAGTTTGAAGGTGCAATTTACTGAACGGTTTGATCCATAGGACCTGACCTTTGTAAATTGGCTGTTAAGCATATCAGGACTCGACCGACCTGCCCCACACATGCTCCAGAATGAAGACAACATAAACCCTTGCCCGCCCTCTCGCTCACTTGCCCACACACTTTCATAAAGTTACACGGAGAGCGCAACTTGCTTGAATTTTCTCTAAATAAACCAACATCTTGTTATTTCCAGTTATTCAGGAACCTCTTTTTCCCATCGCAATAATTCCCATTAAAAAAACAATACTAGACATGAATTATCATCATTGCGGACTAAATCATCTATTAACATTAAATAGGCACTTTTACAAAAAAGAGGTGACTTTTATATTATATTATATATTATATAAATATTATATTCAAATGAATTCAAGAGCTTTATTGGTTAGATGTATGAAGTCTGTTGCTTTAATTATTTTAGGTTTCCACGAATAATGCTATCTGATCTTAAATGAATCGTTGATCATGAAGTCAATGGAACGCTTCACATTCCCCTGTATAAATGAAATGTAGATAAAGGCAGATAATTCAATGCCGTAGATGTTGTTACGTTGAGTAATTCAAGAAAAAGGTTTCATTATGCAAGAATGCAAAATTATGATTATGCAAATCAATCTAGATTTAAATGAGCGCTCTTTTACCAACACGCCATGGAGCAGAACATTACCGAAGCTGGAGGCTACCTATTTAAAACATAGCATTAAAATCATTTAACTGAGCAATAGATTCAATTAACGTCGGAGGCTGAAGTCCACCCAGCCATGTGAGAGAATGCCAGTATCAGTCAGAGACCACAATTAGATTTCATCTTCATTCTCTCCTCATCGAAGATGAGTGAAGGCAGGTCACGGTAAAGCTCTTGAACCGTACCTTCCACCCCACACAAGTGGCATGTTGTCAACAGAGGCACAGTTTTCCCCAAATGTGATCTACACGCTCAGATTTGGTCCTGCATCTCAGATCATACCTAAAGCCGTCGCTCAGTCAGTGACTGGGATAAAAAGACATTATTTTATTATGAATCCATGGGTGTCAGATTTCATTTCATGGCTTAAATTTTGCAGATTAAGCCGTTTGAGATATTCCAGCGCATCTCATTAATATCTGAAAGTGCTAATGTGTCATTTGTGGTGGTAATCATTTCAGTAATTTCTGGGACTGTATGCAGCAGAAGAAATCGGGCTTAGGACACTGCGGGGCTCCTTCCTATTTGACAATTAACTTTGAATTCAAAACAGGGATTTGTCCTCGGTGCACGCTTATTTCTCAGACAGATAAAAACCAAGGGCCATCGTCGAGGGGGTGAAATGGAAACATTGTCCTAGGTCCACTAATAGACCTCTTTGGAAAACGTAAACAACGATGGTCCAGAAGAACACACAACCAACAGAACATTTATAACCAAATCAAAGTGTAAAAAACGAGTATCTTACTTTACAGTAGGATTTAAAAAAAGGTGAAAAAGAAAGTGCTTCTGGTGTTTATATCTTGCAAAGGGATCTATCGGAAACTCTAAAGCTAAAAAAAATGACCAGAGCTTCGAGCAAAAGTGCACAGAAAGGGTTAAATAAACCCTTTTTATTTTTGCTATATTAAAAAAAAAAGGTCTTTCATTTACAATTCAATAACCAAGAAATCATTATTTATGATTATTTATATTAAAAAATATTTCGGTTAGCAAGTTGTTTTACTGTTTATGGTTTAAAAAAATTGAGTTCCAATGAGCAAATATGACTATTTTCTAACAAACACAAATTTAGCCAAGGCCCTTAAGAGACCTACAGTATGTAAAAGAGAATCATCACTAAATATAACACTCTTCCAAACAAGTCTAAGCACATTGTATATTCCCACATCTGCATGAAAGGCTGCAGGCAAATATCTGATTTCCTCCCTGTACATTCAGACAGCAATTCACCCCAAGACTCAATCTCTCGCTGTGACGTGACCCTCGTTTTCAGCAGAGCACATTTCCACGACTGGCAGGCTCAGAAGTGAAGGACAGCAAGGAGAGGCGATGGGTAGAGGGCAGGAGGCAGAGAGAAAGGGAAGCCTCTCATTTGTAGGTTGTCTACACAGAAGCAAAGGCACAAGAAATTAACAATGATCATCCCGCAGTCAGAACAGAGCTGTGCCGGCATATTTCGGCCCACTCCCGGTCCCCATAGAGACCTGTTATAAGGCATATGCCTCTTGCCAATCAGAGCAGCCTGGAGCTCTATGGGATCACTGATGAAATATGGACAATGGTGTGCAAGGTGGGCACAAGGGGAGGCAGGCAACTTAATGAGGCAATTTCTCAGATAATAAGATTGGAAGATATGCTAATATTTCTACCTTAAGGAGATAATTATGATGTTGAAGATAGAATATTTTATCTTAAAGGGACAGCGCGCTAGTCCCAGTCGTGATGCTATCACGCTTTTTTGGGCGAAGGGGTTGATGTTTTCAGCGTCTGCGATGCAACAGGGAGACAACAATGCCAGCTAGGCCTTAGTGTTGTATTTTTCCCTCTCTTTTTGCTTTCTTTGATCATTTTGATGGAGACTTGGTATCTAATGCTCACTTGGCACTCCAAAAGAAAGAATCAGGGCTTATAAATATTTACGTCATTTGGGATTAGATAGAAAAAAGAACTATAATAATACAACTAATAAATAAGCTCATGTATATTGATCGTCATTTTAATTAACATTAAGAATGTTTTTTTTATTGTACAAAAGTGTCAAAAAGCGTCAAAGTGTCACTTCTCTTTTTTTATAAATGCTACAAGAGAAAACTTTCTTGTCATTATCATAAAAACAATTCCTCTCATATACTCAAGGTCACAGCTGCAAAGATTCATCCATTGTTATAATATTTTTAATATACTTTTTTAATTTGCACAGCCTGCTATGATTCTCTGTAACCATGGTAATAAGGTGCCCAGCAGTGCATCAGCCTACCCGTCACATGCATATTAATGTAGTGAGATGTCACGTGACTGGTCATTAATTGGTCATTGATCAGAGTGCCAATGCTAATATATGTGAAAATGATTTGCATTGCAAAGACATTGTTTGCACATCCAGCGAGGTTCCGTAGGAAAAAAGGCCCACGGCTTTGGAGTATCCCACAATTTTCTGCTTATTCTATTGCTCTCTCTCTCTCTCTCTCTCTCTCTCTCTCTCAGAGGATACAGGCACCTTTACTGAAGCCTTCCAATTATAGCTCATAATGAGCTCCATCAGATAATTATGAGCTCAGCTGGCCTGAAAAACAAGCACATGATGGCAGTTCACGCAAGCACGGAGGAAGTTTCACAGCGAAGGGAGTTTAAGCTCCAGACAAGGAAACCTGAGACCTGATCATAGATGATCATCAGTAAACATGTCGAGATTAATCCACAGAATTCACATTTTGCATGATAACCTTAATGTTCCTTTGCCACTTATTGCTAAGCCAGTAAATGTTGCTGGAACGTTTCAACCCAAACTTTGTTTTAAGTAGTGTATTTACCTTTTGCCTTTTTAATGCACTTTGTTATCAGCCAAGAAGAGGTTAAAATTGTGTCACATGTACATGTAGTTCCCTCTTTAGCATGCTGATTAATCTATGCCCAGTGTGGGCGTCACGGGCCGTCTGAATGCCAGGTAAATGACATCTCTGAGCGGGCGGGAGCCTTGGTGATATTGCTTCTCTCTGTCAAATAGAATTCATGTATATTTTGAAATCCTTGCATCCTATTATGTGCAATAAACTACCTGCTTTATCCATGACAGCACCTGGCTGCCGGTGAACATATGCAGAAGCCAATCTGCCAAACACACCCCTACAAAATCAAATTTATTTAGTTAGAAGCGGTCTCAAAGACACTCTTGTAAGCTATCATGTAACATTGTGATTAGAATACAGACAAGCAGGAATTTAATTCATTTTAAATTCAGAGGCGCTCTGCTTCCTATTATGCCGCTGTATCAGTAAATTGTAAACCCTCCGTTGCGGCGCTACAATTCAAACAAGGTTAGTTTTCAAACACCTGATTTGAATAAGCTGAAAAAAGGGAACAGAAATGAAGGGAGAAGCCGCTTCAACAGCCTTTGTGTCAACGCAGAGGCAGAGGAGAAGTGAATGCACGCCGGGAGAGGAAGAGGCACTTTTGGATGCGATGGCTGACCGATAACGCCCGAGGAAGCGTCAGCTAATTTCAATACAGCACCTTCAGCACAATTATTATTATCATCAAATCATGGAAATAAATTAAAAGAAGGCGCATCGAAAATAGCACATCTGGGCCTTACTTCACAGGTACACCCAGTGGGGATTCGGATGGAGATGGCTTCGCCTCATTATGTGCTCGGGTGGCGAGTGTGCGCGTGTGCGGCAGGGAGATGGACTCGCTGTAATGCCAGATCTCCACAGATGAGATAGGGACTGTAATTTGAATGCCAGTGGGAGGCAATTTAAACACATGGCAGTCTGAGAATGCCTGGGTGTAGTGACACTCTGATCAGCGCTAGGGTTGCTCTGGGTTTGCTAAGGTCAGTCTCTCCCCCGGAGGCTTCCGGCCCGCTCCGACGAACACTTTCTTGGTCAAAGAAGGAAAAGACTTTGACAGACTGTATTAATTGGCTTGAACTATGACAGAAATTACACTTCTACATTTCCTCATACAGTACATTATTTCAGCTGCACACATATCACATGGGTGACATTATTGAGGTTGAAAGAATAGTGAATTTATGGTAAAATGGGTTCAGTATGTCATGAAGGTTTAAGCGGAACGAACCGAAGGGAATGTGGAAATTGTAGTGTTAGTTGCGGGAAAACAAAAACACCCATTTGCTGTTTGAACTTGATCGTTTTCCAGTTTATAATGTTACCCAGAACCACTGACGCCCTGACATTTGTTTTGTGAAACCTGCTCATCAGCCATGTCATCTTCTTCAGGAAACCAGAGTTCCTGTTGCTCATCCTGTGAGAGGAAACAAAGTGAAATATCTGACAAGAAGGCATGATAGCGGACTTTTATTGCAAATCCAGATTTCAAGTGAGTGCAGAATAAAAGTACTGAAAATAAGACACAGTCATTACTCTGTGTAAATAATTTTAGATGTCCACAAGAGAACAGATGTCTACAACATTTTTGCGTTGTTTTTGAAGTGCCTCAAATTCAATTAAATTCAACTGGAATTTATTTTTATAGCACTTTTCACAATTTTGCATTATTGCAAAACAGTAAATAAATATTAATATATAGACAGTTTCAACAACATAAAACAAACGTAATGTGGCCGGAACTTATCTTCCGGTAGATCAATAACTTAACTAGTTTTATTTGAATACAATTACTACACAACTAAATATTAATATAAATTAAATACATTTTTATATTACAACTCCGATCGTAAGTTACCTTCGGCCAGGCGTATGTCTGATGTACCTGTCTTTAGTAGAGACCAATATAAAAATGAATTATGAAATATATAAAATATACAAAATGCATTTGTATACTTTTTTGTGGGGTCACACAAGTTAAAATGATAGAAGCTCTGCAGCCGGGGGTCCCGACTCACTCACCACACACCTTCCATCTCCTTAAGCTCTAAAACAAGAATTATTTTTCAAAAAGATTTGATGCCATTAACCTGGCAAACACAATAATAATTCTTATATTCTCAAAAGCACTGATTGTTAACCCTGTTAACATGATTTTGTTTCCAAAGTGTAATGGAAACATGTGTGCCCTTACACTTTGAATCCAACGCATCAGATTTGACCCGACGTTTGCCATTTTTACATCAGACAGTCACTGACTGTGGGCGCTCTTTGGACTGAGAGCGAGGCTATAGGGACCAAACAGCTCGACTGTGTAACTGGGAATCACACTGGGTTCCTTCGTTCCCATTAAAACAATGGCCATCTCAATCAGTGTCAATGAATGCTGATTAGAACATCACAAGTGCCACAATCATATCCAGAACAGCTCCACCGATGATGTTCAAAGTACAGTAATTTACATCGAATGAGAAGAATAAAAATCAAGCAGAGAACATTACAGATTTTAATCAAATATACTTAACAACTGACAATGTGTCTTTTCCTCTTAAGAGAGAGGTACGGTTGGGGGCTTCTTGCTCTCCACATACAACCCAGTGACTCATCCTTCAATCCCCCATCCTTCGCTCATTCAATCCCTCCTCCTGTCCTGTGATTCATGGGCTCCCATGGGCCCCCATCTCCCAGGAGAAATTAACAGTGATTTTAATTGCGCAGACGTCTCAAATTCATTACTGCCCACTCGCACAAATTTTCACCCTCTCAGATGTCAAATGGCACTTAACATCTCTGCCAATCACCGCAGCACTAGAGGAGAGCTGAAGGAGATGGGAAGTGTGTGGCGGGTGAGTCGCCCCCCCGGTGGAGAGATGATGTGGAGGGCCTCTCCTGTCCCCTCAGTTTAACTCCTGCGACCCCACACACAGACACACACACTTTCTCTAAATGGCTACACATGCATTGTCAGTCGTGTGACTTCACAACACAAAAAGACGATCAAAGTCATGGTATTTGGTGCCAGGCCTATACTGTAGCATTCAATTACATCAATGATGAAAGCTTTGGGAGAAGATTATGACATCAATTTTATGTTCGTTCTCGGGCGGATGCGTGACACGTTCACCCTCTTATTATCGGGATCCTGTCGCATGGTAATATCCAAAACTGAATGTGAAAATGATGCGGCGCAGTCGGCCTCACGCGGTGAAAATCCCCCGTGTGCTCGTGAGTCTATTTACAGAAGGCGGCCCTCTGGGCTTTGATTAGTTTCAGATAATCAGAGACAGCTCCTTGACCTTCAATATGAACGCTCCTCATATCCTGACTACAGACAATACTGCATAATATGATCTAGATCTATGTATATCTATCTATCTATCTATCTATCTATCTCTCTTCTCTTTTTCTATCGTTCTGTGGCTCTGTGTAATGAATACAGAGATGTCACACAAAAACAAAAACATTGTGATATAAAACAGAAATTTCATGACAGCTAATGTGACTGAAGCGGAAAGCTGTGAGATTAGTGGCCTAATTGAATGGATTTAATTTGCCGTAATGGGAGAAATATGTCACAAGAAAAAATGGACATCAACTGCCTTTCTCATTCAAATGTACATTTCTAACAGCACCACCCCTCACCTACCCCTTCCTCGTTTTTTTCTTTTAGGAATAGTCAGCCTGTCATACGTTTGAGTTAGAGAAAGAAGTAAAAAAAAAAAAAAAAGGAAAATGTGTGCCAAATTTTACTGTAAGCTATATAATTATTAAAATTGGTCACACGGTGAGTAAGTGTGTATTCATTACTTTAGGTAAAGTTTGGAGCTGTTAAATGACAAAAAAATAAAGCTTTCAAAAAAGTATTTGCTGTACTAAAATTGATTCTATTTTTTGAAGTCTCTTCTTTCATACATGCCCCAAAAAATCACCAAAACTGCCGCTGGATTAACAGAGCAACTCTGTGAAAGAGATTTAAAACTGATGCTCTGCAGCTTCTACTTCACTTCAATAATGCTTATGTACTGAACCGGCCTGTCTGTCTGTCATTATTTAAATAAATCGCAGTAAAACTGCAGAGCAAACCACATGTCCAGATGATTGTACTTTCATGGTGGTTTCAACCCTCAAAAGCAGAGAAAAGCACACTCCTCAGGGGTGGTTTCGAAAGGTCATGCAGTATTTGTCTTGCAGCAGATTTTTTTTATTTCCTTTTAATTAGAAGGCAGAAGCATATTTTAGGTTCCCAGGTTACATCTTCAAGACTAATGGACAGAACTGGTTCTGGCTTTAAAATATATTTCTTTCATTTCATGAGATCTCTGCTTCCAACTTTCCATGTGAACACTTACAGCCCACTCTCAATATAGAGTAAAAAACTATACTTTTAAAATCACACATCTCAGCTTATGGGTGCTAATACATGGCACCTCTACAAATAGCAGCATTTGTGTTTACAGGAGTTAATGATATAGACATAAGATCTTCACAATGTGAGGTAAGCAGCAGTATATGGTGCGGGGCAGGGGCACGCTGGGAGTTATGGTGTTACGGCCACAGAGGTGTAAAGTCATAACAGCTTAATTGGTCCTCATTCAGAGCTGGAGAGTTAAATGGGTCCAACGCTTTGTGAAGATCAACCTTTATTGTTTTTTTCTGCTTGTAGGGCTCTGCCACTTTTTTAATAAATGATGATTTGGTCAATTATTGTATTGTTTTTTGCATAAAAACAACACCTCTGCTATAGATAATCACACAAATTTTGCCTGCCTTAACCTATTAACACCATCGTTGCTGTCCTTCCCAATTCGCTGGAAACGGAAACAACATTGTACTTTTTATATGAATAAATAAATAATGTGTTGTCAAAGTTGAGAAGCATTACTTAATACTTTTTATTGGTTAGATATTTGCAAAACCCAGTGACAAACATAAAGGGTGACTGATAATAATGATATATAGCATAGAATAATAATCACAAAATATGGAGATGCAAGGTTTCAGAAAAATAACAGCAATATTTCATTGTCATATACTAAATTAAATTCTATACTACTTCATTGCAAATATCAAAGCATGTGCACCAGACATTCAAAATGCACCTCTATAATAGTTCAATATAACAACCTAATCTGGATTTAAAATCAAACTGTTCATGTATTTCTATCTCAGTTCATCTATAATTTCATTTCATTTCAGCGAAAGCACATCACTGAATTGTGCTATACATTTATACGGTACTTTCCCTTGCCCTTCTAACCCACTTACTGCCAGTCAATTACTGTAAACGGGACTCCATTTACCCCTGAACCCCAGACGCCCCGCGTGTACATTACACATCAGAGTTTTTAAAAGGGGGCCGTGGGTATTTTCTCATGTGACCTCCTATGGGCTTACCAGCTAAAATGTCAGCCGGGGTACTCATGTCGCCGAATGAAAAATGAAGCCCCTCACTGTAACGGCGGGGGAGGAGCGTGAAGGAAGAAGACCTCTACAAAAGTCTGCCATAGTACATCAGTGACAACACACGCTAGCTAATTAACCATTGTGCCACACTTTTACAATTAATTAGCCCCTTAAGCTGCTTTTTGTCAAAGCCGGTAAACAAGGCGAAGAGAAGTTAATGACTTACTTAGATCAAAGGATGAGTTATTGTCTTTATTTTTCATCGATACCTGTGGGAGGCTTAGTTGCGCTTCAGCAACACCGAGATGTTTCCTTTCATCAGTTCGTCATCAGGGGGGACCGAGCCACTTGTGGGGGACAAGGATGCAGGATGGAGAGATTTGAGAGAGAGAACTCAATCAGTACTGAGATCCAGCTCAAGGGAGGATTTATGAAATCTTATTTTCCTCTTCAATTTAAGTGTATCAATTCCCATTGGCATTCCTCAAAACAGATAATTGCCTGTTATTTTCAGCGAGTTAATGATATGATGCAAAGAATCTAATAGGTGAAAAGGAAGGCGCAAACAACAACAAGGACAACTGAGGCATGTTTGGCTGATAGTTTTTTGAGGGACGGGAATTTTTAATCCCAATGAGAGCAGATCCAAGGTCAAACCTCTGGCCATTAAGAGATCAAAAAGACTAGCGGGGAGAGCGCATAATATCCACACAGCTATTTTTGGACTCAAATTAAAATATATGACATGTTGAAATGACTGCAATGTGCAAGAGAGGTATTCAAAGTAGACACTAATGATGCTTATTAATGGCGTGAATGAAGTCTTGACAGGTCGTGTGTCATTTTCCAAGGAATGCTTCACTGGCATAATGGCTAATGTAAGTGGGTGTAATTATATATATTATACCCTGTCCTATTGTATTTTGGCAGCGGTTTGAGGGAGTCAGACAGTTACAATGAAAATCAAAAACGTTATGCGGAAGGAACAGGAGAGCAAGTTGCCAATTTGCTCGGTTCACGTGGACTTGACCATGTTTAAGCCAATAGCACCCATTAGTGGTCGACTGGAGAGTTTGGCAGAAGAGGTGGCACGTATATATGTACTGTATTGCACCATGCACTACGAATATTGTTGCCTCTTATGCCAAATGGCTCATCCTTTTTTTATTTGTAAATCTTTTGGGATAAAAGTGCATGTTAAATGAATAAATGCAAATGTATTAGGTATATACGTACCACAGTGATGCAATATTAGCGGAGATTGAAGGACGTATAGATTAAACAGGTTGTCAAAGGGTATATATTCGTTTTTTCTGGTTTTTTTATTTAAAAAAAAAACTTTCAATGGCCCAGAGGTAACTCCTTTCATTAATCATGAACTAAATCTAAAACTACAACATCACAATTTATTTACACATTTCTCCCCTCTCTCTCCTGTTTTAACCGAAGGGAATGGGTCATTGGGAACCACATAAAGGTTTTCCAGTGAACAGAAAGGAAAAAGGGCTGGAAATTGGTAACTTATGCTCACTGGGAATTACCAAAGCACTTAGTAATTAAATCTAAATTGACATTCTAGTAATTAGGCCCTTAATTACGAGAAATAACACAATTAGCCACAGAGTCTTTGCTAATTGTTAATTAGCACAGTCAAAGTTATTGTGTGTGTGGTATGCAACAGAACAAATGTTAATGGGTCTCATTCAACATCACTTCTTTACTCTGTTCATCCACAAGCAAATAAGCAGATAAAAAGGAAATATGGCTGTAAGATTTATTAAATATTATTATTTAACAATAATAAAAATAATAATACTACTAATGCATGACTAATTATTATTAATAACTTAATGATTTTAAATAATAATTCTAATGATAACTAAAATTAAATAATAATAATAATGGTTGTTGTTGTTATAAGTATCAATATTGTTATTAACAATTTTTAATAACTATTATAACTATAATTATTAGGCTGATTTAGAAATGTTTCACTCTATTGGTGAAGACATTTCTAAAGATTTGGCACTAAAACATATACCCAAGCCTGTATATTTACACACAGCGAACAAATAGGATAAAATATAAAGAGAACCATACCCCTCTACAAAGAAGAAACAGGGAAAAATAGCTTCACCGTTTCCTAATAAGAGTTGGTTTTGTAGTCACTGACATTTGACCATTTTCTCCGAGTCTAAGCGTAACTCAACCATCGCAGGACAGATCACAGTAAAAGACACGTAATAGACAAAATGTGTTTTGCTGTCGCTTGCATCACCATACCAGCATCCATGGTTCATTGTAAAGAAGTCCCACAGAGTGGATTCAGCCCTAATGCCTCACGGTTGAAGCTGTATTGGCAGTGCTCAGACTTCTCCAAATGCTTCTATCACAGGGTTGAGCATGCACCCAAACCTCCCGCCCCTCCACGACTCCAGCGTCCTTCCTTTCCGGTGCCGGCTTCAAAAGATAAGTGTATGTACTCAGCCATAGATTACCCTGCCAGCCCACAACAAATATTTGGCTGGCGGATGAGCCGTCTTAGAATCCAACGGAACATGAAATTAAGCAGTGTGCGGACAGGCAGGGGTGCGAAGCAAACGAAAACATGATTTAGGCCTCAGTAAACACAACAGAGAGGACGAAGGTGTCGAGCGCATGGTAACACGGCTTCAGACTCATAGTCTTATTCCGTGACTCCCTATAACATTAATAGTAATAAATATAACAATAAAACGGCAAATCTAAAATACAGTACAAGTGTACAACTTTAATGGTACATCTGTAACATCGCCGGACCATATTGTGCCAAACTAAGTGATTTTCCTTCTTCATCTCACTTGGCCTCAATGCAGTGAGAGTGCAGTGTGAATCTAAAGCCCCCACTGCTCTTTTCCTACTGTGCCTTTAATTGGATCCTTATTACAATTCCGGCTCCCTGAGAATGATGAATTTGTATGTGTGAGAATTTCATTAATCATTCTTATTCACAGTCCACCCAGACGAGAGAACGAGACGCTGAGAGTGAGTGGAGATAGAGAGGGAAGAAATTAATAATTTTTCGAGACTGGGATAAATTTCATAATGAATATTCATGCCTGTAGGATATTTGGGGTCAGCCATAATCAGGCAGGTAATTTGTAATTTGCTGTGTTTTCACCCAGGTCCTGCTGTATAGGTTAATATACACTATTTGAACAGAACAAGTGGAGTTTGAAGTACAACTCCCTGGCTTTACCTGGGCTTGTTATTTATTTACAATATGATTAGATTTCAATGACTGCATTTGACGGCTACTTGAATGGATTTTAAATGTGCCGTAAAAACGTGTTGAAAGACACTTAGAAAAGTGTTTAAAGTAGGGATACACCGATATGTCAATTTTGGCCGATAACAATAACTGATAATTCTTTAACATTGGAAGCCGATACAGTGTCCTCATATTAATATAAAATCCACTAAGACTGAAACAAAAGGCAAAAAGAGGACAACTATTTGAAAACATTCAGGGCAGAAAACAAGGTAACCATTTGTTCTCTTTTTTCCCCTGAAAATCATGTACTAAGCCTACCTTACACTAGTTAAGGATTCTTTAACTTTCAAATATTTCTGGTATATTTTCTATTTAATAAACAATTTATAGATATTCTTCCAGAGCAACCCAGAAAAAATGTCTTAATAGCCATATGTCTAACAGGTCTCAAGACAAAGCATTCAGACAGCAGTCTGATTCAAACAATATGCTTTTGTTACTATAATTTACACATTCATAAATACTGTATCTACATACTGTACCTATATCAACAATGTATTCAAAATAGCAGCAAGTGAATGATCACGACAAAAAGACTTGTAACTGTGAGCAGCGTGCAGCTGAAGAAATTTAACCAGAGGAAATATGATTCATCGGCTATAATATATCGACCTACATTTTATAACGATATGATCGATATTTTATCGTGCATCCCTAGTTTAAAGATCTGCAACAACAGATCAGGTTCTAAAATTGGCATACTGTTATAAATTTTGGCTCCCATCAGCTCTATAGTATATATAAATTTTAACGCAATGTTTTAAAGGATATTATCTGGTTTTGGACTCTGTATTTAAAGGGAAAAAATGAAAATTTACTTACCCGCACTGATTTTGTGTCTATACAATATAAGTTAATGGATACGTCCATTGTGTCAGTTACCAACATTATTCAAAATATCTTCTTTTGTGTTCTGCAGAAGAAAGAAAGTCATACAGGTCTAAAATGACAAGCGGGTGAATAAATGATGACAGAATTTTCATTTTTGAGTGAACTATCCCTTTAAGTAAGGAATGATATTGGCAAGACAATGTAAAGAATTAATTAAAAGTATATAAAATGAACAGAAATTACTAGCTTTAAACCCCCAATAGCCCCCGCAGCCCTATTGTAATTTCAGACAAGATTAGTTTCAGATAAGTTCCCATATTCACATATTGGTTCTTAGTGGCAACTGTTAAATAGTACAACTCTGTCATTTAAAAAGAGTGTGCTCAATTTAAATATATCTTAGGGGCTAAAGAACTGCTGCTCCATCCAAACAAGAGAAAAAAAATGTCCATAGTAAGTCTCCTCTGTCCAAACAAGACCAAAGACTCACTTTGGGGAGATAAAAAGTGTTTTTGAACATGAAAGCAGCCAAACTGCTAATGCTCGCTTCATAAATTCACAGTGTCTGTACTTTAAAGTCTTCACCCCCAAAAGGATTTTTCCAATTCTTTTTGAAATTATACCCACCTGGCATCACTTAAAGTTACTTAATTAATAATTAATCGATACATTTTGGCGTGATTAAAATTCATGATGAGAAAGTGTTTTTAAAATAATGTCCAAGCCCCCCGGGGAGGTTCATCAGTTTGAAGCAGTCGTTGGATCTCGCTGAAATAATTAATTGCACCTGAATGTTTAGCAAGGTCAGAGAATGGTAGCACAATGCCTGAGGTAGAGGGATGTTTATAACATCACTTGATTGCGCTAAACCAACATTTTCATCTGGAAATTAATTCAGGAACCCGAGCTGGAGGCGCCCACGTTGCCCCCCACCCCCTGTGTGAAACAAGCAGCGTTTTAATGCGACTTTGATCATTACCGGTGGAAGAAACCTGATGTGTCAGATTTGGAAAGGGAGGCGAGGAGAAAGTGTAGAGTTTAATAACACAATCCTAACTGTGCTCAACTTTTGTTTTCAACTAATGCTCATTACATGGAGACAGCAGCTTATGACAACACAACATTAACCTTTGAACTTGGAGAGATGATGTTAAAGGGTCTGTATCACACAGCACACGTTCATGCATGTTAAAACGCTGGGGCGTGCTTCAAAGACCCTCACGGTCAACAGACACAAAAAACAACTAATCACACCTTATCCATAAAAATTGGATGCATGAATGCAAAGGACCATGTCATGGCTTCCACCTTCAGTCTATTATGTCCTCCACAAATACAATCCCACATGGCAACCAACAGGGAGCTCAGTCTCTAAAACGTGTTATGATGGCATGCTTACTGAACGATGATACTTTGTAATGGTTTTGTAAAGCTGTAGAGTGGTTAAAAGACCCAGCAGCTTTTCAAAAGACAAGGTTTGATTGACGTATCAATGGGTACGAAGTGACTGACGCGTTTGCCAGTCTGAGAGGAAATGAGCTTGGTTATTTTCCTGTTGGACACGACGCATTACGAGCGGTTGATTGGGGACCGTTGGCAGCAGGTTAAGGAAGCTGTCATGTTGCAGGTCTTTGTGTAGCTCTCCCCAGGGCAACGGCAATTGACGGGACCTTTCCTGGGACAAAACAGAAACTGGAAAGGCAGTTTGTAAGGATGGGAACATTAAAGTAAGATCAAGGAGATGCTTTGCTGTATCTGAAATGTTTTAATGTGTCAAACAGTCAGTCTAAATATATAGGTGTGGAATATTAAGTTACTTTTGACATTTTAACATGGCATCGCTGCCAACTCAATAAAAAAGTTTAAGTGACAGTATGGAACTAATAAAATATGGCTTTAAGCAGCAATTACGGGGCCAAGCACGGCCTACATTGTGGTAAGCGTAAAAGCGTGGCGAAGATGCAGCCTCATTTCCAGTTAGCCGTTGGCACCAGTGACTTAATTGTGTCTGTACTTTTAAAAGTGCCCAGTAAGACAGTGCTTTTTTGACAGCTTTTGTGGAGCTTGCTTTTGGGTCATCTAGAGCCAATTTTATTGAAGATCGGATGAAATTAGGAGTGTCAAAAGACAGTTTAATACAATTCAAAATGTCAGGTATATGGCCGATCCTCTTAAATGGAGTTTAATTGGATTGCATGACCAGATGAATAAAATGATCAGAAGAGAGGCCACATTTTTTCAGAAGTTATTCAATTATAAAAAATAGCCAATTTACACATTTGTTTATAAAACCACAGATCCAAGAGCTGATAAATAGCCTGCATATTAATATGGATATCTTTCTCATTCGAAAAATTATAATAATAAAACAAAAGTAACTACAAATTTGTCCTAGAAAGTTAACAGCGCAAAAGAAAGTGCTCTAATTCATCATCTGAATAATCGTGGCATGATGGAGGTAAGCGCACATTTATGTATATTATTTTAGACTCATGCATTATATATAAATATATCCTACACCCTGGGTTCAAAGGCACAACACCCATGAGAGTTAAGAAGTCTTTTAAAGATATGTGCTCGCTTAATCACTCAAGAAAGAGCCCCCTTGAGTGAGCCTAATATTACAATTAATTAATTCAGCAAAAAAAGGGTATTAAATTCCCTCCCTCTAAGGATATTATCTGAATTCATTGACCTTTTTGGAAATCGCCCTCTAATTGTAACCAGGTTCCGTTGCGTTTACCGACTAACTTGTTTCTCGTATACCGCGTTCTCGGTCTCTCCATCGTTTTCTCTTTCTTTTTTCAAGGGCTGTAATAATAGTCGAAAAGAGCTTCTTGGTGCCTTATGTGGTGTTAAGATCTCTCCGTCACAAAGTCATTCCAGGGCTTTATCTCCTGCGAGCGGCACAGACGAAAGAAGAAACTTTTCTTATTACCTAGAAAGTGAAAATGAAATCCAACTTTAAGTCGCCACATATCTCAGAGGAAGACTGGATCCGACCCAACACTTTCAGTACACACTCACTCCGTCTGAAGTTCATGAGGGTTTGGGTTGTGGGCCCTTCAGCAAAGAGAAAGTGGGTTTAAGTGGAATCGGTGAAGTAGCAGCATTGTCCAAGACTTTAAATCGACAGATATAAGAAAGGGATTTCATGGGCGACTGTATGATTCATAATTTTATTCAAGGATTGGTAGTCAAATGAGTGAGATTTATGACTGTGTAGAGCCAACTTCAGATTCCACTTTTAGTTATCAGGGCTGAACGCAGCATTGACCTTTAAGAGAATTCATTTTAAAGAAAAGATATTGTGAAACCTTTATTTAAGAGTACAATTTTTTGACATTTCCTTTTCTTAAAGGAGCCCAAAAACAAAAATTCTGTCTTCATTTATTCACCCCTTAGATTGTTCTAAACCCGCATGAATTTCTTTGTTTTGCTGAACACACAGGAAGAAACTTCCTGATATCTTCCTGTGTATTCAACGAAACAAATAAATGTATACAGGTTTGGAACAATCTGAAGGTGAGTATATGATGAAAGAATTTTCATTTTGGGGTGAAGTATTCCTTCAATAGAAAAGTATAATTTTTTACATGTTTGTTCTTTCGTGACATTATTTATTTTCAGTTTTGAAAGTTCGTCCTTATGTGATTATGGCATATCAAGTGGTATTTACAGTTATTGCACACCGAGACCTTTGCAACAAGACATTCTGTGTGGCATTTTATTTGGCAGAGGCATTACTGCACATCGTGTTTTACACACTCTTTGATTCCAACCACCAACTGAATATATGCTTGCTTTCTCATTTTATCAAACGGGTCAACCAACATGCGCTAAATTGTGGTTTACATTGGAATAGTGTTAAATGGAGTCAATTAAAATGGTTTTAATGGTTTACACGTCAAACGGTTTGTACACAGTATGCAAACAATATGTGTGGGTTTGCTATCCTGCTTAATGCTCTCTTTTGTAAACAGGGAGTATTATGTATTTATTTTTAGGATTTCGATGGCTCCAAACTTCCCATAATAAACACTTAAGCAACCAAAATGATAAGGACTTTGACAAACACCCATAAAACATACATAGATATGTACAGTTGCTACAAATTTAACATTCGGGCATAATTTCCTGACCTTGCGCACGGTGAAATGTGGGCCGCTGCTTCCCCCTGTTGGTTCTCTGGGTGTTATCTCTGCGGGTTGCTGTATGGGGTGTGTAGGCTACAGTGTTTTGGACCTCAGCCAAACCGGCCTCGGGCTGAAAGACATTATTTCTCGTACAACAACGTATCGGGCAAAACAGCCTCAGACTAGTTTGAATGGGCGCAATCACCCCAGATGAAATGCTCGTCCTCAAGGCGTTCCAGTCAATCACGCGTCGCGGCGCATTAAAGAGCACCAAACGGGAATTTATTGTTTAAATCTGGTAATGCATCTTATTAAAGAAACGTTTTTTCTTATTTTGTGCTGTGAAAATACTTAAAATTTTGTCTTGACGTTTTCACATACAGTAGTTCGCCTTGGGTTGGGCGACGTCGAATGACGCTCCCTGAGGTCAGAGTTGAAAGATTCGGAGGTCCGACTTCAAGTGCCTTTCCGGTCAGATTTTCCGGAAAAATTAATATAATATGAACCAATACGACAAAATAAACAGGAAGGATGATTATACAAGGCACAATACCCTGTCAGATTGTCCTACCAGTATTAAATAAATATGTAGAATAATTTAACAACGAAGATTCCCTATCAGATCGTCGTAGAGGATAGACGGTTTCATTTTAACAACATAAACAAACGTTACTGCGCATGCGTATTGTACGCATGTAACCCCCAATTTAACTTCCGGTGCCTGTAGATTATTTCTGAGACCGAGAAGAACCGTTACTTGACTAAACTTGTTTCTCCAATATTTAGACTCCGATGCCGAGCTCAACCGCTAGATGTCAATGTACCACACGGTTTGTTTGAATGTGACCAAATAAAGGACTCATTCAACAAATCGTTTATTTAATACAATTATTATACAGTAAAATAATAATACAAATGAAAATTAACATAAATTTAATTAAATATAAATAGTTGTATTATTAGATACTAGCCAAACACAACCCGGAAGTTAACTGGGGGTCAGGCTATAACATAAACAGCTACTATGGATTAACAGCGAAATAGTGTTGTAGTTTTTTATGATTTGTTAATTCTGTTTATTTGAGGCCGAATTTGTTTGCACATTTGTTTTAATAAAAAAAAAAAAAGTACAGCGAGGTAACAAAAAATGAGGTGTGAGCATGCCTGGTAAAGTAGGATGAAATTTCCCTGACGTTGTTTATGAGTTTGAGGTGTAAAACACTTACATTAGATGCTTAAAAATCTTATCCTCGATTAGTCGAGATACTAAAAGCACAGATGTGAAGATTGTCAGGGTATTGTTTATTTGAACTTTTTCTGTCATCATTTTCCTTGCGCTGCTGTAGATTAATTCACATAAATCAAATTGGCCTAGTGAAACGCTGGCAGTGAGTCTTCTTTTTGTATTCGAACTGTAATAAAGCACAGAGATATACTCCAAGACAGACAATTACAAAAATAAAAGATAATCCTTTACGGATCTTGCCCGTAAAGTTCAACTTTTATTCAACTTCAGCAAAATAGACAGTCGATGTGTTTTATCTCATCTGCAAGCTGTTGCCCTGGTGCAGACCACAGGGAGAAATATGGGTCTTAATCAGGCTTTGCTTCGGTTTATTTGGCTTGGAGATTCATTCAGCCAGAGAGGGGCCTGGGAAAACACAGCTGGAGGCTTCCTGCAGTATAAACAAACATCTACATGTAACGTCTAAACACATGAGAACACACACAAACAAGCACAAGCACACAGTTAGTAGACACACGGCAAAGGTATAATTTTTGTATTAGAATATGGTCCAAATGTAGCCTACGACATCACATTTAAAATCTGGGATCCAAAAAAACCTGAAAAAAAAGTAAGACACCTATTAAACAAAATATAAAAAAGAAAGTTATGATATAATATATTAATACATATTTTAAGATTATACAGGTCACTAATCAATGTTGTATGTTGTGCTTTTCAAAATGTGTGAATATTTCTATTTTTGTGTATTCTGATTATGTTAGAAAATGTTTAAAATAATAAGCTGTTGGTGTAAATCTCTTCCAGGATGTCACACTGTTCTTTTTCTATTCCTCCAGACAAATTTGGAGCAGGTTGTTCGGGTTAAACGTGCAGGTTTCAGAGAGTGTCACAGTCTCTCTGTTGGGTTGAGATCAGGGGTTTGACTGTTTAACTGAAGTGTTCATTGATTTTCAAAAACTTGACATCTATTATTCCTGCAGATTTGAAGCAGAAAAAAGTCCTTTCATTATGTATGCACTTTAAAAACTTTTAACATTCTTCCTGATAAAATGACACAGAGGTTGATCGGCACGGGAGCTACAGAGCAGAAGAGCTCCAGCCGTTATCGTAGTGGCACTCAAAGGATGCTCCCGTTCATTCGCGGGACAGCTTAGATTGGTTACACTGGGACACAGTGGAGTTTGCATGAGGGGAAACTGGAGGTCTAATCTCCAAGGTCATTCCCTGGTTTCTGATGACCTACTGACTAATCCTTAATGGCACAAGTACTAAAAAAGGCCCCTTGGAGGCCCAGTCCCATCTTTTATTCTCACTCATTCCCTTGTTAATTGTCACTGACTTGATTTGATCTCTTCATTCTATAAGTTGTAAATTGACCTCTTATTTCCTGATTTTCAAGCGCAGCTTACTTAATTAAGCCTATATAAAGAGAAGAAAGAACCTTGTGAGACATCAGCAGGTCGCAGGCGCCGTCACGAGGGAAAATTGCGATCTGTGCCGGATTAAAGACTGACGGCATCCTGAAGGCTGAACAATGTCATTTTCTTACCTTCTCTCACCTCTGCTCCTTCAGCCCCCACTCACGTTCTCAAGACGGGAAAGGGCAATCCGTCTCCAAACCATGTTAATGCAGAAGAGAATTATTCACCTTCTTTTCTCACCCCTGCCAATTTGGGTCTCTGTATGATGGTGGATTGAAAGAAGTCTGGAAGAAAAAGTATTAAATATGTAGTGGAGTCTGCAGTGAGGGGAAGGAGGAAGATGACAGGGTAACTACCTGAGAGGAAGCTGTCACCGAACATAATTGACCTTTCTGGGTAAAAAAAGAACGCCCCCATTTACTTCTCAGACACAATCCTCCATGTGTCGATTGTCCAACTTTATAATTCTCTTTTTGAGAAGCCTCTCTCAGGACACAGAGTTTGGTCTAGGCCTACCTCATTAAAATTAGCCGCTATGGACAGACAAAGGTTACTATTGATCATAGCACCATAAAGAATACGTATAACCTTCAATTTCGCTTAGAATCCGCACGTTTGACGGTTTGTGTCACAGCAGGCCGAACGAGCTGTCGATTCCCTAAGACAAGATCATAAAAAATCCCTTGATGAATGGTGTGTTAATGGATAAGAGTGGGATCGATAAGCAATATCTAAAGTTTTAAAACAAGGCAATGTGCATAAACCTTAACGCACTGCACAATGTCACTTTGTGTTAATAAAAGTTTTTTTACTGTCTTTTGAACAAAACGTAATAAATGTATTTCAATCCGTCGGATTTTACAACCTCTAACCCACTTTTCCTTACTAATTTTGACACATGCCTATTAAAAATGACAAGGTAGTCTCCAACATCCATGCATCATGGGGGTAAATTACATTAATCATTATCACTATGATACATGATGATGCTCTATTGAGCACATAGAGAAACAGGAAGGCATATAGAAAGCACAGATGGGTTTTAAGAGGAAGAGGACAAGGTGGAGTCGGATAGGAGTGAACTTTCTTGGAAAGCACATATAGTCTGAAAGAGACTAGAGAGTGGAGGAGCGTCAGATGAACTTTTCACCTGCAAACTGAGATTTTTCCTCACATTTTATATGAATATGTGAAATATATTCCATTACGCTACAATTAGGGAGAAATAACCTTCTGAATGGACTCCCTTGTTTCTTTTTGTAGTTTGCTTATAGGCAATAAAACGACCACTTTGATTATTTTCCTTTTTGTGTTTACATACGTGTTATTTTTCTCCGGTTCCCACTTCTACATGCAGGCATTCCAAACTTTGCTTCTGCCAAGCACCAGTGCAGGCAGGAATTTTTTGTCCCGCCCAGGCCACCTCCGGGGCAGACATGCTTCAGCAGTGCTAAAACCTTGTGGTGTAACACAAGCCCTCCTGCTCCTTAATTTATGTTTTCACATTTAATTTTTCTCTTCCTCACACATATCAGGGGTTTCTTTTGCCAGGAAACCACCAGGCAGCATGTGCTGGTCAGAGTATGTTTTAAAGATGATGAGCTTGTTTGTGAAAGGAAGAAAGGTGTATGTGCTTTGCAGGGGTTGAGAGTTCTAGAAGCAAGCCATAACATCTCCACTCTTTAAATCCACAAGGATTTATTAGATATGGAAGTCTATTAGCATCATAAAGAACAAACAGAGAATGGCGCTGTGCCAGGGCCTGAGGAAGCTAGACACATGGACGCCTGAATCTGAAAAGCCGATTTGTCTTGATTTAAGCCAGAGAAAGACTATTTAACTCACTCAATCATACGGTTTGGGAGAGAGACCACCGATAGCCCACAGCGGCAGCGATCATGCTGTACACCTGCACAGCACTTACTAGCAGTGTTTACACGAATGCATTGTTCAATATTACACAGATGGTGTATTGGGTGTAAAATGTGAGTGTGTGCAAATGTATTTTCATTTGTGTGCACTGCGTGAGCAAATTTCAAGGTTTAAAGATACAAACTTTCTTTGACGGATGAAAAATGCATCCTTTTTTTTCACTCTTACACGTTTCACAAAAGTCAAGACACAGAAATGTCAATAACTTTTTCCAGGTCCAATTTATCAGTCTCATTTTAAAAGTGTGGGTTTTTATATTTTGGGAATCTGAACAAATCACTTATTGATTTGATTCATTTTGATCACATGATAAAAATCAATAAGAAGCTTAAAATAAATGCAGCAAATAATTCATTTACGTTACGTAATTGTGTACATTTGTATTCAGTTGACAAAAATTCAGAATAGAACATCAAGGCCTGTGTTGTCAACAGATCATTACATAGTGATAATTGGATCTGATTATATTATCCTGCGTGCCTGCATGATGTGAGTACTGTTTTATCTGGGATACATTCTTGTTTGTTTCTTTAGATGATGTATCAAGAGGTGAAACATGAGGTCAGTTTAATTGTCACCATACATTAGGAGCAGATTAATTCTCACTCGTTCATGTGCCTCTGTTTACAGTTCACTCATTTTAATGAAGCAGCGTTGAAATATTGGCCAGAACCTTTTTGATATGCGTGAGTTGGCAAGAGACTAACTAAGATGACTGCGAGCTAATTATTCCTCACCTCGTCCTATTTTAAGCCTCTCTTTATCTGGGATAAACTGCCCTAATAAAATGGTATTTAAAAATAGGTTAATTGCATTGCAGTGCGGTTTCTGTAATTGTTACAGGAAATAAATGAGGCCCTGCTCTGAAAGGACTGCAGTACGTTTCATGATTCTCTGGTGCCCCCTAGAGGATAAAACGTGACGTGTCGTGTGCTGCGTGCGTGTTGTGTGTGACGGTCCTTTTCTATCCGCACTGAAGATGATCTCTTAAATCATGGGTGCTTAGGAAAATTAATTGCTTTGGCAGATTACTCGTGATTGATGCTTGAACTAAGCAATAAGAGTCCATTCCCAAAAAATAAGCGTTTTATACCCTTAACAATTCATAATTTGTGCCAAACCAAATAACTGTGGTGCTTAAGTCATAAAGCTTTTAAGGTAATTGTGTGATTTATATTATAAAGAACCTGAATTAAGGAAGAATTGTGTGCGCGCGCGTAATATTGTTTAAAAGAGAGGAACAGAGACGTCTGCATCTGCATCTAGAATGAATAACACATCCCCTTTCTGAATTTTGCATGAATAAATTTTTTTGTATAAAACCCTAAAGAGCAATGTTTATCTCAATAGATATTATATTAAATTATTATATTTGAATCTCTAACATAATAGATAAATGCATAAATAAATAAAGCTTCATTTAAATAAGGTCTAGTGGAAAAGGTGTTTTGTTATAAATAAGGATTGTCTTCCTAGTCTTATTATTTCAGCCGTATGTAGGCTAGTATGCATACTCTGAACACTTTTCTGAATTTTTCTAATGATGCATGAGTGTCTGTATCCTAATGCAACGTGGTGATCTTGACCTCTTATTGGTTTATTAATATGTATGTGATTTTTGCAGTTTTTATATTTTTTTATTTGCTGAATTGCTAAATTAATCATATAATGAGGTCATAACAATGCAGCACGAAACATTGCACATACCGTCTACGAAATTGGCAGTATGCAGTATACTGGGACATTTTGTAGCACTGTAGTGTAATGTTAGTGTAGACTGCCCTCTTCTGTTAATGCTAAGATACTTCACATTTCAACAACTGTAAAATAACAGGAAAAACACACACACCGACGTTTCGCATAAACTTAAATACATTTAATGAGAGGTGTCATTTTCATTTCAGTTCTTTAAAAAAAAAAAAAGCATCCCATATACATGACACATCCACAGTAATGAAACATTCTCACGGCCTTCGAGAGTTTTGGTAAAAAACTTGAGTCACATTCTGCTTGTTTTGTCTTTCAGCATGCTGTATAATGAAATGCTAAAGTTTTTTAATCATCAAGATATTTTACCAAAGCATACTCCTTCACTTCAAGTGATTTATTTTCATTCCTAATGGCAAACCTTCTCATTCTCGGCGCACGGCTAAAACAAAAACACCACACAAGCAAAATTAGAAGCCCCTTGCTATGCTATCCAAAAATGCCCTTGCGTCGATTTTTTTACATATATTTTTCTATTCATTTCTTAGTTGACCAAGTCAAAGATTTGCATACAGTAACCAGATGAAAAACAAGTTGGCTGGTTATAACTTGGTTGAATTCTATGATCCATAATTCTTGCAGTGGGCAGGCGGTTAGTCATAACAACATACCCCTGCAGTTACAATAATGTGTAAAACTCACTATCACCGATGATTTCTGCCCTGTAGTTTCAAAGCTAAATCATGAGGTTTTAAGTGGTCATGAACTGTACCTTTAAAACAATAAAGCAGTAAAACAGAGGGAGAGCTGGTTAGAATCATACTGCATTTGGAAGATGTTTTTGGCTTCTATTAAAGATCACGTTTAACAAAGACTACAAACCAACTTGAGTTTAACCTATAACACAATACGTAAAATTCACATTCGCCAAGTTTTAATTCAAATTTAATGAAAACAATAAATCTCTAACTCAAATTTTCTTCAAATAACAGTTTTTCTTAAAAAAGGAATCAAATCAATATAAAAACAACATTTACACGTTCTTTTAATTTCTTAAAACCCTGATGTGTTTTAACGATTTTGTACATAAAATATATATATATATTTATATAATATGGCTCCGCACTTGCCATTTGTATAATAGAATGGCAGATGAAATATTTGTATATTTCAGTGGCTCGGCAGTGAGATAAAGTATTTTTCTGAATAAAAATAGGACAAGATAGAATACATTTAAGTGGCTTAGTGACATAAAACATTTGAAATAAAACTCACTTCATAAAATCTTTATAATGTCAATAAAATTATAATTGGTTTTTCCAGTGCTTTGGGAAGAACAAAAAAAAAAAACTCAAATAAGTACATATACCTTTTCTACATATTTTACTTCATTTACCGTTCAGCTTAAAAGCCAAAAAACCTGGATAAACTAAACAGAAAATTAATCCAGGTTCCCTGAAAGGCACCTTGAGCTGTTTAAACTTGAGCTTGGCAAATGCCACTCACAGCTGTTGGCTCTATTTTACGGCATGCCAACATGTGAGGACATTTCACCTTGTGCTTTTTGAAGAATCCAGCCTTGGCTTTAAGGCACCTTATAGGAGTGTGTTGCAACAAGTGTAAGTAGTAAATGTATGTTGCATTCTGCACTGTTTACTGACTCAACTGTCACACTACCACCGGGTCTGGCCTGTTAAATAAACAAAGCCTGCCAGCAATGTTTTGTCCTCAACAATGACAAGTGCTGCTACATCAAAAATAAACTAGTGCTTTAGGCATTATGGCAGGTTATTTTTGGTAATATTCAGTATTTGGTGAGTTCCCAGATGTTTGGTGGCGAGTCTGTCAATAACCGAAAATATGACATGATTCCATGATCACACATTTTTGACCAAAGAATTTCCATTACTTTCCCATGACCTTAACTTAGTCCTTTGTGACTACTGGATGAGGGTTTTTAACGTTGTTGGACCAATTCATTGGAAAGATCCATGTGGGAAAGCCAATTCACTCAGCAATAAAGCGTTGTCATGGCTTGCTCTATACCCAAGAACAACAATTAACTTATTTTTTAACAAATCATAACTATAAAATGTATTTTTCCACAACATTTTTTAAATGTTTTTCATTTCCACAATGTATCATGGCCTGGAAAACACAATCTTAAAATTCCAGAATATATTTTCATGATTGTGGGAAATCTGAGGAACTGTTTCAATACTGCAGGCTGCCTCTCTGTCTGTTCAACAGCTCAGATGTTTTGGTATAAATCTTTTGAAAATGCCATCATTCTATCTACTAATAATAAAATCAAGTGTGACAGTTGCACTAGTGAGTGATAAATGTCAAAGCTAAAAAGTAGAGGAGTGCAAGAGAGAGAACGTGAGGGAGTGGTTGGATTTGTTATGATTGGTGAATAGAATTATTTCAATGGTTTAAATGCTACATTTGTTGGAGTTACAAAACAATGTTCAATTGGAATCATTTGAAGCTGGCTAGTTTTCTGTTTGTACAATAAAAGCCAATTCTGAGTGACAGGATTCGAACATTTCAGTTTGTTTAGTCACAGTATATATTGCATGTATCATTCTGTGCATTTTCAGATTTTTGCGAACAGGGTTTATATACAAAAGTTATAAATCATACTAAAAGCATGAATTTCATGTGTCAAACAAAACAAGAAAAATTACCTAAACCGTATTGCAGATGGCATTGTGCAACTCTATCGTACCCTCCAGTGTTAAAGCAATAATTCACCTTCAAAATGAAAATTCTGTCATCATTTACTCACCCTTTTATCATTTTAAACCTGTGTGATTTTCTGTTTTCTGCAAAACACAAAAGATATCTTAAAAAATATTGGTAACCAAATTGGTAACGAGTTACTGCTACCGACATTTTTCAAAATATCTTCTTTTGTGTTCTGCAGAAGAAAGAAATTCACAAAGGTTTGAAATGACAAGAGGGCAAGTAAATAATGACAGAATGTTCATTTTCATGGTGCACTGTCCCTTTAACTGTGATATGTGCGAGATCTGTGTGCGTATATGCGGTACAGATCATAGTATGTCTGAATCCTCAATGCTAAAGCTGCTACGACGGCTGCTGTCCACAGACGCTTCGGGGGACATGGCGGAAAGCAGTGGGTCTCCTCCCAAAGGCGACAGGGCTTCATCCATCAGTAAGAAGCCTAGCTCGCTCTTCTTTCCCATTGCTGCAAGGCCTCCTACCAACGAGCCGAGATCCCCCATGCCCCCCATCGCATCCTGATATCCAGGAATGCCTCCGTCACACAAGTCCAGTGACTGGGCATAGTCAAAGTGCTGAGAGCTGCCAACAGCCGGATACTGCAGTGGGGGCTGAGGGTGGAGGTGCTGGTGCTGGTGCGGATGGAGCTGGTTGTGGGGGTGTGGCTGCGGCTGGCCTTGATGCTGGGGGTATTGAGGGTGGAGGTGGGGCTGTTGTTGGAGGTGGTTCTCTTCTGGACTGTTTTCCTGCTTGACGAAGGGGCTTAGAAGCTCGACGTTGTTCAGGCCAGATGGAGAGCTGTTGGGAAGCCCGTGCATTTGGGCCTGCCTCTCAAGTTCCTGACGGGAACAACCACAGATTTACAACTTACTGTCATCTGTTATGATCTCAATTTGTGGAAACTCATTATACAAAGAACGAAAGCTAGCAAATGAAACTAAACTGTTTAGCATATCATATGTACAGTATATTGAATGGATGTTCACCTGAATGCGGAACCAGAGTTGTTTGTTTGCCACCTCCATCCTTTTGAAGTTGTTCTCCACCTCTCGGGTCCTCTGGGCGTCCTTCTGCATGCGTTTAATATACTCCACAGAGGCTCTCAGAATCGTGCCTTTATTCCAGCGCACATCCCTGAACATGAAAGGTTCCAGATGGTCATTTGATTATTGAAAAAAAGGACGCGATTGAAAGTATACTAAAGGGGATCCATGCAGTTTAAAGAGAAATTCACATCTGGGCTGGATGGAAAAACAATTACTGAAGTCCACATGCTCAAACAAATGCAAACTTACAAGTCATTGGTTTTGGGGATCATGGTTCCCAGCTCCTTAATTCGATCATTAATATTAAATCTTCTCCTCCTTTCAACTTAAAGAAAAGTAAAATGGATTTGTTAGTATGGCAATATAGATGTCAAGTATTACAAAGTACAGTCTCTATACTATCTACAGTATTTTACAACACGTTTGTCTCTTAATTTCTGCTGACTTTGACATAATATACCATAATAAAGACTTTTATTTGTTTTCTGACTCAAACTTTTAATGAGGTCAAAATGAGGTGAGGTTTTGTGCACGCACTCACACTGGAGTGTGCAAATTAAAATGCAAGAGATATGGCTCTATATACTATCTTATAATGATGTACTTGGGAAAAGGCCAAGCTTAGCACATCTTAGCAGAATCACTCGGTCTTATTGTACAACTCCAATACCTGCCAATTGTCACAGGCAATAACATTTTAATGCCACAGCAGCAGGATCCGTCCGAGTTAACAATACACTAAAGTGCTCTGCGGTGTCAGCTGAATTTGTGCAGGGGCAGATGTGATGAAGGGTGTCAATGGCAGGGCAGAGCTGCTGTACTTTAAACTGTGAGCGCTTGTAAACCGGGAGAAATGAGCGCATACTCACTCAAGTTGTGGTTGTCTTTCTTCTGTCTCTCCTTAGCCATGGCACGGGAATCTGTATCATGTCAAAAACACAAAGCGATCCTGTGAATTGACTTGGATTGTGAGCATGTTTTGGTGTAGGTGTAAAAGCTGCTTTGACAAGGATTTCCTTGACATTTTGTAAGGCTGATGGTCAGCGAAGGCCCGCTGAAACTTTGCTTAAACTTTATCCAGCAGGCTTATGTAATGAATCTTTTACTAGGGTCCTACAGCACTCTTGTTTACGCTCAGCTTAATATTCTGTTATTCATTTCAGGTTAGTATGTCAAGACATTGTAAGAGAGTTTAAAGTTTTGCGTGAGGTTTCTTAACACACACAGAAAACAATTTTATAACGCGGATTAAACTTTACCTATTTTTCTGTGACAGTGATTTGATGTTTCTTTACAATCATGAAATTCAGATCACTTACAAATACAATAAACTACATGTATAGCCCCCTATAAAAGTCATTAGTGTCATCCATCAAATTTCGATTAGGAGAGATGGTCCTAAAATCTTGAATAAAAAGCACAACTGTAAATTGTGCCTTCTTCATAACACTTAACAATAACACTGTGTCTACACCAGACACAACTGGCGTGACACAACACGACAACGGCTAGTTCTTAACGGGCACCGCGCCACATCCAGTGTGGCCAAATTATATCATTATAATTCATGCTTTACACGGTGTAAAGTTGCATTCGTTAACATAAGTTAATGCACCATGAACTAACTTGAACAATTGTATCGACATCAGCAAAGATTAAAGGTCCAGTGTATGAAATTTTGCGGCATCTAGCGGTGAGGTTGCGAGTTGCAACCATCGGCTCACTCCACCCCTCTCTTTCAAAGCACTACAGTGGCTGACACAGAAGTAAGATGTCGTCACCTTTTCGCTTCTGTGGCAAAGGAGATAGCGTATTTAAGAATGCGCTCTGTAGAGCAGTTTGTCTGTTAAGGGCCACTGTAGAAACAACATGGTGAATTCCATGCAAGGGGACCCACTGTATATGTAGATAGAAATAGCTCATTCTAATGTAATAAAAACATAAGGCTTCATTATGTAAGGTCTTTATACATCTCTGAAGACATAATTATGTATATTATATTGCATTTCTGTCAATAGAACCTCCAAAAAATTACACATTGGACCTTTAGTAAATGCTGAAAACTTACATTTACATATAGGCATTTGGCAGACGCTTTTATCCAAAGCGACTTACATTGCATTATCCTATACATTTTACATAGGTATTTGCAGTCCCCTGGGATCGAACCCACAACCTTGCGTTGTTAGCGCAATGCTCTTACCACTGAGCTACAGGAAAGTTTATTACTCATTGTTAGTCCAGTTAGCTGATGCATTTACTAATATTAAGAAATACAGCCTTATAATAAAGTATTAGCGAATTCTTCGTAAAAACAATAAAACTCTACCTATGTGTGAATCAGTACTGTATTCAGTATGGTAGTGTATGGTTTTAGAGATGTGGTGTACCTGAAAACTCCCTCTTGATGGCCAGATTGGCAGGGCAAGAGTTGCTGGACATGGCGACTCCTGGTCTGGTCATACCTGGCCCCGTGTACACGTCCAAATGACTGCTAGATAGTGGGAGCTACAGTGTACAAAAACACATGAGTATGGGTGAGTGTTTTCTTACATAAAACAGTGACACTGTGCTACAATTCGACCCAAACATATGATGCATCTCGTGCAATTGAGGAGTACTGGATTTCATTAGCCATGCACTTTGCTTGAGAAGACCATCTAAACCTTCCTTGCTGGAGAAGACTAGTATGTCTTGCATTTGGCATTTTTACAAAGCAATTTTCAGCGTAACCCTGGTAAATCATCACAATCATCGGAAGCCTCATAAACACTCATCTTATCTCCGGAGCAAAGCTATAAACTCTAGAGATAACACACAGATAAAACTCACTATTGCTCCTGAGGTGAGAGAAATGATTGACTATCACAGTTCTTTCTTATCGTGCTCTTTATTGTTTTACACCGGTTGTGTCTTTTATTCCATCGAAGAGTTGCAGTCGATGCAGCTCTGAGCTCCTAATGAGCTGCGACAGACAAATCCGCTATCGGAAGAGCTCAGATACCTTATCACAGGCGCTACTGTGAAGCATAATGCCAAACAAACATAAATCAACAGTAAAAGCCAGAGAAAGAGAACGGCGCAGATAGTGACCCGTTGTGTGAGGCGTGGAGAAATTGTGCTGCATGTTCTTTACAACTTAACATTTTGATACTGATCAAATGGCCCAATAAGCATTTAAAAGCTAAAATAAGGCTAAAAGCTAAATCCGCTTCATGATTATTAATGACTCAAAATATGTTTTTGCACAACGCAAGAGAAAGCAACGGATGCTCTGCTGGGTTTGTGACTTCCATTCAGAAAGACTTAAAGTCACTGATCAAAGAGTTTTGAAGCAGTGATCAAACAAGAGGTCAGGGCTGTTCTTTGGTGCAGACTCATTTGGAGTCCAGTCTAAACCCCACCTCTTCACCCCAATGTCTCATCTGACCTTCAAACCCCATGTGAAACAAAGTTTGCACACTAAACATTCATTGAGAATACATCACCTGGAAAAATACTAAAAACGGTCAAATACAGAATTCAGGTAAGAAACGGGAAGTAGAAAATAATAGCAGTGCTTCTGGTAAACAGAAGATTTTTTTGGCAGATTCTGTTGATGTTTTTCTTTTGTCAATGCTGCAGCATATTTACTGCATTTTACATATATTTATCTTTGTTCGAAATAAAAAATGAAATCAAATCAAATTTAAGATGACTTTAAATGATCTTCCCCCTATAATACCAACAGTAAAACATCCTCAATCAATCATCTTATTCAAAAAACTAATTCAATTCAAACAAGCAGCAAATCCCACAGAGCAGATGGAACAAAAGATCAATCATCAAACTCGGAAACTGATCCCCAGGACCACTGATCAATAGAAAAGTCAATCACTCAACACTGTATAGACATTACATTACAGCCCACATCACGCAAACAAAGAATTTGTAAATATAGCCGAGGCGATTATACTTGGTAACTCAACAACAGTCATAAACAACGAGTCATTTGCACATACGAGCTATCAGCAACAGGTTGCATGCCTAAACGCGTGTGACAGAGGTTACCGGTGACCTTAAAGTGGCATTTTGGCTTCAAGGAATAGGCTATATATTAAGCAAACACGACCCTGCTTCCCGTTTCCTACCCCCGCCCGGCCTGCACAGAGAGTCTTACCAGCTGAATATTCTCCCCATCGATAACCTCAACGATGGCATAGGTTTTATTCGATTCTTTCATATTTGCCTCTGAATCTCTCATGGTCGGCACGCACTTGCTGTTCACCCCCTCCTCCTCTCAGACCTCTCTAGAGAGACTGACCTGAGTCGCTCCAGGACCTTCTCTCTTCTACTTTCTCTTAACCACTAAATGCTGAACTTTCCCCTATCTGGACTTTCAGCCTCCCCTCCCCGAGCCTTCTCTCTCTCTTCCAAACCTCCCCCCTTCTGCTGCTTCCCCACCTTCACAAAATGCCTTGTAAACAAGTTGATCTCTAACCGAGTATGGCTTAATTGTTAATGTTGAGTAGATGCTTTAGATACACAGCACAGTGCTTCCACTTTACTATTCAGAATGTCTTCTCTTCTGTTAAGTGAATCTGGTCAAACTATTTACAGTAAGTCAATTAAACTCTTTTCCATCACGGATGCTGCAGGCAGCCTAGAAATGGCTTTATATTGGTTGTCCAGTAAATGAGGTATGATTCAATACCCTTTCAATTTTTTTTGCCTTGGTCTAAACAGAAAACCAAGTTGTTTTGCGTTAGCATGAGAGCAAAACAGTTGCATCATTTAACTTCAGCTATAATTAGATTTGACTTTTGGTGGACATAACAAAGAGGCTTTTCATCTCTTAAACCGTGATTTAAAAAAGAAAGAGCACAACAAATGATCCTGCATAATTCCTCCATTGTCAAAGCAGAAGGTTGTGGGGGTTTCAAAAATAGACTTACAGTATTCAGCGACAATAAGACGCAGTCTGTGCATCATAAAGAGAAATCATTCACTTAATTTTCTACTTAACGTTTGAGATTCGGCTACAGTATCTACGTTAGTCACCGGCAGAAATGTCAAGGAGTAAGCGAGACGAAACTTTTACTTACTGTATTTGGCATCTGCACCACAGGGTCAATATAAGCCTGGATGTCATCATAACTGGACTGCAGGCTGATGATGTCATCAATAACCTCATCCATCTTGTCAAAAAACAAACACATAACAAGACTTTATAAAAAAAATGGATCTGGACACATCATGCGTTTGCATCCAAAGTAGGTACCGATACATTCTCTCTTGATTATTGCAAATCTTCTTCATGAATCCCAAATAACTAAACAAACTATAACTAATGAGAAATCAATGGAAATTACTGATGAAAGATGTATTCCACTCAACAGCCCTATGGACATGCTTCCTCTCTTGTATAGCTCACAAAATCGGATAATGTGCCACAATCGCACATTCACTTCATTCTCCTGTAAGATTTGGTGGAACAGGGAGAAGAGAAACACAGGACCAAAGTCTGCTTGGTTCCAAAGGGCCATTCTGTGGGATCCCTGTCACTCTTTAATCTTTAATTATACCTTGACGGCCATAATTGGCCACTTAAACTTCAATGACAATGAAGTTAAGTTAGTTAACACCTTGACCTTTGCGTGCACCTGGGCGAATAACACCCACAATACCGGAGATGAGAAATAGACCACTCGGAGATGAGCAAGAACTTGGCATTTACTAAACTTCAGATTTCTGTGAACTAAAAGAGGAACAAACTTTGGTGCTTGATATAAAACTGAACGAGAAATGCAAATTCTAAAACAAACATGTGACTGCAAAAGGTGTCGTAATGTTGTGCAGTAATGTGAAGACAAATATAAAAAAAATCATGAAATCATAAAAATAGGTCAAAAAGCTTCCAGTGCATGTCTATTAAATTTGAATCCATCTATACTCTAGTGCCCTCCTTTAAATAGTTTGAAAAGAAGCACATGTACTCTCTTAAAATGGACTAAACGTAATAATGACCCATTCTGCTCTACAAACATTCGCTTTCTACAAACGCTCTCTATAATGTAAATACAAACTTCAACACATGACACTCGTAAAGTCCTTTAAAGCGTCTATACCTCATTCTCGTGACTGGAGCCAATGTTGAGCATTGCCATGGGACTGTTGGGTGCGCTGTTTCCAGCAGAGGTCATGAGCTGCTCTGTGCGCATACAAGGGGACAGTAGGGGAGGTTGGATGGTTCCTGTATGACCCTGGGCCATGTTGGGTGGAGAGGGCTGCACCAAGTTTGCTACAGCGTGTACTGCTTGCTTGGAGGCGTAGGTTGTGGACAGGTATTCTTTCACCTGCTGCCGCTGAGACTGCCGGATGTGGTAGTCCGTGGGGTTTTCGAGGTGAGTCTGCACCTTTTAACATGAAGAGGTCCGATTAGAAAGAAAGGTTTTATGAAGGATTATGAATGCAAAACACCAAAGTCATCCAGAATGAGTTAAATGGCACTAAAACACATTTCTAAAATAAAAAGGAGCCTCAGAATTGGTGAATGAATTGAACGCTCTATATACAACAACTGTCAAATTATCCAAACCTTGTCCGTAAAAACTGAAAGAAGAAAACATGGAGGAACAAATAAAAACTTTATAGTGCAAGTGTGCGGATATAGGACACAAGCTGTAAAGTTGGCACTACCAGGAAGGGCATTTCCCTGGGGTTAAATGCCTCCACGCAGCCCATGCAAGGGCATTTTGGGTAGGGCCAGTTGTTCTGAGCTCTCAGAGGTGAAATTACAGAAGGTACAGAAGTTAGATAGAAGGTCATTTCACATGGATACATATCTTCATCACATACTTTTATTTAATCTAGGAATGGTAGCAGTAAATGTCTAGATAAATGATAGGGGGCTGGGTGAAACCAGAGACGCCGTTGCTTAATCCTGAGATGACACGTGACTGGTTGCATGGGGACAACAACAACATCTTAGAACAAAGTTCTTCCCATGTACACCAAAGAAAACCATCAGAGTAGCTTTTGTTTCATATTAAAACCTTTAAGATCATTGGAGATTGTTTCACTTTTGAAAACTTTAAACTTAAAATTATTTTGATGTGATTAGACAGAAACTGTCATTGTGGAGACACTTGTAAAAAACACAATGGTGTTAGTTGCCTAACACACACAAAGTTGTTAAGCAAGTAATCGAGAGTCTCTGATGTAATTTAAAGTGGCATCTATCATTAACGTTGATAGTTATCAGTCAGGAAACATTAAGTAATACATCATGTCACCCAGTCATAATTAAAATCTACGAATTCTAATAACTTTCTTGAACCCTTGAGTCGATATATTAATGCAGTTACAATATTTTGTCCCAAGGCAGAAGATTAAATATGCTTAAAAGATGATGGAATTTTGTTTGTGTCTCTATTGAATTTTGTATAGCTGTATGCAAATGGTGTAAAAGTAGCATGAAAACACAGGATTGAGAAATTTAAAATTCATAATTATTGTGTCTTATGTCTTAATATAATATGCCATAAATTCAGCGTTTTCTTCTTTCAGCATGTGGAAAGCATTCTATTTTTTTGTGTGAAGAGTTAAAAAACATCATAATTGGAAACAAACAAGGGAAAAATCACACGTGCTTTAACATCACATGTGTATACGGAGAGTTTATTTGCAAAAGCTCCATAAAAAAAAAACATGTTTTTTATTGTGTTATAATGTTTTTATTGTGTTAGTTAGCTGTATTTTTTTATAGTTATAATTACCCAATCAAATAAAACAGCTGCAGTTTGAGTGATATTACTTGAATGCTAAATAAAAAAAACATGATTTTGGAATATTTATCAGTAATCTGTTATTGCAAAGGAACTCTTCATATGCAGACGAAGCACATGGCTTGCCTCCTGTAACAGATCTATAGAATCAGAGAGAAACATGTCAGCTGAGAGATTCATCTCTTCCTGTGTGTTATCGTAAAAGAAACCCATCAAGTCTATTTGGCTTCTCTTTTCTGCCCGTTTCCTCCTACCTGCCTGCCGTTCCACCACATTCTTTCACAAATATTTTTCGTTTTCTTTTTCGTCTTGGTTGAAATGTAACCCACTGCTGTAAACCTGTGGTCAGTCATGCATGTCCCACTGACTTTAGGACTTTGGCCACTGTTTTTCCCTATAGAAACACAGTATGAGAGAACCTACTGGAGTACCTAATCCTGCCTAACTAGGTCTTTGTGCACCTTAGAATTTTTGCAAAGATAGATTGTGGTGTCATGGTTGAGCTCACACACACCTACATGATGATTAGATGTTATTTGGCATTTGCAGAGATTTATGGGAATTGGCGTGTCGGAAAACACTTATTGACATTTACTAATTGACATATATTTATGCATACCTTTAGAACTTCAACAGGGACCTGCATGGGTGCCTGGAAGTGAGATGGCGCGCTGATGGCAGGCGAGGGCGCGGGTGGGACTGGCATGCGCTGTTGCATGTAATGCATGGCTGCTGCATGTTGTTGCTGCCTCTCCCGCTCCCGCTGCTCCTCCTGCTGCATCTGGTCCCGCATGAGCTGCAGGCGCAGGCCGATGCGCGACGACATGGCTGGGGGACGCGGGGGGCGGGCTGCCGTGCAGTCCAGCCCGAAAAGTGGAGGGGGGTCTGCAAAGTAAACAGGTGCATTAGAGGAAGTAAATGTATCTTTTATAATTATAATTGGAGGGCTGCATATCTCTCTATCATAATAAAACACTAGTTATGTTAAAATATTATATAAAAATGCCTTGTAGCAGTAAAACACTAAAAATATAAACTTGATGGCTGTGGGTAACATATTGCCAAGGTAACAAACACATTTTAACAAAACAGAATGTACACGAGTGGAAGCAGAAGGAAAAATCATATTATTTTTTAATAGTGAAAAACCCAATGTTCTTTGAAGTCATAATTTACTCACGTTCAAGTTTTTTCTATATCTGTATAAATTTCTTTGTTCTGATGAAGTTGAACACACAAAGAAAGATATTTGGAAGAATGCTTGTAACCAAACAGTTCTTGGCCACTATTGACTACCATACCAGGATACCAGGAAAAATTGCTTATAAATATCGTTGTTCTGTTGAACACAAAAGAAGATATTTTGAAGAATATAGGAAAGCAAACAGTTTTGGAGCACTTTTGCCGTTGTAATTTCTCCTACTACTATGGTATACAATGGTGGCCAAGAACGGTTTGGTTACAAGCATTACTCCAAATATATTTCTGTGTGTTCATCAGAACAAAGAAATTTACACACATTTGAAACAACTCGAGGGTGTGTAAATGATGACAGAATTTAAATTTTTTGGGTGAACTGTCCCTTTAAGTGATCCATCAATGACTTTGATTGCAGAATAACAAAACTGATTTGCTTTATCGCTAGAGTTTCATTCTAAAAATCTAGGCATTATTATCTATTACAATTGTTAATTGTCATGCCATTCATTTTATGAATGTCATTCCTTTGAGACTGTGAATAAACACATATCAGATGTGTGTGTAATAAGTGTGATTGGGGAAGTCATGTGAGGGTCAGGCGCTGTTGTGTTTTTCTTTTCAACTCATGTGAGTGGCAATTTCAACATGGAAACACCCCAAAACATCCTCAACCCCATGTCTCTCGCTCCGCTACAGAAAGACCCACGCCCTGTGTCTTCTGCTAACCTGGGGAGTACCCAACCAGAGGAGTTCCTCTTTTGTAGGTGCTACAGAAGAGCGATATGCAAACAAGAATGACTTTGCTGTTGTATGTATTTTGAGAAATATCCAAACAGGAAGTGGAATTTAGATGTATTTCTGAGAAAGCTTGCGGAGTATGCAAAAAGTACTTTGTAATGCTGTAGTGTGACACAAATGTTATATACAAACAATGGGTCCTGCAACGCATGGTATGGTTTAACAAAGGTTACATAAAAAAACATGACAGCTGAAAGTACATATGCAAGAACTTTTGCAGCATCTACATTTCTGTCCCGTGCGTTGACGCCTGGATACATCAAAAACTATACTGTACAAAGGCAGGGGGCGAACAGCACAAGCCAGTGGCACAGCGCTGCCTATGGAGAAAAGCTTATTGTACTAGAGGTACAATAAGCCAAGCAGCTCCAATTGAGAGGCCACTAAAGCAGTGTTTAGCCCACAGTGTACATTTCAGCAGTGGAGGGGGGACACACACTGCACGCTTTGTGGTTCACACTCGTCAGTGGACACTTTCAGGCTTTGTCACCAGGGCTGTGTCCAGAGGTTGACTTAGTTCCAGGAGAGCAGAGCTTTGGGACAGGCTGGCTTGCAAAGAAAGGGACCACAGCTGGACTAATTCATAGACTGGGACTCAGAACTGGACCCCCAGAAATTTTGATGTTGTATCACAACTGCATGAGTAACAAGATCAGAAAAAAAAGAGATTTCTATTGTTTGCCTGTACAAAACTCGCTGCCACAATGCTAAGATTGTTATGTTGCTCCAGGTTTTTATAGTAGTTTTTAACCATGTTGTGGTTTTTATGATGCATTGGGTGGCAATGGCCCGAGTTTAAAGAGCCCATATGATTTCACCCAAAAATGAAACTTCTGTCATGAATTACTCACCCTCAAGTTCCAACCTGTATAAACTTCTTTGTTTGGTTAAACAAAAAATATATATATTTGGAAGAATGTCAGCAACTGAGATTTCTGGGGCACCATTGACTACCATAGTAGAAAATCTATCATTTTTTTGCTCTGTTGAACAAAAAAGAAAAATATTTTGAAGAATTTAGGAAAACAAACCGTTCTGGGGAACCCATGACAACCATTTTAATGGCAGTCAAATGTCATTCAACATTCTTACAAATAGCTTTCATGTGATCAACCAAACAAAGAAATGTATACAGATTTGGAACAACTTGAGGTTGTGTAATTCATGACAGAATTTTAATTTTTGGGTGAACCATCCCTTTAAGTTCCCTCCTTCAATATAGGTGCATGATTTTTTTCACCACATTTTTTACATCTAGTATTACTAAAGTTTAAAGTGGAGCAGGTCAGGCCGATCTCTGAACATAATGACATTAACCATAATGTAAAAATACACTGATGCTGCTCTGTTCGCAAACCACTTCCATCGGTGACGTTGCTCCTCTACAGAGCTCTCCCACTCCACCCGTTGTCAAATGCCAGGCATACACTGCTCTGATAGACACACATCCAACAGAGCCACAAATCAAAGTGCCCCATTGTCTATGTAGCAAATCAAACCCTGGGATCTCTACATCAAAAGAGGAGGCTAAAATAGCATGTATTTCATTTAATTTGCAAAACACAAGGCTCTGCAGAGAGTAAAAGTGGGTCAAACAAGTGGCGGCTGATGCTAACAACAACCTAAAAATCATACCGTCAGTAATGCGGGACTGAATGTAAATGTTTCTGTAAACCGCCATATGACGGGTGATATAACATGTACTGACCCAATCATCACTGCTTAGCTAAAAATGGAAGATTCAACTATCAAAGCATGTTATGGAATCAATAATAGGGAAATCTGAAATGAATGTGTCATTTTTATTCCTACTATGGAAAAAGTCAATGGATCACAATATTCAGTACATCAGTGTGGAAGAATGTCTTTATTAGTTTTTAATAGCAAACCAAAATGCTGATAAATCTGGCGTTTGCTTGCTTTCTGTTTTTTTTGTTTGGCAACTTTATGTGGACAGTGCAACAGAAAATGATAGGAAAGAATACAAAAAGGATATGATGTCAAGACTCAAACTGTTGTCTGTGCAAGTGCCACGGCTGAAAACATATGCACTAGCGACGCAAGCAACGGTTTTAAACTTCATAAACATTCCCACTCACTAAAATTAGTACAGGAGGAAACAAACGGTCAGTTTTGTCACTCCGAGAGCATTCATGGGGATGAAATGAGCAGCGCTATGATTTAGTGAGCAAGTCCATCAATCCTGAAGTGTACTGCCACACACAAATATAAATCAAACCTCGGCAGTAGACAGTGGAGGGGTGGCTTGCAGGAACCTACAAAAGGAAAGGCGGCCAGGGGTCTGTTAACTCCTCTACCCTCCCTGATTTATCACCCACCCTGTCTAGTGAGGCAAGCGGAACAAAAATAACAGCCACACTTTCTGTTCCTTATTCTAGAGACACTCTGTTCCCTTGGGGTAACAGACCACTGGTGTGTAAATTATAGTCCCTGCAGCACACAGTGAACTTTTCAGACTTTTGTCAATTTATGTAACATGTTCTACAGATTCGCGGCCTGACATAGGATTAACGAGATGGGGAAAGGATAACTGTCGAGAAGAAAACACAGTCTTCTGTCAGTGTCAATGTGATGTGAGTGATGTGAGGCCAAGTATGGTGTTCCATACTTGGAATTTGTGCTCTGCATTTAACCCATCCAAGTGCACACACACAGCAGTGAGTAACACACACACCGTGAACACACACCATGAGCAGCCATTGCTGCAGCGTGCGGGGAGCAGTCGGGGGGAACGGTGCCTTGTTCAAGGGTCTCACCTCAGCTGTGGTATTGAAGGTGGAGGAGAGCGCTGATCATTCACTCCCCCCACCTACAATCCCTGCTGGTACTGAGGCTCGAACCGGCAACATTACAAGTCCGAGTCTCTAACCATTAGGCCACGACTGCTCCAATGTCTACATACTGTGGCAAACTCTGTTACTTCTTCTTTTGTTTCAAGATAATCAAGTGTAAATTCTAAGAAAAGCTGAGAGAAGAAATATATACACAAGAGGAAATCTAGAATCTGACTCTACTGCTCTCCTTTAAGTTTTGATTTGTAAAACAAGGAAACTGGACACCCAATATAATTATTTCAAATAAATAATCATGCATTGCATTCTGATCTTTGCTGACATTGTCATATAAATTCCTTACCAGTCGAAACACTGTTTCCTAAAACACGCATAATAAGTATAGCAAATGACCATTCTAAGCTGACGAAGCACAGCCTTAATGGGATAGTTCATCCAAAAATGAAAATTCTGTCATCATTTACTCACGCTCATGTCATTTCAAACCTGTATAAATTACTTTGTTCCGATAAACACAAAGAAAGATATTTGGAAGAATGTTAGTAATTTGCAATTCCAGGACATCATTGACTACAATAGAAGGAACATTTTAATGGTAATCAAAGGTGCCCGGTAACTTTTTATTTTCACAAATTTCTTCAAAATATAGGCCATTGCGCATACAGTCCGAAATTTTCGTATGCGTTTTTTCGTATTTGGAGTCTCTGAATTGTCATAATGCTCTCAAAAAGCTTGCTACAGATGCGAAAATATTGGGAGGCAGTGTGAAAATGTGATTGACACAACGTGAGGTCGTATTTATTTTTTAACGTGCGCAAATTTCGGACTCAATGTGCAATGGCCTTATTTTTTGTTCTGTTGAACACATAATGAGATGTCATAATGTCCCAGAACTGAAAATTGCTAACATTCTTTCTATGTGTTCATTGGAACTAGGGCTGCCCCTGACTAAAGATTTTCCTAGTCGACTATTAGTCTAACATTTGAGCAATTAGTCGAATAATCGCACATTTATGATATTAACATAATTACTTGCATATATATAAGGAAAAGAATAGTCTAAGTTTACCGGCTGAGAAAATATGTTTTTTAACACAGAGAAATGCTAAATCATAATAATAACGTGTTTAAAATATAAATTAAGCGCTTAAACGGACACATAAATGAGCCGCAGCACTAAAAGAGGGAAACCAAAACATCTGCCTGTCACCTAAAGTGTTATATTCATGTCTGAAGGTTTCTTATCATTATCATTTGAGAGCTGAAAATCATATCACAGGGTTTCCACACTGGACACTCTGGAAAGACTAAATGTGTAGTTTTCAGGTCCAAAGATTTTTAAAAAATTGTGACGGTAACATACGATTGCACTGTTCGTGTAATCTTGTATAAACGTGTACTTTTTTTTTTGCGACTAACCGACCAATTAAAACATATTCGACCAAGCCTCCTTCACATCGACTAACGTTCAGTCGACTATTCAGGGACAGACCTAATTGGAACAAAGAAATGAATACAGGTTTGAAACAACCCGAAGGTGAGTAAATGATGAAAGATTTTCATTTTTGGATGAACTATCCCTTTAAGAGTTGGTTTTAAAGAGATGAAATGCAGAACTCTGGTGGCTGACTCACACTATAGTGAAACTTTACAAGGAGTAAAAAAACCTTTTCCTTAACAACTTAAAAAGTTGGGAATGAAAGTAGCTGAATCCACATTAAATATTAATGATAAAAACATAACTATTAAAATACAAGTACACTCTGTCAGTGCTGTTATAAAATTATGATGCAAATTGATTTTTATAATATTTCCAATTACTAATTTAATAAAAGCATTCCAAGACTAATCAGTTGACTAATCATGCCCAACATGCCAACTTCTGACTTTCAGGGTGTTTTTATTCTTTTTGGAAAGTAAGGGGAGTGCTTTTAAAATAGTTGAGTGGTTATTTTTGTTTGTTGCTTCTATTGGTGCCCTTTATAAGCTGAATTAATCTAGGTTCTCATGATTTAAAGACAATCCCCAAAAATGCACAAGTGATCATGTGCAGAATGGTCATGCCTCTTGAGCACTTGCTGAGTCATCAATACAGATGACCTCACACCAAAACTCACGCAATCAACTAAATAAACTTCACAGCAACTTTAGCTCTTACAGATTTGACTATTTATGATATTATCATAAATCATTATCACAATATTAATAATAATGTTTATTTTTAGGTTAAGAATTGCTTTGTTCTTCACAAAATGTTTGTATGCCTTCATGACAGTTAGACACTTGAAGCTTGAAAAGGGGTGCACAACCCACTCCCATTGTAACCAGAAAACCCAAAATAACACAATTTTACAAATCTGTGTTTTGGTTAATATGAACAATAAAGAAAGACATCACGGGTCTGAATGGTAAAGATGCAAAAAGATACAGAAAGAGTGTGCCATTCCTGAATTCATTGTACACCCGTGTCAAGATGATGGATAAAATCGGGCACACCGTCAAGCTAGCATAACAAAGTTCCAATTTACCCGGCTTCTACAATGACCAGTGGGTCTCAAGATATTCTCTGTTCATGCAAAATAAAACACAAGCAGCTCCATGTTTTGCTTGTTGAACCTGAATCAATGTATAGTTTTGCTTATTATTAAAAGACGATGCTGCTATTAAATGTTTTTCTTTTTTTTGTATAGATTAATCATCTGAAGAGTGCTGTTTGTGCCACATGCAAAAAACAATCTTGGACTGAAATAGTCGAGGACCATAAATACGGTAGATCATCAAGTTTTTGGTACAGACCGAATTCTGTAATGTAAAGTTTGCTCTTTAAAAAAAAAAAACCATCTCAAGTCATTTGCTCAACCTTTGTCCCCCGATTACTCACCCTACCCTACGGCCAAAAGTTGCCCAACTATGACCCCAATCTAATCGACAGCATTTACAGGAAAATATACAAACGGCGACATGGATTCCCCAAACAGACAGTCTCAGCTGTGCTCAGACATATACTGAATGCTGTATTCTCCACAGCTTTCTGAGCCCATATTCATGTATCTCTGTGAGAAATGTTTCACAATTACCTCTTTGTGCAGAAAGTGACCTGGGTGTCTTCGACTCTCTGCTCTCTACATGACTGTGTGCCCGTCTATGAGTGGGCTGAAAAACTGAAAAAGAAACAGAGATTAGTATTAGTGTGGTTATATTAGCAACACAGTAAATAGGGCCATATAAAGGTGTCTGGCAGAAAGAGTCCCAGTATGATCGAGGATGTTACGGAGAGCTTCAGCTGTGCTGTTTGTGATGGCCAAAGTAACAAGACAACAGGTGCATTATAGAAATATATCTATTTATAAGTATTTTTGATATCATGGCCAAACAGTGAGACATCTAAAAAACTTGTTTCCAAGCCAGTGTCAGAAAATACAGTGCATTTATTAACAAATTCACACCTTATGTAAATCTACTCTTCAGAATGGTTGCATGCATATACACTTTTAAAGGAAAAGTCGGCTAAATTTGTCAATAAAAGGTTCATATCCTTACATAAATAGTATGTTGTATGTGCTGATCCAGGTGCCTACATTACAGGTAATACTTGCTATTGCTGATCATGAGACATTATGGTTTTTTTCAGGCATACGCATATGGAATTCGTCTCCTGAAGACTTGTATTATTCACAAAGTCTTACGCATTCTCCGTCCCTTGCATGTTTGTTTATGAAATATTTTGGCTAACTAAATCATGCTTACCTACCAGTAAGAGCGCAGTACTCTCAGTTGCGTTCAGCACATTGTACCATTTAAAAAAATCATTCACAGAATTCCACAGATTAGCACAGGAATGTGAAAAAGTCCACAGATTCCATCTGAGCCTGTTGCGTCTATCACAATCCTTTAAGTTCATATATGCACTTTATATACTTATAAACTCTTTGCCACGTGGCCTACACTGTTAAAACAAAGCAAATGGAAAATGTAGTGGTAATTTTCCGCAAGGAAACGTTAATATGACGTTAATATTACAGACATTTACAATAACTAGGCTAAAAAGAAATGAATAGAAAAGCAATGTAGTGAAATTCAAAATACAGGTGAAACAGCGGTACAAAAAAGCAATATGTAAAATTAACAAGTGAAACACAAATCCTTAATATTAATACTTAATTTATTTACCTAATACTTATTTTATTTTGTATTTATAAATTAATACAAAACCCATGTAAAGTTGAAACAAGATTTAGAAAAAACTAAATGCAGTACTTTATAACCAACAAGCAAAGCAGATTTATCGAGTGACATCCAATAAAACAAAACATTTTCTTACTATCCTTGACCTTTATAAACACAACAAAAAACTTGACATGTTCTCCATAAAGTAAGTATTCAAGCCCGTGGGTCTTATATGAACACATTTCTTAAAAATGATTCCCTCAATGTCTGTTTTGCAGTTTACATTAATCTCCCTCCCTGTATAGAATCGCCATACCTTATTAACAGACGGGCAGCGAAAGCGAAGAGGGCCGGTCAATATTCGTCTTGTCCAGTTATCCACACAAAAACACACAAACCTCATGTAAGTCACAGCCTAGTCCAAACCCAGCGGTGCTACAACACAATACTGAGCCTTCATGTTGATGCATCGTTTTTATACCGCTGTCACCCGTGACCAATAGCCACGGAGAAAGAGAGAGAGGGAGCGATCAAACAATCAGGGAAATCCTTAGTCATGAAGCCTCACTGAACTTCTCCGCTGTCTATTGCCTCCTCCACTTCCCCTAAATGACAAGCTTCCACGAGAGAGGGACAAGGAGGCCTCATTGTCCCTGGTCCCGCTCCTTAAGTCTTCTTCCGTCTTATCTGAATCTGTTGAATGCAGGGAGTATGGGGTGGTGAGTCACTATTTCGAGTGGGCCAGAAAATACTCATGAAGACGTATGTATACACACACCTCATACAACCAGAGATACATACAACCCTGAATAAAAATTATGTAAGTGATAGACAAGAGCAGCATGGAATAAACTACATTGGCAAAGACGGTTTTCTGATTTAATAATGGTAACATTCACAAGCAGCAATTTCTCTTTGAGTAGCAAAGTCATACATTTTATTTTAATCTTTATAACTTTGGACCTGAAAACTACACATTTAGTCTTTCCAGAGTGTCCAGTGTGGAAACCCTGTGATATGATTTTCAGCTCTCACGTGATAATGCTAAGAAACCTTCAGACACGAATATCACACTTTAGGTGACACGCAGATGTTTTGGTTTTCCTCTTTTAGTGCTGTGGGTCCAGCAGTAAAGTCACATGTGAAGCAAAGACGACTGCAGCGCAACCGTAAACATGATAGCGTGAGAGCTGTTGCTTACAAACAACGTGGGAAGTTCCAGCACCCTTGGATAAGGATTCTACTCTGGTGCTATTAAGTGTCAAAAAAGACAACAGCTTTGACAGTATGTCTCCCCCTGGTGGTGAAAAATAACCAATAGCAAAATATTGCAATTTATAATTAAATCAATTGGATTTAAAAGGGAGTTCATTTTTTTCATAGAATGGACTTGGTAGGGTGCACTTCTAAACATAAGCTTTACCTTTAAGAAACTAGTCCATTCATTTAGTAACAGAGTAAGATTTTCACTAAACCTGTGCTGTGCATTGATCCTTCACATCTAATATGTCTAACTCAAAGAGACCTATTTTAATTCATATCACAAGATTACGACCCACAGACCATGAAGACATTTTCAAGGATCACAGCAGACAAACACAAGCGTGGAGGTCTGATTAATGAGGAAGCGAGACGTTGCTTACAAGAAATGAGTATTGCATTATGACTGAATTATCCCCACCCACTCTTCAGATCATGTGCAGCCAAAAACAACCTGATTTCTGCAATATGGAAATGTGTGTCATTTAGACGGACATCAGATCTTCTGCTGAGACTTCTGAACCGATATTGACGGGTCTTACATTATTTACTTCAATGTGTATTTCTGGTACACTCTTCTAATCTGAGCGATGGATCTTCAGACGGAAGAACATTTTGGAATATTGTTTCGTAATTTAATTTTCCATTTCCCAGCGCTGCAGGACGCACATGACAATAAAAAGACCGGTTGTGGATCACAGATACACGAGACCACAAAACCAAGTTAACAGGTTTAGAATGAGACTGCAGATCTTTCTGTGGCTATTTACAGAAGTTTAAAAATTCTGTTATGATCCCAAGCTAATGTGAAACTGTAGCATACACACTATGGTAGCGTGTAACAGACTGTCAATGTATGCAATTATGCAATAAAAGGCTTATTTTTATGGTTAAACATCATCAAATCAGAACAACATAATATAATCACCCTGCACGGACCTTAACAGAGATCAGCAAGTTTTATTCCACCTCACCAGTGAATCATTTTTGGAGGATCTATTGACAGAAATGCAATAGAATATATAACTATGTCTTCAGAGGTGTATAAAGACCATACATAATAAAGCGTTATGCTATTTTGTTGGTTGCCGTTCGCAACCTCAGCGCTACATGCCCCTAGATTTCACTGACTGGTCCTTTAATATACAATGTTTGCGTCTCAGCCACAACATGTGACACAGTTATCATTTTGGACAACACAAGCTTTTGAGTCTAGAGGGATGTTATCTATAACTTGTAGTTTTAAATACATTGCAAGAAATGCCATTCTTTGTATCCAACTGTAGCACTGAAGCTAAAAATCTATTGCTTCAGATTGAAACTATTGCTTATTGATTTATTGCTTCATTCATCAGCAGTCAAAATAGCAAATCAGCTGTCATCAGATAGGCAAACAAATGCATGTCAGTGTTGCCGTATTGGACAGCTTAAACAAACAGACTAATGTTGAAAGCACCCACAGCGCCAGTGTGCTTACGTACACCTGCCTCTGCATATTAACCTGGGCAGGTTGAAGTGTGTTAACATCAACACAAAAACATCTTTACCTCTGGATTTAAGAATCCCTTCTCATGCTTTTGTGATTTATGGCTTTGTTCGGATGTTGCATTATGGGTTATAAAAGGCTGGCCACCATGCATTTCTATTCAGGCAGTGTGACCTCTGCGGAGCACTCAAACCACCAGTGACCTTTCCTCCAAAGAGATCTTACTGGGGGGCTTTTGAAACCATACAACAAAAACACAGAGTTGCTCAGATGCAGATTGTAGCAAAAACAGGATTTCAACCGCTTTTTGACATTCAACTCGCAAACAAGCCTATCCTTGTGTGCAGATACACTGAGGCGGTTTATTAAACTAAAAACAGACAACAATGTATTTACAGTATTATTTTGGTGCAGAGAAGGAGCGTGGAGACAAAACTGTTTTTCATTGGCCGAAACGGCTGATGGGCTATTGCAATGCCCGGCCCCTGTGTAGGAGGCCGTGTTTATGACCAAGGAACTGTTGTGTTCGTGACAATAGCCTATGGACAGGAAAGGCATGCAAAATATATTTCTAGGCTCTGACTATACGTCTAAAACCAGCTGGTCATGCTTTTCTATTTTATTGTTGTTTCTGATCACAGGTGAGGGAACAACAAAGTTAAAACTGACAGAGGGGAATCCCAAAGTTACATACCAGCAGGCTACATATTAAACAAGCATGTAAGGATAGTTGAAGAAACTAAAATAGAGAAAAAACAAGCTTACCAGCATTCTTAAATTTGTTGCAAGAGTTTAGATAAGGTATGAGATGTGGAGATTAGGAACATTGGTGACGGAGCACGGTTCACAATTGTCAATGTGCTAACGGCGAGTCACGTCTAAGAATTCTGCTTCCATTCATTCCAACTCCCTCTTTGGCTCACCCTCTCAAAACTGCAAAGTGGACCAGCGCTGTTTATTTACGGTATGGCAACTAGGCCAGCCTTTGGCCTATCTGGCGTGTAGTGTATGTCGAGAGAGAAGGGTTGAGAAAGAGAGATGACATGCTTGTGGCCCTTAGTCAGAGTTTAAAGAAAGGAACTGTGCCCATGTTTAGCTGTGTGAGATATGACTGAACCATTGCACACGCTCTTTTCAGCGAGGAATACAAACAAAGCTATTTATATATATATATACACACACTACCTGTCAAACGTTTTGAACACTTGAAGGAAATGTTTCTTATTGTATTAAAAAGGATTTCAACTTGAGGTGTAGGCTTAAATGTCTGAAATTAGTTTCAAAGACAAAAATATGATTATGTAAAAAGAAACTTATTTCATTATAAACTAATAAACATTTTTTAAAAACATCTTATGCTGTGTTCACACCAAACGCGAATTAAGCATTTTGCGCGAGTACATTACATACAAAGTAAATGCAAAGACACAAAATAGATGCGAACTCGCGCCAGGTGACACGAATGACGCGAATCGGCCGATTGCCGTGAACGTACGTCGATTGTGTCATCAGTGAAGACACTCCCCGTCGAGTGATGTTTTTCACATCACTCAAGCCAAAGTAACAAACTATTCTCACGAGTAATAAAGAGCGAGGAACGTGATTGTTCGTGTTTGGTGTGAACACAGCATTAGCGTGGAACCCCAAGAAGTGGCATGATATGCCAAGAGAACATTTCTGAAAAGTTTAGGCAAAAGATGACTTCATTGAAGATGCTAATATATAACAAGAATTTATTTTAATGCGTCGCGACATAATCCTTATAGTTACGCATGCTTGTGGTATTTTGATGAGCTTATTATTTGTCTAAAATTAAAAAAGAAACATGAAAAAGTAAATTATATTGTATTTGTACTGACATTTTCATGAGATTTGTTTTTAACTTGGCCTAGTTTTTCTTCAGGAACTAATTTATAGAGGGCATGACATGGTAACCCAAAACAGTACCACAATTGTTTATACAAAACACACAAAAGTGTCCTCAAAAATGAAACTGTGTTTGTTTAAATAATAATCTAATAATTAATTGTAAACAAAATAATTATCGTCCAATTGTTACTGCTAAAGGAGGTGGCTTCATGGATACACAGCTTCTGTAATGTACCCTTCTACTCCACATGGTCCAGGTACATGCCCAAAGGAAAACCTGGCCCTGTGCCTCTGAAATTACTACCATTCTGGACAGCCTGACCTTCACGTCCCCCAGCACACCGAGTACACCACACCCCTGTTTGTTTCCATGCCCCCCATGTACTGTACACTATATTCTTGTTTGATATACTGTATATCTGTCTTGAAAAGACTCTCAGATGAGTGACGCCACTGATCGCACTGTATCTTCACTCCCTGCTAATGCATACAGTGTGGATGAAACTGAAACAGGATATTACGCTCCTGTATACATTAGAACAGGACTGCCTGGTTCTTCCTATGGTGATAAATATGGCTACTACTATCAGTGACTAATGTTACTTCTATAATTTGCTTCATAACTGCTTTAAATTAACATGTAGAATCAGGCTTTGTTTACATGCTTATAGAGGATTACAGGACTAAAAAATAAGGATTTTTTTGCTGGCCCAGTTAGGGAAGCACTTCAGATGTTAACCTGACCTCCTAATGTTGTGACTGGCCTCGAATATATAGGTCTAAATATATAAAGAAAACATAACGATAAAAAAATATATATTTCATATTATATGTTCTTATTGTTGAGCCTGATGTCTACTGTTAAAGAACAACATGAAAATTCTGTCTTCATTTACTCACCCTCAAGTTGTTTCACATCTGTATAAATGTCTTTGTTCTGATGAACACAGAGACAGATATTTGGAAGAATGCTTGTAACCAAACAGTTCTTGGCCACCATTGACTACCATAGTAGAAACATTTGTTATATACATTTGAGTTGAACACAAAATAAGATATTTTGAAGAATGTAGGAAAGCACTTTGCACTACCATACTAAAATAATTTTACTATGGTAGTCAATAGTGGCCAAGAACTGTTTGGTTACAAGCATTCTTCCAGATTTCTTTCTCTGTGCTCATCAGAACAAAGAAATTAGTACAGATCTGGAACAACTCAAGGGTAAGTAAATTATTAAATGATAAATAGCTTTTTTGGGGGGTGAACTGTCCGTTTAAGACCACTGCGGGACCACCGGCATAAGCACGTAAAATCAAAGCCGAGAACTGTACCGGTCTACCTTTCCTTCGGTAATACAGTAACTCATTCATTGTTGAGAACAGCTGTTGCATTACATGGCCGAATGCTTTCTCTCTCTCTCTCTCTCTCTCTCTCTCTCTCTCTATCTCCATGCTCCATCAACTTTAGTATCGCCTAAGAGCAGCAAACAACCAGAGAGGAACACAATTTGGTTTCACATTTACAGGAAAGGGTTGCATCTATCCGACAGGCTTTTGGTGCATGGTTTGGTGCAAAATCCGGCTCATTGACAAACATCTAAATCACCTTTAAATTGCTGTTTAAGTAACAGCCTGGACACAAAATAACTACCATTACTGAACCACACCAGGACTTATGAAACTACACTTGACACATTTTAATAATGCTACGATGTTCGCTTCTATTAGATTGTTAGATCTCAGCATGTACAGTATATAAGGAATTCAGTACATTGTTGTGTTGTATGCCAGCATATTTTTGCATTAAGTACCATAAATAAAAGCTCATATTCTAGGGTCAAATCTAGAATTAACCCAAGTGTAGTTTATGTTCAACTAAAATACTGATAGGGCAGCCGACTCAATGACATTGTAATGGAAATGAACCCAAGGCAACCCAAATACCAGTGCGCAACGACAGATGCGGTTATTGTTGTTCTCACAAATGAGTGTTTATGCAGGTGGTCAGAGGTGAGTGTTCTGGAGTTACCTTCTATCAAGCATGCTGTCCTCCTCTCTGCATTTATCTGATTCGAGTCACTCAATCGTATCAAAACAAACACATAACCGTCGTCTAGTGCCTTGCCACACACACACCGGTCGAACGCTTCGCCACGTGTGAGGGACAGGGCTGAGGTGCCACGTCGGTGACAAGACTGTGCCATTATTTTCTACCATCAGTAGATAGATAAACCTGTCAGCTTTATTCAGTAGGCTATATCTGATCTGAACTACAGGCGAACTTGATTTTCTGGCATGTCAGAGATTTTGTCCTTTGGATGATTCAGCAAAAGAATATAAATATAACCACAGAGGAAGCAACCGAGTCTAGATTTTGACAGAAAAATCCAATCCAATTCTGTGGGGAGCAAGAGAGCTAAGGGCAATAGTTTTTGTTTCTGCGAAATCTAAAGGTTTACAATCACTTTATCATCAAACAGTTTATAAAGGGGCATAATTATCCAAAATAATGATAATAAATGATTCATAAATAAATAACATGCACCTTACGCTATCTAAATGGTTTTCATTTCATTCTAATTTTCCTTGTAAATGTTTGTGATCTAGGATGTGAGGTGGAAGTAAAATAACAATAAACAAACATGGGAATAACTTGAATTTCCTATCTGAATTGTTTTCCTCTCAGAATTGTTTCTGTCCTCGGGCGACTAAACCTGAATACAGGATTAAACTGTAGCCATATACTGTACTGTATGTAGCCAAATGGCTTTTATTGTGGGCTATCTAAAGCCTCAGAGAACTACATCACCAGTGCATCAGAGTCACGCTTACACCAGGTTACTTACAAAGTGGATCATGACAGTTCGGTTTTATACTACAAATTCTAAAGGCTTCCATTACAAAAACCACTATAAACCATTAGCTGTTTAAAACCATTAAAAAACCTCTTTATGTTGTATGCTTTTGGACCAGTCGGAGGTAATGGTCTTCTATTGCTTCAGTTGGTAATGGTCTTCTATTGCTTCAGTTGGAGGTAATGGTGTTCTATTGCTTCCCCTCCACCAGATGCACCAATGAAGCCAACACATTAGATACCCACAGAGACCATTATAGTTTCCATTAAAACCATTGCAATTTCTGTAATGGTTTTTATCATTGCTGTTATTTTTTCAGCAGGGTATGATGCAACAATGGACGACTATGAATACGCCCATTACTTCCACTTTGGTACAGCGCTTACATTGTGAACAAGAATTTACAATGCGCTTTCTGATGTGCATCGCTATGTACAGTTATACAGGAGTTGTCAAGGCCTGTGGTAGACCGTATTCACAGGCCATGCTTTTGCTGACTATAAATAACCTGCGCACTATATTTGTACAAAATGCGTAAATAGCTTACAGTTTTAAATGGGAGAAATTGGCAGGGATTTGGGCAGCGCTTCGCTGTCCAGCAGAGTTCGCTTCGTTAAACAAATCGCAAACGCTGTTGAAACTTGCAAACATATTTGGAGTTTACGTATATCGGGTATCCGTAATAAAGCACATGGCTGTGCGCCAGCGACGCGAAGTTACTGCGCCATGCAGCACAAAGCTTTTACAAATTGCAATATATATTTGACATAGAATAAACATAACATGACGTCTTAAACAGCATCGGATGTTAATTATTATTATAAAATTAATAACAAAATGCACATAAAAAAGCAGCTAGCAAACTTGACGTTGCATATTAATTTCATAACTCAATTATAAAATGTCATTACAGTTCTTTACATTTAGGCTACTACTTCAGTTTTGAGTTACTTCAATGATTTTTTTAAGTAGCATGCTCACACTTCAAATACAAAATACATTCATTCTGTATTACAGTAGATTCTAAAACTGCGTGTGTATTTTGTTGCCATTAAGCTTGACATGAACGCAGCTCAAGCAGACTTTTTTAGGCATCAGAGTTGAGCGCTATGGGCTATATCACTTACCCGCTGAAGGTCAGAAAGTACAAACTTAGGACCTCGTTTTTGGAAATGAGCCGCTCGACACAGCGGTGCAGTGTTAGAATCAAACTGGTATCGGTTCCCTCTCGCTCGGTGTGGAAGCGAAACTGCCAAAGAGTCCCTTTACAACTTCTGGATAATTTCAGCAGAGCTCACTCAATCCCCCGCTGTGATGTTGCGCTTTGTTTTCTAGTGCGCTGCTTGCGATGTGACAGTCCAGTCCCAGTCACCTGTATACACTTGTGACAGTCGCCTCGACCAATCACAGCGATCACGGTGCATTATGGGAAATGTAGTTTTGCTTAACTACATTACTGTACAGTTTTACTTAAATAGCACGGTAACCGTTTTCCACAGGACAAAAACACATTGACATTGCACATAACGATACACTATTACAGCTAAAGATTATACAGAAACATTTGATAGCAGTTTCTTTAGACTTTTTGGCTCTGTCCCGATTTGTATTATGGACAGATGTTCGTCACTTAAGAGTATCCAATTTAATTTACTTCATTACACTCCGTAAACTTAATTTACTTTTATTGACAGTTATGTGATATTAAAACAGAACTGAAGCAACATGGTGTATTAGAACAAAATTTTATTGCATTTATGTACATTTAGTACAGTGGAGGTATTAGTTGTTAAGTATACGGCCACTGGGTGTCGGTATTGAGCAATTTTCAAGCAAGCACACGGCACATTAAGGGTGTTTATTTGAGTAATATCAGATTTCTTATAAGACTTTGCAATAAAAATGTATTCACAATTTACTTCACAAAGACTTCTGCATCTGACTGTAAAAAGCAAATCAATTTAAATTTTGGTTTTATCTACATGTAATAACAAAATACAAATAATATCACTTACATCTAAAACACTTCAGTATCTGCAAAATGCAGAACCCTGCTCAGTCCAAAAAAAAAAATAAGCATGCATGATTTCAAAGCAGAAACTGGCCCAAACAAAGCACTGAATGCATCAATTGTTCACCCATACCCTCCGAAATCTATTAGCAGACTAAAAGCTACTCAAAATGATTCACTTTTTAGATGACACCACTCCAAAGCTGACCACCAACAAAATTATCTTAACATTTACGATGAGATTAAATTTAAACGGATCCAACGGTTTGCTGATTTACAATTTCACAGATAGCTGGAATGAGCGCCACATAAACATCTCCATAGGGTCTGAGTGTATGCTAGAGAAAAGAAACTGGCTTTTCTCCACATGATGAATGCCATGCAAATTTTATTACCGTTTATGGGAAATCCCTTTCAAGAGCATTGATGAATGCCCTTTAATATAAATCTATCAACAGTTTAACACATCAAACAAGCTTTAGTTTTATAGTGGTCAGTGCCAGCGTCATATAGCGAGACTGGTTTCAAATCAGAATAAAATCAAAGGAAAAGTAATTTAGACCTTAGATGCCATATTTAAATTAGAAAACCAAATAGCTTTTGCCATAAAAGTCTATTGAATGTATAATGCTGTTGTGAACACAAAAGATGTGTCAAATTGAACTGCCAAATGGACAAAACTGGACATTCTGATTGACTAACCCAAACATAAACTGTCATCTGCAAAAGGTTTTGAGTTTGACAGAGCAACATTATATGAAGATGTTGGGTACTGAGGGTGCCACCAGTCCATCAGGTGCACGCTGTGGACAGGGTCCAGCACTACCTGCACACCCTGCTCACCCCTCAGCTTCTTCCCTCGAATGACAGGTGAATCCTGGAACTCCAGGCGCACTCGATGGTGCCTCATGTCTGTACTCACATTAATAGTAAACTGAAAGACATAAAAGGTGAATTATTGTCATTCATGACATCAGCTTGACTTGCATTATCACAATAATTAAAACCTAAAAATGTTAATAGACGTATAACATCACTCACCATGGTTAATGTCATTCCCATAACAACAGAAGTGAAAATGAAATTGAGGGTGGTGACCCGCAGCAAATAACAGCCAGAGTCTGGATTAGTGTGAACATCTTTATACTGCCTGGGCAGCTGAGGACCCACGTCACATCCATTTTTGCCCTTGGCAGGCTAGAAATATTAAAAGACAACGACAATTTAATTAAAGACAATGTAACAACTGAACCGAATCATATTCTGTCTTAATTTGACACAACAGTTAGCATACCAGCCTAACAAACTTGAAGTTGAATTCCCACATAGACTCTGGTCTACTTGTAGACAATTTGGTGACCCAAAACAACAAACACTATAAAGGAAAAAAGGAGTTTCATGATATGAAATACACAACAAAGATTAAACACAAAATATTACAAAATGAAGTATGACTACACACCTTGGAATTGAGCAGTGTAGTAGGTGTAGATTCTGGCAGAGGAGGGTTTTTGGAAACCCGCAAGCTAAATGGTTCGTATAGGTGAAAAAGCGAGCGAATCACACGGGCACGAAGACAATGCATCTTTGCAAGTGAATCAGGCTGAAGGCGATCAGGGAGGTCTGTGTCAATATTATAGTGCCTATGAAATGAATTGCAGAGAATTAGATGATAATTATTGACACTCTATGATTATGACATGTCCATTTCCAAGCAAGTTCAAAACTCTTTTTTAACCTTTTATAGAGTCGCGTCCAAAAAGCAGCTGTACATGTGGTGGTCCAAGCATTCTTGCAGATTAGAGCAAACCTGCAAACATCTTCTGGCCGAATGTATGCAGCAAGCACAAGCCAAATATCAACTGGATACTCTTCTCCATCTGTGCTCTCACTATTTTCTGAGAATCAAAAGTGACAAAAATGTATATCCTTATTCATATATTCAATAAAATCTTCGGGTTCATTAAACTCATTTAAAAAGTGATCTAATGCATTATATCTGAAAGTTTGGCCCAATTACCTTTACGCCTTTTGCTTTTCTTTTTGCAGGACCCTTTGATTTCATCCACTTCCTCGGAGTCCAGTTCATCACCGCTACTAGGTGCATCTTTACACACACCGCTTGCAGAGGACAGCACCTCCTGCACAGGACCCTGCGATGCCTCAAGCCCACAGAGTAATTTCACTAAAACAGAACAAAAATCGGGGCATTTTTAGATGGGGAGTATTGTGCAATGTCATCACAGTTATTAATTCTTAACTCAACATACTTGATCTAGTGTCCAAGCGCAGAAAATGGTCTAAACCACAAATGCTCAGTGGGTATTGTGTGTTATTTATAAGTCCAGTATCTGTCTTAATATTGTTTGTTTACTTCAATGCATAATCAACAAAAATACTAAAAGTTTGCTCGTCGTCATCTTGTTGACGTAAAATAACGCTTGTAATAACGTGCATGGCGTTGCCCCAGTGATTGGTTGCGTGTTCAGTAGGAGGTAAAAGTGGGAGTTGTCGGGAACGCACCATAAAGCAAACATTTTAATAGCTTTTTGTTTTTTGTCTTATTTTACCTTCTTTTTGGATAGCATTGACAACAGCCTTTTTAACTCTTCCCGACTTCACGATGGCAGGGTCGGCGTTGGCATAGTCAGCCACAGTTACTACGAGAAAGATGAACATTTATTAGAACAAACCCAGGACACATAACGTGGAAATTTGACTCATTAGCTTAGTGTTGAAAGATAATGCAACTTTTGAGCAATTAAAGTAAAGCTAAATGTGCAAAAACTTCTCAAATCGGCGCATTCCTTTAAGTGCAGATACCTCACTTTAACAACACTATCCTAATACTTAGCACTGGTCTGCTACTACCTGACTCCGAGCAAACATCATCGGCTTTAAATTTCAGCCGTTTTCGGTTCCCTTTCTTGGGCATGACGACGGCGGGGTTCTACGGACGTTTATCGAGAGGTTTAGCCCTGCCATCTTTCCAGCAGAGGTAACGAAAACCCGATAAAAATAAGAGTGAAATGAAAGAATGCTCCTCCGGGATCTTCAGCCATTATGGAACTGACGCTCAAGGTCGCGTACGTTCTCGCGAAGTTTCAGCAGGCGAGGACACGCCAGACTGCGCGCTAATTGGAGGCTAAAATCATACGTGAGTTGGTTTGTCCAATCGTATTTTCCGTATGCTTGAGAGGAAAAAAGTTACGCTTCAAAGATGACGAAACATGACGTTATCTCAGCTGTTTTTTATTCACATGGTATTGAAGGAGTGGCCTTTATTGACCATTTTAGACGTGGAAAGTAAATGTTGTGTATTTTTACCTGTGAACACGTTTAAAAAAAGGGTGAAGAAAAATAAATCCTAAACGTAACATTTATTTTTTATTTTACCAGTATGTTGTTATATTGCATACAGCTTTTAATACAATCTATATGCGACTTTTTAAATGCAGAATTGTAAACAATTTTTAATATTAGTATTAGTATTAGTATTCATCTTTTTAAACAACGTTCCATCTTATCTATATAAACATGACTGCCACGAGAGGGCGCTGCGCTTGACACCATTTTACAAACTCCCCGTACCCGTCTCGAATCTCGTGCATGACAGTCATGTAGTCGCGTGGTGCTGATGTGAGGAACTCTGCCGATTTATACTGTTTGTGCGAGCTTTGTCGTGACGCGCCAGCTGAATATGCTATTCTCCGAGGACGCGGGAGACTTTGAACCATAAAGTCAACCTGTTCATTTTTCTTTAAAATATGCGCGAATGCTTATGGAGATAGCGGAATGGCTGTGTTGTATACGGCGGCTGGATTGAGTTTATAGAGGGAGGAGCGCTTCGCTCGGCTCGCCGTGCAGGGAGATGATGATGATGGCAGAAGGAGCCGGAGGATGCGGCAGACGCGCGTTTCACCGTTTTCTGAAAGGTTAATGGCAACTGGTGGATGGTAAAGCGACGAAACCGCGAAGCTTTAATAAGCTGAAATCGATTCCGCTGGAATATGCATGTGGCTAACACTGTGATGAATTTGTAGAGAAATGCATTGAGTTTCAAGTGAAACCGGGTGGATAATGCCAGAGTGGCGAAGGCCGACAGTCATGGATCAGAGAGGTCAAGGTGCGTGAATAATATAGGCAGGGCAAGAGGGCTACAATGAGTGAAATTACAGGATGTATATGAATTCCAAATACGGACACGCAGATACAGTTTAACGTGCATTTGAAGTGGCACTAAACGATAGTGGTGGACCTCAAACCTGAATCAAGAATAAAAAAATCGTCAAAGATTTTTTTATGAAATTGGACTTTATAATATAACACCTAGCAATATGATGTGCGAAGTGATGCCAACCATAAACGAGGGGGACTCGGTGAGTTCCCAGAGAGGGTCTCAGAACGGCACGGATGCCGAATCTAATTTTGAACAGTTAATGGTGAATATGTTGGATGAGAGAGATAAGCTGCTGGAGTCGTTACGGGAGACACAGGAGACCCTCATCCAGTCTCAAAGCAAACTTCAGGATGTGCTCCACGACAGAGATGTGCTACAGAGACAGCTCAACTCTGCGCTGCCACAGGTAAATGACACTCACCTGAGACAGGTACACCGGAAGTAGTCCACCGATGTGTTTTAAGAATCCATCATTGCTTGTTTTGTGATGTTTCCTGTTGAAACGTTTAGACGAGTTGGACATTTTGATAGTCTCGTCCGTTTTAAGGGGAGAGTTCTTATTCTAAAATACTTTTTATTGGACAAAGTGTCTCCAAGATCTGTCAATAATATTGTGTGTTCCCAACGGAGGGGGAGATTGTTCTGTGATAACATGCACATTTTTACAACTTTTAGTAGTGTGCTAAAATGAGTCCTTAAATCTATCAGACATGGACTAAACACACAATTATGGGGCTGTGTTACTGTGAATGGATAAGACAATAAGACAAGGATTAGTTGATCTAAAAATGAGAGTCAATAAATATGACTTTCTTCTGGTAAATCATTCAGTCTGGTGCATTTATTACACTGGCAGAAGAGTGGAGAATGACTCTTTAATTCTTAAAGCACACAACAGTGTCAGAAAAAGGAATATCCAGCTGGTAAATCTCTGTCCGTGTGTGCCAATTGGTGAAAATGAAATATGAAATGCAAGCAATTTCTCATTCAAATCATGTCAGCTGCCATGACACCTCATGAATATGAAACCAATGGCAAAGTCATTAAATTATCACGCGTTGTGTTCCACAGAGAAGGGTTTTAACGGCACTGAGATGAGTTTAGTAATGGCACAGTTTTTATTTGGGGTAAATGACCACTAACAAGTGACATTTGAAGAAAACTTTTAACAAATGTTTAGTAATGTTTTTACTGTTTATTAGATAATTGGATTGGGAAAAAAGTCCTCAGAAGAAATGTTTCCAGATGAGCTATTTCTGCAGACGAACTGGAACCGGTCTATTATTTATGTTGACACAATCTTTTAAAATACTCAGACCCGCACAATTATTAGAGATGCATTGTGGTATTGCTGGTGGCAGGGAGACATTTACTTTCACAAAGGTGCATCATTTACTTGGATTTCCTGTGACCCAGAAATGTCAGCTCAGCTGTAGTGAATGTGCTATAGCTTCCTATTTAAAGTAGGATGAAATGCAACCTTAGCCAGCAGGTTAACAATTAAAAACATGACATTAATATAAGATTCTCCTGAAATTAAATGAGGAGGTATCTACAGTGCTGTTCCAGAGCTCAGTCTGATGACATTGAAGGAAGGTGGACTCTATGTCACTGGAAGTCTTTCAAAGAAAAGAAGTTCAAACGTCTGATTTGTTATATGACATAAAAATGAGACTTATGTCACAAATGGGAAATTGATGTAACACTGTTTTGTTTGGTCTTTGGTCTGAATGCTTTAAAACCTTCATTGAGATTGTATGTGTTAGTAAATGATCTGCCCGAGTTTGTACTTTCGCCCCCGATTTCGGAGTTTGTCATTTAGCATTATTGCCTTTCCATAATCCTTCCTAAAAGACACACAGGGTTAGCTCTAGTGTCTTCCTTAAGTCTAGATCACATTCCTGTTTTGGTCGTTCGCCAAGGACACAAGTGTTATTTATCGATTGAGCGGAGCATCCCCCCACCTCCAACATCTCGCTCCCTTTAATTTAGTCTTCCATGGAAGTGATGTGAAAGCAGCTTACTTTCCAGTTTACGTCACCCAGCACATACACACAGTTAAGAGGTGGGATAATACGATGCTTGAAGAACTGTCTGTCTGTGGGATCATTTTAACACCCCATTTTATTATTAGCAAACTAGTTTTGGAAGAAGGCAGCGGGACCCCAAACGGTATCATTAGAAACGGAATCAGAAAGCAAGATTACATTTTTCTTACTGTTCTGTCTCTAGAGGAAAATTGCCTTCGTTTTTGGTGCTTTATCATCTTGGGCTGTTCAAAGCAGAATGCATCCTTTCATCTGATGCTTTGGAGCATGTGAGGCTGTTGCTAAGAGTCCAATTAGTCCAGTTTACAACTGAGGTTCACATTTCAACCCCGTGGTTTAGATTATTGCTTGCAAGTGTGAAATGAAATCAGTGCAAAAACCAGTGCAAAGGGCATGTGACCTAACTGCTAATATTGAATCTAAATCAGTTCTGGTGGTTCGGTCCTTTCGAATTGTTAAATTATGCTGAGGTTTTATACACTGCTAGGGTTAATAGTGTTTCAGTTCGAGTTGTTAGTACATATCACCTTTCTTTTTATCTATAGTGTGTGAAGATAATTACAGCGTGTTATATTTGATTGCTTTTGTTCCGTTAGGGTGTAATTGCTGCTACTGGTCATGTTGCAGGAAATATTTTGACTATTCATAAAACGCTTGCTTTCGTGGTGATTACTAGGTTTGCAAAAAGGAAATGTTTGATCAGTTATGATTATATGTAAGTAATGTCTGACTCGCTTGCTAAACAACAATACCTTCTGTCATATCAGGCTTTCAACGAAGCAGGAATTGTTTTAGTGTTTAAAGGAACAGTTCACCAAAAAATAACAATTTTGTCTTCATTTACTCACCCTCAAGTTGTTCCAAATCTGTATACATTTCTTTGTTCTGATGAACACAGAGAAAGATATTTGGAAGAATGCTTGTAACCAAACAGTTCTTGGCCACCATTGACTGCCATGGTAGGAAAAGTTGCTTTAAACTTCTTTGTTCTGTTGAACAGAAAGGAAGATATTTTGAAGAATGCAGGAAAGCAAACTGTTCCGGGGCACTTTTGACTACCGTTGTAATTTTTTCTACTATGGTAGTAGGAAAGTTAGATTTGGAACAACTCCAGGGTGAGTAAATGATGACAGATACTTTATTTCGGGGTGAACTGTTCCTTAGTTCACCCAAAAAGAAAATTCTGTATTCATTTACTCACCTCCTTGTCATTTCCAACGTGTATGACTTTCTTCTGCGGAACACAAAAGAAGTTTATTTTTAAGAATGTTGGTAACTGAACAATGGCAGTACCATTTGACTTGCATTGGTTTTGTGTCTAGAAGTCAGTGGGTACTGCCGTTTTTCCTTTACAAATATTCTTCAGAATATCTTCTTGTGTTCTGATGGAGAAAGTCATACAGGTTTGACATCACAAGAGGTTGAGTGAATGATGACAAAATTGATGAAAAAAATCATTTTAGTCAAACTTACCTTGATTATTAGTCCTATTATTTATTATAACTACATTATTATTGACTGGTTGTTTATGGCATTGTGTAGAAAACTGTTTGTTAATTGTTTCCCCTTTGCTTAAAAGTCACCTTGGTCATTTAGCATCTTAAGTCAAAAGCATATTGAAAATATTGATGACGGCGATACACTAATACACAGACTTTTCTCATTATCAGACTTCTTCTGCAGAGTCATCTTAAAGACAACTGCTGCGGACAGCTGACTGAAATATGTGTCCCATGCACTCATGGGATTTACCACAGTGCAGAGCTAGCATCCTCCTTCTCGCTCTTGAATTAGAGTCCATCACAGATGTTGGTTTCTCAGCAGTGCCGTCAATCAAACGTGTTTGTCCATTTTAGGGAGAACTGGAGTGGGGGTGAGGCCAGGGAGAAATGCCATGCAGTCTGTGTGCGCTGTGGATTCTGTTCTGTATTCTGTTTATAAATGTGATGCTGAAATGAAGTGACATATAGGAATGGTTCTTGAGCTGAGCAGTTATATCCTGAGTCATTTGCTTCCTCATGCAGAATTAAGGTCAAGTGTGTGTTTTATTAATGTGCCCACTAAGTAGTTGTAACAGAATGTTTCAGAAGCAGGTCATCATTAAACAGTCAGGTGCGCTTCCAGATACATTTTAAAGGGCTCGGTTTTGTTGGTCTAGCACTGTAGTCTGGGTTAAAAATGAAAGGGATAGTTCAGCAAGAAATTACAATTCTGTCTTCATTTACTCACCCTTAAGTTGTTCCAAACCTGTGTACATTTTGTTGTTCTGCTGAACACAAAGATAGATATTTGGAAGAATGTTTGTTACTAAATATCTCTGGGGCACTATTGACTTCCATAGTAGGGAAAAACTACTATAGTAGTCAATGGTGCCCCAAAACTGTTTAGTTTTTTACATTCTTCAAAATAGTTTTCTTTGTGTTGACAGAACAAAGCATTATAGACCATTTTGAAACAACCTGAGGGTGAGTAAGTGATGACAGAAGTTTCTTGGGCTACTCATTGGACTACTTTAGGGCTTGACATTATCGTGTGGTTGTCCTTTGGACAAGTAAATTTATCATTCACTTGTCCGAGTACAAATATTACTTTTCTATTACCGTAGATAATAGAGTTCAAAAGAAGACAAAACTTCATTTGAAGTGTTAATATAATTGTTTCGGGTCCTGATTGGTCAAGTTTGCTTATAAGCGTTTTATCCTAGCGTCCACTTTTTTTGCACATAGCACTGGTGCTACAGAGGTTTAAAGTTTTTTAGCACAGGCCAAACAAACAGTTGTAGCACAAGTATAAAACGTCTGTTGTCATCATTACAAAAATATGCAAGTGCTCATCACATGAATAGGCAGGTAACTGACAAATTACATTAATGTTACATACAGATGGATAAATTAGGGCCATATAATGTTTTGTTTACCTAAATTTGTTTTATTTCTTCTCAGTTCTGTGTATTTCATTTTTTTACTATACAATAGAGGTATATTTATCCACATAAATTACTGACAAATCCTCAACCATCACTCGTGTAGTATGTTAATCTGTGCACATCATTTACTCAGACACGCAGAACAGCCAGACAACATATTTAAATAACAGGATTCTGCGTCCGCATCTAGTTATATGGACTCTAATTATTATTATTAGCACAGGCTGATCTTTGTCCAGTCGGTCAAGTAAAATTCTCTCTCACTTGCCCATACAAAACATTCACTTGTCCCAGACAAGCGGACAAGCGTTAATGTCGAGCCCTGTGCTGTATGATGCTGCATGTGACAATATATGTAAAAATATCTTATTTTCAACATCGTGTTATTTTTATTGACACAACATGGTGTAATAAAATGTTTTTTGGTTAAAAATGTATTTAAAATATATAGTATATAAATAAAAAATACAAATATTTAAAATTAATTTGCAATTGGCAGGTGTGGCAAAACGTTAGTTGTAGGCAAAAAAAGTCAGTTTTATGCCTTTGGTGTGTTTGTAAAAATAAAGGGGGTAGACTGTATGTGTGTGTAACATGAGTAAAATGTTAGAAATCGCACTATATCACTTGATAAAACAACCATTCAAGCATTTATGATTTAGCTTTGGTTTCCAAAAAATACCTGTTAAATTAACCCCTGGATAAACGTTTCTGTGCTTGAAATAGTTAAGACTCCCTCCATTGAGCGACTCAGCATTCCTCAGTGCCCAGTGATAGATGAGCCTGATCAATAGATGCTATTTTCTCATCACCGCCTCATTGGAGGACATCCCGTTTTTGCAGAGTGTCTGAAAATTTACACTCTCCTGAAAGAAAACAGCGTGACCCAGCAGACTGGATCGTTTTTTAGTCTAATACTATTTGCATAACGTGATTCCAGAAAATGGCATTGTTATTTTCCTCTGCTAGAATTGTTCTTCTTATTTGAAGATGGGATGGACTGTAAATCGTATCACAAGATGGAGATGAATTAATTATGTTTTGTCAAGCAGACAAATTCGGTTTAGCTCGGTTTATTATAATAGAAAGACTAGAAAAACAGTAATGGCTTTGTGTCCATGATCTGAATCCTCACTCCATTGCTGAATGGTACCCTGCCGGCACAGGTGTAAAAACGCCATCACGTGACTTTTGGCAGCTGCCCTAATCTTTATCATGACACCTCTGACTCCAGCACCCTCTCTCAGCAGCTGCAGGTCATTTGTTGACTTAACCTCACACATGCACAGATTTGAATGTTTTTTGCCTTTAGATAAAGAACATTTTTATTGTTTGTCAAATGTTAAAATTTCTAGATTTACATCCATATGTTGTGTATGTTTATATTTTTTATTGTTCTTTTAATAAAAAAAATAGCAGACTGTCATTCAGTACTGGAAAACATTTTTCATGGTATAGGCATCTAATTGAAAGAAAATTTTAATTGCATTCCCTTAATTTTTGTTCTGCTATGAAATTCCACAGATTTTTTGCGTGTAATTAAATTAAACTGGAGCAGCCTGGAGCATGTGGCCGGCTTCTGTCTGAAGTCATTTGTGCACTCAAGCTTGTAGTATACAGCTGATTGTACAGAAGTGCCTGGAAAAGCACAATATTCTCACATGATCTCCCATGTAATGCTTACAAACTTAGATGGCTTCACAAGTGGAATTAGGGAACAGGGATTACACTTCCATCTACCAGACAAAATACCTGGCGGGGCTTGGCAGTACCCAGACCTACACATATTTGGTTGTGTATTAGTGATGATCAATCTGTGTTTTGTGTTCTACACTTTTCATTCCTGCACTCTGGGCTCTAGACTAACACTTGAGAGAGGTGGCACTGGTGCTACCAAGTTATAACTTGGTGGCACCAGCCCTTAAATAAGTGAGTGTTTTTGGGCCCATCCTTTGTGGTTTGATGAACATTATAAACAGAGATCTTTATTATGCTGCTGCCCATTTAAGAGCTCGCGCAATATACTTTAATGCTGGATTCACACGAGCGGTGAAATTGCTTGGCATGCGTGGCATATGCCTTTAAGGCGATGTGGCTGCTGTTCACAAAAAGATAAAATATTTTTATCTTCAGCTGAGCATGCAGCAAGGAGCCGTGCCCATGGAAGTTGCGGGTTTTGGGATGCACAAGCACCGCTTGCGCAGCGCCTCCACTCCGCCAACGAAGCGGCCCGCATTTTGACGCTTACCGCATGTTTCCCTTTGAAAAATGAACTGGACAAACGCGACTGCCGCGTACCGTGTGAAACCATCATAACTGATGCGTTTTGTTTCCCAACTGTTTGTTCACGAACTGGACCTTTATAAGGATTATTGTTAATATTGGAATTTTTACGTAATTTCGTGTTTATATGTCGTTTAAGAGTTAGAAGGCGTGAAAGAGAACTCAGTTTAGTATTTTGAGCTCTGACTCCGTGCGCGCGCATATCTCAAACAACCCGCGAGACCTAAAGGCTTTCAGTGATTTTTCTTCATGAAAGCTGCATTGATACACATGTTTGGCTTTAACAATAGCGACTCATTAATAAAAAGTATTTAACGGGATGTATAACGTTAACATTTTGTATGCCTTGCAGTATTGTTAGATAGCTTTATACAATAGTATAGTGCTTAAAGTTTAACACATGTTTCCTTCTTTAGCTTCACATGCATACAATACACGTAACACATTTCGTTTTCTCTGCTGTTTTGTACGTTAGCCGGGGAAATTCTTGTATTCTGCAGGTCGGCAAAATTTATTTATTTTAGTTACAAGATTGAGCGCTTCACTCGTTTGCTCTGTCGGTCCTTCCGCTTCATCATAGCATTAAATGCACCTCTTTCACCCGCGCATTACGTCTTTGGGGGCAGGAGGGGAGATGAAAATGAGTGACTGAATGCGCCGCTTGCGCAATCTAACATTTCTTCGCATTACATTTATAATCTGCAAAAATTATATATTGATTATTTTGGCAATCACACAGGTGCGACCATTTAGAAAAACTGGTTGCACTGGCAGGAAAAATTGTCGCAAAACGCAATCATTTGGTCGCAGTCTAGAGACCTGACTCTACTGGTAAACCAAAATGTGCCCAGGGGAGACTTAAATGTGACAGTCACTTTAGTGTATCATATTTAGAAACAAATATAGCTCTTATTACTGGAAGAAAGTGTTTTATTCTATCAAGTGTCAAGGAAGAAAACATTGTTTGTGAGGTAAAGTGAGGTCAACTTAAACAGTTGGCCAGGGCTGTGATGGGGAAGCAGGGGGTGTTCATTACGCCATTAGAGTATTGCTGTTTTTCAGTTAGATTTGAATATTGTTACACCCATAGGTCCAGTAGTTCTTATAAAGCATCATGAATAGTGTGTCTTGGGCGTCTAGGCTTATTTTGGTCATGCCAAATCGTTTTCTAGGAGAGGGGAAAAGACCCTAAGGAAGTATATTTGGAATTGGTCTGTAATCTTAAGAGTGTTTTCCTCCAGGCGTGATATGAGTGTAACACAGCCTCAGATACTGTGGCATGGGATTAGGAAGAGAGCGCTGACAAACAGTGAAAGAGTGTAGCACAGAATTCTGGAGAGAGCGAGAGAGTTGGGTTCTGAGTATCTTAAGGGATTAGTCAGTTACTGTGCGTGCGGAAAAACATTCTGTGAAATGGTGGAGACAAGGTGAGAATTAGAGAGTTTAGAAGACAGTACAGTTTGACAGCTCTTAGGTCACTCTAGAATGCAGACTTGCGTCGTATACGGAGTGTTAATGCATATTTTAAGTACGCTGTATAACAGTCTCATGGTAAACTGTCTTTACGAGGTGGCTAATTCGTATGAATTTGTACCATTTCCAAAGGGTTTTAGTACAGTCAGTTTTCACCCTAGTGACTTTAGGTTTAGGGATTTTTTTTATCATATTGATTGGTATAACCGACCAAAGAATGTGATTAAGATATTAAGTAACGATCATATTCCATGAAGATATTTTGTAAATTTCCTGCAGTAAATATATCAAAACTTTATTTTTGTAAATGGATTCAGCAACAAAACAAAACACAAACAAAAATGGCCGGAAACAAGTCTACAAACATAGCCGACCGCACTTTGGGAATTACACCCTCAAGTTTAGTATCTTTGTAAAGCTTATCATTTCCACACTCAGGTTCATCTTCTCCACAACGTCATTACAGCGGTATGCCAATAGAGAACGTTAAAACTGTTTCTTCTTAGCAATAGGGTGCTACAGCACCACTAATGGACGACTTTAGCCGATTTTCTCAATTTTATATTTTTTCGCACCCTCAGATTCCAGATTTTCAAATAGTTTTATCTCTGGAAAGCTTATTTATTCAGTTTTCAGATAGTGTATTAATCCCAATAAAAAAAAAATTACCCTTTTGACTGGTTTTGTGGTCCAGGGTCACAATTTGTATCCTTATTTTATTGTATAATAACTGTTTAAATAAACGATTTGTTGAGTTTTGTTGTATGTTCATTTTATTAAATAAACAATTTGTTGAATGTAACTTTGCCGCATTTAAAGAAAACGTATGAGCAGCTTGAGCGTGGTATCGCAGTCTTAATTCTAAATAAGTAATTGTTCTTCAGAAATAAACTACAGGCACTCTATTGTTGCAAATCTGTAGTGAACTTTACATTACGTCCACAAACACGTGCATGCACAGTAACTTTTGTTTATGTTAATGCTTTGAAATCGTCTATTGCAACTTATTTTGTGTTAGCTTGTGAAATAGTACAGAGTACAGAAATAGCATTTTAATATCTTGTCGGAGTGAGGTGACAAAATAATCTAGAAAGAACAGTATGGGGAATATCAAAGATATTTGGTGTTCCTCATGTCTGCTGTTTCAAGCAAGAGGGAATATAATGCATGAAATGGATGGCAAGGCATGTTTTGTAAGAGTGTGTATTTATTTTCATTAAATCTTTATTGAGCTGCAAGCTTTTTCAGGCCATATCCATGAAGAAAATGTCACAGAAAACAGTACACCTATCCCCTACAGCCTGCCCAATTTGAGGTATCTGAGTGGTATGACGGTAAAGAAATATAGATTTTTCAATCAGATTTTACACAACTGTGGTATGGACATTGTTTGGGTTTTTATTATTACTGTGAAATGTTACACCATGGTATATGACACACCTGCCACACCCACGGCTGGTGTCCTGTGATGTTCCTGCTGTGCTGCATTCAACCCTACCCAGAGTGCACGCTTTATCCCATCCACGTAAGAGTCTTGAACACTAATGAAATATTGCTGTGAGTGCTTTCACACAGCGTGTCGCCGTGTCTTACCCTCTGTAGGTTTGCCAAACCATCTGCCACCAAAGGCTCTCAGCATGATTAGCTCACGGAGATGCCAATTCGTCCCTTCTTGCCATCAGATGGGGTGAATTTTAGCAACGACACAGAAACTGTCAGACCTGAGTTAAGGACGTCACTGTGAACCTGTTGTTGGAAATGTGTCGGTGATCTCTTGATTTTAATTTCCCTTCATTTGGTATTTGTGCACCAGCCAGTTACACGATGAGTGTTGGGTATGTATAAAAGTGATTTCACCCCTCAGTTTATTTTTAATTGGTTCACCTGATGGTATTACACCTCACTCGATCTCCACTATATTCCTCGATACAGATATTTCCAGGCATGTATGAATACAAAACCGTGACTAATGCTTTAATAAACAACCCTCAGGACTTACAGCCCAAAAACAATGAAGCATTCATCATTCGGCAGTCACTGTTAAAAAAGCGTATAAAGTATTTTATTTTAGAAAACGTGATGATATTATGCTAATATGCTCTGTCATTGTTGGTTGCTCTGGTTTTGTTTGAAAACACATATTTTTCTCTCCGTTTTGGCCTTTCGTCCACAATGAGACTGCGTTTTTGTCAACGAAAACAGAGTATTTCGAAAACACACTCGAAAGTGGATACATTTGAAAACGCAGTATTTGCGTTGAAGTGTGGATGAGGAAAGCGGAGGGTGCAGTTGTTTCGGCTGCTCTCTTGTTTGATAGCATTAATATCAGTTTGTGCATACTTTAGATTGCATTTTAGGAGAATATCAAAGATATTTGGTGTTCCTCATGTCTGCTGTTTCAAGCAAGAGGGAATATAATGCATGAAATGGATGGCAAGGCATGTTTTGTAAGAGTGTTAATAGTTTATTACTCAAAGTTATTGTTTAAATTTCACTTCCGCTTTTGCAGCTTTATAGTCTTGTGTTACCCACAGCATCTAAATGCTAAAATACACTACAAGATTTTTGCTCAGATTTTGCCAAGATTTTCAGTCTGGACTTGTTGCAGAAGGTCTGTGCCAGTCTGCAGATTTGATCAGTTAGTGTGTTAATATCAGAAACTTTCAAAAAGTCTGCAAGCGTATGATGTCTATAGTTTAAAAAAAATCTGTTCAGATTTTAAAAGTCTCGTAGAGTATTCCAGCCATTGTCCGTCTATTAAAAAAAAGTGTCTTTGCTACGCATTGCCGCGACATAATAAGCCATAAAGTAAATAATCGCCTCACATAAATGACACATGCTGACATGTCTTAGGTATTACTCATATCAGTACATTGATCATGTAACGTTAAAGTCCCAGTGAAATAAAAAATGACAATTCTTATTTTTTCATGAAATATTGCAGTGTTTATAGTGAATAGTTTATCAATGTGGGTCATTTTCTTTTTACAATTCATGTACCCTCATAATCTTCAGTTAAAATCTGAAAATGCACTTCCGCCCTGAAATGACAATCCATCTCAAAAGACGTAAATTAGACGGCTTGGCCGGAGCATCCGTTAACTCCTCCCCTTCAACTGTCAGTCTGCTGCCAGTTTCCTTTCAAAATCAATACAACAGCTGTTTTAACACATCCGATCAATTCGCAGTGAAAAACGCAAGCCACGCCCACTAATTATCTCCTTTGAAATTCCTTTTCACTTGGAAATGTGTCATAATACGGAAGTAAAAACGATCGCACCTTCCGGTTCAGGGGGACTTTAAGCGTTTTCAGACGTTTCAGTACGTTTAGAAAACAAAAACTAGTGTAACACTAAATAAACACTAGTGTAGACAGAGTCTAAAGCTTGCAGTATATAATCTGTCAGTATTCATGTCCAGCTCTAAACTACAGAAGCACAGAACCTTGTGTGGTCCTCTCTCCCATAGCACTACATTAACTGCGGAGCTGTTCTTCAGCCAGGCCAGGAACAGGAATGCATTTTTCCCTCCAGGGCTAGACTGTCAGTGTGACTGCAGTTTTACAAAAAACACCCCTGTCATGGTGGAAAGATCCCTCCAAACCTTATGAAACACTCCCACATCAGCAGTCTAAAGAGTGCTGAACCCTTAAAAAGGACCCAGATCTCTTTAATAAGTAATGGTGGTAGCATTGGCACATAGTGAGGAGGCTGCCGTAAGGTATTTAAGGATAAGTTATATAATTAATGCAAGTATGAATTAGCATAAAATTAAGAGAGAAATGGTGTCAGAGGAGGATTTATGAGAAGATTTTTAAGATGTGTCAGTCTTGTCTCCTCTATCTTTCTCTGCTCGGAGTTGGAGACAGTAATAAAGACATCACATGCTTCATTTAGTTGACTTGTACTGAATATAATGGATGTCCTTCACATCTCTCCATATATGAGCACATTTTGCTGCAGTGCTCAGTTTAGATGTGCTCATTTGTTATGCACGGTCTATTCTCAGTTATTTACATGTTGGCACAAGATCTTGATGACAGCACTAAGGTGAAAGAGTGTTTTTTTTTAGAAAGAGGGGTCTATTACTATAGAAACTGAAGCAAGGTGATCTGTTTCCTACACTTTCAGAATATTTCTTTTTCACTCTGAATTTCATCCACTTTTTTACCTTAATACAGACTCTAGAAGCAAACAGTTTCCTTGATTTTTATGATATTACTTAAGCTCAACAATGTCAGTTGCATTATTTCTAAAGCCACATTATGCTGGTACTTAGGATATTCAGGACCTTTATGGCCTTATGTAGGGCTGGGATGATTTATTGTGCAATTAGTATGCTCGGTTTCTCAATGAATTTCGGTTAAATGCCGCCACATCCGAAAGCCAGAGGGCGCTCTCGCGGAGAAACTCCAAATATGGGCCACAGAAGAAGTACCAATCTTATTATTTTAAACCCAACTTGAGGTATTGGCCATATGTTGAGGTTTGCCTTCATCAACTTATTAATGCCTACTCCTTTCCAACTCGAAACTCTGTATTGACTTTTATTGCATGAACATTTTTCATTTGGCTTAGTTAAAGGTCCATTGTAGGAAATTTAGTAGCATCTAGTGGTGAGGTTGCGAATTTCAACCAGCGGCTCACTGCACCGCTCCCTTTCGAAGCACTGCGGTGGCTGACACAGGACTAATATGTTGTAACTTTTCCGCTTATTTGCCAAAGGAGATTATGGATTTATGAAACGTGCTCTGTGGAGCAGTTTGTCCATCCTACTGTAGAAACAACATTTGAATACCATGCAAGGGGTCCCACGGTGTATGCAGATTGAAATAGCTCATTCTAATGTAATAAAAATGTAACGCTTCATCACAGTATGTTAGGTCTTTATGCACATCTGAAGACATTATGTATTGCATTTCTGTCATTAGTAGATTCTCCTTAATCTTCAGCATTGCACCTTTAAAGTTTTGTCAATTTTACAAACGCCTGTTGAAAAGACTGTTGCCACAAGTGATAAATTCATCATATAACTTTTGAGACCTCAACTTTGTCACTAGAAATGTTTGAGTTGCGCTCTGGATTTTTGTACAGTGTACAATTGAGTACAATTTTTGTATACGTTGCTGCATTTATAATATGATCTAATGTTTATGAAAATGCATTTAATGTCCCTTATGCAAAGAAAATATACTTTTCTGTATATTAACTGTCAATATGTTAAACTGTTTAATATATATTTGATTATATGCAATAATAAAAAGTTAAAATATAACAATTTACGATATATTATATTGTTGAATAATCCATGAGGAATTGCCTATTCATTCACTCTAAAAATGCATTGGGTCAAAAGGAGATGAACCCAAACGTTGGGTTGTCAATCAACCTATGCTGGGTTAATTTATTCCATTTAATAAGTTTGTCCCTTTTTGACCCAACGTTGGGTTGAAAATAACCCACCATGTTTTAGAGTGTTTATTGAAAAATATAAGGATGGGGTTTTATTATGTTGAACTGTATTATTTAATAATAATATCACATTATATTTTCCAATATAGTCCCATATATTTTGTTTGTAATTTTTGTTTTAGCATTTATTAGGGCATAATTGGAACGCATGTACTGTAATTAAAACTGCCAATTCAAAAGAATAATCTGTTTTATCAATGTTGATGCTGCATGAGCACATATATTTGCAAATATTTTAGTGTTTGACAGCGCTGTGATTAATCACTCAATATAGTTATTGTGGCAGTCAATTTGGAGTCCCGTTACAGTAATATCATCAGCCCTGTTATTTCTCTCACACCCGTCATTGTGGCTAAGCAAAGCCACGTATGTGATAGCCTCATTTCACTGAAGAGCCAATAAAAACATCGCCATTTGTCACTGGACCGAGAGAATGTGACAAGGAAGATTTCATGCACAAGATGAACCATTTGAAGTCACTTCAAATCCTTTTAAGGGGTTCAGTGCAACTCGCAGCGGTCTATTTTAAAACTGGATCAGTAGTGAATGGGTCAAGGACAGTAATACTCGGGCAGACACATCAGTTGTTAGATTGCGTCTGTGTTATTCACTTACATGTACACTGTCCTCCGGTTGGACAGGCCTTTGTTTGGGTGCGTTCACGAGTGGGAATTATGTCCCACGAGCATGTCCATTTTCAGAGTAAGTTTACTTTGGCATGGTGCAGCCACTGCTGAATGTTTTGTTAGAATTCGGCTTATGTCCTTCTCGACTTTCACGGGTAATATAATCCAATTTAATTTTACTAAGAGGATCGTTTTTTGTTACATTGTTTTTAATAGTAAACACTTTCACTTAACAACAATATTCAAGTCTTGAGTTAGAAGCGTGTCCAAATACGCAAAGCTCTTGAAACAGCCCCCGAGACTTCAAGACATGCATGTTGCCAAGAAGGTGCCAAGCTGGACTCAAAAATCAATGGTGAGGAAAACATCTCAAGGAGATACAAGCAAATTTCGCCTCTGTCATGCTAAATAGGTCATCCACTGAGCCAAGCAATTCAATTTTAAAATGCCCAAAAGGTAGAGTACATGAGAAGTCACAGGACAAGCTCTGTTAGAAGAGCCGCTGGGTTTGTTTAGCATGGCACTCGCGTGGACCATTACGTTACATGGTAACAGGGTGAACATTTGGAAGCATGGAGTATGGCCTAAGATGCTTGATGATAATTGTTGAATAATTGAATTCCTATAAAGTGACTCTAAAGAAATGAACTAAGACAAGACTTTTAATGAGGTCCAAACTAGGTTAATGATTTCCAGTGGGAGAGAAGACATTGAGGAGATGTTAGCGCTTCCGAAAGATTTCGAAGCCACCTTTACAGAACGTGATCTTTTTTATTTTATTACATTCAAAAGAGAAGAAGACATTTGTGCGTTCTCTGGCCTCAAAACTAGTTTGTACTAGCACATCATGCAGTGTCTTTCTGAAGCGCCCAGTGCTGTTTTTGCACATACTGGCAAGAATCTGTTTCACTTGCAGCCAAAGCCAGTAACACACTGCTGACCCACCAAAGCTGTAACCTCCAACCGTCCTCAGGAAGCAAACACTTGGCAAAATAGTATTTCAAAGTATTGTAATACATTCTCTCTCAATGTCTCCCACAACTTTTTCATGCTCCTTTTTTTCAGTGCACTATTTGGAAATTGCCAAAGTGTCTTTAGGGTAAGTTCAGATGTAGTGTGCATTAATACGTATTGCGATTTCTTACCGTTGTTTTATTCCTTTTGGTTTGTCTATTGTTCTTATGCCATCTGTGATTTCACTCACCTAGTGGTTGAAGACATAGTTTTTAAAGCGTATCAGTGTCCCTGCTAACATCCCCAGGCAGCTATTTTCAGCCACGCTCTGTATAGACTACTTAAATGTGGAAAGGCAAAAATTCCCAAACCTATTTTCCATTCACACTTTTCTATACACAACATGCAATACATTTGAAAATTTACATTTTGTCATCATTTAGTCACCTTCATGTCATTCAAAACCTGCACTGTATGTGGAACGCAAAACATAAATATATTTTTAGAAACGCTTGGTGGTTTTGTATCCACACAATGGAAGTCAATGGGCCCCCGATGTTGTTGGGATACCAACATTCTTCAAAATATCTTCTTTTGTGTTCTACAGAAGAAAGTCATACAGGTTTAGAATGACATGCGGGTGAATAAATGCTGAACACATTTTCATTTTTGGGTGTCCCTTTAACAATGCCTAGTGCATTATTTGCATGACCGTTGTTGATAAGTCATACGTATAAGAGCATGAAGGTCACATAAACATGTCCAGGACAATCAAAACATGTCCAGAATGTATTTATACTGCACCCAGACAATGTATAGAATGTACTGTTGTAAAAGTCAAAATGGTTGGCACTTTGGACGTAGCCAAAGTCTTTTGGACATATAGAGCAGGATGTCCATAGCTAGTCACCAATTCATTTAAAGTGATTGTTCACCCAAAAATAAAATTTCTGTCATCATTTATTCACTCTAATGTAAAAACCTGACTTTTCTGTATAAGAAGATATTTTGAGAAACGTCTCGCTGGTTTTGTGTCAATACAGTGGAAGTCAGGGGGCCAGGGTTGTTTCCTTCTTCCAAGTATCTTCCTTTATGTTCTGCAGAAGAAAGAAAGTCGTACAGGTTTGGAAGGACATAAGGGTGAGTCAATAATGACAGGGGTGTGGTAAGGAGCCTATTCCTTATTTTTAACCAAAAACATTACGAAGTGAAGCTTTAACCAGTCTTTGTGAGTAACAAAGGGGGAGCTAACCTAGATCATGACATCTAGCTTGTAAAAACTAAAACAGTGGAGATTAAGCTTGTGGCTTCAGGATACAAGAACTCAAGCAGCAAAATAAGAAATCATCTTGAGCTAATGAGACTATTAACCTATTCCACTAAAGCCCATGAAATAAGCCATGTGATTAATTTGATTAGAGCGGTAATTGGGGTGTCCAGTGCCCTTTACTGTGAATGCAGGGCCTGTTTTGGGAGACGGATGAGTCATGTGGACTGGGAATTAAATTTGCAGCAATAAAACTTTAAGGTTAGGGTAAGATAACCTCCATTCCAATCCAAATCTGACATTATGACATAAAGAATAAAGAGGCACTCAGGGACTTGCCTGCCTTGCCTCCAGCACATGCTCTAGCAATCTAAATCTGCATTTTTACCATTGCTACCTGTATATTAGTCATTCTCTTGAGAGAAGACCAGACAGAGACGTGAGGCATGCGCTCAGGAACCCTTCTACTTCTGTTTACACTGCTGTTAGATTTCGTGAAATTATCTGCCTGAAACTGGCTGGTGGACCAGCTACGATGCTCCAGTAACCAACTTGAGATGGTCCACGAGCTTGCTAGCTGTGTTTAAGCTGGTCATTAGCTCGACCATGTTCAGCTTAAGCTGGACTATCCAGCAAGGAATGTCTGGCATTTAGCCATGTTTACGTGCAACTATTATGAGAGATGTAGTTTAGGTCTTCTCCTTCAGTATGCTATTTTTGACCTTCAGGCATGCCCAGTACGATCGATACAAATTCATTCAGTGTCGGTCTTTGATGCATCAATGTAGAACACTTGGCTGAAGTCCGGTGTGTGTGTGAGATAGAGAGAGGGAGGGAAAGGGTTTTTAAAAGAAAATATTTAAAAAATGAGTAAACTGCTAAGATTAGCCATCAGATATTTACAGTAATCCTCACACGTGACCATTTACCCTTCTTTAACCATGAAAGTCAGTATCAACTGTGTCCAAGACACCCGATCTGCTGGGCCTCCTATCTGTATTTCTTAACCTCATTCTCTTTTAACTACCTCTAGACATGTTTTTCTTTTTATAGAGGCACAAATATGGGTTCTCCTTGTGTTCTACGTGGGAAACAAGCTATAAACATTCGCTGGCATCAAATTAACAGCATGTTTAAGGCCAGTAAAGGTCCAGTGTGTAATTTTTTGGAGGATCTGTTGACAGAAATGTGTAATATACATTACTATATCTTCAGAGGTGCATAAAGACCTTACATAATGACGCGTTATGTTTTTCTTATCTTAGAATAAGCTATTTCTATCTACATACACCGCGGGTTCCCTTACATGGAATTTACCATTCTGTTTCTACAGTAGCCATAAACGGACAAACTGTTCTATACATAGCGTGTTTCGTAAATACGTTATCTACTTCGGCAAAGAAAAGAAAAATGTCACAACATCTCAGCCCTGTGTCAGCCACCGTAGTGCTTTGAAATTGCGGGGTGAGGGGTGGAGTGAGCCGTTGGTTGCAATTCTCAACCTCACCGCTAGATGCCGCTAAATTTCAAACCCTGGAAATTGAATATAGACAGTTATCCTCAGAATCTTTAATGTTGAAGCTATGGACTTTTTCCTCTTCTGTCCATGTCTGTTGGCAGAACTCGAATGATGTGGGTTTAGGGAAAGATTCAAGAAACGGTTGTGAATTAAAATCGGCCGATTCTAACGTGAGGGGAGCCTCAACTGCCTACAACCTTGTTACGTAAAGGTCAAATATTTTTTTCCCTCTGTCAGTATTACCTACACATGCTCTCTTTCTCTCTCACACAGGGCTATGCACTTAAATTGTTCCAGATTGGATGCAGTCACTGGCATGTAAACTAAAGTCACTGGCAAGGCACAGATGGGCATTGAAGCATTCTTCTGATCAGTGCCATTCCTTTCCGCTTAGATTGCCTATCTTAATTGACATTCAAAGGGGTCACGCTGCCTTTCTCTGTGGTCTTACTACAACTATGACTAAGACAGAAATACTTTTTTTTCTGATCTGAGCTGAAATTTTTTATTGGTAAAATTGGGTGGAATCCTTGTAAAGAATTGTTTGGATTTATGTAAAATGCATTTAGACTTTTTGAAAAAGACACCATATAGGAAACTGTCATAAGTATGTACACATGGCACATTTCGTGAAAAATAGATCACTGGCTGATCCTTGCGATGCCAAACTGTTTCCATGGTAGCCAGCTTAAAATGAATGACTCCAGGCAGACTCCACAGCATCCTTTTCTAAACATCTGGTTGACTAGGGGTAAGAGAGACTGTGAGCATAGACAAGTTTCTGCACACCGAATCACTTAAGTAGATGGTCATTTAGAAGTCAATGCTAATGATTATGCATAAGGCACCCAGACCCTTGAATTATTTGTTTTTTTGTACCGACGCTCAATCTTGACCTGGAGTTGTGGAATCTGCTTAGAATTCATTACTATAGTATGTTGTTGTTAGGTTGACTTCTCAAAACTGCTTTCTCTCTTTTTTTAAACAGTTTAACCAATGGATGAAATTTGGGCGTGCTCAGTCACAACTGAGTTTAGTTGCTTTAGTTATCACATTATCAGTAGGAAGTTAAAAGCATTAGTGCTATTTGAAACATTTCCTGTTCCTGTGCTAGTCTCTGTCTTTTTGTTCTAAGTAAAGCATACTGTGCAATAAAAAATTCAATGTAGGCCTACTATATTTCGCACCACCAAGCCAATAACCACAAACATTGTGTGCTATCTCTGGACTCTCTGAATCTACATCTTCTGCAGACTTTACCTTAATTTAGAAACAGACATCACTATTTTAGGTTGCTTTCCTGTGGGACTGAAATGAATATAACCATGAACACACACCCGCAACACAAACTAGCTAAAAAAAATGTTGTCCCTTTGTTAAGGTCACAGATCCTCAACAATTAAATAAGTTAAACACAGTTTGCTCATTATTTATCTGTGACAAGTGACTAAGTTCATACATTTTTATCAATTTGTCTGTTACCACAAACCCGTGATCTTGGTGTTGCTAGCTCTGTGCTCTCTCAGTCGTGCTAGATGAAATGTGAGCCACATATCTGAGTCTGTTTCTCTGTTTCCCCCAAATCTCTGTGACTAATGTTCTTTACCACATTACGGCAGTAATCTCCATTGTCACTGTAATAGGCTCTTGTTGTGTATAACTGATAGTGGGTGTGCATCCGTGTGCCAGACAAGTGACAAGCTGTAATTAAAAATAAGGGTCATGTGTGGCACCACAGGTCCTTCTGGAATGGCCGTGGCTGTCTAGGGCCGTGCTCATTGGGACCCGATGACAGGATCGTGGCGTTCATGCCACTTCTCGGAAATTGTGCGGGAGGTAACGATGACAGCAGCGCTCTGGCAGGATCATTACGGTCGCAGTTTTTGGCTGGGAATTTAGACGTAGGCTGACTGAAGAGTTATTACAATTGGAAGCAGCATTCGGTTTTAATATAGCGAGGGAAATGTGTAGTCTAATGTGTCCTCTTGAATTGAAAAGGGTTTTGTTTTGATGGAACAGTTTGGCACCGCCCTCACAGGCTATTAAAAGCTTGCAGCATAAGAGGGGTTGTCTATTTAAGTGCACGCGGTATGTAAACACGACCGCTATAGCTCAGTCATGTTGACGCTGTGTTGCCATTCAGAATAAATCCAGCCCTGCCTCTTTGCTCTCTGTACATTTCCTTATTTTTTTTTTCAAATGGCTTGTGTCCAGGGGCCCTGATAAATCCTGTCTCCTTGGAAACAGCAAGACATTGTGGCAGCTGAAGTCAACTTTACATCTCCCATCTACCCCGAGAGGTGTGAACGTTCAGCGACTCACAGACACAAAGCAACAACTGTGCATGTATCAGCTTATTCTGAATGTTAGAAAAGGCATTCGAAAATTTGCCATCATTGTCATTTTTTTCGAATAGTTGAATGCCATCAGGATCTGTCATGCTTCAATAAAATAAAACACACCAAAAGCACCATAAATGTCCATATTCCATATTCAAGCCATATCATTTGTCAAAAGAATTTCACTCAATATTCCCTAAAAATTCAATTTTAACTTTATCGTTTCACAGGATATGATATAATATAAGCTTAAATAAATGAAAGTTTAGTTTAATGTAAAACATTTTTTAGTTTGTAATTGAAATGCTATAAAAGGCCTTTTTTATTCATACATCTGTCAAATTTTGAGTGCATTTTTGGGATATTGCTGCAAAGAATCGCTTATATAAAATTAAATGCAATGTGTAGTTAAAGATCCATGAAATGTTGGATTGACACATTCTAAATTGAACACTTGCACCTCATGAATTATTCAAACAGTGATTATTTATTCTGTAAGACATTTTCCTTAAAGCCTTTTAACAGCTAATGCAAACAATGCGTGTCGTGTTGAAAAATTTGCATTTTTTACCCTGTTATCCTAAGGGAACAATTTCACATTTGCATACAAACAGGGAAGACGTTATGTTGAGCTGCTTGTTTATTTGATCAACCAATCTAATAGGCACACCATACTTACCAACATAGTATATATACTGTACTTAGCAACATGTCCAATGTTACACCTGTTACTGTATATTTAGATGGGATTAGTTTTTTTACCATTCTTTATGCACAGACTTGGTCATGTTTTATAGCTGACCTGACCGACATATTCTGTCTTGTATGAGGAGGGTGGTAAACACTGTGTGCCCACTGCCATGTCATGCCAGCCCAGTAGGTGGCCCAGAGGTTGGCACTTGCTCCGAACACTCTTGGTTTTAGTGACCCATGCCACCCAGTTTACTATAGACATTGGATTGCTAGATGTAAAGTTGCCACTCTGAAAGCCCAAGACGAGTCTTCGAATGCCCTGTTGTGTTGTTTATATTGAGATTTTGTAAATGGTTCCTAGGTCGGGTTAGACCATTTTTTTGTTTTCCAGATTTGTGGGGCATAGTAAAAGAGTGAAGCAGTGAAGCCTCTAAAGCATTACATCATACCAATGCTAATCCACAGTCTGGCTGAGTACACTGTCTCTTCATTATTCATAGAGCGAGCGCAGAACTACTGAAGCTGTGTTCATAAGCTGTGTCGTCATTCTCGCAAGCTACTCCGGTCTCGAGCCAAAAATACCATTCAGATGGCTCGATTAAGACCTTGAAAATAGAAACAAGCAGGAATTTGTTTACCATAAATGGTATCTAAAGGATTTTAAGAAATGTCCATATTTGTCAAATGTTCTGTAAAGGGAAATCGAGACAGTGCTATAAGTGTAAATGCATGATGTGATCATGCTTAAAGTGATCAAACTGAAAATTGACTTACCCTCTTGTCTTTTCAAACCTGTATGACTTCTGAAAAACACAAGAGAAGATATTTTGAAGAATGTTGGTAACCGAAAAGCGACAGCACCCATTCACTACTATTGTATGGACACAAAACCAATGCAAGTCAATGGATACTAACGTTGTTTGGTTACAAGCATTCTTTAAAATATCTTCTCTTGTGTTTTGCAGAAGAAGGAAAGTCATACAGGTTTGAAATGTAGAGGGGTAAAGAATAATACAATATTTTATATCATATATATCATATTCTTATAATATTCTTTTCATCCTTCCTGTAATATAATTTTTTACTTTGACACATCCTACCAAAAACAAGAAACAAATGCAAGCTTTTTTCATGCTTTTATTGTTTTATTTCTTTATGGTTTTAAAGGCAATTGCACACCGTGTATGTGAGATTCTACACAAGTTAAAGGTTTTGATTTTCAATTGTCATTGTGAAGTGAAAAGTTTTTCGAGCAGACAACACTCAAGGTCACTCGAACTTATCACCTCAGAGATGAGCACCGCACCTCTCCGAGTCCCATGCTGCACAACTTGGCCGTCCTCCAGAACCGTTCTCCAAACAGCACAGGAGCTAAGAAGATTCACTTAGCACCAATGTCAAGTTCACATGTTGACATATGCTCTCACAAACACAGAAATACACGCACACAAGCCTCTCTTCACCATTACTTCACCCGCACCCAGATTACTCCGTCCGCCCACTTCTGTTTCCTTCCGTCTCATTGGCTGCCCGACGTGTACGCTCACAGCTGCAGAGTTCTTTAAATATAGCTCTGAAGTCATACGTTTCAGATGTCTCCAGGTGGCCGTGGCGGATCTCAGCGCTACGGCTGTAGCTCCCTCTCAGGGAGCGCTTGTGATTTATTTATGAGATGTAATTTTTCTTTTCCGGCTCGGGAACCCGAAGCTCCTCGCATGTTAGCGATGTTGTCCAAACGCTGTCCAGCGTGAATGCCGTTAAATCAAATAGACTGAAGTGTGATGCTGTGAAACGGGAAATAGTCAGAACTTCATAGTCGGTGGTTTTATTCCCAGCCCCTTTTTATCTGTCAGTGAGATAACTATTAATATTATGTGCTTTCAACCATAGACTGTATAAAATATGGATGTAGTGTCGTAGGTTTCTGAGGAGCTGTTTTGAAGCTTAAAGTGGGCGGAGCCGACATTGTAAAATAGTCCATGTGACTCCGGTGGTTCAGTATTAATTAATTAATTGGATTCTTTTTGTGCACAAACAAACAAAAATAACGACTATATTCAAAAACGTCCTGATTCGAGTGTTAGTTTCCAGCACGCGTTCCCGCTTTCAACACATGCGCTTCTCTGTGACGTAAAGCAAAATATTATGTGTTTTAAATTATGAAGTCGTTTCTTTCTAAAACTATACTGCTAAATGACAATTATTTCAAAATTGTATGACCTTCTTTTGCACAACAAAGAAAGTGGCACTTTACAGGTTTTGAACAACATGATGGTGAATAAATGATGGCAACATTTTTACTTTTGAGTGAACTATCCCTTTAATGAGTAAGGGGGAGGTCTTGGCTGGGAAGTTGAGGAGCTTAGTCTTGTCAAGGATAATCATGAGGTGATGAGTAGGCATCCAGGTCAATATGTCAGGATGGCACCAGGACCATCTCCGAGATGCACAGTATCCTCGGCTTGTGACGAGAAGCCACGCAACCGGATGACAGTATATTGTTCAATAGAATTAGGTGAATAGAAGATATTGTAATCTGTCGTGATCCCAGCAGAATGCACGTTTACAGTCAGCAGTTTGTGATTGACAGGCAAATGTTGCGCATAGATGCAGATAAATCAAAGTGGAATTTAGCAAGAATGCTTTTTGGCTGATGTACACGCTTGTTTTAGAGAAAGGTTGAGAACATTTGGTTGAACGCAGCGTGTTCCAAAGCTTTTGATGGAAGATTGGATGGAGAATGGCCAGCAGGTCCTGATACTGACAGGATCTAAATCAGGTCTCAAGGAGTGGGGTTTATAATATATATGTCTGGCACCGTCTGTTGGGACAGAATGATGATCCATGGCCACCGCCATGCAAGAGTACGATTGTATTGTACATAGAGAACTTGCTTTCTTGCGTTACTGTTTGTAGAGCTGCTTTAAAAATTATATTTATTGTAGAAGACACTATAGAATTGTGTTGAATTGAGTGAAGTAGCTCCTTCTTGAATGTGCAGAGAAAAGTTGATGTATTCCCCTCATATGAGTCAACTATTGCATTTTTTTTTATCTATTCAGTTGCATTAGTTACGTTTTTTTAATTGATGACCACGCTTTTTTAAACTCTCATAAAGGCCGTTTTATCTCTACATCTGTTCTAGATGGAGAAACATTTTCACAGGTTAAAGATAAAAGGGTTGAAAATACGATATCATTGCTGATCAGATAACGTACAGGTATAGGTAACGCTGACTTTCAAATGTTTAGTTTGCATATAAGAGAACCCAGAGTCATAATGCGTTGTGTGTATCCCGTATAGATGTTCTCTATGTTTGTATCTGTAACACCACCGCCCCACCCCCCAACCACACCATTGTGCTTTTCCCTATAGGTTTAATCTGCAGTTGTAAAGAAGTTCAATACAGGGCTTTACCTCCCAGTAAATTATTCAGGTCAGGTGCTCCATCAGTCCTGCTGTGTGTGCATTGCTTTTCCTGGATCTGTGTGTGCAAGTATGTTACCGTGTTTGCATGCCTATGTTTGTTTTCGTGGGTAACAAAGAGGAACGTATTGAAAGCAAAGGTCACCATAACTAGAAATGACCATGTGCTATATACACACGTATATCTACATATTTATTATATAAGCAAAATATGCAGCATTAGCATCTGTGTATTATTAATGAGGAGGACTTTTTAATGATGCACAGGAGGAAGGCCGCAGTCTGTAACCTCTTGCTGTGGCGCCATCCTCACTTCCTGCCACATGACCTTCTCTTTCCTTTTTTATTCCAGTTCTTTTGTCCAACTTGCAGTATAGGGTTTCATCACACACGTACACAGACACACACACTCATGGTGACACGTGTATCTGTGGCCATGACCTTTTCTGTATGTGCCAGAATTCACATCCATAAACACGCACATATATAGCCATCAGCTCGCTCATCTTCTATGCTTTCACAGCGCTGTGATGTACAGTATGTTTCTGTGACCACACCCTCTCAGACATTGTCTTATCACACTTTTTTTATTCGTTCTGTAGTCTGTCTCACCTTACTCTTCTGTTTATTTATCTCATCGATAAATGTGATGCAGGTATCAGATCGTGCCTGGCTTTTCCCATATTAGATTACACAGCAGAGGCTGTTCGCTAACACGGTATATTACATTGAACAGACCACCTGTGAAATTAAAATCTGATGTACTAATGAAATCGAACGTTTGTGTAATAAAATGTTATTTGGAGTGACACACAAAAGCTATATCGATAGGAGCAGTTATTCATGAGAATTCAGGGCTGAATAATAAGGATTATTTTCTGTTTCCCACAGCTTTGTTTTTACATACATAGTCCACGAATGTACAAAACAGAATGGACCGCATGACAGATTTAAAATCCACGCTCTAGCATGCATTACTGCGCTCTGAGATAATAACACGGACGCATATTAAAGCATGCATGTTAATGCAGTCACGTGTACGGCTCACAGAGCCTTTTTTGTGTCGTGATCTTATGTATTTATCTTTCCCGTCTTTGTTTAAAGCAGTAGACGCCAATGAGGAATTGCACCATTTGTCTTTTTGCATGACTGGCTAATTAATGTCAGATGCTCACATGCAGAAAGCGGAGAAAAAAAAGGAGGGGCACGGGAAAAGACCCCTGAGAACTGTGATGACATGGTTATGTACAGGGAGCTGTTTCTCTTTTATAAATTTTGCATGCAGGACAGAAGGATGACTTAAAGGAAGAGAGGTGTGCAAAAGAGATGATGTAATGAAAAGAGCCGACCATTGTTATTATTTCATGTGACATCTGGAAAGGAGGGAGTGTGCAATTTGCTTGAATGGGTGTAAGCTGTTTGGACTTTTGTGTCATAAGTCAATGGGCGCCACTGTTGTTTGGTTACCAACATTCTTCAAAATATCTTCTTTTGTGTTCTTCAGAAGAAAGAAAGTCGTACTGGTTTAAAATGACAAGAGGGTGAGTAAATGATGACGAACCTTTCATTTTTGGCTGAACTATCACTTTAACTTTGATTCATGCATCCTAATGCATCCTAAGATCATAAATTGCTTTTGTCATTTTACTGTGATAAATTAATGCTGTAGCTCAACAGCACGTCAACCAGTACCTGATAGATAAGATACATCGAAATTGTAAGTAACTAGAAGATTTAAGGCCAAGATGTTTCTGATTAGCAAAACCACGGAGGTGGAAGATTTTTTAAGACCTCGCTTTGTGACAGGGTGTGGCAGCAGTCACTTTATGCCAGTCTGCTTTATGCATGGCGGTTTTTATGCTGACAGCGACGACCGGGCATTTATGTGCTCGTGCATGTACAGTATGTTTCTCCAGAGTCATGCTGAGCTGTAAAATGGCTCCCCGGCCGTGCAGTCACCGACTCAGGCATAAGGGGATTATCTGAAGAGGTGCTTCAAGGCAGGCACAGGAGAAAGCCGGTTGGTAAGGGCAACAGAGATGAGAACAGCTGAGTGAAGCTGTGGGAAATTCTGTCTTCCGCAAGTGTGTCTCTTTCCTCACCTTATGGTAAAGGCGACAGAGCCAGTGATGAACAGCCGGAGGAATTTTCATGATTGTTAGTGCAATAAAGCAGAATTGTTTTAAATGCTGTTTTGTCTTTGGCGTAGTCTCTAAATCAATGTGTGAAGTTTTGTTAAAGTCCCAGTGAAACGCCTTAAAAACGCGCAGCATTATTTGATGTTTGGACGTAATCTCAACTGAGAAATGCAGAGAGCGTGAGACATATCGAGTGGCCCCGCCCCCCTTGAAAATAACCAAGTGTTTAGTCTACGACACAGTCAGCCTGGCAAAGCTGCATTTAACAGCGTGATAGCCACTGTGGCGTAAAAGTCGATTGAAAAGAATAGGAAGATCATTGATAGCAGTGATGATGTGTCATTTGAAGCTTGCTATTTACGCTGGCGTTTGTCTTCTCCTTTACTCATCAAGGCTGTGATGTCTGATCTCTTCCATAGAGCCTTAACATTCAATATTCTGTGTCGACTTAAACAGATACGTTTTGTTTTCTCATCGGATTAGTGCGTATGATCGACGGATATGATCAGCTCTGTGCTATCGTGTCTCTGAACCGGAGGACACTCACGTTCAACCACTCGCGTGACACTCACGTGAAATTAAGATTTTAATGTTGATGTTTACACTGTCTGGATCATCCCCTATCTCCCATCTAGTGCATTACGCATCAGTCACCATGTAGGACATAATAAATGTGCAAACAAAGTGGCTGATATGAGGCGCCGTGAAGGGGGCGGGACTCTTCAGATTGTAGAGCGGATTTGATTGGAGGAGAACTTTGACGAGAGGCTGAAGTGTAATGCGATGGAATTTTTTTTGGAGCTCTCGTGCCAGACTGTCAGATTTGAACACTTATATCTTCTAAATAGGAATTTTGTCAGCTCGTAGGAGCATATCCGTTTAACTTATTTTTAATAAAAGGTAACAAACTTTCATAATGATTTTACTGGGGCTTTAAAGTTCACTTTAATTATCAGAGCCATGTTTCTTGTAATCATATGAAATACAAAAAATAAACGTGCAATGCTATAGAATAAAGAATTTTGTTCCCAAAATATCCTTTTAGTCACCTTTTAAGAGACCCTTTGAAGGTTCTTTATGACACCATAAAGTAATGACACCATATGACACACACACCATAAGCAAAAATGATGATTCTATCTATGGCATCGTGCATAGTACTGTGTATTCTTTTAAACTTGAAAATAATTCAAAATGTACATTTTTCTTAAGTCACCAAAATAAGTATATCACAAATCACAAAGCAAATAAATGGACATAGAATATAATATTTTATGTGATGTATCTTTTGACATTTTGAACCTTTTCCATTTCCCCTCTTAACTTCTGACCATATAAAATAAAGAACATTTAGCTTTCTCTTATTTATACCAATCTTATTTAAAACAGCATTTTATTGGACAAAATGTGTTTGTTCAAAATAAGTCAACTAAAGTAATTTAGTGCTTGTGTGCATTTGCAGTTCAGATGCCCACATCTTATATGGTTACTGATGAAGAGTTTAACGCATCGAAGCAGTCACTGAAAAAAACAATGCCCTCCAGATCAGCACTTACACCTCCTAGTCACTAGGGGGCACAATATCATTAAAAATGATGGAGCAGGTCTCCAACAGTGGCTTCAGATGAGATCACACCCCAGGAGTTTCATAATTTTACTGTTCTACTCTGTCTATTGCCTTTGGTATGTCTGGGTGTCTAATGACAGAAATGTATTTGACTGATGTGCCAAAGCCCTCAAGCTCTGGTTTCATTTGGCCTCAAGCTCAAACACACTGTATTCTTTTTTTTATCTCATTAGAAAATCTCACTGCTTAGAATCGGCAATTAAGGTTCTTTTTTCAAGCTCAGTTGTTACCTCAGTTACATTCCAGAACAGAAATATAAAGTGCTGGAGAAATCTGGTCATTAGCTCAGTCTGTCCACTGTCTTGTGTGAGCACCTCTTCTCAACATCAGGTGCTGATTCTCTTTAGATGTGTTACTGTTTCCTTGACAACTGCATTTAAAGACAGTGTGGCTGACTTGTCTCAACACCATGAAGCTGTGGGGACATTTAGTGGATGTGACATTAGTGCTTATTTCTTATCTTAAAGGGGTCATATGACACGGCTAAAACGAATATTATCGTTTGTTTTAGAAGTAATGCAATGTCTATACACGATTTAACGTTCAAAAACGCTGTATTTTCCACATACCGTTCATGTTTGTATCTCCTCTTTGCCCCGTCCTCTCTGAAACGTGCAGATTTTTAACAAAGCTCATCTTAACTTTTGCAATGTTGCAATTGCAAAGCAGCTTTTATTATAAAAGATATATGGAGTAGAATATATAATAATAATAAATTGTATTTTCTCAATATGATGTACATTAACGATTCAATACTTAAATTGTTCAAGTTTGTAATCGGTTCTATTCATATTGCTTGTAGCCTAAGCCCTGTGTGCAGTTTTCATGGTATGTATATTAGTAAGACTTGATCTCTTAAAGAACTGTCTCTAAAATATAATCAATCTCATGTAAAATTAGACTGAATTGACAAATGCATCCAATTTAAATAGTTTTAACAAATGGACAGGCATCAGAAATACCTGTCACTTCATACTGACATTAGTACATTATGAGAATTTTTTTTAATCTGAAATGTTATATGGTATGTAAATTGACACTTTGAGACATCTAGTCAATAGGCCCTTTTCACAATGACGTAACTAAACTTCCGCCTTTTCGCAAAGCAGTGTATCATAACATCTGTCTTGCAACAAACAAGAAGAAGCAGAAGAAGAAGAACTTCCGTTTTGCCGTCGCACTGGAATTTATTACAGTGAAAAAGAACTGACAGAAACACGTATTCAAGTACTTATCCTAGCACCTTCGCTAACACAAAAAGAAAAGAAAACACTAACCTTCATTATCAAACAGGTACTGTTCAACAAAGAATTTGTATCCTTTATCTAGCTTTGATCTTGTCATAAGCGAAATTTGTCTGGAAGATGTTGTACATCATCTAGCCGTATTGGTGGCAGCTTGTGGAGCTTGGTAAACTCCATTCTGAGGTGATAGCGGAAGTCACGATACACTGCTTTGCGGCAGAACGTAAGATGCGTGACGTCATGTGAAAAGGGCCTACTAGAATGAGCATGTGTAAAAGCATTTCTCTGAGAAAAAAAAACTTTTTTCATATCTGTTTTAGTTGTGTTTTTCAAAAAAAAAATACTATTCTTGCAACCGTATTGCTCTCTAATTTATTGCTATGAGAAACTCAAATTAAAGAGAAAAATAAATATATCACATGAAATGAAATTGTTCTTTGTGTTTATAGTTTATTAAAGGGATACTCCACCCAAAAAAGAAAATTCGTCATGAAGCTTTTTAAACCTGTATACATTCTTAGTTCTTTTGAACACAAAGAAAGATATTTGGAAAAATGTTAGCAACGGACATTTCTGGGACATCACTGACTACCATAGTAGGAAAAATTCAGTCAGTGTGCCCTTGAACTTTTTGCTTTCCTACATTTTTCAAAGTATTCAACAGAACAAAAAAAAACTTTTATTTCAAGTGACTTAGACATTACTTTGCCTTACTGTACGAAACTCTCCAGTGTTTTTACTGGAATCTGTAGATGCAAAGCTGGGATGCCCCTCTCACCACTGAAACTACCTTTTGCTGTTTTCTATTGATCTTATGCGGAGTGCTTCTTCTTGTACCGTCATGATTAGAACCGCTGGGCTTCTATACAGTTATGCCATTAACAGTCACAAGTGGGAATCTCCAGTGTCAGATGCCTCTGATATCTGATGGTGGTGCATCCCGTAGAGGGGCTTGTCTTGCCATGGCACTTCCTGTTTGTCGTCTTCTTCATCCACTCTCCTCTACAGCACACATCTCTTAACCTGATAATCTCTCTCACACAGTCCCAGCACACGTCTGTCACTCTTCATCCTCCCCTAACCAAACAGATCTGTTCCCAGATCAGTTTAGCTTCTTAGCACATATTGACAGAGAAGAATCTGGCCAAGAGGAAATCTGATCCCGTATCAGTATATTGCCACTGGGATGCAAACCTACTCACTCTAAACGCGTCGATAGAAAAACGATCCTACAGTCTTGAAAAGTTTGTGACAGATCCTTTAGTTTCAACATGTTTTATATATTCTAATGCATCAGAGTAACAAACAAAATAAATATTATAAAATATATAAAGCAATATTGGACTGGAGGTGCTATTACAGAGGTCTGCCGTGGTCTTAAAATCAATGTTCTCAAGACTTTCTTAAACAAGGAAGATATTAGATTTATTTTAGCAACTGACATTTTTTTTTTTAATACATTTTTTTGACCATTTTATGCCTTTATTAGTACAGTAATTTGTAGAGAGGACAGGAAGCACAGTGGAGAGAGAGAGGGGATGGGCCAGGAAAGGACCATGAGCCGGGATTCGAACTCGGGACATCCGGGATGCACCGGCGCCATATGTTGGAGCACGAATCACTCAACCATCGGCTCCGATAGCAAAGGACATTTCTGAGACATCATTGACTACCATAGTAGGAAAAATTTAAATGGTAGACAAAGGCGCCGACAAAAACGGTTTGCTTTCCTCAACTTTATTTCCTAAATGTCATTTTGTGTTCAACAGAAACAGTTGCAATATATGTGCTGGGGGTCGCTGGGCTATTTTGGCATAGTTATGATTGGCCTTATAGGTCTGGTTTTGTTATGCAAATCTGGCAACCCTGGTACGTTGTTTAGTATACTTGTATTTTGAGTCTTGATTGATTTTACAGACCATCGGATGCATATTGCACACAACAATGTTTCGATAATTGTCGAATATCTCCAATATGATTGGCTAATTGGCCCTTTTGGAACTCAGACTGCAGAAATTGATATCTATATTTTCTTAAAATGTCATTGGGGTTGTGTCTTTCTCAATATATCTGTTTATCTGTTAAGACTAAACCCAACTTACACATTTTTCTCAGTCAATTATAGCGGTGTCATCACTTAAATTTACACATCCCTTACTGTCACTGTCACAAACAACAGTTGGTTATCTCTTCCTGTCCAAGCAAGCAGAGAGTTCTTGGGCAAATAAAGATCGCAAAGCAGACCAGATTTTGTCCTGGACAGAACAGGTGGGCTGATTTTCACCAGCTTTTGAACTCTTAATATCTCCATGTACCCCCAGCCAGCAGACACACATGCCCTGCCAGCAACTGTTCATCTCTCTCTTTCTCTCTCTCCGCTATGTCTTTATCTTCTCCCATGCTCTATTTCCCTCTCTGTTTGCATTTCGTAGCATCCTTTTCTCTTGCTGCACTCCTACCCCCATTTACTCACCCCCACCCCTTATGTCTCTCTCTCATTTTTATGTGGGTTTCAGTCTGCAGAGTTGTGCGCTGCTAAGCAGAGCCGGCATCGAAGACTTTTATTTATTCTCCAGTTTACCGTCATCCATCAGGGATTTAGAGTCCGAGTGCTCATCTCGATCACTCTGTGTCTCTCCTCCTTTCACCCTCCCCTTCTGTCCTCACTGCGGGGGGCTCGCAGATCCAAGTCAGGTTCTGATATGATTATTGCGAGATGAACTTAATCTCTCAGAAGATCCAACTACACAATGGGATCTACTTTAACACATATATGTATCAGGTAAGCGCTGCAGCGGTTCCAGCATTGGCTTTCGGCTAAAGTTCCTTTAAGATGCGTGAGTCGCACAAGTACAGGTAGCTGTCGGAGGTGTCACCTTTTGAAGCCAACAAAGAGCATTCAAGGGAGAGAAATTAGATTGTGATTGTTTTGTGACTTGCTTTGCCAGTTGTTCGTTGACTGACGTATAGCAGAGAATACTAGTGGGTTTGTCCAAGCGTGTGTGCAAGTGTTGCTTATCTCCAATGTGCGGTGTTGGTGAAACTGGAATGGGACATGTGTATAGATAGTGAAGGTTGTGCACATTTTGTGCAAGCATGTACATTGCTCTGATTGGCTGCTGATGAACGCATTCATCCTTAATCGCTCTAAGGACATACAGTATCAGTCCCAGCTTCACCATTGTGATGTCAAGACATACCTCCTATATTTTTCTTCTCCAGAACACAAAAGAAGATATTTTGAAGAATGTTGCACAACAGAAAAAGTTATAAACAGGTGTTAAACCACAAGGGTGAATAAATCATTTTTAAATCACTTTCCCTTTAAAAGGATTTATAATGCACTCCTTGCTAACTTACATTAACAGTTGTTCTCACCTTCTGTCCATTTGTTGCCTTTACATAAAATGCCCTTACAATTTTGTCTCTGCATTCATGCATTCAAGCTGTAAACATCTCAAATCCACATATAGGCCAAATGCAGTGGTGTTCAGAATGTATATTAGCTAAAACGAGGCGCTATGATGCTAAAGGTTGTTTGTATAATGTCCAGCCCTAGTAATGTACATATAGTACAGCAGATGCGGTGTCCCACTCTAAGATGCATCCTGAATACAATATTTACCGCAGGAAGCGTTTTGGGCTTTTTCTGTCACTTGTCCCTAGAGACGGAGAGAGAGAGAGACAGAGATTTTAGTTTTTAGAGACAGAAACAGTCACTTGGTATTTTTAAAAATAATGATGTATGAATGGATCTGTTTTATAATAAACAAGACATAGCGGAGTACTGTTGACAGGAAAGATTCAGGCATGATGTGGAAGGGGAGCTGAGATCGGTTCTCTGTCAGGCACTGTTCTTTGTGTTCTCCCGTGACAGAGGTTCTCTTTGTATCCCACTACAGGCAATTTTTAAGCTTGTCAAAAAAGTCACATCACTGAAGTACGAAAGAATGAAACTCACAGGAAAACCGATGGTGTCGATGTGACTGTTCCCTTGGTCGTGTTATGTCACATCACCTGAAAATCTCTGTGCCGGTTTAGAGGCTCACTTCAACCCTGGTTACCCATAATCCTCTGAGGCATGCTACCCTGTTTCTGTCTGGGAGATGTAGCCTTCTTATTGCATGTCCATATTGCTTCTGAAGTCCTTGGGTTTCTTCTTGCTCTCCGTGACCCCGATGACTGGACATTGCTGAAGTTTATTGGCGTTCTGCCGAGAGCAGAACGACATCTGTCAGCACACTCACAGCATCTGCCTTCACTGAAGTGTGACTGACAGATTCTATTTGATGAAAGATGTCACTCTCTGTCTCACCTTGTGACTGTCTCCCTGACTAGGAATTTTACATGACGATATGAGGGAATAACATTTCAGAAAACAAATATATGTAGAAAATCGTCCCGTCTCTCTTTCTTTCTCCGATTTAGACCGCAAGATCAGAAAGGGTCTCACTGAGCCGTGTCCTGCAATACACTTCAGTAAATGTGAAAGCTGGCACTTTGTCAGCTCAGGTTTTGTTGCCTTGGTACTAATTAAATTTGTGAAAGACTGATATATACTTGTGTGCCCCTGCCAAAACATTCTTCAGTTATCGGCTATTTGTATTTTCTGGCGTTTTACAGAGAGCAGATGCAGAGGCAGACCATATTCCATATGTACGTTTATCTTTAAAGAGTTTTTCTTTGACGTTTTCCACATCTTGAGGCGAATGACTGAGCTAAAGACCTCGGTGACATTGATTTGAATACGTATGTATGCTGGTAAAATATACATTTAGAAATATACAAATAGAAATATGGATTAATGCACAAAAAATCCTAATTGGAATTCTAAATGTATTATTAATATATATTTTTTTACTTTATGTTAAGTTAACTTTGTAGTATAACTTCATAATATGTTGCCGTTTGGCAGCTTTAAAGGGATAGTTCACCCCAAAATGATAATTCTTTCATTATTTACACACCCTCTTGTCATTTCAAACCTGTATGACTTTCTTCTTTCCGCAGAGCACAAAAAAAGATATTTTGCTGGGTATCGAATAGCAGCAGCTCCTGTTGTACGGACACAAAACTAGGGCAAGTGAATGGGTACCTTTTTCGGTTATCGACATTCTTCAAAATATCTTCTTTAATGTCCTGCGGGAGAAGGAAAGTCATACAGGCTTGAAATGAGTTCATTTTTGGGTGAACTATCTGTTGAACTCACAAAATAAAGCCATGCTGAAAAATTGATATGCATTGAGAATCGTGGCATTAGTCTGTGCCTTCGTGAATCAAAATCGAATAGCAAGATGCCTAAAAATTCCTATGAGTAGTTGTCCATGTCTCTTTATGCCGTTATTTGATTGATGAAATTTAGCATCAGCAACTGCTGAGTCTGTTCTGTGTGTACGTCCAGTCGTGTGTGTGTATGCGTGCGCATGTGTGTGAGTGTTAGGGAGTGTTTAGTTATGACACAGACCAATATTCTGAGTATTGCTCACACACCAAAAGGTTCTGGGAGGCGTCGCTCTCTGCCGCATCGGCAGATCTGATGACAGCGGAAGTGTTCTCACTGCTGTTACCATGGTACTGATATCACACCTCAGATTGAAGTGTACTAATCTGTATTTACATGCACGCCCTGTTTTCATATCAGCTCAATCTCCTCAGCCTGCAGCAATATGGTTATGGGAAAATTGGATCGTAGATCAGCACAAGGATTCATTTGATGTTTGATCTTAGGTACTGGTTTAAATGTCCCTGCCCTGTTGAAAAAAACAGCATATGCTGGCTACTGTAGCATGAACCAGCTACCATGCTTCAAAACCTACCAAACCAGCATGTGCTGTGTTTTTCAACAGGGTGTTTACAGAAAGCATAAGGTTTTCTTGAGGGACTTCGAACATTAGTTCATACAGAGATGCTCATGTAACAAAACCAAGATTAAAATAGCTCTGTTTGTTATCTGATATGTGATCCATGAATATGCAGTCAAATATGAAACTGTAAGCCTATTTGATACTGCAAATAAAAATATGTATAACCACAATGAGCTGTGTTGAGAAGTTGCTCTGTGGGGCACATGCAGGTGTGTAACATGTTCTGGATTTTATTGATAAGACTTGGGCCGTGTTTCCCGAAACCTTCTTATCCCTACGTTGTTCTTAAGTTATCCCTTAAGGTGTACCTTATCGTTAATATGTGTTTCCCGGAACGTTTTTAGTTAAGTTTACCTTCTATAAGTCATACGTTCAGAAGGTTGGTCTGGAGCGCTTTTAGCTATACCTTATCTGTTAAGAGTTCACCCCGCTAGTGGCCACTGAGAATTTTTTTGTATAGACTGCGATGTAAAGTTAAATACACTAGGATTTTGACGTGTTTGCATGCAAGAATATAATTGTCTTTACACATGGTTGTTAGCTTTTTAATGATATTATCTGCAGTATAGGTGCATCAGCTGGCAAACCAAGGAATTTGGAGTAATTTTAAAGATTGTGGTAGGAAGTATAGTCAAACTGCAGAGATACAGCAATTTTTTTTCAAACACTGCGCCATCAGTGGAGCATTTTAGTCCATTTAATCCATGAAAACCTGACTACAATTCATGCTGCAATTATAATTATAGAAAAGTGAACCTGCCACGGCAGCAAATTAAGCAGGTTTTGGTTCTTGTTGGTCAGACTTCTTTGTCAAGACACACTCAATGGAACAGCCCCTAAATTCAGCTCTAGGTGTTTTTCCTGCTATACCTGTTGATTATATGTTCTGCATACTACGCTTTTATTGAGTAAATATAGCAACATATATGATGATAATATAAACCAGGGGTTCCCAAACACAGGTATAATCAAAGGTAGGCTATCTCATGGCACATCTTTTAAATAGAAAATTGAGGGAAAACACACAAATTCAGTCCCTTTACTTTTTATTTTTCTTGTCATGAATGAAAAAGTTTAATTGCAATATCAAATACCTTATTGTAGGGCTGCACTATTATGGCATGCTTGTTTATATTATTCCCCTTGATATTGGAAGTGTGATTAATAATGTTGATTATATTTTAATGTTTTAATAAAGCGACCATGAGCTGCATGCTTCACGCTGTAAATGCGCCGCTTGCGCATCCAGTGTGCAAGCACAATAAACGTGTGAACTATATGTTCAGTAAAGAAGTCTTATTGTTAGTTGCTGGAATAAACTTTTTTAATGCACCACAACAGCAAGTGGCTTTGCCTGACCCTCCTTATCTAACCTTTGATATAATTGACTGCCAGTTAGTCTAGCGGGTCTATACATTTGGGCATGAGATTGCGGGTTCGCACACTCATTTCACAATTAAGTAATATCCATGGTTTGATTTAGTTTGCAATTTAGTTTATTTTTATCCTATGAGTCCTAATAATTGCAACTTAAACAATTTCTCAAGTGCTTATTTTATAAAGAACGCTGCTACATCACATAACGCAGTGAAGAAGAACCTGTATAGAGTGAGCAATTGATTGGCTTACGATCAATATCCATTAATTCAGCATCACAGCCATGGACAGCACCTGGTAACGTGGGATGTAAGAAAGTAACCTCCTAAGGTATAGTTCAGGAAACACTCATAGAAAAGGTAACTGTAGTTAAGGTGTACCTTGAGAGTCTTCGGCGCATGCTAAGAGACAACGTTATAAGGGAAACGCAGCCTTGGACTGTTTAAAAACTCATATTTAAATGATTAAAATCTTCATCTGCATTCTGGTTGTTTGATGTGTTTAAAGCAACAAAATCGAGATAAGCATGTCTATTAAACATTGTTGGTAAAATCACTTAAAAATGCTCCATCTAATAGCTTTTTTCTTTATTTTGTCCTTCCATGACATTCTGTAGTTTCTGCAGCATCAGGTTTGGTGTTACTCTACTTTGTTTTCCAGTGGGACCTTTGACTCGAAAATACATCCAAAGATCAGGCAACAATGATTTATAACTCGGCAGTGACCCTGATTGGCCCCCAGTCACTTTTATACATGGGGGGCAGTTGTCGGCCCACAATCCTGAAAGTTGACCAGTCATGCATCAGAGTGACATCTTCTATACATATTTTGCATTTATTTGCCTGAAAATTGCTGTCATGACTGATTAGTGTTCATTTCTGTCACATTAGTTCATCTGTAAGACCATCTGTGCTGCCACCAGTTGACTGAAGGTTAAATGCAATGACCTTATTCACACTGTTATTTTTTCACATTTTTCATTTGCGCCGTGTCATTACTGAGCTGGCGTGAGTTTATTTTCCGGGCGTCGTGTCTCGAAAACCAAAATATGTCATTTTCCATATTAGAGTCTGTTTATATAAAGTGGTCTTACATGCAAGCCTGGCTTTTAGAATAAAATCACCTTCTCTGAAAATGATAGATTAAAGTCATACAGTACTGTGCAGAAATGCATGAGATTGCTTGTGATGTTACTCATTTGTAAGTCTCTTTGAATAGAAGCGTCACTAAATGACTAAATACAGTGCAAGATGTTTGACAAAAAATTGTCTTTAAGAAAGTGTGTCAGTAGGAATTAACAGTTTTAGATGATCAAATCATGAAAATTATGTTCAGCTGAAATGAGTCCTGCAGCAGATGGTATGTTCCCCACAGAACCCTGATCTTAACATTATTTAGTCAGTTATTTCACAAGTTTCTATATAAAGAATACACCAAAAAAAAGTTGTGATATACTTTATATCAAATTTACCTAATAAATTAATTTGTGGTGAATACTTTTTTATAGAGAAATGTATTTAATTATTAGGTTTAATTTGTCCCAGTGGAGTACAAAATATTTGTTATTCATGATATAAAGCTGCAGAAAAAAAGAGACAAATTTTCATTTAATTAGCAATTGTCATTAAAGTCCAGTGTCTCTTGAATTTCAACAAAATCAAACCTCAGGAGTGACTATAAAGTCTTCCAACAGCAATGTGAAAGACTGACAGCATGATAAGACACATGAAACTGGGATAAAAATCGAGGTTATGACGTAAAAAAATAAATGTTGAACTTTTCCTACATACATGTAGAAATACAGTATTACTGTTGTATTGCTTAAAGCGGGCGTTACACACAGGGATTCTGCCAATCTCATATTAATCTTGAGAACCTATAGAGTAGTATTGCATACTTTGTATCTTCGAAGAGTATTTAGATCACATTTATAAAAGATAGACACAGCTTTACGATTGTTTATGAAAACATACGGGGCGTGTGGGGTAGGCTGAACCAAAGCACGTGCCGACCCATTGTCAACAAAACACAGACATCAGTTTCACTCACCGCATGCGGTTCATGTCCGGCATCTTTTAGCTCTGGGACGGCTCCATATATCAGTTTCAAACGATCTCCAAATTCAGCATTATATACACCGTTTATATAACATTCATCCCCCAAATGCAGTGAACAAACAAACACCTGAACGTATGCTCTCTCTCTCTCCTGCACACAAGTGAAAGTGAAGGTCTGCCCCTTCTCTTGCTCTCCTTGCTGCCGCGTGCTTTTCCGGGAGAATTGTCCAATAAGGGACTAAGAAAAATTGTTACGAAACAGTTGTACTTTCCGAAACCTGTTCGATCACTGGGGGAGTATATTGGTCAGAATGCATGAAACTCCGTTGCAGGGCCGCTTTAAAAGTGAAAATGAACTTGATAGTATTTGAAGTATTTGAGGTCTAAAAATACAGAGCTTTTCTGTTATTTTTACCTGTTTGTCCAGTTTTCATTTTCTGCAAATAAATGCAAATAGAAACAATATTTTTATTTGAAATATGGAAGAAATATTGTTAGTAGTTCACAGAATGAAACAAAAAATACATTTTACCTAAACACAAACCTATTAATTGTTACCTACTCAAAGTTGTCGCCCATTGACCAGTGTGAAATGAAATGGTTTCTTAGTATGAGTTGGCTGCCTGTACATTGTTCTAGATAGACATCTCACTGATAGCTGGAGGTGATTAATTAAAACTAATGGTATTTCTTCGCACCCATCTCCACTGACTTTTCGCTCTCACATTACACAGCAGCTCATTTAAGATCCTCATCTAGACGATTAGATTACTGTTAAATGTTAGATTTTCTCAATAAGGCAAAATCATCATGATCGGCAAGCTGTCGATTCTAATTTGCCATCTATGAAAAAGTTTTCACAAGTACATTATTTTCCTGTCTTATACATGAGGCTTGTCGATGAGAATTAAGTGGCCGTTACTAAGATCTATAAAGTTGATTAACCATTTTCAACCTCTTTTATGTAGAGCTTGACAGTTATTATGGGAAATAACTCACTGGCTTACAACGTAATCAATTTCTAATTATGCTGTTTATGTTTTTAAACTTTCTTCAAACACAACTACCAAACACAATTAACGCCAACTGCATGTTTACACCAAACATAAACATTTGATATAAGCATGTTTTTCATGGTCGTAATATGGTTCCATTTAAGCAATACAACACTTGCATTTGTGTAGTATAAGCATGGCTGTCAGGTTTAGGCAAATGTAGCTTTGCAAATCCAGGTCACACAATTACAGCGAAACCGTCAAAACATTTAGATTTTTGCCCATTATACTTGTTATGCTTTGCATGGTGACACTTTTATTGGTGTTCTGTTTCTGTCATGTTATTAAATATGTGCATGTCTGACTGTGTTAAAGACTGCAGAAGCTATAATTTTGAAATCTCATAGAGCAGAAAGGCTTGAGTGAGATGTCGTACTGAAGAACAGAGAGAAAATAACGATAAACAGATGTTGTCAGTTGTGTGGCCTCTTCTAAATCCATGTTCCTTTCTTCAAAACCAATTTCATGCATAAGACAACAATGTTGTTTGTGATTGTGGTGTAGGCTGAATGAAATCAGCTTACTTTAAGCATATGTGGGGAAAAGCATGGGTGAAGCTGCGACACAATATTCAATACGCGAAATACGTATTTTTTTTTACGTATTGCATTTCAAGCCTTTATAATTTTTTGTCCTAGTTACATAAAGTGAGCTTTCTGTTGTCACCTAAGATTGAACATTTTAAACTAGTGATGGTAAATCCAACACACATCATCATTGTTTTTTCCCCCGATCGCAAGTAGCTAAAAAGCTTCCCCTTTATAATGTTTAATATTTTAGAAAATATATTTAAAATGCTATACAATACACTAATAGAAACAAGTTTATTCTACATAAGGTGAGAGCAGACGTTTCTAAGTAGGTGGACAACTTTTGCCTTGCAGTTCGACTAGTTTATATACAAAAGCTACATGCAAACTTTACTTCAATCCATATAAAGTCCAAAATCATTGTCGGAACTGCTGTTTTTGCAAGTCAGATTTAAGTCCTCTACTGTATCATATGGAAACATTCCCATGTGTGTCATTTGAAATACTCTGTATAGTGTGTGAGTGTTGTGTGTAGATTCTTGTTGTAATTCAGACTGCAGTGGCGTCTAATCCTCTGCTCAGAGACGCTGCTGTATTTGACAATATTCCTTCCATTTCTTAATCCCAAGGCTTTTACCAACCAAACACACAGAAATCCGTAGAGCTGTATGAGCACTGCTCACCTGCTGACAGCCGTCTCACAAGGTCAAACAGTGGCTTAAAGCTGGTTGATCATGGATTTTCTTTTTCTCTTTTATCTGTGTTGCACAATTCGCAGAAAGTTATGACAATTTAGAAGCCCCTGGAGTTTAGTTTAAACTGGGATTGTAAAGTGTTCGATCTTTTTTCATTGAGAGCCGAGCTCGTACCTCATAAAAACTGACAGATATAATTGCACTGTTTTACATGATGTGACCTGTAATTAACTGCATTCATATCCTGTTGAGCCTTTTTTAGGAAAATAGTAATTATTTTATAATCTCTACATCTGACTTAAGGTTTTTTTTTACAGAGAGACAGGTTAACTGCGGTGAATACAGAGAAACATAAATGATAAAGGTGTTAGCAGAGAACTATATTTCTGACTGATATGTTTTTTATATACAACTCATTTATAAAACGCGCATAGGCACAGATTTGATCGTAAAGTGTGTATGCAAAAATCTTGACTTTGACGTGGAAAAGTGCTTAGCACCGCACGTCATGGTCTGAGAAGACGTACGGACTTTTGTTTCTCCTAATTATGCAAGTTTTTGGAAATATAAGTAATTCCTGCCGCATATAGAAGATTTGGACGTTGACGGGTGCTCTTTCAAATGTCAATGACATTATATAGACATCGTTAAAAGACGGAGATCTGAAACTGTTCAGCTGTTCAGCAGATCAATTGCTATTTATAGATTTCACATCTGATGGAGAGGCGTACACGCGTTTCTGTGCGTACGTTCGTTCTATGAATCACACGTATGCACTTATGCAAAATGATCATAAAATCACATTCAGGATGGTTTCTACGCAACATTTTATAAATGAGGCCCCTGAAGAGTTGCGCGGGTGTTCGTTTCTATAATAAATTGAATATCAAGTGTTGCATTATAAAACAGACTCGTAATTACATTTCGTAATGTATTTTGCATTATGATTCAGACTCATTCTAATTGTCCGAGCTTTGTTTGTAGCCGTTGCCGTTCTTGTGATTCACTTTTACTGAAATCTCACTTGAATTGAAGTCAAAACATTCATGTTGAGTGCGAAATATAATCATTTGTTTTTAACAGTTTGACCTGAATTTTTTTTGTTTTATTAAATATGGATAGACACTGAGAGTCGAATCTGTCATTGAAGAAGTGTTCAATTGCAACAACAGATAAATCATGTTTTTATTGTTATCATGTTTTATTGTGTTAGTTTAGTTTTTTTGTTATTACAACAATCAAAACAACCCGATTGTTGTTTCAATGATATTACTTGGAATGCAAAATAAAAAAACACGTTTTATGACATTTTTTAAAGACGTAGTTATCTGTGTCACAACGCAATGTAATCCAGGACTTCAAATGCAAAACCTCAGCACAAAAAATCCTCTTGTGTTACTTTTTATAGTTGGGAGACACATTCATTTAACATTGAGACATCAGCCTCCGATGACAAACCCCAGATGCATGTTTTCAATTCCTTTTGTTTATTGTAGCATTTATTGAGGTGGCGTATCCACAATTGCTTTTTCTGATACATGTATTTTCATTTAATCATTTTTAACCCCTTCCCTGTCATATATCACACAGCTGCCAGTCGGGGCTGCCTGTTGTTGTTTTTTGCAATGATTGAAAGCGCCAGCAAGATCTAAAATCTGTTTCAATTTAAAAAAAAATTCAACCTCTTTCTTTTCTCCTCTCCTGTGAAAAATACAAATGAACGCACTGACCCATTTTTCTTCCCCCCCTCCTCCCGGACCTTTCTGCCTTACACTTCAGTCAACCAGCATTATTCAGAAAGCGGAAAAACAGCACACTAACAAAACGTGCGACCTCATAAGCATCCCTTTTGTGTGCTGATCATAGCCAACCCTGCAGCCGTGCTAAAACAAACTCAATGTGCTGTCAGTGTGGTCGTCTCTCTTAGCCAGAGTCAAGAATCATGGAGACAGTATAACAAGTCACATAGGAGATATGAAAGAGATCATACTTTCAGAGATCAACAGTTTATTAAAAAATATTGTTTTCTCACCATAATCGATCAAAGTGAAAATTTTAAAGAAATTATGTTTTATTATTGTGATGGGTGACATATTACAGTCCTATCCAATTCTTAAGCTCCCCGCCAGTATTGTCAACACTTGAAGTGTATATGAATGTTAATAGCTGTGCTGAACCAGGATGGGAGATGACATGCTTAAACAGGGTCCTGAAAGTTTCCCAATAGACCATGAGGAACAGCTGGGTCAACTGGGACTGTTGCCAGAGGCCCGGCCGGGAAACTTCCGAGAACAGAGCCATCGAGATGTGCTAGACTGGCACCTGAACGCTGGAGGGACCAAAAGTGTTACTGCTGTTATTCTGCTTAAGAGATGCACAGCATTAAAGCAGTTCACTCAAAATGCACAATTCTGTTACATTTATTTCCACTCGTTTCAAAAGTTTTATAGATTTGATCTACAGGAGATGTGCACAGACTTGAAAGTCTACTTCCATGTCATAGTTTTATGGGAGAAACAAGCCTAAATCTACCTATTAACTAACAGAGTAGATGAGTAAACCTTTGATTTCTAGATGTGTAAAGTGTGACTGGTGTTTAAGCTGGTTGACCGTGGCACGTCCCACACACTGCACCACAATTTGACACATTCAACCGTGTGGTCCTGTGCAACAAAAGGCCGCTGTACAGTACTGTATGTGTAATGGGACCGAATCCAAAATGTTAAACTTGACTAGCTCAGGTGCTCCATGGGCCGTGACCATTCATTTTCATTGCCTCACGGACCATTCAGAGGAGACTATACAAGTCCAGGTCCAGTAAATATGAGTAGATATTAAATTGAAACTGCATAAACGAGGTCTATGGACGACCGAGTGCCTGTTGTTCCATGTGTAGATCAATACAGCCCTAAAATAACACTCATAAATCATAACATCTCTATTAAACCACATGTGAGTGTTAGTTGAGTAATAGCGTATTAGCGTGCATTATTTATAAGAAATTAGCTAATCTCTCTCTCTCTCTGTGTGTGTGTGTTAACAGGAGTTTGCTACCCTGACCAAGGAGCTGAATCTGTGTAGAGAGCAGCTTTTAGAAAAAGAGGAGGAGATTTCTGAGCTTAAAGCAGAGCGGAACAATACCAGGGTGAGTAAATGTGTGATTATTAATGGCCAGACGTCCAGATAAATCAGGACAACCCAATTATTAGCCTTATCTGTCGTTTAAGTGCTAAAAATAACTTTCTTTTAAAATGTGCACTGTTGTGATCTATCATGAGACAGAAACTCTTACTCTGCCGTTCTTGACAGGTTTGCTTCATCCTTAGAATATTGAGAGTTGAACTGAAAGCATTCAGCGTGCACATGCATTAATGCGACAATGACAGAACATGCTGCTAGTATTTTGCATGCCATCTGACAAACTCATTTTAATGTCTAAACGCTTATTACAACACATTGCCTAAAAACACGAGGAGAAATGTGAACCTGGTGAACTAAATGATGTACTTGATGTGTACTTGTCATGTCTGTAATGTCAAAGCAAATTTGCTGAGAATGATGTGACATGTATGTCCTTCAAAGAATTGTATTGAAGTAATTCCTTATTGATCATACAGTAATCGGCATTCTGCTGTACCTGAGGTAGATTCTGTATCATTCACATTTATAGCTTCAACTTCTCCAGAACACAAAAGAAGATTGAAAATGTATCTTTTTTGTGTTCCATGGAACAAAGAGTCATAGGCAGGTTTTGGACAGAACTTGTATTTTTGGGTGAACTATCCCTTTAACACGCACTTTGTTTTGTTCTACAGCTTCTTCTGGAGCACTTGGAGTGTCTGGTGTCTCGTCACGAGCGTTCGCTGAGGATGACTGTGGTGAAGAGGCAGGCTCCTCCGCCCTCCGGAGTGTCCAGTGAGGTGGAGGTGCTTAAGGCTCTCAAATCTCTCTTCGAGCATCATAAGGCCCTGGATGAGAAAGTAAGATAACAAGTTGTTTTTTATGTTACAAGTTGCACAAAATGACATCAATGCAGAACAATTTGCAGTTACTAACAATGGCAAGATCATGGGTTTTATTCCCTGGTTTAGAAAATCAACCCCCAGGTTTTTTTTAACTAAAACATTTTGCTAGTTTTAATCTGTGAATGATGTGAAATTGGCAATGAGTGTGTAAGGCAAAGAATAAGGACTGGTGCTTGATTTCATGACTAGTTGAATGGTTGGGTTGGGGGTGTTTCCATTTGTATATTTTGTTATTTAAGTGGCCTTTGTTTTTACTTTGCACAGGTGCGTGAAAGGTTACGTGTGGCTCTTGAAAGAATTACTACATTAGAAGGACAGCTGGCAGCCGCCACTCAAGAGGTACTGCTGCTATGACTCGCATGTGCATGTGTGTGTGTGTGTTGAGGTATTTATGTGTACTGGTGTAGATTTGCAGATCTCATTAACATCTGTGCAGTGACCACCTGCCCCCTGCTGTCAGCCTTTGCACGCTGTCCACTTCCATCTCTCACATGCCACTAGCAGTCCAAGCAGAGCAAATGCACTTGACATACTGTAGATTTACATTGGTAAGGAGCTTATCATTGACAACACAATTACACACAGCCAGGGTCTGAAAGAAAGTTTGACCACACCTGTTAATAGCCTGTCAATTGAGAAACTACGTCATATTGCCATAAATATATTTACAAGCTTTGAAACTGTATTTACAGTTGCGTTATTATTTTAAAATATTTCATTTTTTGCGAATTATGAAAAGATTCTATGGAAACACAGCTTTTGAGACTATAACAGTCACAATCCCCAAAGTTCTTCATGTTGACAGGCCGACAAAAGTTTCACTCAAAAATAAAAATGATGTCATCATTTACTCACCCTCGAGTTGTTCCAAATCAGTATACATTTCTTTGTTCTGATGAACACAGAGAAAGATATTTGGAAGAACGCTTGTAACCAAACAGTTCTTGGCCACCCCTGACTACTTTTGGCAAAGCCTTAGGTTTTATGTGGAGAGAGGCATTCTGGCACTTACGGCCTTCCATACTCTCTCTACGGTCTCGTCTCTGTTCCCGCCCTCTCGTTCCTCGTTTAGCTCTCCATCAGTGTTTCATCCCCGACTCCTGTCCCTTGTTAATTATCCTTTGTTAGTGTCCCTATATTATGCCCTTGTGTCTTCTGTCCTGTGCTGAATGGTTTTGTGCTACCAGTGTAAAATGTACCTTGTTGGATTACTCCCCCCGTTCTATTCCTTGCTGTGTTTGGATGTTGTGTCATTAGTTAGTCTGCCGTTGTCTTTTATAGTAAGTCTATAAACTAATGTCTTCTTGTTTTTTGCCCCATCGTGGGAAGTCTTTTGTTTCATGTTTATAGTTTAGTTACTTTTCTGTTCACTCCCCATCGTGGGTTTTTTGTTATATATTATTAAAGTTTCTTGTTCATTGCACTGCTTCCTGCGCTTAGGTTCTTCCTACCTAGAAATTCGTGACAACTTTAGTTGGAAAAATTACAATGGTAGTCAAAAGTGCCCCAAACTGTTTTCTTTATACATTCTTCAAAATATCTTCTTTTGTGTTCAACAGAACAAATACATTTACAAAGCATTTTTTCCTTCTAAATTTTTCCTACTTTGTTGTAGATTGTAAATGTATTTGGAATACCCTGAGGGCGAGTAAAAAAATTAAATAAAAAAATTGTCCTTTTTGTTCCACAACTAAAAACACACTACAAGGAAAACGCATGGAAAAAAAATATTATGTTCCACCACTGGATAGATGGAAAAGTCATTGGCTGCAGCCCATGTGGGTGACATGACGTTGCATTTTGACAAAATTCTACTGCCTCTGTACAAAAAAACATTTTTCTTTCTTTTTCTTTCCTCCAAATGTTATGAACTGTAATAAAGAGAGCCCAAATCAGATACCCTTATTTAAATACTGACGTGCAAATGAATGTGTACATATTTTCATTGTCTTCAATGGGCCTGAAATGTGAGGATTCAAATGCAAATGGACCACCAGTGTCTCATTAATACACTAATAACATGCAGCTTTTAAGCACAATAAGTTAATTCTGCAAAATGAGTTGTTTTAGTCTTATCTCCCACAAGACTCCCCAACCCACCTGAAGAAAAAAGGAACAGTCTCAGCTGCTATTAAAAGGAACACTTATACATTTCCTTTCACCAAAAAGTACACATTCATAATGGGCAAGTGGAAAAAAAACTAAAAAGCAAGTACATCACAGATTCTGACGTGGAAGCAGTTATCAGTCACAGTGAATGTTGAAAACCTTGTATTTAATTCTGTGGATGTTGTGTAGTGGGTTTGTTTACACCCAAATGTAAAACATTATTAATGTGAGCGGTTTGTTCATCTCTAGGTGGTCATGTTGAGACAGAAGAAGGATGGACGATCGGAAGGAGATGCTGTTGAAAAGATGGATGGCTCTAAACCTACATGGAAGGTATTTGCATTATTATTACAAGACATAAATTAAGGATTTTTGTTTTATGTTTTTAATGAACACTCTACTTCATTCTATAAAAAATCACTTTCACTTGTGTCCATTTCCAAGCTAGCCAAGTTATTACACCATACGTTTTGTCAATAGTTACACCTTGCTGTTGTTTATCTTTTCCCGTTCCAAAAAGGATTCCTTCTGCTCTATTACCTCTCTTACAGATGGTATTTTCCCAGCTACTGAGAAATAAACGGCATTGATTATGCGCCAAGTATTTCTGCCCTTCAACCTTGAGCACGGGCTGCTAAATTGTCTCCTGCTTCTGAGTCACTTTAAGCAGACAGTCAGCCAACAGAAGCCTAGTCAATATGAGAAATTCGCATCGCTCCTAATCTTGGATCCAGTTCATTGCAAATATTACAAATATGACCTCATGTTTTATTAATGTGTTTTAAATGGCATCGATTAGTGGTCTGTAATAAGAGAATGTGTTCAATGCAGCAGTATTGATTGTTTGCTTTGACTTTAAGTGTCCAAAAACAAGGTATAGTACCTGCTTAGCTTTTTGGTAAATATTAGGATCTATTAAAGGTCCAGTATATAAACTTTAGTGGCATCTAGTTGTGAGGTTGTGAATTGCCAACCCTCCCTTTCGAAGCACTACAGTGGCTGACACAGGACAAAGATGTTGTCCTGTTTTCTCATCTTTGCCGCAGGAGATACCTATTTACAAAATGCACTCGGTAGAACAATTTGTCCATTTATGGCTACTATAGAAACAACATGAGGAATTCTATGGAAGGGGACCCGTGGTGTATATAGATGGAAATAGCTCATTCTAAGGAAATGAAAACAACGCTTCAAATGTAAGGTCTTTATACACTTCTGAAGACATAGTTATGTATATTACATTGCATTTCTGTCAATAGATCCTCCAAAAAATGGCAGCACCTTGAAGTATGCTTACATTATCTTACAGTTGTGATGATCCATGATGTGGATGATTTATAAACTTTCAGAGAATTTCCATGTCAGCTTTTCTGAACAGTTGCTGACTCTCTAAAGAAATCTGAAATGTTACCAGCCCTAATGTGGATAAACATTCCCCTGCTAATTCCCCATTGTGTGTTCCTTCAACAGTCTGTGTGTGTGAGCTCTTTTTAAGTGATTTTTGCATATATAAGCATATTTTTTGTTAGTCCCAAATTATAGGGCTCTAATAAACTGTTTATTAAATTTGTAGACATGTATTTTAAGCAAGAGACAAAGAGTGAAAAAATGGGCTGACAAGATTTTTCCCGTGAGTCATTAGCACCTGAGAGGTTGCGTTTCACAATTTTACTCCCCCCGAGGACGATGATTAAAATGAGACACCTGCAGTAAAGCCCTTTATCTAAACACGTCCTGTATAACAAGCCATTCATGGAATGTAGGACAAATTTCAGCAGAGAAGACCCCTCAAGTCACCTGTCTGCCATATTTGACTTTAAAATTAATGTTTAAATAGATACAATCAATTACAGAGAATGTAAAAGGGCCGCATTGAAAGAATGAGAGCAGACGGACAGACCAGTATTCCTTCAGACAATTGCGTGGTCCAGCCAGTGTGTTTCTCAGGAGAGCTAGCTGAAGCTTCCCTAGAGGATTGAAATATGACTGATTTTCCACTCATCAAATACTTGAAGCAAAGTTCAGGCTGTCAGAGACTGACAGGATTTTCCCAGTAGACTCCAAATAGAGGGTTCTGTCAAATTTGCTTTGATAATTCAGCGAGGTCAAAGATAGTGCTACACAAAAGTTTCTTGAACTATAGGCACCTCACATCACAGTTAGACATTTCATCATAATTACATTTCTTCTGAACTGGAGTTCCCTTGATAACGGTGTACACTAGCATTTGAAACAGCAAATTGGAATGGGATCCCTCTCTTTTTTTATATAGCCAGTAGCCTTTAGTTTACCTCACAGCTGTGAATGTACATGCAATGGCAAGTCAGAAGTAAATGTTATTAGTGGTAAAATATGGTCATGGACAAAATTTGTATACACCTGTGCAAGATGATGTCATCGACATTTTAAATGCTTTTAAATGCCAAATCCTTTAGATTTAACCAAGCTTATTGGTAAACATTAGGTCCCGTATATGAAATTTAGCGGCATCTAGTGGTGAGGTTGCGAATTGCAACCAACGGCTCACTCCACCCCTCCCTTTCAAAGGGTGGCTGACACAAATTTTAATATTTGTCATAAAATTATAAACATGGGTATTTAATTAAAGTTACAAATTTATTCTAACATTTGAAAAACTTGATCAGGGTGTAAAATTTGTATTTGTCATATTTTTTTTTTAATGATTAGATTATGAAAAAAAAATATATTTTAAAAAAAAAATTCAGAATTTAAATTATTCCCCAAAAATTCTTCCTGAAAGCTTAAATGATACATTTAAATATAATCCTAGCATATTTTTTCATATTGTGGCACTGAATATTATTTTGAATACAAGATAAATCTAGGTAAGATGTTCAGAAGGAACCGAGATGTCAGAAAGTTGTAAGACATGCATATTTCTGTAAAACTGTAAACTGGTTATTTTAGACTTCTGCATTTCTGTATCTCTTGAGAATAATTTCATTACCAGCATGTAATTCAGTTTAAGGTTGAGAAGCAAAACCAATCATCTGCCACTCAACGTTACAGACAGCTTCAAATGCATACACACACATTTGCAAAAAACACACAATAACTAAACAAAAGAAAATGCAAAGCTTGCATGTTTGTGCATAATGGCCATTATTGCCATATCACCTGTCACTGGCTCAGGACTGCTTTAGTGAGATATAGCAAGACACCTCTGCGGTGAAACCAAACCCCTCTCACTTGAGACAGTTATCTGAAGGTGTTCTCATTAAATATCTCCCCAAGGAATTCTCCTGGTATTCTGGAACTTGACGTTTCCGCTTTGGAGCTAAAAAAGCAGCTGGTATTGGGTAAAAGGTGGGGTGCCTAACCCAGGTCATGTTATTCCCAGTAACACTTAAGTTTCAAGTCTGACAAAAATAGTGTGGAGGTTTAATTTGCTGGACTGTGTACATTTGTGTGATATATGCGAGAAAACCTCTGAACTCTCGAGGCTGTAATTGCAGTGAAGCTTGCTTAGCTTGCTGTCTATGTTTCTCACTCTCTGACTCAGCATAATGTCCCAGTCTGAAACTTATACAAAGTTGAACCATAAGTGGAAGGCAGGGGACCAATAAACATTTTCAACTTTAGAAATAGTTCTGTCATTGCTTACTCACCAGCATGTCCTTGCAAATACATGACTTTCATGCTGCTATGGAACACAAAACAAACTTTTGTGACACTTTGTGTTCAATGAAAAAAGGAAGGTCATAGACGTTTTAACAACATGAAGAATAATAAACGATGACAGATTATCTTTTTAGTTAAACTGCTCCTTAAAAGCACTTTTGCACCACTAACTTTGTCTGCGTCTGTGACAGAGGCTTCCCAATGGCTCCATCGATGCCCACGATGACAACAGCAGGTGTGTGGAGCTACAGGAACTGCTTGATAAAGCTAATAAAGAGTTGACCCAAAACAGAGACCGGATCAGCAGTCTGACCAGCCGCATGACCGAGCTCGAGGCAGAACTGGCCACCGCCCGTAAAGACCTGCTGAAGAGCGAAGAGCTGTGCACCAAACACCAGAGAGACATCCGCGAGGTTAGAATGATTGAGGGGAGAGGAAGATCAAGGAATGGGGACAGGCTAATAGTTTCTTGCCTTTAAGAAAGTGATGACAACAAGTGTCTGCTTTATTTTGAAAGACAGAGCACCTACTATATATTTCAATTTTAATTTAAGCATGCGTTATTGGCATGACAAAAAAATGCACTTTCAAATTGCCAAAGCATTAGCAGCTGGGATGCGTTCAAATAGTGCAAGTATGTATACACACGAAAGGAAATATGATAATAGTAATGATATTAAAAAGAAGAAAATAAAATAAATGCTATATAAAATATAAAGAACCCGATTTATTGAAAATAGTCTTATTTCCAGAAAGTCTTTGTATCTCTTACTACGTGCCTGTTCGACAGGCGATGGCACAGAGGGAAGACATGGAGGAGCGAATCACAACATTAGAAAAACGTTATCTGGCCGCCCAGAGGGAAACCACCTCCATCCACGACCTGAACGACAAGCTGGAGAATGAGCTAGCCACCAAGGATTCACTTTACCGCCAGGTACGCAAACCCTAGAGCTGGAATGAGTTAGAGTTGAATTCAAATGATCTTCACCCAAAAATGAAAATTCTGTCATCATTTACTCACCTTCGGGAGTAAGGGAGAAAGATTTGGGGGAAGAATGCTTATAACCAGACAGATTTTGCCCCTACCATAGTAGGAAGAATTACAATGGTCGTCAAAAGTGCCCCAGAACGTTTTGCTGTCCTACATTATTCAAAATGTCTTCTTTTGTGTTCAACAGAACAAATAAATGATAAAGTAATTTTCCTACTATGGGAGTCAATTGGGGGCAAGATCTGTTGGGTTATAAACATTCTTCCAAATATCTTTCTCTCTGTTTATCAGAACAAATACATTTGAAACAACTCGAAGGTGAGTAAATGATCACAGAATTTTTGGGTTAACTATCCCTTTAATGTCCCATAATGCATCAGTTGAAAACTATTATATGATAGATTTAGTCTATGTCAGTAGGGTGTATGTGTTTGTGTCTATGAACGATGTGCATTTATATTCAAACAGATGAAATTACATGTATTTTGTACACATTGGTTGTTTATTGTTATGTGCGCTTATTTGTTACGTATTGTATGTGTGCGTCCTTTCATTGTGTACGGTGTTTTTTGTGCATGTGTGTTTGTGACCATCTTCCCTTTGTGTCTACATTTGGTATACAATATTTATTCATGTCAATATTATTGCGTTCATCTAAACAAAGGTGTGTATCTCAATAATAGTGTCTGTTGGTCTTACATGTGTTTGCTGTGTGTTTGTGTGTGTGTTTGTGAATGCATCAGAGCGAGGAGAAGGTACGACACCTCCAGGAGCTGCTGGAGTTGGCAGAGCAGCGCCTACAGCAGACCATGAGGAAAGCAGAGACTCTACCGGAGGTGGAAGCTGAACTTGCCCAGAGAGTTGCCGCTCTTACCAAGGCGAGTACTGAGTCAGCCATCATAGACATAAGAATTCAGATTCCGCATAATGATTTAGATCCCTTCATTAAACAACTGAAATGTGACAAAACATTTATTTATAAAGGAACAGTGCTATTATTCTAGGAAACACTGTTAGAGTATATTACAAATATGTTATTTCTGAATCTGCGCAGGCTGATAAGCCCAACGGCATACAAATAATTCATTTCTGGTGTTTTTTTTAAAACGGAACTAGTTTGCAATTCATGCGAAACAGCGACACCAGGAAGAAAAAAGCAGGCTTATGAGAAGAATGTGGTAATCGGTTCATAAGCTTATTCTCTGTAAGAAGTAAAACACCATCTCAAAAGATGATAAGACCAAGGTCTCCCAACTGGGAGGGTAAGAACGACTCTGGAGTTAGACGGGAGAAAAACAACGAATTCAATTTCTTAATAAGACTCTAACCCACTGAGACACAGTGTAGAGAACCAAAGAATGCAAGTTTGAGTATGTTATGGGTCGTTTCTTGATTCTCACCTGTCAAAAGGGCCAAAATATGAAAAAACAACAGTTCAGTGTATGTTCTGTATGTTTAAGCGCTTCATTACATCAAGAATCAAAATTGCATTCGAAATAGATTTTTCTTCTTTATAGACTTCCACGGTCGATTTTGGTTTTGTTTTGAAAATACTCGGCAGCAGTCACATTTTATCCAAGCATCAACACGAATCATAAATTACAGTGTTTTCAAAGGCTGCCAAACGTCTTGTCAGTGAGGCAGCGATGCAGTGGGGTTTGTTTTGAGTCTCACTAATGCAGTTAATTAAAAATGACAAGATTTTGTCAGTCCCAGTTGGCAGCACTATATCACACACCTCATGATCCTAATGACACAAATCCACGGCTGGGTCTCAAACCAGATGTAAACTGTTGACATGATGAATGATGCAAGAGGCTTTGAAGCAAGAAAGTACGATTCATTCACTGTGTTATAGAGAGTGTTCCAATGTTCAAATGATATACTGCACAGATTTTAAAAGGCGTTTAGTTCAGCACTGTTGCTTCATAGACTAATGTCAGTGTGTCCTGCAGGCGGAGGAACGCCATGGCAACATCGAGGAGCGTTTGCGGCAACTGGAGGCCCAGCTGGAGGAGAAGAACCAGGAGCTGGGCAGGGTGAGAACTGGGGTTGGGCTGGGTGTGAGTGGACAGATGTAAGAGAGAGAGATTGTGTGCAGGATGTAAAAAAAAGGAAATGCTGAGATTCATTGATTCATTTGTGTGTTTAAGGTTTTTTTTATTACTGTATTAATTTTCTTTTTTGTTTGAAGTGCACATGAGAATGAACACTTGTGTTGATGCCCCAGTGATTTTTTTATGTGAATGCTCAAACATGGGTCCTGTATGTTTGTATGAAGCTTTTGTGAGTATGTTTGAAACCTTAGTGTATGTCGGGTATACTAATCATATTTCGGGGAGATATTGTTTTCAAAACTGTGCAAAATCTGAGCAAAACTTTATTTTGGGGGTGTCCTAATTTGTTTAAACACTATAAAAATATAACGTTTAAAATTGTTGTTTAAATTGTAGAAATTCTGAAAGTTTTCTATAAGGGTTAATATTAAGGTGTACGTTTTTGTTAGGCTGTAGTGTTTAAAACTAGTTGTGTGTAAAAACAATAGAAGTCTATATAATTTATCCATTTTGATAGCAAAATAAACCCTGAAGTTTAGGTGGCCAGCCTGCAGTCCCCATAAGGCAAATATTATAACAAACATATGAAATAACATCTTAATGAATATCAAAAAAATAAGTTCAGGGTTGGAGCTAGGATATCAAAATGGCATTAGCTGAATAAATCAACAGGAAAACTCAATGGAATGTCCCGTGATCATAGTAAAACAAACGTGTCTGGGTGTTTGTGTATTCAGGGAGAGAGTAGATATTGTGTAACATCTTGACCAGGCCTGCGGGCGGCATGTTTGACCTCACATTAGGGACTCCTTTCTGATTCGCCTGAAATCTACTTCCTGCCCTTCTGCCACACACGCACACACTGAGATCCATAATCTAGCACTCCTATATAGACACACGCATCCAGCCATATGTTATTGCTCGTGAATATGTGGCATTTTTAGCTCATCTTGCAGATGAATTTCTCCACCCCCAGTGAGAGCAGCGCTGCAATTGGCTGCTATATTTGGATTGGGAATAATTCATGCATGGGTAATTTCTCCTGTGTGCAAGCCGGTGGTTGTAATGATTTAAAACAGTCAATGAGACTCTTTATCCTCCTTCAGCCTTAATTAAACCCATATATTCACATCACACCTCAGTCTGGGCTTCACCGAGCCTTTGTTTAGTACGGCTGAGTTTTGCTTCAGTTCTTTGCTCTGTGTTGACTACATCTTGACTACGTCTTAAAAGCCATTTGTCACCAGAAGAAAATGAAGAATTTGTTGCCAGGCAACTGAGTGCCCATATCGCACTGCAACTATGTTTAAAAGTCACCCTCTTACATTCTCTATCATTATGTTTTTACTAGAAATGTTATCAGCACGAATACACATCACGTGCCCTTGAAAATGGGATCAATTCAATTGCGGGCGCAAACTGTGAACTTACAGAAGAAATCATGTAATATCTTGAAGTAAACTTAAAGCCATATAAGATCCTAAACTCCTCCACTAGAAGATCACAATATTGCCTGAGGGTGTAACACTGCCCCCTATTGTTTCTCCAGTAAACTACACAATATCCTCACAGAATATTATTTCTCATCTTTATTGCTCTGGATTAAAATACACCCCCTTATAATTATTAGCATAAATCAATTGTGCTACACATATAAATAATACAGCGTGGTTTCTTGAGGAGAGGTGCTATATGTGATCTTATACATTTACATAAAAGCATGTTTTTTCTTCTAACGTCTCATAAATCTCTTTTCTTTATTCCTTTATTAAGGCTCGTCAAAGGGAGAAGATGAACGAGGAGCATAACAAGCGTCTGTCCGACACTGTGGACCGTCTCCTCACCGAGTCCAATGAGAGGCTTCAACTTCACCTGAAGGAGCGCATGGCTGCACTGGAGGACAAGGCATGGATATAACTCTTAATATTTATTACCGGTTGGAATCAATGTGGAAAGCAGTTACCCAGTCTGGTTTTGAGTCTGAATTTTCCGTCTCATCGCAATTATTTGACGCCATCGCAATTATTTCAGATAACCTTTATTATTGTGAATCTTTAGAAAACAAGGGTGATCTGTAGTATCTGCTGCATTTTACATCCACTGTCCTTGATCTGCACTCACTGTAACATTCAAATGACATTTCTCCGTTTAAGTTGTATTAGCTTTGTATTTTTTTGTTGATTTGGTTTGTTTCCAGACTTGTTGCATCAACACAGCAAGACCCTCATATCTAGTTTTATGCTCAAGACTCAACTCTTCTCTGCTAAGGTCACTCTGCGGTATAATAATATTAGTTATTTACCAAATTTTCACATTTCTAAATGATATATTCTCATTATAGAAAAACATTTATTGACATTAACAGTGTCGAAGCCTTAAAACAGACAATTAATCGCCATAATCGTAATTATTTAATAGACAATTAATCGTCAGCCAAATTTCATAATCGTGACAGCCCTATTACTCAGTCAAAGTCACCTATTTCAAAAACACTTTTTATTAAATAAAATGTTAGTTTTGTCATGAAAAAACATGTTTGCAAAATGAATTTTTTTGTCTACTGAACAAATTTCAGACATTTAAGCAAAAGTTTTTAAAATAACGAGAAACGTTAGTGTCCCAAAGCCTCTGACCGGTTGTGGACATGACTTAATGTCTGTGCTTGCACCCCTGCTTTCACCCGAGAGAAAGGCAGGCTTTTATGTAACATACTGAGTGGGCACAAGGAACAGCACATGATAAACAGAAATGTAAAGGTTCCCAATGAAGCTTGACTGAAAAGCTGTCTTCTGTTGAGCAATCAATTGAAATGTTTTGAAAGGGGATGAATGGCAAGATGCCAGTGGAAAGGGCAAAGCACCACACATAGAGAGAGTGAGAGAGTGAGAGAAAGAGAGACAGAGAGAGAAAAAAGAGCTAGCAGGTCATTTAATAAACAACATGCTGTTTTGAGCTTGTTCTTAACTTTGTCTGTTCTGTCTTTCAACTACCTGTTTCCCCATCAAGAATGCACTCATCCATGATCTGGAGAACTGCCAGAAACAACTGGAGGAATTCCATCACACTAAGGTATGGTTGCTAATTGGGTACCTTTCCGATCTACAGCTTCTGTCACAGCCGAGAGAGATAACTGGGTAGTTGAAGTTAACGTATACATAGGTTTCTTTTAACAAATCAAGATTTCAGTTTATATTGTAATTTGATTTAAATTTATTTCTGTGGTGCTTTTCACAATGTTGCATTGTTACAAAGCAGCTTTACAGTACATACATAAACAGATAGCAGTGACAAAAGTCAATTCTGTAAAATTTGATCCACGTTGTTTTATGTGGTGTGGTAATTCTCAAAGTATTGGCAAAATGAACCAGATTTACATTTAGGCATTTCGCAGACGTCTTTATCCAAAGCGACGTCAAAGAATTCCCGAAAGTATTTCTAATTACCTGCACAGTTTACGCGTGACTAACCAAGTGCTTTTCGGTTCTCAGGAGAGGCTGATCGGGGAGATCGAGAAGTTACGATCAGAACTTGATCACATGAAGCGCAGGAGTAGTGTGTTTGGAGATGGAACACACCCTAGGTAGCACCCAGATTTTAGTTTCATAGACAACATGAAATATAAGTTCAACTATCCTTGCGCAAATGACATTGAGCGTCTGAACCTCTCTTACTGTCTGTCCCTCTCCGTTGACCCTGTCTCAGGTCTCATGTTGGCAGTGCCACAGACCTGCGCTTCTCAGTGGTGGAAGGTCAGGGCGATCATTACTCATCCACCGGGGTCATACGACGGGCTCAGAAAGGTCGACGGATGGCACTCAGGGATGAACCCACAAAGGTGTCAAAGGCGAACATTTCCATCTACAACTCTCTCCAACCTCTTAACATACGTTTCAATAGCATACATTGGCATATATCCTCAGGCTTCTTCCCTTTGAAATGTGCTTTCAGTTTCATCCATAGATACAAGCACTGGTGCTTCTGGTGCATTTTGTGATGATGTCATTATGCAGTGATGCTCAGTCATTGGCCTAGTACAGAACTCTCATAATAGACAGTATTTCATCTTTCAATCATGTCTCTCACTTTGTCTCTTTGTTCTTTTTGTGCCTCATTGGATGCAATTACTGTAAGTTTTGAGTTCTCTGAGCCACAGTGTAACACTTTTTATTGTCCATGAGGCCCTCGCGAAATCTGTTTTTGATTGCCAGAGAAATCTATTGAACACTTATAATTCAGAAAGTACAACACATTCCCAGATACTTTCTTTATGAATGCTGCATGCACAAACATCTTCTCTAAAATCAGCTTAAAAATGCAAAAAGAAAAGCGCAGATTTCGTCTAGGCCCGTCCAGCTGATATCTCAGAAAATCTTGCCCAAAATAGTGGTCCTTGCTTTTTGTGCCTTATTAGTGTATTTTTTACAGATCTTTCCGATGGTGGAGCAGGACTGGGATCGCTCTCAACCTTCTAGCTTGCGGGCCAGCCGTACCCATCTTATGGGCAGCGACACTGAGTTGTCCGACTTAGACGATGAGGACCGGGAGACCATCTTTAGCTCAGCCGATATGCTGTCCCCCAGTGGACACTCGGACGCACAGACACTCGCCCTCATGTTGCAAGAACAGCTGGATGCTATCAATGAGGAGATCAGGTGATTTGACACAAATATCAATTTTTTGGGAGTGGGCCATTTTAACTTGGGTACAGATAAACAAGGAACGTCTGCGCACTGTTTATCTATGCCCTTCAGTTATAAATAAAAGAACTATATGTAATCTTCATACTTTGATATATTTTGATCCTGCATCAGTTGAAAACAATTTGGATGTGCATACTTTTTCTCTTTCTTGTCTTTGGCAAATCGGAGTATTAATTGCTTCTTCTGAAAAAGTAAAAATCTAGTTTCACTGTTGAATTGTTCAGTGTAAGCACTAGCTAAGCAGTTAAAACGGATCATTGAACACATGTTATGTTTGGGACGTCAAGAAAGGTCAGCACATTAAAGTGTGACCACCCACATATGTCAAACCCTATTCGGTTTTCAGTGTTAGACTCAGGGCATTGTTATACATTTAACTTGTAAAGATGACGTTAACCGGCGATAACAGAAGTCATCTAAATCCTGTATAGTCAAACATACATAAACATACAGTACAGTACAGTATCAAAACCAACCTGTCTTTAGAGAAGGGTATATATTTATATATATATATGTATATATATAAAAAGGGAAACAAAATAATGACTTTTTGGTGTAAAAACGTGTGCAGCTAAATCAAATAAATCAGTTCAACCATCTTCTCAAATCCAATGATGTTAGATTTAAAAATGACTTGCGTTTAGCTTATGAGGCCAAGTGTAAATGGAACAGTTTTAAAAAGACTTCAGAGAACGCATGAAGTACCAGGTGTACAAAAGCCCTGTATTGTATGTCTTTCGTTTCTGTACACAATAATGTGAAAGAGAACGTGACACACTTTGATATGACAGCGCTCTGATGGCAAATTATTACAGACATCTGTAAACGCCAACCCCACAACACACTTTGTTTTAAACAAAGGAGTATCAACCACATGCACGGAGGCATGTCTAATAGCTTTACTGTAAGTTAAAACCTGTTTAAAAACGTAACGTTTAAACACAAAGTAAAATGCGTATTTTTAGGCTTTGTATTTGTACAATGCACATGCTAAACTAAAATAACGTTATTAACCGGTATTTTTTTGTAAGTTAACCATTTTTGGAACGAAATAGTTCTTAAGAAACACAAAAACAGAAACGTTAAAATATTGATTCTGCTTGGAGTGGAACAAATGAATTTCGTTTTAAAGCCCTGCTTGCAAGCAGATAAAAATATGTATCTTTGTGTTGTTGAGCATTGGAACAAACAGTAACACTGGAACTAAAACAGTAACAAAAGTGTCAGACAGACTAAAAATTACAGTCTGAATCTAGAGAGTGTTTTTCCGACATCCGGCTGCTGACTGGATCTGTCTCAGCAGCCTTAAGCGCTGGCAGATGAGCATCTGTCATATTTGACAACATTTATGAGTCAATAATATGAATTTGCTCATCATTAATCTTGAATATGAGGTGTGGTTGAATAGAAATGCCAGACAAGCAAACCATCACTTTAAAGTGATGAGAATAGAGCCGCTGTGTGAGAATAGAGATGACTCACTGACTGAGCTGTGGGATAAACTCATGAGGTTTCTGCTGCATAAATACTGAATTAATCAATAGTTAAATGAGCCCTGGTGTTTCAATAAATAACAAGCCAGAATATGTTTGAATATGAATAGGTTATTCATAGTGCATTATAAGGACAGCTATGGAAAAAAGTACGAGACCATTCACATTTTTATTTAAACAGCATTTCTAGATGTATTGTGGCCATTCCAGTCCAGTGTCTGTGGAATTTCAACAAAATCAAACCTTAGGAAGACATAAAGTCATCCAACAGCAATGTGAAAGCCTGACAGCATGACGACACACATGAAAACTGTAATAAACATTGAGGTTATCACATAAAAAATTAACTTTTCAAATATAATGTACAAATACTGTATTATTGTTGTATTGCTTAAAAGTGAATATTGACTTTTTTTGTAGTATTTGAGGTCTGAAAAACAACAGAGCATATTTTCTGTTATTTTGACCTGTTTCTCCGGTTTTCATTTTCTGCAAATAAATGCAAATAGAATCAATATTTTTTATGAAATTTGGGAGAAATATTGTTAGTGGTTTACAGAATGAAACAAAAATCGTGATTTTACCATAGAAAGTACATTCAGAAAAACTGCAAATAATTTTAAAATGGTCTCCAATTTTTTCTATTGAAGTATTCCATTATTGGGGAAAAATATGATTTTTAGTCCTGGAACTCATATGTTATTGTTAATACAGATAAATATAAATGTTTACAGATTGTACTGAAAATATTTATTAGTCATTATCTAAATCCATATCTGGTAATCAATATGTAATAAATATGACATTATTACTCTCTCCCTCTGCCTCGCAGAATGATCCAGGTTGAACGGGAAAATGCAGAGCTTCGTGCTGACGAACTCGAGTGTCGGGTGAACAGCGGCAGCATGGACGGGCTCAATGTGACCCTGCGGCCACGCTCCTCCATCCCAACCTCTGTCACTGCCCTTTCCCTTGCCAGCTCCTCACCTCCCGTTAGCGGCCGATCCACACCCAAGATGACGTCTGGTTCAGCGGCACATGAGTTGGGCATCATGACCCTGGTGAGACAGACTGCCTCTTTCACGCACAAATGCTAAAAAAAATGCATGAACAATTGTCTGGTATATTTAATGCGAGTTCCTGGAAATCCCCGGTTCAGTTCCACAACAAAATGGTGGATAAGCAGCTTGTATTGTACTTCCAAGCTGAAAGTTTTTTTGCGAAATAGGCCTTACTTAATGCTTACAATTACACTAACTTCTTCCTTTACAATCTTCTGTATAATTCAACGCCTGACAACTCCCCCCTTTCCTCATTCCATGAGTTGTAACAGGAATGAATCCTTATTCTAACAATAGAAACACTGAATCACCTGTCTACTTGAATCTTCCCTCTGCTTCTTTCTTCATTCTAACGCTATCAGCCTAGCGATCTAAGGAAACACCGCAGGAGAGTTGCTGTAAGTTTGTTGTTTTCGTCTCTAAATGAACCAACCTGCCTTTGCTAACTCAATGTGTGTATTGTGTTCAGAGGGTGAGAAATGAATAGGCAATAAATATGTCCGAGTAACTAATAATAAATACCTAGAGTTGTTTAAGGCACCGTCTGGTGTAATACGTCTTGTGGCAAATTGTTTGTGTTTAACAGTCCCCTGTGGAGGCCCGAGAGGATAAGGCCACCATAAAGTGTGAGACGTCTCCCCCCTCGTCCCCCCGCAGCCTCAGACTCGACCAAATGAACTTCGCTCAACTAACAGGAAGTCTGGAGGATGGCCGAGGGTAAACACACACAAACACATCTAGAGTCGATCACGTCTTAGGTGCTAAAAGATCCCGCTCTGATTGAACCAGATTAGATCATTTATCCAGCAGGCACACACACACACATAATAAAGTGTTCTAGGGTCTTTAAACTAGTTAATTACTGTCAGCTTGCCTTTGTTCATCTTCTTTGAGACTGTGCAGCCCACACTTGACTCTCAGTGAGCTATCGTGAGTCTGTATATTGGCTCAGTGGTAAGAGCATGGCACTAGCAATGCCAAGGTCATGGGTTCGATCCCAGGGGATTGCACATATAGTCAGAAACAAATGTATCATACGATGTATGCAATGTGCTCTTATGAAGGGCTCATGGGAAGTTATGCGTTATAGATGCTGATATGATGTCAGGGGAGGAGTCATGTCATAGTGATTGATCACTGGCTTTGATGGCTTTAAAGGCAGGCGTGCACGACCAACAAAGAGATTCTCAACAGGACAGACATTTTCTTGATCGTGAAAGATTGCAAACCGAACATTTAATGACAATGTAACATGTAATGCAAAAACAATGTTTTGCAGTATAAACAACCATTTACAGAGATCAAGTACACATGTTTTATTTATGTGTCAGGTGGATGTATTTGGCTTCTGAGCCAACAAAATTAAACTTTGTTGATGCATCACCATTGTTTTTTTTCATTGCTTTCTTGAATAAGAGTTTTGGGTTGCTTTGTCAGTGTGAAATGTCTATCTTGCTTTCTCTGTCTGACTCAGGGGTAACAAAAAGAAGGGCATAAAGTCATCTATTGGCCGTCTCTTTGGCAAGAAGGAGAAGGCGCGTTTAGACCAGCAGATGAGCAAGGATGGCCAGATGACACCACCTGTTATTACAGGTAGTGTAAAATATATATCGTCGCTGAAAACTAAAATGTTCAAATTCATTTTTCAGGAAATGGAAAAAACACTGTTCTTTTTTAAATGATTAAATTCAGTGTTGTCAAAGTTGACGAGCACTTTTTAATACTTTTTATTGGTTAAATATTGACAAACATAAAGGATGACTAATAATTCTCATTTATGGCAAAAAATGAAAAACAATAAATATGGAGACACAAGGTTTCAGACGGATAGCAGCGATATGCAAACAGACATGTTCAGTTTTTATTTCCATTACAGAGAGTGTTCGATAACTTAAGTGTAACTGTTTTTTGCATGTTGTGACTGAACTTCAGATTTCGAGATGAGTATCGGAGACACCATGACCTTGAGCAAACTGGGCACGCAGGCAGAGAGAGATCGCAGGATGAAAAAAAAGTAGGTCCTTCTGCTTAATTTATAGATATTCATCTCACAGGAAGTGTGGTCACACTCACTAACCCTATTACCCAATTACACAGCTCAATTGAATCAAATGACGATCAATCAGACGGAAAAGTGCCATTTCTAGCGTATTAACAAATAACACACCGAGAAGGAGTATAACATTAATGTGACACAATTTGTTTTAATGGAAGGAGCAGAAGGGAAATTGAGGCACATATGGTGTAATAATTTTCTGTCCAGCGAATACAGTGTTGTATTAAAAGAGTTCAGGCAAAGTATGTCCTGCATTACAGTCAACTGATACAGGTGTTTACATGGCTAGTTATAGAGAGCACAGTGCACCTTCAGAAAGTTGACATCAAATGAAATGTTCATTTTAGTCTTGTGAATTTATGAAATGTTTTAGTTAATAGTACAGGTTGGTATATTATTATGATCATTATAAAATTATTTGTATTGCTTATTTCTATATTGTTATAGAAATTGTTGCATACTAAAATAAGTACAGTAGATTGATTTAACTATATTGTTACAAATTTAAGAAATAGCAGTTGAGATCACAATTAAAGCACAACAATAATATCCGATTAAAATGAATTTCAACTTAAAGGGCTTACACATTTAAAGTGTGAAACTGCACAACAACGCCTTATAGAAGAAAGGCTTTTTGTCTAAATGGTTCCATGAAGAACCTTTACATCCGAAGTACCTTTCTGTTTCACAAAAGGTTCTTTGTGGTGAGAAAAGGTTCTTCGCATTATAAAAATGTTAGAAAGATATGGTTCTTTAAAGAACGTTTGACTAAATGGTTCTTTGTGGAACCAAAAATGGTTCTTCTATGGCATCACTGTCAAAAACCTTTTGAGCACCTTTATTTTTAAGAGGGGAGGTTATAGTTTACTTAAACTAATAAAACATTTCTGTTTATTAAAATGAAATATCAGCCTAAATACTGTTTTAAAAATGTAAGTGTTTGAGTTGAGGAACTAAATTAATTGACAATAAATTAACTAAACAATAACTAAAATAAATCTGAAATAGCAATTAAAATTTTTTTTTGACAAAAGCAGATTTCAAACTAACGTAAAATTAACGAAGAAATATAAAATATAAAAATGAAAGCTAATTTGGAATATTGACAAAATTACAAAAACTGAAAACAAAACTATACTTACTCTTAACTGCACCATGCAATCTTGGAATAAACGAACTATTCTTGTCTACGTGGACACTATTGTTGTCATTATCTTTATATTTAATGGTCTTGATCTGATTGTGCCTCTACAGCTTACGCTTCATATGTTCAGACTGATGTTGTTGTTTTGTCCTGGGGTTACAGAGTATATTTTCTAAACCCTCCCCTCACTTTGTCTTCTATCAGACACGAGCTGCTGGAGGATGCCAGGAGGAAAGGACTTCCTTTCGCTCAGTGGGATGGCCCGACTGTCGTCTCCTGGCTCGAGGTACAGAGACATCAAGCATCATCCCTCCCACAGTGCAGTAATGAGCTCGGCACTCACGATCTCCATGATTACGATCGCACAAATCACAGGGCGATGCGGATGACGATAATTACGCTAATCACTCACTCGCGCTCTGATGATGATGATGGTAATGAAGATGCATTTTGACACTCGTCTCTCTGACATCCTCCAGCTGTGGGTGGGCATGCCCGCCTGGTACGTGGCGGCGTGTCGTGCCAACGTGAAGAGCGGCGCGATCATGTCTGCGTTGTCGGACACAGAGATTCAGCGGGAGATCGGCATCAGTAACCCACTCCATCGGTTGAAGCTGAGGCTGGCCATTCAGGAGATGGTTTCACTGACGAGTCCTTCAGCTCCGCTCACCTCACGCACAGTAAGAGTCACTCGCTTTTACTTATACCATTCGCTTTTTTATTTTGTTTTTAAGATGTTAAAGAAAGCTGAAAAACTGATTTGTTGTCTGAAATCGTGGCACTTTCATACTAGCTCATAATGTTTAAGTTGACTATCTGTGTGTACTTTACGTGCGGCTCTATCTTGGCGCAGTCTTCCGGAAATGTGTGGGTGACTCACGAGGAGATGGAAAACTTGGCATCCTCCACTAAAATGGTTAGTCCATCTGGGTGACTCCCGTGTGCCCGCAGTGCCATGCATATGCCACGTTCACCCCAGTCCACAGCCCTGTCCGCCTCTTCAATGCAACTTTTCCGAAACACTGCTTTTATTAAACCTTTGTGTCATTTGTGCATGTTTCTGTGTGACTGCTGTGATTGAAGTGCTGTGTTCAATATTTACTAACTGCATGTATAGCAGAATATGTTACATGATAACAACCAGCACGACTCCTGTAGTTTGGTGCTCATTTCATTCTTTCAAACTGGGTTTAGGAAGTAGAATATCACTAATGATGTCTCCTCTGTGCTCTAACACGCTGTCACGTTGGGATTTGACTGACAGGAGAATGAGGAAGGAAGTTGGGCTCAGGTGAGAGAGCTCACTGTCTTTACCAAGAAGAGCCTTCCGCTGGCGTCTAATATGTGAATTTGATTAATCTTTCACTAATCAAATTTTTAACTAATAAATAATGTTTTTATAAGAATTTTTAACTCACTGTATGTTCTTAGAAGAAAACTGAAAACGTTCTGTGTAAAAATATATGCATTTACTATATACTGTATACTCTACTGTATATAGGGAATGCAAAGATTATTGAAGACTTTTTTTAACTTCGAAGGCCCGATTTAAAAGAACAGTTCACCCAAAAATGAAAAATTCTGTCATTTACTCACCCTCAAGTTGTTCCAAATCCGTATAAACTTCTTTGTTTTGATGAACACAGAGAAAGATATTTGAAAGAATGCTCGTAACCAAACAGTTCTTGGCCACCATTGACTACCATAGTAGGAAAATTTGCTTAGTAAATTTCTTTGTTCTGTTGGACACAAAAGAAGATATTTTGAACAATGTAGAAAAGCAAGCAGTTGTGGGACACTTATGACTACCATTGTCATTTTTCTAGGGCTGTCAAACGATTAATCGTGATAAATCGCATCCAGAAAAGTTTATGTTTACATAATATATGTCGGTGTACTGTGCATATTTATTTAGTATTTATGAACACATACACATAAATGCATATATTTAAGAAAAAATACAACAATTAATAAACTTGATATAGAATTTAAATTATTAGTGAATATATTTTAATATTTCCTAAGTATGTTTTGTGTTTATAAATACAAAATTAATATGCACAGTACACAGACATAAATTAGGTAAACACAAACTTTTATTCTGGATGCGATTAATTGTTTGACAGCCCTACATTTTTCTTGTTATGGTAGTCAATGGTGGCCAAGAACTGTTTGGTTACAAGCATTCTTCCAAATATCTTTCTCTGTGTTCATCAGAATAAAGAAATTAAGACAGGTTTTGAACAACTTGAGGGTGAGTAAATGATGAGCAAATTATTATTTTTAGGTGAACTGTTCTTTAACGCATTACCACAAAATGAAAAGATTAAATAAATCGAAGGCAAGGCAAATATTAACAACGCGCTCTATCTCAGACGCTGGCATATGGTGACATGAACCACGAGTGGATTGGAAATGAGTGGCTGCCCAGTCTGGGTCTGCCTCAGTACCGCAGCTACTTCATGGAGTGTCTGGTGGATGCTCGAATGCTGGACCACCTTACCAAGAAAGACCTGAGGACACACCTGAAGATGGTGGACAGCTTTCACCGGTAACAGTGACCATGATTCATCCATTTGTTGTAATAAAACATGCTGTCTTCGTTGAAATAGTACAAACCCCCCCTTTTATCACAGGGAAGTTTACACTATGGCATCATGTGTTTAAAACGACTTAACTATGACAGGAAAGAGTTAGAACGCAGAAGAGAAGATTTTCAGCATGATCTCAAAGGTATGAGTGAATCACTGTTTATATTTTGTAGCAAATTATCAAAGTATTCTTGGGCTTTTTAGATTCATTAACACTAGGTTGTGAAGGGAAGAGCACTATCTAGTGGTCATACGTGGTGCATGTATTTTGTGGGGGGAGGAATGTATGAGGTCAACAGCTGAGCTTTTTAGTGTCAAATCCATTTAAAGGGACGGCGCCCGGCTGAACTTCAGCATAACACTTGAACTTGACACAGCTGTCGGAGCTTTTTCAAATCTTTCATCTTCTTCGTTAAAGACACACACGCACCAACTGCTTAAGACACACACACTTATGCACATTATGCACAGGATTGAATGCAGGCTGACCAGCTGTGCAAAATGATCAGACTGCACGTATACTGTTACCTAAATACAGATATTTCTGAACATGGTTGTGTACATCGCTCGGAATTTGCTTTGTTGATTTTTACTGCACGTTTGACCACAGTCAAACGTAACATTGTTTAAGTACTAAGATTATAAGCAAAGGACAATATGATGTATTTGTATTCGTCAAATAGTAGGCAGGCAGGCTGCATTGCATAGTTTTAATTTAATGTTTTTATAGGGATGGTTCACCCAGACATCACAAATTTGTTTCATTAACCTTTATATCATTCAAAACATCATATGACTCTTTCTTCTGTGGAACACTAAAGAAGATATTATGAACAATGTCTCCGTGGATTTGTGTCCATACGGATGAAGTCAATGGGGTCCAATGATGTTTGGTTACTTACATTCAGAATAACTTCTTTCGTGTTCTGACACTGACATGTCATGAAGGTGAATAAATAATGGAAGAATTTGCGGATGAACTATCCTTATAAGGAGTATTTGCTTTGGTGGTGTATATAGTAGTAATGTATCAACCAATCATATATCATTACGACATATTATCGATATCGTGTTATCGCAATAGGAAAATTGTCGCAATCTTATCGTGGTCACATGACTGTATGAATCGATAGGAACAATGAGATTTTGATATTGTTACATCCCTATTCAACAATATCAAAATCTCATTGTACGATCATATCTTGGTATAACGTCCACGGTACGATATTTATTGCCATATTTAAATTGACAAATGATGACTTTGAAATGTGCCATAAGCATCCTCTTTTCTTTATCCTCTAATCATAAGGCTGCTTAGAGGAATGAGTTATTGTATGACATGGGTCAAATGACCTAAAAATCCCTTTTATAAAATAAAATAATTGCACCAGATGGACCTTGCCAAAGGTAATAATTTTTTCTAACATTCTCTATGTAAGGCCCGGAAGACCTATCGATTCATAAAGTCATGTGACCGCGATAAATTGCGACAATTTTCCTATTGCGATAACACGATATCGATAATATTGTTACATCCCTGATGTTGAAGAAAGTGTCTTGCAGAGATAATATCACATTTTATTGCTGTTTTTTCCTTCCAGATACCCTTGTGTGGACCAACGATCACGTAATGCAGTGGATTCATACCATCGGCCTGAAGGAGTACGGTAATAACCTGTTGGAAAGCGGAGTGCACGGAGCTCTTATCGCCCTCGACGAGACCTTTGAATTCAGCAGCTTGGCCCTCATTCTGCAGATTCCCATGCAGAACACTCAGGTGAGGACCACACTGATGTTTGGCCTGAGATAACATAGAGACTTTAGCAATTTAATATTATCTGTAATACCATTCAATTGATAGGGTTGTTTAGCATAAGAGCCCTGTATTTTGATGTCTCCCAGGCCAGGCAGATTCTTGAGAGGGAGTTCAGTAATCTCTTATCGTTGGGGACGGACCGGCGTCTGGAAGAGGTAGATGAAGATGTTTGCTATATTTCACAGAATTTTGATTAAAACTCTTAACAGTGTGGTTTAAATGGGGAGAAATGACTCTGAACCCATTTGTTGTGATGTCATCACAGAACGATGACAAGTCATTCCGAAGGTCTCCATCATGGCGTAAGCGCTTCAGGCCAAGGGATGGCCAGGGTCTGGGTATGATGGCAGGCTCTATAGAGACTCTTCCCGCTGGCTTCCGCCTCAACACCATGTCCATTCCCCATTCCATGACTGCTGTGGCCAAGAAACAGCTGCAACCAGAAGGTAGACCGGGGGGGCCGGGGTGAATTGAGTTCAGCCTTACCATTAGCATGTTGCACTTTAATGAAGGGTACGGTACTAACAATAAGTGCCTTTGCTAGCGGCAATAGAAAGTGTCTTACAATACTAATAATGAAAAGGTGTATGCTGTGGACGCATGTGTATAAAGGGACATGGGTCCCTAACTCACTGCATGTTTTCTTCTCTGTCTCTGTGGTTCAGCAGCCGGGCCGCCGGCCCCGCAGAGACTAGACCCATCAGCTGTCAGGACTTATTCCTGCTAACTTGCTTTTACTAATCACTGTACTCACACTAACAGGTAAGCTGTTCGGCGTAGCCTCTCGGTTCCATGTTAGGGTTTTACAGTCAACGTGACAGAAATGGTGTCATGTTGACTTGAATACGTACTCATTTTCCAATAGCTGTCTTAGTTCATTTGGATCATCAAGCTTTTATTTTTCATTTATGAACAACTCAAACTCAAGTAACTTCTGTCTTTACATCAAGCACGTCACTGTACTTGTAAATGACAAGTCAAATCTCTCCTCCTTTTATTACTTTAACCTGTTTCTCCCAAATGATTGTATGAAGATTCTCTGGACTTTTTTTCTGAGTACATGATATTTAGTTTGTTTGATTTTTATGTATTATAATGTCATATAACAATTGTTAATATCTGCGCTGTCCTTGTAAAACGTTGGATGTCCAAATTCGCTGTTAATGAGGAGATGGAACACTGTATTTTAAAATGATCAAATACTGTGTTGACAAACACTTTTTAATACTTCATATTGGTTTGGTATTTGCAAAACGCAGAGACAAATGTAAAATGCCTGATAATAATGATTTATGGCAACAGATAAAAATCATGAAATATGGAGGTTTTAGAAGGACAGATGGGATATAATAATCATACATTGTAAAGATTTTAAAGCTTATTTTATTTCTTGTATTCTTGAATTTCTATGCCAGTGCATTCCCACTACCTGTATGGACACATGCTTGCGGCCTTTCGAGAATGATATGCCAAATTCTGGGGACATCTTGAAGGGACGAGGGAAGGGTCACCTCTGCCCCTCCCCTTTCCTGAATGACACACCCACGCTTTCTTGGACAACGTGCAATAGGGGGAAGGGGGGGTGCAGAGAGATTCATTTCGACTTGATCTGGAGGGAATTGGATGCACAGCACCTGTAAAGGAGATATCTTGTCATATCAGCCGTTACCCAGTAATCCCAGTTATATAGTCTTCGTGGTGGTCGTACTTAACTGGTGTACTTGGCCCTGTAGTCTGTCAGTGCTAGTCTGTTCCTTTGGGTGTGGCATTTTACCGTATAAGGCTTTCCCCCCTTTGGTTATGCAAAACAGTAATCAACGTATCTGTATATATGAAAAACGGAAAATGATGCTATTATGTTTTTTATGGAAATATATATCAGACTTGTATATGGAGATGAATATATCATTATTATATGAATTTTGAAATCTCAGTCGTGACTGTTTTCTGTCGTTTAGACAGCTCTACAGTATCTGCTAGAACAGTGTTACTGTAAACGTGTAGTTGGTGTTTTTCGAACACCGGTGGTGACTGGAGAGAGGTGTGTCTGTGTTCACATCAACAGTGCTGACTTTCACGCTACACTTCCAGGTTTGCTGTGGGTTTGTATGGTCACTGTCCAAACATTGTGTGCTTTCAAAAATTGCAAGATTGACACTAAAAAAGGATGATAAGAAACGTCGAGCGTCAGAGAAGACAACAGACTTCAGTTCACTTAGCATCAGGCGAGAAAGGACTTTCTACACCATTCAAAAATGAGTTTGAACACATGATCATTTCTGCAAGATCGCAATGGGAGCAAATTATTCCTGATCAGCCTAGAACAAAAGAACCAAATTATGAGCATCTGTTGGGCATTTCATTTTTTTAAGGCAACTTTTCTGTATAATTCATAGGATGTGTCGTGCTATTGTGGCAGCTACTGTAATGTATGTGTAAATGTATGTATGTGTATTTAAAGTGTTACACAATGCTGACAAATCATGTTCTTACTTAAAAAAGTGCTCTCTATTAAAAGAGTATTATTAATAGTGACTGTTTATTCATTTCATACACAAAACAATGTGGCCAAGTAATTATTATTCTTTCAAAATGAGCGGAACGATTGATGATGGTTTGACCGATGATTATGTTTGCGTGACTGATGAGTGCCCTTGTTTGTGCTGTGCAGAACACTATTGGCAGGGTGTCTAGTGGAGCATGCATGCCACTAATCTGACAATCACTGTAGCATTTATTGCCTCTCTCTCATCCACCATGACCACAGATATAAAGAAATATGTCAAACACTTAAACTTGAAGTCCTGTGGTGTGCTGCTCTTTTTTAAGCCTCTATCTGCCAATTGTGCCTAGTTTCTCGCAGCCAGTTTTATTGCTTTTGCTTTATTTTTTTTATATATTTTTTCAACTCTTCTCTGGCAATCGTAACTGTTGATCCTTTAGTGGCTTGCTAATCATGCTTGACAAGGACCAAGCGTACAATGATAATGGAGTTTTCCTGATGCCGCAGTGATTTTCGAGTGAAATAAGTGATTTTTCGCTACGTAGTTCTTGGCTGTAATGTGGTAGTCAACTGTAAAACAGGTGCAGTTCTCTCTCTCTTTCTAGCACCCCCGCAAACTCTTTCTCTTTTGTGTGCATGTACGGTGTATTGTTGTCAATAGCCGATTTATGTATATAGTTCTGAATAGAGTAGCTCCTCCAGATTCCACATAAAGCATGTGGTTTGTCTGTTTAGGTGACTTTTTCCAATGTTACATTTGTTTAGACACTGTTGTTGTTGTTGTTTTTTTCACTTTAAATGTAAAAAGCTGTCACAAATAAATTATTATATATGAATATATAAAATAAATATTTACCTTATGTATTATAAATCATTTCATGGACTTTGTATGACATTTTAGTGCTTGTTTATGTTTTGTAAAGTTATTCTCTTTTCTTTGTTTGTTTTTACCTCAAGTTATTTGTAGGACTAAAAGAGATTTTAAAATAATTTCTACAAATACACGACAATCTTTATTATAAAAGTTCAAATAAATTATTTCAAACACACAACAAAATAGAAAATAAAATGACAAAACCACTCTGTAGAAAAAAGGAACATATTTACATGACTGGCATTCACAACTAGTTTAAATTAAGCATAAATTGGTCAAAACCATGGAGTTAAACATTGGACCCACAAATGAATGTTTGTTGGTAAGCATAAAGCACACACAAATAAAATGGAAAAGGAATCAAGAAAGAAGGTCAGAGTATGAAAATATGAATCCGCCTATCTGTCTTAAGATTCATAAATTGGGCTTTTCTGAAATTCTCACTCCCTCAGAAATAGGAAACATTTGGAAATATAATCATATGGACCTCATGATTTATCTGGAAATAATACCCACGAAGGTTTTATGGTTCTTCATTCACCTTGGGCATAATAGTGCGGTGGAGAGCTGGTCTGAATATAATGCGGTCACTCATTTATTTGCTAATGTCCACTGAAAAGGGGACAGCGGTGGTCTCTGTTCCTGTTATGCTGTCCACAATAGATGTCAGAGACCTCAGGTTGGTCTGTTCTGCGTCGTCGTTCAAGAGATCTGAGGAAATCAAGAGCATTTTCAGATTTATCATGTCATATACAATGTCATTTGAACATTATGTTTTTTTCCATACCATAGCTCAAGACAATAGCCATTGTAAATTGTGAAAATATGAATATGTTTAATAAGCCCAATAATAGCAATTTTACAAATCTGACATTCCGAATCGGTATGCATTTAATTCGCTTTCATTCGTCTGTCTAGTCAGTATAGGTGTGGTGGTCTTACCCTCGTGGGTAGAGCTGTAGGATGGCGCGCATTGCTCGGATGTACTGCTCCACTCTGGACTGCTACAGCAGGTGCTGCCAGAGCCCTGCTCATTGGTGGCGGACACCTGTTCCAAAATACACACAAACACACACTACTGTCAGTCACCCAACCCAACCACTGGACCTCCAACACGCTCAAAACCACAAAGTCATAACCAAGTCATAGATGAATCTAATGAACCTCTAATCTGCCTTTAATGTGTCTTTAAAAATGTTTAACGTCATCACGCTTGTAATACATTTGTATCATTTTAAATAAATCCAAATTAGGTAAGATACTCAAATGCAAGTGAAATGCAAACTCATACCAGACAGAAATTATAAAAATATAAAAATACTTGTTTGTATTTTTTGTGTGTGTCAGTGAATGGATTTAGGCTTCATCTGTACGAAAGTCTATTCTAGACTATCTGGACACTTTTGATGTTCAACTTTTAAAGTAATGATTTTTTTAAATGTCCTTAAGAGCAACGATCAATACTTTGATACTGAGTCATAAAACCAAATGTCAATGTAAAAAAAACCTAAAAATTCCTTTTGAGTACATAATGTAAAAAGCTTCACCCATTACTTTAACAAGGTCAAAACTAAAATATACATTAAGTTATACTGTTTATCTGTCATTCAACCACTTCGAATTGCTTCAGCAAGGCCTATGGACACCTGCCCCATGATCTCCCAAACATCACTCACCCTCTGTGGAGCTGCGGCTCTGTAGTGCAGACTGCTCTGCTCGTGTTCCTGTTGGTTGAGAGAGCTGACCAGAGCCTGCAGTCTCTCAATATACTGGATGGCACTGCGCAGGATTTCCACCTTAGGCAGCCTCTGGTTGGGATTCATTAACGTGCTTCTCTTGAGAGCCTCAAATGCCTCGTTCACCTTCTTCAACCTCCTCTTCTCCCTCATAGTGGCTGCTTTCCGACGATCCATCGTCACCGATTTGCGCTTGCACACCTTGCAGGCCCATGGCAGGCACTGGCCGGGGCAGTGCTGCTGCTCCTGCGGTGACATAGACAGACCCATGCTGGAAGTTGGAGATGGTTTGTCCTCCATCCCCACCCCGGTTGACAGCAACCTACCGTCGCCACACAGCCCCATCATGGAGCTTCTGTCCTGATATCCAGCTTGCTCGAAACCTCCGGTCAGCCTGGAGGGGAAAAAATTATCACCGCTTTCATAAAAACGCTGGTCTGCGAAAAAGTAAGGGTTGGTCTCAAAAAGCTCCATGTCTTTCATTCAACGCTGGAAATTAGTGCCCGCCGGCTCTGCTTTCGGTATGCGTTACACTGTAGGTCCTTTACAGTCCTCCTCGCGTGGGTGTATGTGTGCACTGTGTGCGAATCCCTTCCCCTGAGCTGAGCTCGTGCCGAAGAAGATCTGTGGACGACAACTGCTCCACACCAACTGCACTGGTGGCATTTAAACTCTCTGCCTGGTGTTAGATCAGTAGGTTAAATATAGCCAGGGCTCTGAGAAACCTGACCCTGCGTTTAGCTGTTGCCACACATCTAAACTTTACATCTCTTTTCATTCCCCAATCTTCTGGGGATTTGGGACCGGTTTGCTTCGAGAACGGCGTCAGGCCGCTGTTGAAAGTCCAGGAACATGATACGTGTGCCGTGGAAATCAAACAGACTACAGCAGATATGAAAGATCCACCATGGTTCCTTAATTGGCTGATCTTAATCCCTGTCGTCTGAAAGTATGGCCTTCTTCTACAAGGCAGATATATTGTTTTTCGTGTTTTTGCCTTTTAATGTATTAACGCATTTCTTTGTTGTTAAAGCTCGCTTAGAGTGTACTTAATACTTAATGAAGTATTGACCATGTCTCCTAAATTGTCTTGCTAATGACAAGAACTTTGGCAGTATCATGGTACGGTGATGTCATAGATGGTAATACTGTACCTATAAAAAGTACAGTTACTGTGGTACGGTGATGGTATCAGATGATAAAACCATGGTACTTAAGTGCATACATTTTTGTGGTGTGTCCAGGTACAGCCATAAATACAGTTTTTTTTAGGTACTGTAACACTTATAAAAAAATATTATGATGATAATTGGTTACATATGTGATAATGTGGAAATAATATTGCTTATTTCGTGATATTTCAAAATATTTTAAAGCATATCATATATACATGTTTAAAATTCTACATTACTAGTATTGTACAATTTTATAGTTGCTGTCTCTTAAAGGTCCAGTGTGTATTTTTTTGGAGGATCTATTGACAGAAATGGAATATAAGATACATAACTATGTCTTCAGAGGTGTGTAAAAACCTTACATAATGAAGCGTTATGTTTTTATTACCTTTTCTATCTTCATCTTCTTGCATGGAATTCACCATGTTGTTTCTACAGTAGCCCTAAACGGACAAAATGCTCTACATAGTGCGACTCGTAAATACGTTATCTCCTTCGGCAAAGAAGTGCAAACATGACAACATCTCAGTCCTGTGTCAGCCACTAGTGCTTTGAAAGGGAGGGGTGGAGTGAGCCGTTGGTTGCAATTCACAACCTTACCGCTAGATGCCACTAAATTTAATATACTGGACCTTTAAAACATTCTCTGGTTTTATTTCCTTGTGAATGGATGTTTCAGATGCAATGCAATTACAACATGGTTCTTATCCAACTGTTTCTGTGAGGTCTATGCTGCTTTTGTTGTGCTTGCCAGAACATGTTTTTAGTACCACAGTGCCTGGCTCTGGAAAAAGTTCTGCTTGTACGTTACAGTACATTAGTCTTTTTCTGGACCATCAGTCTTTGTCCAGTTAACTCATGACTTGCTGTTGTTTTCCAATTGTCTCTAATACACTCTTTTAAAAAAGGTTCTTCACATCGATGCCCTAAAAAACCATGTTTGGTTTCCAAAGAATCATTTCTTTCTTTGTTTTTATCATCTAAGGAACCTTTTTGTGAAACAGAAAGGTTTTTTGGATGATAAACGTTCTTTATAGAACCACTAAATTGGTTCTTCTGTCACATCGTGATGCAGCTTTTAACCGTACAAGTGTACTAACTTGTCTTTTTGTGTTGGATGCTGCTCATACATGTAAGGGATAATGTACAGGCAGCCGATTGTTATCGCAGAAGTAAGCCTCGACAGTGTGATACAGTGGTCTTGTATCACACTGAAGGGGCTTATTTCGTGATAACAGCCGGCTGCTTGTGCATTATCCCGCTTATTACACGGCTACTTGGCACATGAGAAAAACTGGACATGAAATGTGAATTTGAAATTCCGCGACCTTCCGCGAGGAAAAGCGGTTTACTTTCGGTTCTAAGGTAAGAAATGACATTCAAATGTCACTAACAGGCAATTTTGTTGAATCATTTGTAAATATAATGTCATATATGTTATTAAAAGACATATTTATATTTAATTTGTCAAAACAACCTGCCAAAATGATTTGTTGCATCCAGGTTACCATGTGTTATTGTTTTTGAGAGGTTGTTATCTTGGAATAATGAACCTGCAAATGTCGTGACTGGCCAATCAGAATCAAGCATCCTATCAAACCGTGTAATAATCACCTTTAACATTAGGCATTGGTTTAATAAAGTAGACCTTTGTTGTCCCTGACCCCGAACGGTGAGTTGGGCTCTCCGGTGACTGGAAATCCTTAATGGACTTGTCTGGGCTCATAGCTCACATGCTAATTCGGAAGAGCTTCCGCTATGTCCCATAATGAATCTACTGGCTTATTTATGGTCACTGACACCACCACAGCTATTTGAGGTCCATGTAATACACGGTGAAGGGGATTTTTTCCCTCGAGTGTCAATATGCTCAACGCTTCTGTGATGTTTATTGATGGCTGTAGCCACGCAACACGGTGGCCGCTTGACATCATTACAGACTTTTTTTGCGAGTTGTCTATTGCCCTTGTCCAGGACAAGTTCTGAAATGGGAAGCTCTATGGTGCTCTCGTCATGGTAACCCAAGCCTCCATCCCTGGCACGATTAGGAGGCTGTGCAGTTGGCTGTCAGGTTAAAATGTGATGGATGATCACTGATGGTAGAGGGAGCACAATGGGGTCTCTGTGACTCTCCGGGCTGCAGGGGAGCTGTGTGTTGGAGTCACTCACCCCAGACCTTCTTTCAGCCTACTGTCAGCAAGTTTCAGCACTTTCTGAAGAGAAAAAATACAGTCTCAGCATTTTAGTAAAGAGGCAACGTTGCCAGTGAAATAACACAATGGGTTTGTTCAAATGGTGTTTATTGTGTGTTTTTTAGGATGTTGTTAGATGGGTTATGTACACAGAGTGTCATCTAACAGGTAGGTTAGGGGGGTGTTCTTGTATTTAACAATTGTCCTATAGGCAAGAATAAAACTAAGTGGCTTGTTGAGGAGAAACGTTGTGCGTTTATAAGCAATATTCACTTTGTTATTAGAGTTAGACTTTAAGCCTAAAACATCCTTGCAACCATACAACAACGCTTTGGCAAAAATCCACAACAGCCTTCAAGATTGTATTTGTCACACACAGGTAAATAAGTAAAGCTTGCAGGTTTATAGACAAATATGTAAAAATATGAGAGAAAACTAAAATATTAAATGTGAGGTAAAAGTGTGAGATAATGCTAAAATAAGTTTAGATAAAACCAAATTTAATTGCAAAAAATATAATATAAAACTAAAGTTTATATTATTTACACATAAAAATGGAGTGGGAGAAAATGAAAAGGAATATCAACGGAGTAACATTTTCTTCCAGCCAACATTTTAACGCTTATTCTGCGGTCTGTGAATTTATTTGCATCGCATTTACAGCTTATAAGATGAAAGAGTTCAAAGCAACAATTAATGTACCATAGAATTTATTGTTTTTACAAAATGACTTCACCAAGTCACCACCATCTCTTTCAAGTTTAAGAGTCTTTGACTGTCAGCGTGTACGGCAGAAACACAGGTTTATCACGAAGACTGAGTGGATCCTCAAGGCGACAGATGATATCAGTCTGTTTGAGTGGGTCTTAGGTGTAAGGCAACATGGTGTGTTCCCCTGTCACTGGAACAGTATGCCACTTTTCCTCACTGACAAGCAGCAGCACATTGCAGGACAGCTGGCAGTAAGGAGGGGGGATTTGGCTTCTTGTGAAGAAATGCCCAGAACGTGGCTGCATTAGCCATGGAATGTTCACTCTTCATTCAATATTTGGCTCTGAAGCCCAAGAATGATATTATGGCCCATTATTGCTTTCAGGAGGAGTAGTGACTGGAGCAGATGTTTGGATCCTCTAGGCCCGAGAGCTGAGCTGGCCCAGCAACAGGTTCAGGATTCGTCAGGAGACTCTCTCTTTTCAAAGCACCTCTGTTATGACTGCTAACACCTCATCAAATAAGTGCCAGCCTAGACGCTAGAAACTGGGCATATGTTAGTCTGTCTGCCACTTTCTGGCCATTCTTAAATCTGTTTGCATACCAGTCTATTTGTATCTCTCTGGTCTCTCTCAGGTTTACCTATACAATTGAATGTACAGAACATTTAATGTGTAACTGTACCACAGTGTTATGGTTAATAATGATATCAGGCCACTGTGTCTAACAAGCAATAATTATTTAAAATGTCATAAACAATATGTTTCAAGAGTTCAGGAACTTGCATTACAATTCTTTAAGATGGGTTGATTCATAACACAATTCCTAACACAATGGTTGGATGCCTAATTTCTTTATTCTTGTCAAAACTTATCAAGTATACAATTTGAACCCCTCCAAAAGAGTCAAAATCAGTTTACTTACTGTCATTATTTGCCTTTGTTGTTCACAAGTTTATTGTAGTTAAGAAAAACAACGTTTATTAAAACATTTCTGGTAATTGAAATGGAATAAAATACTGGCCTAAATATTATTTGAAACACAAAAAGTAGAAGGTCTTAGCATTAAACTAAAAAAGTTAAAGCTGAGGCACTAAAACTAAAATAAACTAAAACTAAAACTAAAACTAAAACTAAAACTAAAACTAAACTAATATGAATGTAACTTATATAACAAAATTAAAATAAACCAATAAATAGTTAAATTGTCATCTTGCAATTATAAGGTTTTAACTGCATTCTGAGCAGTTTTTAGATAACAAGCTGCAACATTTTACATTCCATTTGACTCTGTACATAAAACCTTTTTGTTTACTAAAAGTCCAAACTGTATACAACATAAAGAAAAAACAACACATAATGTAAATAAGTCACAGAAAAAGATTATGTGAATAACTCATAATCAATCTTATAATCCCAAGGCATAACATTAATGCTAAAAATGAAGGAAAAAGTCACATGAAAGCAAAAAAATTCATTAACAGATGTGATTCAGAATCACAATCATAATACATTTTGAATTTTTATTCCATCATCAAAAATGTGTTTTACTGCATTGCCAACGCTTAACTAACATTTACTTTCACTGGTTGAATAACTTTGTAATACAAGCATCATAAACAAAGCATTTCATCATTCGTCACTAAATTAATCTGTTCCAAATCAAAGTTTATCACAGAGCACATTATTTTGTATGGTTATTAGGCAAATAAATTAGTTCATGTTTATTATTGTGTCTGTTTACATCATTTGGATTCATATGCAGGTATCTCAATCCCCGATTTTTGACCACAAGTGCATTGCCTGTGTTTTTCTGTAAAGCCCTCTGTGAAGTCTTATAAGTTAGCAGAAACAGTAGTGGCCAGGGCCTTACAATACGACTGTCTCTGGGCCCTTTTATCAGGTTATAATCCTCTACAACAAACAGAATGGAAGGCATGTGCATGTGCAGCTGTCGATGTATTAGTGCAAGTGGTGTCATATTAAGTCACAGGAATGACCCCGGTCCTCTGTGCAGCTTGAACGCCTCACCCCTCACAGGCACGCTACTCACTGTTAGTAAATGCCTCGCTCCAAGAGACCACAAACGAGTTGGGCTCACTGTAATACAGAAGAAACTATTTTGGAGACCTAACTGGGGTTTGAGGAAGAGAGAGGTCGTACAAAAACAAAACACACTAGTTAACAAAACTTGTGCTTTTCCGAATGAAATGGACAGTGAAACGTGCCTAACCTTCAAAATACATTGATCATTAAAGTGACAGTTAACCCAAAAATGAAAATTCTGTCATCATTTTCTCACCTCACAAAACTAATGCAAGTGAATGGGTGCCGGTTAACAACATTTTTCAAAATATCTTCTTTTGTGTTTTGCGGAACAAAAAAAGTCCTACAGGTTTGAAATTACAAGTAGAGAAAATGATGACAGAATTTCATTTTTCGGCGAACTTCCACTTTAACCTCAGTGGATTGAACTTCAACTGAATATTAAATAAGTCCAATTCTAAGCTATGTCTACATATGCCATGATAAAGAAACAATTGTCAGTACAGTGGAAGGTCAAGCATGTGCTATAAAAATTCCTTTCACAGCTCAGAACAACAAGCCAATTTTTGAATTATGTAGTATTTCCAATAGGTCTCAAACTCTCAATCACAAACTGTGGAAATGTGACTACGATCTCTCATGGGTCATTTAAAAGACCAGACAAGCTGTTAATGATACATCGCTTTCTAAAAGCACCATCCACGTGGAAACACCTCTTGACAACAACATCACAGAACAGCTGACAAACCCATTAAACCAGACGGCTGCATTATCTTTTAAAAGACTTAATGGAAAAATTCACATAAGTGTTTATGATGTTAGCTTATTCCTGTTGGACGTGACCTATGATTCCCATTAAATGGTTTTTTAGTGCTCAATATCAGAGTTTCATTGAGGTTTAGATATTTTGGAAATCTATTCGGTTTTGTTCCACATAACTGGGCGTGTCGTCTGCAAATGAGTTGCTGAATTCCACTCGATTGTCACACGCGGGCCTACATTGCCTCAATGCCACGAATATGCAGAAATGGATCTAGGAATAACTTCCTTTAAATACTTTTTTCCTCTCCAGTAGATGTACCTAAAATTAGTCTTTGGAATTTAGAACCAAGATTCCAAATTGTCATTCCAGCTTCCAGAGGATATTTTTCATTCCCAGCCGTTAAAGCTGATCATTCCTCAAATGAATACTGAATCAACGCACTTTTGAATTCAAACTTGTATAAGACAACCGTTTGATAAGGTGGGGCTGGGATGGGACTGCTTTCAAATGTTTTTGCTGAAACTATGCCGGCAACGGTCCTAATTTTGTTCGTCAGCCATTGTCCGGATTCCAGCAGGGACGTTAAGGAAAGTTGAGCTCCCTCCCAGGCTTTATAGACAGAGTAAAAATACGGCCTACAAGCTTTTCTACTCGTCCCTCTGTGTTTATATCCGACCCTGGGTTCCAATGACCTTCTCTTGTGCCATCGCGAGCACAAATTTAGCACTTCGGTTTCTGGAGAGACCAAATAGTTAGACAACACTGAAGACAGGGTGAGGATGTCCATGAAGCAGATTTAGTTACTCTTACTAGGAGAGACATAAACAGAATGTAGTGTAAACATCTCTGTGACTTTTGCCCGACTGGAATGCAAATTTAGGAAAGTGACACGCTATCTCTGACTTCAATGGCTTGATGAACAAAGACAGGTTCAAGACAAGATAGCTTCCTAAACACACATAATTCAGTCTTCAAACTATCTATGTTTGACAGCATGAAGGTTTATTTATGGTTTATGAAGCCTCCGTACAATATGGAATGTTGAATGGTATGTTGTTATTGTGGGACGCTGGGATGTCACAGAATGGCATTTCGGTTTAGTTCTGATGATATGGCATAATTGTGCCATCAGAGCGGCGATGGATGTGTTACTCTTTTCTCCATTCTCTTTAAAAAAAAAGAAAAAATTCGGTACTGATGCAACCCTTTGTTAGTACATGAGTATATTACACTTTGCTACATGAACTACATATTTACTGTTATTTTAGTACTTGGGTATAATATTGACTATAAGATTAGTGAATTTGGAACTGCGTATTATTTGAGGGATTTTAAGCATATGCACCTGTAAGGGGATCCATATTGGCATTTTTATTTTGTTATAGGATTTTTTTAAGAAATACAGTATCGGTGCAATTTATTACAAAAAGGCAACTATGATGTATTTGGCACTGATCTGAGGTGGTCTGAAGAGGGAGTTTGTGACCATAGTTGGAGAATAGCAGGCAGGTGGCCAGGCAAGGCCTGTCGTGAGGAAGACTGGAGCTGACAGCTGGCCCTGTCAAACAATGACTTATTCTTCACTATCCACTGCCTAGTGCTCTAAACCTTCTCTCGGTGGCACACACACAAAACACGTCTGTCTGTTTGTGTGCATGCATGTAATTCTACAAAATCGTAATTATTTAATTTACATGGATTTCTAATATATGACACCAAATCTGAAGATTAAATCAATACATTTCAATAAACTTGTCAACAGTGCGGCATTAAAAGATAAGGTTGCAGTCTAAATCCAATGACCCATGTGAGAAAAGTAAAGAAACGTACACTTTAACTACAGCCACGAGTTACATTTATTTATTGTGCTAAGGCTAATACATTTGAAACAAATACCCAAATATGTTTCAGGGTGGAAAAGAGAATATGAGAGGTAATAAAGGTAGAGGGGACAGTGCTGGCCCAACTTAATGTCAAACATGTCATTTCTAAAACGTACCATCCTGAGAGTCAGGGCGTTTTAGAGCGCTTCCATCAAACACTGAAGACTATGTTCCGAACGCATTGTGTTGACACAGAGAAAGAGTGGGATGAGGGACTGCCGTTTTTTTTTTGTCGCTGGGATTTAGTCCCGCTGAATTGGAATTTGGCCAAACTGTGAGAGACAATTTTGCAAGAAACTGGTTATCAGAGTCGAAATCTGCATGCAACATCCTTGATCATGTCAGTGCATTTCGTGAGCGTTTACACAAAGCGTGTGAATATTGAGTTGATTTAAAATATCTTTGATCACTAAATCTATTTCTGCATTATCTAAGAATTGTTATGGAAGCCTTTTAGGCACATGTACTGTAATTTAAGTAGTTTAAAGAAAATCGTTACTTGTTAATTGTTACAATTCAATTATCTATTTGTATAGATAGACCATGTTTTTGACACCCAATTACATTTACTTTAAATATGTATTAATATAAATTACATATTTGTATTATTTTAACATATTTACTATGTTAATTCATATTTTTTTGCAGTAAAATATTTACAGTATGTTATTTTCATAAAGGCAACAGAGCTCAAGTTTCCGCACATCCAGGCCAGCAGGGGGCGCTGAGACTGATTCAGTTTAGCGGAAGAAAACAATAGACGAGAGAAATATCTGTTACGCTTGGAAAAATAAGAGCACGGCAGATGCTTGTCGTATCAAAACAATGGCTAAACTGCAGATTTTAAACGTTTTCCTAACGGAAAGATTAACTTTAGCTGCCCAGGAAATATTTAAGGTTGTGGAAGACATCTTTTCGGAGTACAATGACGAGATGTGTCGTTCCAGACAGGAGATCGAGCTGCTTAGGAAGAGACTTCAGCAGGCTGGGCTTCAGCTCGACTCTGGTTAGTCAAATAAACAACAGACCAAACTCAGTGTGACACTTAATGTGTTGTTTCATAGTTTTTATGCAGCGTGTTATAACGAAACCTGTTTATAGGTCAATAGCAGTGTAGTGTCATTGCTGCTTTTATCTTAGCTCTGTGTTATTACCAGTGGCCCTATAAACTATCAGTTCAGTCAACAGTATTAATACAACAAATAAATCTACGAAGACAGTAAAACTCATATTTATACTATATTTATATATAGATATAAATTGTTTAATTTGCCAGTTACTTGTTTGTAAAGCTACAGTCTAATGAAATGAATTATTATTAACCTTCTTGAGCTCTCTTTTATGCTACCACAAGTTCTGTTTTTGTTGTTTCGTTGTTCCAAAAAACAACATTTTCTTTACATTATAGAAATGCACTCATGCTCCTTTGAGTCACAAGAAACCCAGACATTATCAGAGGAGCAGTGGAGGTCTGAACAAGATGGAAAAGATACAGAAGTGCAGATGAAACTAGAGGTCTATACACAGCAGGAGGAGAACAGAGTCCATATGTCTGTTTATAATGAAACATCATCTTTACTGCAATGTATGGATCAGATGACCAACAAAGACATTGAAAGTCAAATAATGGACAGCGGTGAGAATGATTTTCCCTTCACGAACCAAGCTGCTGAGATTAAAAATGAACCTGGGTTTAGTGAAAAAGGCAGGGATTGTCAGGTACAGCAATTCACTAGACACTGCTTGGATGATCCGGGGGTGAGTGACGCATCAAGTGTCAACAAAACAGAAGTCATCGACATCGACTCTCCTGCACATAAGACACACGCATTTCATGTAAGTCACTGTAGACTAAAGCTGTACTCAAAGTTAAGTTTGCTGTTGCCGTGAATGTACAACTAATGGACCTTGTTTTACAGCTGCCCCCTAGAACCCAGGAGAGGTTGACACAGCAGCATAGAATGGAACTGGCCCAAATAAGAGAGAGGTAGTGTTTTTTTTGTTTTTTTCTCTGCTGATTTTCACTTTCTCGTATTGAAAATGTGAAAATATGTGTGCAGGTACTAGGTTGAGTTAGCTTCTTGAAATATGAGAAAGCTGTTTAAATAGAAAAATAATATTTTAATCTGACATATTTCTTTAACAGCTCTCATAAGTTACATACATCCCACTTACGGTGTAAAAAAAGTTTCCAAAACAAAGGAAACTTATATTTATAGACATATTTTTTTCTACATTTTTAAGTTGTAGCCTTTAGTCTGTAATTTTGGTGGGTGATTCTCACAATACCTAATTGACCTATTGACTTTTTCTACTATCATTTGTCTGGATGTTAAAGATTTAACGCAACTTTAATGTAACATTCGAGCATTCGGAATGTATAGGAAAATGTTGATGCTGATCATGTAAAATATTATGAACATAACAATATATAAAAAAATCATCGTTAGATATTTAGGCAGTGATGTCAGATGACCATGTTAAATTGTCGCAGGTATAGTCACAGGTTGTTGGTTTTGTTTTGAGAGTGTTAATATTGTTTTTGCTCTTTTAATTTCAAATTGGTTCATTGTCGTCAGCTATGGCTGCGTGCCTCAGCATTAACACTCTCCAACAGTTATTGGCCCTGCCGACTCTGAGATGACACCTAGCATGTTTGGTTATGAGTTAAAATCTGTTAAGGGGTAGTAATAGAAAAATAATTTTGAATAGTAATTTCTCTGCAAAAGGCTACAAAAGGATCTACAGTTCCATGTGTTTAAATAAAATATTCTGTTATAAGAGACAATAAAAAACACTCAATTCCTGGTAAAAACATTTTTAATAGTGAATTTGCGACAAATGAATGTTACATTTTTGACAAGCCAAACATGTCAGTGTCTGAGTAATATTTATGGGTTTATTTTAATTTAAAGCAACATTCCACTCAAAAACTCAAAAAAAAAATTCTGTCACCATTTACTGTTCCAAACCTGTATACATTTCTTTGTTCTGCTGAACACGACAAAAGAAACTGAACCCAAAGGAAAAATGTTAGCAACTGACATTTCTGGGACATCATTGACTACTTGTAGAAAAATTATTGTTTTGTTTTTTGTTTTATTCTGTTCTGCTGATCACAAAATGCTATGTTTTAAAGAATAAGGCCAAGCAAACAGTTTTAGAGCACGTTTAATTTTTCCTACTATGGTAGTCAATGATGTCCCAGAAATGTCAGTGGTTAACATTTTTTCAAATATCTTTCTTTGCAGAACAAAGAAATGTAAACAGGTTATGAAAAACTTCATGACAGAATTTAAATATGTGGGTGGATTATCCCTTTAAGCCACAAAATAAAAAAATTCTGTAAAATAATTAAAAAAAAGTATGCAAACATTTTTTTATGCATTTTGTATGCATGTCTAGCTGAGTTTATTATTAACCACAAAACAAGAAAAATCTTATTCACCCCTTATATGTGTGATCTTGTTCATCAAAAACTGTCGGCATGAAACACTCACCGTCTTCAGTCACTTCACTGTGTGCTTGCAGGGTTATAAAATAAATATCAACTACGTTACAACCCCTCTGTTTACAAGTCCACGTTATTCGAATATCACACCGAAACATTAATGTCTGTCAAAAAATAACGTGCACAATACACAGAATTATTTGCGAGAAGCCGAGATCCAGGGAGAGCATAGACATTTCCTGATACACCCACACTACCAGATTGACTGCATCATCGCTTTCAGAAAGGAGGGAGAAAGTGACGGCCCGAGCGGTTTCAGCGTGCTGTCTGTCAGAGACGATAACGTACCTAATACATAACACACGTGAGTATAAATTTGTTCTTCACTCACTGAAATAGATCAGGGAACTAAATAAAATACTTCAGACTACATGCGAAAGAGAAAAAAAAACAATCCAATTGCAAAACTTTGCGGGGGTAGTGAACGTGCAACATGTTTTGGTTTGTAATGGAAACGTTATATTTTGACGGACATTTTTAATGCACAGACTAAAGGTGCGTCCCAAATCGCTGCACTATTCTACGCCATTTTGTAGTATAAATAGTGTGAGTAGTGCGTTCACATTGAAAATTCTCAAAAAAGAAGTGCACTTTAAGTACCCGGATGATGCAGTTTTTCAACCGAAAAATACGAAGTGTGGAACTGTGGACACTAAACGCACTCGACGGCCGCAGTTTCGCTTACGTAGCGGAAGAGAGGCGGGGCTATCAGACGCTCCTCGAGCAACTCCCGCAGAGTGTTATCGCTTCAATCTTATGATGACTAAAGTAATGCTGGGCAAAACACATGAAAACTACATTAAATGTACAATTTAGTATTCCATTTGGGACGATACTACCCTTCTAAAATTCAGACACTACATGGTTGAGTGCATAGTTTAAGTGCATAGTGTATGTCATTTGGGACACAACTTAAGCATTCTGATATTCATGGTTTGAATATTTTACATCATTTTCTGTTCTTAAATTCATAGATTTTTTTGGTAATTTAAGCAATAGATTAATTGTTAAATGATCAATCCTGAGATAAATCCCTGTTCTCATCTATATAGAATAAAATAATATATTGTTCACTACATTTCATTGTTCATTATATGTATTCTCTATATATTCTTCTACTGATATAAATGTTTAAATGAATCAACTAAACAGTGTAAAACTGTTTGATTTCAGAATGTCTTCAAGTATGTGGCTCCATTACTCTGAGCATAAAAGTATGAAAAGCCATCCATCTGACTGTGAGGGTGAAGTGTCCAATTCTGACAAGCGGAAAGAGCACAATGCAAGAAAAGCACAGGCCTGGAGGGATCGACTGAAAAAAGACCCTGCAAAATTTGCTGAGTACAAAGCTTTGGAAGCTGCAAGAGCAAGAGAGTACAGAAGAAAAAAGACGGCTGCTGCTAGAGAAACTGATCGGGAAAATAATCGTGAGCGACAGAGAAGACTCAGAGCTATAAAGAAGTTACAACAGTGTAAAGCTGAGGAAGAGCTTTCGCCAGCTATGATAAGAAAAGTCTCGCAAGAAGAAAAATACTACATTCTTGGAGAAGAGACATCTTATTGTCACTAGTTTGCTGGTTGCAAATAACTACAGAATGCAACATTCTATTGTAATCCTAAAGTAGCATGAGAATTTACTTTCATGTGGACGGTAAAAACTTTGGAAGCTGTAAAAATCCAGAAAACAAAGTTTTGTCCTTTCCAGTTTTTTTACACACGTGTTATCTCTCAATGTGTTGTTCTTCAGTGTCATACAAACCTAAACTAATGTCTCTGTGAATATTGTACTGGAGTTTAGTGAAGCTTCAGAGCCTGCACAGAATTCTCAATGCTACCAACAATGACAAGTGTATATAAAACTGAAGATCAAAGACAATCACAAAGTGAGGAACTGTGAATACACAAAGTGTATTAAAAGAACCTGTTTTGATTTTGGTGTTGTGCTACTCAAGAAAAGGTTACAGGTGGAGTGGATTCGCATGCCAGTGTTCTTGCCAAAGTGGGAGAGTAATTTTTTTAGCCACGATGGAAGCCAGTGCTCCAACTCAAACTGTCTCTACCTGCCAATGTCATACTTTGAACACAGATGCTTAAATAGGTGATTTTTACCAGGCTGCGATTGAAGGACAGAGTGCCTTGACGGATAATTCTGATACAAGCAAAGATGACCAACGTCCTTGTGAACAAGTAGAAGATCTGTGGATGAAACATAATAGACACATATAACACAGGTATAGGCTCAATTTCATAATGGCTCAAACTTGAGCATACAATGCATTCTTGAAACTTAATTGTACATATCTTTTATTGTAGATGTACAAGAGTTGACTTCCTGTACACCTGTCCATCTAGGTGGTATTTGGGCAGAGTTTTAAATCACCAACTGACAGAGGAGTCTGGATGAAGTTTCTGGAGCAGTGCAAAGTCTGGAGTTTGTTTAGCTGGCTCAAGACTCCTGATCTTAAACTAGTCGATCCGCTGGGAATATTTAATGGACCTGTTAACTTGAGGAGTTTTAAAAGACAAACATTCAAGATAATGAATGTTTAATTGATGTTAAGCGTAATTCGATGCTTAATTCGAATGCACATGAAGAACTGACTTGCCATAAGTGACATTTCACAACAAGTTTATACTATCCCAGTATATACTACTGTTTTTGATAAGTTTGTTTAATAGTTTCGTAATTGTTCTATGTCGTATTTTAATTATTGTGACGTGTATTATGATGTGACAGGCTTTTCATCTGTGAATAGTTTGTACTCTTCACTTGACCAGCTTTATATGTTACTATTAATGCTAAACATGTTTTGACCCCTGCTAGTCAGGTATATTTTCAGTAAAATTAGCTGAAATATATATTTGTGTTACATGTAATAAAATACGTCAGCTACATGCGTACGTATACTCACCATTGCTGTTTGTTTTTGTTCTGGCCGGTAGTAATGAAGTCCTGGAGGCCTTTTTAGTGATTTATAAGGTTATTGCATTATATAAAAAGTTATACGTTTGGATTTTCCACACAGACTTAAGAAGTTTGTTTACCCAATTGTAAAAAATAAAAGTATATTCAGATTTAACGTCATAAAGTTACATACATACGCATAGAGATCATTTTTTTAAATAAAATTTAGTTTGTAAACAGTCTTGGTTCTAATATAAGATGATTTTTATAAAATTTGTTACATTTAATGACCCCTTTGCAGATTTGAATCATATTTGTCTTTCATGGTCTATGGAGAGACCTAAGAAAATGAGGTACAGTGTTACTGTACATCATAAGGGCTTATCCTTTTAATGGATTCAAATCCAATGAGGTATTTTCTATATCTGACAGCAGTTGTCCTGCTCTGTTTTTTAACAAAAGAATAGTTGTATACAAATATTGATGCATTCGTTCGTAGGGTAAAAATGTTTTTGTTGTTTAGATTGGCAGGCGATGAGGAAAAGAAGGCTGCAGCGAAAGCTAGATCCGTAAAGCACAAACTGAAAATTTACGGGAATCCTGAACTTCTAGAAGAATACAGGAAAAAGGAGAGAGAGAGGTACAGTTCAGCTTTTATAAGAAAATACTTGTCAAGAGGTTTGATGCCTTATTACAAAAAAATACACATACATCTACTATACTATGTTATTGCTATAAAATGGATATTAACATGGAAATAAGCTTTAGTTATATAGAAACAGATATAAAACATTTACTGATTTGCTGTTTTTTTATAATTTTTTTAGATATCAGAAACGAAAATCTCAAGGGAAAGTGAAGTTTGCAAAAGATTTAAATCTATTGGAATTGAGAAGGCAGCAGAAAAAATGGAGGGAGCGTTCAGCCGCATACAGGAGAAAGAAAACATTTCAGGAGGTTTTAAACAACATTAAAGAGGACATTGACATCATTCCAGTGTCAAAGCCTGACACCTCTGCTAACATTTAAGTCTGTTGGATTAATGTGTCTGTAAAATTAATAAATGCAAATATACAGTACAAAAAAAGGCCAATAAAAGATTTACAACAAATGAATTGTGCAGTTTTTAAAAGCGCAGCTGAACACACTGAAAAGTGCTTGAGGGATTTTTATTTCCTTTATGTATTTTGAAATAAAACATTGAATAAAGCCGTTCCATGGTGTACGCTTGCTCTTTTTGCTGTTGTGTCTGTCTGTCAAATCTGTCATGATTTGGTATTCGTGAAAGTTATGAGTGGAAAACATAAAAACATTTACTCATATGTTGTATTTATATTCTAGACATTAAACATTTCATATTTTAATAAAGAAAATGACAGTGGTGCATGTCAGCATACAACCTTTATAAAAAAATTTTTTTTTGAGAAAGTCCTTTTAGAGTTGAAATATAAATCTGTATTTAATATATTAAGTACAAAAGTTTAACCTCGTAGAATTTCACATGACTTGTGTTTGTGCGTGAGAATCACCCTAACATGTAGGTCTGTAGTGTTTTGCAGTTTTGCAGCTTTAAAATGAAAGACAGTATTACTGTACAATAGTGTTTTTCACTAATTGTGAACTACTTGTTTTTCCCCACAAGTAAACTGCAAACACATCGGGAGGAAAACCAAAGGAATAACTCTGAATACGAGGAAATACACAAAGTTAAGAAGATTAGACATACTGAAGAAGTGGCACTTCATAAAGAACAACACCATCAAACACGTAAGGATATTTTAATGCAGCCCTAATCTTTACTTTCAGAATTGTAATTATGGTAAACGAATGTAAGAAATGTTCAGATGGACTTCCTTCTCTCTTAATAGCACAACCTGAAGTGTAAATGTGCTTCTTTTTAGAGCCCAAGACGAACCTAGCTGATATATGTTTGGAAAACATTCAGCATGAAGAGGAACTGTCGGACAATTACCATACTCATCACGATATGCATGGGAACGCATACGGCACAGGAGAATATTTTTGTGTTGTTTGTCACAGAAGATTCAGTTCATCAGGACTGCTAAAAATTCACCTTCGGATTCACTCTGGTGAGAAGCCATACCATTGCAGCTTTTGTGGTAAAAACTTCAGACAATCAAGTCATCTTAACACACACGTCCGAATCCACACCGGAGAAAGACCTCACATCTGTCAGAACTGTGGAAGGACTTTTATTGATTCCAGTGCAAGAAATAGACACTTTAAAAAATGCATTCTTACAGCTCTGCAGGGACCGTGAAGTTGTTGGGAGCATCTGCTAAATGTTTTTCTCCATAAACTGGAAATGACCAGGTGGCAACGCTGGCATGATGTTTTTTTTTGAAGTGACAAAACAGTAAATAGGTCCAAAAAAATAGAATCACAAAAAGTTGGGAGCTTCTTTCTTTTGTCTTTACAAAAAGACTTTGCTTTGTTTTTAGAATTTGCAGCTGTCAGCCACAGGAACTGGATCTAATGGTAGGTTTCTAAAGGTGTGCTTTGTAGTTACCTTTTGGGACACATCTGAGCCAGGGATGCCATCATTTTTAATGACAAAGGCAGCGATTTTCTTAAACATCTACTCATGCCTCCAGATTTGATGAACTGATATTTATTTATAAATATATTTTTCTCTACGTTGTGTTTAAACTTCAGTAGTGAGTATAGAGCATTACTGCAAACTGTTACTATATTTGTTAATGTATTTTGTAGTGAAATGTTTCAATTAATTGACTAGATTTCTTTGGTCATTTCATTCAGCGTTAGTGTTGTGTCTCTGTTAGAGATAACAGTTCTTTTTACACGTTTTAAGAGGATGAATTTTGTACATCAATGTTTGTGCTAAGTCTAATAAATAAAAAATTAAGCCATTTTTTTTATTATCTTATTCTAATCATCCAGATCAAAACTTAATGTATTCTGTATTTAGAATTGACAGTATTTAAACTTACTTATCTGATGCATCTAATTTCTCTACAAAAATAATAAGTTGTTATACCGATCTTGGACACAAGGGGACATAAGTGATTCACTGTCTTTTTTGCTCGAGCTAGTTAATTGATCATCGTGTTTACGTTTTTGATGGTCATCTGAAACAATGCAACCATTTCGATATATGAAACAAAACACTAGCTTATTAATATTTGTTGTTAACCTATGTCAGAGTGAACACAGAGGCCTTTCAAAATGGCAAGCACTATATTTTAAACCATTTACACAGCACACATTTGCATTTAGACCGCTCTATAACTTCAATTGTGAAGTCAATAGAAATTTACATTATGTTTAGTTATGCTAACCCAAATGCCTCCCGGCCTGTGAATGATAGAAGAGCCTTAAAAAGCCACACAGACAGACTAAAAAAAAACACTGTTAGTAAACCACCGATCCACAACTGACCTGCGGCTCAAATCACTGGAACATCAGGAGGTTTCTCTGCGTGTGTGGGATTTACGGCTGAGAAATTTCTGAATTTTGAAACTGAAAATGAAATATTATCATTCTGCTAGCTGTTTGTTTATTATCTTTAAGCCAAACTCAGTCAAGTTCCTGGTGCTGCTCGCTTTTAGGTATTTGTTTCTTGTACCACAAAGAAATTTGTTTTCTTGGTGACCTTCATGAATACAAAAGAAACAAAATTCCATTTTACAAGAACACGAAAAAAACAGATTTAGTTTTTTTGGAGGTCTACTCGTACTGTTATTGTGCATCATCCTAACCTTTCCATGACCACTGAGGGCCATAGATAAAACCAATATAAAGAAGAATGGTCTGATTCAACACCTAAAGAGAATTTAATTATTCTGACTGTTAAACAAATAACACATTTTGCTGCAGGCACAGACGTCCACTTTGGCCTGGCTGCATTGTTTTTCTTTGTGCAATTAAAGATAAGAATAATCTGCTAAACTCATTAGTTAAAAATAACAAGCTCAGATAATGACATTGTTTGTTTTAAACCGTACAGTCTATTTGTTTTACTTGTTTGCTTGATACTTTTACATTTGTTACTTTTTTGAGTGTAAAGGTCAACTTCATTGGCAAACTCATCAAACAGCAGTAGGTTTAAACATCTTGTTTAACCAAAATAATTTGAGATGAAAGTCAATTTTATTAGTTTAATTGTGGTCGATGAAAAGGCAAAAAGCTGCTTTTGTGTGTGTGCCAGTGAGCTTGTTAATACGCTGTTTATCACATCTGAGTGTTAGGTGACAATACACTGATGTTTAGAGCCAATCGGGGGTGATGTAATGACCTGCCAAAACCAACCTTCACGTAGGAATAGAAAAATGGAAAAGATGAATACTTCTGTTTGAATGGCGCATCACCAAGTCATTGTAATTCTCTCTGTGAAGGATGCTTATAAGTGAAAAGCTTGTTTTGCAGATCATGTCTATATGCTGCCACTGTATTGCTGCCTTATTGTACATGAAAAGAAAACAAATACTGCACTTTTGGCCTGTGCGCTCATTGGTATTCTTTGGCAGCTCTTGGCTGTAAATAGCCTCAGGCACAGTTGAAGGGAAAAACACATTAAAGACCTTATAAAATACCTTTCTGAATTCTATATGTTGTCTCTTAAAAACCACTTTTGTTCGACTGCAATGCAATGGTGCAATGGACATGTGCTTTGTTTCGCATTCATCTTAAATGAGACTAGAGATGCTGCATACTTTTGAAAATGTATCCACTGTTGTCGCAGCACGATTTTAATTAGTCAATTATTTTCTCATCTAATCTGTTTGAGGCACTGTCATGTGCTAATAGATATGCACAGACATGCATGTATTGTCAAATATGTCTTACAAATAAGCAAAGTTAAAACAGTCTGTGTCAAATCTGACCGAGTAAACACAACCCATTAACTCTCCATGCAGCTACATGTGGTCAATATCAAGCAGTATAGTATTTGCCTCTAATACCTGACATGCCTTTGATCTCTTTCCCCTGCGGTCAGACATTGAGGCCAATCAAATCCAAGGCCTCTCCCTATCAAAAGCCTTGAGGTACTTGACCGTTTCTATGGCAACATCTCCTCTTTGGTAAGTGGAGGACTCTGCCTAATTTTTTTTGCAGTTTAGAGTTGGGCTGCTGTACACAAAGGCTCTGCAGGCTTCATTTTGAGCGGATACCTCAAAGGCTTCAAACTGAAGTTCTCTACTGATGCCAGTAAAATAAAATCAACACAAAGAGAATAATCCACCCAATTCAGTGGTTCAGCACAGTCACGACGTAAAAACGTTTTTATATTGTAAGTATAATGTTAATGATCCTAATGAGATTTTAGCAGGTTGATTTCTAGATTTATTTGCACATGGAGACAATTTGTGTTTTTTGAAGCCCGCCAGAAAGACAGGGTTTCACAGCCATTCTCTTTGGAGCCCTGCTGGCATTGGGAAAAAGCATCAGACAGAATAAGTCAACGCAATGACTGAGCCAGAAGTTTAAAGCTCATGTTGTCTACCATTGATACAAAGATCAATAAAGTACATTTCAGAGGAACAATAAAAGGGCAATATACATCATAATGAGCCTCATAATACTTGTGGATTGTCATGTTCAGTTGTACAGTATATTCCTCTGCATCTAACTTCGACGTCCCATCATCTGACCTCGGGTTAGCATTAAATTGATGATTCCATAAAAACATTTATGTGAGCGACTCCTATGGTCCAGTCTGACTTGATTAATATTCACCCTTGTGCAGAAAACGCTTCTCTCTGCCCGCCAGCTATAAGAGAAGCCAAACCAGTTAACAGGATCAGTCTAGTGTCCATGACACACCAATGAGCAGTCAAAAAAGCAAGAGCGAGGTAGATACCACATTCACGGCGTGCATTACAACAATATTTTCCCCAACTTATTGAGAAGCAGATTTTGTTTATTGAGCCGTGAAATATTTTATTATTGCTGTGATTGTTTGTTAAAGATTCCATGAAATCAAAATCTGATGATTGTGGCTTGAAGGCATCTATAAGCTGGTGCAATGGTTTTAGACCATAGACAAAATAAACCTTTAACAGAAACAGTATACACACATCTGAGGCTTATATCTGAATTCATCAGGGGCCTCATTTATAAAACGTGGACATATTTATATATCTTTAATATATCAATGACGTTAAATAAACATCATTAATAGGCGGAGATCTGAAACTGCTCAGCTGCGCGCAATTTCACGATTATTTGGGATTTATAGATTTCACATCTGATAGAGAGGCGTACACGCGTCTTCTGTGCGTACGTTTGATATGAATCACACATTAGCAAGTAGAAAAATGATTGAAAACCACATTTTATAAATGAGAAGCGTATTTGAAACATATTTTTTTCCGTTTTTAATTATTTTGATCATATTGTCTGTTGAAATAGGAAATACATCTATTCCTTCTTCCTTATACAAAAAATGTCCATTGTTGTTTCAGAATACGACTTATCATGATTTAAATGGAAAAGGTGACCTGTAATAACCTTGTAGCCAGAACCCAAAGACATGCTGAGCATGGCAGGGATGAGTTGGCTCAGCCTCGTCCAATAACCATATCTGAACCTCAGATGCAGTTGTGCAGATATTTCAGCATGTTTTTAAAAGCTGAGAGTGCAGGTTATCAATGAACCCTATCTGGGCAGAAACCCAACAACGCTACAACCGAGTCACAATAACACCCAGGCATTTTATTACAAAACCATCAGAGACCTGGTGTTTATAATTCTCAACATCTGGTCTTCCCATTAAAACTCAATGCTCTGCGGTAGTAGATGTGCATCTGTGTAATGAATACGAGTTTTATTCCTACACAGAAAAGTCCTGATCATTTAAATTAGGGCCGTCAAATGAAAAGATAATTAAAACAACGGCGCATACAACAATCTACCAGATACTCACATGCTTCAGATGCTTCCTGATCAACACACCAACGGTGAAAAGAGTAAAGATGAATCACAGGTCCCAGTTTTTAAATAAAACCAATGAGGCTAGTCACAGCCATCTGTGTTCAGAGTCTGAATCACTCTTTACTTTTAAATAGCTAATGAGTAACCCGACTTTTGCCCAAACACCACCTCATTTTTAGACTTTGTCTCACACATTAGAGCATCTGTGCTTTCACTCTCAAACTGGAAAGTGGGAGGCATTTGCACGTGTCACCAGCCAGAGATGGTTGCTAGGCTACAGTCCTGGCAAAGGCCGGAGACGGAGGGCAGGGGAGTGTGATGGGACGGGTCGACCTCTGTGCACTGGGTGATGACAAGCTGTTGCCCTTTGCCAAAGTTGCAGAGAGTTCGTTCATCTCTCTAAAGTTTGAGTTTTTTAGGAGTCTGTTTTTTGACTAGAGCTGAATTTTTTTATCACTTGCAACAGAACTCTATCCACCTGTCAACAGTTTACTCGTTTTTCTTAGAATGTGTTTTGATTTCAAAATAACAAGGTAAACAAGAATAATACTCTAGTTTATTTAGTGGGAAGAACCCTGCGCATGTTACTTCAAAGGTGTAAGAAATCCAATTTATTTGACATGTTAAATAATTAATGTGCTTGTGCATATCAGCCTAGTTGATATGCTTAGTGAAAAACCCAAATCAATAAAAAATGAATACTGTGCCTTATTCAAATATGACAAAACCCACCGAGAACACTTTGGCTAAACATGGTTAACTGGATAAATAGTCTATCTTAGTACAACTTAAATAATAGTAAATCATCTTTATTTTACAACTGCTCTGGCCACTTAATCGTTTAATCATAAGTATTTTCATTTTTTTACACAATTTTTTGTTTGATTGAAATCATGCATTACCACACAAAATTAACCGGGGGAGCTGTCATTCAAAGTGATTGAATCAAATTAAGCAATATTATGTATTTTCTGATTTGTTTTACTAGATCAGGTAACACTATGGGGTTCATTCCAGCTATGTTGATCATTTTCTTGTCGCTATAACATATCTGTTAATAAAATAATACATGTGTAAATAGGCCTATTAAAAATGAAAATCATATTGTTCTTTAATCACACATACATAAAAATAAATCTTTACCTTTCTCTACATGAAATGTTGTCTCGAAAATGTCTTGAAATCCATCCAGCAGGAGGTGAAATGTTTTTTGGAAAACTTCAAATACGTTACGACACATGTTTTGGAAGTAATGGTTTTACAGAATTCTAGAAGTTTGTGTTTCTAGCTTTTCAAAAAAATAAATATAAACGGACTGACCCATAATACAGTTACAAGTACATGGGCACCTTCCACACACACCATTTGGAACAACATTTACCGCCTATGATTCTTTAACTGTCATCTGTTCCTTTTTATATAATTCCCTGACAAAAATAGCATGAAAAAAACGATCTGCAAAGATAAACCCAAGAGTTTAAGCATGGAGGTCTTGCAGAAAAAACATAGTTTATTACGATGTTCCTTCCCTTACACTCATCCCTTGGCCATTTAGAAAAACTCCTCCTGTTATTGGATTGCAGCAAGCACGCTAGCCCTCCACCTGAGCAGAATTCTCTGCAATTGCCATGGAAACTGTCTAAAATGAAACCAGCAGCATTAATACCTGTTGCCGTTTTCTCTCTTCCTCCTACATCTACATAACAGTAGAAATGGCAACAACAACAAACTCGCATTGGCAGGCAAAACCTCCAGGCAGCTGGTGCATGCCAAACCCAAGTTCCACATATTAGGATATTCATATGTGAGGGGGCGGGTCCTGCTTTAAACCCATGAGCAAGTGAACAGATCAGCTCTGATCGTGTTGCGACTGAGAGTCATGCTGATAAATCCAATAAATGCTCTTAATAGGGAATATAAGCACTATGTTATCTCGCTTAAAATTGAGGGCAAACAAAATTATTCCCAAATGTTTTGATCATTACACATACGCCTAATATATCTAAGTATGAGATGTGGCACAGAAAATATAGTGTAGGGCTTGGCCGCCTCATCTCTCTAATAATGTGAAACATTTATCTTGTGCTAAAGAGAGAGAACTCGCTCCGCCAACATTTCCTATATTTTTACTAGGAAAGATGCAGAGAATGCTCCCGGTTATTATTTTTGTTACCACATTTACTTTATAAAAATCTGAATGTTAGTTCAATTTTTTGCATCTTGCTGAGTCAAGGTGACAGTTTACATGTATTTTTTCGCAATGGATTTTTTAACTTAGTGTGTTGTGACAGCTTGCCATCACTCTCTTGGGAATTTGTGTCACTTTTTGTCAGACTTTGTCTTCTTCTCTCTGTTATTGCACCAACTTGTTGTTGCAAATCATGTTATTGTTTTCCAAAGCGCAGTGGACTCAGTTTGTTTGTTGCTAGTGGTTGGGTGGTCGAAGTGTTGTTTAAAAATAGCTTCATGGTCTCATATCAGAGTCAGAGCAATCACAACAGCAGAACTTGCAGAAGACAAAACATTTGCTGCTAAAAAATGATGATTAAAATGATCTTGTGGTTGGAGGCCATTGCGGAGATGAAGAAGGGAGGAGAGGGAGAGCAAGTATACTAACTAACTGAAATTTATTACAATTAAAGGGACAGTTCATCCAAAAACGAAAAATTCTGTCTTCATTTTCTCACCATCGCGTTGTTCCAAATCTGTATACATGTGTTTGTTCTGATGAACACAAAGAAAGATATTTGGCTTTTCCCCAAACAGTTCTTGGCCACCATTGGCTAGCAAAGTAGGAACAATTTACAATGGTAGTCAAAAGTGCCCCAAAACTGTTTGCTTTCCTACATACTTCAAAATATCTTATTTTGTGTTCAACAGAAGAAACAAATTTATCAAGCAATTTTTGCTGCTATGGTAGTCAATGGTGGCCAATAACTGTTTGGTTAAAAGCATTCTTCCAAATATCTTTATCTGTGTTCATCAAACAAACAAAATGTTTACAGATTTGGAACAACTTGAGGGTGGGTAAATGAACCCTCAAGACAGAATTTTGATTTTTGTATGAACTTTTCGTTTAAGTTAATATGAGAACAGGTACAACTGCCTGTGTACAGATCAGTGATGAAAGGTCTGATTAATGTTATCGGGTCATCAAGGCTATAAAAATGAAAGTTTCCAAAAGCCTCATTAGAACAGCTGAATAATGGTGTAAACAGATGCAGTAAAATGCAGATGAGCATTGCTTTCTGCTTATTTATATGCAATATTTTATGATGTTTTTCAAGTTTAATATTGCTCACATTAAACTTAATGGAGCTCTCTTGTAATGTGTAAAAGGTCTACGGATCTAACTGCTGTGATCAGATCTATTTTCCGGTTTTCTACACTGAATTAAATGAAGATTGCACAGATGGATTCCCTGAAAATACAATTTGACCTCTTTGTGTCTATCATGTTTCAAACAATATCAAACAAACAAATACTTCATTCACTGAATTGAGTATCTTGGGTCATTGTCCCGGCAAACTAGACATTATGTGTATATTATTTTCAGAAGCACGATTTGATTTTTTTATTTCTCAAAAATAAATGGATCTGTTATTTCCGTGACTTCTGTAGATTGTCTTGACTAGGGTTTTGTCAAATGTGAATGTATAAATCAAAGGATTATTTCATCTTATCCTAATTTATATGCACTGAGAAATGTTATTGGAGATGTACTGTATGTGCCCACGTTACCCGATGAAAGTCAAATCTCTCTTATGCAATTTTCTCCACTCTACTCTCAATAAAAACCAGAACAAAACCAGAACGTTCCCATTATATTTAACACCTGTATAAAGTGTCCAATGTTAAAACAGTAATAGTAAAAATAAAATAACCATGTATCAATGTTAAAAGTTAAATGAAAAATGAAAAAAAAAGTGTCAGTACAGATAAAGAGGGTAATGACGTCAGAAATGAGGAAAGGAGAGATAAGAAAGTACAGTATTAAAAGATATAATGAATATTAAATATGATATTAGAGGTCAAGGAGATGATGGAGCACCAGATAATTCTTCTCTTAATAAATATGATGTATATGTAAAAATGAGCAGGTTCAGAGATCAATTTTAAATGTTAGAAATATATGTAAAATATGTTTAACAACACTGTACACACAGTACTGCACTCTAGTTAACAGCAAAAATCATTATTTAATGAGACACACTATTTTTTAATATTGTATTTATTTATATGATTATTTAAACTATTTACATTAATATTAAAACTAATCTATCCCCACCATTGCAGAGGTCTGCGCATGTCATTGAATTAGGCATGAGCACCCACGTCACACTGTTTTCTGTAGCCTGCGTTGTTGTTTTCTTTTTTCAATTTTCAATTTAGCCCGAAAAACAGATTACTGTGCCAGTTTGTGTGGAACACCATCTATCAAATGGAGGCTTGATCAGGTATATGGATCGATTCAATTCACTTTCATGCCCTTGTTTCACTGACCTTCTTGATCAAGAGCTTTGTAGTGTAGCAAACTCCATAATACTGTGAGCAGCTCTGTTGCTTGAGACACTTTATCATATCAACTAAATTACACAGAGCTAAATAACTGGGTGTGTAAAAGAGAGTGGATGCAGCCAACAATATAGCATGCTTGACACATACTAAGAATATACAGTATGCATATTATAATAACACAGTTTCACATCACCTGGGAGTAATTAAAGTGATAGTTCGGCAAAAAATGAAAATTCTATCATCATTTACTCACAAAACTCTTGCATATCTTTCACAGGACACAAAGATATTTTGAAGAAAGTTGGTAACCGAACAGTTTACTTCTATTATATAGACACAAAACCAAAGTGAATGGGTGCCAGTTAACAACATTCTTCAATACATCTTCTGTTGTGTTCTGTGGAAGAAAGAAAGTCATACAGGTTTGAAATACAAAGAGGGTGAGTAAATGATGATAACATTTTTATGTTTTCATCACTTTAAACACTCAAAGGACTGAAATTAACCTTTTGCCACACCTGACCATTTAACCAGCATATTTTTACAGTACCTGTTATTAAAGTATTTTGTATTTATTATTGTCCCTAAAACAATTATTTATTATTTGCCTATTTATTTCATATTAGTGTAATTTGAAAAATATGAGCGACAGTCTTCGGCTGCACCGATCCCCAAAATGCACAGACCCATTGTGATATTACTGTATTTCTCATATTTTGATGGCTTAATTTGAGGAATATTCAACATGTGTCACCACACAATGAGCTCTAGGGAAGTTTCTGCTTGTTAAAAAATTGAGAACATTTCTTCAGATTTTCTGAATCACATTTCACTTGTGCCCATCTTTTAGTTATATTTTATTCTGTTATAGTTCCTGATAAAGTTACTGTCCAGCTGACTGGTATTAATGCGGGACCTACTATGTACAGTACATGTCTAAAATAGAAAGGGACAGACGGAAGGTGGGGGTTTGGTCCCTTGAGCACATGCCAAGACAATGTTTCAACCACTCGAAATCCCATTCATTTTCTTTCATATCACCTCTTACAATGCAGGCAGCTTCACATCTGTCTACAGTGTATGCATTAAAGAGATGAGGTGGGACCATTTGAAGTTGATACATGTTGCTCTTGTGGGAACACCGCCCCTTTGCAATTTGGTGGGGGAAAAAAGAGAGAAACAGCAGAACAAAAAGCAGAATACATTTCCATTTAATCTGTCGATATAGAGTCATCTCTCCAGGGGCGTCTTTGATCTGAGATGCAAAGCTTTATTTCACTGTCAGTAGGTGCTGCTTGGTGCTGTCTGGATAGTGAGGAGAGAGATTCAGAAAGGAGACGTGTGCACGGACCAAAGTTCACACAGACTTTGGCAAGTTGGAAACTTTTATCAAGAATTATACAGAAATATGCAATTCTGAGTACTAGAGGTTTAACAGTAATATGTTGCTTTAAATGATCTACTTATAGGTATTTATTATTATCAGACTTTAATATTACTGAATAAAACTCAGGTAACACCTGAACTGCAGCTTTGAATAATAAAACATATTACATTAACAATAACTTATACTAATAAAGCTTTAAGTCTCATTAAAAGTCAAATTTTAAAATAATTTAATTTATAATTAGTCATAAAATTAATAGCATAGAATATGTATATACTGTATACTTTTTTTCATGAAATAAAAACAATAAAACTAATTAAAATATACAGTATTTTGTGTCCCTATTTTGTCCTATTTTGACTAATTTATTTGTCAAATCTGTTGCTATATTTCAATTAATCTCTCATTTACAAAAAAGTAATATGATGAAAATCCATAAAGTCTTGTTTTCAGACAGAATTTCCTAGCATATAGTTGGCATTCTGATAAACTATCATTATTCTGATGAACAAACTCAAACCTATTGATCTGCGAAAGCATTTCCCATCCGGATAGCATCTTTGACCCTGGATGTTGTTCATTCATCTATTAATCCATTATGCGCAGAGGAGCCACTTATTGAACTTTTAACAAGGTCTGAGATCACACAACTAAAACCAGAACGAATTCTATCAAAAACCTAAATTGTCCAGAGACAGAGGAATGTGTTATTTGTGCATGAGACATCTACCACAGTAATCTTAGCAGACACAATTGGAAATTGAATCGTAAATTAACAAGGTGGTTCAGAGGCTCGCGGATTTCCATTGTATGTTGGGGCAACAAACAGTAATTTTTAGAAAAAGCCCTTAAGCTTATACTCTCACAAACCAATAAAAACACGTTCATAGCAACCACCAGGACCAATAAAATGTTAGTATTGGAAATTTGCTTTTATTAATCTAGGGAAACGAATCATGATCCAGGGATATTCAAAAATAGATATTTATACAGTATTTGGTCTGCGGGCATAAATATAAAAAAACATTTTAATGTGTTATTATTGACTTGAGACTTAACTAGGGACTTAAAAGATATTTACATATATTATAAATATATACAAATAAAACCACTACTCATGCCAGGGATGTAAGGAATATCCTTTTGAAATATCTCCTATTGTCATACTATGGATGTAATATGGAGAACATGTTGATGGGAATCAGCTTATCACATAGCAATTATTCCCAGTGCTCTCAGTGCATTTTGAAAATATCCGAATCCAAGTTATTATACTCATAATGCATAATGCATTCTCACTATTGAAATCAGGAAAGAAAATGTGCAAGTACTAATGAAGTGGCTCACATGTTGGTCACACTACAACTCACACATCTAATCATAATGTAACGTTGCTTCCCAGTTAATGTAATGGCAAAGAAAATTACCAACACTCCTTTGTAGACTAACAAAAAAAGGCCATTCTAAACATTTGCATGGGCTCTGTAGTAAATCAGAATGAGATATGCTAAAGCTCTGTGCCTTGCCGGGGGGATGAATAACAAGGATTTTTTGACCCAGAATGTGTTTGCTTATACAATATATATAAAACTCCCCTGAAAAAAATGAAGTGTGGAAATTATAAAAAAAACACCAGAGAACTGTCTGACTGTACAAGCACAAGCTCATGAAGCAATAAATCATTCTCAATGCAATTTGTTTTTGCTAAACTTCAAAACAGTATGTTATCATGAACTGGATAACATTTTTTTTAGGTAGGCCACATCATCATTTAAGGTACATCACAATTAAATACAGTTCAGTAAAAACAATAATTACTATTATTGTCATAATGTGGGTGTTGTACTTGCTGATTTAGAAAGTGGGTTAATGTAACTATACAGTTATAATTTACATCTCAGTGAATTGCCAATGGCCAGTGCATGTAAAGGCTTCGTGGTTCATTTAGTTTGCTACTGTACATGGATTGCTGCCGGGATTACACATGATCAGCATATGTGCACATAAAGTAGCATGTGTGGCCATGTGCATCTTGAATTCCCCCAATGGGAAAATGACTCTTATTGTTGCTAAGGCAAGCATCAGTTACTATTTCTCACTTGGTGTTAAGGATTCGGACAAACCAGTTTTAATATGTAACTCATTCCACACCATTTACTATGGATATGACTGTTATCTAAAATTGCACGTCTTGAGAAGGTGCTATTACTTTTTTAATCACTTGGTCTTGTAATTCTCACCTGCTATGATTAAACAAAAAAAATCCCTTCAGTCTACACTGTAAAAATCCCGTAAAAAAACTGGGGCGCCAGAAATATTCTGTAAAATAACAGTTTCTCTGTTTTTCTGTTATTTGACGTTTTTTGACAGTATTTCAAATGTAGAAAATAAAAAACCTGTCAAAAAAAGAAATTTTCTAGCAGCTGGGGTGTTTTTATACCGTAAAAATAACTATTTTTTTCCTTGTAACACATCTTTTGACTTGAGCGAGTGAATAAGCAACCCAAACATGCTAACAAAACCACCACTACCCTCTTGCAGCACTAAAAACATTTCAAAATTTCCTACACAATAAGAACCAAACATAACGAATCCCTTTGCAACCACCCACAACAACCTTACACAGACAAGAGGCACTTACATTTTCTACAGGAAACTCGATTGTTAATTCTGCTGCTGTATTTTTAGGCTAAGCACTAATTCTTTATTCTTTTCTCTGAAAACGTATTAAATAAATCAGATGTACAGCTCTTACCTTAACAACATGCAAGTGCTATTAGAATATTCTGTCACTTACACAAAATCTACTCTCAATAATTCAATGAGAAAAACGTATAACATGGCAAATTTGGTTTGGTCTTTATGCTACAGTATGTTTAAAATAACAGTTGAAAAGAACTTTGACATTAAAATGCAAACTTTATAAAGTTTTGCACATGAAAATAAAATCATGACCTTGTTAGAAATCAGCGGGATTCAATTCTGCATATCAAAAAGTCTTATAAGCCAAATATATACTGTAAACTGAAAGTATGAACTCAAGAAGCCCTGCAGCAAAGTTGCTTTGACCTATCTTAAAAGCCTTCACATTGAGCTCGGAGGCTTAAATTTAAATATATTCACCTCACCTCAAAGGACCCCTGTCACAAACTCACTACAACTCAGTTTTGTAAGTCTTCAAAATGATGAAAGATATTTTTAGTCTTATTCTCTGGCTAGCCAACATTTTACCTTCCAGTATTTTGCCGCTGCATGCCCACAATGCAATAAAATCTGTTTGGTCATCTACCATCTGTCATACTGTGTGTGTCCCAGAAATAAATAAAACTACAAGTAGAAATAAAATCAAGCATGTACACAAAAGCAACATGTAGATCATTTTTATATAAATTATTATCGTTAGTATTATAAATCTAGTACACTGTATAAAAATCTACAATTTCAGCTGCCTTAAATTTTAAAGTTAAAGAATATTTAATTTGATTTAATTATTTAAATATTGAATAAAGCTGTTTAACTTTATTAGTTTTTAAATAGTTAAAGTTTTTTTTTTTTACAGTGTATTATAATAAATACTAGTCTCTGTAAGCATTTGTATTTATTGTAGAGAAAAAAATCAGTTCTACATAACATATTGTGTAAACAAACAAAGTATTTTAGGAAATCCAGTAGGATGTTTTCTTATGACAGCTGATTATGCAACACCACAAAACTATCGTAATGGCTTTCCCAAAACGTCTCGGTTACGTATGTAACCTCGGTTCCCTGATGGAGGGAACGAGACGTTGTGTTGAGAGACGACTGGGGTTTGTTTTTGAGAACCTATCATCTCCGAGAGGAATTTCTAAACGCCAATAGGATTGGCGAATGGCCCGCCCACGCCAGTCTCCGCCCCGTGCATACGGTTATAAAAGGAAGATGGCGGCGGTCATTCACTCACCTTTGTGCTGAGGAACCTGAGAGAGAGTTCTCGGTCACTGCAGCGGGTCGGCGCAGTGATGTGGCATGAAGACACAACGTCTCGTTCCCTCCATCAGGGAACCGAGGTTACATACGTAACCGAGACGTTCCCCTTCAGTCGGTCTCTCGACGTTGTGTTGAGAGACGACTGGGGAAGAATCTACACACGCCACGGCACTACGCCGCATTACGATCTCCAGCGGAGCGACAGTGACCGGACTAGCGAGTCAACTGAGCGCTATCGCGAGATGTAATCTTCCAGTGGATTCAGTATCAGACATACTAAGAAGCTTCTACTGACGGTCATCACGGAAGGTGGCGTTACCCCTGTAACGAGGTCCCTTCGGGCCGCACTGGGAAAAACACTACTCTCTCATGAAGAGTGTGTTGTGGAGCCCACATCCTACCACGTGGGAGGTACATGTGGAGGTAAAAGGCATGGTCTTCCCCTGGGGAGAGCGCATGCAGGAATGTGTCAACCCGACTCGGGGGACAGCGTACTCGGTGGAGAGCCACCGGAGGGGAGGTCACAGATTCGCCTATAGGGGAAAACGTGAAGAATCTACATACGGGACTACCCTGCAGGGGAGTCACTACGTATGGGGCACTAGTCCAAGTATAGGGGTCCGCCTGAATAGGGGTGACTCTACCAGTACTGGACTTGGTTCCAACAGATCGCTCCGCCCGATCTGTTACCAAATGCCATGCTTAATGATGGATGGAAGCCTATACTTCACCCTAAGGGGGGGAATAGTAGGGAGGCTGATAGCGCACGCTACTCACCTGAAGAGGGAGAAGGCGCTTTCGCAGGCGTACGTCCAGGCCAGATGCCGGCCCCTATCCTTGCCGGACGCGGGCTGACACCTGTTCCACTCAGAGGTTGCAAAACCTCATGAAGGTACTGGGCATAGCCCAACCCGCAGCACTGCATATGTCTGCCAGAGTGGCGCCCTGGTCAATGTCCACGAGGAGGCCACACCGTGAGGAGTGGCTCTCACTACAAGTAGGCCTTGACCGGAGGATTGGTACGCCAAATGGCATTCGCAATCCAGCGCGCCAACTCTGTTGGAGACAGTCCTCCCCTGGGCTGTCTCTAGAACAGACAACGGCTGCTCAGAGCTCTAAGGGCTCTGTGTGCGGTCATGAAACCACGCGGAATGCGCGTAGGACACAGCACGTAGAGGTTGGGTCTTTCTCCCGGAGGGGAGCGCCTGCAGGCTCACCATCTGACGGAATAATGATGGGAACCTTGGGCACGTAACTGGGCCTGGGTCTCAGGATCACGTGAGAGTACCAGGGCCAATTCTAGGCACCCCGAGGACACGGAAGCCTGGAGGTTCCCATCCTCTTGATGGAGCGAGCGCCGTCAGAAGCGCAGTCTTCATCGTACCGAGGAAGAGAGGCGTCTCCGAGGGGCTCGAACGCTCAAGTGGGGGTGCGAGGTGGATTTACCCTCCTCGCACCTAGAGGAACCTAGTGACCAGGTCGAGCTGACCGAGAAACTTACCCTCCACCTGATAGTGCTGAGCGGCTAAGCGGCTACACACACTTCAATGTGGACGAGGAGAGGTTACTCTCTAGTCTCTGTTGTAAAAATGTCAACACTAACCTGATCGGCAACTCCGTGGGTTCTCTCCTTGGGAGGAACACCGGATGAGAAGAGACGCCACTCGTAAGCCCTAAGCTGCATGGCGGGGGCTCTAGCCAGCTGGATGGTCTTATGGACCATCGGCGGCAAGCCGCTCAAACTCTCCTCGTCCCGTCCAAGGACCAGGCATGGAGGATCCAGAGGCCTGGAAAGGGGGCCACACCGTGCCCTTCCCCTGCGGACGATCGTCAGGGGAATCGGTCAGGGGGGGGCTGTCATCAGAGCCATCAGGTCTGGGAACCAAGTCTGGTTGGGCCAGGACGGCGCAACTCGTAGGACTTGGTGCCACTCCTCCCTGACCCTGCACAGGTCTGTGCAGGGAGGCTCACTGGGGGGGTTCTCCTCTTGTCTCGCGGTCAGCTTCCCTGCCGAGGGAATCAGGGAGGCCCAAGCGAGGATGGGTGGGGTTCAGGCAGTGTCAACCCCGAGGAGGCAGGGCCAGACCGAAGGGTTGGATGCTGTATTGCCACGCTCTTCCCTCGAGCACGAACCGCATAACGGCCGGTGTCGAGGGAGGATGACATACGCATCCTTCAGGTCGATTGCCACGAACCAATCCTGTGACGAATTGAAGCCAAGATGTACACCTGCGTCAAGATCCTAAACTGCAGCCGGAGGGCCATGTTAGGAGATGCAGATCCATGATGGGGCGCTGCCCCGCCCCCCTTTTTTCAGGCACTATGAAGTATAAGTGTAACCCCAAGGACATCTCGGTTATCAGGACGGAATCGACCATATGTTCGCCGCGGGGCGGCGACCTCCTCCCGAAGTGCGGGGGCATTCCCTCCTCGCACCGAGGTGAACGGAATGCCCCGAGACTTCGGTGGGCGCATGGCGAACTGGATCGTATAACCGAGATGGATCGTCCTCTCCAGCCACCGAGACGGGCTGATGCACCGTGACAACGGGGTCAGAGAGGCGATCTCCTTCACCATACCTGGGAGGGCTGGTTCGATGGCTGACAGAACGGTCACCTCGCACCATGGGGGAGGTTGACGGTTCTGTTGACTTACCTGCTTTGTGGCGCTGGTCGACCAACGTCACGTGGAGGTTGTGTTCGGCCGCGCTATCCATCCTCACCACCGTCTGCTTGAGGGTGCTGTGGAGGAAGGGAACCCAGGGAAGACAACTCTCTTAATGAGGAGGTGGGTGCTGTGCCTTGGAAAAGGCCCGGACTTGATGGAGACGCAGCAGGTAGCGTCTCGTCCCGACCCCGCGAAGAATGGCAGAGTCGGACCCGATGTTTCCCCCGGGTTCGTCCCGTCAGGGCCGCTTGGGGTCCTCCCTTGCGGGCTGCTGACGGGGGGGTCGCTCTCCTCCGTTGGTCTGCGTCTCGGGGGGCTGCCCTCTGGGAGAGCCCTGCGCCGGAGGCACCACTGCGGAGGGGCGGGGCTGTCGGGAAGCAGGCTGCGCTCGGGGACGTGACGACCTGTGGGTGGTCATGCCGCGGCGAGGCAATATCTGCGGTATTGCCCTAGTCTGCTTCTGCACCGCGGAGAACTAATGACGTCCTCCACGGTGTCTCCAAACAGCCCGGCTTGCGAGATAGGCGTGTCCAGAAGGCGGGCCTCTGGACGTTACCTATCTGTGCAAGGCTTAGCCACAGATGCCTTCCTTAGGCCACCATAGTGGGCATCGACCGACCCAGTGCTCCTGCCGTGGCCTTCGTCGCACGGGGCGCGAGGTCTGAGGCAGTGTGCAACTCACTCATGCGAGTGGGGTCAGGCTTCCCTTCATCCAGGTCCTTCAGGGCTTTAGCCCGAAAGACATGGAGGATCGCAATGGCGCGGAGGGCGGAAGCAGCCTGTCCAGCAGCGTTATAAGCCCTCGACCCGAATATCGAGGAGAGCCTACACGCTCTGGACGGGAGTCTAGGTCGACGCCCCCAGGTGGCAGCCGTCTGCGGGCACAGGTGCACCGCTACAGCACGCTCCACCTGGGGGACGTCAACATAGGCTCGGGCAGCTCCGCCCTCCAGGGAAGTCACAGCTGTAGAGCTCACAAGTGTGGAACGCACCGAAAGGGGCACATTCCACGACCTCGTGAGTTCCTCATGCACCTCCGGGAGAACGTCACCTGGGTGGTTCGCGGTTTTTCACCACGCCCCGCCCCCAGAAACCGTTCGTTCAGCCGCGAGCGCTTCAGGGAGGGCGTGACGCACCTCAACCCGATGCTCGCCCCGGGTTAGCACGGCCGACATCTCCGCGTCGGTTCCCATCACGAGCTCTACCGCTTGTGGGCGGGAGCTCGGAGAGATCGTCCGCGTCAGATGCCAGTAGGCAGCTGTCCGATGCCGCGACAGAGATTTCGTCCTCATCCCGTTTACGAGCCTTCCCGCTATGGAACGGTCAACCGGGGGTGATATGGGGATCTCTATGGATGTCGCTTCCGCCAGCTCCCATATCACCCCCGCTGCTCGTCGAGGCGGTCGACTTCGCCGAAGCGGCAGTCAGACTCGCCTGACAAGCGAGCGAGTTGCCGGCAACGGTCCCGAAGAACGTCGCCAGCCGTGACCGCAACACCTTGATAGACATGTCCTCGCAGACAGAACATATCATATCAACAAAACCGGCTTCAGCATGCTTGTTGCCCAAACATGTGATGCGGGTTTCATGGCCGTCTGACTCGGGGATGAGTCTGCCGCACCTAAGGACACAGCTGCGAGACATGCTCAGCAGCTGGAGAAATATGCTCTTTTAGAATAGGCTCTGTGGTAAACTGCCGAATGTCGAGTGGAAGGCCGTCACGAGAAGGGATCCGCTGCTTCCGCGTCGCGCCGGCAGGAGAAGAAACACTCTCGAAGAAAATAACATGCAACATAAATTGCACTAGTTCCGAAGAACAAAAGATGAGTGAATGACCGCCGCCATCTTCCTTTTATACCCGTATGCACGGGGCGGAGACTGGCGTGGGCGGGCCATTCGCCAATCCTATTGGCGTTTAGAAATTCCTCTCGGAGATGATAGGTTCTCAAAAACAAACCCCAGTCGTCTCTCAACACAACGTCGAGAGACCGACTGAAGGGGAAGCATAGTTAGCCAACTATGGTCGCAAGTTCCGTCGTTTCACCATAGTTCAATGATACAAGTGTTTCCCGAAACCCTTGTTCCAATGATCAATCGCAAGCAGCATCGCAAAGTTGCTTGGTTGGAACTACAGGTCTAGAGCTGTGGTTAGAAGTATAGTTCTCAAACGATGCATCGTACTATGATGGTTAACCAGCGAGTTATGTCGTTGTTCTGGAAACGCACCCCCCTGGACTGCTCTTACAGTAGCAATATGGAGATTTTAGCAACATCTAGCGGTGAGGTTGGAAATTGCAACCAACGGCTCACTCCACCCCTCCCCTTCGAAGCACTACGGCAACTGACACAAGACAAACATGTCATTTTCGCTTCTTCGCCGAAGGAGATAGCCTAAAAAAAAAAGAAACGTAGCATGATTCTGTTCTGTACTGTAAGCAGTGAGAACAAAAGGATTGTCACATGTACTGTACCTCTTTGCCTGCAGCTACCTTTCATTTCATTTTACTGTAATACACTTTTCATGGTCTCATCTAGGCCTACTGAAAAAGTTAAAAAAGCTAACAAAATAAACAGATCCGTTATGGTTAAGATGCATTTGTGGTAGCCCACACCGTAAAGCATTTCCCCTGAAGCAAGGTCGCTTTAAAGGCTTGGATGAATTTGCATTGAGCCATGTTGACTGCTTTTAACACGTCTTACTCCAGGTTGCTTTTGTCTGGTTTGCTTTCGCATCCCCTGCAATCTATAGTTATTCCAATATCATCTACATTTGTATTCTGTGACTGTCTGTTTATGATCGCGTATCCTGGCAACCGTGGGCCGACTGGCACCAGGAGAGCCGTGTGCTGGCAGAGGAAGCTCTACTGCAGCAGAAGTGTGGAGATCACCTACCTGCATAAGAGACGGCGGGTTAATGATGCTAAAGCGTGAAGGGGGAAGGCCACCTAACAGAGGGCTGTGTTCACACAAGGGAATGTTTAGGATATAGCCTACAGAAAAGTAACAATGTATTTAAATGAAAAATGCAGGCGAGAATTTATGCTGCGCAGTAACATTGGATGTGCAAATAAGCTTGGGCAAATGTGTTTAAAGTGTTATGACACACACACACACACACACACACGTGAGATCACATTTAATAAATTCATGTTTAAGGAAGAAATACATTTCTTCATGAAACCTTAAAGGGATGGCTCACCCCAAAATAAACATTCCTTCATCATTTTCAAACCCTCATGTGATTCCAAACCTGTATGATTTTCTTCTATAAGACACAAAAGAAGATATTCTTAAGAAAAACACTGCAAACCAAACGATACCGTCTTCCATTGTATGAAAACAAAGCCACAGAGACATTTATCAAAATAGCTTCCTTTCGTCTTGAGAAGATTTTAGAAGGTTTTGAGCGACATGGGTGAATAATGATGACAGCATTTTCATTTTTCAGTGAACTATCCCTTTAAGATTTTCAAGACATCATATAAAAAATGTATTTGTCAGCCAGCAAAGACTTATAACTTTGCACATACGCAGAATATATATCAAAGCAGACATTAGAATTCATTTTTAGGTCACCCTCATTAAAGCACAGAAAAGCCTATAGGGAGATACCCTTGCTTCTTGACTTTATTCTTAAGCAATCCATAAAAACAAACAAGTAAATAAAAATTAACCAAGTCACGAACTGCAAATGCAGCTGAGGTTTCGCATGGGCTTTACCACACACATATCACCCAGAGCAGACTGCAAAACAGAGAATGACCTGTGACATCTCTCAAATGGCTGTCTCTGTCTGAGAAGCCACGGCTTATCAGATTGTTCATCTTACCAAGTTCAGCAAATGTCAGGGCAACCTCAACATTCACATCTCACTCTCGGCATCTTGGTATTCTCTCAGCGATCTGTCAATCATAGCCAGTGTCCCTGACATGTCTCTCGTGTGCATCTGAACCATACCAAATCACTACTATATATTGTTGGACACTAACCTTATGTCCCTTGTGGGTAAACTAAACCATATGAAATGGTTCTATATGTGGTTCTGTTCCTTCTGATTCTCCGTCAGTTCACTTTATTAAGAGACAGAAATGAAAAGGCAAGGATACGTTTATCGACCAGTGGTCCACCACCCCAAACATATAACCAATCTATTCAACACAATGCATGGAAAATTGATCAGTTGCGCTCACAAGGTCGTCGCTTTCCGAACTCCTCACATACAACCAGGTTTGCACTTTTGAGCACATCCACACGCATTACACACGCAAGGTCAAGCAAAGATTGTCACTTTGTGGAATATTCACAACATGATTTAGTAAACAATTCACTCAAGATATTATGTAAAACCACTACCAGCGAATGCAGTATTTGACAGCGATTTTGTACAAAATAATATACATAACTTTAAAATGTAAGAGGTGAGAGGTGGAGTGAGCCGTTGGTTACAATTCGCAATCTCACCACTAGTTGCCGCTAAATTTCATTCACTGGACCCTTAAAGTTGAAACAGATGAAAAACCACAAAACCATAATTTTGACTATATGGGATCTTTAACATGAGACTTGTTCAAGCACCCAGCAGCTTTGCTCGAGTACTTTGTCACAGCAAGGCAAAATGTCTTTTGAGGTCATCTAAGGTGAATAGCTCTTTTAGTGCAGCTATATTTCACTAATTGAAGTTATATAAGCCTTCACCAATAAAGCTGCTTTGTGTCTGTCTGCTTAATCCCTGCTGGCTCTTCATCATAACCCAAATAGAAATTGTAATTGAACTCAGATCGTGAAGCCTATGGGCACATATGCCTTTTAGAGAACCCTACTGTCCTTGCCCCTGCTAAAAGCTAAGAGTTAAGATCCAGGCTCATCCACTGAGGTAATTAAGAATTTGTTTCGGTCAATGACTGAGCTAAAGTCAATACGAGATTATTGCTTTCCTACTTTTATAAACCACTGACAGAGGATTCTAGATTAGCTCCAATGATGTCAGAGATACGTCTCACAATGTGACATGATGAAATGAAAAGAGTTTTGTGGATTATGTACAATGATTATGGGATTCGTGTAGGACCCAATTTATTTGATAAATTTATGAATGATAGTAATATCGTTAAAACTATAAAATCCAAATGTTAGCATGGGACTGCCTATAAAAAAATCTAATTTAAATGAACTCTATTTAAGCTTCCACAAAGTAGCCACCCTTTGGTTATATTACAGCTCTTCACACTCTGGGCAATATCTCAACCAACTTCATGGGCTGTTAAACCTGGGATGTTTATTAAATGAGTTCCAGTGTATGCTGGCCACTTGTTAGACTGCTGTTCCTTAACTACCTGGTCTAATGTATCAATTACACACAAACCATATCATGTACAATTAAAATACAATTTAGGCGTTGCAAAAATACCTGTAAAAAAGATTGACGTTTGTTAAACTTTTAAGTAAAATTTAAGTCAACAATTTCAGCTGACTTAAATGTTTAAGTTAAACAAAATGAGCTTTATGAGTTAATTTAACTTACTTATATTACAGTGTGTGCAGAAGCACATCTGTTTTTTTTTTTTTTAAATAAATAAATATATTATAACATTTTTGATACTCATTTGACATTTTGATTCAGTTATATATATTCTGTTGGTTTCATTTTTTCAAACGTTTGTTTAGTGTGAAACAGGCCCAGCGCTGGACCACCATTGTTTATGTCTTCCGAAGTGGTCTATAGTCAGGTGAAATGACTTTTAAGCCAATTTGTTTGTACCTATAAAATTAAGTGAAAAACATTTGTAGTAATATTTATAATAATAGGCAAAAAAAATATTTCAAGCATAAGCATAAGACTCCATGTATGAGCTTTTAGTTTTTGCTATTAACACGTGTTTCCAATACATTCAGACTGTCCACCGTAGATGCACTTACAAACATACACAGCGGAGACCTCAACACCATCTTCGGTCACTCTGCACTAGCCCTCCACAGTCTGCGTGTCTGGCTGTAGGGCTCTGGAACTGCCAGTCATCTGTCAACGAGGCAGACTTCATCCCAGCCTTCGCCAGTCAGTCTAATCTCAATGTTCTGGCACTGACTAAAACATGTATCTGTAAAGAAAACACTGCTACTCCATTGGCCCTCTCCACCAACTTCAACAACACTCCTCGTTATTCTGGGCGAGGAGGTGGAACAGGTTTGCTTGTTTTCAACACCTGGAAATTCACTCCTCTGTCTTTTCCTATTTCGAATACCATGCAATCACCATCAGTTATCCATCAAAAATACATTGTGCTGTCATCTATCGCCCTCCAGGTCAACTGGGAAACTTCTAAGAAGAGCCTGACAAGCTGCTGTTCTCTATCCCTTAAAACGGCATTCCACTGGTAATGTTAGGTGACTTCAACATCCACTAGACAAACCACAAGCAGACTTCTTAGCTCTCCTCTCGTTTGACCTTCACAGGGCCAACACCCCTCCCACCCACAGAGGAGGACAACAGCTAGATCTTGTTCTGACTCGTAACTGCACCGCTAATAATGTTCTAGTTACTCCCCTGCATGTCTCTGACCATTTCTTTATAAAGTTCACTGTAACAGTTTGTTACAAGACCCCGTAATCTCACCTCCCACCCCTAACCCTGTTTCTTTCCGTCGTAATCTTCGTTCCCTCTCTCCCACATGCTTTTCATCCATGGTGTCTTCCTCCATACACACTAAATAATGTTGGGTTAAAAATAACCCAACAAGTAACCCAACTATGGATTGGTATATCACCTTCCCAACTGTGGGTTATTTAAATCCAATGAATTGGGTTAAAAGGCAGTTGGGTTAAAAGTAACCCAACATTGGAAGGTGTAGCACCTTCCCTACTGTGGGTTATTTTAACCCAATAAATTGGGTAATGTTTTCTACTCAGTCAGTTGAGTTAAAATTACCCAACAGTTTTTTTATTCATGTCATTGTCTTTATGAATAAAAACAAATTGTATTCAAATTCAGATAATTTATTTCAAGTACAATAAGTATGTTTAAAAGTACAATAACCGTAACTAATAAGACAACATGAATTCATTAAAGTTTCTGACTACAAATCCTTGAAAAACAACATAACAATAGATTTATTTCAATAGTAACGCTACACAAAAATATAACACAAGAAACGACAGCTGAATCCATCCATGGAGATGTGTTATAAGACCCCAATTAACTTCAAGTATTGAACAATGTCCACTGTACATGATGTGTTGCGAACTCGAATCTCCCAGTGGACCCTCCCATCCTTAAAGGTATCCTGGAGAGGCGAGACATCCAGATCTCACCAGCTGACAACTGGAGTTCCTCAGGGATCAGTTCTTGCTCCTCTTCTCTTTTCTATATATACCAAATCCCTGGGTCCTCCCTTCTCATACCATTTTTATGCAGATGATACGCAGCTTTATTTCTCTTTTCAGCCAGAGAGGACCCCACCATCTCTGCCCGTGTCTCTGCCTGCCTTCTGGACATCTCTTCTTGGATGAAAGAGCATGACCTTCAACTCAACCTCTCCAAGACAGAACTCCTGGTTATACCGGCCCACCCATTAATTTAACACCTCCTTACCATACAGCTCGGATACTAAACTATAACACCCACCAAGTCTGAAAGGAACCTGGGGTGATGTTCGACGACCAGCTGAAATTCACCTCTCATAGTAGCAACCACTCAAACTTGCAGATATGTGGACTAAACATCAGGAAAATCAGGCCTCCAGGTCTCCCTTTATCTTTGGTATGAAAATGAGTGATGCCTGTTTGTTCCTTCACAGCGAGGCACCAAATCGCTTGCAAAAACTTTCCAAAAACAGCTAAAATGCTCAAAACATACCTGTTCCGCATTTATTTGACTTACCATTAAATGTCTATGTCTTATGTCAATATTTACATTATGTTATGTAAAAAAGTTAATTCTCTCCCTTGCTTACTCCAGCTTTAATCCTCCTAGTAGCATGGCCTTGTGAACTAACGGTACTATTTAAAGTGTTGACAAAGTGTTTATATGCTCTCCTACTTGTAAGTCGATTTGGATAAAAGCACTTGCCAAATTAATAAATGTAAATGTAATTCAAAAGTGTTTGATAAGAAACCAATTCTAAAAGTACTTCAAAAAATTTGATAACTTGTAAGGCATTTCCTGAAAACTATAATCCAATAATGATTTTGTCATAGGGGTGATGAGGTGGCTCAGTTATTACAGATCGTGTGCTAAGGACTGTCTTGCTCGATGGCACAGTGGTAATATAATTGTTCGTGGGGCCTACACTAAAAAACTCTAAAAACTAATTTGGCCACATCTTAAACTTCAGCTCTGTTCTGGGTTTTAAACAAATAAATAGACATCATACTATGGGCGAGGGGGTGGAGAATCTATAGCCAGGAATCAACTGTACTGCACTCACTGCCATGATGGTTTGACATCATCAGGCATCAACAAGGTGCATCTAACAACAGATTTTAGTATGATCTGAAATATGCTGTTCCCACAAATGTGACTCAAATTACTATGTGCAGGTAGGAGGCAAAACAGATCCCACCCACTGACAATCAACAATACAAGAGATACAAAGAGTGTGCAATGACAGCAAAGCACACTGATGAAAAGAAATAGACGCTGCACACAGACTAATTATAGTGAGGAAGGATGATGGGAATGTTACAAGATGGTTCATGTAGAAGTGTGTAGAAGTAGAGTGTGTTTCTTTACTCCTTTTAAAACGTGTGTCGTTCCCACAAACATGTCAATCACAAGTGTGTCTTCTGCAATATACATGCAATGTGGAAACATGCCCTTCAGACACAGAATGATGATGAATAATATATTGTTCAGAGACATGCATGTACCATACAGTGCAACTTATCCTATGATTTATTGTTTACCATCATATATGCCACCCACACACACTCACATGGACTAACATTGGAAATGACACGCTATAAAGCCAATCACAAGCAAAAGCTGATGCGATAAAAGACAACCAAACTTTTGATAATTTTAATGAAATTGTAATGAAGAGAAAGAATATATGCATAACATTACACTGTCATTTTTCCTTTTTCTTTTACAAAACTATAACTATACAAACGATTAGTACCCTTAGTATAGGATCCAATAATGAGGTATTTCATTCCAAAAAGTTTGTAACAAAAGAGGGATAGTTCATCCAAAATAAAAAAATTCAGTCATCATTTACTCACCCTCTTGTCATTTCAAATCTGTATGACTGGGTTCCACCCAAATACAAAGAGGTTGAGTACATAATGACTGAATTTTCATTTTTGGGTGAACTATCACTTTAACAGTCCACAAAAAAACAATCCCGGATGTTCCCAAAAGTCTTTTCCATTTTCCTCACATTTCCTCTTATTAATAGGGGATGAGTTTACTTCCAGTTCACTAAAATGTATGTATGTCTAATTGTCTATATATAGAGATACATTGGACAAAAATTTCCGACTTTCTTAAAAACAAACTCAGGTGCTTTGCTATCCTGATCAGTTATGTTGTAACATGCTGTTCCTCCATTGCAGCTGTGGGTTATTAACCTGGAGGTGTACAAATAAAAATAACCTATGGACCAGGCAATACTAACAGGCTCATATAGCAGACCTTTCCATGTACACATCACAAAAAACAAGCCCCTGGTATTCAGAAGTGCATCTAAACTGCCCATCATCTTGGCATGTCAAAAGAAGACCTGTGCACACATACAGGCAACACGTCCGATCCTTTCAGGTGAGATGGTGTTTAAATTGCCTTATACACCTTACTCACCTGTTACTAATCAATTTGTCTGCATTGATTAGACATGCTCATACTCTCATTCATGAGCTGTCAAAAGAATCAACTCGGGCGTCACAGCAGCATGGTAAACCGAGCTGACATGTACAAAACTGCTCTGTCTGGTCTCTCAAAATCGAATCACAGTTTATTGCTTGTTATGCGTGCAAACTGTGTTTTAATATTACCTTGCAAATTAGCCGAATAAGATCATTTGAACGATAAGGAGAGCTAATACAACCGATTCTGTGTCACTTTTCCCATTAGAAACAAATTCAAGCTTAACCATCAGAAATCGCTTGAAAAAATCTAAAAACGTTTGGAAAAAAAATTTCTTGTGCCTATGTGTGTGTGTGTGTGGGCCGCACTACAGCATAAGCGCAAACCCATGCTCTTCTGAAGTTGGTCCAAAGCCACTTTTAAAGAGCATAATGTTCAAACACAGTTCTTTGCAATTGATTGTATGAAATGAAGGAAAATGATGTGGTAGTTTGTCAGACGGTTAGTGGCTTTACGGTCACATGTCAATTTACCATGAGCACATGCATTATGCTGCATTCTGCTTTTACAAACTGCGCCGGCTACCTAGCAACCCGTTGCTATTAGATACTGCTGGGCTAGTCGCCATGGCAGCGGATTCTCCCTCATTTTCTTTCCTTTTGCACTGTAAAGCCTTGTTCTCTCTTCTATGACATGAGAAATAAAGCGGGCGTGTGTTTGTGTGCAAGAGGGGGATTTGGTGAGATCATGTGGGCATTCAGTGTTAAAACACTGACATGCAGCATGTGTATAATGAAGCACTGGGATGTTCTACACACCCACATAAACTAAAGCAATACCGCAGTGTGTGACGATAGATCTTGTATAATCCTTGTCCATTAGTCTCTTCCTCTTCCAAAATGACACTTATGGCCGGAATTCCAGCACAAGCACAAGCTCTAAATAACACCCACTCTTGTCTCACCGTAATATATATGATCAATAAAAAAGAAACACAACGCTCTTAGAGAAAACATTGTGAACTTATAAAACAGTCGAATGCCAGGAAAACTGGTACTGTGACAGTGAAGTGCAGTTTTTGATTATACTTTACATTATTTAGTAATCATTGTCATCTCTGTTCATTCATTTGTATTCAGCAATAGGTGGAAATGTTTACCCATGTGTATTTGGCAGAGTTTAAATTACACTTTCCATGATAGAACCTAAATATCTTAGAATTTACTAAATATTAAATTTGAATCACAGAAGGACCAACTAAATATATTATATTTGTGAGGGTGTGAGGGGGGTCTCCTTAACTATGGCTGTTCATCAGCGATCTTGCATCCTCGTGTCATCAACGTCAAAGTCTGGTTCCAATACTCAAGAACACAAGTATAGAGATGGCATGGAAGTACCCGCTTGAAGTCCCAGGAGTCATTGCGGCGCATCCATGCGAGTTCATTCTTCCAAGGATTATAGACTGGTATACCAGAGAAGTCCATTCTATGTGTTCTTGGAATTGAGAAACGGCTTATATTTTGGGGATAAATTTGTAGTCAAAGGTGAGAAAAACCTGACATATCTGAGCGAAAACTCCTTTTGGGGACGTCCATAAAAATACAATAAATCAAGTTTTTAGATTGTTAAAAAAATCTGTTAGGATTAACGTTAGAGTGGGGGTTAGTTAGGGTTAGGTTGTAGTGTTTATAACTAGCTATAGACCACTTTGCAAAATATAAACCATCCAGAAACATTTCCGATTTCTTTTAATTATCTTTTTAAATCGTTCATATATAATTAAATCGTAAAGGTATTTGTTTGACATTTTTCATTCGGTTTTAATGTTCTTTTAGTTGCATTTTGTTCAAACAGGAAGTTATTCTGGACCAGAATTGTTTACGCCTTCTGACGTGGTCTATAAAACAATAAAAGTCTGTTGAATGTCCTCAATTGGATAAGCAAACGTGTGTATTCCATTCTGGCTCGATATTCACTGACTATAGCCACATGTAGGTCACCAAAGCACAGGTGGGCAAAGTGAGCAGAGGTCTGCTATTTCCTGATTCTTCTTTCCCGTCTGTAGGACAGACACATAGACAACTTCATCCAAAATCCTAGTTCAAATTACGAACAAACCCTGAATGTACAACACAACAACTCAGCCAAAAGCCCCAACTCCTCTGTTCACAGCTCCATACTGACCACCAATCATCTCTGTCCTCTATTACCCCACAGCTTGATAACGTAGAGCCCTACAGTGACAGCAGCTGACAGATTTTACAACGTCAAGGTCAAAAACAGCCATCTGATGCTGCCCCAGATGAAGGTTCAAAAACGATCAACGAATCAAACAGCTTTTAATCCTTTTGTTTAGGCTTCTACCAAAAATCACAAAACAAATGCTCACTGTCCTCTATTCTGATTAAATATATAGGATGAAAATTGTGTCTTCACTAACAAATAAAAAAGAAAAGTTTCTTAGAAGTTAATCAAGTAAGAAGACCTTTCATGCACTTTCACTGCAGAGACAGACACAGGGGAGGTGTGTAACTCAACATATCTTCTCTCTAATTTCACTCTAATTGGATTGGTTCTCTGTGCTGTGTTGGAAATCAACTCCTCTGGCACCTAGCCACTCTCATCAAACCTTTTGACTACAACTCAAATGCACATCTGGGCTTCTCCTAACAGGTACACAATTACGCAACGGTACATCAGTCTCACAACATCCCCAGATGAACAGTTGCGACTTGCGTCTTTGTGTCCTCTTCCCTGTTTTTTTGTATTCGGCTGGGAACAACAATGGCCCAGGATTAGCCTATTTCCGCTTTGTCCCTTCATAGGACTTTATAGATCCGGTTGCTATCTGATTGGACGCACACATTTCATTTATACTCTGCCACATATTGTAGGTGTTTCCACACAACTACATGTCCTTCGAATCTAATATTTTTGAGCCTGAACTTATGTACCTAAACAAATGGTGGTCAAATTCCTTCAACAGTTAGGCCAACAAAACGTTTTGATTATGCAAAACAAAAAGTTATGCTTATGTTTATTTAACAGATTAGGAATTATGTTGTTTAACAACCAAATGCGTTTTCTTAAAGGAAAAGTTTATCTCAAAATCTCTGAAACGTTTTATGCACACCTCCCGGCATCTTCAGAACACAAATAAAGATATTTTAGGTGACATCCGAGAGATTTCCAGGCCTCCATATAGACATTATGGTTATAGTTGTTGATTATATATCGATTAAAGTCATTATTTCGTTTTGTTTTTCGCACATAAAGTATTCCTGTCGCTTCAAAAAAATGCAATTGAGCCACCATGAGTGGATGGACCATCTTAACAATGTATTTAGTACTTTCCTGGACCTTGACAACAACTATATCCATGACGTCTATGAGGAGGCCTGAAATCTCTCGGATTTCACCTAGATATCTTTATTTTTGTTCCGAAGATGCCGGGAGGTCTTAAAACATGTTGAACATCATGTGGGTCAGTAAAAATGAACACAATTTTGATTTTGAGATGAACGTTTCCTTTAACCCCTGAGTCATTTTACATGCGAGCGATCTCTATCGAAGCACATTCACACACTGTCTTTTTATATATATAATGTATATAATATAATGTGTCATTAGTAACAATGGAAGATATGCTTTATAAATGTACTTCACTAACTTTTAATTGATATCAGTTTTTGTGTACTAGGACTTTCCAGGCTTGCAACTTTAGTAGACATTTTAGATAAGGGTTCTTTTATCTTGTTACAAAACCATATCTGGTTAAAACAAAACAAAACAAAACAAAACAAAATGTATTTAAATTTGTCTCCATTTTCTCAATTTCTAAGAAAATATTGTATATAGAAGAATAGAAAGGTTCTTTGTGAAGTGCTTTAGCGGCGTGATTAAATGTACAATGACTTTACAAGTAAACGTGCCCTTCCCGCCGTGCCCTTCAGGGTGCAAAAATGCTATTTGTAATTCAACCACTGACAGCATTAAGTGGAATGTCTTTGAAGTATTCGTTACTGTGTTCTCCAAAGGGATTGTTTCCCCATAAATGCATCTATAAATGTTGTCTGCTTGTCATCTCTGTCAAGAAAACAAATAATTCATGAGGATTCTCTTTCCTTTTGTAAAACTAGGTTGGCAGATACATCTAGCTCCTCTTCAAAAACATGGTAACATCTCTGGCTGTGTAAATCTCATCTGCCATGATCTGAAATCATATAAGAACCGGATTAAGCTGTAACTCTGTTTACCTGACCGTGGCCAACAATGCCAGCAGGTAAGAGTGAACCAAAGTCACGTCTGCTTGAGAACTGCTTGCTTGCGCTGCAAGGAAGGCCACGATCAAAACATCATGACTGATTTAGAGGGGGTTTGTAGAACAAAGTTCCTTCATCTACAATAAATGCATACGGGAGTGTACTGCAGCAGTGGCCGTTCCTGTGCGACACAACACATTTACATTACATTTACATATAGGCGTTTGGCAAACGCTTTTATCCAAAGCGACTTACATTGCATTATCCTATACATTTTACATAGGTATTTACAATCCCCTGGGATCGAACCCACAACCTTGCGTTGTTAACGCAGTGCTCTTACCACTGAGCTACAGGAAAGCTAAACAACACAAAGACAAAAAGTATTATAAGAATCGGACACATATTTTTCTGTTTTTACACACTTGGTAAAAATCAGCATGCCAAACAGGATTGTAGTTGTGTAAAAGCTTCCAGTAATGGTCCACAGAGGATATTGGCTTCACATTAGATACTTTTCCTTCATATTCTTTTGGAGTGGAAGTGCTCTGAGCTTATGGGATAATGGGAATGAAGTTCAGTGGCACTATGTTACCTGAAAAGATGGCAGAGAGCCTTAGATCCATCCCCATCCGGGGCTTCCTGTGGTGCCGTCTGCCAGCATCTCCTGTTATACCACTGAGCTGTCGTATCCCCGTCCTTTTATCTCCAATACTTTCACTTCTCAAAAGAGGGAGTCTGTCTCATCCCCTTCACTCAACTTCAACATTCGTGACAGCTATAGAATAAGAACTAATCCTAATTCTTCACAGTAAAGGTGGGGAAGCTCATCTTTTTAGAGAACCTGTGCATCTAAAGGTGATTTGATGCTACGACATTAGCTGTGAGTCCTGCCCATGTGTAGATTCTCATAAGACTGGCTGTCAGTGAGATGGCAAGTGTGCCATTATCTGTCATATTGTAGAGGAAGAAGCGACTTTATTGTGAGAGAAGACCAAGAAAGCTCTCTGGGTCAGGGGAAAACCATCAGGTAGTCAACAGCTGCACACTGGATGACAAGTTTTAGAAGAGTGTCACTAGTATGGCAAAGCCTGGGTCCTCAATCCAGCCTTCTTGTCTCGCAGGTCAAAACAATGTCAAAAACATGTTTTGACCCTGTCAGCTCAAATAGACGGAGGTCACCGCTTGCTTCATAAATATGGTTTTTATCTCACCAAACAAAAACAAAGATAAAGATCCAATTTTCTCAACAATATCCTGTCGCACGCGAGATTTGCTTTGAAAAAGAATCCGGGATTTAATAAAAATAAAAAGAGCACAATACTATGACAACTTGGCACAAAACAAGCTGCACAGTCCGGACGCTAAATATTAGACGTAAACTGATCCGATCAATGATACGGCGGAGATTAAATCAAATCTCACAGCATTATTAAAAGGTCCATTAACACTTGAAAAGCGAACACTTGTTGATTTATGACTTTGGTTGATGATTTCCGCCACATTCTTTACAGTCACAACAAAGCAATGTGTAATTACGAAAAAAGCAGAAATCTATTACAAAAACTTCCACTGAAGACAAAACGCAATTAGCTGTGTCTAGAACACAAAGTGCCAAAAAGGAAAAAGGGAGAGAAAAATCACAGCCGAAGGGAATCGAAGGGGAAATAGAGATAACTCATTCTCTCATTTGAAAAAGGAACGCTCCCCTAGTGTTGCCATGGCGACATGTCCTCTCAGATCCTCACTGGCACGCTAGTTCTCGGCCTCGCTGCTTTCTAGTTCCAGAATTGGCGTTGGTGGGGGTGACGGGATTGCCATGCTGAATGAATCAGACTAATGAAGGAGAAAGTCATTAGAGACACAGAATGCACGACAGAAGTCTGTCTCCTGCCCCCGGTTGCATCAGGAACAACAGACATTGTAAAGGCGACATTGAGCCAGGTGGATCAGACTTTCTCAGATCTGCAGTTGGACCAGTCACACAGAGGATTGGTGACCTGGTTTAGATGTTTCCTGATTGCGTTTAGAGCAAGTGAGTCTGCGATATTAGGAAAGCAAAACCAACGGTCAAAGAATGAGAAACAATGTACAAAATGAAAGCCCATAATTAGGGTTGGATTAAAAGAACATGACTACTAAATGGCTGAGATCAAGAGAAATTAAAAACAGCATGGATCATTAACACCTCCTTATAATGAGCTGCAACCTTAACCATTTCTGATGTTTATATCTCCTTCATGTTAAAACAGGAGCTCTCTTTTTTGAGAGCTTCCTGTGTTTCCTACAAGGCAAATTGAATGACTGGCGAGACCTTTGAATAGGGGTCAGGCACCTCAAAAACGGGAGTCAGTACCTCCCGGTGGTTCATCAAAGGGTGCACAAAAATGCAAAATGGATGGTGAAAACATCAAGAGAGAAAGCACAGGCGAGGAAGAGAAAACCGAGATATGTATCGCTGGCTGAGATGGATACGGCGGAGAGATTGCAAAAGCGAACAAACCTTTCAGATGGAAATGAGGGCACTCCATACAAACCAAGGCCAAGCGCAGACTGTGCATCGTCACCATGGCAATCCGCTCTGAAACAGAGAGGCAGGATAGAGAGACCTGTGAAATACGTCCACAAAGAATCTCAGTTGGCCCGTCTTATCGTTTAAAAAACTTAGTCATTTTTCTTATTCAAAAGCTTGAGGCGGTGTAGGAGTCACAGAGCTCCCTCACCGAATGATCAGGGAAATTGAATAACTCTGCACATGCAGCCTAGGAATGGCTGGAAATCCATTCTCTCTTCTAAACGTTTGTTTCCTTCGCCTTGTTTATTAGGTTATGGGCCACATGAAAGCACGCTGTCATTTCAAGACACATCAAAAGATGCCCACCACTTTTGTCTTGGAATTCAAGCATTGAAAGAGATTGGGGCTAAAAACGACCTGAATAGAGCTGCTTTTAGAAAAGCAGTGCATTTCCCATTCTTTCTGTCTGCTTCCTTTAGTTTTCTTGCTTTGCAAAGTCCCACTAAGTTCACTGACCCTAAAGACAAACCAATATACTTTCTTGTCATTCCACTGAGCTTCATCTCCTCTGGTGTTGTTTCCCTTCTGTTTTCTTGTTCAACACACTTGATGTGCATTCCCTGTAGTCTAAAAAAAACATGTAATGGAAGGCTTGCAGCTTCACTAACAGTAGATAAAATGCCTTATCTCCCCTGAATCTGTGTTAGATTCCTTTATCCTGGGAATAAAAAGGTGGCCTTTTTTTCTGTATGAATTCACATTACACTGTGTTTTAACTAATTACAATGAAAAGGTTTGTAGTGAATATGTCATGGTAATTAAATCAAATATTATATATAATAAAAAACTAATATTTTTATTTTTTATAGTTTTTAAATTATATGCAATGATATTATTTTTTATTTAATTTCTTTTAAGAACTAATTAGTTCTTTCCTTCAAAGTTATCACAAACAATTTTAAATCATTTGAAATTATTTGAAAACAAAACATAAATTACAACTGACTCTTAGACAACAACATTTGTGATAAATATGTACATAACAGAGTTTATTTACTTTACTGTCAAGTCAATCTAAATAATCAAATTAATAACTATACAACATTGACCACACCACAATTGGCTTTTCTACTCTACTGTTAAGAAATATGAGCGCAAGAGACTTTCAGAGAGATTTTTGGCACTACTCAAATTGCGCCGCAGTTAATTTGCAGGTGCTGTTGAATTCACTGCTTGACTTCTGAATGCGAGACAAATATGGGTAAGGAAAGTTTGTGCAATTCTGTAGTTCGAAAGACTGTCAACAATGGCATGCGAATGGCTGTGAGCATAAACATAACAGCACACAGTGGAGATCCCAGGGGTTGTCATGGCTTGACTTCAAACAGGCGAGCCAACGAATGTGAGAATCTCTGGGAACAAAGTGAAAGCTACAGCCTCCATGAGGAGAAAATTTGGGTGTTCTGTCATTCTAGGTAAAGTGACAGAGAAATGTTGGAGGTGGTTGCAGACGCAGGCTGCTCAAATGGTTGATATTTTACAGGCCTCTTAGAGATTCTGTGAATAATTCAGTTTCTGGGAATGCCAATCCAGAAGCACAGTTTGTGGGTAGAGTTTATTGGCCCTGTCTAAGCAGAAAACACAAATAAGAAAAAACCTTATTGACTAATTATACAAGGTCACTGATGTTTTACAATTGTTAATATACTAATAAATTATACTAAAATTATGAAAGCGGATATACTCAATCCACCGTCTTTATACCTTGAGGAAAAAAACTGAAAAATATGACGACTCTCCTACACAGATTTCTGTGGAAATCAAAAGCTCTTTGGAAAAGAACCAGCAACAGTATCAAATAGCAAAATGGTTATGAAATATCTAAATCCTAATAATGATATGTGTATAATATGATGTAGTAATATTCCGATTTTTTAGGCCAAAAAGTCGAATCTACAAAATTGTAATAATCATTTGTCTCAATTCGCAAATTCTGAGCTTAACTGTTAGAAAGAGAAGTCGTGAAAAATAGGTCATCTTCACTAGGCTGTGCTGTGCTCATCTGGAAATCAAAGGCTCAGAAAGCCAGAGGAATGACCTGGGTCAAAGATACAGAGAATGAAATCATCAGAATGAAAGCATGAGCCAGCCACATGGTTCTGACAACGGCCTTGTTAGAGTAAGTGCATGCCAGCCAGTTTTCCCTCGTGCCATCGGCTGGAGTCCTGCAGGATGCATTCCATCTGATGAAAAGCCCACATTTCCCCCTGAGAACATTGATTGAGTGCACTATCTCTCAGCTCTTCAGCCGGTTCTACCTCCAACTCCGCCCACAATTACAGATATGCACAGGAGAGAAGAGCCATCTGCTAATTGGTTTGATTTATGCAATGACACCGGGTTTGTGTGTGAGTCGAGCTAACAAATATCTAACGCTGTACATTAGGTGGAAAGTGATGTGATTAAATCATATCTTATCCTCTGCAGATTTTGTGAGCATGTCGAGCTAAAATATGGTAACAGACTCAACGGAGCATTCTGAGAAACATTTTCGCTATAAAACTGCCCAACATTGCAAAAACTGAGCCATGTTATTTTCTTTTGAGCTTGTTAAGCCAATTCTGCAGTTAAGCAAGTTTGTCACGCTGGGTAAAACAGGTGCTGGAGATAGAAAGCTTGCTATTGCCTGGAGTTACACACAATTAATTAGTGACAGGATTATATAAACAAATGTGTATTTATGTTTGCAGAACCTGTCTGGTGATTCAATTCACCCAAGGGAAAACACAATCCCAGAATCCCCAGCGGTCTCGTGGAGCTGTGTATATTTTCCGCATGGTAAATTTTGACAGGCTGAGCATCACTGTTTCGACTTGAAATCAACAATAAATCCGAAATGTGTCACATATTGCACTAATACAGTCTGATGCATAGTGAGATTTTTTCAACATTTTCATTTTGTTTTTAAAATCGTTGCTCCCAAGAACTCATCATGTCCCTGCAAGAGTATTTTAATTTCACGTTAACCCCAATTAAAAGCAAAAGAGCTGTTAAAGTTCTGGCTCGAAATTAAATGAATTAGTGCAAAATAAGAAACTTTTCCAAGAGGCGAATCCGATCTGTAATCAGAGGTCAAATTAACTCATCAGTGAGAACAATGGGGAATATTAGAGAAGATGATTAAAAAGCAGTCCTTGAGTTTAGAACTCGATGCTTAAAGGCACAGAGAGGTCAGTTAAAATGTTTATGGTCCGTTTTAAGTTCATATGAAAAATGGATCGGGAATTAAACTTCTTGTGCTTAATTCTGTAATTGTAAGATTATAATGTGATGCCTGCATGAGAGGTAGGTAGTTGGCGCTAGTTGTGCACTGCAAAAAATGACTTTTTTACTTAGTCTTTTTTTCTTGTTTTCCAGTAAAAATGTCTTAACATTCTTGAATCAAGAAGCATTTTCTTGATGAGCAAAATGAACTAAGAAAATAAGTATTTATTTAGGTAAAAAAATAAGAAATTTCAGTGAATTTGTGCTTAAAACAAGCAAAAAAATCTGCCTATGGGGTAAGAAAAATAATCTTGAATTGAGTGACTAAGAAAAAGGTCGACCTTAATTCAAGATTATTTTTCTTACCCCATTGGCAGATTTTTTTGCTTGTTTTAAGCACAAATTAACTGAAATGTCATATTTTTTTTACCTAAAACAATACTTATTTTCTTAGGTCATTTTTTGCTCATCAAGAAAGTCCATCTTGATTCAAGAATTTGTAGACAATTTTACTGGAAAACAAGAAAAAGTTACTAAATAAGAAAGTCATTTTTTGCCGTGTGAAAGGCTGGCGTTCGATATGCCGTATGGTTCCAGACGTGGGCGCGACATTTGCTTGTATCAGAGATCAAAGCGAAATGTATGTGCTGACAGTGTCCTTAAGCATCCTAATTAAGCAGTTATTCACGCTGGGACTCCTCATAATTCACACCGACTCAAAATTCCCTTGGATGCAAAGAAACGTCAAGGAGTTCTCTTAAATTTGCCAGATCTGGCACTATAACAGAAGGAGCAGAAACAACATTCTGCCTCCTCCTGCGCCCGTGAGATATCTGCACAAAAAACAAACAACACAACTGTTTTTAAAACATATACAGCATTTGCAGAGATTGTCTGGGGACACAAGTCTGTATGATGCATCAAAACTGTAAAATCTTTGGAAAACAAGATGTTCTTTTCTCTATATTGTTGCAGTTGAAATGATTGTTGTTGCATTACAAGCGACTATGAAAGAGAATCTGAAAGTGAGATTAAGGGAGAAAACCCTTTACTGATGCACTCTCGGGGTGCAAAATGCCTTTTTTCCTCAAGCCTTCTAATGGCAGGTGAATTGGATAAAATGCCATCAACATTATGACCAAGGCAGTATGCCATTATTGTTAAAAACATCCCCATATGTCAAAGCGATTCTTTTATGAGCCATCACATAACGTATACGTATATATACTATATATATAACATTATATAGCCTAACTTGGCATATAACTCCCTGGAAACTGCATCTGTCAGAAAAACCCGAAGACACGTCGTGACAACTGTTTTCCTTATACCTTTGTTTTGGAGGCTTAATGTGAAAAATATTCCACATGTGTGTCAGCATATTTATAGTGCTGCAAAAACAATGTGGGACATCTTAGAAAACTTTAAAGGCTTGTTTACACCAAGAACAATAACCATAAAGATGAGTTTACAAAAAATGTACGTGGATGGCAGAGTCGACACTACAACTACAATGAAAACAATACAAAGACACAATATCATTGGGATCAGTTTCAGTTTCAGAGCTAATACTGAAACATTAACAGCCAATCAAAATCCATTATAATTGAATGGACCAGTTAGTGAAATTTAGCGGCTTCTAGTGGTGAGGTTGGGAATTGTAACCAACGGCTCACTACACCCCTCCCTTTCGAAGTACAACGGTGGCTGAACAGAACTAAGATATCTTCATGTTTTCGCTTCTTTGCCAAAGGGGACAACATATTTACAAACGTATTTAGAGCAGTTTCTGTTAAGGGCTACGGAAGAAACAACATGGCAAATTCCATGCAAGGGGACCCGTGGTGTATCTGGATAGAAATAGCTCTTTCTAAAGTAATAAAAACATAACGCTTCATTATGTAAGGTCTTTATACACCTCTGAAGACATAGTTATGTATATTATATTGCATTTCTGTCAATAGATCCTCCTACTCTGTTTTTTTACTTAAACCCAGTTTTAGCTCACATGTATTGCTTGGTGAATATCAAATATAGCCACTGTGTACACCTCTGTTAGGGTTTAGAAGTTTTCAACAAAATGGATCTTCAAAGGCATTTTCTTGTGAGAGGAGATTGTTATCATTCTTATCTATTCAGTGTGTCTTACTAGCCAACTAGTTTCCCTGTAGCTTCTGTCTCTTCAAAAGTTGCATATCTTCCAAGCAAATATACACTGTCCAGATAGCATCTCGCAGACAAAGATTCTTCTGCATTCTAGCTGGGTCTTTAGTGTCAACACATATTTACACCTGTGTAATTTAATCGCAAAACAGAATGTGAAACAATGCTGGAATTTTTTTGCACAGCAAGACTGAGTGATGCTTAGAAGGGGAAAATGTTAGCTAAAAAAATATTATTTCTCAATTTATGCTTTCCAATGCTTTCCAAACCTTTGTGCATCCAAAGCCTCCAAAACTCTTTTGGTTTATGCTGTCACTCTTTTGGAGACACACTTTGTAATAACTTCCCGTTGGATCAGAAAAAAGCAGCATTAGCAAGCTCTGTGACTGCAAAATGCACCGAGCTCAGCTCTGCGGCTCACAATAACAATGGCAAGCAAGAAACCGTTTAAAATGAGAATTTTCAAATGCGTCAGATGCGTCTGTTAAAAGTATCAAATCCTAATCGCTTCCTCTGTTCGTTCCCTTGTTGTGGATAATCCCCTCAATATTATACGCTTCTGGGTTTTGAGAAATACTAGCAACGCAACATTATTTTGTATTTGTTTTACAAAATGCAGGATTTAAATGTCATCACCTGCTTACATTTGCTAAGGGAAAAGTGGATTATGTTAGACAGGGGTGTCGCTAGATTCCTTTTACTGGGGCACGTATTTTAGTTTAACAATTTAGTTTATTTGTCAATGTAATCATTTACATTGATAATAAAGGGAAAAATGGATCTGGAAGCAACGTAGTTACCTATTTCATGCTTGTAAAAAACACTTTAACTGGTTTGAAAACAATCATTTTACAGTTATTGTTTCATTTATACATCGTATTTTTTCATTTACTAAAGTCCTTCAGAAGATTTAAAAATACATAAATGTTTTTCAGGAAATTAAATATATTTTTTTTACACCAAGACCATTTTCAGAGGTTTACACCCACCTGACTTTAAATGAATGGTGTTGACTTTGATGGCAGAACTGAATGTTTCTATCTATTGTAATAGTTGTGTATGAGTCTCGTGATTGTCCTCAATGTAAAAAGAGGAATCTCAACATCATAGAGTTACTGCTGGACATGAGTCAAATATCCAGAAATGCTGAAAATGCAAAGATTGTGGAGGACCTGGGTGATTGTTTCGAAGATCAGTGGACAGTCTAATGACTAATGACAAATAAGAAACCCTTAAACAACTATGACTAAACATAAAAACTGTCATTGATGGATAAGGTAACATCATACAGTATTAAGAATCAGGGGCGTGTAAACTTTTGCCCTGGGCAATTTTTTGAAATTCTGTTATTATTCTTTAGTGTGAACTTTGTTAACATTTATTTAGTGAAATAACTTGCTCAGGACTAAATTAAAAACTTATTTTTCCAAAAGTTTTAGCTTTTTCCAGATTCTGCAAGGGGTGTGTAAACTTTTGAGCACAACTGTATTTTGACTCGTTCATTAATGCCCCTGTAGAAGGAAATCAGAATCTGTTTGTGCAAAGCAGGGAAATGGAAGCAAAAAATGAGAGATGATGAGTTTGAGGGAGGTAAGACTTGATAAACAAACTACTGTACATCCGCAGACAGGCCAGCCAGGTCTCATACATTAGAGGAAAATGTCTCAGGAAAACCTTTGTCAAGTCTGTAAAATTGCATTGTTGCTTAGAAAAACATTTCTCTTATGTACTTTCAAAAATTAAAATAATATTTAATTTACTAGCTCTAGTTTAGGACATTACATAAAAAGTTGGCAGTAATGATGACTATATGTACAGTTTAATGCAGTACAGTTCATAAAATGAACCAACTTTGTTTGGACTTTGATGTGAAACCAGAAAATCGTGTTTTTTTTAAGACAAAATATGCTCTTTATATTAATTTGAGCCATAAAATGACTGGTTTCTTGAAACATTGTATTTGTTAATTCTCGAAAATATGTAATTATTGATTGTTGTGTAATGTAGAATGAATGCAGATGTGCAAGAACAAATTCTCTCTGCTTTCATTATTGCCATACAGTGCATGCAACAGTGTTAATAAAGTTTATGTTAAGTATGTTGAAGATACTAAATATTTTTTAATACATAAATGTTTACATTCCTCAGTATTGTTGCACTGTAGGAATAATGGTTGAAGCGAGTTTGTATAGTGCATTGTGTACTTCTTGCACACAGCAGGTTTTTAAGAAAAAGTACTGTGCCCCAGTATAGCTTTAGGTCTAGCAATCCCCTTGAGGTTAGATTTTTCCTGGTCTCTTTCCCTCTAATCCAAATATATAAACACATGCAATTTATCTGTGCTGACTTGTGTATGTTCAACACGATCTCATGGGATTCATAACTATTTTAGAGGTGGCTAATTGGCATGAATTCGAACAATCTTATTTGTAAGTTTAAGTACAATTTACCTAAGCAACAGTGATGTTAGGTTTAGGGGTGGGGTTAGGGGAGGGGCTTCAGTATTGCTTTTTTGAAAAATCATACACTTTTGTATGATTCACATCATACAATTTCACATATATTAGCCACCTCGGAAAACAGTGTTAAATTCCGTAGGGATCAGTTTGGTAAGTTTAAGTTTGAAGTCTCTTCAATTATTCAATGTAGTCTCTAACTAGTCTTTGTTTTATGAACACATTCAGTTTGCGCAGCAATCCTGTCACGACCAAAACTGTTACAAAATGAAGTTCATGCAAGTTAATACAAGTCCACAGTCCAATCTACTTGAAAGGAGGCATACATTTCTAAAATCGCTGCAAAAATCTAAATTAAACAACAAATTTGCGATCAATAATAAAATTGAACCGTATCATAACTTTGCTTTGCTAAGCTAAAAATATATTTTTTGAGGTCGCCTCATCCATTGCGCCTGCGCACAGGCTGGCAAGTTCCTTACGAGAGCCCCGCCCCAGAGAATCACCAGGCTTTACTGATTGACGATTGGCTCGTTTTACTGGAAGGCGGGACTTCCTACGCTAGAGCGGCCATTTTGAGCGTTGCATTCCTCCCCATTCATTGTAACTGCAGTGGTGCATCTTGTTAAGATTAATATATTTGATCCTGCCCAGATTACCCAACAAAAGCTGTAAAATGGGACAGCATTTTTAAGAAAAGATAACGTGTTACATTTTGTCATTTTGTCATTTCTTTCGAACTCTCTGAGCTGTCACATGACACACTGGCCTCATTACAAGAGTACATCTAGAGATATTTTCTCACCTAATCTAGCTACAGTCATTCCTTTGTAACCCCACAACTTCAATGATGATCAGAGGGCAAAAGCGATAGAATTCGAGAGAGAGAGAGAGAACAGACAGGTCCTCTGAAGAAAGGAGGAGGATTATCAATGTAAGACCCTTAAAAATGAGACTGAGGATTATTTCACCTTCTCACGGAGGAATGCATAATTCATGTGGGCTGGGATCCTCAGTGTACAAGTGGTTTCTTTCCTGTTTTATTTATTTATTTTTGCCATTTCATTTCTCTTTTTGTTATTGCATTCCTACTGGACAAGCCTGGTGATTCTCCTTTGTTTATTGGATTAAAGACGATCTGTCTGGTAGCAACATTTCTATGTCTGCTGGACCTGAATTCCCCCGGCTGCCCATCAGCTCAAATCTTAAGAATTTATGTGTCACTCTACTCTTTTTTCACAATGATAAAATGTATACCTAAAACGTCACATTGGATAAAAGTGTCAGTCAAATAAAAGTAAAAGTAACTCAGAATGGAATCATTATGTTTACCTTGAACTGATGGATTATGTGAGACTAAATGTCTTTCATCTATCTACAAATCCATCCAAATCAATTGTGCTTTTAAATAATTAAACAGGTAGTGTCAGCGCTTTTGTGTATTATCTTTTCTTGTGTCCCTGTGACATTTCCTGACACCCTGCATTTCTAAAACTGGAGACCTACCAGGGGCACTAACTATAGTTTTCTTTTCAGCGGTATTGTGCAATATAAACAAAAACATAATGAAAAAAAGTTTCAAAGTGTGTTTCAAAACATGTGGACCTGCCTTTGTACAAATACTGCATAATATGGGGTAATACATTTATACTTTTCAAGCTGTAATAACATAATTGTCTAAAAACAAAATTACCCAAGAATAAAAGCCTTACTGTACTTTAGAATAAGATTTGTGAGGTCTACTGTATATCTTTCGAGTTGAAGTTTGCTTACGCTCAGTGGAAACTTTCTTGTAACCCACTTGCGTTTCTGTGAGTTTTATTTTCTTGCCGGAGTGAAGTTTTGCCCTCAGAATTTATTGTGTAGTATATTATTTATTTTTGTTAAGATGGTGCATTTTTTTCTACATTGAAAGTGGTACTACAAACAAACTAAAAAACAGTGCAATCATTTGTCACTTGCCTGATGTAAATGAAAAAGTGGATGAGAGTGTGAGAGAGAGAATTAACAGAAGAATGTATCCTGTGGACATAACTGATCTTCAAACACTGAGAGATTCATTTGAAAGTCTGATTTGGCTTCTATTTTTAGGCGGGACCGTGATGAGCGCCAAATCACAGCAGATTCGGCTGTTCAGTCTTTTCTGTGCCTTTTACATCTGCCTCTCTGAGAATTGAGCTTTCTTGGCATTGCCATAAATTTTGCCATTAACTTTTGATGCAACAAAACGCCATGTTATGTAATATACATGCTCATCTTAGACCTGGAGTTTGTCCCAAAATGTAAATACTTCCCACCTGTTCGTACCATTGGGGCTTTCTTCTGGATTGGGGCCTAATGTGTAACAAAGAGCAGAGACCTAATGAGCAAACAATAAATGTATGTAAGCGGTAAATAACAATAGACCTATTCTGCTCTGTTGACTGTAAGACCTCTTCCAAAATTGTTGTTACATTTCCCTGATTTACACTAAAAAATCTTGTCTTTAAGTGGACAGTTCACCCAAAAACACTTCTTGGCCACAATTGACTACCATATTAGGAGAAATGACAATGGCAGTCAAAAGTGCCACACAACTGTTCGCATTCCTACATTCTTCAAAATCTCTTTTTTACAAAAAACATATTTTTCTTACAAAGACATATTAAGAGATTTTGAACAACTTGAGGGTGAGTAAACAAAGACCAAAATTCCATTTTTGGGTTAACTGTTCTTTAAGCAAAGGCAAACACCAGTATTTGCAAAATAACAGAGATGATCTTGACGATTTATTTTCCTTTTTTATTTGTACAGAATCTCTTGAGGTTGCTTTATAAGCCGTATTTTGAGAACTAGCTGTAATGCTTTACATAAGCAGAAGTGATCAAAAATTCAATGCAAAAGGCGTCTAAAAACCACTGCCCATTTATTACATCATACAATGACATAAAAAGCCTTTGGTCTATGACCCATTTTTAGAAGCACCATGGACCATGAAAAAGCAACGCCAGCATACAAAATAACAATTTGTTCAAAACGTGTACCAAAATTTCAACATAAAATAGACTGGCTACATTGATGCATGTTTCAAAATTTTTGCATGGTGTATAAAATATCATACCCACAGATAACATGAAAACAGCGTCAGCCAGATCTTAGCCAGTTAAACTGCTGGAGGGGGGAGAAGAGCATGATGGGAAGGGTGGGGGATGTCAAGGCTACAAAATTACTCTCATTAGTCTAGTGAGCAGGTCAACAGGAAAGGTCGTCTTCAAAGGGATTTTAAACAGCACAGGTAAGAAATGAAGGACGACTTATAAATTCAGTTCTCAGATCCAGCACCTTGGTTAATTGCAAGCAAACTCCTCATGTGTTTCATGATCATTGTTTTGGGAAAGTTACCTTTATCCGGGTCCCGCGACTGTGTTTAGTTTCTGTACACGCTTGATATTGAGCTGCTTCGTCTGATGGTGTGTTGAGAAAGTGAGTCCTCCGAGTATTTTCCAGATCCTGAAATACACACAGAAATGGCATAACTGCAGGGAGCTTTTTCCTTTTATAGCTTTCTCTCTCTTCCACACACACAGATGCAGAAACAACAGATGCACACTCTTGCTGGAATGAGGATGCTGAAGAGTGGGTGAGAGGTAGACTTACAGTTTGGAGAGGACTAATGTAATTAATGAAGCTTGCTGGTGTGGGACTGATTCAGCCGCAGTGTGTGTCACTGGGCTATTAATTCACTTGACAGGGCCTCCCTAAAACTCCAAAAAGGTCAGGAGACCGGAATCTGCTTCTTATTTGGCAGTAGAATCTTGAAATAGCTGCGCTGTGTGTTTGGAAGTTGCTCACATAAGGCCTTGGAAAGTTCATACAATGCCGTTAACCTGCTGTGTAGGACATTTCAAAATGTTTAATGTCAGAGTAGGGTGTTTAATCTTGAGGTCGGACTATGAAGATACCATACAAGGATAAATGACATGTAGCAAGCAAGAAGTTGTTACCGAGTTTGCAAAGGCTTAAAGGTCCAGTGTATGAAGTTTAGCGCCACCTAGCGGCGAGGTTGCACATTGCAACCAACAGCTCACTCCACCCCTCCCTTTTAAGCACTACGGTGGCTGACACAGCACTAAGATGTCGTCACGTTTTTGCTTCTTTGCTGAAGGAGATAACTTATTACAAAACGCACTCTACAGCAGTTTGCCGTTTAGCCTTTCTACACCTCTGAAGACATAGTTATGTATATTATATTGCATTTCTGTCAATAGATCCTCCGAAAAATTACACATTGGACCTTTAAACCACTGTCTGTAAAAAACTGAGTTATCCGTGGTAAGGCTGAGACAAAGCAAAGTTGGGATTTTGCCAGTGAAGTATAAAGACTATTCAGGGAACCAATGAACAGCATTGCTAATCCTTAACCGTGACAAGACTCTGCCCCTTGTCTTGCCATGCTCCAAAAACTTTAGCTAAACCTATCATTAATAATGCATTAAGGTCATAATGTACTGCCGGAAGGTTGCTGTTGGCCCTCTGTGAAGATTACCTACTGATATGATCATGTCCTCAAGGGTCCTCTTGATACCTCTTGACCTTAACTAAACCACAGCATTTAAAGGAGACATCACGACAGCAGTGTGTCTCAGGGGAGGCAAACGGCACCACCTTTGTGCCTCTTCACTTTCACAGTTTGTTTTATGGATCAATCTTTATGTAGCCTCAGCACTCAAGCAATTGTAAATATGTAAATAATTTACAGATAATGGCTCTCATTTGCTGATATAGATGTAGAGACAATCACACTTTGTGCTACTGGGATTCATAAAACGGGCCTCTGGCAACTTGGTTCTTTTATGTAAACAATGATGAATCTTCACTGTCCAGAACATATTTAGCATAGTACAAACATTTTGCATAATACAAAACCAAACAGCGTACTGACAGTAAATATCATTCAACGGCAAAGTAACAAAACATTGATGAACTTAAATTCAGAGATAGAAAATGTCTGTAATGCTAGAAAAACAATGTTTTATGTGTGCTCACTCAGAAACTAAATAAAGCTAAAAATATCTTTCTTATATCTTCATATATCCATGTTGGATTTCACAGTAAGCTATAATAATGATAGAAAATCCATTTCTTTATTGACATGAAAGCACTTAAATTCTGTGTAAATACATCATAATCTCTGAAAACAAATAATCTACAAAAATTTTAAACTACTGGCATAGAGTACATAAAAAACAAAGGCTGAATGACATATGCAGTATTTACATCTATTTACAGTAGAATGCTGTTATTGACAAGCTGGTATTCAAAACTCTAATTTAAATAAAAAATAAACAAATATTTTAGGGTTCGGAAAAACAAAATCCGACATCAAAGAAACCAAACATATCTGAGATTTGTGACATTGACCATGTAAAATATAAAGTCAGATTTGCAATCTTCCACTCAAGTTCCCATATGACACTGTAATAATCAAACAATTTCGCACAAATTTGTGAAGCTTGAAACCATGCTGTCAAAGCAGAACATGGAAATATAAAACTAAATAGCAAATTAAATGATGAAATTTAAATACATGTATCCATTCCAAATATACTCATCTTGTTTTGCTTAAACAATTAGAATTAAATGAAAAAAAGCAATTTTACTTAAGTCTTAAAATGTTAAGATCTATATTGCAATAACAAGATCTTTATGAATTCGGACACTTATGTACCATGAAAATATCACAAACAATGTGGATATTGTATGTCTGTATGCACCAAGGTATTTAGATGAAAGATCAACGAGCAGCATAGTGATCAAACTCAGCACTTCTTAGGGTCAGCCTACAAAAAGCACTACACAGAGAAATCCTCAGTGGGTTCACACGAGCAAATTTAGTCACATTTTTATGCACGGATGACAAAACTAACCCTTGGGCTATCAAAGCACAGCATGAGAAGCACACAGTGTAAAAGCATATGAGTGCTACCACAGAATTTTTGTGTATGGGTTAAAATAACTTTCACCACATATAAAATTCACATGACACTAGTTTTCTACACTTATACAAATGTACATCAGCAAGTGACTTATTTGAACCGCTATTATGTTGAATTTAAACTGAAATTCATTTTTAAAGTGAAACATCAAAGCTCCATTTGTTTAGGATAACACCAGATTTTTTGTTGTTTATCAGGTTAAATGAGAATATTTACAATCATCATTAAAAACATTAAAAGAAACTAAAATACTCAAATAGTTATTTTTGTACTTTCAGACTTCAGCCAGTTTACAAAAGAACAAGAAAAGTATATTGGTTCTGCTTTGACAGGATCAAACTAAAACCTTTTTAATGTTAAAAGAGTGTTGCAACATTCGGATCTATAAGAGAATTCTGTTTTAAGAACAGAGAGATCCTTCCTCACAGTACGTTCAGTGACAGCAAGCATAACCCAGGATGTACCTCCACC